>JACAZH010000004.1:5000000-6250000 GCA_014462675.1 Mycena sanguinolenta | reverse complement strand
GCGGACAAAGATCTCGACGGAAGACTACCATGGGTGACTATTCGGCAGTCAGTGACGCATACAATCGGGAAATTCAAAGAGAATACATGACGAGAACGTCGCATACTCCTCGTCTGGCAGCATCGGTGAGTCGAGGGTCGCGGTCATGGGTACATCGGAGGAGCTGAGCATGGTGCCTTGGGGGGTAATGGGGGAGGCAGTAAATCCCGCCCAAACTTCCTGGTAGAGGTCATCGAGTTCGCCATCGTTCATAGTGAACGCGCACAAGGCGTAGAGGGCAAAGCGGACGTTGCTGGTTACAAGCGGTGCAGGATAGCTTGCCGAGCGGCGAATTGCTTGATTAGGAATGATTGGCGCCATTTCACCTTGGCGTGCATTCTTGCGGAAAAATAGACAAAAGTTTCCTTCCCAAATTCGCGAGTTATGCATACTGCGATTCTGAGGGCAGAAGAAACAGACGAACAAATTATCTGAAAAAAGTAGCACTTATTTTGAACCGGCGCGAGGAGGAAGAGGATTGTGCCCTGTGAAACCGTAAAAGACTGAAACTCCAGGCTAACATTGAAAATTTGAGCCGCCGCCGCATTGTTATTAGACGAGATTAATTTCCGTTAAGCATTATTTAAGCTTTCGTCGCTTCCGAAGTATTAGGGCTCGGCTAGCTTGACTATTCGACGAATTGGATCAAGTCATCCAGCCTGAGACGGCGTTCAAGGATTTCATTTGGTTAGCTCTGCCGTTTCATGGGAAAAAAGGACCACAGGTAGTGGTTGCACTGGTTAGAGACAACACACTGATGTTTTAACTAGAGCTCGATCAAGGCAGTGTAAGAATGTCAAGCAGAATATCCTGAACCAGCTCATCCAGCAACAGAAAAAACAACGGAAAGTTTCTGAGCTACTGTTGTGCACAAAATTTCGCGGCTTTGTCGCGCGGTTGAGATGTTGGAAGTTGTGAACCGCGACGCGTTTGTGTGCGCCTGTTTACGAGTCCTTCCTTCCCTGAATCATCACCTTGGCTTGCGAAATGGAGGCATCTACCAGCAGCAAGCAGAAGAGCACCTCCTCCGTGCACGATGTCACATCCGAAAAACCTCCGTTCGGCTCGAGGTGCAAATCTTCCCTCTATTTTCTTTCCATTTTCAATTAATACAGTCTTCCGCTGCAGATTCCTCACCGACGAAGCCGCCGTGTGGACGCAGAACGCATGGGACCACGTCCCGCCCCCAGACGATCAAGACGAAATTATTGCCGCGTCCCTGCTGAAGCAGCGCAGCGCTCCAGTCCCCGAGGACGATAAACACAAATACAACGAGCGCCCCGCCCGGCATTGGTGTGTATGTCCTCCCCAGCATCCCAGAGCTGCCCATTGAAACCGATTCTCTGGCTAGGGACAACTTCTACCGCATGATGTCGACTAATTTTTTTCGAGATCGGAAATGGTGCGTATTTTCTCGTACATGATGCACATCGCTTGTACTGAGCATCCGCAGGCTCCATAACGAGTTTCGAGAACTCATGAGCGCGACTGAGGTGGAGGTATCACCTTCGTTCTTGTTCGCCTGTACAACCGCTAATCCCAGGAACCCATCCCAGGCGGGCCCAATGACCATCCTCGAAGTCGGATGTGGTGGGCAATACATACCCCGATATTCCGAAACACGAAACTAACGGGTCCAATAAGGCACGGGCGCCGCCATGTTCCCCCTCCTCTCCTCAAACCAAAATCCCAACCTATCGCTCCGGGCATACGACTACTCCAAGCACGCCGTCAAGCTTTTCCAGGTGCCTTCAAATCATTTTCTCCCCTTACCCACAAAGAATTAAAATCACCCAGGAAAACGACCTGTACAAAGCCCCTCCATGCGGCACGATCGTGGCTGATGTCTGGGACCTCACCTCCGAAACTCTCCCCGAGGGCGTCGAGCCCGAGAGCGCCGACATCGTGATCATGGTCTTCGTCTTCAGCGCTCTGCATCCCGACGAATGGACCAGAGCGGTGACGAACATACACAAGGTCAGTTCACCCCGATTATTCTTGAGACGATTTTTTAAATCTGGCTGAATAAGGTCCTGAAACCCGGTGGCCTGCTGCTCTTGCGCGACTACGGCCGGTACGACATGGCTCAGCTGCGGTTCAAGGGCGGTCGGCTGCTGGACGAAAACTTTTATATCCGGGGCGACAAGACCCGCGTGTATTTCTTCGAGTTGGGTTAGTCAGTTTCGCTAGCAACACTCCCTAGCTCGCGGCTCACCACCACAAATTTCACATAGATGAGCTAGCTCTGCTCTTCACAGGCGCGCGCGCACAACCCTCTACCCAACCCCCAATCGTAACGCAAATCGTCGAAGACGACTCCGAACCCAACGACACACCAATACCAACACCACCCTCTGAGTCCGACGAGATCCAACCGCCTCCCATAGATTCACCGGAACCGGAACAGGAACCGGCACCGACCCCGCCCTCGCCACAGCCCGCTCCGCAAATCCACCCCAGTCTGCTCTCTTCGCCACCGGCCGCGCTGTTCGCCACAGAACAGCTCGGTGTCGACCGGCGTTTGCTCCTTAATCGCAAACGCCAGGTCAAGATGTACAGGGTCTGGATGCAGGCGAAGTTTCGGAAACTGTCGCCGCCGCCAGGTACATAGAATCACTTCTGGGTCGTCTGTAATCTAACACGGAGCGCCGCCCCGCTCTTGTAAATTTATTCAATCGTTGGCCGGTCGGAGGCCATACATTGTAGAAACATAAAATTAACAGAAAATGAAAGCAACTACAAGTTTGCAACTTCGAGTCTGTGGACGTCCGACTTTGAGATATATACGGTATAGTCCGTCGAGCAGTGCACCGTAACGACAAAGTCATCTAAAACCTTCCTGCAACATACGACGGTCCGCCGCAGTCTTTGAATGGTTTCACATTAGAATCCTGGAGACACCACTCCCAGTGATTGTCCCCCCAATCCATTTCGAGATGTTCCTTGCTGCAATACCGCGCTGGTATCCTGTTAACGTTGTCGCGACAAGTATCGCAGACGAAGCTGTCTCTCAAGCGCCTCGGGATGGGTTGGCCGCAGTGCTTCCACACACAAAACATGTACATTGGGCAAGTTTGGAGATGTTTATGCGCCCCATCCAGCCTGCATTGGTCGCAGCAATACCATGAAAGCGCGCAGCCTGCGCAATGAAAATGATAATTTGCAGGTGCCCAGCAGGTCCCGGAGGCACAAAGTCTCGAGTCGGCAGTCGGTATTTCCAGAGGCGGGTCTATCGCCCGATCTAGGTATGTGAAGCGGCTGTATGCGGGGTCATTGGTGACTAGGATACCCGGCTGACCCCGCCTGGACGGAAAAGTACCAGGCTGAGGGGCTGGTGCAGGAGGCTGCTGGTATCCAGGACGCTGGACCCGGTACAAGCTGGATAGGGGACTTGGGGGCAGCAGGAGCGAGACTGTGAGGTCGATGAGCTGGCGGGGAACCAGACTGCGGAGTTGGTGCAGCAGGCTGAACTGATGAGCTCCGGACAGAGGCGGCTGAGAGACCAGCAGGGAATCTCTGGCCAGAATGGGACCCTGGAGGGAACGGATGAGACCCTTGGGGTGGCAAAGCAAACTGGAGTGCTTGGGTCGGCGGGAAAGGCTGGGAACCCTGCGTGGGTGCGGAGCCCTGGGGGAGGGGAGCAGGATTGCGACTCCTGCCTGCGCTGTCGAGTAACCAAAAGATGAATTGACAGTTCTCACATGCTGGCTTCAGCATGTTCTGCTTCAAGTCTGTTTCACTATACCGTGTCATGTTGGTCATCGACTGGATCCGGATGTTTGCTGCCATCCCGTTGAGATAATAGTGAGCTGCTGTGTTGGGGTCGAACATGCTGTATCAGATGCAGAATGAGCGATGAAACGAGGACTCGAGTGATCCACACTCGATGTACTCACTATAATAACGCCAGAACTTCTGCGCAATCCCAAGGCTGTCGGCGGCTTTTCCAGACCTTGTGGTGCGGAGACGTTAACGAGAAGTTGTAGTCGATTCCAAGGGCTCGGAAAAAATTCTGGAGATTTTCCTGCTGTATTTGGCGGCCATTGCTTCTCCCCTGGTCATCTCTGAGTCCGGCCAAGTTTGGAAACACTGCTGCGCGTATAGGAAACCCGGAGTCGTCATATATGAGGCAAGCGGTATTGGGCGGGGCATCTTTCATACCGCCGGGCGAGCTTAGTATCGAGATCCACTTTCCATAGGTGGCAAGCATTCTCAGATGTATCGAATACTTCTGTGCCTCGGACTCGTTTCCATTGTAAAGATATCGATCTGTCTCGGCGACAATATATCCTAAATCAATTGAATATCAGTCGTTGTTTTAGGTTTATGAGAAATAGCCAACCCAGGGCAGAGTACGCATCGCAAATTGTCATCTCGGAACCATGCGGGCCGAAGAGCTTGACCGAGATAAACAATCCTGGCTGGGTTTCGACTCGACTTGTGTGATTATTTCTGCAGCGACACGGATTTGAATGCAGAAGAAAAGAATGCTGATGTACATACATCGCAAGGTGAACGAACCTCTTGAATTTTTCTAAGCTGTCGCGCGTACGTTCATCATTTTTCCGTCTGAGGAGGATACTGCAGCCTGTGAGCATGTAATTGACTACTTAAAAATTCGATCTCAGTCTCGCAAGTACCGAATGGAGAGAAAATACTCCTACCTGCTGCTGCGACGGCTCAAAATCGGTGTGAATTGAAATTCTAGGGCGGACTGGCGCTGGTGCTCGAGACATTCTTTGGAGAAGAGACATCCAAACGCGACTTTGAATTCAGCTTTATAGCGTCCTGTAGGTGTTCTTGATTGAGAACGGAACTCGATAAAACTGCCCAGCGGATCGGGACTTGATGGTGAATTCCTGGCTATTGTTCTTTGCGCAGGTCGTTTCGTAAAAACCACCTTTGATGGTACACGGTATTCCCGGACGAACTTGGGACCCACAGAATCGTCTAGCCCATACGGTTTCTTCCGTTTTTAGACTTGAATCCACTGCAAAGACATCGCGATCCCACGTGGCTGAGATTTGTTCCAGATGCTGGGACAATGGAGGAAGGCTGAGAAGTATGACCTCGTTCGTCCATCGCAAGTCCATCGACTGTGGAATCGCGCCCAGGTCCAGATCATACATAGAACACTGCCAGACATTGTACTTTTTGGCTAAAGATTTGCATTATCATGATCGAGGGGAGGATTCATTGTGGGGGGCAAAGTGCGGGGATTTGAATTCACCAGACAAGCGTTCATCGGCATTTCAACTGGGCGTTAATTATTTAATGGTCCAGAATTGGCTTACTTATACAGCCGAAACAGTGCACAAACCAGCGGCCACGGATGGATTGTAATTCTGTCATCATGGTTGTTCTTTATACTCGTGGGATGAAGTGGACAAACTGTGAACGGAGTGCGGTTCACGCAAATGTGGCCACAGGTAGGTGGACTCGGAGGTTTGATGGCACCATTGTTCTTTTCCCGTTTTGGTCACAAGCGTCACACCAGCCCTCAATGGACGCTTGTTCGATTAGCGGAATCGAATCCGTATGTATGCTAGGCTCGCACAATAAGTCTCAACCAAGTCGGCGTTTTACAAAGTGTATTTGGGACCGCAGCGCCTGTAGTTCCATTGCCTAGATCAACATCGACGACCGACAGCTAACCACAACGCTGTCAGTTCATTCAAGACAGTGAACGAAACAATGTCCTTATCCCTGACTTCGTTGGGTGAATACCTACTTTGCCTTGTCTGCCTTGAGCTGTCCCTGGCAGATATAATGTCATTGCGGCAGGTAGCATGCTCCCTCATTTTCTTGTTCGCCTTTAATTCGTTGACAGGTATGCCGTGTTCTCTCTCGGACAACGAAAGCCAAAGTTCTGTGGATATATATATTGGAACGCCAAGCGCTCGAGGAAACGATTATGCCTCCGTACTTGAACGATTACGAACGGCTAAATTCTTCCACAATAGAGGCCCTTGTACGGAGGGTTTCGCGACTGGCTCATAAATGGGAGACCCAGGACCTTTCTCCAGTTCGATCTTGGAAGCTCCATCTCCCTCTGGCAATCACTTGGCTTCGTCTTGTCGCCGGACGATGGCTTTTTGTTGCTTCTTCGGACAGTTCCAGCAGTAAAATCAGTTGCTGGGATCTCTCGTTGATCTTTCAAGGCTGTATGGAACCACTAGCAGAGGCGTATTTACCGGGCCAAGTAAAGACCGGAAAATTGGAGGTGCAGAAATTAGGTATTGTACTCGCGCTCGGCCTTGGTCCAGAGTACGTGCCACCCATCGTTTCGCCGCTGGGAGTTGACAGAATTTTCAGGGCTCAAGCTGTCCATATCCTTACTCTCCGCAAATGCCACGGATGTCACGTCTTCGCCGAATTGTGCTGCATCCAGGGTTCCTCACATGTATTGATGCTCTCCGGCGATGTAGTTGCATGTGCGTTGCGTCACGGCGATAGTGTCCCACACATCATAAATTGGATGGCTCAGCGCGTCTACGATATTCCTCCCCCTCCTGATGATCTGAATATTCCGTGTCGAAGAGTTTGTCTCCATTCTTCCGCCTAGTTCAAGAACTAAATTGATTTGTAGAGCGTCCCGCATCTGATCACGACCTGGAACGGTGCCTTAATCATAGTGAGAAGAAACACTCTCGAATTCTACACCCTACCATCTGCCAACGACTCAATTGGCTTTCTAAAACTCGTCCAAATCTCAACAACTTGGGAGGCTGCTGTATTATGTGCCTCCCCCTCCGTGTCATCAATGGGTTCGCCCTTGCGTTTGATCACAATATCCCCCGCTGGCGTCGAGATCTGTATTATCGAAGACCCGCTAACGGGACTAGACAGCGCCGGTGGCTTCTGCCTCGATCCGACACCCAACCCAGAGCATCGGACACCTTGGTATCGCCTTTCTGTCGGCCAGGCGGGACGACGTTTTCTCCGTATTTCATTCAACGAAGTGTCAGAATTTGACTCGGATGGCTTTCCAAAGCCCCGAAAGCCCCCTCACTTCACTTTCTCCACTGTTCCGTCGCAGTCGTGCGGTCTTCTCACGAACTCACCCCGCGCCAGCAAAGTGCCTCGCATTGTTTGGGACACTGATGGCGAACCTGCTCTTTGGGCGATCCCCACCATCGATTTCGATGAAGCTCTGGGGTTGACGGTCGTCGGGAACATTTTCGGAGAACTGGCGATCTATGATCATGTCGGCCAGCATCCTGAGCGCTGCACAGATCTTTCCATAGATTTAACCGACCAAAAAACTGCTGTGCCCCCGCTGCTCCCAACGGTGAGCCTGGGCTATCATTCATTCCGTACCAACTCAACAAGGACAGACGCCGTTAAAACTCGATTTACCTGTTGCGCCCACTTTGAAGATGTCAGATTCAGATGTAGAAAAATGCGTCGCAGCATGGTCCCAGGACAATCTCAACCTACAGAGTCGCGACCCAGACACAAGCTGGGGAGACAACATGGATCTTCATGAACTATGACCATCCCGGCTACTATGAGCTAAGCAAGTGGTACGGTGAACCTTGTGACGAAGCATGGATCTTAGAGCATGCATATGGCTTCCCCGGTCGAGTACTTCCGCAAGCATTCCAAAGGGATCCCCTGTCAGACGGCTGCCAAACCATGCTTTTCCGTGTCGGCAGTCGTTACTTTGCATTTCGTCACGACGAATACCAATTACTCTCGTTCACTGGCACGCCCTCAGGCTACCTGGATGTTGTCGATGACGGACAGGTGGAGACTTATTCTCGCCCCACTGCAATGACGGAACGTGATGCGTTCCTAGATGGCAAAGTTAAGCAGGAGGGATGGGGTGAGACGATTGAAGACACATTTGACGACGAAGATTATCCCGACCCTCGTCCCGATCTCGTCTAGAGTGACATGGTCGATGTGTGTCTAGTGTTTTTGGCTGATTGGGTCGCAGATACGTAGAGTGTCCATATATTTTCCTGCATTTGTATCCAATATATTTCACGTTTCCTTCGCGAATTTCGGCTGACCCAAATACGCAACCATCCTTGTGTCCTCGATCGACATGGTCAATCTCGCCGGGAATGCAGATGTATATCGGGCGGGGAGATGAGTGCAAGTTTCGGTCGTTCGCGCACAGTCAAGATCATGAGTCAGAGACGAGACCAGGCCTAAGGATCTAGCCCATCAAATTCTAAAGGTCATCATGGTACAATGGTATAGTGGCTGTAGCGGCCCTAAACCGGGAATGTGACTGGTCACTTTCATCATCATCACTCATGCGTGCGCTGGTTCAAGACCGTCCCCTCCAGAAAACTTGGTTTCCACAATCTCCCGCTCCGGAGGGAGTGGCCCAGATTTGGAATAATCCGTCCTTGTCAGGCCAGGCAAGTAATTGTGCAACCTGCAGGACTCGCCGAGTTAGTCTTCGGAGACAAGGGCTGGTCGTCAGACGCGCGGTGAGGCGAGCTGGTCACAAACCTTTGTGTTCTTTTTTTCTTTTCGAATTCTTTTTTGTTTCGGGGTCGTTTTTGTTCTCGTTTTTGTGTTTTGCAGCAAACAAAACGCCAGAGCGTTTTCTTCAGTAGCCACCGATAGAGAAAAGTGGACTCGCGAGTATAAATATTCAAGAAACCCCAACAGGAATTGCAAAGCCTTTTCGGCTGCAAATTTATTGCATTGCAAGATATCCACGTACAGATGCTCGTCGGACGACAGGGAACACTACAGAATAGCAGCTGGAAAGCAAAGCATTGATACAAAGTTGAGTTGAGGTGAATCGATTAGAAAGGAACTGATGTTGTCTCCGTCATACGTGACCTCTACCTCGCGTGCCGCCACGGACGTTGAGCATTCCTCGCGCACGCACACCTCGCGGGACGTATGCTAAGACGTCCGGGTCTGATGGGACGTCATTGCTGGGTGCGGCGCCTTGGTTCCGCTGCTGCCCCGACGATGCGTTTCTAGGAGCCGCCCCGCCCCGCCCCCCGCCCGCGTCCGTTCGCTCGCGGAGCATCCACGTCCATCTCGTCGTCGTTCCGCTGCCCGCGCCCGCGATGCCCGCGCCCTCCCGCGCGGCTGCTGCTCGTTCGAGAATCCGCCGTTTTTGCCGCCGCGGCCGAAGCGGATCGACGGCGGAACGAGAGCCAGGGCATTGAGCGACTCTGTGAGCGAGTCGACGCCTGCGCCTGCGCCCGTCGTGGGCTGCTGTTGTTGGTGCGAAATGCGGCTGGGTCCAGAGGCGTTTAGTATCTCGTCCTCATCGTTGTCGTCATCGTCTTCCTCGACCAGGACAGACGGCGGGTCGGGTTGCCTTGTTTCCGACACAGCTGAGGACTCTCGCGGCTTCCACTCACCCCGCATGAGGCTCGCGCCATCGCCCCAGCGCTTCAAGAGTCCGCCGACGCCTTTGTTCGTAACCGCGAAAAAATATTCTTTGGGGTACTGGTGCGCGTTAATCAGGTGTAATCGCCTCGCTTTCGGCGTCATGAACAACTTGTTGCAAGACGCAAGGTGGCACGCGAACTAATACACAAAGCCGATTAACCGCCGCTCCACGAGCGTTAGATTGAAAGGACGCACAATCTTTTCACCTCGGTCTTTCCGGACAGCAGCGAGCGGGTCGTGGCATTCTGTTTGATGCTGAATGGTCATATGCGCGTTCGTTCGAAGTCTGTTGAGACGACACAACAAGGCAGACTTACGATTTCGAGGAGGCGCGCGTCGGGGAAGACGCACTTGCAGGCTTCTTCTTCGCAAACGTGAGCATGATATGTGGCGTAATGCGCCTCTAGATCCTTGGAATTGGCTATGGGTGTTGGGTGGTGATTACAGGTTGGAGGTAGAGTGCAAAGGAGCGGCATTGAGGAGGACGAGGACGCGTCCGTCGTACGCGGCGCTTTCGAGGACGGCGCTGCCGTTGCTGCGGACGTCGACGAGGACGAGGACGCCTCCGACGGGGCCCTATGTCGCTTGAAGGACATTGGAATGTTTCTGTTCACAAAACGGCTGAACGGAAAGACAGGCGGTGGCTGTACCGTGGCCGCTGGAGTCACGTCCCGTCACACCTCCTGCTCCTTACCGCCATGTCTTCAAAACGCAAGTGGGACCAGGCTGCACCAGATGCAAAGGACGCCGCAACGGAGGAGCCCGCACAAAAGAAGCAGGAGCTGAGCATCGACGCACAGGAAGCCGCCGCGCGGGCAGCAGCCATCGCCTCAAAAATCGCGGCGCAATTCGGTGAACTGGGTGCGGAAGAGGCCTTCAGCCAGGACATAGACATAAATGATGTCAGGAATCGTTACATGCTAACCAAGGCGACGACCCAGCAACAGGTGCGCTTTCCTTCTTTCCCTCTTTACTCGCAGATGAATGCGATGTCTAACGTGGATGGGTGATGCCAGATCCGGGAGGAGGCTGGTGGTTCTGTGAGCACGAAGGGTGTGTGGTATCCCGACAGAACGAAGGCTACCGAGAGGGACCCTGCGCTGTACCTGCACGTCACCGCCCGATCCGCCGAGATCCTCCAAAAGACCATCGACCTCATTAATCAGTACATCGCCATCGATATGGGCAGTCTGGTGGAGGACAAGAAGAAGGAAAAGGTCGGCTTCTTGTTTTGAATCCATGTTCTGCGCAATTGACATCCCCTCTAGCGAAAATGGCCCGAGGAGAAACTTCCTGTCGGCCTTGAGAGCATCCGCAACTTCAACATCAGGGCTAAGGTTGTTGGACCCAGCGTGCGTCGTGTAGTTTCTCTTGATATTGCGTTCTCTAACCTGAATCACCAGGGCTCGTTCGTCAAGTACATTCAGCAAGAAACACAGACCCGCGTGCAAATCAAGGGCATCGGGTCCGGCTTCGTCGATCAAGAAACCGGTCGGGAGAGCGACGAGCCGTTGTACATTCACATCACGTATGCTGTTCCACCCCAAGCCATCTTTTTCGCTCATCATTTCGTAGCGGGCCCGAAGAAGGTCAAGTCGCGCGGGCGAAAGTTCTAACGGAAGACCTCCTCCTAGTTGTACGATCTGAGCACGCCAAGGTGGCGATGGCGGCTCAGCAGGAGCAGATGGAGCTCCGACAAGCCCAGATGCAGTATGCCGCCTACAGCGCCATGGCATCGGTACGTCCTATCTCTTTCAATGCATTGCACCCGGTGCTCATTTATCGTAGGGTGGCTACGCTGCGCCTCCTCCGCCTTCGGGAGCCCCGCCGCCACCGCCAGGCGAGCAGCCTCCCCCGCCGCCCGACGGCAGCGCACCCGCCGCCAGCGACGCAGACGCCTACGCTGCTTACTGGTTCGTATTTGCTTCCTTCCCTTGTTCCGCTCTATGCTCTTAATTAGCCCTCAACTGACACCCACTTTTTTGCAGGGCGGCATACGGCTACGACGTCAACTCGGCACAATTCAAGGAGTGGGCCGCATCGCAGCAGCAGCAGTACAGTCAATACTACGCCGCGCAAGGCGGTCAGAGCGGTCAGCCCGGGCAACCAGGGCAGGCGCAGCCCGCCCCGCCCGCGGGCCCTGCGCCCGACGCCGCAGCGCCTCCGCCGCCGCCGCCCCCGTCATAGGGTGCGTGCCTGTCGCTGTCTAGGCTATGTACCTGTTGTTCGTTTTATTTGTGAATGTGTAGGCGGACTTCTCTAGGTGTAGGTCCTCCGGTGATGGAACTGACTTTGACTTTCTGTTGTTCACAGAACGCGTTCGGGTCAAGCGTCTTTTTCAGTACTCTTTACTGCTTATTGAATCTGTGTTGATTGATTTGATTGAAGCTTTCTGGGTACAGTAGTACTCCTTGATGGTGTTTTCGAATGCGAATGAAAGCGTAATCTCAAAAGTCGGAGGAGTGCCGAGTGCTGTGCTTGAGAAATTGGAAGAGAATAAAGCTAACAGTTTCCCGAACGGTGATTTGGCGTGCATAGACTTGATTCGCGAGGCTCATGAGTAGACGACCGTCGACGTGGGCTCGACATGGAGATATTGAGCCTCAAAATATGTTCTGTGAGTCAGTGACTAGTGGCGGTGCACCGTCGATCTCCTCTCTCTCCACAACATCGCGGTCCATAACTGGATACACTTCAGACTGTATTCTGCAGTAAATTACATGGGATGCTACTCGTTCTTATGCGGGTGTCTGTGGTTCGCAGTCAACAACTCGATTCAAAAATTCAGCCGAAATTTTCACCTGCCATCTCTCATCTACTGGCTCGACTCGCCCTCTTCGTCCTTGAAAGCAGGATCCTTCGGGTCATTGCCGCGCAAAATCTGGCCCATGTGCGTCAAGGAGAATCCCTGTCCCTTCCGACGCGCCCCAATCAACTCGCGGAAGAACGGAAGCGGGCTGGAGACGAAAGAACATGCTTGAAGACCAAGCACCGCGCGTGCCTGCTCGGTCTTCACAAACCCTGTGGAGTCGACGGCGCCTTGCACCCCCTCCATATCGCTCACCGACTGAAGTTGGAGACCGAGGATCCCGCAGAGCTTTTTCATTGAACTTTTATCCGCGCAGAATAGCTGGCCCGCAAAGAGGTTGAGCTCGTGGAGTAGCTCAGGATTCAACGGCACGCTGCGTTCGGCAGGGACAGTGAAAGAATCCAGCCTGTCTAGTAGACAAAACGTGTTGCGAGAGGTGCGCGGAGAGTAGAGGTGGAGATGAACGATGCTGGAACGGCGAATCTCTGGTAACCACTTGTTGGCTTCGAAAGGACTGATCAGGATTAATAGGTCGGAGGATTTGGACGTCGACATGACCCATTGAACCGGTCGGAGGTAACTGTCCATCGAGCCAGCGAAGGGAGTCGAGGATAGCACAATGGTGTCGCGGAAATCTTGGGTCGCGCACACCCCGGTACCACGGAAGGTCCGGCCTTCTGGCAGCAGAGAAATCCAGGACGTGTGGGCCAAACAATCTGCCAGGGAAATGAAGGTGCTGAATCGAGCGATAGTCCCCGTTTTAATGAAGTACGCAAGGTCCCGATCTTCATGCTCCCGTGGCTTTGCGTCCGCAATGCGCTCCACCTCTCGTTCGTCCTCCTTCTCGTGCGCGAGCTCTCTTTCTTGCTCTTCGGACAGCGCACTGTCAGAGGGCGTGATCCCAAGCTGCTTGCACTTCTCCTCGATCTGGCGCTGCAGCTGACTCGTTGCTTCCGCGCACGCATGCTCGCTTCGGGACGCAACGCCATAGAGTTCCTCCAGCGTACGAGATTCTTGCTCTCGTAATGCGCCGACTGTACACTCATAACAACGGCTCCCCGCGTCATACTCCTGGAGGGCTCTGTGGCGCGCATCGAAGTTGAGGCCCTGGTTGGCCCAAAGCGAGCCATTGTTTTGGATCTGTTCGCACATCTCTTTGATCGTCCAACTGAGGACGTGCCTAGAGTAAATCTCGTCAGGCTGAGCGCCGGTTGCAGCCATGATTTTGTTTTGGGATTTCGGTGGAGGCAAAAAACACCACGGAGTGGTCTTTGCCAAGTCTCCGCATGCGCATGCAGCCTATCAAACATTCATTATACAGGAGCCATTGCGGATTGTCGTGCTCACCTTGGACCAACTTGTCCTTCGTCAATCTCGGACCCAAAGTCACCACGGCGCGCGTTCCCCCGGGGAATTTGAAGTCGGTGCCGCGAGTATGCGCCTCGTCGAGGTAAACGAGTGTCTTCCCCAGCTGCTTCTTGTAGAGAGAGCTGGCAAATGGTTGAATGCGACCATCTCGAGAAATTACGCGGATTTCGTCCGTGCTCGAATCGAAGTAGATAGCGGCTTCGACTTCGGGGCGGGTGTCGAGCTTCAACCACTCCCGTGCGACATCCTCATTCTGAAGCTCCAACACCTGTGCGCCGACATCCAGGAGGACCATGACATGTGGATCCTGCTGCACCACGCGCTGTAGGAGGCCGAGCGCATTGTCGGAAGAGGTACAGATCACCCTCCGATTTTCCTGCTGCAGCACGTATCCGAGCACCTGCGCATTGGTGTGTTTCTGTGAATCTTGATCGCACTGTTCGATGGAAAGAGGGAGGAGATACTTGTTGTCGTTCGTCCCACTGAAACCGGTGGTGAGTCGTGATCTGGTGCGAGCCAGATCCCATGCGTTGGTCGTGAGCTTGTGCTCGAATTCTCGAGCTTCTTTGGGAAACACGCATTCCGAGAGGTAGAAGTCGATCACCGCTTTGTTATAGCGCAAGTGGGGAAACACGTCGCGTGTCTTCTGTACAAAATCATCCAAATTCAGACCGCGCAAGTTGGCGAGGGTGGCCGAGAGGTCCTTTATCCCTTTCACCCAAAACTCGTACTGCGCTTCGGGGTTGTCGGAGTTAAGGAGCAACTTGAAGCTAGTGTCCAGCTGTGAGTCCGTCAGGCCGCCGTAATAATACGAGAGACAGGTGAGAACGATGATCATATCCGGGTGGCCGAACTCTGCTCGAGGTGCCGGACTATCCTTGGCCCGGTACGGCACTGCCAACATTGTACGCCTGGCATCTAAACCATAGTCAACGCGCCATCGTTTCTCGTGAAGACTGACGTTCAGTATCCCGTGTGCAAATAAGCCGCGCACGAGAAGAAGATGGCCAAAGTGTTCGCCCGAAATGTCTCGCAAAGCTTCTTCCTCCTCGATGCTGATGGTCGCTTGCCGCAGGTAGCATTCAACTCTCGCTTTGTCTGCTTCCGAATAGTTTCGGAACGAGATCCATTGCTGTAATCCGTCTTCGGCAATGATTTTTTGGACAGCAGAGTCGAGTAAACATTGGCCACCTTCTGGAGTGAGGATTCTCACCACGGGGAACTGGCAATCTCTTTCGGCGACACCGATTTCCAGGCCAGCGGGAACAGTTTTGGCGACCGTTTGGAGCAACGAGAATATGGCCTGGGTGATTTGCCAACGCCAGGGTCGCCCATCCAGAGGTTTAGAAGCGCCGACAGTGTAAATGAGCTGGTAGCGGACGTTGAGAATTTCATCGCTCTCGTCTAGGATATCACGAGCATGGCTGTCCAGCCAGCTCTGGATCTCCCTCAGTAAGCGTGTTGCTTCATCTGTCTCCGACTCGGAGAAAGCATCGAGTCCCATAAGTTTGAACGAGAGGACGTGCTCGGGCTGGCAAAGTAATATTCCACCATTTTCCGCACATTCCTTGAAGAGATCGAAAATCTGGCGAATTTTAGTGAGGTCCAAAGAAACATCCCGACTAAACGGAAGATAAAACAATCGTCTGTTTGCGAGCGTGCAAACTCGTTGCTTTAGAAGCTGAAACATCTGTGCCGCTAGGGGTTTTAGAACAATAACCCGCACAAGCTGCTCGCCGTCGGCTAGAGCGGAGGAAATGATGGGTACAATCACCTGAAAACATATGTTAGATCGATCCATCTGCTTGGTATCCTTACACTGGATTTTCCCTCTCCCATATTGAGCTGCATCAACGCATTACGATGGCTTTCTGGAGACATCATGTGCTGCGCAATGTTTGCTTGGAGTGGACGTATCAGTATGTCGGCATCCAACTGAACCAAAAGCCAGTCCGGATAGGCAATTGGATCCCACCCCTGCCCTCCGACCGTAGCAGCTTCTCGAGCGCTCTCCTCGGTCAAGCCCAGTTTGACGAATGCGCTGATGCGTCGCCGTTGCTGTTGAATAGCTAACTTCTCCGCATACTGACACAGAGTGATTTTCCAATGGTCAGAGAGTAACTCCCGTTGTCCGCGAGACAGCTGATTGAGTAAGGATTGCGGCCCAGTCGAAGGCCATTGTCCAGCTAAATGCATCCACCGTTCGGGTTGCGTTAGGGGAAGAAGATCCGTTTGAATATTTTCATCCGGCGCCGAGTCCAACGAACGCTGACTATTGAACATGTTTGAAGGTGATGTTCCAGGCGCTTTCTTTTCAAAAGCATCTACGCAGCCAGAAAGATCTGCGATGTACTGGAATTTGGGTCCGTCGATGGGCATTACTTCTAAATCTAGGATGAGCTCGCGAAGAGCGCTGTTGATCAGAGATGAAGACCTGAAAGAGTCGAACTCAATTTTGCAGCAAAGAAATTACAAGTCTCGTACCGTTTTCTCAGCAATGAATTCAATGTTACTGGTTTATATTTTGGGGGTGGGAGGGCGACAGAGTACGATAGTGGAGGAAGAGCAGTGATCAGGCTCATCGACGGTGGACCATGACAGCGGATGGTGTTCAAAGCATGTTGCAACCCATCCGAGCGTTCGAACAGAAGACGGTTGCGCAATTTGGATGCGAACAAATTTTCTACCGCGATCCGAAGGTCTGCGATCTTCACAGTATAATATTTGGCCATTGAACTCAGCGGCAATATGTCTTGGATGTGCGAAGCCACACTGGGCAATGGGAGGGCTGCACGAGGAGCAGGCCATCGCTCAAAGATGATGCTGGCTATTCGGCTTTGTTGTTCCTCTCTTTTCTGCCGAAAGGCTGTTTCTTTCCTCTGCATCCACACGTCGTATTCTTCCCCGTATTGTCGCTCCATCCAAGCGGGATCTGGGTGATCTTGGCAGTTTGAAATCACAGTGTTCGAGACGTCGTTCAGAGTCAATGTGTGTCCTGCATCGATGTTGAACGTGTCCATCGGAACACGTCTTGCAGCCGTAAGGACGGAGTTGTTATCCGTGTTTGTTGCAAGGGCAAGAAGGGTTCGGATAAGATCCAGGTCTATGTCTCTGCGATATGCAAGGATTCCCAGCACGACCATCAGTGTATACTGATCTCTGTTCCTGTCCAATGACCCGCGGCAGAGGTGGAAGAGTCGAAACCAAACTTCGTGAAAAGGCGCCTTGAGCCAATCCCGGTGTTTACCGAGTCTGTCGTTGGGTGGCGGTTCGGATGAAAAATTCCTCCATCGTTCGAAATGATTCCAAAGCTTGAACTCTGAGGTGAAATTCAAGCTTCTGGGCCATTCACGAACGAGAGTAACAACTTGAGCTACATCGTGCTCTTTAGTTGTAGACTCTAGGCTGTCGAAGCAACGTTCTGGGGTGGCTAATAGGTCGAACTCGCCAACTTGAACTGAAATATGAGTTAGTGAAACGTGTAAGCTAAGAATTATAAATCCAAACCATCCGAGACGAGGCGAGAAGCTCGCATATCTGCCCGTTCCCATAGAGATATTTTCCCCTTGTATTCAAGGACACTCTGTTGGTTGGACGTGTGAAACAACGCCTGCTTTCTGGCGTAATCGAGAATAGCATTGACCAGGGGCACGAATCGACCACACTGGAACAGAACCGAGAGGGATTCATGCCATTCGATGGTCTCCATGGAAGTGAGATGCGGGGGGTAATAATCTCGGACGGGCAGAAAATCAATGAATTGCTGGAGAATGGCATGATGCTCGCTCTCGAGGCTCATGAACGCAAAAGCTTGAGCAGATCCCAACATTTCCTGTGCTTTGTAGAGACCTGTTCGACGAAGAAGCGGATCCGCAAGATGGGAAGTTGTCGCAGCATGGAGAAGGGCCAATTGGTACCAGCTGACAAGGGAGCCATCGCCCACAACACGCCCAGCTATATCGTCTATATCGTAGCTAAGGATCTTGATGCGTTCGTGTCGAACGTCTGGGGTGATGGTGACTCGAGGGTGTCCGGTATCGCACTCTGCGATTCTGACTTGTCCATCGGGAACGAAAATTTTCGGCATTTCACCATTCACCGATCTCAACACAAGCTTGTTTTGCAGGCCGACGAGGGTTCCAATCGATTGGACCGATGAAACGTAGAATCCAGGAAGTTCCTTGCTTTCTAGATGAACCCCGCCTAGCACAGCGGAGAACTCCAGATCATATCGCGGCAGTTTGATGTGAAGACGGCTTCCCAACCGCAAAGAAAGTATCAAGTTCGTTTTACAGTTTTCAAGCGATCCGAAAGTTCCTGAGAATTGCTGTGCTATGGAAGACACAGGATCTAGCACAAATTCGCTGATGTCGCTGGTATTGCGAAGGAACCGTGAGTCCTGCGCTGTGAGGTCTAAGCGCCAGGAAGCCTCATGCCGAGGCTGCCACCCGGACGGTGCTGCATAGAAGTCCAAGGACTGAGATTGCTCGTGGAAGATGTGTACCATGTTGACGATCAGACTCCTGGGGAAATCGCCTTCAAGACGTTTCGGTGCAATGAATTCCGACACGAAGTCGGAGCCGTCTCGGATGCGAATAAGCAATTCGTCACCGCTTTTGAAGTGCACCTAAGAAGTAGTTCAGTATGAACGATAGAACGGCAGACGATTCCTGGTACGAACTTGGAACCCGTCCATATCATCGCACAATTGATACTCCATTCCTTTCATCCTTGATGGGACTATATCCCAGTGAGACTACGAGATTGGTCGCCAATGAGAATTATTTCAAGAGAGGACTGCGATGTACTCACCCGATTCGGAAACAACAAATGAAAGAGTGGCTCGTTAGTGATCTCCTTTGGAAGAGTGCCCTGTGCTTGACCATCGACAAGGAAGTTCCCAGAGAGAAGATTAAGGTGTACAGAACGAACTTGCGTGTCTGACGACTCGGCGGAGGTCACACATGTCACCCATTGTTCCCCAACTAATCGCCACGGCGCAGAGTCCCGACCAAACCCCTTCCACATGCCCATGATGGCCTTGTCGAGAGCATCGCTGTTTCCAGAAATGATGTCAACGTGATCGAGGGCTTCGACGGCAATGAGAACGTCTCTCTCCAACAAGTACCGCAAGGCTGGAGATAGTCCCGAAAGGTTCGGGGGAGCATTGGTATGGAGGATGATTCCGCATTGAATGAAAATGGACAGCGCAGCGCTATCGCGGAAGATTTCTCGGGAGGTCGTTGATCCAACAGCATAGGTCTGACGACAGGACGCAGCCAGCTGCAGAACGCGATCCACGAAGTCGACCCGGGAAATTGACAATGCAGCAGAACCCGAACTTTTGTTCAATAGGTCCAATACATCGTCCATCCAGATGAACAGTCTTTGTCGTAGTTGAGACAATAGAACAAGAACTTCCCGTTTCACTGAATCGTAGGGAGTCAATGAGAACAAGCGGCGAGCAACGACAACGAGGGTTGCTGCCGTCCAGCCTTCTTTCCAGTTCCCCGCGATAGATGCAAAACGTTGTTCCAGAACGCCAACAATCTGAAGACCAAAATATTCGTCCGATAAATCAAAATGGGCCTCGCGATAGTGCGCGGGAGGTTCCGATGCAGTCTCCGCTTGCCATGCGGCCTGTTGAAATAGAAGATGCACGGCTGGACTGGCAAGGTCCACGACTCCGGAAATTAGCTGGACTATAACATTGCGCCACTGTAGGCACACCCCTGCACGGAGATGCCCGAAGTTTTCCCATTCATGATACGAGAGTTTGTGGTGACACTGGGACTGCTGGGCAATGACATTGTTTGAAGCATGAATGGTGTCGATCATGGTCCATTTCAGACACTTGTACGGATCAGGCAAATCGGGAGTGCAGGCAGAGCGGATGTTGATAAGTGGAAATCCAGATGGGAGCCATTTGCCTGCCACTCTGTCCCAAAGACGATACCGGAGAGGATGATTCTGGATTATATCACCTTGGCTGCAAGGAAAAGTGTGGCCGCGATAGTGAGTTTGGAGAAACGACTTTGCCGTCGACGCGATCATGATTCGCTGCTTGTTATATGGGCGGACAAAGTGATTTTTCAGAGCACCATAGTCTTCCAAAACCACGGCCGGGGAAGGATAATCTTGCTCTTGTGGCTCGGAGGAATGGTTTTGGGCGAGCCGATATGTGGTATCGCGCCAAATACTGAAGGCCTCGGGCACGCATAATTCGAATACGACATGTCGATTGCATGTCTCCGCTTCAGGAAGTGGCCATTCGAACAGCATGATCCTCATGTCATCCGCTTGCCTTTGTTTCGTGCACCGGGTACAGTAGGAGTTGTGAGAACTCCGCCAGCAGCCCCACCTATCTTGCCACCTGGTATACTCGTGTTCGAGTCGTCCGATTTCCCTGAGGATGGATGCATGAACGGCGCTCTTCTCCTGAAGTTCTCGGATTTTCTCGCTTTTACGAAGGGATGCTTCAGCGTGTATTGCGCCTCGGAGACTGCGCATCTGCCAGTCACCAGCGAAGTAGCGGGATGGGAGGGAATCCGTGTGTGGCTCGTGCGCAAACACAGAGACATGATATCTGACGCGGGCGTCGCGTTCCGCAAAATAGATCTCAATGTTGTGCAAGCGTCGCATCTGACTGAGCTCTGGGAGCAGAAGCGGCTCGAAAGCTGTGATGGACAGCTCGGGTGGGTAGTCCAAGAGAAGACGAATGCGCTGAGTTACAAGTTTGTCGAGTGCCACCCAAAGCTCTAACACGAGCAGGAAAATCCGGGAGAAAATTTCTGGATTCCGACTTTTGAAGGACGACGCCATGTCATCAAAGTATGTGATCCTGTCGCTGAGGTCTGATAATGTACCCAAGTCAGAAGACGAAGATGACATTCGTTTCTCCCAATCCAGGATAAGGAACCAGAGATAAGGGGATGAGACACCCGGACTATGTGCTCCTTGTTTGTGACTGTCCTTCTCCAACCTTTGCTCGAACGTAGACCGGTCAAAATCGGCAGTGTGAGTGCTGAGAGCTTGTCCCCGTGCTTTAACGGTCTCGAAAAATGAAGAGCTGCGAGGTAATGTGAACCTCAATGCTGCATCGATTTCGACTTTTGTTGGCACCACCCATGTAGATTCTCGAGCTTCCAAAGCCTGGACGTTCTCCCACCGGCGGCGGAGGACCCCCTCGACGGAGCTGATGACTCGTGAAATGGAATCGATGAGAAAAGACGATGTCGATTGCAGGGTGGGTGAGAAAGACGAGCGGAGTTTCCAGATGCGATTGGCAATCTTGGCGTTCATGATGAATAGGATATCACCACTCATATCGGGTTTGGCCACGGCTGATTCCAGTGTTCTCGCCAAAATATAGGTGATGAAGGCTTTATAACCGTACTCTTCGGGCAGATTCCACCCGGCGAGAGTGGTCTGCAATACGACACGGATGAGGAGCCACTTGGGCGAGCGTCGCCATGGAAGTAGGGCTGACTTCCAGAGAACATGGTCGTTTATCCGTTTGGTCACGTAGACCGTGCTCGACGCAATTAGGTCGATGCTTTCGACGGGGGTGAGAGCGCGGGCAATCCCACCAACGAGTTCAGATATGTAGCGGATATCAGGGACGTCCCGGGTCTCTTCTTGCTTCTTCCCAGCTTTAGCGGTCTTGGGGACCGCATCGGGCATTGTCGTGCAGTCAAGCTCAGCCAACAGCCCGGAAAACGAATCAATGAAGGCTGGATCGATTGGGATAGAGAGCCGGGGGGCAGCTGGGTACTGGATGACCAGCTTTCCTTTGGTCCCTGTAACCAAAGCCGCAGGGGCGGATGCCTGGAAGAACTCCACGAATATCTCTGCCTTCCTTCTACGCAGGATTAATCCCGCGTTCTGGGATTGAATGTGGAGACACAATACATCTTTTATTGGACACCAACTCAGATGGTGATGAATTTCGGAAAATTAGACTCACCATCTGATTCCATCCCCTTAATGAGCTCCTGTACGAATCCCTTCGAGAGGTTTCCTGAACCATGAATACGTGCAAAATTATCCAGGCTCTTCCGAAGCAGCTTCCAACGAGTTTGAATCTCATGGTCAACGTTGTCGGCTGCTAATCCTTTGCAAAATGCCTCTGCGCATTTAGCTATATGTCCAAGGAAGACATGTTGCAGTTCGACGTCGTAATCGTCTTCCTGGGGTAGTTTCGGCGGTAGGAAAAGATGGTTTATAGCGTAGTCAAGCGCGGGTCGGTCCATTCTGGGTGACAATGAAAATGAGATTTACCATGAAAAACTGGAGGCCTTACTGATGAATTCTGTAGAGGTTCAGCGCAGGAAAGATAAGGCTGTGGACAAGGTGTCGAGCGCCTAATGCCTCGTTGTTTGGGTCCACCTTGACCAAACCTTAACGCCTCTGATCAATGCAATAAGGGACAAACCTTTGCGGCGTTTCCGCTTTACACGAAAGCTGTCGAAGCTATATCCATTCGATCGATTACTCTGCGGACGTACGCATGTTGGATACTTCTCCGCAGACTACGAGCCAGGTTACAGGACAAAGTAGATCCCACGGCAATTCGCCAGCCTACGCGAGGAAGGCCTACTAGCTTGACGACCACAAGTACCCGCATATTTCCATGTCAGTGGTATAATTTCGAAGTGAGGGGTGGCCTGGTGGCACGAAATGGAAGTCGCAGGCCTTGGGCGCTAGAATCCGGCAGCCATTACATGTTACAGCACCATAATCAGGATATATCGAGAGCAGATTGTGTGCGTATTGACACTCGGGACCCGAAAAGGGTTTCGTTCGACTGGAATTTGGTTAAATAAACGGGAAGTAAAATTGAGAGGCGCCAAACTTGAAGCAGAGGAGACGTCCACTGTGGTTAGGGTTTAGCGTGATGCAATCACGCTTTGATCCTGGCACTGCCACTGGCGTTTTGGTACAAGCACGGGCCGAATGCTCGAATTGAAGCCGTCCAAATCGCTTTTGTGGCACGACTTCGTTGAGAGCATTGCGTTGTTTTTTTCAATTTTTTTTTGCAGTCGCCGACACCTGCGACCAAGGCTTTAGCACTGGATCTCCTGCGGCGCTGAGTTTACCACTGCACATTTATCATTCGGTTTTGAATTCTACTGTACGCTAGACCACAATACACATTGGTTCGACTCTTGCACTTGCAGGCAAAAAAAAGCATGAACACTAAGCGCCGCGGGTGCCCGTTCGTGTTTCAAGAATTTCATTCGTACTAGATACATGAGTACATGAACATGAACTCAGCTGCGACTCTTTCGAAATCATACAACAATCCGATTCGGACACCCGCACTTCTGCCCAAGCGCATCAAGAACCAGGCTCGCTGGATAGACCGGCACATCAGGCAGCCGCCGTTTCCTTTTGAACTTGGGCTTCACAGACGGATCTCGGTGCATCTTATCAGTCCACGACCGACTGAAGCGCACCGCACGCGCGCGCCACTCACGCTCGACCAGTTCGAGAAGCGGCCGCGCACCGGGGCGCGCGATGTCCTGCGTCGCGGCATCGAGGTCGGGGATGTCCTGCGCGGTGAAGCCGATGGCGGATTGTAGGATGGGGTGGTGCGTGAGGTCGAGGGCGGGCGGCGCATCGAATGGGAGGGGATCCACCGGGCTGTCCGGGTTATGATCCGCGTCCGCGGCGTAGTGGTAGAGCGCCGACTCGTCCATGTACGCGGTATAGACAACTCCAGCGATGCTTTCGGTCCATACTGTGCACTGGAGCTCCAGGTAGAACTTGGGCAGCTCGCCCGAAAATTTATCCCTCGAACTTTCGTAGTTATCGATGATCACGTAGAGTCGTTTGCCGCCCAGTTGGACATCCATCTTGGCCTGAGGGGCGTCAACTGCAGTCCGCTCATGGAATATCTGGTTGAGCTCACAGCAAGATAAACAACCATCCGACTTGGGGGGGAGATTTCTGAACTTTCGGGTAGAACCAGGCGAAGTTGATAGAACTCAATGAACTCGCAAAGTCGCCCGTACAGATGTTCCCTTAGCGCATCGCCGGTCTGCCCCTGCACATTTGCCAAGTCGAGATGCAATATGTGGAACCGGTGCTGCGTATACGTCTTTGACAAGTCCACGCACGCGCCAATCGCCAAAGGCACAAATGGATCCCCAGCGGACACCTGCGCGACGTCGAGGTAGGCGCTTCACATGGATGTCAATGTCCGCAAGCCGAATCCACGCGGGCGGCGTATGAAGATAGGGGTGTTGTGTTCAGCGTCGGAGAGGAGCTGTGCGAGGGGTTCAAGAGCGAGGATCTTGTTCACGAGGGGCACGCTCAGTTCGTTGGTGAGGTGGTCAAAGTTTTCGTATGCGAGGGGCACGCGCTGAAAGGACAGATGAGTTCGGAAAGGCGGGTGGCTTCAACTTGACACGAACCTGCGGTGGCCCATCCAAGGTGTACACGGACCCTGCGATCCGATTTATGGGCAGCGGCGGAAACTTGTAGAGGATCCTGGAGGACAGGGGAATGGCTTGTCAATGTCATCTTCACTCTCTTCGTCGGAGTCGTTGTATGTGGTGATTGGTAAGCTAGGGTATAGAAGCACAACCATTGAGCCCACCTGTATCCATATCAAGAAGCTTTCAAGGATTCCGTCAAACGACATCAGACGCGTCCGAGCGTAAAACGATCACGTGTCCGTCGCGCCTTTGAGATACCCCTATCTTTTCGTTGCTTGTCTTGAGGTACCGATGTTTAACCTAAGAAAAACACATCTACGGGAAAAAGATACGAACCCATAGACAGGTAAAAGGATAAGATCGACGGGTTTGGAATTGCCAAGGCGGAGAACGAGTACATATGAGTCGAAGGCCGTGATTTGGACGTCGACCGTTGGCAGGGCGCCTATGAGATTCCAGACCTTGTTGGGCAGACAGCACTGCACCGACTCTAGCAAGACGTAGAGAATGTAATAATCCAGACAAACGAGACGCGTCGATGCCTAACACATCGTGTCGGGTTTGATGCAGAATCGAAGAAGGCAGAGGACAAGTCTCGTCGTAAGTCGCCATTGTCGCAGCGGAGTACAATAAGTAGCCAGTATTTCGAGCTTTAGACGCTTCGGAGGAGCATGCGGATTTCTGGATGTGTGCTTGTTGTTTCGTGTGAAGACATTCTTGTTGTTTTTGTTCTTGTTCTCGTTCTTGTTCTTGTCTTGTCGGCGATGACTCGGAACTTGGATTCGGGAAACATCATGTTCAATGCATTTGTCCTTCCTGAGATGAAAGACACGCCCGTCGCCCGAGGATTGGTAACGAGACGATCGAGACGCGGTGGCGTGGCAGCCGAGAGAGCAGAGGATCGGACAGCGGACGGTGGAAAAAAAAAAGTGAGGAGGAAGGGAGCAAGACGCGGCCGCCAGTCCAAGCTCAAGACCAAGTAGTGCCCACTTGATCATGGGCATACATAGACCTAAAAGCCGCATTCGAGAAAGAATTCGGTCGGGAAATGCATCATGAAGCAAGACGATACAGGAACAGCTATCAAGACACCGGAACGGAATTCCTTGCCCTTGTTCCGCTGGGGTTGCGCTGTATACTCTATATCCGCCTACAAAGCAGACTCTATCCTGTGATTGAATCCAGTTCCCAGGCGTGAATCGTTCAAGCGTTGTTGCATCCCGGCGGTCCCAGGAGTGAAAAACGAAAGATTATTCGAAGTCGAAGGCGGGGCGGGGGGGCCGAAGAGAACAAGGTCGTTCTTGTTATTGGCCGCAATTGTTCGACGAAGCAAATCTGGTCTTGTGCTTCATTGGGTCCTGGCTGCCATGTTGGTTCTTGAGATACCGCACTGAGGCCCGCCGCGCAGATTGCTTAGTTCCGAAAGTCAAGACACCCAACCAGCTATTGCAGACGCGACGCGACATCGTTCCACGGAAACAAACCGCGTCTATCCCAAAAAGGCAATTTTCCATTGTTGTTGATCGCGGCGCGCTCGATTCCCACGCAATCTGCACAGGACCATGGCCACCAACTCAGCCCGTTGTACGTACTCGAATCTCACGCAAACTAAGTAATTGAAATCATATTCTTTCGATTGCAAACTCATCGCATGCATTCAATGGTCCTCAATCACCAGTAAATGAACCTTTCCTCCATTTCGCTGGATTCGTCGTCGGCGAAGAAAGGAATCAAACACGGGTATGTGCGCATTATATACAGACTTGGGCGGGATCACACGCGTCACGGAAGCAGGACTTTTTCCAGTTGTCTCTCGGAGGAAATGTTGAACCATTTATCCAAGAGCAGAGTAGAGCGAGGAGCGCAGCAGTGAAAAAATTGATAATCCCAGTATATCCAAAGAAATGCGTGCGCTGGAGGGAAGTGCGCGGACGGGGAGAGTAAGTATCTGGACGTGCGGGAGCCTTCTTCTTGTGCGTGCGGTAGCTCTTTTGTTTCGGACAGCGGACAGCGACGACAGAGTAGCGGCGACGGATGTCAGAAAGAGAGTAGGTCGATAAGTGCGATGGCGGATTTCAATTTCAGACGGGTACTTGCGAGATCGATTCGAGCACGCAGTAAATAACGAGCCCGACGGAAGAAGAGACGAACGGCTAGGCCCGCACGAGAGATGAGTCCGTGTTTTTTTTGTTTGAAATGCGTGTGAAGACGCTCTTGTTGTTCTTGTTCTTGTCGGCGATGATTCGGAACTTGATTTGTCCTGTCTAGGCCGAAGGGCAATTATCCCTTGAGAACTTAGACAAGACAGACGGCGTGGTGTGGCCACAAGAAGGGAAGAGATTTGGAGGAGAGGAGAAGAGGTGCTGGTGCGTTTGAAAGAAGGAGAAGCGTCGCAGTGACTGTGAGTTGTAACCCAGCGGATCCCAATAACAACAGACAGGGCGAGAACGGGTATGCGGATTTCTGGGCTTGTTGTTTAGCGCGACAGCTTTGTGAAGACGCATCTCATCTTGTTCTTGTCCCATCTTGTCAGTGAAGATTCGGAGCTTGGACTCGCAGGCATTGGCATTTGGAACCCATTTATCCTCCCTGGGATGAAAGTCGTGTACGATATGTACGAGAATTCAGCGATTGCACATAGCAATGAGGGGGAGTGGTAGCGCTGGAGATTTGGGCATCGGATCTCGAGACTAGCAGGAAGGTGCGGGGAAGGGGGGCGGAGGAGGAGGAAAGGACCCTGCCAGAGGTGGCGCAGGGTACGATTTGATTCCAATCGCACTCGAGGCAGCGTTTTCGTCGGGCCCAGCTCGTTAGCCAAGACGAGACGAGATATCAAGAGACCGGCGCCAGGGTCCCTTGTCTCGCCGGGGTCGTGCTGCTCTCCATATTCGCCCACCAAGCACACTATATCTTGTGATTGAATCCAACAGCAGTTCCCAGGCGTGAATCGTGCAAGCACAACGCAATTCCCGGACCCGGAGTGAGAGGCAACGGTGGGAAACAAAAGGTGATTTGAAGTCGCGCGCGGGGCGGTAACCGAGAGAATAAGAGGGGAGGGCTGAGGAGAGAATACTGAGGTCGTTGTTGTTCGACGACTCGACCGAATCTTGGTCACTCCTGCGTGCGGATTGGGCTTAGTAGGCCACGGTGAGGAACGCGCAGGTAGACCCGACAGGCGTCGGCCAAGGAGCACCAGCGAGCCGTTGCGGAAAAACGCCTCCGTCCCAAACAGGCAACCCTCGTTTTCACTCTCTTATCTTCTCTGCCGCCACCACGTCCCCGCCCCAGCAGTATGCCCCTCAAATGGCTCTTGTGACATGGCATATCTGAAGCGTTGTGTTGTCCTCAATGCCGTCTCCGAAGTCGTGCCGCGAGCAGCTAAGGCTTTCCAGAGTGGTGCGTACTCCCTGAACACTCGATGTACTCGTTGATACTATGTTTCCTCTACCAGATCTCGCGAGGCGAAATTCCAACTGGATACATTTTTATTTCACTTGTATGCTACGGTGAATTACATATGTGATTCATTTGATTCCTCTTGCGCGCGCGTCCGTGGTTCGCAATTCAGACAAGATCCCTCACCTGGACTCTCTCTTCTACTTTCCCGAATCACCACCCTCCTCCTCAAACGCAGGGTCCTTGGGATCATTGCCGCGCAAAATTTGTCCCATGTGCGTCAACGAGAACCCTTGTCCTTTTCGGCGCGCTCCAAGCAACTCCCTGAAGAACGGCAGTGGGCTGGATACGAAAGAACATGCCTCGAGGCCAAGCGCCAAGCGAGCCCATTTGTCCTTCACAAATCCGGTGGAGTCGACCGCGCCTTGTAACCCCTCTTTGTCGCTGACCGACTGAAGCTGAAGACCAAGAATCCCGCAGACCTTTTTCATCGAAGACTTGTCTGCGCAGAACAGTTGACCCGCGAAGAGATTGAGCTCATGAAGCAGCTGGGCATTCAACGGCACGCTGCGTTCGGTTGGGACGGTGAAAGAATTCAGCTTGTCCAGCGGCCAAAACGTGTTGCGTGAGATGCGCGGAGAGTAGAGGTGGAGGTAAACTGTCTTGGAACGGCGAATTTCTGGGAGCCGCTTGTTAGCTTCGAAAGGACTGACCAATATGAGCAGGTCGGAGGATTTGGATGTTGACATGATCCATTGGACTGGTCGCAAGTAATTGTCCATAGAGCCGGCGGAGGATTTCAGGCGAAGTTGAATGGTGTCGCGGAAATCCCGGGTTGCGAACAATCCATTCCTACGGAAGGTCTGCCCCCGCGGCAGTAGAGAGATGCAAGACGTGTGGGCCAGACAGTCTGCGAGGGGAACGAAGGTGCTCAGTGGACCGATTGTCCCCGTTTGTATGAAGTACTCCAGGTCACGATCTTTGTGTTCCAGAGCCGTTGCGTCCGTAATGCGCTCCACTTCTCGTTCGCCTTCCTTCTCGTGTGCGAGCTCTCTTTCTTGTTCTTCGGACAGCTCACTGTCCGACGGCGTGATCCCGAGCGCTCTGCATTTTTCTCCGATCTCGCGCTGCAGCTGACTCGCTGGTTCCACGATCGGATGCTCGCTTCTGGACACAACGCCATAAAGCTCTTCCAGTGTACGAGATTCTCGCTCCCGCAAAGTTGCGACGGTCCTTGTGTAAGAACGACGCGACGTGTCGTACTCCTCGAGGGCTCTGTGACGCACATCGAAGTTCAGGCCCTGATTGGCCCAAAGCGAACCATTCGTCTTGATCTGCGCGCACGTCTCTGCCATCGTCCAAAGGAGGACGTGCCTGGATTCGATCTCCTCAGGCCGGGCGTCGGTCGCAGCGATGATTTTTCTTTGGATTTCGGTGGAAGCGAAAAACAATAGGGAATGGTCTTTGCCGAGCCTCCGCATGCGCATGCAGCCTATCGACCATTTATTATAGAATAAATCTCGTGGATGGTTGCTCTCACCTTGCACCAACTTGTCCTTCGTCAGTCTCGGACCCAGAGTCACCACGGCGCGCGTTTCTCCGGGGAATTTGAAGTCAGTGCCGCGCGTATGCGCCTCGTCAAGATAAACGAGTGTCTTCTCGAGCTGCTTCTTGTAGAGAGAGCTGGCGAATGGCTGAATACGACCATCTCGAGAAATTACGCGGATTTCGTCCGTGTTCGAATCGAAGTAGACTGCGGCTTCGACTTCGGGGCGGGTTTCGAGCTGGAGCCATTCCCGTGCGACGTCCTCATTCTGAAGCTCCAATACCTGCGCCCCGACATCCAGGAGGACCATGACTGGTGGATCCTGCTGCACCACACGCCGCAGGAGGCCGAGCGCATCCTCCGAGTGGGTACAAACCACTTTGCGGTTTTCCTCCTGCAACACGTACCCAAGGACCTGCGCGTTGGTGTGGCGCTGTGAATCCTGATCGCACTGCTCGATCGAGAGAGGGAGGAGGTACTTGTTGTCGTTCGTCCCGCTGAAACCTGTGGTGAGTCGTGGTCTGGTGCGAGCCAGATCCCACGCGTTGGTTGTGAGCTTGTGCTTGAATTCTCGAGCTTCTTTGGGAAACACGCATTCAGAGAGGTAGAAGTCGATAACTGCTTTGTTATAGCGCAAGAGGGGAAACACGTCGCGAGTCTTCTGTTCATAATCGTCCAAATTTAGACCGCGCAAGTTGGTAAGGGTGGCCGGGAGGTTCTGTATCCCCTTGACCCAGAATTCATACTGCGTCTCGGGGTTGTCGGAGTTGAGGAGCAATTTGAAGCTGGTGTTCAACTGCGCGTCTGTCAAGCCGCCATAATAGTATGAGAGACAGGTGAGGACGATAATCATATCCGGGTGGCCGAACTCTGCTCGGGGTGCCGGACTGTCCTTGGCTCGATACGGGACTGCCAGCATCGTACGCCTGGCGTCCAAACCGTAGTCTACTCGCCATCGCTTCCCCCCAAGACTGAGGCTCAGTATCCCGTGGGCAAATAAGCCTCGCAAGAGCAGAAGGTGACCAAAGTGTTCACCTGAAATATTCCGCAAGGCTTCTTCCTCCGCTGCGCTGACAGAAACTTGCTGCAGGTAGCGCTGAACTCTCGCTTTGTCTGCGTCCGGATAGTTTCGAAATGAGATCCATTCCTGCAATCCATCTTCGACGACGATTTTTCGGACGATGGAGTCCAGCAAGGCGTGGCTGCCTTCTGGAGTGAGGATTCTCGTCCCAGGAAATTGGCAAGCTTTTTCGGCGACACCGATCTCCAGGCCAGCGGGGATAGTTTTGGCGACCGTTTGGAGTAACGAAAATATGGCCTGGGTGATTTGCCAACGCCATGGTCGCCCATCCAGAGGTTTAGAAGTGCCGACAGTGTAAATCAGCTGATAGCGGACGTTCAGAATCTCGTCGCTCTCGTCCAGGATATCACGAGCATTGCTGTCCAGCCAACCCTGGGCCTCCTTCAGCAGGCGTGTTTTCGCATCCGTTTCTGATTCGGAGAGAGAATTCAGTCCCATGAGTTTAAACGATAGAATGTGCTCGGGCTGGCAAAGCAGTATTCCACCACTTCGCGCACATTCTTTGAACAGATTAAAAATCTGGCGAATTTTGGCGAAGTCCAAAGGAACATCTCGACTGAACGGCAGGTAAAATAATCGTCTGTTTGCGAGTGTGCAAACTCGTTGCTTCAGAAGCTGAAACATCTGCGCCGCTAGGGGTTTGAGAACAATAACCCGCACAAGCTGCTCGCCGTCGGCTAGAGCGGAGGAGATAATGGGTACGATGACCTGAAAACATACATGTTAGACCAAGCCGTCCTCCAAAGTAAATGGTCTTCTTACACTGGATTTGCCCTCTCCCATATTGAGTTGCATCAACGCATTGCGACGGCTTTCAGGAGACATCATGTGCTGCGCAATGTTTGCTTGGAGTGGACGTATCAATATGTCGGCATCCAACTGAACCAAAAGCCAGTCTGTATAGGCGATTGGATCCCACCCCTGCCCTCCGACCGTAGCAGCTTCTCGAGCACTCTCCTCGGTCAAGCCAAGTTTGAGGAGGACATCAATGCGTCGCCGTTGCTGTTGAAGAGCCAGTGTCTCCGCATACTGACACAGAGCGATTTTCCAATGGTCAGGGAGCAACTCCCGTTGGCCGCGAGACAGCTGATTGAGTAAGGATTGCGGCCCAGTCGAAGGCCATTGTCCGGCTAAATGCATCCACCGTTCGGGTTGCGTTAGGGGAAGAAGAGCCGTTTGGGTATTCTCATCCGGCCCCGAGTCCCGCGAGTGCTGACCATTGCACAAGTTTGATGGTGAGGTCTCAGGGCCTTTCTTTTCAAAGGCATCCACACAGCCAGACAAGTCTGTGATGTACTGAGATTTGGGACCATCTACCGACATTGCTCCCAAATGCAGGATAAGCTTGCGAAGAGGGGTGTTGGTCGGAGCAGAGGATCTACAATGGTCAATTTCGACTCGGTCACGGTGGGATAATAGAGACTCGCACCGGTCTCCTTGGGGCGATGCAGCCTTCACTTCCGAGTCGGAGATAAGCCCGCGAAAAGTATGGAGGACCGGAGGTGAGGATCTAAAACGGTTGGTGCCTTTAGTTCTACTGCGAGGAAACAACGAGTCTCGTACCGTTCTCTCATTAATGAAACCAGGGTTACGGGCTTATATTTCGGCGGCGGGGGTGCAACAGTGAATAATTGTGGAGGAAGAGCAATGATCAGCGCAATCGAGGGGAAACTATTGCGAATGCTGTTTAGGTCAAGTTGCAGCTTGTCCAAACGTTCGAACAGCAGGCGGTTACGCAGTTTGGTGGTGAACAAACTTTGCACCGCGCTTCGAAGACGGGAAATCTTCAAGATGGGGTAATTGCCGGTTAACCTGTCAGGCAACATGGCTTGGATGTCCGAAGCCATGTTAGGTAACGGTAAAATTGCGCCGGGAGCGGGCCAACGAGCAAAGATGATGTTTGATATGTTTTGGCACTGCTGTGCTTTTTCCGCACGAAAGGCTGCATTCCTCCTCTTCTTCCATGTGCTAGCTTTTTCTCCATGTTGTCGCTCCATCCAAGAGGAATCCGGATGTTCGTCATGACAGCATCCAGTCGCAGTGTCCAGAACATCCTTCAAGACCAAAGTGTATCCTGGACCGAGGTCGAACTTTTCTTGAGGGATTTGACTCGTAGTGGCAAGGAGGAAGTGATTTGTTGCAAGAGCTATAAGTGTTCGGATGAGGTCGCCGTCTATGTCCTTCCGATACGCAAGAATTCCCAATGCTATCATCAGTCCATACTGATCTGTGGCCCTGTTCAAGGTTTGGCGGCATAGATGAAAAAGGCGAAACCAAATTTCGGCTGGTGACGCCTCGAGCCAAGCCCGGGGGTCATTGATTGTATCGGTAGATACCTGTTGGGTTGAAAAAGATTTCCATTGTTTGAAATGAGTCCACAACTTGAACCCATTGGTGAAATTCAAACGCGTAGGCCATTCCCGCACGAGGGCTACCACCTGAGCGACATCGTGCTCTTTTGTGGTAGATTCGGGGCTTTTGCAGCAACGTGCTGGTGTCACTGGCTGGTCCAAGCACTCAACGTGAACTGAGAAAGGAGTCAGCGACGAAAGGCAAGAAATATAGACCAGACCATCTGAGACAAGTCGGGCGAGTCGCACATCCGCTCTTTCCCACAGACTGATCTTTCCTTTATATGCTGCGGTGACGGACTGGGGTTGGTCGGACGCGTGAAACAACACCTGCTGTTTTGCGTAGTCTAAAATCGCATTCACCAACGGCAGGAATCGACCGCACTGGACCAGAACCGAGAGATTTCCATGCCAGTCGACCGTCTCCATGGATGTGAGGTGTTGGGGATAATAGTTTCGGATCGGTAGAAGATCGAGGATTTGCTGAAGAATCGTATGATGCTCGCTCTCGAGGCTCATGAACGCGAAAGCTTGGGCAGATCCTAGCATTTCCTGAGCTTGATAGATACTTGTTCGATGAAGAAGCGGATCTACAAGATGGGAGCTGGTGGCGGCATGGAGAAGAGCCAGCCGGTACCAGCTGGTTAGAGATCCATCGCCCACAATACGCCCAACTATATCATCGATGTCGTAGCTGAAAATTTTGATACGTCCATCATGTTGAACAGATGGGTCGATGGTGACTCGAGAATGTCTGGTCTCCCCCGGTGAGATCGTAACTTTGCCATCAGGCACGAAGATTTTCGTCATTTCACCGTTCGTTGACTTCAAAACAAGCTTGTTTCGGAGCCCGATGAGGGTTCCGATGTACTGAATTGGTGAAACCGAAAATCCAGGTAGTTCCTTGCTGGCCAAATGAACCCCACCAAGAACGGCAGAGAACTCTAGATCATAGCGTGGCAGTTTGACATGAAGTTTTGCTGCCCGCGACAAAACCGTCAAGTTCGTAGTGCAGTCTTCAAGTGGTCGAAAAATGCCTGAGAGTTCCTGAACCACAGAAGAGAAGGGATCCAACACCAATTCATTGTTGTCCCCGTGTTTGGACAGGAGCCGTGATGCAAAATCCAAACGCCATGAGGCTTCAGCGTGAGGCTGCCATCCAGCCGGTGCCGCACAAATATCCAAGGACTGAGTGCGTTCGTGAAAGACGTGAACCATATTGTCGATCAGACTCCTGGGAATGTCGCCTTCAAGACGTTTCGGTGGAATGAATTCCGACACGAAGTTGGAGCCGTCTCGGATGCGAATAAGCAGCTCGTCACCGCTTTTGAAGTGCACCTAAGAAATAGTTCAGGATAAACGGTAGAACGGCAGACATTCACTAGTACGAACTTGGAACCCATCCATATTATCGCGCAATTGGTACTCCATGCCTTTCATCGTGGACGGGACAATATCCCAACATGACTACAAAATTGGACATTAATACCAATTACTCCAGAGAGGGGGATGTGCTCACCCTATTCGGGAATAACATCTGGAAGAATGGGTGGTTAATGATCTCCTTTGGAAGAGTCCCCTGTGCACGTCCATCGACAAGGAGGCGCCCCGAATGAAGGTTGAGGTGAACACATCGAATTTGTGCATCCGATGATTCGGCCGAGGTCGCGCACCCAATCCACTGTTCCCCAACCATCCGCCACGGCACAGAGTCCCGATGAAACCCTTGCCAAGTACCCAAAATGGCATCATCGAGACCATCATCACTTCGAGAAATAGTGTCGATAACGAGGGAGAGCGTTTCGGTGGCAATGAGGGCATCTCTGTCCAACAAGTAACGCAAAGCTGAGGGCATATTTGAGGTATTCGGGGGAGCATTGGTGTGAAGAGTGATTGAACATTGAACGAAAACGGATAGTGCACTACGATCACGGAAAATTTCTTTCAAGATTGTGTGGCCAACAGCGTAAGTTTGACGACAAGAAGCAGCCAGCTGGAGAACGCGGTTCAATAGAGCAACCCGGGGAAGCGACGATGACGCAGACCCCGAAGCTTTATTCAGGAGGTTCAAGACCTCTTTCATCCAGGTGAACAGTGTTTGTCGGAGTCGAGACAATAGAATGAGAACTTGGTGTTTCACGGATTCGTAGGGGGTCAATGAGAGTAAACGACAAGCAACAACTCCAAGTGTTGCCGCCGTCCAGCTTTCTTTCCAATTCTGCGAGATGGATTCGAGCCGTTTTTCCAGAACACGGACTATCTGAATACCAAAATCTTCTTGCGATAGATCGAAGTGGGCTTCGCGATAATGCCCGAGCGGCTCGCCTGTAAGAGCACTCTCTGCCTGCCATGCTGCTTGCTGAAACAGGACATGAACCGCGGGATTAGCAAGGTCCACAACTCCGGAAATCAGCTGGAGCACAATGTTGCGCCACTGAAGGTGTACCCCGGCACGAAGATGTCCAAAGTTTTCCCATTCGTGATATGAGAGTTCTGAGGGACATCGGGACTGGCGCGCAATGACATCGTTGGGAGTATGAGTGGTGTCGACGGTGGTCCAGCTCAGAGATTTGTACGGATCAGACAATTCGGGAGTGCAAGCCGAGCGGATGTCAATGAGTGGAAATACAGATGGGAGCCATTTGCCTGCTACTGTGTCCCAAAATCGATACTGGAGAGCATGGTTCTGGATTATATCGCTCTGGGTACAAGGGAAATTGTGGCTGCTATAGTGGGATTGTAGGAATGACTTTGCTGTCGATCCGCTCGTGATTCGTCGCCGACTGTGTGATGGGACAAAGTGAGGCTTTAAAGTGTCGTACTTCTCCAAGAGCAGAACCAGAGGAGAATCGTTTCGGTCCTCTGGTTTGCAATGGTTTCCGGGCTAAACGATATGTGGCATCGCGCCAGATACCAAACGCTTCAGGCACGAGTAATTCGAACACGGCAAGCCGACTTGATGCCTCCTCTTCAGGAAGCGGCCATTCGAAGAGTGCTATCCTTATGCCTTTAGCTTCCTTCTCTTTCGCACATCGATGGCAGCCGGAGGCGTGGATACTCTCTGGGCAGCCCCAATTGTCTATCCGTTCGATATAGTCATGAGATAACTGTGCGATTTCCTCGAGGAGGGCTGCATGAGTCGTGCTCTTCTCTTTGAATTCCCGGATTTTCTCGCTCTTGCGGAGAGATGCTTGAGCGTGTATTGCATTTCGAAGACTTTGCATATCCTGGTTATTCTGAAAGTAGCGGGATGGAAAGGAATCCAGGTGTGGATCATATGCAAATACAGAGAGGTGTGGATATCTGACGCGGGCGTAGCGCTCCGCAAAATAGATCTCGATGTCATCTAGGCGCTGCATCTGACTGAGCTCTGGGAGCAGAAGTGGCTCGAAAGACGTAATGGACAGCTCAGGTGAGTAGTCCAAAAGAAGAGGAATGTGTTGAGTAGCAAGTTTGTCGAGCACCACCCAAAGCTCTAACACGAGCAGGAAAATACGAGAGAAAATCTCTGGATTCCGACTTTTGAATGATGACACCATGTCATCAAAGTACGTGATGATCCTGTCGCTGAGGTCCGATAATGTACCCAAGTCAGAGGACGAGGATGACATTCGTTTCTCCCAATCCAGGAGAAGGAACCAGAGATCCGAGGAAGGGACTCCTTGAACATAGGCCTCTCGTCGACGACTGTCCTTCTCCAGCTTTTGCTCGAACATAGACCGGTCAAAAACCACCGTGTGAGCACCGAGGACCTGCCCCCGTACTCTGACGGTCTCAAAATACAAAGAGCTACGGGGCAATGTGAACCTCCGCGCTGCTTCGACTTCCATCGGGGCGACCCATGTGGATTCTCGAGCTTCGAGTGCCTGCACGCTTTCCCAACGACAGCGGAGGTCCTCCTCGACGGAGCTGATGACTTGGGAGATGGAATCGATGTTGGAAGAGGAGATAGGGTGCGGGAAACAAGACCGAAGTTTCCACATGCGGTTGGTGATTTTCGCGTTCATAATGAACAGAATATCGTCACTGAGATTGAGGCAGGAACGTGCCATTTCAAGCGTTCTCGCCAAAATGAAGGTTATGAAAACTTTGTAGCCGTATTCCTTGGGTAAATTCCACCCAGTGAGGGTGGTCTGCAATGCGATCCGAAGGAGGAGCCACTTCGGCGAACGTCGCCATGGATAGAGAGCCGATTTCCAAAGAACGTGGTCGTTCACGCGTTTGGTTACATAGATCGTGCTCGAAGCAATTTCTTCGACATTTTCGGCAGGAGTGAGAGCACGAGCAATACCGCCAACAAGCTCGGATATGTACCGAATGTCAGGTACATCCCGGGTCTCTTCTTGCTTCTTCCTAGCTTTAACGGTCTTGGGGACCGAATCAGACATTGCGGTGCAAGCAAGGTCCGCAAGCAGAGCAGAGAATGACTCGATGCAGGCGGCGTCAAGTGGGATAGAGCGACGCGGACTAACAGGGTACTGAATGGCCAGTTTCCCCTTGGTCCCTGTGACCAAAGCGTTGGAGGGGGATGCTTGAAAGAACTCGACCAGTATCTTGTCCTCTTCCCGACGTAAGATGATCCCCGCATTTTGGGCCCGAATGTGGAAACACAGCACATCTGGTACCAAACATGAGCTTGGATTGGCAGAGAGTTCATGTAAGGTGTATTCACCGTGTAATTGCATTCCACTAATGGTTTGTTGCATTCGTGCCTTTGATATGTTTCCGGAGCCATGGATGTCGGCGAAGTTAACGAGGGTCTTTTGAAGCAAGTTCCAACGAGTTTGAACCTCAACGTCCACATGATCCTGTCCCAATGCTTCGACAAATATCCCGGCGCAGTTCGCTATATGTTTGAGGAATGCCCGTTCCAATGCTGGGTCGTCGTCGGCTTTCTGAGGGAGCTTTGGGGGGTAGGAAAAGATGGTTTATGGCGTAGTCAAGTCCGTTCTGGTTCATCCTAAACACAGAAACATCTGTGAGAGCTCTATCATGCAAAGAGGGAGGCCTACTCGAAGAATTCGTAGAGGATTTGCTAGTGCAACGAGGCTCTGGAGAAGAGTGTGGGCGCTTAACTTGGTTTGTGGGTCCACTTGATGCCTCGTTTTAGGTGTAATTCAGATGAACAAGGGACAACGGGCCGTAACCGTCGAAAGGCCACCCCGTTTTCCACAAAGATCGATCGTTGAAAGCGAGCTATAAGAAGAACATAGGGCATCGATTGCTCCACGGGGACGGACGCGTTCCGGACCCTTCTTGAACCACAGACATAGCCAGTTTCCAGGACTCACGGTAGCTGCGTCCGACAGATTCGCACACGTTCATTTGGCACTGAAATCAAGCTAGACCACAGAGGAACGGCAGGCTGAAGCGGTGGGTAGCAGACACGACAGAATCAATTTTCGGCTACCCTAGAAGCTTAGAGGATCACATCGAACTCAAGTTGACTCCTGAAACAAAGCGTCCAAAAGCAAGATTGAGAGGCATGATGGTTGTCGGAGAAGGTCGCCGCGCACTAGGGTTAGATCATCCCATTCAACGGTTAGCGGTCTTCAACGTTCACGACAAGTTCACGACGTCAACGAAACCGTTTCTCTCGAGGACACCCTCCCCACACCCCAGTCAACTCCCAGTCCCCGAACTAAGGAAAACGGAGCAGAAATTTAGCACAAGTTGGTTTGAGACGCATTGAGACCAAGCCCTGCGCGAGTTCACAATTTTATACAGTATTAAAGACACAGCAATATCAGTAAATGCAACTGTAGTCCTTTAAATTCATTTCATGCAACAATCCGATTCGGACATCCGCACTTCTGCCCAAGCGCGTCAAGAACCAGGCTAGCAGGATACACCGGCACATCCGGCAGCCGCGTTTCCTTTTGAATCTGGGCTAGGCCCCGGGAAGCTCCACCAAAGGGTTGTCCGGGAAATTTCGGGATTTCAGCCTCAAAAATTCAACTTTGGGAGGCTCAAAAACCCAAAGTCGGACACAAGTCGGACATGGGTTGTGACATGTAACGGCTGTGATACAGCGCAAAAATGTCACAAATCACCCCGAAACAACCAAAAAATTGCTGAAAACCTCTGGTTCCTGCAAAATTGGTGTGGAATCAGAATCGGCGTGATGCAGCTCAATCCGTGTAGCGTCCGGTCCTGGTTGCCTCCGGATCTCCGACAAATTCAGGCAAGATCTCCCTGAAAAACCCAAAATCCGGACAAGGGTTGGAGAATTTGGGCCTCAAAAACCCAAAAATCGGACAAGGAAATGGTCAATTTTGGGTCTCAAAAACCCAAAATTTCGGACAACCCTTTGGTGGAGCTTCCTGGGGCCTTCTGGGCTTTACAAACGGATCCCGGTGCATTTTTATCACTCCACGGCCGACTGAAGCGCACCGCACGCCCGTCCCACTCACGCTTGATTAGTTTGAGGAGCGGTCGCACGGCAGGGTGCGTCCTGCACGGTGAAGCCGATGGCGGATCGCAGGATGGGGGTGATGCGTGAGGTCGAGGGCGGGCGGCGCATGAAATGGGATTTCGAGAGCCACCGGGGTGTCCGGGTCCGCGCTGCAGTAGCGAGAGGACGCGTTGGGTCCATGTACGCGGTGTAGAGAACACCAGCAATGCTTTCAGTCCATACTGTGAACTGGAGCTCCAGGTAAAACTTGGGCAGCTCGCCCGAAAATTTGTTCTTCGGAGTCTCGCAATTATCGATAATCACGTAGAGTCTCTTGCTATCCAGTTCAACGTCCATCTTGGCTGCAATTGTTCATGGAATATCCGGCTGAGCTCACAGCAAGATAAATAATCATCCGACTTGGGTGAGATTTCCGAACTCGAGAAAATTGAGTAGAACGACTCGGAGCTCATAGAGCTCAATGAACTCGCGAATTCGCGCATACAAATATTCCCTTAGCGCGTCGCCGGTCTGCCTCTGCACATTTGCCAAGTCAAGATGCAATACGTGAAACCGGTGTTGCGTATACGTCTTTGCCAAGTCCACCCGCGCGCCGAGAGCCAAAGGGACAAACGGATCCCCAGCAGACACCTGCGCGACGTCGAGGCAGGCGCTCCACATCGACGTGGATGTCCGCAAGCCAAATCCGCGCAGGCGGCGTATGAGGATTGGGGTGTTGTGTTCAGCGTCTGAGAGGAGCTGTGCGAGGGGTTCGAGAGCGAGAATTTTGTTTACAAGGGGCACGGAGGTGGTCGAAATTCTCGTGTGCGAGGGGCATGCGCTGAACAAGGACAAATGAGTTCGGAAAAGTGGGTGGCTTCAACTTGACACGAACCTGCGGTGACCTATCCAACTTGAAGGGGTACAAGGGGAATCGGCGCGCGTGCACGCGCCTCATCCCTTTCCGAATGATGACTCTACGTATTTTCGATGGACTCAATCGGAGCTTGCAAATGAAAAATGAAGACAATAGGATTCTTCTCTTTACAGCGTTCCGAGCACTCTAGACATTGTAGCAGAAATGCCAGCCTGCCGAAAACAGGGCCCGAATGAATGAAGGCCGACTGTTTCACGATCACATAGTTCCTGCGAAAGAGTTTATGAGATGCGAGAGAAGATCCCAACGCTGTTTAGAGCAGGTTGAAGCATGCAAAAGGACGAATATTTGAATAAATATCTCACTTTGAAAATGGCGTCCAAAGCTCATAGACCGAACGCCATCGACGCGATTGTTCGGCAGCCAGGGAGATTTCATAATAAGATACGGCGTCTTAACACTGGTCAGCAGGTTAAAATGTTGATGTATAAGATATCTCACGCACAGAGGCCGAAAGTCTTGTTGGCCTTGAACGCGGGGATGAACGACGCTGACATGTTTGGTAAACAGCTGTCCCTTGAACGTTGCAGAGACGCCAGGACAGCTGCTCAGATAGCGTTAGAATGTGCGGAAAGCCGGAGATTCAAAAGTACCATATATCCCACCTTCAAAAAGAGGGGCCAATTAGTGGTTAACTCGGCGTTGCTATCGACGATGCAAATGCGTGCGACAAAAAGTGGCTCCGAAAACGTTGCAGAGGATGCGAGGGGAGGTTGAAGCATGCAAAAAAAAAAAAAAGGACCCAAACTTCGAAAGTGGTGCCAAAGCTGAAGGAGTCGACAGTGCTATCAATGCAAATGTGTCCAGCGATCTGTGTGTGGCCCTAGAACAGGTCCCAATAGTGCTCAGAACCTCAGACCAGTGAAAATGACGAAAATAAATATTTAATCTTGTCCAAATGTGTGGGTTCGGGGAGACAGGCAGGATCCAGGCGGTTGAGGAAGAGATTCATTCAAATTGGTGAATCTCAGTGGCGATAGCCCCAAGCATTAAGTACTGAGAACACGTTGCAACACGTCGCCATTCGGTTCCCGCCAAAATGCTTTGTGGTTCAAGAATAACACCCATTGCGCGAAATGATTCATGAGGACAGGAATTGAGTTGGCAGTTTCAAGACCCGATACAGTCAGATGTGCCCAATGACTTGCAAAATCCCAAGAACGTGGCAGAAGGAGGAAGAGGCGTTGGAACTGGGTTTGAAAATTTCGGTGATAGCCGGGCGGAGCTTGAAGGCTTCAGACATGCATATTTTTTTTTTTTTTTTTTTTTTTTTTTTTTTTGTGGAACGCTGCAGCTCTTGACTGCCTGCTTCTGGTGATAGCTGTTTAGGCTACCCTTCCGTCACAAACATATGATCGCGTTTGTAACTTCCGGGCCGACATAGTCGTCCACCTAGGCGCGTTAGTTGAGGCCATGGACTTGAAACCCGGCCAGACGATAAGTCATACCACCCGAGGAGATGCGCTACCGCACTCGTGCCCGAGAACCTCGCGACACGGCGTGTGGGGCTCCGGACTTACCAGCTCAGGGGGCACGCCGCAAGCGGCTTGCCCCCCATCATTGCTAGTTATCCGACACCCACCAAAACCCCGGTCTCCCGCGTCCAGTCATTGGGGAGATTTCTTTCGTTTTTCAGAACGTCTTTCCAAGTGTTTATCACCATAGTTTTGTCCAATGCTTTTTTCCCATATTTCCTGGTGTCGGTAAGCACTCTGTCTATGTTCAGGCGGTTGTTGATTGTTTTAATCCATCTATTCTCTATTTCTTGCAGCGACGCAGGGTTTTTACCTTGTATCACTCTTTCGCACCTTAGTCTCCAGATTAGGTGTGCGGATTCCGACACGACTATCCGGTACAGTCGAGTCGTTCCGGTGCTTCGACGTTTGATCGCCGCGCATGTCATGATTTGGCCAACTGTGGGCGTCGGTAAGTCCTCGCCTGTTTTGAGTTTCCATATCTTACTAGCCCACTCCCAGATTTCCTTCTGACCTGGTGCGTCGCATTTCGTGAGTATGTGCTCCATGGTTTCCGTCACATCACAGTGGGTGCAGGTTCCTTTTTCTTCGTGCCCGCTGATCTTCTCCCCAGTGTTTCCCGACCTTGTACCCGTCGTGAACGAGCATCCACAGGAAGAATCGGATGCTCCTCGACACGTCTTTGTGTTTGGTTGATTTCCAGATCTTCGAGTCTAGTGGTGCTTCACCTTCGAGGTCTGCGATAGCTTCTCGGGCGTACGCGAGATTCTTTTCAGTTGCTTTACGATTCAGTTTGGTCTGGTAGGCAGGTTTGTTCATCTTTATTTTCCTTATTATTTTGTATGCCGACGACTGTTTTATTGCCTGTAGTTTCGCTCCTGGGAGCATAAGGGCGGGATTTGGTCTCAGGTCAATCTCGTCTGCCGTGGGTTTGGCACTTCCTTCGCCTGCTAGTTTATCCGCTCCTTCGTTTCCTTCGTTTCCGGCATGGCCTTTGACGTAGGTCAGGGTAGTTTTTGCTTTTCTCTTCCGCAGATTTGTCACCGTTCTCTGGAACAGCTTCGGGTTGGCGGTGTTATAGAAGCCTTGGTCTTCCCACTTCTGTAGGTTTTTCGTCAGACCGTCTATTGTAATCTTAGAGTCACTGAGTATTTCGATTGGGGTGTTTGCAGGGCACAGTTCGACGGCTTCTTTAACAGCTAGCACCTCTCCGGCATTATTCGTGTTTCCCACTTCGTTTGGGAGGCGTATTGCCCTGTTGCGAGGGTCGTCATCGCCGAAGAAAATCCCCGCGCCAGCCTGTGCGTTTTCCTTTCCGTTTCTGATCGCGGAGCCATCTGTGTATACTGCGGTTGTTTCGGCCTCTGGGTCTGGGTCATGTTTTGTGTCCGGGGCTTTCGTCCTCAGGTTACGAGCATGTCCTTTTGTAAATATGCGGAATGTGTCTGCTATTGTTCCGTGTGTGGTGATTTTCGGGTTGAAGGTTACTGATTCTGATTCTGGGTTGTCAGGTTCTTCCTGTTCGTTCTCGTAGTCCTCCGGTTGGGATTTTCTCGGATCCCATTTTTCGTGTAATGCGTCCAGGAGTTGCCTGGCTTTCGCATAGCACGAGTCTGGTGTTTTGCATCCTGAGGATTCCCGGGTGTCGCGGCAGGTGTCACATCTGCATCTGTTACTTTGCTTGTGCCTCGGTGCGTCTCTCTTCCCTCCAAGTGCGGCGGCATCCCGAACTTTGAGGATTTGATGTTTTTCTCTTAGGCACCTTACAACCTTGATTCCAGTGTTGTAGACGGAGCGGTCCGCGTATGACTTACGGTGGTACCACACCGGCATGTCATTCTGTATTTCACGCGACACTGCCATTACGTCCATGTCGACGCCATGTTTCCGTCCGACCTTCATCATGTCTGCGAGATCTTTACCAACGGAGGCCGTGGATCTTTTCGGTGACCAGGATTGGAGGTATGCATTCATTCTCATTTCCTCGTGTATCCCCTTCTCGTCTCTGCTGTCGATTTTGGTGGCTAATATTTCGTCAGCCACGAAGCACCATAGGGGGCGGTCGGGTCCAAAGTTGAGGTATGTTTTCAACCACGTAACCGTTATTGCCTCGTTTCTTGCCAGTATATCTAGGGAGGTCTTTTCCCCCCATGTCTGCGGGTGCGTATACGGTTTCCTGGTTTATAGTGACGCTTGTCTTTTCGGCCCACAGGAAGTTTCTTATTCTTTTTTCTAGCTTTTTCTCTATTTCCTTCGGCATACCTTGTACTGTGGCAAGGTATTGTGTCATGCCGCCGACCACCATCTGGACTATTAGACGGCGGCCTTCCATGGTTGGGTGTCCCATTTCCCACCGATCGAGGGCTTCGTCTATCTTTTCAAGTGTGCGTGTCCAGGTGCTTACTTGCTTAACGTTATTGCCTACCCAAGCTCCTAGGGTTCTGATGGGCTCGCCGTCCTTTGCGATTTTTATGTGTTCTGGAATCAGAGTTCCCCCGATTCCGTTGACGAAACGGATGCATAATTTTATAAAGAGTTAGATTAGACACGGACCCGGCGATCCGACTTATGAGCGGTGGCGGCGGGAACTTGAGAGACGAGGCTGGAGGACTAGGGAACAGCTTGTGAATGTCATCTTCACCCTCTTCGTCGGAGTCGGTATCAATGTCTATGTGGTGATCGGTAAGCTATTCTACAGAAACGGCACAACCAACCCACCTGTATTCATATTGAAAATATACTCTACTCTGTCAATGGTGACTGACGCGTCACATTCGCGCGTCGGAACGGTCGTGCTCATAGTACGGAGAGATGGACAGATTCAAGTTGAAATGAGACACGATCACGTGTTCGTCGCGTTTTTACATACCCCTATGTTTCTTGCCCATCGTGCCGGTATCTCAATTAGGTTGAGAGACGTGCATTTAAACCTAAAAAATGGGCGAAAAAGACGCGAACCTGCCCCATTGGCGGGTTTGGCACCATCTAGAGACTGGATGCAGAGAACGTGCTCCAGTGCAAGTCATCTGCCAGGCGCGAATCCGAGATCTAGACTCGCTCGGCCGGACTTCCAGATCGACCAGCGAGACGCATCAATGCCTAGAGCACACCTCCGCCATCGAATTTGGGTTCGGGAATAGAAGGAGAGGGAGAAGTGTTTTTGTAAGTGCGTAACTGCGAGTTGTAACCCAGCGGAGCGAGCCTCGCAGAAGATGATGCCAATGTCAGTCAGAGAAAACAATCTAGAAGTCAGACTAGCTCCAGATTCCAATGCAGAATCCGGATTCTTGGGCCTGCACTTGTTGTTGTGTCGTTGTTTTTCGAAGTGCGTGTGAAGGAGAGCCATGGTCGTATTCTTGTTCAGGTTATTGTTCTTGTCTTGTTCTGGCGATGACTCGGAACTCGACACCTTTGTCCGCCCTGGGATGAAAGACACTTCCTTGCCCGAGTATCGGGAGCAAATGACAAAAGGCGTGGTCTTCGCGAGAGCCAGACGACACAAGAGAAAACAACATCTAGATTCCGAACGTTTAAGGAGGACACATGATGAGGCGGAGAAGGAGAGGCAAGAATGAGAGGTACAAGAGATCACAGATCACAGACCAGAGGACAAGAGAGTACGTACATTTGTGCTTTGTCAGAGCTGGAATCACACTTGAGAAAGCGCTCTGGTCGGGAAATGCATCATGAAGCAAGACGACACAAAAAAACATATATACCAAGAGGCCGGTGACCCTCGCCCTTGTTCCGCTGGGGTTGTGCTGTATACTCCATATTCGCCCACAAAGCAGACTCGATCCTGTGATTGAATGCAGTTCCCAGGCGTGAATCGTTCAAGCGTTGTTGCATCCTGGTCCTCGGAGTGACAGTCAAAAAAGCGGAAAACAAAAGGTTATTTGAAGTCGAAGGCGGGGCGGGGGCCGAGGCCGCGAACAAGGGCGCTATTGTCATCTGAATCCGACTCGGACGAGGCGAATTGAATTTGGCCTTGTGCTTCCTCTCCTGTTGGTTCTTGAGAGGCCGGGTCGAGGACAGTGCAGTTTTCCCAGTTCCGAAATGCAAATACCAAGAAGCCGAGTGAATGCGCGCCTCGCAGACCGACATCGTTTCGCAGAAGCAAAACGTCTCCGTCCTAAAAAGGCAATGTTCCACATCGCTGCTGCCATTTGTATTGATCGTGCTCGGCTCCAGCCGAATCTGTCGGTCAGAGGCAGGACGAAAGTGAAAACGATTTTGCAAAATTAAGAATATTATAGGGATATGTATCATGCTTGTTGTTTCGTGTGAAGACATTGTTGTTGTTCTTGTTCTCGTTCTCGTTCTTGTCTTGTCGGCGGCGGTGATTCGGAACTTGGACTTGAGAGACATTTCAAATGCATACGCATTTGTCCTCCCTGGGATGAAAGACACGCCCGAGGATTGGTAACGAGACAATCGAGACGCGGTGGCGAGGCGACCGAGAGCCGAGTGATTTAGAGCAGAGGACCGCCGGACAGTGGACGGTGGAAAGAGAAGAGGAGGCGAGGGTGATACGTGTGCGCCAGTGCTTGCAAGCCCAAGACCAGTCGATGAATTGATCGCAGGTGGAACAGCGCCGTGAGCGTACATATTGATTCAAGTCGCATTCGAGACAGCCCTTCGGCCACAAAAGTGCTCGTGAGCACGAGATATCCAGATGCAGACGAGATTTGAATTCGCCTTGTCTCCCGTCGGGGCTGTCTCCCGAGTGCTCGTCTGGCACAAAGCAGACCCGCATCCAGGGATTCCCAGGCGTGAAATTTGCACAATTGAAATGCACACCGCGGCATCGGAGAAGCAGGCCAAAGTGGGGAACATGAGGTGATTTGAAGTCGAAGGCGGGGCCGAGAACAGAGCAGCACAGATAATAAGTAAGGTCACAGTTGTTGTTATCCTCCGACGAGGCATCAGGAATTACACAATTTGCTTGCGAGTGCTTGTACGCGCTCGTACGCGCTCGCACGCGCGCGTACGCGCGCGCACAAGACCCATAAGAGTCCGAGAATGCGCGAGTACGAGCTATGTCTAAAATCCCACAAGAGCCATTTTTTCCGGGCTGCTGCAAGAGCCACAAGAGCGCGCGAGAGCCACCAGAAAATTGATATGCTAAAATAGGCAATTCTACACATGGTACCGTAATAAATGTGAATGCACGCCATATGTGTAGCTAAAGCGGACTCGGTCTGAGGAAATGAAGCCAGCACGGGGTGCGCGGCAGAGCGGGAAGTGAGATTACAGACAGGTACGTCACATTCGACACAAGTAAGGACAGGCGGCGCATAGTGCGCAGAAACTCGGTGGAACCAATGGCTTACAGCGGCAGCAGAGAGTGCGAGGCGGCAGGTCAAAAAGCCATAATAAATAGCTGATTTTGCCGTTTTCTTGACGAATGCGGCGAACACCCCAATGACGAACGGCGATTCACACATGCCAGATCCCGACTGAATATATGTGCATTTAGGGGGTGGGATGTCTCAATCCAAGGATTCACGCACCTCATAATCAGGATCATTTAGTGCGAGGAATTAGCATAGGACTGCGGGGGCGAAGTGCATACTGTACGTAGGAAGTAATCAAAGTCTTCTCTTCACTGGTGGCAGCAGGTATCGTGGAAGTATTTGCAGACGACCGTAAAGGCCTGTGTCGTAAACCAGGATCGAGCGTTGTTGAGACGGTCCCTGGTCTACAAACAGCATTAGCGTGTCAGGATTTCAAGATTCCGGAAGCTCACCTTCTTCATGACCCGGTTGCCGAGGGCCTTAAGGTCGTAGAAGATCCCGGGATACACCGTCGCAAAGGCAGCCTCGATCTCTTTGTCAGCAACCTTGAATGGGTTTTTACGGGTACCAAGAAGACTGTTCATGGTGGCGATTCAAACTGTGTCCCATCTCGCAGCAACCGCCAGCGGGACACCACCGTTCGCTGGGGCCGGCGTCGGGGTACTGCCAATAATGGCGATGCTGGATCGCGGTTCGAGTTTGGGGCGGGATTCGGACTTGACAGTCGTTTTTTTCTTGGGAGCGGCCGGTGCGCGTGAGGACCATCCTGGGGCGTCGTAGTCACTGACGAGGAAGACGACGTGCTACACAAAGTGAGTTTCATGATCGCCGTTGACATTGACACCTCACATCATTCACACAATTTTGATTCCGCTGCTCCCCCTGAACCGCGATGGCTACTCGACCAGGGACTGGAATAACCTTGGCCTTCGTCGCTGGTCTGATCCCACTTACATTTTCCTCAGAGAAACCTCCAAGGCCGGCTTGAAAGCGACGCGTTGGAGGTATAAGTACGGGAGGAGCAAGACGGCGGGTTGTTTTGCTCGGAGGGTGTTGACAAACTGACAGCTGAGCTCCGTTCCGTGCTTGGTGCGCCACCAACATCGTACGTTTTCTCAAATTCTGGCTAAGTACAACTCGTCTCGAGGTCCTGGGACATGGCCGGCACCACAAACTTTCAATACTCAGACTGCCCGCGAAGTTTCTCTCAGGCCGAGAGCCTCAAACGGCACAGAAATACCATGCATTGAACCTTCATGCCTGGTTCTAAAGATACGCCGCAACCAACCAAGTTCAAGCATCCGACATTAACTGGTAAGATGTACTTTTATTCAGACAAGCGCAAGGCATATATCTGACATAAATCAATAGGATGTCCCTGCGACCAACATGGCACTTACCTCCCGGCTGGCACTCTTCCACCCCTGCATTCACAGCTGGACGGTCAGGCCCCGGGTTCGTGGGCGCCATTTGAGGATCGGACCGAATTCGACTCCGCATATTACCACTTTGTTGAGCTACAAAGCTCACTGGAATATGGGTCGTTACTCCAGAGATGGAGGTGGGGGGAAAATCCCTTGTTACAATTAATTTGGACTGTATTGCTCGAGCAGCACACTTTCTCCCAGTCTACGGCTCCGCATTTGTACCTGAGGACTTTCATTTATCATATTCTCTCGATGTATTTCGTGCCTTCTTTGTTAACCGATACACAGACCACCATACTTTTGAATTTCTACAATAGTTCTTGTATTCAATTACAGAATAAATAATTTGCTCTTGTGGTCTTGTGGTCTTGCGGCTCGCGTACTCTTGCATGCGCGAGCAACGCGAGATCAAAGTGATCAAAGTTCACGCGCAGATTGTGATTTTGCTGATGGGCAATTCTTGTCTTGTCTCGTGCTTGCCACTGCTTTGTTCCTAGCTAGCGTGGGTCTCGTTCTTGGTGAGGACGCGCGAGTGCCAGCCTAGTTTCAAAATTGAAAACACCAAGAAGCCTGAGGGCATTGAATGTGTGTCCCGCAGACGCGACGTCGTCGTTCCACGGAAGCAAAAACGTCTCCGTCCTAAAAAGGAAATTTTTGTTGATCGCTCGCCTTCCTCTTCAATCCGTGTCTTTGCTCATACAGCTCGGCTGTACAATAATATATGTGCTGGATGCTTCAATGGGAATACTCAGGCTGAACCCACCGTGTTTTTACAGCGCTTCGTGGTTTTTTTTTTTTTTTGGTTTCAGTCGCCAACCGTCAACCAGAGCCGAGCTTTTGTCTTCAGCCCAAGTATACTCTACGCCAAAACCTATACCCTATACCCTACTCTACGCTGAACCAATTCTCCTTCCGCGCCCGCCCGGCGCGCCTGTGGTTTAAATTCGCATTCGACAAACTTGAACCCGCTTCGAGATTCTTCGCCGCGGCCTCCCTCTCTCAAGATCTAGTCTCATCTCATCTCATTTATTTATTATCCAGGTCTCCAAATCACCAGTGTAGACTAGCCCGACCTCTCGAACGCAGCCACGTGCGTCAACGAAGCCAACCACCGACGGACCTGAAGCGCGGATGAATGGAATCCCGTCCGTCGACCGACCGACCGACCGACCGACTTTGGCGCGCGCGACGATGGCCCAAAGGAAATTCAGATCATCATGGAGGGATGTGTATTGCAGACGTTGCAGCCGCTGTGGCCCGCGACGATGAGCTCGTGGAGCAACTGGGATGCCGCGTTCAAGTCCAGCGGTGACATCAGTGCGTCTGAGGGTATTTCACAGCCGACGGGACTGTAGAGGTGGATGTAGACGACATCGTAAGACAGACGACTTCGTAAGACAGACGACTCGTAAGATACAGTACGTACAGAGCACAATAACATCAAGCAATACAATAGCAGTCGCGAGTCCGACGGAAGACCCTCTCCAAGAACCCAGAGAAGAGGTAAGTTCGTCATAGGCCTCGTCGTTCCGGTTCCGTGCGAAGAGATTCTTGTTTTTGTCTTTGTCAAAGTCTTGTTCTAGCCGGAACTCGAGCTTTTATTTGTACTTACTAATTGGCTTGTCCTCCTTGAGAAGGACCTGGTTTGAAGTAGTAAAATAAGAACTGGGAGAAGACGAAAGCCGTGCCGTGGCGCTGATGAGAGAGAGAAGAGAGAAGCGGCGAGAGGAAATCTGGAGATGGAGAAGAGGGCAGTTCAAAGAGGACCCCCAGATGTCCATGTAGACGTTCTAGAAACAGGCCAGTGATTGAGGGATCCAGTGGGCTGGTCGGGCAAAGCTCATGAAGCAACACACCAAGAGGTTGGTGCCCTCGTCCGCAAAGCAGACCCTATGCTATGCTGTGATTGAATCCCGTTCCCGGGCGTGGCGAACGGGTGGTCAGGTCCACAATTCAAGTACTTGGTGCATTTGTTATTTCGGGCGAAAACGCTCCCGTTCTCTTGTCCTTGTCCTTGTTCTCGTTCTCGTTCTCGTGCTTGTGCTGTCGGGGATGATCCGGAACTTGGAAGGAAGGCATTTGCACCGTTTGGGATGAAGGTAAAAGTAACATGGAATGGAATGGAGGTGGACGATTGAAGACAGGCGTGGATTCACTTCACCCGAGAAAATGAAAAATGAATCAGACGCTCTACGGAGGGGGGGATAGGGGGAAGCGCCGAAAGGAAGGTACATTTGCAGGAGTTGCGGATCCGAAGATGGACGGTATCAGAGCGGTTCGGTTCGTCGGGAAGTGCGGCCAGGGATAACGACATGCGAATGCGCGATCTTGTTTCGAGTCGCTGGTGCGTGCAGCGGGGGAACATACATGGCGATTGCGGGACACGAAACGAACGCAGAAACGAATAGCCCGATGCTCAGCGCAGTTGTCGATTCAGTCCTTTTTCAGGGAGGGATGACGTTTTTTTGTGGTGTCGTGTGAGGACGGGCATGCATTTCTTTTCGTCGTTTTTGGTCTCCTCTTGTCTTGTCGGTGAAGATTCGGAACATGGACTTTCCAGTGCAGGCATTTGGAATGCATTTGACCGCTCTGGGATGAACGTCCTCACGATGTGTACGGGAACGAGATGTGGTAGGCGCTGGAGATTTGGGGCTCAGATCCATCTTGAGACGAGACGAGACGAGGATGGCAGGAAAGTGCAGGGAAGGGGGGGGGCGGAGGAGGAGGACACTGGACAGGACCCTGCCAGAGGTGGCGCAGGGCACGATTTGATTCCAATCGCACTCGAGGCAGCGTTTCCGTCGGGCCCAGCGCATGAGCCAAGACGAGATGAGATATCAAGAGGCCGGCGCCAGGGTCCCTTGTCTCGCGCTCCATACTCGCCCACAAAGCAGACCCTAAGCACATATCTTGTGATTGGGTTCCCAGGCGTGAATCGTGCAAGTACAACGCAATTCCCCGGAGCCGGAGTGAGAGGCAACGGTGGGAAAGAAAAGGTTATTTGAGGTTGCAGGCGGGCGGCGGCCGGGGAGAATACGAGAGGAGGGCTGAGGAATAAGGCCGTTGCTGACCGACGAGGCCAAATCTGTGCTCAGATCCTGGCGTGGATCTCTTTCTTGCTTGGTAGGCCAGGGTGAGTCCCACACAGATACCCTAGATCCGAGAGGCGCCAGCCAAGGAGCCACAGCGCCGTATGCACCGCGGACGCGAAGCGAAAACAGAACAACGCCCCGGTCCCAAAAAGGCAACCCTTGTTTTCGCTCTCTGATCTTCTCTCTCCACCGAAGCCCCGCAACAGCTGCGTGCTTCTCCGCATCAATACGCTTGCCTCTCTGTGCTGTTACGCTCTTGTTCCCAAACGGGCGGCCGCACAATGAGGACCGCCAACAATAGCCATGTGCAAAGCCGTGCAAACAAGGCCGAATAATGATTTTAGGCGGGGGGCTATTGTCCCGCTTCGAACTATGGCGTTCTTTTGTTCCCTTGGATTATAAGACGTGCTCCACCCGCTGTAAGTCCTCCATCCCCAGAGCTAGTCTCACTCCACGCCTGCTAACGTCTTTTTCTTGTTACGCCCTCGTCTCGTCTCCGCTTGGTCACTCCACACTCTTTACTATCACTATCACTTACGGTATGTCTTGCTTTGGGCGCTTGTGGGTCCGCGAGCTGAACGTGTTTCTTCTCCTTGTGTCTTAATTAGATGCCCGCCTCGATTAATTATAAAAGCACAAGCAGCTATCCCGTGCACCCCGTCCAAGTGCACCTCCCACTTGCCTCCCCCGCCGCGCTCGCCCCCCGCCCGCCGCCGCTCCAACTCGGCCATTATTTCCTGGGCAGCAAAAGTCCAGCCCGGATCCCCCCCGCCGCGTTCTCCGCGCTCCCCGCGCCGCCGGCCCTCCACCAGCTCCTCGCGCCGCCCGTCCATCTGTTCGCGCCGCCCGTCTGTCAGCCGCACCCCCGCCTGCCACCGGCAAAGAAGGCTCCTTCGACCTCACCGACCTCGGCTACTCGAGCGTCTTCGTCCACTTCCCCGTCACGCCCTCCACGCCCTCGCCTTTCAAGGCCCTCGCCCACTCCCACCTCCCCGCCTCGCCCGTCCCGCCCGTACCCGCTGTCCCCGGCAGCCCGCCTGCGACTGCAGCGAAGAAGAGCAAAGGCCTGAAGCACTTCCGCTCCCTCACGTCACTCACCCGCTCCCGCGCAAAGTCCGTCTCCTCCCCTGCCCCCGCCATGCCTGTCGCAATCCCCCCCGTCCCCGCCCTCCCCAAATCCGCCTCCGCCTCGAAATTCCCCTCCCCCCTTTGCCTCCACCACCTCCCTCCCCTCGTCCAAATCCACTTCGACCGCCAAACCCACCAAACCCGCCAAAAAAGGCAAAAATCCCGAAACGCGTCCCGCCCCCGCTCGCGACCGAGCTTGCTTTGATGCAGTTCACCGACGGCGGCTCGCTCGAGAAGCACGCGCAGCGCGTCATGTCTGCGCGCGCCGCCGCCGCCGGCCCGGGTGTCGGTGTCGGCGCCGTCTGGAGGGACGGCGAGGGCGGCGTGTGGTGGGATGAGGAGGAGCGGTGGGAGTACGCGGCCCTGCTCGACTCGACGCAGCGCCCCGTGTCGAATGAGTGGGTGCAGTTCGGGGGCGAGGGAGAAGGAGAATGCGGAGGATTTGGAGAGGCGAGGGAGCGTGTCGACGCAGGACTCGGATCTCGACGCGCGCTACTTGGTGCAGCCCGCGTCGCACGAGGACATCCTCATCGACTTTGTACCACTCCCCGCCCTGCCGCGTCCGCATGCGCATGCGATGTCGCGCAAGGTCCTCCTCGCGCTCCCCGCACGACCCCGGCGCGCGGCCAAACACCTCAACAAGCCCGAGCTAGTGGACGATTTGGCGGCCTTCGGCGCTGCGCCTGCTGCGTTCTCCGTCCCCGCGTCGCCCACCGCCTCCTCCAAGCCGAGCAAGGGGAGCCGCCGTCGCCCCGCGCCGCTCAAACTCGCCCGCCCGCACCACGCCGCACACGCTGCGAATGGACCGAGGACAGCACCCGCGCCGAGCACAGGCGACGTGCGGCGCGACTTTTTGGCGGCGTCGTTCGCGCCGGCTGTGCCCATGCCCACCTCTGCCTCTGCGCTTCCTGTCCCTGCTGTGCCCATGTCGCCGCTCTCCCCGATGCCGTCCACACGTGCGAGGAGGCTCAGTGTGACGTCGACGGCGACGGCGGGAGCGGGCAAGGCGAAGGGGCTGAGGGGGCTGTTCCGGAGGCGGGATTAGATGAAGAGGATGATAATGAACGACTAAAATGCACGAACGAACGGGACGGGTTCCCCTATTGCTCATTTCTCATTCTCATTTCACGCTCTCGACATTCTCAGTTACACTTCACGCCCCCTCTTCCCTCATCTACCATCATGCGCAACCACACCACACCACACCCACGCTTTCCTCACGCACCACGACCGACCGATAAAGACGAAGACCTACATGTATCCACCACCACCTCATCATCACGGAACCCAATTGAAGACGTTTGTACGCCTGCATCCGCATCTGACTCGCCTGTGTCTTACACATCTGCTTTGAATCTTGTTTTGTGTTTTGTATCGAATGTAGCTTTAACCACCTGTTACTTGTACTTATACTCGAATAATCATATTGACTGGATGGATTCTGGAATTGAATTTTCTTCTGTGTGTGTGAGAGAGAGCTTCAAGTGGTCGATTTATGTGGTGGAGCGGAATTTGAGTGTTGGAGCCGGGACTCGACGCGCACGCGCACGCGCCTTGAGCCCACGTTACCGCGAGGTCGACTATCGGCCAACCCGGCCCGGTTAACCCACGGCCCGATGCGTCCCGTGCGTCCGCAAAAGGAAGTTACTTGATTCTCGCATCAGTTGGAATCAATCCGTCATTGCATCGTTTTTCGCATTCCCCACTTTCTCTCTGTTTCGAACGCTAACCAGACTCGACGCCCCGAACTGCTGCCTCAGACCTGGTGCAAGAACGCAAAAGTCGAACCACAGCAGTGATCATCAAATATGTTTTCTTGATGTTTTCCGTCATTCCTGCAATGTGCTCGCTGCTATACATGTGCATATGATTCTAGGGCGGCGATCTGCAGTCTGGCAGAGATGCGCAGAAGCAGAAGCATGCCATGGCCACGCGAGCTCGTTCGGCGTTTGCAAAAATGTGGGGAATCTGGCAGCGGCTAGTCTAGTGCCTCAAGTTTCCTTCTGTACTTCTGTACGCTGGACTGGACTCCTTCATTTGCCCAGTTGTTTATGGACTACTACTCGGGCTGCGTTCAGCGAGGGCTTATATGTGCTACCGCGACGTCGGCAAACATCAAGTTCCCTCGCGCACGCGTGGCGGGCGCTTGGCAAACGCAACTTGTGACCCCGCAAGCATCGTGATCCTTCCTTCGTGCATGGATACTCATATAAAAAAAAGGCGCACGCCACGAACGGAACCGCGTTTTTTCGTCCAGGAAGCTGCTTTGATTGCCGTTTGCGCGCGCCGCGCGGGGAGACCTAGGCTCGAGCTCAAATACTTATACATATTCGACATGGCACCCGAGCAACTCTCGAGTCGTTCCTCCGAGTAGTCTCAGACGTTCACCAGCGTTCACGAGTGTTCTGAGCTGAACTGAACTTGCGCGCGCCATGGGCCAATCATCCAGTCTCCCCGCCGCCTCGCAGGCCGGCTCCGCGCTCCAAGTCTGCCTCAACAACGTCTTCGCCTCCAGCACCGGCAGCGTCGCGTACCCGCAAGCCGTCTTCTACCAGCTCGCGGACGTCAAGCCGTACAACCAGGCCATCCCCGTCACCCCCCGCCGCCGTGACGTTCCCCGCCACGAACGCGGACATCACCGGCATCGTGCAGTGCGCGGCGGCGAGCGGGGTGAAGGTGCAGCCCAGGAGCGGGGGGCACAGCTATGGCAACTACGGCATCGGCGGCGTCGACAACGCGGTTGTGGTCGATCTCTCGAACTTCCAGCAGTTCAGCATGGATGATAGTACGTGGCAAGCGACGATTGGCGCGGGGACGTTGTTGGAGGATGTTACGACGCGCCTTCAGGATGCGGGGAACCGTGCGATTGCGCATGGGACGTGCCCGCAAGTCGGCATCGGCGGGCATGCGACGATTGGTGGGTTGGGCCCGCTGTCGCGGCAGTGGGGGCTGGCGCTGGACCATGTGCTCGAGGTGGAGGTGGTGTTGGCGAATGGGACCGTGGTGAGAGCGAATGAGGAGCAGAATCCGGATGTTTTGTGGGTGCGTTTTCTCAGTTTCGCTTTTTTATGTTAGTAGTGGAATGGCGAACTGAACGAACGGCGTGTAGGCGTTGAAAGGCGCGGGCGCGTCGTTTGGTATTATCACCGAGTTTGTGGTGTTGACGCACCCCATACCCACGAACATCATCCGCTACTCGTACACCCCTTGAGTACGTCTCTCTCCCTTTGGTTGCATCTAGCGACTCATGGACTTGGTATAGATTCGGCTCCCACGCATCCATGGCCCCGACCTTCGCAACCTGGCAAAGCATCGTCGCAGACCCGTCTCTCGACCGGAAACTCGCCACGGAAGTGGTGCTGTTCGAGCTCGGCATGATCATCTCTGGCACGTACTTCGGCACCGAAGACGAATACAAGGCGCTCAACTTTGAGGCGCGGCTGGCGCAGAACGCGACCGTCTCTGTTACCCTGATTGACGATTGGTTGGGCGCGGTGGCGAATTGGGCCGAGTCGGAGGCGCTGAACCTTGTTGGCGGGACTGTGCGTTTCCTGCCAAAAGAAATCTCCTTACTTAACTTGTGTTCATACGCAGTCTGGCCCCTTCTATTCGAAAAGTCTGACCTTCTCCGGCGAGACGCTCATCCCCACCAGCGGGATCGAGAGTTTCTTCAACTACCTCGACACCGCGGATAAGGGTACTCTCGTGCGTCTTCCCTGCCTTACTCGCACTCTCCCTTTATCTGCTTATTAACCCGGGGCCCACATAGCTCTGGTTCGCGATCTTCGACCTCGAGGGCGGCGCGGTGAACGATGTCGCTCAGAACGCAACCGCATATGCGCACCGGGATGCTTTGGTGCGTCCGCCGGAAACTCCTGTTCCTTCGCACTGACTAGGAGGGAATAGTTCTACCTTCAAACGTACGCCATCGGCGTCGGTACCCTCTCTGACACTACGATCGCATTCGTCGAAGGAATGAACGACCAGATCACGAGCGCCATGCCCGGGGTGGACTTTGGCGCCTATCCCGGATACGTCGAGTGCGTATATAGTGTTCTTCATCTATCCATTCCTCCGGTCCGTATCGAGTACTGACGTATGCTGCAGCCCGAAAATGGCAAACGGCCAAGAGGAATACTGGGGCTCGAACCTCCCGCGACTGGAACAGATCAAGGCGGCCATTGACCCGGACAATTTGTTCTCCAACCCGCAGAGTGTCCAACCCGCGACGTCGTGAAAAATTGAACTCGAAGTAAGGACGCTACGATGTAACCTACCAAAATATACCACTCCTCCATACCTGGAAACGGAAATGACAGTCAAAATGACCTCTGATCGCTGCCCTTTGTTTTTAAGCTCGATTCGCGTTGTGACGCGCAATCTGTAACGCATTTCTTTCCAGGTAATGTGGAGCATGCTATTAAGCTGTAACATGTTCCGAGTTTCGCTCCTATCCATCCTCGCGATCAGAGACATTTTTATCTTCAACGTTCTGCTAGGCTCGTCATATTTCTTCCGTCGTCGTGGCATCCAGGATGTCCCGAATCATCGCACGACAAATGCGAATTCCATTCAAGTACAAAAGCAGACGATCTCCTTGACAGCCTCTCTTTCAACCTATCCCAATAATGTCCATTGAGTCGCTTCCAACAGAATTAATACTTTTGCTCGGTTCCTTTCTCCCTACGGCGTCCCTCGGCGCGTTGACCGCCACCTGTAGCCGCCAGTGCGACATCTTACAATCCCAGCTCGAAGCGCGTATCACGCCGACCCTCGCACAAGAGCTCCTCATCTGGGCCGCGGCCGCGTACCCGCGCACCGTCAAGAAACTCCTCGCGCCGCCGCATCTTCTGAAGCCCAGCGAGGGATACGGCTCCAACGGCGTCACACCCCTGCACATCGCCGCACAAGCGGGGAACCTCGAGACGGCCGCTCTCCTCCTCGCCGCGGGCGCAGACGCGAATCTGCGCGCCGGGTGGGAGGGCCACACGCCGCTGTACCATGCAGTTGCGAACAAGGATCGCGCGATGGCGGCGCTCTTGCTGGACAACGGGGCGCGCGTGGACTTGCGCTGGGGATGCGACGGGATGACGGAGACCGCGCTGCACCGCGCGTGCGCGCGCGGAGACCTCGAGATGGTCCGGCTGCTCCTCGCCCGCGGCGCGAATCCAGAACGGCACGGACACCACGGCACCGCGCTCGGGTTCGCGGTGTACCACCGCCAGGTTGCGGTGGTGCGGCTGTTGCTCGACGTGGGCGCGGACGTGACTCTGACCGTACCGTTGTTCGTTCTGTTTTACGGGCAGGCCCCGCTCCCACACAATGCGGATCTACTTTACCTTGCGATGGGACTGCGACATCCTGGTATGAAGCACTACCTCGCTCTGGCACAGGACCGCAACAGGAAGAGAACGCTGGCGGAAGACAAGCGTGAACTAATGGCGATGTTGATGGCGTATGGGGCAAGCAAGGACGCGACGATCGCTGCAGTTTCGAAGCAGCTGGTAGCGTTGGCGAAAGAGGTTGACCGAGAGCCTCATGAATACCTTGCAGTCATCAAAGCAATACTGAAGGAAGCGGAAGATGCCATCCCAGATGTACTCGAAAAGTATAAGTAGAAATTAACGATAATCACATTCTTCCCGTTTTACAAAGTGTCGCCATTCGCAACGCTAGAGCCGCCATAGACGCGTTTCCCGCAGCCGCCACGCTAGGGCCGCATATGGCAAACGCATACAGCGAGAGAACGCTCATCGACACTATTGTATTGGCGTACATAGTCTGCATTGAGAGATTCACGACGCCTGTGAGTAGGTTTGCCTGAATGAATGTAAAATGAACATGATAGTATAGCAAGAATGTAAGACACACCAGAAGGAACAACGGAAGCGCGTTCTTGCTGATCGCCTCGAGGAGCGGCGGTGCTCGCGCAGGGGAAGTCGCAAGGATGTGCGTGGGTGATGGCTTGGCCTTTTTGGGTGCAGTGGGAACGGGGAAGAAGAACATATCTAGAACGACGTAGCCTAGAATGAAGCTCGTGTTGAAGGCTACGATCCATAGGCCGTAGGCGAGGTTTGCCTGCATATCAAGGTTAAAGAACAGGCGAACGGAAGGAGGGAAAAAAACATACTGTCTGCCTTGAAACACCCTCATCGATGCGGAGCAGGCTCACGAGGCCGAGGAGCGCCCACCACACTATTGCGTAGCTCGCCAGTTCGATGGCGCCTTTGTCGTTTTGTCTAGGAGCACCGAGCTCGGTGACGGTGGAGCGTCCGGTTTGCAGGCGGCGGAAGAAGTTCGGGGAGGGGGGAAGGATGAGGGTCCCAACGGAGAGGCCCAGAAGGTGTATGGAGAGATAGCCTAGGGTTATCAGCTCAGCCTGATGTAAGCAATAAGGTGAGAATATAGACCTGCGAGCGAGGCGAGTCCCTCCTTGTTGGCGCTGATCAGATCAACGCGCGGCGCGGTGCGGACATAATGCTCGAGCCCAAAGACGAGAGCAAGTTGATGCACTGTATATAATGAGTTGACGCCAACATTCTGGAGGGGACGCACGAATGCCCACACCAACGCCTAATACAGACGCAGGGACGACACGAATGAGCGGGTGGAGCAAGGTCTGCAATATGGGAAGGATGGCGAGCGAAATGAAGAAATTCCAGTGCACTCCGTATTCCGTTTCGTGCTCCTGATCATAAAATTCAGTCAGGGCGGGGGGAGAGGAAAGGACAGGAAACACACTGGATAGTCGGTGCCCTTGACCAACAGAACGCGTACCACACCAAGTGCGATGATGGGTACGGTTTTTCGTACTACCGTACTCACTTTTTGGGAGCAGTGGCGCACTGAGATGGGCGGGGTTTTTGAGCAGCGGAATGGCAGATACCAGACCGTTCGAAAACACAAATGAGCCGATCCCGAGGTCCATCTGCAAACAAGTCAGATTGGTAGAGCAAGCCACAACGTGTACATAGGCCGGTAGCTCTGGATTCCTTTCAAAAAACGACAAAATAAATGGCACTTACCAACGAGACACCATAGGACTCGCATTTCGCAAGTTCTCGCGGGAAAACAGGAAAGTCCACCGCGAGAATCCCAAGAATGGTCATGAGCATCATGTGTGCGCGATACGTTGTGACGGCAGGAACGGGCGTCAGGACTAGCTTCACTTCCCGTGATTGCACATAGCTGGGTGTGACAGGTGGGGGGGTTGGGCTCTTCCCCGCTGGCAGCGGCATATTCATGCGATCGGGGGCCGGTGTCGAAAACAATATGAAAGCAGTCGGCAATAGCAAAAGAAACGAGAGAAGTCCAGGCTTATTGGCCGACAGCGTCATCGAGAGTAACAAGGGCAGCAAAAGGACTATCCAGGACACGAGGAAAGGAATCGCGCGTACTCTGTAAACGCGTGTTTGGAGGACAGAATACAGTCCAATGGAGGCCTATCCTGTTTCGTGTCATGCACGAACCACCAAGCGAGTTGAAAGCTAACCAATGCCACAGAGGAGACCATGTTGACATGGGTGACTGTGGATCCGGTCAAGCCAGAGACCGATGCCTCCTTGAAGGCCTTGTAATCGCTCATTGAGTCGAGAATGTAGGGTTTAAGAATGGAAGGCGAGTGGTTCCGGATCAAACATGAACACACAGTGTAAATTACGTAGCGCTTTCTTCCTCTCCAATCATCTTCGAAAAAATTCTGCTTTCATGAAAAATGAGACGGAAAACACGATAGAATTGCTGTGTGGTTATCATTGCTTGGAAGTCGTTGCTCAGGAATCGGCGGGACGCTTTCACAAGTTCCCAGCTGGCCACCGGGAACATGTGTAGCAAAATATCTCCAACGAAGACGGTCGGGTTTTGTTCGGGCCCCAGCAACTCAGTGAGACTGGTGCAACCGCAACTACGGAAACTTTTCTGCATTCTGCACGTTACGGGCCATAATCAGGTTTAAGCGATCTTGAATACTCTCAACTCGGTTCCTCTCGCCAGCTCGTTCTCTCCGATGGGAAACTCACAAAGCCTCCCGCCAGCGTCGCAAGCAGGATCCCCGCTCCAGCTCTGCCTCAGTAATGTCTTCCCGTCGAGCACGGGCAGCGTTTCATATCCTCAGGATATTTTTTATCAATCTGCGGATGTCAAGGTCTACAACCAACACATCCCAATCACGCCAGCCGCTGTTACACGCCCCACCACGAGCGAAGAGATCTCCAAAATTGTACAGTGCGCGGTGGCTAGCGGGGTGAAAGTGCAAGCGCGAAGTGGTGGGCACAGCTATGGAAACTACGGTAATAACCTCCCCCCATTTGACCAACCGAATAATAACTGATGGCCCGCACCGCAGGAATCGGAGGCCAAGACAACGCCGTCGTGGTCGATATGGTAAATTTCCAAATATTCAGCATGAACACCTCGACATGGGAAGCTACGGTCGGCGCCGGAACGCTACTTGGGGACTTGACAACGCGCCTACATAACGCAGGGGGTCGTGCTATCGCTTATGGGACGTCTCCACAAATAGGGATCGGCGGCCATGCTACCATCGGGGGGTTGGGCCGCTTTCTCGCCAATGGGGCATGGCGCTTGATCATGTCCTCGAGGTCGAGGTTGTCCTGGCTGACGGTACGATTACACGGGCGAGTGCGACTCAAAACCAGGATATTTTTTTCGTAAGCAGTTGACGTTATCGATCTCTTCCTGCTGACCCTACTTCACCTAGGCCATGAAAGGCGCTGCTGCGTCCTTTGGAATCGCGACAGAGTTTGTGTTTCTGACCTATCCGGAACCAACGACCATGACACAGTACTCGTACAAAATCGAGTAAGTTTCGATACCTTCGCTTAAGGTTGTCGGCTCATGATGTAGGCTCGGGAAACATGCTGATATGGCCTCAACGTTCGCCACTTGGCAGTCCCTTATTGCGGACCCCGCTCTCGACCGCAAACTGGCCTCGCAAGTAACTATATTTGAGCTGACCATGATAATCTCCGGTAATTGTGATGATTTTTTACACTGGTGCACACTACTCACCTGAACTAGGCACATACTTTGGAACCGAGCAAGAATACAGAGCATTAAACTTCGAGCAGCAGTTGACGCGGACGCAAAATGCCACGGTGTTGACAGTAGTATCGGATGACTGGCTTGGTGTTGTTGACAACTGGGCCGAAGAAGCGCTATTGGCACTCAGTGGAGGCCTCGTATGTGCCCTACTCATCAAAGCCTTATTGTGCTAATATAAACGTAGCCCGCTGCCTTTTACTCGAAAAGTTTGACTTTCAGCCCGAATAACCTGATCCCTGGAAAGGGAGTCCAAAACTTGTTCAATTATTTCGATAATGCCGATAAGGGTACCCCAGTACGTCTCTCGTTGTGTATTCCAAGTTTTCTGGCGTTTACACGAGCAGCTTTAGTTTGCTATCTTTGATCTCGAGGGAGGGGCTGTCAACGATGTTTCTCAAGATGCTACCGCGTTTGCACACCGGGATACTTTGGTGCGTTTGTATCGAGCTAGCCATACGTTTCTCAACTCGTTTGAGGAAAGTTTTATATGCAATCATATGCAGTCGGACTCGGCACATTGTCAAATACTACTATCGCGTTCTTGACGGGCTTGAGCAACACAATCACGGACTCCATGCCCGGGGTGCAGTTTGGTGCCTATCCAGGTTACGTTGAGTGCGTGTGTTTTTGCTACAATTCTTCTTGAACTCCATTGTATCGAATCAGCCCCTTACTGAAGGACGGGCCCCTGGAATACTGGGGCGGGAACCTCGTGCGGCTACAGCAAATCAAGGAGGCCAGAGATCCGGGTGACCTCTTCCACAATCCACAATCAGTTCCGGTCGCATAGATTGCCAGCTCTCAAATGAGACATGCACTGTTCTTGCAGTTCACGGTGCCCTGCAACTCGGATGAATTCGTAGCGACCAAGATGTTCGTCCATTCCAGCATAATAATCGTATAATTCGTTATTGTAAGCTCGCACCTAATACTGCCAACATCCCAAGAAGCCAATATTCCCAAACGACACCCACCCGCCTGATTCCGCCAATGCTCGCTGTTGACGCGCCGCTGGATGTCGCACTGGGCTGGGCACCACTCACATTGGCAGCCGCCGCCGCAACCGGGCTTACAGACTGCGGATTGTGGAACAAGTCCCCCGGGTCGATCGCAGCCTTGATGCTCTCCAGCCGCGGCAGGTTCGTGCCCCAGTACTCTTGCGGCCCGTCCGTCAATTTGGGGCTGCGGACAGCGCGTTCAGAACCAAATATGTATGGATGAGAAGGAAGCGAAACATACTCAACATAGCCTACGTAGGCGCCGAACTGCACCCCGGGCATGGAACTCATCACAATGTCGCTCATGTTGGTGACGAACGCCGTCGTCGTGTTCGACAGCGAGCCGATGCCGACGGCGTACGTCTGCATGTAAAACTAGTGCCACAAAACGAATCACACAGATAGTTCCATAAGCGCGCAAAGGACCCTACCTGGGCGTCGCGATGCCCATACGCAGTCGCGTTCTGCGGCACATCGTTCACCGCCCCGCCTTCGACGTCGAAGATCGCAAACCAGATCTGGAATGAAATGAGGTGAACCTTGCGCCATGACTCGAGGCCGGGACACAAACCAAGGTACCCTTATCAGCGGTGTCAAAGTAACTGAACAGATCCTGGATCCCAGTCATCGGAATTAACGTCGTCGCCTGGAAAGTCAGACTCTTGGAATAGAACGGGCCAGACTGTCTCAGAAAGGGAGATTAGTTGCAAAGAGGTGCTGTCGTTTCTCTGGCACGCACAATGCCCCCAACGATCTGCAAAGCCTCGGTTTCCGCCCAGTTACCCACAATACCGAGCCAGTCGTCCAAAACGGACACGGTGACGGTTGCGTTCTGCGCTAGACGTCCCTCAAAGTTCAGGGCGTTGTATTCGTCTTGAGTGCCGAAATAGGTGCCTAGAGAGGCGTAAGTAACGTGAAAAAGACGAGGTTAAGGTTGGGAGCAAACCCGATATGATCATGCCGAGTTCAAATATGATCACCTCCGAGGCGAGTTTGCGGTCAAGGTTGGGGTCGGCGACGATGTCTTGCCACGCAGCGAATGTTGGAGCGAGGTCAGCGTGTTTACCGAGTCTGCGCGCGCGCGTTAGGGCCCCTCCGGAAACAAAAGCCAGACGCACTGAATCTTATAGGAATAAACCACAGCGTCTGTCGGCTCGGGATGCGTCAAAAACACGAACTCGGTGACGATTCCGAAAGACGCCGCCGCTCCTTTCGCCGCCTGCATATCGCTTAACGCCAGAAATGACAAAAGCTAGAAAAACGCACGAATAAGATATCGGGATTATAAGTCGCGTTCGCACGAGTAATTGTCCCGTTTGCCAAAATGATCTCCACCTCCAGAATGTGATCCAAAGCCAAGCCCCACTGGCGCGAGATTGGCCCTAACCCACCGATTGTGGCATGGCCTCCGATTCCCACTTGCGGACACGTTCCGTGGGCAATTGCGCGGCCTCCTGCATCGTGCAAACGCGATGTGACGTCTGCAAGGAGCGTGCCGGAGCCGATGGTGGCCTGCCATGTCGAACTTGTTGTCCATGGAAAATTGCTGGAAATTGATCATGTCGACCACGACAGCGCCGTCTTCGCCTCCAACGCCTGAGAAGGGATGAAAGGTATGTTTTTTAACTTGAAGGAGCGACAGACTGTAATCCCCGTAACTGTGGCCACCGCTCCGCGCCTGCACTTTCACCGAGCTCGCCGCAGCGCACTGGACGATGGCCGCGACATCTTCCGCCGTCGTGGGTCGTGTCACCGCGGCCGGCGTGATGGAGTAGGCCGTATTATAGGGCTTGACATCCAGAAACTGGTATAACAAATCCTGGGGGTAGGAAACACCGCCAGTGTTTGAAGCAAAGACATTGTTGAGGCAGACCTGCAGCGGGGAACCGGGTTGAGACGGCGGAGGGAGGGTCGAGTTTGAGCTTCCCATGGCAGAACGGAGTTGAAAGAACGTCAAAAGGACCCAGCTTCTATATAAGCCTGCGTCGTTGTGGTGTCCTTTCAGTCAACACGTGAACTTACCCCACAATGCGTCGCATCGTCTACGACTCGCCGCGAGGCCGTGCGGGGAAATGCAGCTCTCTAGGAGTGGCATATAAGGAACTATGAGAGTCAGGCGAGACACTGAATTTGATAGACTCCTGTGAGATTGTATTCGTGTGTTGACGGATAGAAAGGCCGTGAAAGGAGCAGCAGCATTTTTGAATATTGCCTGAACAGGAACACAGTATAAGACAAGAAAGGACGTAATTACGTTCCTGGTATGTCTGACCACAGTTATCCAATTATTCACCATGCAAGCTTCGTAACCCACGTTTCGACTTGGAAAAGCCCTTGAATAATGAATTTTCTAGATTTTCCTCCGCGGCTTGAAAACTCGCTGGACGTTACTGAAATTTTGACGCGACTTCAAGAAGCAGAGCCCCGACTTGAGATCCATAATTGAGCCGTCCATAGCAATGGGAAGACACGAGAGACTAGAAAAAGTTGGTTCGAGAACGGTTTGCAGTGTCACAGATCGTTGATCGTTATCAGTAGGTCATTGATCTCATCTAATCTAATCGACATTGAGCGATATACTTACATACAACAGAATAGAATATTTCGAGATCTCAGGCTATGTTTCTCTGAACCCCACACTGGTGGCTTGCTCTTTTACTCCATTTCCGCCTCGATCAGACTCTCCGTGCCCACTTCGTAACGATAAATCTTCTGGATCCTGAAACCGGCCCGCTTCAAGATGTTCTCCCATTGAGATTCCGTACGCTCCTGCATGGCTACCAAAATCAACATCACCTGATCCACCACAGTGACTGGCCAGGTTGCATTTTGGCGAGGCACAACGATCTCGCTGATGAGAAGCTTCGAATATCCGGGCTCCATCGCCGGCTTCAACTGCTCTAGAATCTTGACACAGTCGTCGTCACTCCAGTCGTGCAAAACCGAGTGAAGATAGTAAGCTCGGGCGCCGCGCACAGGCTGTGGGGTGAAGAAATCGTGCGCGAGAGCCTTAAACTCACCCCCCGGAGTCGGGCGCGTTGGATAGAACCTCGGGCCGATCCTGCAAGACAAGCTTGCCGGGTAATGTAGGATGCTTTGCTTTCAGTTCCACCAGATCGTGACCTAAGCCGCCGCCGATATCGACCAGGAGAACTTCACTGATGCTGGGGTCGAATGGCTTGGCAAGACGATCGGCCACAGGATAAAAGTCTGGGTCGACCCAGGAGGGTTTGCCAGCCCTGTAGCCCGACATGTAGCTGTTGAAGAGTTGTAAGTAGGGCGGGTTCTGGTCTATCCAGGCGAAGAAAGGCAGTTGTGTCTTGTGCGCAGCTTGGAAGGGCCCGTCCGTCAAGTCGGTCGGAAGGTCGTATTTGATGCTCTTCAAATACTCAGGGAGACCTCGCAAAGGCGGGCCAGCAACATCGTAGCTGGCGTATCTCAGTGAGCTGAGGAGCTAGCATGCTTGCAGGATATAGGCTCACGTGTAAATGATGCCGTCTCGATGCTTGGGCTCGGTTAACGCCTCACTGAACGGTGAGGAGACATAGATATCAGGACTCTTTTCGTGAATAGTGTTCATCGCAGCGAGATGCTTCATCATTCGAGCTTCAACTTGTAAGCCCACGTTCACAGGAAGAAATCATTTTCAACGCACAGATTAGCACCTCATGGGCGTCGGCTTTGGCTGCAAGATCTTGACTGCTGATTCCGTCAGGTCCGCTCTCCTTCAAATACTCAAAAAGCTTGAGCTCGACGGCTATACGGCAATGGGCCGCTCGGGCTGGCTGTGGTATTATTATGGTCAGCAAATAATCTACCTCGACTTGGCATCGTGGCTCACCTCGGCGAAGGCCATCCTCTGGATAGTCTCGCTGGGCAGCTCCAAGCTCGCGATGAGCGCATGGCTGAGGTTGAGAAGCTGCTCGCGAGCGCCTGGCTTCTTCTCCGCGTACGCAGAGCCGACCGCCTGCAGTTCCGCAATAATTTCCTCAGGTTGAAGGGCTGGTGGGATCATCTTGACGAAGCGAAACTGGTGTGTTCAAGAACAGCGGCCAAAAGCAAAGGAGTTGGGTGAAATCAGGCACGTTGGCATTTGTCCAGATTGTAGCGAGGTACGAGCTATTCAGTTATAGCGTCTTTCGCGGAGTTGAGGCGTTCGTGGTGTATCGGTAACATTATGTCTTCCCGCCTTTCGCGCGACGCGGAGTGGATTCGTGTCAAAAGCGGTTGAGGTGATCGTTTGATCGCTATCTCTAATCTACAGCTGTTCCGAAACGCGTCGCGTCACACGGCACGGTGCGAGTGACACGCTTTGTCTCCAATCACCATGTTCGCTCTTTGGCGTGTCCCATTCGCTCTCGGATGCCTGTTGTGACTCCATCTTTTTCTTGATAGTAAAAGGCGCGTCGGAGTCGCTCTGGGACCATTTCTCTTGCTCTGGTCGCGCTGTGCGGCCCTATCACTGCGCCACCTAATTATCTTTTCCGAGTGAATGAGAGATCCAGAGTCCGGAGGTACGTGGCCTCGATATGCCGCCGGACAGTGCGCGCGCGATTTATCCTCTACTTTCAGTGGATCTGGATGCTCTGGGCTCTCCAAAACGTGGTGGATGCTGTTTTTCTGCCTACCAGCATGGGGCGGTGGATACGACATGGTTCAACGGTATCGAATTATCTACCACCCGTAGTCTCTGGTGGCTTGCTATTCTACTCCATTTCCGCCTCGATCAGGCTCTCGGTACCCATTTCATAACTATAAATCTTCTGAATCTTGAAACCGGCCCGTTTCAGAATGTTCTCCCATTGAGATTCCGTACGCTCCTGCATGGCTCCCAAAACCAACATCAATTGATCCATCGCGGTGACTGGCCAGGTCGCATTTTCGCGAGGCACAACGATCTCGCTGATCAGAACCGTGGAGTACCCGGGCTTCATCGCAGGCTTCAACTGCTCAAGAATCTTGACGCAGTCATCGTCGCTCCAATCATGTAAAACCGAGTGAAGGTAGTAAGTTCGGGCGCCGCGCACAGGCTGCGGGGTGAAGAAGTCGTGCGCGACAGCCTCAAACTCACCCCCGGAGTCGGGCGCGTTGGATAGAACCTCGGGCCGATCCTGCAAGACAAGCTTGCCGGGTAACGTCGGATGCTTTGCTTTTAGTTCCACCAGATCGTGACCGAGGCCGCCGCCCACATCCACCAAGAGAACTTCACTGATGCTGGGATCGAACGACTTCACGAGGCGGTCGGGGATGGGATAAAAGCCTGGATCTACCCAAGAGGGTTTTCCGACCCTGTAGCCCGACATGTAGCTGTTGAAGAACTGCAAGTAGGGCGGGTTCTGGTCTATCCAGGCGAAGAAGGGCAACTGTGTTTTGTGCGCAGCTTGGAAGGGGCCATTCGTCAGGTCAGTCGGAAGGTCGTATTTGATGCTCTTTAAATACTCGGGGAGATTGCGGAAAGACGATCCAGCGACATCGTAACTGGTATATCTCAGTGAGCTGAGGAGCTAGCATGCTTGCAAGATATAGGCTCACGTGTAAATGATGCCGTCTCGATGCTTTGGCTCGGTCAACGCCTCACTGAACGATGAGGAGACATAGATATCGGGACTTTTTTCACGAATGATCTTCATCGCAGCGAGATGCTTCATGATTCGAGCTTCAACTCGCATGTAAACCCACGTTTACGACAGAAAAAAAATCACTGTGGACGCACAGATTAGCACTTCATGGGCCCCGGCTCTCGTAGCAAGATCTTGACTGCTGATTCCTTCAGGTCCGCTCTCCTTCAAATACTCAAAAAGCTTGAGCTCGACGGCTATACGGCAATGGGCCGTTCGGGCTGGCTGTAGTTATGGTCAGCAGATACTTATACCTCGACTCAACAAATTACTCACCTCGGCGAATGCCATCCTCTGGATAGTCTCGCTGGGCAGCTCCAAGCTCGCGATGAGGGCATGACTGAGGTTGAGGAGCTGCTCGCGCGCGCCTGGCCTTTTCTTTGCATAAGCAGAACCGACCTCCTGCAGTTTTGCAATAATCTCTTCAGGCTGAGGGCGAGTAGGATTGGTAAGCCAAAAACGCGAGGGGTTGGAGGAAATCAAGCACGTCGGACTCCATCGCCGGACATTTCCAAATTCTAGTTTGTTCAGAATGCAGCGAGGTGGTACGAGCTATTCAGTTATAGCGTCTCATGTTCTCCGAGTCGGAGTTGGTCAAGAACCTCAATACGAGCGATCCCTCCATGTTGAGAGGCTTGGGTGCGTTGAGTGAAGTCGTTCAAGCTCTACTTAGCTGAGGCAGTGATCGCTGATGGTATCAACCAGCTCATCTAACCTAATCTATGGCTGCTACTGCGTCATTCCCTTCGTCCGACGTCATTGGCGTTGCATTCTTCAAGTCTAATGTTGGACACTATATCATCGTGGTTGCCTTCGAACCATTCCGTTTCCTCAAATCCAACAGCCAAGTACGATGCCTCCAACATATACAGTGCAAATAACCTTCGATAGTGAGCTCGCTGTTTGTGTCTGCTAAAAATGTTGTTTTGATTTCGCGCAGGAGCCAAGAATCTTCCAGTAGCGGATATAGGAACGCTGTCCAGCGATCCGTATGTCTTGGCTTCGATCGTGGTACCCGAGGCTGAGCCACTCAAATTTCGCACCCCAACCATCCGACGCACTCGAAATCCAACTTGGAATTGCACATGGTTTGTCGCCGGGGTCCCTGCAGACGGCTTCAAGCTCGAGATGATTCTTTACGACGAGGATCCTGGCCCCAAAATATCACAAGATAGGCTGGGAAAGGCGGTTGCGCGATTTGCGTCTGATCAAATGAAACCGGGCTTCGAGAGCCTCGAGACGGAATATGTGCTGCAAAAACGCAAAGGCGACTTGCATCCGTATATCCTCACCTATCTCACCGCATTACTTCCTGGGGAGAAGCTGGTGAAGCACAACCGAGTTGTCGTATCGGTGCGCGTCCTCCGAAAGGATGAGGACCAAGCTGAGCCTCGTCTGTATACGCTCGGCCCTAGTAAGCCCCGCTTGTCGCATCGGGGAAATCAAAATTAACTCGCCACAGACAGATACTCGCGCCATTTCTCGCCCCTCGTCGGCCACTTGGTGAACAAGTCGGGCCAAAAAGATGCGAACGACTCCGACGGACAGACAGACGGGAAGGGCATGAAGCTCTCCGCCACGACATTCATCGCGAATAAACTGCAGCTGACCGGACCCGTTCCGCGCGAGTTGCGCCACACGTACGTGGGGTACAAGCCGTTCATCAATTGGATGTTCGACGACTCGGGGATCGCAGGGCGCATCCTGTACCACGGCCTGCGGAGGCAGTATCGCATCATCTACGCGTGCGACAAGAGCACCGTGTGGGGCACCGTCGACGACTGCGGGGTAAACAGCAGTAACGTTGCCACGCTACAGGGCGATGAAAATAAGGAGATCAAGGGGGACTCGATTTACAGAGACGCTACGCCAGAGTCCACTGAAGCGCTGGCACGACTATTTCTCGACATGACCGCGTGGGGTGAGGGCGCGAAACTGTTCACATATGTTATAACGCTCGATGGAGGTGAGTTTCCGTCCGAAAACGAGATAAACTAGATTCTGACGGCAAGTTCCAGAGTGGAGATTCACCGAAACAGGGCCGGAATTCTGCATTGATTTATTAAGCAAGCATTCGATGCACGCGGACCTCGCCAAGGAGATTGCGTATTCTGGCGAATTTTTTGTGCGGCCGTTAAAGGAGGAGCAGCAAAGCGAGGCGGACAACAACGTTGACTCTGAGCAACAGCAGCCGAACGGCGACGCGACGTCCCGGGAGGCATCCCAAACCACGGGCGAATCGACTCCCTCACGCAATCCGAAAGACTATGAGTTGATAATCGACAACGACTCGGGCACGTACCGCCCCAAGAAGGAGCTACTCCCGGTCCTGGAAAAATGGCTTTCGGACCCTCGGAGGCTTGGAGGTCTTGGGAAGGTGCGCACGATGGATGGATTTGACAAGAACCTCGAGAAGATGAAAGAGGAGCGGAAGAAGCAGAAGGCTGAGTTGGCAGGCGCAGGGAAGAAGGGCAGGAGGATGGTGCCGGTTCGGAAAGGGAAGAAGGCGAGCGGCATCAGCGGTGATGATCTTGGGACGAAGAGCGTGAGTGGAAAAGAGGTGGAATCTGTGTTGAAAGATTTGGAACACCCAATTGCGCAGGTGGAGAAGCAGATATAGAGAACGCGGGACTCAACGGACGATATAAGACTATGTATATTGTAATGGTAATTTTTCTAGTGGATATTTTTTCGATACCTTAATTCAATGGTTTACTCTTCAAGTTGAAGCTGGCGTCTCGAGCTCGAAGATGGGCCAAAATTTGGCAAAAGTAAGATTTCTGGGCCGGTCGAACTAATTCCAGCGACAGATGTTGCTAAAACCCATCGAAGCTCAAAGCAGTTGTCAATTGCTGGAATCCAGTTGGTGTGAGCGACCAAAAAGGAAGTTATCGCCGCGAACAATTGACAGAACCAAACAAAATTTATTTCTGATCTTGACCAACTCCTACTTTCCCGATGTCCCCTCTCAAATTACAAGGCCAAGCAACCAAGAAATCTACCCGCTCTGCCATTGGTGCTCCGTCGCAGCACAATCAGCCTAGTCGGAAAGGGAAAAAAGCTTGGAGAAAAAATGTCGATCTGCAGGAGGTGGAAGAGGGAATCGAAGAGTTACGGGCAGAGGAAAGAGCTACAGGGTGCGGTTCACCACTCGCATTCGTTTCTTCAACTTACCGTCTAAAAGTACATTCCTGCATAAGCAACAGGACGACCAGCTTTTCGTAGTCGATGTTAAAGGCGACGATAAAAGTAAGGTGTTTTTCCTCCATTAAAAACATGCCTTCAACAAAATCTAGTCCGGAAACATATGCCGAAGTTCAAGGCATCAGAACTAATATCTACAAAAATATTGGCGCAGCGCTCGGCGGTTCCGGCTGTGATTTCGCGCACGACGGCCAGCAAGAAGCGGAAATCTCCTTTGAGCTCAGAGGACAAGGAACGGTTACTGAGAATAAGCAAACGGCCTCGTAAAGGGCCATTCAACTCGATTGTGGACCCGACAGAGTTCGGTGCAGGGAGTGCGACACTGGGGTTGAGCGAGGCGGTCAAGAGCAGCGGCGCGTACGACCCGTGGGCACCGGCAGAGGAGATGGAAGAGATTAAGGATGGGCTAGAAACTGTACAGCCGAAGAAAGTTAAGGTGCGTCCTCTTGTTGTCTCGAAAACCATTATCTTTACATTCAATGAACGCAGCTCCCTGTTCATGGTCATCCTCGCCATACAATTGAAGTTCCTGCAATTCTTGAGCCTCATCAAGGCACATCGTACAATCCGCCAGCCGACGCGCACCAGGAGCTGTTACTAAAGGCGTCCGAAATCGAGGGCAAGCGGGTGGAAAAGGCTGCGAAGCTCGCCGAGACGAAGGCCAAAATTGATCAAGCCACAGTAGAAGCTACGGAGGAGACCTCTGGGGTGCCGCCTGGCATGAAAGTCGACTTGGTTATGGAAGACGATGAGGATCCTGCAAGTACAGAGGTCATTACCAAGAAAATGCCCGAGCGGAAAACCAAGGCACAGCGAAACAAAGCCGCCAAACTCCTTGCTCAAGTCTGTCCTGTTTTCCGCCCCTTTGCATTCACGTTTGACCCCCCGCGTAGAAACGCGCTCTGGCGGACAAGGCGCGCAAAAAAGAGCGAGCTCGCCGTCATAAATGATATCAGGCTTCTCCGACGGACCGCCAACAAAACTCTCTCCGCGCGCGAACAAGCCCGCGAGGCTCGACGGGCTGCATTACAAGAGAAGTTAAAACGCGGTTTGGCGGGTCAGAAGCTAGGAAAGCATAGAGTCCCCGAAGAGCAGGTGGATGTGCAGCTCGGTGAAGATTTGAGTGAGAGTCTGCGAGCTTTAAAGGTGCGTACTGCCTTTGCCTTCCTCCACTCCGCTAATGTCGTGCGCAGCCCGAAGGAAATCTGTTCCGCGACCGCTTCACAAGTCTGCAACAGCGCGCTCTGATAGAACCACGAGTTCCTGTCTTGTATGTTCCTCGACCTCGCCTGTTTCGATTCCTCACTCGTTTTATAGACCGAAGAGACGGAGAGCTCGGCTCGTCGAGTACGAGAAGCACGCTTGGAAGCGGTTCGAGTGAGCAGTCAATGGGTATTCCAGTCTATTTCGCTTCTGTTCACCATCGCATTGTACAATTTATCGTACACGCTCGTAGTCGCTCAGATCCTCGTGTATTCGCTCTGAATGTCTGCCGGCCTGCCGCTACAACATGCAAGCCCTTATCGGCGCACCTGCATTGGGGGTTGAGGAGACACTTGTGCCTCTTGAACATTCGGCGGTGGTTTTTGGCCATTGATCAATGGCTCTCTCTCCCCGCTTTCTTGATCGTCTTCCTCCGGCCTCTGACAACAATAGCAACATGAACAGTTGCATAGATTCTCCGTGAATGAATGGCCTGTAGAGATAGTTTAGACACTGCAAGCGCGCGAAGGCGAACAGGGCGCACGCAGAGACGTGAAATCGACACAAAATCCCGCGCAGACATCCAAGCAAGCTACGGCAATGATCGAACACACAGAGTCCGACATTGTGTCTTCAGCGCTTGGTGCTTTTATTCAAGTGCTTGGTGGACGCTGAAGACTGCGGCAACAGTGGCAGTGGGTTCAAAGCGGGATTGCATAAAGCTCAACCCTAACCCTAGTGGCACCGACCCTCTGTGTAACACCATCATGCCTCTCCGTTTTGCTTTTCGACGTTTTTATTCCAGGAGTCAACTTGAGCTCGATGTGATCCTCTAAGCTTCGAGGGTAGCCGAAAATTGGTTCTGTCGTGTCTGGTACCCACCGCTTCAGCCTGCCGCTCCTCTGTGGTCTAGCTTAATTTCAGCGCCAAATGAACGTGTGCGAATCTGTCGGACGCAGCTACCGTGGGTCCTGGGAACTGGCTATGTCTGTGGTCCAAGAAGCGTCCGGAACGCGTCCGTCCCCGTGGGGCAATCGATGGCCTATGTTCCTCTTATAGCTCGCTTTCAACGATCGATCTTCGTGGAAAACGGGGTGGCCTTTCCACGGTTACGGCCTGCTGTCTCTTGTTCATCTGAATTGTACCTAAAACGAGGCACGAGGCATCAATTGGACCCACAAACCAAGTTCAGCGCCCACCGTCTTGTCCAGAGCCTCGTTGCACTAGTAAATCCTCTACGAATTCCTCGAGTAAGCCTCCCTCTTTGCATGATAGAGCTCTCACAGATGTTTCTGTGTTTAGGATGAACCAGAACGAACTTGACTACGCCATAAACCATCTTTTCCTACCCCCCGAAGCTCCCTCAGAAAGCCGACGACGACCCAGCATTGGAACGGGCATTCCTCAAACATATAGCAAACTGCACCGGGATATTTGTCGAAGCATTGCGACAGGATCATGTTGACGTTGAGGTTCAAACTCGTTGGGATTTGCTTCAAAGGACGGTCGTCAACTTCGCGGACATACATGGCTACGGAAAGATATCACAGGCGCAGATGCAACAAGTCATTGGTGAAATGCAATTACACGGTGAATACACTTTACATGAACTCTTTGTGAATCCAAGCTCATGTCCGGTACGAGATGTGTTGTGTTTCCACATTCGTTCCCAAAATGCGGGGATCATCTTGCGTAAAGGAGAGGATAAGATACTGGTCGAGTATTTTCAAGCATCCCCCTCCAACGTTTCGGTCACAGGGACCAAGGGGAAACTGACCATCCAGTACCCTGTTGGTCCACGTCGCTCTATCCCACTTGACACCGCCTGTATCCAGTCTTTCTCTGCTCTGCTTGCGGACCTTGCTTGCACCACAATGTCTGATTCAGTTCCCAAGACCGTTAAAGCTGGGAAGGAGCAAGAAGAGACACGGGATGTACCTGACATTCGGTACATATCCGAGCTTGTTGGCGGTATTGCTCGTGCTCTCACCCCGGCCGAAAACGTCGAGGAAATTGCTTCGAGCACGGTCTACGTAACCAAACGCGTGAACGACCATGTTCTCTGGAAATCGGCTCTCCATCCATGGCGACGTTCGCCGAAGTGGCTCCTCCTTCGGGTCACATTGCAGACCACCCTCACCGGGTGGGATTTACCCGAGGAATACGGCTACAAAGTCTTCATAACCTTTGTTTTGGCGAGAACACTTGAAATTGCACGTTCCTGCCTCAATCCCAGTGATGATATTCTGTTCATTATGAGCACAAAAATCACTAATCGCATGTGGAAACTTCGGTCTTGTTTCCCACACCCTACCTCCTCTTCCAACATCGATTCCATCTCTCAAGTCATCAGCTCTGTCGAGGAAGACCTCCGCTGCCGTTGGGAAAGCGTGCAGACACTCGAAGCTCGAGAATCCACATGGGTCGCCCCGATGGAAGTCGAAGCAGCGCGGAGGTTCACATTACCTCGTAGCTCTTCGTATTTTGAGACCGTCAGAGCACGGGGGCAGGTTCTCAGTACTCACACAACGGTTTTTGACCGGTCCATGTTCGAGAAACAGCTGAAGAAGGACAGTCATCGAAGAGAGGCCTATGTTCCAGGAGTCCCTTCCTCGGATCTTTGGTTCCTCGTCCTCGATTGGGAGCGACATTTGTCGTCATCGTCTTCTAACATGGGTACATTATCGAGCCTCGGCGGCTGCATTGCGGACTATGATGCAATGGCATCGTCTTTCAAAAGTCGGAACCCCGAGATTTTTTCACGTATATTCCTTCTCGTGCTAGAATTTTGGGTCGCTCTCGACAAGCTTGCCACTCAGCACCTACCCCTTCTTTTGGACTACTCACCCGAGCTGTCTATCATGTCTTTCGAGCCGCTTCTGCTCCCAGAGCTCAGTCAGATGCAGCGCCTAGATGACATCGAGATCTATCTTGCGGAACGCTATGCCCGCGTCAGATATCCACACCTCTCTGTATTTGCATATGATCCACACCTGGATTCCTTTCCATCCCGCTACTTCCAGAGTAACCAGGATATGCAAAGTCTTCGAAACGCGATACATGCTCAAGCATCTCTCCGCAAGAGCGAGAAAGTCCGGGAATTTAAAGAGAAGAGCGCGATTCATTCAGCTATCCTCAAGGAAATCGCACAGCTATCTCACGAGTATGTCGAACGGATAGACAAATGGGGCTGCTCAGAGAGTATCCACACTTCCAGCTGCCGTCGATGTGCGAAAGAGAAGGAAGCTAAAGGCATAAAGATAGCACTCTTTGAATGGCCGCTTCCTGAAGAGGATCCATCTAGTCGGCATATCGTGTTTGAACTATGCGCGCCCGAAGCCTTTGGTATTTGGCGTGATACTACATATCGCTTGGCCCGAAACTATTCCAAGCCAGAGAGCCAAAACGACCTTCCTCCGGTTCTGCTCTTGGAAGACTATAACGCTTTGAAGCATCACTTTGTCCCATCACACAGCCAGCGACGAATCATGATCGGTTCGACAGTGAAGTCATTCCTCCAATCCCACTATGGCAGTCATAGTTTCCCTTGTAGGCAGAGCGATATAATCCAGAACCATCCCCTCAGGTATCGACTTTGGGACAGAGTAGCAGGCAAATGGCTCCCGTCTGCATTTCCACTCATTGACATCCGTTCTGCCTGCACTCCCGAATTGTCTAATCCGTACAAATCTCTGGACTGGACCACGATCAGCACGACTCACACTCCAAATAATGTCATTGCACGCCAGTCCCAATGTCCCTCAGAACTCTCTTATCACGAATGGGAAAACTTTGGACATCTCCGTGCCGGGGTGCATCTTCAGTGGCGCAACATTGTGCTCCAGCTGATTTCCGGTGTTGTGGACCTTGCAAATCCCGCAGTTCATGTCCTGTTTCAACAAGCAGCATGGCAGGCAGAGACCGCTCTTACAGGCGAGCCTCTCGGGCATTATCGTGAAGCCCATTTCGATTTATCACAAGAAAATTTTGGTCGTCAGATGGTTGAAGTTCTGGATAAACGTCTCGGAACTATCTCCCAAAATTGGAAAGAAAGTTGGACGGTAGCAACACTCGCAGTTGTTGCTTGCCGTTTACTCTCTCTGACCTCCCATGAATCGGTGAAAGATCGAGTTCTCATTCTATTGTCTCGACTCCGACAAAAACTTTTCGCCTGGATGAAAGATGTCTTGAACCTCCTGACCAAAACTTCGGGGTCTGCGTCATTTTCGCTTCCTCAGGTTGATCTATCAAACCGCGTTCTCCAGCTGGCTGCTTCTTGTCGTCAAACTTACGCCGTTGGGCCAACAATTTTGAAAGAGATCTTCTGCGATCGTAGTGCACTATCCGTTTTCATTCGATGTTCAATCACTCTTCACACCAATGCTCCCCCAGATACCTCGAGTTTACCATCAGCTTTGCGTTACTTGTTGGACAGAGATGTCCTCATTGCCACCGAAACACTATCCCTCCTTGTCGACACTATTTCTCAAAATTGTGATGGCCTCGATGATGCCATTTTGGGTACTTGGCAAGGGTTCCGTCGGGACTCTGCACCGTGGCAGATGGTTGGGGAACAGTGGGTTGCGTGCGCAACCTGGGCCGAATCCTCGGATACACAAGTTCGATTTGTCCACCTCAACCTTCATTCGGGGCGCCTCCTTGTCGATGGACGTGCACAGGGGACTCTTCCAAAGGAGATCATTAACCACCCATTCTTTCAGATGTTATTCCCGAATAGGGTGAGCACATCCCTGTTTTCTCTGGAGTAATTGGCATTAATGCCCAATTTTGTAGTCGCATTGGGATATCGTCCCGTCCACGATGAAAGGCATGGAGTACCAATTGCGCGATAATATGGACGGGTTTCAAGTTCGTACCAGTAATTGTCTGCCGTTCTATCGTTTATCCTGAACTATTTCTTAGGTGCACTTCAAAAGCAGTGACGAGTTGCTTATTCGCATCCGAGACAGCTCCAACTTCGTGTCTGAATTCATTCCACCGAAACGCCTTGAAGGCGATATTCCCAGGAGTCTGGTCGTCAGTATGGTTCACGTCTTTAGGGAGCGCACTCAGTCCTTGGATATTTGTGCGGCACCGGCTGGATGGCAGCCTCATGCTGAAGCCTCATGGCGTCTGGATTTTGCATCACGGCTCCTGTCCAAACACGGGGACAACAACGAATTGGTGTTGGATCCCTTTTCTTCTGTGGTTCAGGAACTCTCAGACATTTTTCGACCACTTGAAGACTGCACCACGAACTTGACGGTTTTGTCGCGGGCAGCAAAACTTCATGTCAAACTGCCACGCTATGATCTAGAGTTCTCTGCCGTTCTTGGTGGGGTTCATTTGGCCAGCAAGGAACTACCTGGATTTTCGGTTTCACCAGTTCAGTACATCGGAACCCTCATCGGTCTCCGAAACAAGCTTATTTTGAAGTCAACGAACGGTGAAATGACGAAAATCTTCGTCCCTGATGGCAAAGTTACGATCTCACCGGGGGAGACCAGACATTCTCGAGTCACCATCGACCCATCTGTTCAGCATGATGGACGTATCAAGATTTTCAGCTACGACATCGACGATATAGTTAGGCGTGTTGTGGGCGATGGATCCCTAACCAGCTGGTACCAGTTGGCTCTTCTCCATACCGCCACCAGTTCCCATCTTGTGGATCCGCTTCTTCATCGAACAGGTATCTATCAAGCTCAGGAAATGCTAGGATCTGCCCAAGCTTTCGCATACATGAGCCTCGAGAGCGAGCATCATACGATTCTTCAGCAAATCCTCGATCTTTTGCCGATCCGAAACTATTATCCCCAACACCTCACATCCATGGAGACGGTCGACTGGCATGGAAATCTCTCGGTTCTGGTCCAGAGTGGTCGATTCCTGCCGTTGGTAAATGCAATTCTAGACTACGCAAAACAGCAGGTGTTGTTTCACGCGTCCGACCAACCCCAGTCCGTCACCGCAGCGTATAAAGGAAAGATCAGTCTGTGGGAAAGAGCAGATGTGCGACTCGCCCGACTTGTCTCAGATGGTCTGGTCTATATTTCTTGCCTTTCGTCGCTGACTCTTTCTCAGTTCAAGTTGAGTGCTTCGACCAGCCAGTGACACCAACACGTTGCTGCGAACGGCCCGAATCTACCGCAAAAGAGCACGATGTCGCTGAGGTGGTAACCCTCGTGAAGGAATGGCCGATGCGTTTAAATTTCGCCAGCGGATTCAAGCTTTGGACTCATTTCAAACAGTGGAAATCCCTTTCAACGCAACAGGTATCTATCGATACAATCAACAACCACCGATTTTGGCTCGAGGCCTCACCAGCCGAAATTTGGTTTCGCCTTTTTCATCTATGCCGCCAAACCTTGAACAGGGCCACGGATCAATATGGACTCATGATGGCATTAGGAATTCTTGCGCATCGGGAGGAAATAGACGGCGACCTCATCCGAACGCTTATAGCTCTTGCAACAAACCGTTCCCTCATTGCCACTGCGAGTCAAGTCCCTCGAGAAACGTTCGACCTTGGTCCAGGATACGCATTGGTCCTGAAGGATGTGCTGGATACTGCGACTGGATGCTGTCATGACAAACATCCGGATTCCTCATGGATGGAGCGACAGTATGGAGAAAAACCCAAAGCATGGAAGAAGAGGAGGGATGCAGCCTTTCGTGCGGAAAAAGCGAAGCAGTGCGAAAAGATATCCAACGTCATCTTTGCTCGTTGGCCCGCCCCCGGCGCGATCTTACCGTTACCCAACATGGCTTCATACATCCAAGTCATGTTGCCTGACAAGTTAATCAACGATTACCCCATCGTGAAGATTCCCAGTCTTCGAAGCGCGGTGCAAAGCTTGTTCACCACCAGACTGCGTAACCGCCTGCTGTTCGAACGTTTGGACAAGCTGCAACTTGCCCTAAACAGCATTCGCAATAGTTTCCCGTCGACTGCGCTGATCATTGCTCTTCCTCCACGATTATTCACTGTTGCACCCCCGCCGCCGAAATATAAGCCAGTAACCTTGGTTTCATTAATGAGAGAACGGTACGAGACTCATTGTTTCCTGGCAGTAGAACTGAAGGCGCCAACCGTTTTAGATCCTCACCTCCGGTCCTCCATACTTTTCGCGGGCTTGTCTCCGACTCGGAAGTGAAGGCTACATCGCCCCAAGGAGACCGGTGCGAGTCTCTATTATCCCACTGTGGCCGAGTCGAAATTGACCATTGTAGATCCTCTGCTCTGACCAACACCCCTCTTCGCAAGCTTATCCTGCATTTGGGAGCATTGTCGGTGGATGGACCCAAGTCTCAGTACATCACAGACTTGTCTGGCTGTGTGGATGCTTTTGAAAGGAAGGGCCTTGAACTGTCACCACCAAACTTGTTCAATAGCCAGCACTCACCGGACTCGGGGCCGGATGAGAATACCCAAACGGCTCTTCTTCCCCTAACGCAACCCGAACGGTGGATGCATTTAGCCGGACAATGGCCTTCGACTGGGCCGCAATCCTTACTCAATCAGCTGTCTCGCGGCCAAAGGGAGTTGCTCCCTGACCATTGGAAAATCACTCTGTGTCAGTATGCGGAGACACTGGCTCTTCAACAGCAACGGCGACGCATCGATGTGCTCCTCAAGCTGGGCTTGACCGAGGAGAGCGCTCGGGAAGCTGCTACGGTCGGAGGGCAAGGGTGGGATCCAATCGCCTATCCGGACTGGCTTTTGGTTCAGTTGGATGCCGACATACTGATACGTCCACTCCAAGCAAACATTGCGCAGCACATGATGTCGCCAGAAAGCCGTCGCAATGCGTTGATGCAGCTCAATATGGGAGAGGGAAAATCCAGTGTAAGGATACCATTGACTTTGTAGCAGATGGATCGATCTAACATGTATGTTTTCAGGTCATCGTACCCATTATCTCCTCCGCTCTAGCCGACGGCGAGCAGCTTGTGCGGGTTATTGTTCTCAAACCCCCTAGCGGCGCAGATGTTTCAGCTTCTGAAGCAACGAGTTTGCACACTCGCAAACAGACGAATATTTTACCTGCCATTCAGTCGAGATGTTCCTTTGGACTTCGCCAAAATTGTCCAGATTTTTAATCTGTTCAAAGAATGTGCGCGAAGTGGCGGAATACTGCTTTGCCAGCCTGAGCACATTCTATCGTTCAAACTCATGGGACTGAACTCTCTCTCCGAATCGGAAACGGATGCGAAAACACGCCTGCTGAGGGAGGCCCAGAGTTGGCTGGACAGCACTACTCGTGATATCTTGGACGAGAGTGATGAGATTCTCAATGTACGCTACCAGTTGATCTACGCTGTGGGCACTCCAAAGCCTCTCGATGGGCGACCATGGCGTTGGCAAATCACCCAAGCCATATTTTCGTTACTCCAAACGGTCGCCAAAACTATCCCCGCTGGCCTGGAGATCGGTGTCGCCGAAAAAGCTTGCCAATTTCCTGGGACGAGAATCCTCACTCCAGAAGGCAGCCACGCCTTGCTGGACTCCATCGTCCAAAAAATCATTGTCGAAGACGCGTTACAGGGATGGATCTCATTTCGAAACTATTCGGACGCAAACAAAGCGATGGTCCGACGTTACTTGCAGCAAGTTTCTGTCAGCGCAGCGGAGGAAGAAACCTTGCGGGATATTTCGGGTGAATGCTTTGGTCACCTCCTGCTCTTGCGCGGTTTATTTGCCCACGGGATACTGAATCTCAGCCTTGGGGGAAAACGATGGCGAGTAGACTACGGTTTGGACGCCAGGCGTACAATGCTGGCAGTGCCGTATCGAGCCAAGGACAGTCCAGCACCCCGAGCAGAGTTCGGCCACCCGGATATGATTATTGTCCTCACCTGTCTCTCATATTATTACGGCGGCTTGACAGATTCCCAGTTGAACACCAGCTTCAAATTACTCCTCGACTCCGACAACCCCGAGACGCAGTATGAGTTCTGGGTCCAGGGGATACAGAACCTCCCGGCCGCCCTCGCCAACTTGCGCGGCTTGAATTTAGACAACTATGAACAGAAGACCCGCGACGTATTCCCCCTCTTGCGCTATAACAAAGCCGTGATCGACTTCTACCTCTCGGAATGCGTGTTTCCTAAAGAAGCTCGAGAATTCCAGCACAAGCTCACGACCAACGCGTGGGATCTGGGTCGCAGCAGGCCACGGCTCACCACAGGTTTCAGCGGGACGAACGACAACAAGTACCTCCTCCCTCTCTCGATCGAGCAGTGCGATCAGGATTCACAGCGCCATACCAACGCGCAGGTCCTTGGATGCGTGTTGCAAGAGGAAAACCGCAAGGTGATCTGTACCCACTCGGAGGACGCGCTCGGCCTCCTGCGGCGTGTGGTGCAGCAGGATCCATCAGTCATGGTCCTCCCTAGATGTCGGGGCGCAGGTATTGGAGCTTCAGAATGAGGACGTCGCACGGGAGTGGCTCCAGCTCGAAACCCGCCCCGAAGTCGAAGCCGCAGTCTACTTCGATTCGAACACGGACGAAATCCGCGTAATTTCTCGAGATGGTCGCATCCAGCCATTCGCCAGCTCTCTTTACAGGAAGCAGCTCGGGAAGACGCTCGTTTATCTTGATGAGGCGCATACGCGCGGCACCGACTTCAAATTTCCCGGAGAAACGCGCGCCGTGGTGACTTTAGGTCCGAGATTGACGAAAGACAAGTTGGTGCAAGGTCAGAGCGATTGTCAACGAGCTTGATTGTGTGATCAATGTTTGATAGGCTGCATGCGCATGCGGAGACTTGGCAAAGACCATTCCGTGGTGTTTTTCGCCTCCACCGAAATCCAGAACAAAATCATCGCTGCAACCGACGCTCGACCTGACGAGGTCGAATCCAGGCACGTCCTCCTTTGGACAATGGCAGAAACATGCGCGCAGATCAAGACAAATGGCTCGCTTTGGGCCAGCCAGGGCCTGAACTTCGATGCGCGTCACAGAGCCCTCGAGGAGTACGATACGTCGCGTCGTTCTTACACAAGGACCGTCGCAACTTTGCGGGAGCGAGAATCTCGTACACTGGAAGAACTTTATGGTGTTGTGTCCAGAAGCGAGCATCCGATCGTGGAACCGGCGAGTCAGTTGCAGCGCGAGATCGGAGAAAAATGCAGAGAGCTCGGGATCACGCCGTCGGACAGTGAGCTGTCCGAAGAACAAGAAAGAGAGCTCGCACACGAGAAGGAAGGCGAACGAGAAGTGGAGCGCATTGCGCACGCAACGGCTCTGGAACACAAAGATCGTGACCTAGAGTACTTCATACAAACGGGGACCATTTCCCACCCCAGCACCCTCGTTTTCCTCGCAGACTGTTTGGCCCGCACGTCTTGCATCTCTCTGCTGCCGCCGGGGCAGACCTTCAGTAGGAACGGGTTGTTCGCAACCCGGGATTTCCGCGACACCATTCAACTTCGCCTGAATTCCTCTGCCGGCTCTATGGACAATTACTTGCGACCAGTCCAATGGATCATGTCAACGTCCAAATCCTCCGACCTGCTCATCTTGGTCAGCCCTTTCGAAGCTAACAAGTGGCTCCCAGAAATTCGCCGCTCCAAGACAATTTACCTCCACCTCTACTCTCCGCGCATCTCGCGCAACACGTTTTGGCCACTGGACAAGCTGAATTCTTTCACCGTTCCAGCCGAACGCAGCGTGCCATTGAATGCCCAGCTGCTCCATGAGCTCAATCTCTTCGCGGGTCAACTGTTCTGTGCAGACAAAACTTCGATGACAAAGGTCTGCGGGATCCTTGGTCTTCAGCTTCAATCGGTCAGCGACAAAGAGGAGTTGCAAGGCGCGGTCGACTCCACCGGATTTGTGAAGGACGAACGCGCGCGCGAGGCGCTTGGCCTCGAGGCGTGTTCTTTCGTATCCAGCCCACTGCCGTTCTTCAGGGAGTTGCTTGGAGCGCGCCGAAAGGGACAAGGGTTTTCGCTGACACACATGGGGCAAATTCTGCGCGGCAATGACCCGAAGGACCCTGCTTTCGAGGAGGAGGGTGGCGATGCGGGCGAGTAGAAGAGAGAGTACAGGTGAGGGATCTTGTCTGAATTTTGGATCGGGTTGTTGACTGTGAATCACAGACGCGCGTGCAAGAGGTGTCGAATGAATCACATGTAATTCACCGTAGAATAGGCCAAGTGGAATAAAAATGTATCCAGTCGCAATTTCGCCGCACGAGATCTGCCAAAGGAAACATCGTATCAACGAGTACATTCAGTGTTCAGGGAGTACGCACCGCTCTGGAAAGCCTTGGGCTGCTCGCGGCACCAATACGGGAGACTTCGGAGACGGTACTGAAGACAACACAACGGTTCAGATATGCCATGTCACCAAAGCCATTTAAGGGGCATGCGGTCTGGTATTGCGGATCCTTGTAGCCGGATTGTTACCAGACTGTTACAGTCAGAGCCTCCAACTGAAGCCCAAAAGCCGTGAAAAGTCGTCGCATGACAGCTTGAATTGCGCATTCCTGAGAACGAAGCTGAGAGGAGTACAGATAGCGGAGTAAAAAGTTCCTTCGAGGCGGCCAAAGCATCGATGTCGAGCATTCAGGTCCGTTCGAGCAGGGAGTAACTGGCGAATTTGACTTTCAGTCCGATGGATTTAAATCAGGCGCAGCTACTGAAAGTAGACCTATATAGATGTTGAACTTCATGGCGAACTCCTCGAAAAAAAGATACGCACCACCAATTGGCCATAGTCCTCATCCTTTGCAACCGACTCCCTGGTAAACAGTGGCTTCAAATTGAAGCCTCAAATTTTAAACCTCAAGATCCTGTTCCCGGAGACCGGAGAGCCGCATGAAGCAGAGGCAGATCGAGCGGCAGTGTACAGGGGAAAGAAAGGAGTTGACTGGACTGTGTTTCCGTTGACGAACATGAGGCAGATTTTGCTGTGAATGATCCTGGGCTATTTAAGGAAGTTGCGCAAAGAGCCAGCGCTCTGGCTTAGAGCTTGGAGTCCCGGAGGCTTGGTTTGGGCGGAAAAAAGTGTGTGATGCACTGATCCACAACGAAACTTTCCTTTTCCGGACGCAGACCTTTCGCTTCCGTGGAACGACGTCGCGTCTGCGGGCACGAATACCTTGGCTTCGATTGTGAGGTCGGCTTCCAATCTCAGAACCACGCTACCTGCGCAGCTTCAACGGGTATCTACGCCTCAGCGAGAACAGCCACACGGCATTACACTACCTCCAGACTCCGAGCAGGACTCAAGAACGACCAAAGAACGACATGTCCTAGCTTCTCTCGATGACTCTTTTCATGTGTGTGTGTGGACTCTATTGGTCTGCGATTTTGTCGACATTGCTGATAGCTATGTTTCGCGTTGAAACCCACTAGCACCACGCTCATAAGCTTCTCCTTCCCCCGCCGTCACAATTATCATTCGAGATCTCCTTTCTCTCCGCAATACGCAATGCTCATCGGGCCTCCGGGTCCTGCGCCTGGTCGCTACAACGGAAAAGCGTAAGGGCCAGGAACCGGCCGCGGAGCGGAGTCTGTCGGTGCACGCAGCTATAATCAATTCCTTTGTGTTTCGCTCGGATGGCCCAGGGGCTAGGCGACCAGGCCTCCACTCTGCGCGATTCTCCGAGCCAATTTTCAAGTGCACTCCCGAGCGGGGCCTGCGAATACGCGCGATCCTCAACATTTCTTAATTTCAATCCTACGAGATCCTCCGACTCAATTCTACTGCTCTGAATCCTGACAAAAATAGCTGGAAGCAGGCATTCGAATGTTTTGGCTTTGAGACAAGCAAAGACTCGCTTCCTCTCCGTCGACTCCGTTCACAATTCACGAACTGCTTCGGGTACGTTGTCGTCCCTGAAAAATGACGGTAGTATTGGCTAAATCTGTCGCCCTAGAAATGGCAAACCAATGTGTTTGCTCACTATTGGGCTCGCCCGGTAGCGCATGAACGCCGCTCTGCTAATTCTGAGGTCCTGACTGACTCTGTTATACAGTCCAGTTTCGTGTTCTTCTTTGCTTAAATGCTCTCTCCCAGTCTGACAGGAAAGATAGGGGTATCTCAAAGCGCGACGGACACGTGATCGTCTCTCATTGTCCGCTCTGTACCATGACCACGAGAGTACCACTCAGTGCTATCTCCACTTCTCGCGACGATGACGCGCCATTGACGCGAAAACTTCTTTTCCCTCAAGATGGTCGCGTTGTAAGTTTAGTCTGTCCAATGAGGAGCGTCACGACTCACTTTCCGAGTCCAGCACCGTGATATGGAGTACTTGTGGGGTTTGGACGCGTACACGATGGATCCAACACACGAACGCAGCATACTCCACAGTACGTCCGCCCTTGTGGCCATTGCCACCGTCGCTGACCTAGTCTTCAGTCCGAAGATCGATGCAGATTCCTTTTCCTAATGGCAGTATTGGCAGTTGGGCCCTGGTTCCGACGGAAGAGACTCTTGTCGCGATGCAAGCTTTACAGCGGCACAACATTTTTGTGCCGATCCCTGAACGAAGATCATTTCTCACTGTAAGCCTCCCTCTGACTTTCTGGTCGACGCGTCGCCTAAAAGGTGCCAGGAATTCTCGGCCGCAGAATACGAGTACATATTCGTTCCACTCCACACGGATGTCGATTTCTACATCTCGCGGCCAGGACAAGAAGAGCAACGGTTCAGCGCACCGTACACTGACTTTCCGCGCATAACATCGTCGGCCAATCCCTTCTTCGTCACATTCGATTCGCGACTGAAGATCGGACCATCGCTCTTCTCAGAGAATTGGAACATGGTCTTCGGGCGGCTAACAATACACTGGCACTGCGGCGTTATTCCTGACGAGTTTTTCGTCCCGACCTGCTATCCAGAGACGTTCTACAGCCTATCTGCTGATGAGGAAAACGCAACGGAACCAGACGCGGAGCAGGTTTTCGTCGAACCTGAGCCAAGACCCATGAGCGACGAGGTGGTCGTGGACGGGCTACCCGTCGACCCAGAGGGCATGCCCCGTGTTCGTAGACAGGCGGAACGGGTGCGCAAATGGGTGCAGAGCGAGGCAGAGCGAGTGCGCACGGGGGTCGCTCCGAGTAACCCTCCACGGCGTATCGTGGCACGAGCAGACCAAAGGAAAAAGTTTTACGAAACTGTGCGCGGCGGTCCTCAGTGGCGCGGAAAATCGAAGCGGGGGAAGGCGCACTGTATCCGTTTATTTTATGGACCACCATTGAAGAAGTCGAAGCTATTTTGATATTCATTTTTGCTGATATTCACTCCGGCCTTTCGACTCACCAGCCACCACTAAGTCACACGGCAGCTACTGTAGCTTAGACCTCCTTGGAAATCGCACCAACATTTTGTTCGCGTTGACATGATTCCACGGTTGTGCTGACGTTGAGCAATTGAGTGAAAATGCGCTAGCGCTGTAGTAGCAGGACGAAATTTGCGAAATTTGACAATATGAAATAAAATGATGAAACTCAATTGACCAGTTCCGCTGCAACCATTTAATATCTGTTCTCGCAATGAGAGGCATCTGTTCTGGCCCTTCGGGCGATTTCGGACGGTTAACGGTGGTGGCATGCACTGCCACAGGCCGGCGCGGCCAAGTTGAACTTTTCCTCAGCGTCTCAGCTTTGTTCGCACTTTTGCGCAGACACTCTTCCGACACGATGTTATCAGCCCTCGGCTTTTCTCCACCATAAACCAACGACGACCTGTGGGCCTCTTTCTGATGGATTGCTCACTCGTCGCGAAATGGGACTGCTGTAACTCAACAACCCCGGGCCTACTGCACGAACGACTCAGGGACTGGCTCAGCCGCTCCAGGATTACTATCGGGCTCTTCTTACTTACTTCCCAGCCGCTGCGGTACCTTTTCTCGGTCGTTCAGAACGTCGCTGAAAAAAATTCGCGCACGTCAATGAAACATGAAACTGGTTTTGAACGCCCAGATATGGAGTACATGTGGTACATGGTACATACTGCAGTACATTAAAGCCTTGGCTTGAATTTCCCGCCGTTCTCAATTCTACTTGTCGCGACTAGTACCCTCGTTGTGACGGGAATCCCGATCCTGGCGCTCAGCGTTCCTCGAGCTGTTGCTGGAACGTTTCCCCGTGCTCGAACTGCTGAAGAAGCGTGTTGCTGGAATGGTAGGCGGCGGCGCGTAGTTGGAAGTCAAGGGCCTTGGAATGCGGCTAAAGCCGCTAATGCTGGTGCTGGCACTGCGTGACACCGAGAGGTTGGCCCCCACGCCACTAATATTATCTTCAACATGGGCTTCTTCGTTCTGACGCGGATTCTGCTGAATATAACCTATGCTCCTGGCGTCCCGGTCTCTGTGGCTAGTGGGCGTCGAACTGTTTCCAGCGCGGCTGCCGTCGTCAGAGCCGCCTTGTGATGTCGAAGACTGGGTCTCCGAGCGAGTGGGACCAGCTGTGCTGGACTTCGAGGTGTTGCTAGCATGACCTGACGCTGAGGTGCTACCTCTCTCGGCGTCCCGGTCTCTGCGTGTCGTTGATCCAGAGGCGGACGTCGAGCTGTTCCGAGTGTGGTTCCCGCTGCCGGAGGCACTGACCCGTGCTGTGGAAGGGTCAGACCCTGCGTAACTGCGGCCAGCTCCGCTGGGCATCGACTGCGAAGTTTTATTGCCTGGCGCCGAGGTATGCCCCCCCGAACCACCTACGTTGGGCTCCGGGGGATTCATGCCGGCAAGTAGCTGCGGCTTCGATAGCTGTGTCTTCAGCCGGAATGTTACTTCTTGGCCTGTTCGCTGCCCAATCTCGTTTCTGGTGGTTGAAATACCACGTTGTTCATATTGAACTCGGGGCTTCGAGGGGCGTGCAGCAGGCTCAGAACCTGCGAGTTGCATTGACGATCCGGTCCCAGTCTCTGATTGAGACCCCAGCCCAAGCAAGGGACTCAGGGACCTAGTGGAAGCTGCTGGCTGTGATACGCCGTCGCCGACTTTTCGCTTTCGCTCCACGTGCTGGGTGGGTGACCCTTCAGTGGTGGGTCGCGCATTGATCTCCACAGGTGATATCTTTTTCCGTTTTTTGGTCTTGCGTGTGAGATGGCCTGCTGGAGCAGATGATGCGGCGCGTAACGCCGGCGAAACATCAAAGGGGGATGTCGAGTCAGATGAAGTTCCATCGGAATTCGAGTCGTTGACAGCATTGAAGGCGTCTTCTTCGCGGGATGGTGTCGTGGGGGGCTCGAGGGACTGATCAGGAGAATGTGTGTCCTTGTGTTGAGTTTGGACTGCAACTCCATCCACCTTCCTTGGACGCCGAATCCAGAACTCGTACAGAGTCAGAATGTGCGTGATCGACTGCACTAGCTCATGCGCTCCGTTTCGTATGAGCTCGTCCGATATTGCGTCGATTTGATGTCTGGATAATTTGCTGATTTCTACACCAGCATGCCACAGGGCGCAGAGGGGATGGGCATGGCTTTCGAAATGGAGTTCACGGTAGGGATATGTGAAGTCTTTATAATTCCCGGTACTTTCGCAAGTCTCTACACCGTTTTCGTTGATTCCCTGCTTGGTTTGATGCCTGAAAATACGCCGATGGGGATCAATCTCCAGAGGCAGCACACCGTAGGTCCAGCCATGACCTTTGGGAGGCGGCGCAAACAACTGGGTACAAATATAAGTCAGGACTTTTCATACCAGTGCAGCTGCGGATGACCGACGTTATGAAAAGGTTTCGGCTGCTGGATCTGTTGGGTCGTATACAAGTCACGGTAAACTTCCAAAATACGCGCAATCTCCTTGGGTTCAGGGATAAGCACTAGTTGCGCATGGTCGAGCATGTAATGCTTGGTGGATTCTTCTAAGGTGGACATTAAAGCCATGAGATTATGCAAGCTATTGTCTTACCCATGACGACGTTTTCCGGAACATTAACATGGAAATCCTCCCATCCCCAACGATTCCGTAAAAACTTCACCTAGTTGGGGAGATGAGATAAGTTGGCAAGACATCAGGACAAAGGGCGGACCTGATCATGTGGTGTGCTGAGGGCCGCAAGGTGACAAAAGTTAATGGCCCCAAGTTCATTGGTGATTATGCAGCGGTCGTCTGCCTGCCCGATGTCTCGCATCCTCCGCTGGACCTCGTTCTTTTGTTTATCGTTGAGAGGCGGGCTCGGGCTGTAGCTCATTACACGATTCGAAGGCGGGGTGTCTTCGTTGGGATCATAACTTGGCCCTTCACGTCGTTCCGCGGCAGCTTTGTCGGGGCTAGGGGTCGGAGAGCCAGCATGAGCGGTAACGCGGGAAGTGCCGTCGTCCGGCCTCAAAGCAGTCGATTTTCGGCTGCTCCTCCTGGATTGTACATCGCCCTGTGAGGTTTGCATTGTGGCAAGCTCAAAGGAAAGAGCAAGAACAATGGCCACACAGACAGGGGCGTGACTTCACCTATCATACCAAAGCGCGCTGCACACGTGATCGTTTCCCATCTTGCACCATGACCACAACAATTCCACTGAGCGCTCTAGCTACGTGCGAAAACGATACGAAATTCACGAAGAAATTTCTTTTCCCAAAAGATGATCGTCTAGTAAGCTCAGCACCTCCGACAAAGAGCGTCACTGACTGGTTCCAGCACCGTGATATGGAGTATATGTGGGGTTTGGATGCATACACAATAGATCCAACACACGAACGTAGTATCCTCGAAAGTACGTCCGCCCGCCGTCCCGTTCATGTCACTTTCATTGATCGTGTCTCCAGTTAGAAGTTCAATGCAGGTTCCTTTCGCCGATGGAGGCAATTGGGCCTTGGTTCCCACAGAAGAAACACTTGTCGCGATGCGTGCGTTACAAGTGCATAACACCACCGTCCCAATTTCTGAACGAAAATCATTCCTCACTGTGAGCCATATTTTCTTGTCCAACGCGTCGCCTCACCATGCCCTGTGCCAGGAATTTGCGGCGCCAGAATACGAGTACATATTCGTTCCCCTCCGCACAAACGTGACTTTCTTCATCATGCGGCCAGGACGGGATGCACAGCAGTTCAGCGCACCGTACGCCGACTTCCCCCGCGTGACGTCGTCTGCCAACCCATTCTTCGCCACTTTCGACTCGCGACTGAAGATACCGCAATCGCTCTTCTCAGAGACTTGGAACATGGTCTTCGGGCGGCTAACGATGCACTGGTACCCTGGTGTCATTCCCAAAGAGTTTTTCCACCCCCCTTGCTATCCGGAAACGCTCATTTCGGAATCCGAAGATGAAAGCGAACCCGACACGCCTCCCGTCGACCCCGAGACGATCGTAACACCCATAGAAGAAGGCTCATGGCCTGTTCCTGGAAAGAAGACTCGTGTGTGCGAGTGGGTGCGGAAGGATGCGAAGCGACCACGCATGGATACCACTCTGTGTAGTCCTCCGCCGCCTACCCCGCAAAAGGACCGGAAGAAGAAGTTTTACGATACTGTGCGGGCCGGTCCTCGGTGGCCTGTAGAGTCGAAGCGGGGAAAGGGTAGCCCTCATGTGCTGCTGGTGACTGCGTTATCGTGATCGATCGAGGCCTCTAAATATCTATCTAATAGATTTTCTACTTGTATCCACATTCACATACTGTATCAATATTCATGGAACTACATCGTTTCATTCAGAGGACCGTTAAGTATTCTCGAAATTGTGCGAGCACAAGGTCTCGTGCTCGCTCTCCTTTCACTTTCTCCAGGTACCAAAGTATAATAGCTGTGTGTGCAGAGGTCAATGCAAGTCAGAGCGAGGCCATCAGCCAGTCAAGTTGAGGACTACCCTCATGTTCGCCACTCGTTTGAAGCAGCTCAGTCGGACGCAAGTTGAATTTCTCCAGTCATTCCTACAACACCCTCGTCATTTACAACCCACAAAGAGACATTATGGTCGTCCTTCCAAAATCCCGCGATGGTCATCGGGCGGTTCACAATTATTGGATTTCTGGCCCTGTACTCAAAAGAGGAGAATTGGGCCCCGGGTTTCTGGAGCATGGTCGTTTCGAGGAGCATTAGTGCCGTGAGGGGTCCGTGGACCAGTCGTTCTGTTGAAAGGCGTGCGAGTGTCAGAATTCAGTAAGAAGTCTGATTGGAGGAGAAGGAGAGGCCAAACTGACCGGGGTAGCCTTCTTTGAGCTGTGCGTATTCCTTGTCGAGATGGATGTGATGTCCGTTCCATGTAAGGGCGGAGAAACGGAATAGAGTGGTTAAGGATGGGGTGAATGTGAACGAGAAATCAGTGGTTGGTGGTATGCCCTTCACTATCATTGCGACTCCGGGTCAGGGTTGCTGAAAATATCGAGTGGTAAACATATTAGGCTCGCCTTCTCGAGGAACTTTGCTAACAGCCACAGATTCGGCGATGTAAACATGCGACCGCTCTTCCACGACGGAAGGCGTAGTCTGGCCCTCCGGAACGACTTCGATTTTCTGCTTCACGAACGCCATAGGGCTCCCCTACGTCGAATCCCTTCTTATCGACGGAATGAACCGTGGAGGTCGATACAGCCTTTTGTCCAATACGCAGCGGATTCTGAGGATTCCATGTCATGCGTCCCCCAGCCCACATACGTCGGACCAGCGGCGGCGGCGGACAAAAGTCCGCGTCAGTCCCGTCGGGGCGCAACACACTCTCGGGGTTCCTGGGATGGAAGAACGCGAGGTGGGACCCGTAGCCCAAGAGCTCGCCTTTCTCGGGCGCCTTGTAGGGGCTTCGCGTGCCATCGCGCGTCGGAAGAGTGATGTAGAGATCAGAGACTCGTTCGACGCTAAAGGAGTCGGTGAGCCTGAGCTGCTTGGGAGATGCGATCCAGTCGTCTAAGGCTTGACTTTCGGCATGAGAAAGTGAGTACCGTGGTGGGGTCGAGTACAGGCGTCGTTGTACCAGGCGTAGTGCTTTCAAGGACATGGTAGTTGCTTTTCAACCAGTCTCAGGCGCGGTTCCGCGGGCCGCCGTGGCCGCAGTTTGGAATTCCCTTCAGCCAATTCCAGGGCTCGCGCTCGCAACTCTAGCTGTCTGCGTTCAAGTTTCAGATGATTCTAGCGCATCTTGATTTTTTCTGTGCCGAAAGTTTCTAGAGACGCGTCAAAAAGCAAAAGTAAAGTCAGGGTGGCAGTGTCTTTGCTGTCACATGCTTGTGTTTCTTCCTAATTGAGACTTGCATCCGATTCCGAACACTTCCTCTTCAACTCGCACTCGCTGCTGTCCATCTCTCCTCGGGAATTAATCTACGCCTCCTCTGGTTGACTAGACTTATACACTATGCCGCCTACACGGACAACAAAACGAGGGAGGAAGGCGGAACCCAAGGAAAAGCAACCAGAGGAGGCCGAGGACGAGCTTGCCGTCGAACAGGCAGAGGATGAGATTGCTGTCGACGAGGAACCTATACCGCAATCAACAGCCTCGTCAGAAACCCCGCCAGACCCCGCTGCTGACTCCATGACCGGCGTTGAGGCAACACCGACTGCAACAACGACCAGCACACTAACAATGGAGGAGCGGAAAGCCAAAATGGCCGAATTGCGGCAAAAACGCGCGGCATCGACCAAGGCGAACCGTGCATCTCTCGTGGAAGAGTCTGCCAAGGCGCAGATCACTGCCCGGGATGCAGCGCGGCTGGAGAAGCAGCGCAAGCTCGCGGAGATGCTGCGAACAAAGGCGGACGCGGAGGAGCGCGGGGAACCGGATGCCGTGGAGCGGGCGAAGAACTGGGAGTGGACGATCGAGGAGAATGATAATTGGGAGAAGAAGAAAGCGCGCAAGGCACGGAGGGCGGATTTCGAGTTTCACGACGACGCACATGCTGCGAGGAGACGGTATAAGAAGGATTTGGACCTCATCAAGCCTGATTTGGCGGCATATAATCGGCAGAAGGAGCTTGCGATGGGTCTTGCGCCTGGCAGTCTTACTGCGTTCAACCCGACTGCTTCGTCGTCGCAGGTATGGGTGCTAATTTATTCGGCTCCGACTTCATCCAACTCCTTCGTTGTGCAGATGATACCGACGGCGGAGGAACAACGGATAGCTGCAGAGAACTTGTACCGCGACGCCAACACACTTATTTATGGCGACAGCAAGCCCACGGAAGATGCCATCGACCGAGTCGTGAGCAAAATTAATAAAGAGTGCGTATGCTTCGTAGTTCCGTTTCATTTTCTCATGTTTCTATGCAGCATTGACAAGAAGAGCAAATTTTCCCGCAAGCGGCCCAACGAGGACGAGGGGGATATCACGTACATCAACGAACACAATCGTGTGTTCAACAAGAAGGTGGGCTTGGCTGCCTGGGTTGCATTCCCCGCTGACAGCTATTTTTATAGATTGCACGCTATTACGACAAATATACTGCGGAGATTCGTGCAAGTTTCGAGCGGGGGACGGCGCTCTGAAGATTTTGTTACTGTACACGGTGTAATAATCTATGAGCTTCCGTTGATCGTCGCCAATCCGTCGCATAAGTTGTGGAATGTGGAAGTTATGAATTGACTTGTACGACAGCAAAAAAGAATTGAATCTAATAATACTCGTGAGCCAATCGCGGCAAACGCCTGGACCTTGATCGGTGTGACTGTCTATCCACGGCTTGAACGACGCCCCGACCTCTGTTTCCTGACTATACCTTAGATTTCGCCCTTGGCCACGACACCGCCCATTTCGCTTACTTTCTTACCATGTCCACAGCAATGCATGGAGCGAGACCTATTTCACCTGTGGACCACGAACTGCAGGTGCTATATGATGAAGTCTGGGCTGGATTCGCCTCGGAGGCCCCTACAGCAGATGGAGAGATCGACAATATATACAACACATACGGGACGGACACAGAGTCCAATGTCTCGACGTCTGCACCCAGTACACCTTGTATGTTTTTGATACGCTCAAATCGACCAGTACTGACCTTCCTAGACGACGACGGGTACTCAGTTCCTCCACAGAAGGGCCAGCAGCGCCCAACTAGTGCACGACGGCGGCTGCCACTGCCCCCGACGCCGTCGTCTCCCTCGTCTTCGATCTCCATGCCCATGCCTATGCCCGAGCCAGAGCCATATGATAGCGGTGCTCCATCGCCGCGTCCTAGCGTCGACTCATACTCCACCGGGGGCTCGTCCGATTTGCTCCGGCAAGTCACTACAGGAAGTATGCGCCGGTTGCCGTCTGCACCGGCGAGATCACAACCCCCGTCCCGCCCTGCACAAACCACCACTCGGCACTCCGATTCAGGGACCCATTATGGGGGGATGTCGAGAGGAGTTTTGGCTCGACCGCCAGGTGCCGCAGCGCCCACCAAACCGGGATCCCCGACGTTCGATTCATACGACTCATTCCCGCAATTGAATGGCCAGTCGCTTGCGGATAGCCTGCAGTTCCAATTGACGCCGGCGTGTAAGTCGCAATGTTTTTAGTCCCGCGTACGCGCTCATGTTCGGCAGATAACGATCAAGGCTATTCGCGGTCCGCGTCTTCGCCGTCTCTCAGTCGCAATACCTCCGCCAATAGCACCGGCGCACCTCCGCCCAGTGCATATCGTCCCGAGCCAGATCAGTATCTGGCTGCGGGTCCCAGCGCCATAGACCGCCGCCCGAGCGAGATGCTGCGCGATCTCGCAAGCTACACTCCGCGCGGCCCACTTGAGCTGCACGACGAAGCCGAGGGGTACTACGATGATGAGGACGACGAAGACGACGAGTCGCGCTTCGTCAACTTTTCGCTCCTCTCGCACATTGCCGTGCAGCTGCGCGACAAGGTGCCCCGCGGCACGCACGTTAAGGGCAGCATCCCGTACCCGCGCGCGTTCACCGGCAAGGACATCGTGAGCACGATCCAGGCGCTGATACAGCGCGAGCTCGTCGTCAACCACGGTATCTCAACAAGCGACCGCCGCGCCGCGCTGCAGGTTGCGCGCAGTCTCCAGAGCCAGCTGTTCTTCTACGAGGTCGAGTGGGGCGGGCGCGTGCTGCAGGATGGTGTCGAGGACGTGTATATGTTCTTGGACGACCAGGAGGGCGGGTCCGATGCCGCTCCCGAGCGCGAGGAGCTTCCGACCGGTGTCGTGACGATGTTGACAAAGTGCTACTCCCCGAGCTGCGGGGATGAGGTGCCCTGCTACGCGTATGGCTGTCCTCGGAAGGTGCGCGGGTTGCAATTCTCTCTCTGTCTTCATCTTACGTTATGTAGGGCACCTCAATTATCGTTTCGACCCCGGGGCCCGCAGAGAGTCCCGTTGTTCCCCTGCGCGAGGATTGGTCGCACACGGTGCCCAAAGAAGTGCTCACACAGCTTCCCGAGAGCGAAATTCATCGCCAGACGTGCGTGGCCGAACCATATGCATCCTCTCATACGTCTGACGATTTCGTTTGACAGGATCATCCACAAGCTAATCAGCAAGGAAGCCCAGTACGTGCAGGACCTTGACATCGTCGAGACCGTTTTCCTCAAGCCGCTGCGCACCGCGACGCCGCCTGTCATCCCATTCGATCGGCTGGAGGAGTTCATCGACGACGTGTTTGGCAACATTCTCGACCTGAGGGAATGCAACCGGCGACTGCTCGAGGTCATGTATGTCCGGCAGCGTGAGCAGGCGCCTGTTATTCAGCGCATTGGTGCGTTTTACGTTCGCCTCGGTGGCTAGTACAGTAAATTAATCGGCGTGCAGGCGATGTCTTCCTCTCGGCTGCGACGGAGTTTAGGCTCGCGTATCCCATTTATATCGGGCACCACCCGCTGGCGGAGAAGCGCCTGAAGGAGGAGATGGACGCGAACCCAGAATTCCGGATATTCCTCGAGGTGGGCTTGTTCTCTACTTGCTACTTAGCCGCGCGATGGACGATGGGCTGACGCTGTTCCGTGTGATGAAGCACTGCTCGAGGCAAGCGTCCCGCGCGGGCGACACGATGCGCCTCGACCTCAAACACTTCCTGAACCGACCGGCGGAGCACCTGCAAAAGTATCCCGTGCTGCTCGAGGCGATTTTCCACGAGACGGCGGAGGGGAACCCGGATGCGGACTACCTTATGGAGGCCGTCGGTGCGATTCGCAACCTGCAGAGTGTTGCCCAGCTGCGTACGTTCCAGGTCGCTATGGGCAAGGGGACGCCGGGTAAGTGGGAATGGCACGACCTTGTGGCGGAGGATATACGGAAAGCGTTGCCGAAGGAGGAGCAGAAGCGCCAGTCGTGAGTGCTTCGAGTGCTTGGACTGGGATCAATCGTTAATCGTTTTTTTATCAGGATCATATTCGAGCTGATCAAGGGAGAGATGGCGTACGTGAAGGATTTGGAGAACATACAAAATGCACGCCTTGGATCATTATACAAGCGTCGCCGTGGACTGACCTCACCTTTAGATGTACATCGACCCGCTGCGGGCGGCGCGGCCACCGATCATGGCACCGGAGCGGCTAGAACAGTTCATCTCCGACGTGTTCCACAATTTCGCTGACCTGCACACACACCACCTCAAACTCGTGGAGAAGTTCCATGAGATCCAACGCGAGCAGCACCCAACCATCCGGAGCGTTACCGCGGCGATGTTTGACGCGGCGCTCAACTTCCGCGACGTGTACATGGAGTACATCCCCAACTACCCGATTGCGGCGTACCGGATAGACGACGAGATGTCCACCAACCTTCTTTTCAAGAACTTTGTGGAGGTGTGTAGTTGATTGAGTTTGTGACGCGTGTCTTCGGTGTTGAATGCGGATGTGAATTCTAGCAATGTGTGCGGCATCCGGACGCGCATCGGCTCGACATGAAAAACTTTATCAATCGGCCGATCCCGAGGTTGCTTCGGTACGAACTACTGCTGAAGGGTATCCTTGACGAGACGCCACAAAACCACGACGACCGCAAGGAGATTCCGCAGGTGCTGGAAGTAATCAAGGCGCTTGGGAAGGATACCGAGCCCGGAGTCGTTTCGGCCAAACAAAAGGTCGAGCTTTGGAGGTACAACTCCAATCTGGTGTTCAAACCTGGAGAGGCCATCGTACGTATCTTGGTCTGTTGATTGTGTCTGCTCATGCGTGGTGCGCCAGGACATGGACCTTCTAGACGCAAACCGGTCTTTGATCCATGCGGCCAAGGTTATTCGTCAGCCCGATAACACCATTCCCTCGCTGGAGTGGAGCGGATGGAGCGAGCTGTTTGTGGTGCTGTTTGATAATTACCGTGAGCAGGTCGACGGCCGCGATATAACCAATCCAACTAATCATTACAGTGGTAATGACCAAGCCCAAGGAGAAGGATGGTGTCACCAAATACCACGTCAACCGACGGGTGCGTCCTTTGTCGATGATTTGACACATGCTCATGCGCGACGCCCAGCCGATTCCATTAGATCTACTAACGCTAGTGAACTTCACTGATGCGCCAACACAACGCGGTGCTGGCTTGCTTCGCAATCTGCGCGGCGGAGACAGTGCAGTCGCGTCAGCAACGCCGGACAGCGCCGGGGACTCGCGTGTCGTGTACCCTTGGACCATCCATCACAATGGCCGGCTGGGCGGTGCGCAGATACTCTTTTCCGAGTCGGCGCAAGGGCGTTCAGAATGGAAGCAGAAGTTGGAAGAGGCGATGGGGATCCGCGCGGTTGTACAGGAGTCTAATAAGGTGTTTGAGGTCGAGACGCTCAGCGCGGACACATTCTTGGTACCGTCGGTCCAGGTCGGTCCACCGTCGCCTCAGTGGAATCAGGACACGTCTTATACGGGCAAAGTCACTTGCTCGGTGCCTTTCAGTACGTTCTTTGTTGGGTGGATGGAGGGATGAATACTCATGGCAATACAGATACCAATGACGGGCGCGGCTTGGTTGCCATTGGGTGCGCAGAGGGCGTCTGGATTGGCTTCCGCCACGATCCGAGGTGTAAGTCGCCGTTCTCCCTGCTCCTGCCTACTACGTTAATCGATTCGCAGCTATGCGCCGTGTCCTTCATCTGAAAATGGTGACGCAGTGCGCGATGCTGGATGAATTCGGCATTTTCCTTGTTTTAGCGGACAAGGTGCGTGATTGAATTATGGCCTCAACGAACCTATCCAACTTGTGCGCAGTCGCTATTCGCGTATCACATTGAGGCTTTGGTGCCGTCTTCCCCGCAGGGCTCCAACCCCGCATCGCAAGTGCCGCAAAAGCTGAATGGGACGAAGGACGTCCACTTCTTCAGCGTCGGGACCCTTCACAATCGGACGCTCGTCATCTATATGAAGAAGAAGGGGGTGCGTACATCCTCGCAGTCTTAGCCATGCTATTTGCTTATAGTTTCTTTAGCTGGACAGTATCTTCCGTGTCCTTGAGCCTGTCGGCGACAAAATCAACGAAAAGGTCAAGGCACCTGCCGGCCTGGGTTCGCGTCTCGGTTTCCGGTCCACCAAATCGGAATGGTTCCGCATTTACAGGGTGGGTGGCGTCTTGGAGTTTTAGAGAAATTAAGACCGACTTTTCCTCGATAGGACTTTTTCTTGCCGTCCGAATCCTTTGACCTGTACTTCTTGAAGGCGAAGATTGTGATCCTTTGCACCAAGGGATTCGAGATTATGGATTTGAATGAGTGAGGCGACTAAAAACGGAGCTATAATACGCCGCTGACATTTTTTACAGTTTCAAAAGTGTGACCATCCCGTTGCGAGATGAAGCACGGCTCGCGCCGTTATCCAAGCGATGCGACGCCTGCCGTCCCATAGGAATGTTCCGCACGAACGAGGACGGATTCTTGTTGTGTTACAACGGTAAGTTTTCCAACGCAGACACTTCTTTCATCTGAATAACATGGTGTCTCTAGAATTCGGCGTATATGTTGACAGGCACGGAGAACCTCGACGTAACGGGACTACCATCGAATGGGAAGGCAACGCTGAGAAGGTCGCCCTCCACCAGCCCTACATTCTCCTCTTCGACTCTCGGTTTATCGAGATTCGGAATATTGAAACAGGTCGCTTGATGCAAATCATCCCGGGCAACGACATCCGCTGCCTCTGGGATGGCCGAGGCGTCACCTCAATCATCGCGAACACACCAGCTCCTGACGGGGAGCCCACTGTGCAAGACGCGCAAGTGCATGCCGTGATGAACAGCGTGGACCCGATGCAACCTGGAGCTCGCCTCACACGGGCTGTTGCGCAACACGTCTTTGAGCTCACTCCTACCGTACCACTCTTCTTACCGGAGGCACCACCACCTGTTCCGGGTCTTCCTGCTGTACAATCGCAGTACTTTACGGGTCCTTCGGCGCAGGCCCCGTATCTAAACCGAAATTCGTCCTACTCTCCGCCCCACTCACCCGTTCGAGCGTCCGGATCTGGATCTAGTAATAATTGGAGATGATAAGCATGTAATGATACCGTGTACTACATATACCTTATGCGCTTCGTAGTTCTTGTATGTCGTAGCAAATTAGGAATTCTCAAAAGATTGGACGTTTTCACTACACCGTCAAACTAGCCAGAGGCGAAGACTTTGACTTCAAGGAGCGCTTATCAAAAAGTGACCAAAGTCGTCCACGCGAGCCTATAATCCAGCCAGATAAACGCTAATGAAGGCATTGATGTTGAGAACACGTTTGAACTTCGAACCCGAAGACTCCAATATGAACGGTGCATAACGCGAATAACTAAAAAAAAAAACGCAGAAAATCACGCTGTTTCTAAAGTACTTGGAGCTAAGACTGGGATTAATGCTGCCAACCTCGGCTTTTCGCACTGTTATTTGACGCAACCGCGCTGATTTTCTGCCCACAAGATTTTCAAATTGGTGGGACGTCATAATGAGAGGAGGCAAAGAAGAGCTGGTGGCTATGCACGGTGATCGCCGCCATCAATGCTCCCGATACTTAAGAGGCGAGCGGATCATTGATCTTGGGTTTCTTCGTTCCAGTGCAGTACAAGAGGTCGCCGATCTTCTTAATAAGAAGCTCCGGCCCCGCCCTTTCGAGCGCCCCGAGTTGTACCAGCCTGCCTACGGCAACGCGCTCGCCGCAATTGTTGCTATTTCGTAGGCAGGCTGGTTACGAGCCTACAATGCTCCCTCTGAGAGGCAGAGTAGATCAATTCCTTCAACCTTCGTAAACTCAGGATTCCTTGATCTACCAAATCCTGATAGGGAATCCTGATCTCGCGAAGGTTTGGGCTCCCATCGAGCGGCTGCCTCTGGGAGACAACCAAGACATTGACCTTGGGTTTCTTCGTTCCAGTCCAGTAGATGTCCATTTTCTTGTCTAACGTTCCGAGGAAATTCCCCTTCGAAGGCCTAAGGTACTGAAGCAGCGCTCAAGAATCACTCGCGCAATTTTTCCTCCCGGATTCACATCATTTCTGGGTAATCTACTTGCGACGTCTTCTAGGGGCAGGCTAGTCATTGGAACGGGGGACAGCTGTATATGACCAAATTGAAGAGCAATATTGTGCGTGCAGTTCGTTCCTTGCGGTCTTTCTTACAGTTTCAGTATGCCCACTTATAAATACTCTTTCATCGCTCGGCTCTGGATAAATCACGTATGATGGTTTTCCCGACTTCATCTTTCCATTTCTACATCTTGAGTTGCCGGGCTCTACTGGATTTTGTTCTGGTGGATAGACGCTAGCTTCGGATATGAACTCAGTTCAGCTCATTTTGTCGGTCGGCTCTGAATTGCTGTCGCCTCCGCTACGCGTCGTTGTTGGGATCCACTTGATCTTCCAGGAAACCGATTCTGCACCCAGTCTTTCTTTTCTACCCTGGAATTTACTCCCAACAACTCTCACGTGTCCTAGAACGGCTCCGGCGCTTTCTCCTTTTTTTTTTCGTCACATTTTTTCGAGCCCAGGGAACAAAGTTGTTCTTGCGAGCCAATTTGTCCGGCTGACCATTGTGGGCATCCGTGGTCTCCGTAAATGACATGGCTATTTTTCAACGCTGTGAACTTAGCTGTAGCAAGGCCACGAGGTAGATGAAAAACAGCTTTTGACACGCCTGCGCCAAAACTTCCTCTTCCTCTTCACTCTCACTCATGGACGACCACGCTCACCCGGACGACGAATATGACTCCGCGCGGCTCAACGAATCTGACTCTGCGACGTGCGTTGTCTCATTCGCATTTGCGCGGTGGGACTGCCGACTAACAGCGTCTAATCCAGGTACACTGGCGCTTTCTTCCCAAACTCGCGGCATCTCGTCGTGAAGGGCGGAACCTTCACTAACAACACAATCTCAAGTCCGCCCGCAGGTATGTTGTTGACAATCTATGGCTACATCTCCGTGTATTAAGCAAGAATAGATTATCTTAGGATACCCTTCGGAAGTATCGATCTCCGCAACGAGATACGTCTGGATAAGCCGACAGGAGTTGTATCGCACAACCACGAACGAGGCGCCGTTCGCCGGCTGTACTCTGCTCGGGTCGGATGCCGCAGCAAACGGATGACCGTCGCTCTGTACCAAGGAGATCATGCAGAGGAGGTGCGCTTTCTTCATCTTTCGAAAGGTGTTGTCCTCATTCATCATCAGGTCTGGCGGGAGAGTGTTTTCATTCATTCAAGCCTCCGGTGCGGAAGCACAATGCCGCCTGGTTGCTCATTGAATCTGGTTCCAGACATCCACACATTCTTCAAATTTACGCAACTGCGAACTCATCTGGAATCCAGGCAGCGGTATTTCACGATGGTGCGGTCATCACTTAGCTTCAATTTATCATCCTTACAACAGACTAGATCTGATTCCCTTTGACCAATTTCTGGATTCCTTCCGCCATTCCGCTATTTTGCAGGCCTACATCATCGCATATACCGTGTGTACCTCATTTCCTCGGAATAATGTACGAAACTGAGATCTCACCAGTCTCAAGATGAATTGGTGAGCCAGGCTGTCAATTCTTGCTCATTGTCTAACTGCACCACAGGAAGCGTATCAATATTGCCGGCCTCAACCAGGCCTAGTGCGTTATTCATCCTCGCTGTTTGTCCATCCGGCCTTTTGATCATGTATGAAAGGGCTGGGTTACACTCTGGATCCGCCGTTCCACTGGACGACTCTGTGCGGAATTTGGAGGCATCGAGCTGCCCTTGTGGAGAGATATCCCCCCGCGAAGTCCGGACACTACCACCACCCAACAGCATAGAGACACTGCATAGTCCAAACCAGGAGTCCTGGGTGATTGCTTCTCTTGAATTCTACCAATGGTATCCACTTTTCCGGGATTGTTTCGCTCAGTACCGATGCAACGACATATCGGTGCAAGCGGAGCTGAAGCTAAACTCGATAATATGTTGCCCCTCAGGCTGTCAATTTGAAGATGCAATGGAGATCGCATGGGTCATTCCAGGCCCTGTGCGTGAGCTCAAGCGCTGGAATTACGAGTCGCTTGGAATGTTGAAAGAGGATGGCTCTGTCAGGTTTGTCCGTTTACTTTCCAACAATCCATTGAGCCTATCGATGAATTTTGAGGTTCAACTCCGGCGATGCATTCGGCAAAACATTTGCAATGAACGAAGATAATCACTCTGCAGTGTCATGGCTTTCCCAGGCAAATTATGTTTTCTCTCAGCTAAGAATTCTTTCGAATTACCAGGACTACGGTGTGTTCCGCTGCAACATCTTTCTATCCACTTCGGACACTGATTTTGTGAGCTGGTAACAGTACTCGTCAATCGGGTGCGATTTTCTCTCTACATTTCGGTTCCGGAGCAGAATCCTCCAGATGGCTACTTATTCCTTTGTTCACCAACGGATTTCGAAACAGGGCCAGTGTCATTCAGATGGCCGAAGCGCCCAGCGTACTGGTCCCTTGATCCATCTGGCAAGGTGCCACTCAGTGTCGAGGAGGCGACTAATTTGGGATTGCCTTTGATAAAACTGTCAACCAGAGTTCACGGGATGTTCTGGGATGACACCGTGTACTGTGGACTGCGCAAGTTCCATGAGGAGAAGGGCTTTGATCCGGACATCCAAAATGTTGCGTATGCACTCGGCTATCCTCTCTACAGATTATCGGCCCCGGTTCCAGATGGTAAGTAGTTCAAAATATATATCTCTGGTTTGCATTGATGCAATTTCCCAGTCCGTGAGTCGGTGGAGGACCGAGATGAGCACACAAATTCCTCCGATGAGTTCGTTCAGGATGGTATGCATTTACGCACATCGCTGTTCCGTAGTGATTGAACGGCGTGTTAGATCTCTTTGGAGCTACTCAGGAGTTTGCCTGCTGTGAAAACACTGTTGAGAGGTATTCTTCATTCGGAGAACTGGTGGAACTGGTCAAGTTCGTGCTCATCGTAGTGGTCGCCGTTATGCACTTGTATGAGCATGCCCGGCTGGTTTCCTAGCTCAATCCTTGCTCAAAATTTCACGCTTTGCTTTGCTGTTCGTTTTCGATGACCCTGAGCTGGAAGAGCTCTGCATGGTTGCGAATGAGCGTAGCAGGTAGACGTCTTTGTGATTTCGTAGATGGATACACGGATAGGTCGGGTTGCCAAGGTCGGACGGTGAGGGCTCGAGTGCGACAGAGCTCTCGATGCCCTCCACAGACATTGCCGCTTTTTTCGGAAAAACGCGGCAGTAACGTAGGAGTGTCTCGGCGAACATGCAAAGGGCACGAGGCTAACATAAGATACAACGGCAGAAGAGCGCAGAAAACCGAGGTTTCAACCCGGGATATTATTACAATAGATGGTTGGAAAAATAAAGGACCGGTAGATATTTGGTTCACGTGACGACATTGTTTTCGCCATTGGCCAACCATTGGCATTGCTAATGCCTCTTGTTCCTCAATCTCCACAGCAAGTGAATGTCCTCCGTCGAATCAATCTATGATGCGGATGCGGACCACAAGGTCCCGCTCTTTGTGTTAGGCCGTTTCTCCGCTCGAGCGCTAACCCATGGATATCTGCAGAGAAAGCGAAGAAAGGGAAATGATGGTTTGCGGACATCCTCAAACGAAAGTCTCTCGCTGAAACCCCTTCTCGATCTGCTGGACGACGTCGAAACTCCGTTTGAGGAAGCTATGGGGCGCTTGCGGCCGGAATACCATGACAGAGCTGTTCAGCAAGAAAAGGCATCTGAAAAGACTCAGCGGCGAGTACATAACAAGCGAAGAAAAAGCTGTGCTAAAACATAACAGGGCCAACTTCTCCGCCCATTGACACGACCCGAAATCATGTCGTTTCTTGACGCAACAGTCACCTCTAACTCTTGTTCCGTTGCGCAAACCTTTGCTCTACGTAAACTCAAAGTGGGCCAGGTACGCCATTTGGAATTAAAAGTTGGCTTGATGACTACATATTTTTTCTCACAGGAGCGACGGCGTGCGGGGTGGACGGACAATAACATATCGACTTCGACACGGCCAACTTCGACTGAATTGCAGCCGGCTGTCGGACTGTGGTATACGGTCTGAATTTGGAAGCCGCCGATTTAATGATAAGAACGGCAAGCGACCTCGGGAGCCGATTCGCATTGACTGCAGCATGCATGGCACATCAATAGAGTCCCATCTTCTATTTTTTTTCGTGCGGCGCTATGCGACCTTTCTGTTTTGTTTCCTCGCTCAAGGGGCAGAGAAGTCACAAAACGTCGTCGTCTATTCGAAGATAAGTCGGTTCAGTTCAGTTAAGTTTGATTCTAATCTTTCAGCTGCTGTCTTGGAGGCGAGTGACATATTCTGTAGTGCGTGCAACCCCTTGTTCCCAAGAATAGGAATTATCCACATTCAGTCCAAAGTGCCACCTTAATACTACTATAGATTTTCATTCAATTCGGATGCCATCACGCGTCACAGGCCTCGAAATTTCGGAAAATTCTCGAACCTGTCACAGGTCACCGAGCAGATTACCGAATGTCTCAAAAAAGTCACAAAGTCTGGAAAATGGGTGAAAAATCCTTTTTTTTTTGCGCTCGCGGCGCGTTTGGCTCCAAGACATGAAGTCTGGATGGTCATCGGAAGACTTTCTACTCCTTTCATACAGTTGAAGCAGCAAAAACTGACCCAGAAGAGCGCACCGAAGTGAATTCAATTGCTTTCTGGAGCGGTTTTGTTACGCAGAGTCATTTGTGATGTTTTGCCTGACGAACTTTTTTTAGTGTCACGGTCTGTCCGGGCGATTTCAGAAAATCAAGTTCGAAGGTTTTGTCACAGGTCACAGGCGCAGAGAATTGAATGAAACTACAGCAAATAGTGCTTTTCGCAGCGCAGGGAAGTCGATCTCTCCTGCGGTGAAACCCTCGCGCCGCAGTTGCCAAATTTATGTGACGGAGGAGACCAAAAGAATCTGGAGGCGCATCATCAGATTCGAGACTTGGCACTGAGACTGAGACTGATGTTGTAGGATAGCAGACTCGGAGCTCGATCGATTGGATAGGGTTTGCCATTTCAAACTGCGATTGGTTCTCAAGTCGACAAGTTCTCCGTGGCATTCAACACGCTCTGACGCAGCTGAGAAAGTTTTGTCGAACTATGACGTTGAGGCATTGAATCTCGAAATCATTTGGAACTTGGCCGAGCCCGAGTGACCTTTCATATAGTCTGGTTAGTCTGTCCGAATTGTTCTCGTAGGTTATCGATACCGAACCTCGCACAACCCCGTGAATCCAAATTTCCACAGCTCAGCAGCCAAACCAGAAACGCCCGCGACCGGCGGTAATTTGGACAGCTTTCAGCGCACTTCAAGGTTTGAAATTGATCTGCATAATATGCTGCCGCGGAACTTGATTTCACGAAGCCAAATGGAGGTCTTTTTTAATAAAGGATTTTACCGCGCGGTAAACCGTGAGGTCAGCCTGGTGAGATCTGATTTACGGAGGATCATCCGGCCACTTCAAGGTTTGAAATTGATCTGCATACATAATATGCTGCCGCGGAACTTGATTCCACATTGCCAAACGGAAGTCTTATTTGAATAAAGGGATTTTACCGCGCGGTAAACTATGAGGTCAGCCTGGTGAGATCTGATTTACAGAGGATCATCCGCAATAAGGTGATCCGCCGGTTCGAAGGCATGCCATGAGAAGATCCTCTGCGTACGATTCGTATTGCGCGTATGGGGAAAGAAAATCGCGGATACCTGACCATGCACATGCATGTGAGCGGAAAATAGGAGTTCGCCCAAGTCTGGCGCGAACGCGGAGGCCGCCCCGCCTGGCTATCCTGTCTTATGGTCACGATATCGATCTGTAACCTGCACACGAATTCGAATACATGAATATATCAAACAGGAATTATGTTGCTTTGCTGCTATAGCAAAACTGCGAGGAGAATAACAAAGTGCATTTTCGGCATTGCGCTTGGCTTGAGTTCGAGCTGGTTCTCGGGCATCGTTCACCACCCAGATGAATCATGACGCCACAAATGAGGCGATGGTATTTTTTTGGTTGAGAACGAAGTCTATACATAAATAAGTATTCAGGCTACGAAAGCGAAGGAAAGCAGGGAGACAGAGGATGCTACAATGGTCGAAATTAGTGATATGCCGAGGCGCATGGATTACGGGGGAAGATATAAGGTTAGGGGATTGATGACATCTAAAGAAGAGGGCTCTAAGATTGACAGTCAGAAACTGCGAGAGGTCGAGTCTAAATTACTCACATGTTGCTGGAAACATTCACTGATAGGAGAGGAAGTAGGCCGTCAAAGGACCGAGGTCTTTGTTGTTGGCGTCCGTATACCTCTGGCGTTGGCCACCGTTGAACTTGAGTACGACGACGTTTCCGTACCACTGTTTGGACGCGACTCCCGACGTGATGTGGTAGATCGGGCGATTGATAGGCGAAGCTCTGGTGAGCGCGCTACGCGAGTAAAAGATGTGGAGAGGGAACCGCAGTGGCTCGCCATTTAGACCTTGAGTCAGGATGATGCTCTCGGGTGGTGCGTCAAAGTACGGCTGGAGAACTGGGAGCGGGCAACCACCGGGCTGAAATTGGCGACATCTGACGGTGACGGTGGTGGGACGGTCTGCGAGACATCAGCATGGGTGCTTTTGGCGGCAAACCCACGCGCACGCACCTTCGTTGGCCGAAAATAAAATGGCTTCAACGGAAGTATACTCGGGCTCAGCCGAGGGCGGCGTCGCGATCGTAGTCGAAGTATAACTCCGAGTTCGTGAAGGAGGGTGGCAGTTTGAGCGATGTTGAGGCCAGTCCTACGGGGCCGAGAAATGAGATTGAATGCGACATAGACAGACGCGAAATGGACTCGCGTTACGCATGTGGCCAGACGAGCAATACCACGCGTTCTGGCAGCGGCTACACCAAAGAGAAGTTGACCGACCACAGACGGCGCAAGGATGTTTGACAGAACAGTAAGACATAGTTGAGATGTTTTGCTGAGAGGTTGGATACAGTGAGATAAAATGAATGTCGGTAAAGATACAACTGAGGGAAAGAAGTAGTAAAACCTTCCTTTATATACCGACGGCGGGTGTGCAACATGTCGGGATGAACTTGAAACTCCGAAAATATTTTCTAGCATGGCGAGAAAACCTAGTTGGGAAAGGAATCGATCGCGATGGTCCCACCAAATGGAGACTGGCGAGTGAACGACTAAATCGGGGTCGGGACCATATACTTACCGACGGCGGGTGTGCAAGATGTCGAGATGTCGAGATGGAATTGAAGCTCGGGAATTCTTGGCATGGTGAAAAAAAAACTTGGTTAAAGAATTGATCCCAATTCCTGATCCAGGTTCCACAACGGAAAGAAACGAAATGGAGACTACGGACTGCGGCAAGAAAGTGAACGACTAAATCGGGATCAAAAGGAAGCAACTCCGCCACCAATATTATTAGATTACCGCCTCGGAACGAAGACGAGAACCCGATCAGAGAAGAGAAGCATCGATTAACTCAGATTAGATTGTGCTTTGATCGTGATTCGCTTGTCAGGGCTGGGCGCGGGGAGAGGCGACGAGCCAATTATTTATTGGTTTCAATGCTGCCTATGCGAATAATACCAGTACATAGTTAAATTTTTGCATTGCAACATACCAATATACGTTACATCCGTGAATACTAGCGAACGGCCTCTCTCGGCCTCCAGCAGCATGTCAGAGGCACGTAGCCAATCGTCATCTCCATTACGACCAAGTGACTCTGTTCGACTCTGTTTTTCGGCTGTAAATAAGGTATATAACGCATAAGTGCTAGCGCTCATGCGAAACAAGCGTGTGACGGGTCCAATGAGCTCGAGCGTTTGGGCACGGAGAATGTTTACCTGATGCTGTAACTGAATAGCCCGCGCCTGGCTTGCATTCCCAGACCTTCAACCGTGGCGCAAATCCCTGAGCGGTTGTCTTCCGCGGGCCTAAACGTTGTTAATGCACTGTATACGGACAAGTGCATAGGAATATTTCAACTTTCAAGCGCGACGGAAGCAAATTGCATCCCCGAGTCATAAGTGGTGAGGTACGATGCGGGTCCCTTACCTTCAACCATATTTTAGGTTCACTGAGACACGCTTCAAGTTGGCCAGAATTCCAGGCGCAGCACGGCGACCGTGCATTGTTCACTTCATCCGCTATGGTGAGCCTCTGGACATATGGTGGCGAAATCCCGACTTGCGCGTGCACTCGGTTTCATGCGGGGGCATCGCATCTGTGTCGTTACATCGTTGCATAGGCGGTTCGGGACGATGACCCAGCCGAGTCGAGGGCTGCCGAGGAATGAACTTAAGTACCCGGCGCCTATCTCGCGTGGCAACAACGTGGCAAAGGAAATGCCACTTGTTACAATCACCGCGCTCAGACCCGCAGCGCCCACCAAACCGGGATCCCCGACGTTCGATTCATACGACTCATTCCCGCAATTGAATGGCCAGTCGCTTGCGGATAGCCTGCAGTTCCAATTGACGCCGGCGTGTAAGTCGCAATGTTTTTAGTCCCGCGTACGCGCTCATGTTCGGCAGATAACGATCAAGGCTATTCGCGGTCCGCGTCTTCGCCGTCTCTCAGTCGCAATACCTCCGCCAATAGCACCGGCGCACCTCCGCCCAGTGCATATCGTCCCGAGCCAGATCAGTATCTGGCGGCGGGTCCCAGCGCCATAGACCGCCGCCCGAGCGAGATGCTGCGCGATCTCGCAAGCTACACTCCGCGCGGCCCACTTGAGCTGCACGACGAAGCCGAGGGGTACTACGATGATGAGGACGACGAAGACGACGAGTCGCGCTTCGTCAACTTTTCGCTCCTCTCGCACATTGCCGTGCAGCTGCGCGACAAGGTGCCCCGCGGCACGCACGTCAAGGGCAGCATCCCGTACCTGCGCGCGTTTACCGGCAAGGACATAGTGAGCACGATCCAGGCGCTGATACAGCGCGAGCTCGCCGTCAACCACGGTATCTTGACAAGTGACCGCCGTGCCGCGCTACAGGTTGCGCGTAGTCTTCAGAGCCAGCTGTTCTTCTAGGAGGTCGAGTGGGCGGGCGCGTGCTGCAGGATGGTGTCGAGGACGTGTATATGTTCTTGGATGACTAGGAAGGCGGGTCGGATGCCGCTCCCGAGCGCGAGGAGCTTCCGACCGGTGTCGTGACGATGTTAACAAAGTGCTACTCCCCGAGCTGCGAGGATGAGGTGCCCTGCTATGCGTATGGCTGTCCTCGGAAGGTGCGCGGCTTGCAATTCTCTCTATCTTCATCTTACGTTATGTAGGGCGCTTCATTATCGTTGCGACTCGGGGGCCTGCAGAGAGCCCCGTTGTTCCCGTGCGCGAGAATTGGTCGCACACGGTGCCCAAGGAAGTGCTCACACAGCTCCCCGAGAGTGAAATTCATCGCCAGACGTGCGTGGCCAAACCACATACATCTCCCCCACTTGTCTGACGATTTCGTTTCGCAGAATCATCCACAAGCTCATCAGCAAGGAAGCCCAGTACGCGCAAGACCTCGACACCGTCGAGACCGTTTTCCTCGAGCCGCTGCGCATCGCTACACCGCCTGTAATCCCGCTCGACCGGCTGGAGGAGTTCATCGATGACGTGTTTGGCAATATTTTCGACCTGAGGGAATGCAACCGGCGACTGGTCGAGGTCATGTATGTCCGGCAGCGCGAGCAGGCGCCTGTCATTCAGCGCATTGGTGCGTTTTCATGTCCGCCTCGGTGGCTAGTACAGTGAATTAATCGGCGTGCAGGCGATGTCTTCCTCTCGGCTGCGACGGAGTTTAGGCTCGCGTATCCCATTTATATCGGGCACCACCCGCTGGCGGAGAAGCGCCTGAAGGAGGAGATGGACGCGAACCCAGAATTCCGGATATTCCTCGAGGTGGGCTTGTTCTCTACTTGCTACTTAGCCGCGCGATGGACGATGGGCTGACGCTGTTCCGTGTGATGAAGCACTGCTCGAGGCAAGCGTCCCGCGCGGGCGGCACGATGCGCCTCGACCTCAAACACTTCCCGGTGAACCGACCGGCGGAGCACCAGCAAAAGTATCGTGCTGCTCGAGGCGATTTTCTACGAGACGGCGAAGGGGAACCCGGATGCGGACTACCTTATGGAGGCTGTCGGTGCGTTTGGAGAATATACAAAATGCACGCCTTAGATTATTATAAAAGCGTCGCTGTGGACTGATCTTATCTTTAGATGTACAAGGGAATCGGCGCGCGTGCGCGCGCCTCATCCCTTTCCGAATGATCACTATGTAGTTTCGATAGACTCAATCGGAGCTTGCAAATGAAAAACGAAGACAATAGGATTTCTTCTTACAGCGTTCCGAGCACTCCAGATATATTGTAGCAGAAACGCTAGCCTGCTGAATGAATGGAGGCCGACTGTTTTACGATCACATAGTTCTTGCCAGAGTTTATGAGATGCGAGATCTAGAGGAGATCTCAACGCTGTTAGAGTAGGTTGAGGCATGCAAAAGGACGAATATTTGAATAGATATCTCACCTTGAAAAATGGTGTCCAAATCTCATGGACTGAACGCCATCGACCCGATTGTTCGGCAGCCAGGAAGATTTCATAATAAGATATGGACTGGTCAGAGCAGGTTAAAATGTTGATGCATCAGATATCTTACATTTTCACTCACAGATACCGAAAGTCTTGTTGGTCTTGAACGTGGGCATAAACGACGCTGACATGTTTGGTAAACGGTTGTCCCTTAAACGGTACAGAGACGCCAGGACACCTGCTCAGATCGCGTTAGAATGTGCGAAAAGACGAAGATTCAAATGTAACATATATCCCACCTTCAAAATGGGGCTGCATAGGTGGTCAATTGATGGTTAACTCAGCGTTGCTACCGACGATGCCAATGCGTGCGACAAAGAGTGGCTCCGAAAACGTTACAGAGGATGCGAGGGGAGGGTGGAACATGCAAAAAAAAACCCAAACTTCGGAAGTGGTGCCAAAGCTGAAGGAGTCGACAGTGCTATCAATGCAAACGCGTCCAGCGATCCGTGTGTGGCCTTCGAACAGGTCCCAACAGTGCTCAGAACCTCAGACCAGTGAAAATGACGAAAATAATTCTTTAGTCTTGTCCAAATGTGCAGGCTCAGGGAGACAGGTAGGATCCAGGCGGTTGAGGAAGAGATTCATTAAAGTTGGTGAATCCCAGTGGCGATAGCCCCAAGCATTAAATACCGAGAACACGTTGCAACACGTCGTTGAACACGCCACTCGGTTCCCGCCAACATGTTTTGTGGTTCAAGAATAACACCCCATTGCGCGAAATGATTCATGAGGACTGAACTTGAGTCGGTTTGAGGACCCGACACAGTCAGATGTGCCCAATGACTTACAAAATCCCGAGAACGTGGCAGAAGGGAGAAGAGGCGTTGGAACTGGGTTTGAAAACTTCGGTGATGGCCGAGCGGAGTTTAAAGGCTTCAGACGTGCATAAGAGCAATTCATCTCCGACGTGTTCCACAATTTTGCTGACTTGCACAAACACCACCGTGGAGAAGTTCCATGGGATTCAACGCGAGCAGCACCCAACCATCCGGAGCGTTACTGCGGCGATGTTTGACGCGGCGCTCAACTTCCGCGACGTGTACATGGACTACATCCCCAACTACCCGATTGCGGCGTACTGGATAGACGACAAGATGTCAACCAACCTTCTTTTCAAGAACTTGTGGAGGGGTGTAGTCGATTTAGTTTGTGACGCGTGTCTTCGGTGTTGAATGCGGATGTGAATTCCACGAATGCGTGCGGCATCCGGACGCGCATCGGCTCGACATGAAAAACTTTATCAATCGGCCGATCCCGAGGTTGCTTCGGTATGAACTACTGCTGAAGGATATCCTTGACGAGACGCCACAAAACCACGACGACCGCAAGGAGATTCCGCAGATGCTGGAAGTGATCAAGGCGCTTGGGAAGGATACCGAGCCCAGGGTCGTTTCGGCGAAACAAAAGGTCGAGCTTTGGAGGTATAACTCCAACCTGGTGTTCAAACCTGGAGAGGCCATCGTACGTATCCTGGTTGGTTGATTGTTTCCGAAGCTGGTGCTTAGGCGCGCTGCGCAGGACATGGACCTTCTCGACGCAAACCGGTCTCTGATCCATGCGGCCAAGGTTATTCGCCAGCCCGACAACACCATTCCCTCGCTGGAGTGGAGCGGATGGAGCGAACTGTTTGTGGTGTTGTTTGATAATTACCGTGAGCGGGTTGTCGGCCGCGATACAATCAGTCCAACTAATATATTGCAGTGGTCATGACCAAGCCCAAAGAGAAGGATGGAGTCACCAAATACCACGTCAACCGACGGGTGCGTCCTTTGTCGATAGTTTGGCATGTGCTCATCGCGACCTCCAGCCGATTCCCTTAGATCTACTAACGCTAGTGAACTTCACTGATGCGCCAACACAACGCGGTGCTGGCTTGCTTCGTAATCTGCGCGGCGGAGACAGCGCAGTCGCGTCAGCAACGCCGGACAGCGCCGGGGACTCGCGTGTCGTGTATCCCTGGACGATCCACCACAACGGCCGGCTGGGTGGCGCGCAGATATTCTTTTCCGAGTCGGCGCAAGGGCGTTCAGAATGGAAGCAGAAGTTGGAAGAGGCGATGGGGATCCGCGCGGTTGTACAAGAGTCTAATAAGGTGTTTGAGGTCGAGACGCTCAGCGCGGACACATTCTTGGTACCGTCGGTCCAGGTCGGTCCACCGTCGCCTCAGTGGAATCAGGACACGTCTTATACGGGCAAAGTCACTTGCTCGGTGCCTTTCAGTGCGTTCTCTGTGGGCTGGATGGAGGGATGAATACTCATGACAATACAGATACCAATGACGGGCACGGCCTAGTTGCCATTGGATGCGCAGAGGGCGTTTGGATTGGCTTCCGCCACGATCCGAGGTGTAAGTTGACGTTCTCCTTGCTCCTACCTTCGTTAATCGATTCACAGCTATGCGCCGTGTCCTTCATCTGAAAATGGTGACGCAGTGCGCGATGCTCGATGAATTCGGCATTTTTCTTGTTTTAGTGGACAAGGTGCGTGGTTGAATTGTGGCCTCAACGAACCTATCTAAGCTGCGCGCAGACACTATTCGCGTATCACATTGAGGCTTTAGTGCCGTCTTCCCCGCAGGGCTCCAACCCCGCATCGCAAGTGCCACAAAAGCTGAATGAGACGAAGGACGTCCACTTCTTCAGCGTCGGGACCCTTCGCAATCGGACGCTTGTCATCTATATGAAGAAGAAGGGGGTGCGTACATCCTTGCAGTCTTAGCCATGGTATTTGCTTATAGTGTCTTTAGCTGGATAGTATTTTCCGTGTCCTTGAGCCTGTCGGCGACAAAATCAACGAAAAGGTCAAGGCACCTGCCGGCCTGGGTTCGCGTCCCGGCTTCCGATCCACCAAATCGGAATGGTTCCGCATTTACAGGGTGGGTGGTGTCTTGGAGCTTTAGAGAACTCACCGCCGACTTTGCTTCAATAGGACTTTTTCTTGCCGTCCGAATCCTTTGACCTGTACTTCTTGAAGGCGAAGATTGTGATCCTTTGCACCAAGGGCTTCGAGATTATGGACTTGAATGAGTGGGTCGACCAAAACGCAGCTGTAATACGCCGCTGACATTTTTACAGTTTCAAAAGTGTGACCATCCCGCTGCGACGGCTCGCGCCATTATCCAAGCGATGCGACGCCTGTCGTCCCATAGGAATGTTCCGCACAAACGAAGACAGATTTTTGTTGTGTTACAACGGTAAGTTTTTCGATGCAAGCACTTCTTTCATCTGACTAACACGGCGTCCTTAGAATTCGGTGTATATGTTGACAGGCACGGGAAACCTCGACGTAACGGGACTACCATCGAATGGGAAGGCAACGCTGAGAAGGTCGCCCTCCACCAGCCTTACATTCTCCTCTTCGACTCTCGGTTTATCGAGATTCGGAATATTGAAACTGGTCGCTTAATGTAAATCATCCCGGGCAACGACATCCGCTGTCTCTGGGATGGCCGAGGCGTCACCTCAATCATCGCGAATACACCAGCTCCTGACGGGGAGCCCACTGTGCAAGACGCGCAGGTGCACGCCGTGATGAACAGTGTGGACCCGATGCGGCCTGGAGCTCGCCTCACACGAGCTGTTGCGCAACACGTCTTTGAGCTCACCCCTACCGTACCACTCTTCTTACCGGAGGCACCACCACCAGTCCCGGGGTCTTCCTGCTGCGCAATCGCAGTACTTTACGGGTCCTTCAGCGTAGGCCCCGTATCTGAACCGAAATTCGTCCTACTCTCCGCCCCACTCACCCGTTCGAGCGTCCGGATCTGGATCTAGTAATAATTGGAGATGATAAGCATGTAATGATACCGTGTACTACATATACCTTATGCGCTTCGTAGTTCTGTATGTCGTAGCAAATTAGGAATTCTCAAAAGATTGGACGTTTTCACTACACCGTCAAACTAGCCAGAGGCGAAGGCTTTGACTTCAAGGAGCGCTAATCAAAAAGTGACCAAAGTCGTCCATGCGAGCCTATAATCCAGCCAGATAAACGCTAATGAAGGCATTGATGTTGCAATTGAGAACACGTTTGAACTTCGAACCCGAAGACTCCAATATGAACGGTGCATAACGCGAATAACTAAAAAAAAAAAACGCAGAAAATCACGCTGTTTCTAAAGTACTTAGAGCTAAGACTGCGATTAATGCTGCCAACCTCGGCTTTTCGCACTGTTATTTGACGCAACCGCGCTGATTTTCTGCCCACAAGATTTTCAAATTCGTGGGACGTCATAATGAGAGGAGGCAAAGAAGAGCTGGTGGCTATGTACGGTGATCGCCGCCATCAATGCTCCCGATACTTAAGTTAGTAAGAGGCGAGCGGATCATTGATCTTGGGTTTCTTCGTTCCAGTACAAGAGGTCGCCGATCTTCTTAATAAGAAGCTCTGGCCCCGCCCTTTCGAGCGCCCCGAGTTGTACCAGCCTGCCTACGGCAACGCGCTCGCCGCAATTGTTGCTATTTCGTAGGCAGGCTGGTTACGAGCCTACAATGCTCCCTCCGAGAGGCAGAGTAGATCAATTCCTTCAACCTTCGTAAACTCAGAATTCCTTGATCTACCAAATCTTGATAGGGAATCCTGAGCTCGCGAAGGTTTAGGCTCCCATCGAACGGCTGCCTCTGGGAGACAACCAAGTCATTGACCTTGGGTTTCTTCGTTCCAGTCCAGTAGATGTCCATTTTCTTGTCTAACGTTCCCAGGAAGTTCTCCTTCGAAGGCCTAAGGTACTGAAGCAGCGCTCAAGAATCACTCGCGCAATTTTTCCTCCCGGATTCACATCATTTCTGGGTAATCTACTTGCGACGTCTTCTGGGGTCATTGGAACGGGGAACAGCTGTATATGACCAAATTGAAGAGCAATATTGTGCGTGCAGTTCGTTCTTTGCAGCCTTTCTTACAGTTTCAGTATGCAGAATTTGGCCCATTTATAAACACTCTTTCATCGCTCGGCTGTGGATAAGCCACATACGATCGTTCCATTTCTACATCTTGAGTTGCCGGGCTCACAATGTGTCTACTGGATTTTGTTCTGGTGGATAGACGCTAGCTTCGGATATGAACTCAATTCAGCTCATTTTGTCCGTCAGTTCTGAATTGCTGTCGCCTCCGCTACGCGTCGTTGTTGGGATTCACTTGATCTTCCAGGAAACCGATTCTGCGTCCAGTTTTCTTTTCTGCCTTGGGATTTACTCCCAACAACTCTCACGTGTCCTGTAATGCTCCGGCGCTTTTCAAGCCCAGGGAATAAAATTGTTCTTGTGAGCCAACAACCTTTCCGACCGACCATTGTGGGCATCCGTGGTCTCCGGAAATGACATGGCTATTTTTTAACGCTGTGAACTTCTTATCCATAGCTGTAGCAAAGCCACGAGGTAGATAAAAAGACAGCTTTTGGCACGCCGGCGCCAAAACATTTTCTTCCTCTTCACTCTCGCTCATGGACGACCACGCTCACCCGGACGACGAATATGACTCGGTGCGGTTCAACGAATCCGACTCTGCGACGTGCGTTGTCTCTCATTCGCATTTGCACGGTGGGACTGCCGACTCACAGCGTCTAATCCAGGTGCACCGGCGCTTTCTTCCCCAACTCCCAGCATTTCGTCGTGGAGGGCGGAACCTTCACCAGCAACACCATCTCAAGTCCGCCTGCAGGTTTGTTGTTGATATTCTATGGGCATATTCTCGTGTGCTGAGCAAGAATAGATTATCTGAGGATACCCTTCGGAAGTATCGATCTCCGCAACGAGATACGTCTGGATGAGCCTGCAGGAATTACATCGCGCAGTCACGGGCGAGGCGCCGTTCGCCGGCTGTACTCTGCTCGGGTCGGATGCCGCAGCAAACGGATGACCGTCGCTCTGTACAGTGGAGATCATGCGGAGGTGCGCTCTCATTATTTTTCGAAAAGCGTTGTGCTCATTCATCGTCAGGAATGGCGGAAGAGTGTTATCATCCATTCAAGCCTCCGGTGCGGAAGCACAATGCCGCCTGGTTGCTCATTGAATCTGGTTCCAGACATCCCCACATTCTTCAAATTTATGCAACTGCGAGCGCATCTGGAATCCAGGCAGCGGTATTTCACGGCGGTGCGGTCATTAATTAGCTTCAATTCGTCATCCTTACGACAGACCAGATCTGATCCCCCTTAACCAAGTTCTGGATTCCTTCCGCCATTCCCCTATTTTGCAGGCGTACATCATCGCATATACCGTGTGTGCCTCATTTTCTCGGAATGATTTACGAAACTGAGGTCTCACCAGTTTCAAGATGAATTGGTGAGCCAGGCCGATTCTTGTTCATTGTCTAACTGTACCACAGGAAGCGTATCAATATTGCCGGTCTCAAGTAGACGTAGTGCGTTATTGGTCCTCACTGTTTGTCCATCCAGCCTTTTGAGCATGCACGAAAGGGCTGGGTTACGCTCTGGATTCGCTGGTCCACTGGACGACTCTGTGCGGAAGTTGGAGGCATCGAGCTGCCCTTGTGGAGAGATATCCCCCGCGAAGTCCGGACACTACCACCACCCGACAGCATAAAAACACTGCATAATCCAAACCAGGAGTCCCGGGTGATCGCTTCTCTTGAATTTCATCAATTCTATCCACTTTTGGGGGGATTGTCTCGCTCAGTACCGATACAGCGACATATCGGTGCAAGCGGAGCTGAAGCTAAACTCGATAATACGTTGCCCCTCGGGGTGTCAATTTGAAGATGCAACGGAGATCGCATGGGTCATTCCAAGCCCTGTGCGTGAGCTCAAGCGCTGGAATTATGAGTTGCTTGGAACGTTGAGAGAGGATGGCTCTGTCAGGTTTGTCCATCTATTTCCAACAATCTATTGGGCCTATCGATGAATTTTGAGGTACAACTCCGGCGATGCATTCGGCAAAATATTTGTGATGAACGAAGATAATCACTCTGCAGTGTCATGGCTGTCCCAAGCGAATTGTGTTTTCTCTCAGCTAAGAATTCTTTCGGATTACCAGGACTACGGTGTGTTCTGCTGCAACATCTTTCTATCTGCTTCGGACACTGACTTTGCGAACTGGTAACAGTGCTCGTCAATTGGGTCCGATTCTCTCTCGATATTTCCGTCCCGGAGCAGAATCCTCCAGATGGCTACTTATTCCTTTGTTCACCAACGGATTTCCAAACAGGGCGAGCGTCACTCAGATGGCCGAACCGCCGAGTAATATACCCGCCGCTTACAAGTTCATGGGTGGACAACAACGGTGATTGTTGGTCGTCAGCAGCCAACGATCACTACAAACGGGTATTGCCGGATAAGATAACACAGTGAATCACGGTGATGATCAGTGCCTGATATGGACACAAATGGCCCCTATTTGTTGTCACTGATTGCCAATGGATTTTGTTGGTCTTCAACGATTCCCAATGATTTTCACTGAGCAATTTATTGACTTTTGTTTTCGTGTTTGAGACGCATATGGCGTGATTTGTTTTTTCGCTGCCCAGTCACCACCATCGAAGTCCAATGGCGGAAACATCCCAGTCCCCTAATATCGTGGGAGCGCCCCTCAAAGGACCAATTGTCAAGAGTCGAAAAAAAAGCGAGCTCAAAGAAATTGCTGCTGCCCTCGGCTTGGCCACAAATGGCACATGCGAAGTTCTTGTTGGCAGGATTCGACCTGCCATGGATGCCAACTCGGCGGCCTGGAGCCAGGTGCCTCGCTTCGCTGGACTCTATACCTTCAAGAAATCTGCCAGTACTTCCAAGGCAAAGAACAGTGGGGACAAAGCCACCGAAGATGCCTCTGAACAACTCAAGCCTTCAAAGGCGTCAGCTGGGTATGTCTTCACCACTTTTCCTTTGGCTCCACATTCCAAAAATTGTTGTCATTTCAGCGTTGAGCTCAAAATGAGAGAGATGAAAATGACCACAGATCCTCCTCCGAGATACACGCCACTCGGACTCAACCATAAGACTGTCAGCGCAGTGGGTGAGCATGGTTCGCGGATCAAATCAATCCCTGTTTTTTGCAACTCACCGATGGCCGGTAGATGACCAAGACTCGTCGTCAGGACTCAGTAGTCCCCCACCCCAACTCAAGGAAGATGAGTCCGAGGAGGAGGTCTCTGACCTGGAGTTGGAAGAGAAGAAGGCTACAGGAGCGTCAGGCAAGCAAGCCGACAAAGGCGAAGTCCAGCCAGGTATTCACAGAACCAAATCTACCTTCAACCGCTAATTTTTCGGAAAGTGCTGGTGAAGGTTATTGGCTTCGGTACAGCGACGCAGCAGGTTGCTGTTCCTGGTGTTCGTATTCATCAGTCACAGTCCGCTAGTGGTTCTGTGGTTTATCACACCAACCTTCGCGAGCTTCTACCGGCTGTCGTCGAAAATCACTCTCCCATGAAAGGTATGTGTTCGAGAGAGCGTCTTCTGTCTCATGAAATAATACAAGTTCAGCTATCACTGGTGGACGGTTCATGCGTCGAGGGCTTGTACAAAACTCCGACGACGACGAGCCCGCAAGTTACATGGATGTCGGATCGGTCGACCAACACATGAAGAAAGCAAAGATCCGGTCCCTCGAGTTCGGCCCCGCCGAACTACTTGACGTGAAGCCGACTACCGAAGGGTTTTATACAGCCGATATCTTCTTCGACCCTGGGTCAGCGGCATTGGTGAGCTTCATGCATGCGAAGGGAATAGTTACCGATTGAATTCTGATTGGCTTTCATTCAGGCTGCGAAGCCAGCCCCTGAGCCTCCGGTCGCACAGGCAGCTGCAGTAACCAAGCTCACGGGCTCAGGTTCCGATAAGCCTCTGGAGATTGCCCAGGCACGCGCCAACGAGAACCCCTTCAATAATGCGGAGGCTATGGATGCGTTTCATGCATTCTTGCGCCAAACCGCAGAGGTGCAGCTCGAGACGTACCCGAGAGCCACCGCCAATGACATGCAGGAGGCGTTGCTGCAGTACAACGCATACAAAGGCGTGCTGAAGATCTTCAAGCCCTGGAATGCGAAAAAAGGTTATGATGTGCCGATGAGTAAGACTCTCACTGTTATCTCCCCAGTACATGTAGTTGACGTCTGCCATAGGTTCCAAGAGCTTTGCCGGCCAACACTTTACGCTACGTCAGATCCAAGATGCCATTAAAGTCCCCACCTCCTCCGTAAATCTTCTCGTCAAATACTTCGAGATGGAACGCCTTCGCGAGACGCCAGAAGCTCTTGCGTGGTTCAAGAGTGGCGGTGTCGATAACCAAGATAAATACAACTCTATGGCACCGGCGGACTGGAAGAAAGAGCTCAACGCAAATAAGGAAAAGGCGGACAGAAAGGCAGAAAAGAAGGCAGAGAGGAAGGAGCGCGCTGAGCAGAAGCATAGGAAGCGTTATCGGGAGGAGAGCAGCAGCGAGGGTAGCCGCGAGGGATCTGAATCGGAACCAGATGGGCAGCGCGATAGGAAGGGAAAGGGTAGGGGCCGTCCAGAAGAAGAAGAAGAATTATGACTCAGACGAGTTGGATTGACGCACCTTGAGTGTTCTTTCTCTGTAGACTCAACTCTCTAGCATAACCGTGTTTTTATGATTCGGTTTGCAATGTAGATTCAACTCTGCTAACACAAGTGACTCAGAGCAAATGCATGCGATGGAGTTGGATGTTGAACGAACCAACACGGTGCAACGAAATGAGAAACCGCTCGTGCCACCCTGCCCCATGGTGAGGGTCGGGTCTGTTACGAGCTGCAGCCGATTTCGAAGCAAGGGTGGTCAGTTGTAGGTGTGCTTGAGGGATTCACGGACATCCGTGAATTCTCGATGCGTCCAGTCACATCTCCCACGGGCTATGTTGATGAAGTGGACGCGTAAACTGAACGCGACTCGAGGGAAGATAGAGAACGGGTTTGGTTATGTCCGAAAAAGGAAATCGTTTCTTGTCTGGACCCACAATGCTCTCATCTCCCCGCGACCTGGAGAATAATTTTGCTTGCTGGATGCGGTCAAAGTCAGCGCCTGGCACTGGCACATCTGACCAGCACCCTTCGGCGATTTTTTGAGTTTTTGAGCCAACCAAGACTAGGGCCTTCCAACTAAAGTGAGTCGTTCTCGCCCATTTGTGGGTCGTTTTCCATCAAGTAAACGCGTCTCAGCAGCGTTGACATCATATACGGCTTCTACTCATATTTATCCACCGATTTCTAGCTCGGATGCATCGGCGTCGGCGTTGCAAGCGACGACTTCAACACGAGTTAGGCTTAGAGAAATGCAAATCTTTTTCCTCCAATTTTTTTTCTTCGTCTTGGACAAGCGACTTAAAAGTGACGTTCTGATTCTTTCCTGGCCATCCATGCTTGACCTCGGCGTAGCATACGTAACGCGTCGGCGCTGCCCTCACCAACGACAACCTCCAACTCAAGTTCTACCATCATATATATCCATCTTTATACCTCAATTTTCGGACTTTCTTCTTGAACTAACTGCTCCTTTGGCAGCCTTTGGACATCTCCCAACCCCTCATTTCATTGCCACCGCGATTCCGCCCCCAACGCGTTGGCGTCAACGTCACCAGCGACGATATCCGTGCTAGAGTTATCCCCAGGATTGAGGTAGGCCAATATACTTTGATTCCTCGTTTTTTTCTCTGAGCCAGGTATGTCGTGACATCTTCAAATTGCTCTCCATACTATTTCATCATCGCCGCTTCAATCCGGCTCCCGAACACCTCGGCGTCGAGGTCCACGGCGTCCAGCTTCCATCAAAATATGCTAATCATAAAAGCAAGTCTTATTCTTTCGGTTTGAGTCCCGACCCTCTGACTTCTCATGAATTCAGCAGCTTGATCCTGTCCCGTATGGGTCAGCGACATCGTTATTTGGTACAAATTGCACGGAGCATCTGCTGGGGAAGAACGAGGGGCAATGTGTAGGCATAACGGTGTTGCCGGCGTTTCTATTGTACTCTGTGCTCTAGGTAGGCATAGTCAATGCCAATACTACGAGCGTTACAACATATCGGTGCATCTAATAATTTATATGATCGTCTCCGCACAGCATTTGATATTTCCTTTCTGAACCACCATGCCCGCTTCGGTCAAAGACCTCGTCCTCATCCTCCAATTATTTTTCCCCCGAGATTTAGCGTTGCAACAAGGGCTTTATGTCTTGGCAGTCATCATCTCGATGTACCCTCTGCTCCGACTTCATGCAAATCAGCGTCGTGAACCCCGACAGCCTGCGCGCACTGGTTGGTACAAGAGCATTGCGACTCTGCTCACTACGGCATTTTCAGATGAATCCAATAATGTGGAAGCCTGGCCTAGTGGACTTGGAGGCGACCGAGTGGCTGAATATACGGAGAACATATGCAGGGACCTCGACAAGCTGTATATGTTGCTTGGCTTGGCAGAAGGGACCACCGACGTCGAATCAACATTCGATTTCCGCCGCGCCAAGCCCATCCTCGCCACATCCAGATTAAATTGTGTCTTCTGCCCCCCTGGAGACTCCAATCTCGTCCCTACTTTGCGCCGGAGGCGATGGGACAAAATCCAAACAGTCTGGTTGCTGGACTCGTCCTTCCACTGGGTTGAAGCCAGCCTTTTGGTTGCACATTGCGCTCGCTGTAATGCGGATTATTATCCCGACAGAATCACATATACGTTACATCCCGGCACGCGTTCTCGACAGGAGCGCTTGGAATACAGCGCAGATTTTCTGCGCATCTCAAAGCACGGAATTTGGGTGCACCGGCAGATTGCACTTGCCCAGGAGAAGGCTTTGCATAGATTTCACTCCGGGTGGTCTAATTTTGCCGACTGGGTGAATGATTGCACTGGCAACGCGAAACACAAAATGACAGCTCGCCAGTCTCAGCGGCTTTTCCTCGAGCATTTTTCACGCAGGCTATTGGTTGCACACGGCAAAGACAGCACGTTTCATTGTGAAGCGCACCCAAGCTCAAAGTTGCTTGCTCAAGAGGTTCGCAAGGTCATTGGAACTAACGGTGGTGTTTTGCCGTCGTCCATGTCCCATGGCTGCACCGAATGCACTCATGTAAAGCGTTATCGTTCGGATTTGATACAAGAAGGAGCTGTTTTGGGCAGTAACACTGGGGTGGCGGAGTTTGACCGATCCTGAATCAGTGGGGGATCAAGTGAGCTTTTCTGCCTGGAGTGGTGCACATACTAACGCGTTCCTTGGCAGACGGATGCTGCCAATCCAGAACCTCTTCCTGCAAACCTTCCGGAATTTCTGCCGCAGCTGCAAGCACCCCCTGCTGGCGAACCTCGTGGATATATTCGGCTCGCTGTCATGGATGGAAAGGGAATTAAACATAAGGCGAGCTTATAAAATTCCGAGAGAGATACCATGCGAGCTGATGGAACTGCAGAAGTGTGCACTAGATGAATGCAAGCTGCCACTTTACAACTACAAGAATGGAAGATTCTGCGAAACTCATCTGGATCTTCGCGAAAAGTGCGGAATTATTCCATGTGGACTGCCTGTTCGACATCCCGGAGCTCTGACATGCGCGACACAAGCACACATGGAGTGGCACAAACAGTATGAAAACCGTTTCACCCGTTTGACCTTCTCTGGTGTACGACGTGTTATCCGTCGCCAGCAGGAAGCGTCCGAGGGTTCTGGGCCGGGGATTCATGGTCCAACACTCCAAGTGCAGCTTCAGTCATTGGGCGACACACCGGGAGAACAAGTGGTTCACACATTCAAGGCCAAGTCAATATATTGCCTCCAGACTGTGCAATGGGCATGCGGAGTCCCTATAGGATGGGGCAAGTGCTATCGTTCCGAAAGCGCACCACACGTTCTCCAGATTCTCAACAACATTTGGGCCGACTACCCAGATTTCAGACCCAGCTATATAGCTTATGACAACGCCTGCGACCTCCTCCGACATATTGTTCATCAGAATTCGGACGACATCTGGCTTGCAACCACCAAGTTCATTGTGGATGCTTGGCACTATATTGGCCACAAGGCCACGGATGTTTTGTGCCGTACCCGGTGCAATCCTGCTCCGATGGATGGCTCACAACCCGATTTGGTGCTTACCATGCAGGATGCAAATGGCGAAGTGCATCAAACACGGGCGTTCAACACAGAAACTGCTGAACAGTTCAATTCCTGGTTGAATGGCTTCGAGTCTCAACTCAGGCAGATGTCGGACGTGAACTACGATTTTTTTCGTTCATGTTTTGATGCTGATTTACAGTGAAAACATGGAAGCGAAGATCCGCTCCAAGGAGATGGAGCTAACAGATGAATTTTGGGACAGGGTTGGTGGATTGGATGGTGCTGCTTGATACAAGTTATTTTCCAATGACTAGTTTCGGTACAACTTTTCGTATGAGACTTGTATTTTCCACTGGTTATTAGCAGGGGTCAATGGTTTTCTATGGAAATCAATAAGCCCCAATGGCTATCATTAGCAAAAAGGAAGGTTGGAGCTGACAAAGGCCAACGGGAACCAATGGTTTCCAACAGATGCCAATGGATTCCGAGGGATATCACTGGTGAAGTTGGGAAATAAACTGGTGATTGCCAACGAAAGTCAGCAGCCTTCAATGAACACCAATGAAATCTGAAGGATATCACTGGCAAAGAGGGAGATTGAAGGTGACAAATGCCAACGAAAGTCAATGGTCTTCAAGGGATGCCAATGGAATCTGAGGGATATTGCTGGCAAAGCGGGGTATTGAAGCTGGTGAATGCCAGCAGAAGTCAATGGGCTTCAAGAGATGCCAATGGAATCTGATAGATATCATGGGAGGAGAAGAGATTGAAGCTGATGAATGCCAACAGAAGTCGATGGTTTTCGCTAGATGTCAATGGATATCACCAGTAAACCACAGGTAATATGCTGGCGAAAGCTGATGGTGTACGGCGACATCCAGTGGTTTTCACTAAAACTTACTGGAAGCGAAGGAAAATAAAGTCGTATTCCAGGACTGAGACGTTTGTTGGTATACAAAGATATAGTAAGAACCAGTAAGAACCAATGAAAACCAGTGACTTTTGGGGCGGCTTCACATCCAGTGAAATGCATTGGCTTTTGAGAAAAATTGATGAATACCAGTGGTAAAACATTGCGACAAGGGAGAATGAGTAATGCATTGAATGATCGCTGATATCCATTGGCGCACAGTGGGGGTCATCGAGGGCCGATGTTGAGGAGAAGCGTTCACATCAGCCAACGGCGGCCGATGCGGGCCGATGGCCCGCATCGGCATGTGCACTCCGGGCATATTACTGGAACCGCCCCGCGTACTGGTCTCGTGATCCATCCGGCAGGATGCCACTCAGCGTTGAGGAATCGACCAGCTTGGGATTCCCCCTGATGAAACTGTCAACCAGAGTTCACGGGATGTTCTGGGATGACACCGTGTACTGTGGACTGCGCAAGTTTCATGAGGAGAAGGGCTTTGATCCGGACATCCAAAATGTTGCATATGCATTCAGCTATCCTCTCTACAGATTATCGGCCCCGATTCCGGACGGTAAGTAGTTCAAGATATATCCCTCTGGTTTGCATTGATGGAAATTCCCAGCCCGTGAGTCGGATTTCGCGAGTCATATTCCCGGAGTCACATCGACGTTCAGCGATGTACATCAATGATGGTCAATGTTATCAGCTGGACATTGAGATTAGATAGCGGCCATCAGCGTGTGATGGTGCCCACTATCCACTGAACTTGATTTCCATGTCGAGTAGACTTCAAATGTACTTCTATTAAGTCATGAGTGCTCAGGCACTCCGTCCTAGTTGCGACAGGTGGAAATAATGGGAAAATGAAACCATAGAAGTGAGGCGGTGTGGAGATTAGGTGCCAGGAGAATGCCCCTCTCTTACACGGACGTATAATCTCGCCCTACGTGGAACAGGGGTATGAAAAAATTGCAAGTCTGAAGCAAACACCTTGTACTCAATCTGGACGAATGGAACACCATGAAACGGAGAAACGGATAAATAGGCGGCACTGGCCTCTGAGGTGAATCCAGTTCAACCTGCTGCTCGTTCCCAACTTGGCCGGAAGTTGAGCTTGGTTTCCTGTGGCGTAAGTGCACTTCGCTTTCTGAAACCTTTCCACCATTTCAATTTGCTCAGCGAGACTCGAGTGGCTTCAATTTGTAGCTCAGCATCTTGTCACTCGAATTAAGAAGTGTGATTTTCTGGGAAGAGTTGTGCGACATCGACCGTACGGCGTGCACAACAAAGTCCGAATAGAACCGTTTGAAAAAGCTCAAAATTGTGTCTATAGAACCCCAAAAAGACAATTTGAACGGTGAATTGCAGCGGCAGGCAGCTGAAAAACCTTGAACTCGCAAGCTCGGTGTCGAGTGCAGGGGGTGAGGAAGCGGCTGGAACCGGGCTGGGACGGACCGCACGAAGCTTGAAAACCATTGGCGGACGGATGATCCGAACATGGCCATCAAATCCCTTTGGGACCATAGCAGAATTCAAGGAAAGGTCCGGGAATCAAGCGAACAACATCAGGCGTCCACCGCCGTGGCTGCTCCGTGGTTGCAGCAAGACCCAGATTCTCAGGCAGGGAGAAGCTAACAATATATCAAGAATATTCCTATCTCCGCCATCCTCTCTTTTTTCCCTCTTGAAAAACTTGAAAAAACGGCCAGGTGTACAGACATAGCATAAGAGCCCAAATCATTAACTATACCAGACATAGCCAAACAATGCTACGCTCTCTTCCAAATTTGGTAATTTTTGGCCAGATGAACGTTCATGATTCGGGGATCACTCACATGGACGAATCATGATGCCAAAAATAAGGCGAAGACAATGGCATTTTTTTCGTCGAGAACAAAGTCTATACATAAATAAGTATTCAGGCTACGAAAGCGAAGGGGAGCAAGGAGACAGAGGCTGGCAAGTATGCTACAATGGTCGAAATTAGTGCTATACTGAGGCGCATGGATTACGGGAAAAAATATAAAGTTGGATTGGGGGATTGATCACATCTAAAGGAGAAGTTCTAAGATTGACAGTTAGACACTGCGAGAGGTCGAGTCTAAATAACTCACATGTTGTTGGAAACATTTACTGAGAGGAGCGGAAATAGGCTTGCAAAGCCGGGAGGTCGTTGTTGGGGTTGGTGTCCGTATACCCCTGGCGTCTGGCACCGTTGAACTTGAGTACGACAACGTTCCCGTACCACTGTTTGGACGCGGCTCCCGACGTGATGTGGTAGATCGGGCGATTGATAGGCGAAGCTCTGGTGAGCGCGCTACGCGAGTAAAAAATGTGGAGAGGGAATCGCAGTGGCTCGCCGTTTAGGCCTTGAGTCAGGACGATACTCTCGGGTGCCGCGTCAAAATACGGCTGGAGCAGTGGGATTGGGCAGACACCGTGCGAGGAGCGGCGACATCTGACGGTCGTGGTGTTGGGCCGGTCTGCGAGACATCAGCGCGCGCGCGTCGAACCCACGCGCACGCACCTTCGTTGGCCGAAAACAAAATTGCTTCAACGGAAGTATACTCGGGGTCAGTCGAGGACGGCGTCGCGATCGTGTTCGAAGTATAACTCCGCGAAGGAGGGTGGCAGTTTGAACGATGTTGAGGCCAGTCCTGCGGGGCCGAGTAATGAGATTAAATGCAAGATAGATAGACACTAAATGAACTCACGTTACGCATATGGTCAGGCGAGCAATACCACGCGTTTTGGCAGCGGCTACACCAGAGAGAAGTTGCCCGACCGCAGACGGCGCAAGGGTGGTTGACAGAACGGTAAGACATAATTGAGACGCGTCGTTGAGATATTAGATACAGTGAGAGCAAATGAAAGTGGGTAAAGATACAACTGAGTGAGGGAAAGAAGCAGCAAACCTTCTTTATATACCAACGGCGGGTGTGCAACATGTCGAGATGGACTTGAAACTCGGAGAATAATTTCTGGCATGGCGAGAAAACTCAGTTGGGAAAAGAATCGATCACGGTGGCTAGGGAGTGGGTCCAGGCACCATAATAGGAGAAAAAAAAACGAAATGGGGAGAGCGTGGCAAGAAGTGAACGACCAAATCGGGATCAAGGAAGATTTAGCGCAGCTCTGCCAAGTCACTGCGCCGTCACGCCATTACCACATCAAAACGACCCGACTTGGTTTGATTCGTTTGATGTGATGGGGAAAGAAAGTGCCAAATAACATTTCTGACGCAATTCCTGTGGCTGTGCTATCGCATCAAACGTTCATAAATCCTAATTCAACCCCCTGTACCCCAACGTCTGTCATGTTTAGGGACCACCGCGGTAATACAGCCTTCCTTCCTTCCCCCCAGGAGAATACTTCACCGATTCCCCTCTCTTGCACAGACGCATGACATGGAACAAAGGTATGAAAAGAGAAAATTTTATGTCTCCTCGTACTTAATCTGGAACACCATGAAATTTAAGCAACTAACCCTAACCCTTTAACTGGCTTTTGAGATGAACCGAGTTGCTGCTTGTTCCCAAATCGACCGGATGTCACCTTGGTTTCTTCTGGCGTACGTGCACTTCGCTTTCTGAAACTTTTCCACCATTTCCATTTGCTCGGCGAGACTCGAGTGTGGTTGTCGGCCAGACAAATTTGTGTATACTTGTTTTCTTCCCCGTGAAGAGGACAACCTTGAGGGTTTTATGTACTTGAAACAGAAAATCGCCACTCCGAAGGAAGCAATCCGGAACTTGCCGAACTCGACCAAATTCCCCTCAAAAAAAATCGCGAAAAAACAAATACATAAGTAACCCTTGGAGAAAATGGGGGGCGAATCGAAGAGAAGTTTGGATTGAAAAGCTGTCGGGCGGAAGGGCAGACGACTCGAGTAGGGATGCTCAATTCTCAGTTCGGTTCGTCCGGTTCGTGAAATTAATTCATTCCTGTCGATGACGCCGCTCCACATGTTGCATATATAGGGCTGGAGAAACGGCGCCCCGCGGTACTACCGCCGTAGACACTCGAATGTTTTACGTCCCGGGTGCAATCATATGAGGTCTTAGAGCGTTTGGGGGCTGTCAACGACAGACCAACGACAGACTAAGTAGAGACTCTGTTTCGATTTTTTATAGCCACAACTAATATAGGACAAAAATCTAAAGCTTAAGCCGTGAATAACATATACTTATGACGCATATTTGCGGAACAAGCACGTCTATTGAGTTCCGAACGTGTTGAGATAGAGAATGTTTATCTGAGAGGCGATCACACATGGTGGCGCGCGCGACCCATGAGCGAACCAGGTCCCCGTGGTGGCTGTAATTAAATATTACTCACACCTATTATCTTACAGATTTTCAATCGTGACGCTGGTTGTCTTCCGCGGACCTAAAACGTTGTTAAATAATGCGCTGTATACGGACGTCGACCAGCGCATGAGAATTCGAATTTTCAAGCACGACGGAACTCGAATTGCTTCCCCAAGTGCGGTCAACGGGAGATGTATCATGTTACTTCATGGGCCGCTGAACGGCGGTTGAAAAATTCCTCGCACAAGCGAAGGACTGCAATTGCGAGAAGGCGAACAAGAATGGAACTCACGAAATGCGGTCAGCGGCCGTGTCTTGGGCCGTGTCGTAAGTGGTTAGGTACGATGTGGGTCCCTTACCTTCAACCATCTTTTTAGGTTCCCTGAGACACGTTTCAAGTTGGCATATTGCACACAACGAGCGGGGGTTGTACCTAGAATTCCAAGTGTACTACGGTCGTGCATTGTTCGCTTCATCCGCTATGGTGGCGAAAATGACATCCCGAGTCCCGACTTTGTGCATCGCGCCACATAGGTGGTTCGGCAAGCGGTTCGGGACGAACACGCTGCCGAGGGCTGATGAGAAAATGAGTACCCCGGGCCGGCGCGTGCCTATCTCGTGTGGCAACGAGCGATGCAAAACTTTGGCTGGTGCCCGTCCGAGACGGGCAAAACCTACAGTCTGACGATAGCGACCTGAGCCTCTCTGGTTTCGCTCACAATTATTTAGGTTCGCACCGCCTACCCACATCCCACTGCGAAATGGATTGAATCGGCCAGCGCCTGCGCCCTCCCGCTCGACTCGCGCACTCCAGCAAATCGCCGACGCCGTGACGCGTCCCTCGCCCTCGAATCGCTGCGCGCAATGCTAGAGTCAATGCCTGGCACCGGCACGCTCCGGCCGGCGCCGAGCACCGCGACCAGGACTGCTATCCGCGACCACTGGCGCCACGCCTGCACAGCGACAACCGCAACGCCCGCCATCGAGGCGTCCAATACGTCATAGTGGCATCGAGAAATGCCACTTTTTGTAATTGCCGTGCTCAGCCAGCCACACGCGCGACAACGCCGCGCTCAATATTCGACCAACCTGGTCTCGTCTCGGAGCCCCACAGCTCACCCGTCCTCGAATCAAGAACAAGCACACGCTTATATACGGTGCGACTGCCAGGCTCCGCAGCGCCCACCAAACCGGCATCCCGACGCTCGATTCGTACAACTCGTTCCCGCAATTAAATGGCCGGTGGCTTGCGGATACTTAGGGTGCTGTCCCGGCGCGTGAGTATCGTAGTGTTTTTATTCCGGCGTATGTGCTCATCAGCCGCTACCTCCGCCAACAGTACTGGTCCACCGTCGCCCGGTGTGTATCATCCGGAGCCATATCAGTATCTGGCGGCCGGGTCCCAGCGCCATGGACCGCCGCCCGAGCGAGGTGCTGCGCGATCTCGCCGGCTACACCCCCGCGGGGCCCGGTCGAACTTCACGACGACGCCGAGGCGTACCGGGAGGATGAGCACGAGGACGACGAAGACGATGAGTCGCGCTTCGTCGTCTTGCTCCTCTCGCACATTGCCGTGCAGCTGCGCGACAAAGTGATTCGCCAGCCCGACAACACCATTCCTTCGCTGGGGTGAAGCGGATGGAGTGAACTGTTTGTGGTGCTGTTTGATAATTCCGTGAGCGGGTCGACCGTCGCGATAAACCCAGTCCAACTAATTTCTTACAGTGGTCATGACCAAGTCCAAGGAGAAGGATGGGATCACGTCAACCGACGGGTGCGTGCTTTGTCGATAATTTGACTTATCCTTATGCGCGACTTTCAGCCGATTCCATTAGATCTACTAACGCCAGTGAACTTCACTGATGCACCAACACAGCACGATGCTGGCTTACTTCGCAATCTGCGCGGTCGCATCGGCAACACTGCACAGCGCCGGGGACTCGCGTGTCGCGTATCCCTGGACGATCCACAACGGCCGGCTGGGCGGCGCGCAGATACTCTTTTCCGAGTCGGCGCAAGGGAGTTCATAATGGAAGTAGAAACTGGAAGAGGCGATGGGGATCCGCGTGGTTGTGCAGGAGTCTAATAAGGTGCTTGAGGTCGAGACGCTCAGCGTGGACACGCCAGCTCCTGACTGTGCAAGAGGCGCAGGTGCACGCTATGATGAACAGCGCAGACCCGATGCAGCTTGGAGCGCGCCTCCGAGCTGTTGCGCAGCATGTCTTTGAGCTCACCCCTACCGTACCGCTTTTTCTTACCGGAGGCACCACCTCCTGTTCCGGGGCTTCCTGCTGCGCAATTGCAGTACTTTGCGGGTCCTTCAACGCAGGCCCCGTATCTGAACCGAAATTTGTCCTACTCTCCGCCCCACTCACTCGTTCGAGCTTCTGGATCTGGATCCAGTAATAATTGCCACTGTTAATTGGAGATGATAAGCATGTAATGATACCGTGTACTACGTATACTTTATGCGCTTCGTAGCTCTATATGTCGTAGCAAATTAGGAAGTCTCAAAAGATTGGACGTTTTCAATCGAACTTTGGTTGGACTACGCGCTTGAAGGGGTGCTCCTGGGCGCTCATTCAAATTGCCGAGTCGTCTGGAAGGTTTTAGACCGCAAATACCCGAGTCCTCAAGCACAAACACTCCACAGTCCAACATGTCCTCAAGAATTAGATACCCTTGTTTCCCGATACGCGATATAATGTGAAATCATAATGCGATCAATCGCCAAACACAGGCAAATAACGCTACGCCTGCTTCCCAATTTGGTAATTTTGGCCAACCGAACGCTAATGAAGGCATTTATATTGGGGACACATCTGAAATTTAAAGTTGAGGCCTCTTATATCACTATATATGGCTTATAACGTGAAAAATCCTGAAAAATAACCTCACAAAATCACAATATCTCTATAGCAAGAGCAAACACTTACTGCTGCCTGTGCATCAATCCTGCAATTAATGCCGCAACCCAGGGCCTTTAGCAATCACCTCTCAGTGACTGGATGCCTTTCATGGTATCAACCACGTCCTGTATGGCTGATAAAAATCATAATTTCAGTTACATTGCAAAATGTCAGTCCATGAAATAAACTATAGATATACAGAATAAATATGGTGTATTGCTTGTGTCTCCCAATAGACTCCGACCTTCTTCGAGGAGCCTTGCCCAACCGTAGATGTAATAGATGATCAAAAAGACGATCTGCTCCCGTGTGTCCATTCACTTGACTGAAAAAAAAAAGTCGGTCTCCCAGGAATGTTATAAAGAGAAACATTGAAAATTACAAGTCCTCCTCGACTTCAGAGTTCGTGAAAAAAAGGAAAGGAACCATAAAACAACTGCCCCCGTGAGGCTCGAACTCACGATCTCACGATTTTTAAGACCACCTGAAACCTCGCGTGGACTAACAGTCGTGCGCCTTAACCAGCTGGGCCAGGGGGCAGTTATTTGCATTCCTCATGTAGACATCATGGCTCAGAAAGACAAATCCGTTCCCAAACAATATTCTCGATGACAAGCTCACGTTAACTTTTCTCTCGTTCAGGCTGCAGCGATGCTCTGGTCTTGACAGTCACCAGCTAGGCCAGGGGCAGATTGAAAGGCGATGTCTATCTTGCATTCACATCGGACAGTTCAGCCGTTGAACCAATTAAAATTTATATAATTACAATTAAATAACAAATCTAACGCGTTAATGGTCATGAAATGTCGTGAATAGAACTTCCCCGTCACCGTTCTCGCAGCCCCTCCAAAAATCGCAGAACAGTCTTCACACTCTCCCCTTCCTTGGCGGCATCGCCGTCCTCCCCCCGGAGTAGATGTAAACAAACTCCCGCGCCTGCCTGACCAGCACGTCAACCTTGGCGCTGTCCCCTGCATACGAGGAGGACGGTGTCGCCGGCGGAGGCAGGAGAGCTAAAATGGCGGCTTGGTTTTCCGAATTATCAAGCATAAGCAGGCCAAAGAGGAGAGATAGGTGCGAGAGGAGAAGCTGAGACTCCTCAGCAGCCAGGAGGATACTCGGATCCGTGGGTTCCGGGGAAGATTCGCGCTTAACATTCGGCGCAGGGACAGGGAGGAGCTCCCGATAAACGTGTGCCAGAGCCTCGAGCGCACTGAGTTGTTGCACACATTTGCACGTGGTGAGGCATTTTGGGAGAGTGCAGTGTGGAGACACATCTGACAAAACGTCAATGAACAAATTATGACCAAAATGAAATGGCTACGCACAGGTCTCACGGAGGGTGTTCTTGACCTCATCATTCACTTGGATCAGATTTGTCAAAAACCCGAGGGCAAGACACAGCGTATCGAGGGCGTCTTCGGCACTGTCGGTCTTCTTAGCCGCGTCGGACTCTTCGTCAGTATCCACCTCGACTTTCACGGGCCTCTTCCCAATGTGCTTCCCAAGTGCTCGACCGTTCCCATTGGACGATTCGCGTTTTACCTTTCCATGTGCTTCGGGTTCTTCCTTCACTTTGCCGACTCTTGTGGAATGACCCCGCAGAATGGCTCTCAGAATGAACCCGAAACAGAATTCGCTTTTTATCAACCTGGCACACCACACCTCATCGGAATGGGTCAGACCAACAAGCAGGCGGAGGGTCACCAAGGAACACTCTCGCATCTTGTCTAAAGAGTGGAATCAGTGCATTATCAGAGTGTAACGACTTGGCTGACCGTTCGTAAGTCCGTTCCGACTAGAACCGGCAGCTTCGATATAAACACCAAGCGCGAGAAGTCCTTCTGGAAGCCAAGTGTCTCGCGCATCCTCTAGTTCTTGCCGATTTGCTGGAATGTCGTCCTCGGCCAGCGGAGCCCATCCGGCAAGAAGGTATGTGTCGAAGAGCGAGAGAACGTTATGTATGTGAAGGATAGCAACATGTGGATCGTTGTACAACGAAGTGATGATGAATGCCGACAATGGTGTTGCGATAAGCGGAGAGAGGTGGGATTTTAACGTCGAAAGGAGTGCCTTCATGTTGGCGGGCGTAGGAATGAGGGTGGAGGAAGGGAGAGACACGAGGGTGTGCGATGTTAAGAGCGATATCGACAGCACGGTAGAATCAGGAAAAAGCGACGAGTTGCAGATAGCGGTATGAATTGTGGTGAGCTATTCAGATCGTAAGCAGTAGAGCGCGCAAGGGAAAAAACACAAACGAGGTATTGATCCTTCTTTGAAAAGCCGAGTTTTCGAAGTTGGGCGGCATCTGAGGTACAGAGCAAGGGGTCGGTTGACGGTGATGATGTTTGGAGAAGAGAGAAGAGCGTGGATGTAAATGATGATGCAGATCTTTGGGCTAGTTCAGAGATTGTCGCGGGATCTCGGGATACCAGGGCAGCGAAAAAGGCAAGTAGAATATCCATAATCTGACGGGATGTGAGATTCGATGACCACCAGAAACCGAGAACACTTGCCGTATCTTCGCCTTGACCACCGCCTGCCGTCCGCAAAAGATCCCAGGTTGGTGCTATGAAATCGGCGGCCTTGGCCTTCCGTGCAAACTCCGACTCGCAGAGTTTGGTGGCTATTTCTAAAGCACTAAAAGAAAGTCAGTCGGAGGTTCGAAAAAAACCCTTGAAGAAATACCTTGCACGCCGCAGGCCTAATCCACCGGATTTATCCAAACCCTCCCAGAGATAACCTACTTCGTCTAAGAATCGACGACTCTCGCCCTGATTCCGCAGTTCGGTAATACTCTTCAAAGGGTTCATCATCCCGTTTGCGAAAACAACAGGTTCCGGTGGAGCTTTCCCTTTCCCTTTGCCCTTTTTCGAAGGAGATCCATTTGGGGTAGAAACATTGGAGCCGGAGTGCCTCGGTGACCCATACGCGTAAGGATCATCCTCAGATTCGTCGACTCCCCATCGTGTCCGCATGGACGTATAGGATTCTCGGGATGCAAACTCGTCGTCGAGTTCCTCCTGCAATTGCTCTAGGGATGCGGGGTTGACAGGAATGGGGACAAGGAAGGATCGCGAACTTCCAGCATATGTCCGTGCTGATAACTTTGGTCTCGGAATTGGGGATGGCGTGGTCTCGGAATTCGTAGGTTTGGTGGGACTCGCGAGTGGATTCGGAGGTTTTGATGTACCCGGCAATGAAGTCGTGCGAGACATGACGCTACTTGTGCTTGAGTTTTTGCTTCCACCGCCACTTCCGCTCCCACTTGCAATCGAGGACTCCGTTCTGGACCGGGAAAGCATGCGTTTCGCGAGTTTTCCTGGGGATTTCTCCGGTGAGGATGAAGAGGGAGAATTTACTGCCTCAAATATCTGGGACAGATCCCGAGGCGGACGCGATGGAGGTGCGTCCTCTTCGACATCTGTCGAACCTTCTTGTTCAGAATCCTGGTCAATTTTTCTGCGTTTTGCTTCTGGCGTGGGTTGTCTTATAGATTCCGGCTTTCGCTTGGCGGACCTGCGACTGTAAGTCCTGGAGTTGAATGAGGTAGAGGGCATTTGGAAATTGGTGAGCGGCGTCACAGACGCGTAACATCACGCTACTGTGATGGCGAACTCAGCTTCAGCGGCTCTGCGAAGATTGCCATTTTAAAACTCTTTACGATCCATGACCTGTAGCCTTATCCGCCGCCAGCGTTCTTGGACCAGGAGGCGAATTTGATTCTCGAAAACCCCTCCTACTCATGATGGTACTTATCTGTCATATTCGGTGTCAATTGGCGACCGTTTAGTTTCTCACAGAATTCTCTTATTTATCTGCCGCAAGACCCCAATATGAACGGTGCCGTTCGTTTTTCAGACGCCGACTATTTTTCCCGGCTCGCCTCACATCGCTCCGTCATAACCGTTGGCTCCAGAGCTGTTGGCTATCACGGAAACTTGAAAAATCTGGCTGACGAAAAGTGCGTTCAGTACGGCATGCAAGCATCTTCGGCCGAATCCAAAGAGTACTGTAGCGCGTTGTCGCGACAGACTCGGAGCCCATCAACTACTGCTAGCTGCGGCAAGTCCCTACTAGTACTCTAGAATTGATTTTGAAGCACTGCTGCATAAAGCCGCAAGGCGGAAGCCAACTACAAACATTGAAAATCTATCCAAATTCCCGCAGCCCAAAGATCGACACTACCGATTCCACCGGTTCTCATTGGGCCGGGTGGGTGAAGCGACCTCGAGTTGGAAATCACAAGACCGGAACCCGAGATTGCCCGAAAGCAAGTCATGGGTCCAGTGCGGCGTACAAGAATCTTCGGCCGAATCCAATCAACATAAGTAGATTAAGGTGGTTTCCTCCCTGAAACCAGCTTCCCCGGAACACCACTGATGTCTGCGAATCATATTCTCGGGCTCATCCGTCCGTTGAGAGGCTCGATTTTGTCGAAGCATTGTAAATGGTACTTTCCGAACCCACTTCACAACTAATTTTTCATGGCAGGCAACCGCTTTACGAATACTGCGCATATGCATAAATGGCGTGTAACGAATCAGCGGCGAAATTTGATTTTTGAACGCAACTCAAGTTCAATTCAAATCCATTCGCTCCCCCCCTCTGCCTCCACAGATATTCTCAACAAGCAGCGCCTTCTTCGTCCAACGAGCCCTTACATGACAATTTACAAGCCGCAGCTCACGTCAGTCCTCTCTATCAGCAACCGTGCCGCCGGAAACGCTCTCAGTATCTGTATGTGCCTTCCTCAGTTCTATCACTAGAGGTTGACTCAAGCTACAAGTGCTTTATGGATTTTCTTTGTCGTATCTCTTTGCTCCCGGGATGTTTGACAGCACGCACATCGTTGAATTTGCTTCCGGGCTTCCCGATTCCGTGAAATATGCGTGTAAAGCAATTCTCGCAGCGCCTTTTGCGTTCCATTCTTTGAGTGGGGTCAGACACTTGTCTTGGGATCTCGGGAAACGTGGGCGATAATCACAGCTTTGTTCTTTATGAACTCACTTTTTTGTTTATTCAGTCATGACCATCCGCGGGGTTTATCAAACCGGATACGCTGTGCTAGCTGGAACGGCTGTTTCTACTGTTGCGTTAATGCTGCTATGAGCGATCTGTCTTCATTACGAGCGAATTATATCTGATTGACAGTGGTAGAAACCTGTGAACCTGCTTCTCGCCACGCATTTTTTTTTTCATTCTCAGAGTTTCATCAACGCGATATATATAGAATGGAAAACCAAGGGAAGGTGGCAGCTGTCCGATTATAATTCAGCACCACAGTACTGAGTAGCCCAAAGCACTTCTACCTACTGGCTTGACAAGCCCGAACCCAAAAGTACGACTCTAGCTCAAAGTTGCTATATATGGTTGCGAGGCGTTCTGGTATTTGACCGTGTTTCTCGAGATGGCTGTGTTCGGCACGCGTCACCCGCGTCGCTCTTCTTTAAAGCACACTCGCTATGGCAAACGACAAAGAAGCTCTTGTCGGAATGGGATTCGACATCTCGCGTGTGGAGTGTCAGCAACAGCTCCGTATCTGTTCCTGAAAATTCTAATCGTTCACGCAGGGGCTTTGAAAGCCACTGGCAACCGCGGTCTCCAACCTGCAATGGATTTCTTATTTGAGAACGAGGGAAAGGAGGTTCCATCGGATCTCAGCACAGTTTCCGAGTCTGCGTCGCGCCCAGCAAGAGACGCGATGGACGTGGATGACGATGCAGAAGATGCCGAAGCCCTAAGGACCTTGGGAGTCAAAGTAGCTACCGACGCCGAAGCAAAGAGTATCAAATGCTCCGAGTGCGGGAAAGGTGCATTGCATTCGTTTGAACGCTTTCCCGAATCAAGATTATTAACGCGGAACGCGATGTGCGCTGTAAGTATTCAGGAACACGGCCTTGGCCCAATTCCATGCCGAGAAAAGTGGCCACCAAGAATTTGAGGAATCAACCGAGGAGGTATTTATCCCTCGCAGGTGGTGTTTGAAATTGCCATTCAACTCATATTTCAGATTAAACCCTTGACGGAGGAAGAAAAGAAGCAAAAGCTCGCTGAGCTGCGTGAAAAGATGGCCGCAAAGCGCGCGAACAAGGCCATCGAAGAGGCGAAGGAAGCGAAGATCAATGAGACTATTCGAAGGAAGACCGGAAAGGTAGGTTGCTCCCTATTCTTCCGGGTGTGATCTCATTTGCGGCAAGGATATGGGGGCTATCAAAGAAGAAATGGAAAGGAGACAAGCTATCAAGGACGCTGAACAGAAGAAGAAGGGTACCTCATTTGCCTAACCTCGGAGCTCAACTGAAAGACTCCCGGGCAGACAAGATCGAGGACGCTAAAGCTAAAGCCGCAATCAAGGCTCAAATCGAAGCCGACAAGAAAGCACGCGCAGAAAAGTTCGCCCGTGAAAAGGCTCTACGGCATGGGGAACAAATCGTCGATGCTCCAGCTTCAGCCCCGACTGCCTCTGGCTCTACCGCTCCTGTTAGTGGGGTCGCAGGCAAGGACTTTAAGGAGACCAGGCTCCAGATCCGCATGTCTACCGGTGGCCAGCCTTACACTACGACTCTATCCAGCGACGCTCGTGCGTTTCATTTCTGAACTCTTCGACGATACACTGAATAAGGTTTTCATTAGAACTGAGAGAAGTGGCCGAATTTTTGGCTGGACAGTCGTTAGCAGTTGATGTAGAAACGATTTCCTTTGCCCAGCATTTTCCCAGGTAAAGATGTTGTTCCTCAATACCTTCTTCAGCTAACTTGCTTTCAGGAAAGCATTTTCCAAGTCGGACTTTTCCAAGAGTCTCCGGGAACTTGGACTGACTCCCTCCGCGGTAACGCGCTTCCTCGCTAATAATGAAGCTTCGCTAAAATTTGCGAATAGGTCCTAATTGCAACTCCGCCGTGAGAACTGTCTAATGCACTGTGTAACACGATGTATGTATATTATTAAATGCAATGTTCTGTCGTCAGCGTCATCAAATGTATCGGAAGATTGTGATTTCGGCAGTCGATGTACCAACCGCGATCTCACCCTCCTCCTCTTCAATCGCGATCCTAACCCAACCGTCATCTTCCCGCACCTGATACACCATAGACGCAGTAGCGGAGATACCTCGCTCATCCAAAGGCACCACTGCCGCGCCATCTTCAACCGTTGTGAAAAGAGTGCCTGCAAGTCTCTGCCCCTCCACCGCGTGGTCGAAGTAGTCCTCCGTATGCGAATCGATCCACAACGCAGTGCCATAGGCACCAAGCACCATATCCCAGCGGGCAAATAATCGGATGGGCGAGGCGAATGTGCGGATTAATATGGGTGCGGCCAAGTATGGTTTATTATGGGTGTCGATGTCGATTCGACAATCATATGTTCCATCGCATGGAAGAACATAGTGGTGAAGAGCGTTGACCGGCCATGGGAACAGACTCGCATATCGAACGAGGATATTAATGGGGGGCTCTGCTCGGGCTCTCGTCTCCCAGGAGGGTTGATACGCCAAAGACACGCTGTCAATTCGCCATTGCCAAGTGTGTGAGGTGATTGGTTCGATGACGCTTGCCGCGGACCCGGCACGAAACGAAGACAGTGAATAAAAGTCAAGCGTAGCCGTTCGCACGATCACAGCATATTTATCGGTGACAATGGCGTCGATGAAATCGTTCTGCTAGAACAAAAAGTTATAAATTTCATCCGACATCAGGGGGAGCTGCATACCTCGGTGTGGCTCGGATTTTGAAGTTCCATACAAAAGCTGGGATTCTCAACGGTTCTTAGACCAATACGGGCGTCACCAAATTTAGTCAGGAGCATCGAGCCACAGAATACTTGCAGACTGTGGTCGACATTGTCCAAAGTCTGCAAAGTAACGAATCCAGAGTCAGGATTGCTGGAAGAAAAGTCTATCGCCAAAATTTCGAGGCCGCTAGACAGGAATTTAGAGTTACACCCGGCCAAATAAAATCAACAAGCTCACGTCGAGGACCTGAGCGCCACCGCTGCAGTAAATGTGGGGTCCGTGTTTATCCGAAATCCACGAAAGTCGGAGAGCGTTCGCCGAGCAATGCAAGTCGGTAGGCTTGTTAGGACCCAGCACTGCAAGGTAAATATTCTATGACCGTCCGCCACTCTCAGCGAAAGAGATATCAAGCAACGGCGGTTCCGTGTCGGCAAAAAAGCAAGGGATACGACCTGCGATTGCGGTTCCTGTACGGCTTGGAACGTCATGCTGTGGGCAGGGACAGGGGAAGACGAGATCCAGTTTTTTCGCAATCGCAACGCGTCCGCAAGGCAAGATTCAAGCTCCTTCACAGTAAGCGCTGCCAGATTGCGGCCTCCCAGCCGAGGGATAGGAATATTTCTCTCTATAACTTCTCTCTGCAGTAGCTCGTGCCACACGGTCCGAAGCTGCGTGATCTGCAGGAAATCTTTACAAGTCTGCAAGCGTCGTAAGAGCTTTGCAAAATTTTGGAAACGACATTACCTGTCGCAACCTCATTAGGTCTTTAACACCGATGTATTTCAAAATAACGAGGATTATATCAGTGGGAAGCATGGGGATCGCCATCCGGGGACGGAAAAGTGGTTAGAGCGTGTCTGGCAAAGTTCGAGGTTGCGTTGGGAGAGAGTCCCTGTTACGCAAGTAGAGGTAAAAATGCAGTACTGAGAAAGCCAGAATGCTGATTTATGGTTCAGGAAGAGCTGAGGACATCCATATCAAGCAGGCATGGGTCCAGACCCATGTTTTATCGAGCACAGGAGGTGAACCGTTTCCAAATCCATCAACGCACGAAGGGAACGGAGGGATGTCGAAGCCGCGCGCAACCGGCCCGCCGAAGTTCGATCGAATCGCACCTGGTTTGGAAGCGATATTTGAAAATTGTTACCGCCATCTGTTCTACCAACCAAAGCGGCACAAAATAACGCGTTTCGGCATGAGTATGCATGAAGGCTGCAATTACTGGATCGGAATGAACTCGTTAATGAACTATACATACAACCTTATCCCGAAAATGGCAAGAAAATCAACGCCGCCGACGGACACCCACGCACTGAGTTTTATAGTCCGGAACAGATCAAAGTAGTAATCCCGCAACAGTTCGTCATCTTCGTCGGCATGTTCAAGCAGTGGTTGTCTTGAATATACGAAAGGAACGGAGCCTCGGATTTAGTGAAAACTCACGGAGCAGAGAACTTGGCGTGTTCTTGTTGTATTCGCGCCGTTTCAAACGTACTCGCCAACCACCGTGCTCGTGGTTGAGTAGGATGGACTGCGCTTGCCATGTGTTGATTTGGCATGAAATACGTCCGAAAACATTTCACAAAAGACCTACACAGAGAAAAGAACCAATTGAAGTTTTTAATCATATTCCTGCTCGCAGATAGACCGCATGTCCGGGCGTCCTTCGAGTTCGCCCGTGAAGCTGGTCCGAGCAGCTTATTCCGGGAGCCAAATCTCCATGCGAATTATTTAAAGGAAGATCCGAATTTTTCGCAATTTGCTTTTGTACGCGACCATGAGGCATCACGGTGGCCTTCGGAATGAGATTAGCTGACTGCGGTTGAGGAGGGACCGAAACCCGGGCCCGGATTTTAGAATCGATCCAAAGTTTGTGCCAGCGTCATACTAAGTATCATGGGTACACTGAAGCGCGAGATTTTGACTTCCCTATCCCAGAATATCAACGAGTTTGTATCTTCCGCCGACCACCGATGACGAGCACTGAGAGCCGCTGAGCACCGAAGGACTGAGCTGGGATGGATTGAAACAAAGTGTAAGTAGCCGCTTATTTGGCTGTGTATCAATTGGGAGACATCAGGCTTAGCATTTTGCACTCGACCATGTCTACGGCTTCAGGTTCCACGGCCTCGGGCCCATCCAAACCCAAACCGATTGCAATAATTACTATTGGCATGGCTGGCGCAGGAAAATCCACTTTTGTGCAGCGGATAAATTCGTATTTGCATGCCCTGAGCCCCCCGAAACCGCCTTACATCTTGAATCTTGACCCCGCCGTGACGCGGGTTCCGTTTGAGGCGAACATCGATATCCGGGACACTGTGAACTACCAGGAGGTCATGAAGCAGTGTGTCTTCTCGTAAATCGCCTTGGTCGATCCAGGTCAAACCTTCGCAAGGTACAACCTCGGTCCCAACGGCGGAATATTGACTGCCTTGAATCTGTTCACCACGAAATTTGACCAGGTTCTAGGTCTGGTCGAAAAAACGCGCGGACAGCGTAGAGTATGTGTCCTTCGTTTTGATTCTACAGTCAAAATTGAATACTTGCGGACATCCAGCTATGTTATTTTGGACACTCCTGGCCAGATCGAGATCTTCACTTGGTCGGCAAGTGGTGCTATAATCACCGACGCAGTTGCTTCTTCGCTACCCACTGTCGTGGCATATATCATTGATACTCCAAGGACAACAGCTCCAGCGACTTTCATGTCTAACATGCTTTATGCTTGCAGGTGATTTTCAACGAGGCCGCACATTTACATAGCTGAATGATTCACAACATAGTATTCTTTATAAAACAAAGCTTCCCTTTATCCTCGTCTTCAACAAAACTGACGTCCAGCCGCATGACTTTGCGCTGGAGTGGATGCAAGACTTCGAAGTCTTCCAAGCGGCCTTGGCATCGCACAGCGGCACCCGGGATTCTGAGGGGGAGCCCACTTACATGAACAGTCTCATGAATAGTATGAGTCTTGTGCTCGACGAATTTTACAAACACCTCAAAGTGAGTCCCAATGCCGTTCCTGTTCTCAACGAATCATCTCTTTTCGCAGGCAGTTGGTGTTTCCAGTATGACCGGCGCTGGAATTAAAGAATTCTTTGACGCTGTTGATGCTTCACGGACTGAATACGAGACGTAGGTGGCCGGACCTGCCTGTATGTTTTGCACATCTGACCTAGTCTTCCAGTGAGTACCTTCCCGAGTTGGAGCGTGCGCGGCAAGCGCGAGAACAGTCTCTCAAAGACGTCAAGGACGATTCCATGAACAGACTTATGGCCGACCTTGCCGTAGACCAGGAGCGGAATCCCGAAGCATTTGCACACGATCGCTGGGATGAGGATGACAACGAAGACGACGATGGAGGTGAAATTGATATCGTCGATCGGAGTGAGCTGGCTTTGTATGCTGGTATGTTTTGACAAGCTAACGAGACTCCGTCCCAGGCGAGGAGCCGTGGCCTGGACAATATATTGATCTCACTCGACCAAGGAGACATCCTGACGAAAATATCAACTGGCCGCGGCCGGGGTAGACCAATGGTTGACGCCTACGAAAGTAATAGTGTAAAATCGGAGTGTACTAGATCAAAAATAATTGGAGAAATTTCGTGTACACGGTGTACAGCCACATCAAACTCACACTCTTCCACCACCAACCAACCTTCCGACAGGTTCATTGCTCGCGCCCATTACGCGTATTTCTGCTCGTATACTAGCTACTAGGTTCTATTCTGACCGTGTTCTCAGATGGAAAGGTAGGGACTTTGCCCGTCATGCCACAATTGCTTACTGAGGCCACCCACTCCAGGTACGAAAGAATCGAGAAAATTGGTGCGCGCTGGACCTGTTTTCGTTCCAAGACATCATTTTTCTAACCTCCTCTTTCAGGCGAAGGTGCTCCACCGGTTCTGTCGCTCTCAAGTCGCGTCAATACTCACTATTTTCGCTCGCCTTTCCTCAGGAACGTATGGGGTGGTATACAGAGCGCTCGACAAGAACACAAGCACCATCGTTGCATTGAAGAAGATTCGACTCGAGGCGGAGGACGAAGGCGTTCCGAGTACTGCTATTCGCGAGATCAGTCTGCTCAAAGAGCTGGAGGACGACAACATCGTCAGGTCCGACTACTGATTCTCGTTCAAGTTATTTTCTCTATCTGACAATAATGACGTGTATAGGCTCTTCAACATCGTCCATGCCGACCAGAAACTGTTTCTCGTCTTCGAGTATCTCGAGATGGACCTGAAGCGGTTCATGGAGGAAGGCAATCGGGAAGGTAGTCCCATTTCGCCTGCGCTGGTCAAGGTGAGCTTTTCTCGTGTCAATTACATCACCTTTCGACTCCGCCCCGTTAAAACACGTCAAATACGACAAAGCGTGTTCGGACGCGCTCAACTGCCAAAGTCGCCGGTCACGTGGCTTCTTACCTCCGCCTCGCCGACGCGTTTTTTTTGCATTCTGGGACGCGTTGAGGTCTAACGGACTTCAATTCTCTAGAAATTCACGCGCCAGCTTAACCTTGGCCTGATATACTGCCATTCTCGCCGTATCCTCCACCGTGACCTTAAACCACAGAACCTTCTCATCGACAAACACAACAATCTTAAGCTGGCGGATTTCGGTCTGGCGAGGGCTTTTGGACTTCCTATGCGAACGTACACTCACGAAGTACGTGCGTTATCGTTGGTTTCCTCTCTCGTATGAACCGTCTCTTCAGGTCGTAACCCTCTGGTACCGTGCGCCGGAAGTACTCCTCGGTTCGCGCCACTATGCGACCGGCATCGACATGTGGTCCGTTGGTTGCATTTTTGCGGAAATGGCGATGGCCGGGCAACCACTTTTCCCGGGCGACTCCGAAATTGACCAAATTTTCAAGATCTTCAGGTTCATGCGTTGCTCCTGCTTTTGGAGTCGCTTCTTACGCTGCCAACAGGATTCTCGGAACACCCAATGAAGAGTCCTGGCCTGGCGTTCAAGGCCTTTCGGACTACAAGACGACATTCCCGCAGTGGTCCTCGCAGGAGCTGGCGCGTGTGGTGCCGACTCTCGACAAGGATGGCATCGATCTTCTTCAGGCAACCTGGTTCATTCTAGTTGAATTTCTTGCACAGACTAACCTCCACTTGTAGGCCACGCTAACATACAATCCAGCCAAACGTATTTCTGGTAAGCGAGCAGCAGCAAAGTGAAACCAGGCATATCTGACTGTCTCGTAGCAAAACGTGCATTGGATCACTCATTTTTGAAAGACTCTGTGGCTTGATCCTCTTCCTGATTTTGTATCGTATCCCGTCTCACACCATGTTATCCATCTATATGTCCAATCACACCTTATTTTTCCTGTACGATCCAGGATAATGCGAGAGCTCTCAAACAATATAAATTTTACTTCAGAGGGATAGCTCAAGGTTAACCCAAGCGCGCGGATACAGCGTCAAAATCCAATTTAAGTTGCAAGATATAAATTAGTGCGAGTATGCGTGATTCTACATGAAGTACAGAGCGGTATCAAGAATGTCAAAGGGTTTCGATCGCTTTCCTCACCTCCTCCGCTCGCAATTCAAACATCCCGAGCTGCCGCTCACCGTCCCTCTTGAACCGTTCGTACTCAATCCCCATCTGGTACCGAATCCACTCCTCCACGGTCATGTCCTGCTCCGCCTCACTCAGAGAGGTCATGTTGACAAAAGGATCTGTTGCGAGGGGAGGTATGAACGCAAAGCCTTCTTGGCTCGTCTGTTCATGGCTCCATTGCGTTGGCGCGTCCGCAACAGCACTCGATTCTATCAGCGAATGCTTGCGCGGAGGGGTGGTAGGTAAAGGATCTGGTTCCAGCTGGATCGACTGCTCCACTTCCGCCATCTCGACATCATCGTTGACATCGTCCATCACCCGACTCGCGGTTGGCTGCCTCCGAGGGGATGGCACTGCCTCTGCCTCGACAGCGGGCTTCTTTCCCTTCGCCAGGGTTTTGCCCTTTCCTTTGGTTTTCGCGGGGGTTTTCGTGGCTTTTGGTTCGTCGTCGTCGGTAGAGATGTCAACGACAGGAAGTCCGTCCCCGGTCTCCTCGATGCTGTCGTCCTCCTGCTGGTCATTGATTTCCGGCGTGTTCTTCTGTACTTTAGACCCACGCGGTTGAGCGTGTAACGCAGGTGACAGGGGCGCGCTAGATTCTGGCTTCCTCGATGTCGAAACTTTGGTGTCAGCGCCAACGACTTGCGAGGGAAAATGACCACCGGCGCGAGATACAGGCCTGGACCCCTGTCGTAGAAGAACGACGGGCTGCTCGTACTCGGGAGGCATATGTACGTCTGCATCCAGCGACTCGGGGCTAGGATCGCGTTTGGCTTTAGTCCTCGCTGTGGCCGCCGCGCTTACGCTGCGGGATACTGGTGGGGCTGCCGATGTGGAACGCGTTGAGGCCGTTCTAGTCCGCGGGGGTGGGGGAGCTGCAGGCTCGATCTCTTCCTCCTCCACAGCCTCTTCTGCCGGCGGCGAATCAACTTTGGTAAGAACGGTCTTCGAAGTCGACCGCGAAGGTGGCTTGCGTCCTCTGTGCGCTTGGGACTCCTCAGCAATCCCGTCAACTTTCGCAGATAGTTTAGACTGGGGCTTCTCCTGATGGGACGAGGGCGGCGGCAGATACTGCTCCATCTCCTGTTCATCGTCCGATGGAGGCGGCTGTGCCTTCGTATGCGAAGGAGGCTTCTTGACTTCGCCTGAAGGTTTAGATTTAGTGTGGGATGATTTACGAACAACAGGATCGACAGCCGCCTCCAGATCGTTGGATTGAATTCTCGAAGGTGGTCTCTGCGTCTCAGCTGTCTGCTTCTCTTTCTGTTCCTTCCGCGACGCATCTAGCTCGTGCGCATCCGCCTCGTGGGTTTTCGCTTTCGGGCGCGACACTGACTTCGTCCTGGAACGAACAGGAGGGGCAGGGGCGTCCTCTTCTACATCCGTTTCGTGGGTTTTGCCTTTCGGCCGAGATACCGACTTCGTCCGTGAACGAGTGGGAGGAGGGGCTTCGTCGACGTCCGTCTCGTGGGTTTTTCCTTTCGGTCGAGACACCGACTTCGTCTTGGAACGAGTGGGAGCTGCTTCGTCGACATCCGTCTCGGCTTTCCCTTTCTGTCGAGACACAGACTTCGTCCTGGAACGTGCAGGAGGGTCGTCGACATCCGTCTCTTCCTTTTTCCCTTTGGGCCGGGAAACTGACTTGGTCCTGGAACGAACGGGTGGTGGTGGGAGGGGGGCGACAAACCACCCATCGTCTGATGAAGCGTCATCGGGTGGTGTTTGGGGTTTGGACTGCGAGCGGGACGATGGCCTCTTCGTCTCCTTCTCCTCTTTCTCTGCGTTTGGCTTCGCTTTGGATCGCGATGGCTTTCGGGGGACAGCTTCCACGTCAAGCTGCTCACCATCTATGTCTATGGCGGCCCCGACTACCTTAGACCTAGATCGAGATGGCTTTCGCGCGGGTTCATCGTCGGTTCGTTCCTCCGGCGCTCTCGATTTAGACCGAGCGGTCTTTCGCGGCACCTGCGGCTCGGCCTGGGGTTCGTCAATGTCGTCGTCGAAAAGGGTGGCGGCCTCCGGAACAGGAGCAGGCCTCGAGACAGACTTGGATCGCGATCGAGCTGCCGTGGTCGGCCTCCTTTGACGGATGGGGGGTAGAGGCGAGGGAGACCTGTCATCGCCCACGTCGTTTTCGGAGACCTTGGACCGTGAAACAGACTTGGATCGGCCACGTTTCTTGGGAGGGGGAGTGACTTCTTCGTCAGAGAGTTGGTTCCTCAAGTTTGCTTTGGAAACACTTCGCGTCACGGTCCGCGGGGTTTTGACAGTACTCTTGGTCACCGACCCGGGGAAGGGAATGTCGTCGTCAGAGCCGTCATATGTCTTTGTAGGCATTAATATATCTGTATGCATTGGTGGCTTCGTTTTTGTACCGCGCTTGGCGGCCTTGGGCTGTTTCGCCTGCGGGTTGGAGGATGATGCATCGGAACCGAAGGCGAGCGCCAGGAACGGGCATGGATTTTCTGGTTGATCTCGATCTCGATGCTGTTGCCTATGGATGGATTAAAATGTCAATCTCGTGACAGCGGAGGTTCGCCGTACATCGGGTCGTCATCCTCATCCCAATTTCCGAGCGACACAGGACAATACAGACAGGCCGCGGTATCATCACCAGCTTCTGCGGGATAATACACGAATCCCCCATGTGCCATCTGATGAACGTCAGGGTTTGTGGCCTATGAACAGTGCAAGAAGCTGCACCTTTTTCGATGAGGCTCCGTGCTTCTTGTTTTTGTCGTGTTTCCATCCATGGGCAGTAAATGTCTGCAGCCTGGCCTTCTCCATGGCCTTCGAAGTCGGCAAACGGGACTTGTCTGGAAAAGCAAACCTAAAACGCGTCAGAGTCGATCCAAACCCGATTTCTGCAAAACCAACCTGCCCCGGGAATCGACGTCGCGCCTCCATCCGCACTTCAAATTAGCCCATGCGCAGGTGTCTGCACACTTTTCAAAGTGTATATCGAACGGATCGTCCTCCTCTGCCCATTCCGTGACGGGTTTGTTGCACATAAAGCAGGTTACATTGTCCGGGTCATCAGTGCTTGGGTCGAAGTAGAATCCGGCCTCTGCAAGGGTTTGGGGGGTAGCCTTCCAGGTCTTTGGATGCGGCCATTTGAATCCCTTGCCGGTCCTTTTCCTTTGGAACGAATTGAGTCGATTTTCGTACACCTCCATGGTAGAGTCGAAACGCGTGCTGTCACATGTGACATGTCACGTTGCTTGTAACAAACCACCGGCAAATGCCGACAGCCTTCAAGTTCTTCCCGTCGCATGGCAGAAATAATTGTACGCAAGCTCACCAATCCGAGTGGTGCTTTCATTTTCCGTCGCATTGTCCCAATTATTTAAACAACTCCCCGCAGAAGCTGAGATCGAAAGGGCGGCAACTGTCTTGAAATGGGCTTTCCTCAACCGTTCGTGGGTAATTTTGGTGGCAAAAAAGCACCACTGAGATTGCTATGCTATAGCTCCTGAGCCATTTTTTGATTCTTTGACGGGAGGAAACCGAGAACTCGACATTCTCATCCACCGTGCCCATGTGCGAGCAGGACTCATCGACGGCGAAGTCTGGGTCGCCGGATATGAGCCGACAGACATCTGCGCCGTTGCCATTTGGTTTGGTCCTGGCACTGATATTTTCGCGACGTAACTGTTCCGCTCTCTTAGTATTAGCTCTCAAAAGTTACGAATTTGCAGCGAAGAACAACAAGCAGCTGCGGGCTGGGATCAGTTCCAGTCGAAACTTACCCCGGAACTAAGAAAATGGCGCTCGGAATATGTGCGCTACCAATTTGACTACTCGATGAGGCCAAACAGGACGATATTCCCACCAGTTTCTTCCACGCTATCATGAATGGATCGCGTCTTGTATCGGCGAAGACACGAGCATGAAGGCCTGGCATCTCGACCTGCTCGGCACTGATCCCACACATCGACGGAAAGGCCTTTCTAGCGCTCTTATTCGAGCTGTTGAAACAAAGGTACCGGTTTAATTCCACTTCCATTCATGACAACGCCCACTATGCATTAGGCTGGAGAGGAAAGCATCACAATGGTGCTGGAAACGACTAATGACCTAAACGTATGTCTGAGCCGTTTCTATAATTTTTTTGATGACTCTCCTGGGCTGCAGGTCGCATATTATCGGAAACTTGGCTTTATCGTGCGTGGTGCCGTGAGCATTGTAGGGTCTGGTGGAGAAACCACAGTGACTTCCTTGACAAAGCCTTCACTGGGACCTAGTATCGGCCATTCATGAAATTCCGGAAACTCTATCTTCGTCGTGCTCACGGTAAGTATACTTGAGAATTAACACTTGAATCAATTATTAATGCCCATTCGATCAAGATGGTTTTTATTTAGACTTAGAATCCCATCGGCCTCGTCTCGTTTACTATCCTTTTGTGTCTATAAACGTTCCAACTAGACGCCGAATCGATTGCATGTACCGTCCCGAAAATCCACAAGAATAGTACGTCGCTGAGCCTGTTCATTCACTAATTTCATGAGGACTCAGAGGAGAATGACGCGTGACATTCTGTCCGAGAATTACATGAGTCTGCGCCTTCCTTTCCCCAAAAAACCAATCTTCTGAATTAACCAGCCATTTTCTTCTTTTCTTTCGTTTTTATTTTAGATTTTTAATCATCTAGAATTATCTAGAATAGCGTACGTTTTTTGTTGTAGAACGAGGCCTCAGAACGCAGCTTACTGCCTGGCAAGAGGCCTCGCTCGCGAGATTCGTCGTCCCGTGACCGCGTTCGCCACCGGACCGATCACTGCCAAATCTGGTAGGAAGCACTGAGGATCATTTTATTTACGACGTCGCGGAGTCAGAAGTACTGGAATTTCTCGACTTTAACCTGTCAAGACTCTGAGGTCGGGACCTTTCAACAGGCGGTTTTTCTCTTTCGTTCTTTTCGTTTCCCCCCATCTTGAAGCGCAATCATGAGTTGGACGACCTCGGTCATTACGAGTGCAACAACCGATACAGAACCTTCAATTATTGTCTCGTTCGACAATGCCAAGTACATCTTCAATCTCGCGGAAAACTCCAATAGGGCTTTCACGCAAAAGAAGGCGCATCGCAAGAGCTCTCGCGCTTTTTTTCTGACTCAGGTTGGCGCCCAGCGCGCTGGCGGTCTTGCCGGTGCGTGGATTTCTCTCTGTTCTTTGATCCCTCGCCCTCACAATGTTCTCAGGGATGTTAATGTCCTCAGCGGACCAGCTGCTCAACACTCTGAACGTTGTCGGCCCTCCTGGACTCACTCACCGGATCGCCTCAATGCGATCTTATATATACCGGTGCGCTTTCGTAGTAGTTGTTATATTTCCCGGCAAACGGTTCGTTATAGAGACTCCATGAACGTCAATGTTAAAGAAGTCTCTTTGTCTATCGACCTGACTCCATCGCCTCCTTGTACCTATCAAGACAAGAACATCGCTGTCTACAGTTTTCCCGTGTTGGATTCTTCAATCTCAGCAAGTGCGATCATCGAGTCCTCTGACCCATCGTCCGCCGAGTTTGTCACTGAGACTGGATCCACCAAGCGAAAGCGCGAGCCCGGCTCTGCACTGAAAGAACTGATGGAGGCAGATGGTTTTTCCGCTGAAAAATTAGAGGGTGAATTGGCTCAAGAATGGCGAAAGCTTATGGTCAATACGATGTTCCCTGCGTCTATGAACAGAAAGTCCAGGGATAGTTCGCCAAAGAAACGTCAGAGGACAATGGACAACTCGGACGAACCTCGACTCCCAGAGTACTCCAAGAATGTACGCGATTTCTCCATCGAAATTGAGAATATCTTTGACCTATGAATTCCAGTTTGACATGTATCGTCGACCCAGGATCCCAGCCGCCTATCATCATCAATTACCAAAGTTCACCTGTCCGTGGGGGGCTGCGCCGCCTCCTACTCTGGCGTATGTGGTCGTCGGTCCTTCAGTTCGCGGCAAATTCGACGTAGAAAAATCAATCGAATTAGGTGTTCCGAAGCACATGCGTTCTCGGCTTACGCGGGGCGAAAGCATCACCGTCACCGTGAAAGAGGGCGACCAGACTGTCGAAAAGGTCGTACAACCCCTAGACTGTATCGGACCGTCCGAGGTTCCGGCGGTTCGTTTTTACTTTTCTCCACTAGTACCGTCCCTGAGTAACAGCTATTCTAGGTTCTCATAGTTTTGGACGTGCCCTCCCCCGCCTACATTCCGTCTCTTGCGTCTACGTTTGAGCAATCTCCATTTTATGCAAAATTCCAATCGACGCGCCCGGAAGATCTCGCTGAGTTTGTCGTTCGAACAGTTTTTCATCTATGTGGAGACGGTGTTCTCGAGGATTCCCGGTACATCGAGTTCCTGAACAAATTTCCTCCTACCGCCCATGTATGAGTTTCTTTCGTTCCATTATTCTTCTCGATACTGAATTGGACTGAAAGCATATCGTATCTTCTCGTGAATACGGTCACGATCCGGTCACTTTCACTACAGCTGCATTTAACCAACTAAGACTGCATCAATTGGACGCAGAGATGTTCCCGATCCCGCACTACTCTCTTGAATCGAAAAAAGCGTTCTCTAGTAAGAATGTGCTATTCTTTGCCAATCTCCTTCCCTGATCTCTACTATAGCAATCCCCAACCTTGCTGCCAACTGCTTCGTTATGGAACCAGGTCTTCAGATGAGCGTCCGACCAGCTGGTTCTCCCGAAACCGGTCGTCTTCCAGCAGAGAGAAAAGACCTCTTCCACCCAGCACACACCAAGCCCGACTCTCCAGAACTTCTTCTGCTTTCGCCCTCAATCTTACAGAAATTCTTCGAAATCCGCTCGAAGGTTGACGAACTGGCGCTTACGAAAACAGCTGAGATCTCCAAAGGTGCCGATGTGGGCATTATACCTCTCGGAACAGCCAGTGCTGTCCCAACGTCGTCGCGTAATGGTGGGCTATCTGTCGTTTGAGGTTATCCTTACTTGAACTGCTACAGTATCGTCTACTCTTATCAGGATTCCGTCTCGGGGATCCATCCTTCTCGATGCAGGCGAAGGTACCTACGGCCAACTCGCGCGACATTTTGGGCCGGGCGTAGGAGACGTCTTGCGTGATTTACGCTGCATTTTCGTTAGCCACATCCACGGCGACCACCACATGGGCGTCGCGAAGATTCTTGCAGAACGACGACGGGTTTGTGTCGATTGTCCTTGGCTCTTTCTTTCCGGTTTGCTCAGTTCACTGCAGCTCGACCCCCCAGCAACGCAACCCCTGTATCTGGTCTCGATCCACAAGCTCCATCTGTACCTTCGAGAGCTCGCCAACATCGAGGACCTCGGGCTCAATGACCCGAACGGAGTTGTCACTGTCATCAGCGATGCCTTGCACATCAAGAAGTCGGGCGATTATCTCTACCACGGAATGTGGAGAATCGAAGGAGCGGAGCCGTGGACCGATTTCCAGCGGTAAATTCACCACTACTTCATTCTCGTCTGCACTCAATGCGAGGGTATTCGCTAGATCTTCGGCAGCCGGCATGCGACTTTGTGTGGCGCTGGGTTTGCAGAGTTTCAATACTATCGACGTTTTCCATCAAGTGAAGTGCTATGGTGTCTCGATACGGCATCAAGATGGATGGAGTATTGTGTAGGTCTCTCTTCGTTTCGTGCACATCCGGAGCTTATTGGTGGACAGTTTCTCGGCGGACACGCTCCCGACGCAGAGCCTCGTTCGTGGGGGGCACGGTGCGACCCTCCTGATACATGAGGCTACCATGGGCGACGACGAAGAGGCTATGGCGAAAGCTAAGTCGCACAGCACCATAGGGCAAGCCATCCAAATGGGCCGAAAGTTTGTGTCCTCTTCACTGTACCATCACCGCTCACCAGGACAAAACTAGCATGAAAGCCGAGAACGTGTTGCTGACGCACTTCTCCGCACGGTATCCGCGCCTGCCGCCCTCGCTGGGAGTCGCTCAGAGTCCGACAAGTGAGACGGGTGAACGGGAGCCAGTCGTCGCGCTCGCCTTGGACCATGCGCATCTCACGCTTGGGAGCATGTGGAAGCTGAATGCGTATCTCCCCGCAATCCAGCAGACGTTTGCAGATACCTCCGACGAACAGGACGAAGAGGAGAGACAGGCTGCGCTCGCGGCCGTACCATGATTTACTGACATTACCATCTCACCAACAATGTAGCTGAGCATTTGCATTCGCATTCATTTTGACTTGATCTTGTATCCGTAGTTCAGTAGTTCAATAGCTTAAGTATATACTAGTGCCATTTTGCTCGATGTTTAGGGTTTTGTCAGAGAAGTCATAATAGTTTCTCCACCCGACCCAACCAGGCTCACGGTACCGCGCACCAAGAAGCCACGGTTCTGGTAGAAGCGCACATTCGCGATATTTGTCGTTTCCACACACATTCCAGCCCCATCTGCTGCAGCCTAAAGCACTGTAAGAGCATTTCATCGGTATAAAGGACTGATACTTTGGATTCAATGGCTTTGATCAAGGCGGCAGAAAGGCCTTTTCGCTGATGTTCGGGATCTGTGCCGAGGAGTTGGAGGTGCCAGGACTTCAACTTCGTGCCTTCACCGATAGATGCTGTATTCGAAGCACTAAAACGTGGAATGAACTAGATACAAGAACTTGATTTTTGCAATTCCAAGAACGTCGGAAAGCCGCACATATTCAGACCACCATTTCTTCAATTCTGGAGAAAATTTCGCCTGGACATCATCCCAGCCCGCGGCGCGTTGTTCCTCACTAAGTTTGGTTCATCGCGGGCTGAATCTAATATAGAGTCTGAAGCGTTTACGTTGCCAAATATTCGGTCCCAGGGCCAAACCAAGCGGCGACGGCGCAAATGTCTGTCGATTGGAATCCGGCAACCCACAACTCGCCCCCGATGGCTGTGGCCCGCATTTGCGCACGTAGGCCATCAAGGCCTAATTCCATGTCTCCTCCATAGAGAGAATGGCCAAACGGATCGCCCCCTTGAACCAGTCTGAGCAGCGTGAGGCGCATCGCAAGTTACAGTAACAGACCCGCAAGAAATGCGTCGTTCAACACGTTGGCGGCCTTTTCGAGTTCATCCTCTGCAGGGAGATCAGGATTCTGATGAAGTACTGGAGACGAAAGCACCGGTCGGATTAGTGAGCTTGCGGACCACGATTTCTGACATGGGGAAGGGCAAGATAACGGCTGACAATGACAGCTGTGGCTGTACGATTATTCTCGCGCACGTGAGCCTGAGCTCTCAAGCCTGGTCTTTCCGTTCGCCACGCTTAGTCTCAACCGTTCTGTACACTGGCGCAAGGCGATTCCTGCACTGGCATTCTTGCAGAAGTGGTGCCCACCACGGAGTTGGGCATCCATTTATATCTCGCGTCGTTGGTATTCTGATGCGGCTGACTTTGCCGCACACAAAAAACCTAAGATCAAGCAATGGAAGGCGTCAGTGATCACAGGCCACACCTCCAGCACAAAGCCGACCATTGTTCTTCATTCTGGTGACCCCACTGGATTCTATGTTTTTAATTCCGGCGAAAATACCACAAGGGCATTTGCGGCTGGAACATCGTATTGGAACAAAAGTCATCTCAACGTGTTTCTTACGCAGACCCGACTGCAACGTATTGGAGGCCTAGGAGGTAGGCTTTGTTTTCTTTGCTACCACACCAGGCGCACGAATCTGTTAGGCATGATCAGCGACAAAACAAGAGCATTCGAAAATCTGAACGTCATCGGACCCTATGGAATATCTCATTACTTGGCTTCAATGCGATTCCACTTGTCCAGGTATATTGCCCTCTACCCTAAGAATTTCTGTGCAAATAACTTGGAGATAGAGACTCGGTTCATGCAAACGTCAAGGACACAAAAATGGTCCCAAATCTGGCAAACGATCCGACACCTTGTTATCAGGATGAAAATATCACGGTGTATAGCATCCCGATATCGCCTGCTGACACAGACATTACTGGTGGAGAGACAGAAAATTCCGCTCCTATCGCAGACACAACACGGAGGGACCAAGTAATCAGACTACGCAGGATCGGCGTCATGTTTCCTGACACGGGAGAACTCGACAAGCAAGACCATCCTTTACACAGAAAACCTCCCCACAAGCAGGACCCCCATTTCCATGAGCAGCTTCCCCGGCTATACGAAGAACGTCCTCAACTTGACAAGCTTCCTACTGTTGCCTACGTCGCGATATTTGCACGATCTGCGACCCTTAAATGCGACGTGGAAAAAAATGACGTTCTGAGGGTCCCGCCAGAAGAGCACGAAACGGATGATAATGCCACACAAACGGCAGACGATTCAACGACTGCACTTGCCCAGCCGGAACTTCCTCTAGTTGGTTGCTCCGTCTTTCTCTCTGCTGTTATTGACTTATTGGTCAGGTTGTGATGATTCTTGATATCCCCTCAACTGCTCATATCAACGGCCTACTCAAATACTTCTCCCGCTCCCCATTCTTTCGTCAATTCCGGTCTCAAAGACCTAAATATGCTGTCCACTCTATATTCCATCTATGTGGCAAGGGTGTCTTGAAAAGCAAGGGATATAAGAATTTTATGAACAAGTTCCCCGATAGTAATGTGAGCACCGTTCGTTTCGAAGGTTGAACACTGTCCTCATTTTCGTAGCATATAATTTCATCCCCACAATACGATCGTGATCTACCGAGATTCCAGTCCGTCGACCAGTTGACGCGTAACCGACTCGATCCTGTCGTGTTTCCAGCACCAATGCTTTTGCCAGAGCCCCCTAAACAATGGCACGGTGCGCGTTCTCCTTCGTTCCTCATCGACCCTTTTTATTCAAGGTGAAATTATTGTCTTCAGATATCCGTGATCTTCCTGCCAACTGTTTCCCGCTGGAGGCCGGCCTCGAACTTCGTATCCAGCACGGCTTTCGCCCTACAATGCCATCTACATCGACTGAGGAATTTGATCTATCTAACTCAACTTTGACAAAATTCCAAGCATTGCGAGCGGAGGTTAAAAAAGCGGAATGGGGCGAACGGCGTATTCTTCTGAGACGAACAAAGGAAGGGGAATTTGCCAACAAATACGACAGACTCCAGAGCGAGTACGACGTCGAGATAATCACTCTCGGAACGTCTGGAACCGGACCAGGTCTTTACCGAAATGGCAAGTAGCTCAGCTCATGTGCGTCTTCATTAACTGGAATTGGTCACGGTGATTCAGCCCCTTCGACTCTCATTCGCATACCAAAAACGGGATCCATTTTGCTCGATTGCGGTGAAGGGACGTGGGGCCAGCTTGTGCGCCATTTCGGCGCGCTCGGGGCAAACGATGTCCTGCGGGATCTAAGGTGTATTTTCATAAGTGGCAGCTGGAATGATCTCCACGGTGGGCTGGCTACGCTCTTGTCTAAGCGACAACAGGTGCGCCAGCTCCCGGACTTGCTGCTACGACTTCTCGCTCATGCACCGTAGCTGAAACCGCCCGCTTCGGATCCCCTATACCTGATGGCGGACTACCATATACACCTGTATCTCAGGGAGGTCTCGGACATTGAGGATCTCGGGATAGTGAATGAGCCGTCAAAGAGCGGGGTTATCTCTGTTAGAAACGAGGTGCTCTATTCCTCTGTTTCTTCTCAAGGCTTTGAGCATGAGTATAATGGGTGGGCTGACCCCGTACGGTAATAATCCGTTCCTATTTAGCGATGAACGTTTCTGATCTGCAAACGCGACATTGAAGATCGTACAAAGCCAGACAGGAGGCGTGTCGCGTACTCGGGTTAAAAAGCTTTGCGACTCTGGAGGCCGAGGATCCCAAAGTGCGTTCGGGTGAGGTCCATCACAGGTCGTACGGGGTTGTTTTTCATCATAATTATGGCTGGAGTATTATGTGCGTGTATAGTCAGTCATCTGGACTCCTACTACATCGTAACTGTTTCTCAGGTACGCAGGAAATGATGTCTCCCATAAAACGCTTTTGCGCGCCGGCAACGGCGTGACAGTCCTGATCCACGAAGGCTTCAGCGACGACGACAAACACCTTGCGCTGGTTCATACTGCTCACCGGTATGCTATGATTTGGTTTTCCGTCTCCCTTCCCAGGCCGCTCATGGATGTGCAGGATGAAAGCTCAGCATTTGTTATTCACGCGTCTGCCTGCGGGAAGACCATACCCCCGGCAGTCACTCCAGGAGCGACAACTGCGCACGCCGTGGCCGATAATTTCGTATGCGTTCGACCATGCGCGTGTATCGATTGGGACGTTGTGGAAGCTGAATCAATACCTGCCCATTTTGCAGCAGGTCCATCGAGAGCAGCAACAGGAGCTTGCGAAGGCTGGGCGGGGGGCGGAAGCGAAGGCCAGAACCGGTTGCTACGCTACGAAGGAATGCGCACTACAAGGGGGGGTGCGGAAAGAAAACTAGCGCTGAGTACTGCGTTGCAAGGCCACAAGGGGTTGATCTAGTCCAGTCTCTTTCCGCCTTCGCACTGGCAGGCTTCATTTCCACACCTGCCGGTTTTGACGCTATTTGGTGCCAGCTTCCCTCGATTTTCCGTTCGTTTGTCGTGCGAACCCAGCGCATCATTCGCCGCATGCCAAGGACAAGCCAACGACATCTTGATTTTGTGCAAACTCGTGCTCTTGCCCGCCACCGCTGCCATCACCGGTTCAGCGCCAATGCTCACGAACAGTCGGGACTACGCGGACCGGTTGGGTTCGTGAAGTGCCTAGGTTGAATGAAATTCTCAGCCCTGATCTCCAGGTTCTTACCCAACTCATAATGTACTTATTCTATACACCTGTTATTACACCTGACTGCTTGCTCATCTCCGTCCCGTGTGAAATCTGAAGAAAGGTCCAAGGAACGCGCGATGGTACCTACGGTTCTCGCTGCTGCGGGTGTGGGTTCTGTGATCTGAACCACTCAATTGAAGCGCACCCACAAGACTATTAGGTTGAACAGGAATTCGAAATATTCATTTGTTGAACAGCTTCAATTAGCGCCCGCGCCAGGTGGCCACGTTAGCGCGCTGATCAAACGCTGATTCCACCGTGTACGGTGTTGACCAATACATACCGTTGTAAATACTTCTTTTCTTCCTGCCCCTCCACGGCTTAGGCCCGCTTTCCAATGGCGCGACCATCCACCCTGGCATTTACTGTAATATCACTCCTTGCATGTCTGGATTTTGCTCGAGGGCATGAGCACGATGATGAGCTATCCGAAGAAGACATGAACCTCCCAACTGATTCAATCCTATGGATCCACATTTTCCTGCAAGCCGCAGTCTGGGGCGTCCTCTTCCCAATAGGCATGGCGCTCGGCATCTCGTGCGTCTTCCCCGGCTCTCATTCCAGCATCATTTCCTGAGTTTCGGAAATTTAAATTTACAGCCGGAGTCGGTGGCACGTCCCTTTACAGAGCGTCGGCTTCCTCTTGACCGCGGGCGGGTACATCCTGGGCCATGCACACGGCGGGCGCAAGTTCCTGTCCTCCGCACACGAAGTATTCGCGTCGATCTTACTAATACCGATCGCGGCGCAGCTGGTGCTCGGCGTGTATCTGAAGCTGCACATTCACGAGCGCTCGCTGCGCCCGTGGGCGGTTATTGCGCATGGTGTGGTGGGGAAGGCGTATCCCGTGTTGGCATGGACGCAAATACTCTTTGGCGCGATGGCGTACCGAAGTTATTGTCGGGGGTGCGTATGCACTGAAGCTTTATTCGACAGCGCACCGACGGAGAGAGTAACCTCGCATGTTTGACCTTTAGGCGGCAACCTCGAGCAGTGTTTGGCGCACTATATCATGGGCTCGGGATTCATTGCTTATGGCGCTATAATCGCGATCATGCTGCTTGTCGGCGAGGTCGGTCCTCTTATTCACTCGTTAAACTTCTCATCTGGAAAATGTCAAACAGGGCTGGGTGCGCAGGAGCGGCCGCTCTCCAGAATGGTGGGATTCATGGGTGATATTCCTCTGGGGAATCGGTTCGTTTTCTTTCCTCTTCCTTGAAGAAATTCAATTTAACGGGAGCCAACTTGCGTGTGCAGTGAACACTTTTACTGAACATCGTGGTAATAACTGGTCCGTGAAGGATATGCAGCACACGTTGGTGTCGTTTTAATCATAATGTACTTGAAATCCAGCTCACGACGCGTACAACAGAATTCTCGGTGTATTATGTGCGTCTGTCTCATCGCCCGCACGTGTACATGTATATCCCATTCCTAACCCAACTTGCAGGGGTGGCTGGTGGCCTTCTGGGCATAATCCTCGCTCGCAACAACAAGGTAACCCATCCCTCCACTCTTATTTATCTTCGAGGAAAATCTCAAGCCATCCCATTATGAAGCGGAATGTTGTTCCCGGAATTATGTATGTGATGAATGATATCGCTGCTCTTGTCATCTCCAGTTTCCAACTCTCATTTTCTTACTCTGACGCACAGATTAATTTTAACCGGCTGGGCGATGTCCGAGCACGCACAGCGGCTTATGATCTCGACTAAGGTACGCTTTGCTTTTCACTATCCGCGTAAGACGCTAATCGTGCACGTACGCGCAGGTCCACGCGATGTTCGGCTACACCCTTATGCTCGCGGGCGTCACCCGCATCATGGAAGTGTGTTTCTTCCCTTCCTCTTGGGCGTCTCCCAGGGCAGTTGACGCGGTGGAGGACGACAATACAAGCGACCACACCCTGGCGGAGCAGCCAAGTCCACAGTATGTGGGCCCGTCTGCGTCAGCTGGTGCGGGTGCGAGTGCGGAGGGAAGTGGGAAGAACACAGCGGCGAAGGCGTTTCGACATTTACCTGCTTTCGTACGTGCACCTATTGCGGTTTTCTTGAGTTGAACTGACGAGGCGGTGAAGTTGTTGGTTGCGTCTGGGTAAGTTGCCTATAAAATAAATAATTTTTTTGGTGTATGGATGACGCTAACCCGTTACGCGTTCGCAGGGTGCAATTCATGTCCGGGACGGACGAGGAGTTAGACTATGTGCACAATAATGAGATGGACCACGTCACATATATTTTGATTATGTTCAGGTGCAGGCCTGCTTGCTCTGTGATCCCGGATACTGAACATTTTCACAGCATCGCATTCCTCCTCTACGCGCTCATCGTGTATGTGATACATGTCTACGCCACGACGGGACGGAACGCTCCTTCTGCATCATCAACATCGGACGGCAATAATATTGAAATGACGGCACCGCGGAATAAGTGGTACTCGCGCGTGCCGAACGCGGAGAGTGGTGAGGGGGAGGCGCTGCATGTGATTGGGGAGGACGAGGAGTAGTGTGTATGTGACTTAGATGGGTATTTAATATTAAGCGTGTTGTGTTGTATCCACTGTCTACGAGGCTTTCGAGACGCATGCAGGAGAGTACTCGGTGCGCACTACAAGATGGCGAATGCGGAAAGGATGGACAAAATTACGAGATCTCTAAATGATGGATGAGCTGCAATGCCGCTCATTTTGTCCACCTATCCAACGGCTGTGAGACGAGTGTTGCATTCCAACTCGAAGCAGAATTTTGGTTGCGACCCTAGATTAGGGTCAGCACCGCTTTGAAGCCAGATGCCGTACAACGTGATACCGCTGACGCACCCATCTAGTTTCTCCGACACCCATTCCGCTGCTATTCGATTTTATTCCTCTAAAAAATTCAAGCTCGACTCTCTGTCTACGTTTACGCGTTTTATGAGCGCTATCACTATGGTCGGCGCGCGAGAAGCGCGACGCCAGACGCCACACGCGTACGGACCGCAGAGTGGATGGCGATCAAAATGCAAGATCTTGAGATACGAAAGACAGGTTATAAATGTCCGAGCGGCACGTATATAAACGCGTAGGCTTAGTGTTTCTCATTTCCGACTCATCCTCCTCCACCCCAACCATAAAACGAACCAAGAAACGATGTCCGCTGGGAAAACTTGTCTCATTCTTGGGGCCACTGGCCAGGTTCGTATAGTTTTCCCTCTTTCATTTGCATGTCTATAAAAAAATTCAACTCCAACGCTACTCGCAGGTCGGCAGCACGTTGATGAAAGAACTCGTCGCCTCGAACGTCTTCACCAAAATCGGCGAGTTCGGGCGCAAGAACACGCCTCTGGACAAGCTGCCGCCCGGTGGCAAAGACAAGGGTACCTCGCCAGCTCCGATAAAAAATGATGTTCTAAAGCCAAAAAGTCGAACAGCATGTAATCGATTTTGAAAAGCTCGAGGCGGCCGGGATGAAGGAGGGCAAGTGGGATGTCATCTTCATCGCAATGGGCACGAATCGCAAGGCGGCCGGAAGCCAAGAGGCGTTCGAGAAGATCGATCGCGAGTATGTGATTAATGCGGCAAAGGCTGCGCGCGTTGAGGGGCACAACCAGCGGTTAGTGTATGTTTCTGTAAGTCCACGCATCTTGTACTACTGGTAGCAGCGCGCTGACGTTGTGGATGCAGACCTTCAACGCGGACGTCAATGCCAGCCTACCCTACTTCAAGTCGAAGGGGATCACAGAAGTGGGCCTCGCGAACGTTGGGTATGACGATACGATTGTCTTCCGGCCGGGCTTCTTGGGGGGCACGAACAGAGACCACTTCAGACTGGGGGAATCGATTGCTGTGTAGGTGTCCAAAATTTTATTTTCACGAAGTCGCTCACCATTTTTGCAGGGGACTTACTCGCACGTTCTTCTCGACGGGATATCACATTATGCTCCCCACGCTCGCCAAGGGTCTGCGCATCGCCGGGGAGGTTGGGACGGCGGGACTGCCGGTAAAGACGACGCAAGAAGGCAAGGAGGGTGCCAAGTTCACGCTCGTCCTCAATCCTGCTGCTCTTCAGCTCGGCAAGTGACTACCGGCGAGGCTTTGAGTATCGATTATGCATGTACATACACACCAGCTTTATTATTCGTTTAGTAGTACAACGTCCTGTTGATCGCATTTAGACTGTTCTATTTACCACAGCATTCACTTCCGGATCCTCTCAATTCATGCACTCGCATTCCAGCCACTATCTTTACCCTCAAACTGCTCGGAATAATTCTTCAAGCTTGATGCTCGGTTGAATAAGACACTGGTGTAGCAGGACTAAGCCTGCCAACGGAACGGGTCCACAAATTTCTCCGACGCCGCAACTGAATGGTAGTAATAATGCATACACATCTCTTCATCCTCCTCCACTTCTTGCAAAATGCTCCGTCCCTTCTTGCTTCTCCTGCTCCCTCTGCTTGGCGCCGTAGCATCCGCCCCCCGCTGCCTCCAATGACACAGAGTTTCTGGCTTCAAGTGGCTTGACTGACCAGCAAAACTCCAACTTTTATTCCCCAGAAGCGGGCGCCGCCTTTGCGCCGAAGACTGCGCTCATCCTAGGTGGGACTGGCCAGGTTGATTTTCTTCTTCATTCCACTCGAGGACAAAACATTTAACGAACGCGCGTAGGTCGGCGGCAAACTCCTCAGAGAGCTCATCGATTCCAACACCTTCACCCGCATCGGCGAATTCGGGCGCCGCACTACGCCACTGGATACGCTGCCCGCCTCAGCGCAGGACAAACTCGTCCAGAAGGTTATTGACTTCGAGCACCTTGAGGATGCGGGTCTGAAAGACGAACAATGGGACGTCGTGTTCATTGCGATGGGCACGAGCAGGAAGAACGCGGGCAGCTTCGAGGCATTCGTGCGCATCGATCGCGAGTATGTGATCAACGCTGCGAAGGCGGCGAGGAGCGACAAGCACCCGCAGAGGCTGGTGTATGTCTCGGTGCGTCTTTATTTCGTCTATTTTTTCCCCATTGTTGTTGGCGAACCGCGCGCTTACTTGAATGCAGACCTTCAATGCGGACGTCAACGCCTGGCTTCCCTACTTCAAGTCCAAGGGCATCACAGAAGACGGTTTGGCCAGCATCGGGTACGACGACACGATTGTCTTCCGCCCAGGCTTCCTCGCGGGGACGAACAGGCCCAAGTTCCGGCTTGGAGAGGCAATTGCGCTGTACGTCCTTCTCTCAAAATTCGTATCCCTGCGCGGCTTAACTGATGTTTTTTTGGCTTCGCAGTGCAATAGCCAGAGTCCTCACAATGATTGGCATCCCCGGCTACCGCATCGAAATCACCACCCTCGCCACCAGCCTCGTCCGCGCGGGCAAGCTTGGCTCCGCCGGACTCCCCGCAGAGGTCAAAGCGACGCAAGTGGGCAGGGACGACGCGCGGTACGCGCTCGTCAAGAGCGTCGGGGCGGAGGAACTCGCCAAGGATTCCCACAGTCCCTGTACAGGAGGAAGTGAAGAACTATAAATCCTGAGGACTCAGTGTTGGAGGGTATCGTTATGAGTTAGTTCTATTATACAGCGGCCCGCGCGACGCGATTCCTTTCTTACTGGCTACAAATAAGATATACACTGCGTACGATACGACTAGAGTAGGTAGAATACGAAATATGAAGCGAAGGGTAAATAAGAATTGCAAAATGCGAAGATTGCAAGTGGATAACATGGCACAGCAAGTATACGAACAGATTGTGGCATTCGTTAAGTCGCCGCCGTGGCATTCCGCTGCGCGACCTTTGTGCGTGCTACGACACCAGGGAAGGGCAGCGAGTACCGCTTCGTGAGCGACTTAAGTCGCTGGAACGAGCCCATCTTGACGTTGTTCATATTACGGTCCCGCATCATCGACTCGACGCGCTCTGCGGGCGTCTTGGGCGTGTCCTGCAGCAGCCAGATGGACGGGATGGACTGCGTGACGGACTCTGCTTGCAATCATGAGCACAAGAACCCAGAACATAATGAAAGAACGGTGCAACTCACCTTCGTTCGCAAACGGGTGCTGGTGGTCGAGCGAGAACTGTGACCGCCTTGGAGCAACGAGCTCCGCCTCCGTCGCGCTTCGGCTCGGCATAACCGTGATATCGTCTCTCGTCCCAAGGTAGCTCGTGACGATCGTCGCCGGCGAGCGGGTCACGACTTCGATATCATCGATACTCGTCCGCCGCGGCGACACCGGTACCACATTAGTCACCTGCGCCTCCTCTGTGGCATCGTCGTTGTCAATGTCGTTCTCGTCTGAGTCCGACGGCGCAAAGTCAAGAAACGACTCGATCGTCGATGTGCGGCGTTCAGTCGCGGGGCTGGTGGGGAGGGGGAGCGTGGGCACAGGGAGCGGCGGCGGGTGCGAGCCCTTGCGCATCTGTGCCTTGATGGGCGGCATCCGCAAGCTGCTCATGGAGGTGCGCTGCGAACGGCGCCGGGCGGCGGACACGGAGCTCACGCGGCTCACGTCGGTGGTGCGTTGGCTGCGGGCCGTGCGCGCGCTTTTGGCGCTTTTACCACTGCGCGTGCTCCGGACGCTCCGCGCGCTGCGGATGCTCACAGCGTCGTCGGTGGTGTCTGTTTCCGTCTGTGGACTAGGATCCATTGACGATGTGCTCGCTGGCAACCCGAGGATCAATGGTTCCAGCGCTGGCGTTTGGAGGAGACTTTCCACAGTCGGGCCGCTCATCGACGGTGTTCTGAGGAGGTATTCTGTTTCTAAGGCCGTAGCCGCCGGTGTTTGAAGCAGACTGTCCACGGTCGGGCCGCTTATCGTCCCGAGGAGGAATTCTGCTTCTGAGGGCGTCGGTGTCGGTAGTTTCAGTAGCGAGGGCGAGGACGGGGTCGTGTCCTGGGTCCAAGTCGACATTTGCGATTGTTCAGAATGCATGCGCGAGATGGCATCCAGACTAAGTGTATCCTCCATGGGCCGCGCCAGTATACTCGCGTGAGAAGAAGCGCCGGAAGGAGATTTGCGATGATTCAACGAGTTCAACGAGATGACCCGGGACGAGGCGGAGGGAGACTTGCGGTGGTTCAAGGAGATGACCTCGGCAACCTCAATCACCGCGTCGCCCATGTCCAGGGTTGCTTCGCCCAGATCCTCTTCGGCCAATTCCTCATCAGAGGCTGCAGCATCCATGTCGTCCATCTCTTTTGCCAGTTTTTCTGCTTGCTGCCATGCGTCATTCAGCTCGGCTTCGAGCGTCGAAATTTTGGCGCGTGCGGTGAGCAGCTCTGATGTTCTTCGACCATAGCTGCTGTTCAACTAGAAACAAGCACGACGAGATAAGCTCACATGTTGATGGATTTAACTACACAGACCTTACGCAGCGCGATAGCAAGCGCACTCGACCAATGCTGGTCTAACAGATGGTTAATCTGTCCCACCTGATCGGCGATCTGCAGCAGCTCCTCGAGGAGCTGGTCGCATTCCACCGTCGTTTGGGACAATTGGCTGGTGAGCTTCGCGACGAGGGCCGCACCTTCCTTATCGTTGTACCCCGAGAATGAGTGCAGAGCCTGCAGGAGCATCGTACGACGGTGAACCGTGAAGCGATACTTGGACTGCGTCACAGTCTTTAGTATGTTCAACCGCTCGAGCTCTGCGGGGAGAGTCTGTTCTAGGTTTTCCATCGAAAGCACTCGGATAAAGGACTCGCGGGAGGATCCGCGAATCGCGGTCGAAACAAGTGCCTGCAGCACGTTTAATACCGATTAATACCTACCGCCAGGAGAAGTGCTAACCTGCAACTCCTTGGAGTTGAATGTCCCTGATTTGGTAGAGTCAGAATAGAGCGACGAGAAAAATTGGATTAGCCACATAATGCTGCCTCCAGCGGGAGGCCTTTCCACTTCACTGGCACAGAATCGAACTTGATTTGAGGCGGGGGGCGTAAGACCAGCCACTTTGGGCACGGATGTGACGTTTAGCGGTTCATCCGGAACCTCCACGTCTGGCGATGTGGGCGGACTCAGGGGCGGCGGGGGCGGCGGAGAATTCGTTCCCGGTGTCGAGGCCGAGTCGTATTCGCGCTCAGTAATTGCAGCGAGGTTTTTCGAGTCTGATGGTGGTTGGTGCTCATGATCAGCCGAGGGCGGCGCACTGTATCGTGGTGACGGCCCCTGGCTTGATACCGTCGATGCCCTCGACGACTGGGACCCGGCTGTCGCGTCTGGCGGCGGGAGAATCGAGTTGCGCGACGTATTTCGTGTGCGTGGACCCATTGGAGCGGCATCTGGCGGGGCGAGATTCGATCTCGTCCTTGGACCCATCGGCGCAGTCTGGGGCCTGGCGCCGCGCAGAGATGTTCTGCGAGAGGGCAAGAGCGAGTCTCTCACATCCATTGCAAGATTAGCGCCTGGACAGTTTGACAAGTCAAGAGAGAAGCGCAAATAAAGCAGAATCCTTCAACAAGAGTCGCACGGACTAAAATACACTCAATGCGCGCTGAATTGGCACCGATCATTGATGCTTTGTTGGCTTTGTTATCGGCCAATTCGGACCCTGAGCGCCGAATGTCACCTCAACTCTCCACATTAAATTCATTAGCGAGATATAGGTACAATAAGGTCCATTAGTCCATGTCTGTCGTGTCCGTGAGTTTTTGCGAGTTATTACAATGTTATTTCCACCTCGGCACGCCGCCTTCACCCCGAGACACCAACGGGAATTCAAACCTATCCAAAGGTCCACCAAGGATCTGACAAGGCACGCCTTTTTCACGTTTAGACACCAACGGGGAAACGGAACGTGTCCAGCGGGTCCACGGCAGCCTTGATGGACTGGAGACGCGCGTAGTGCGAGCCGTAATAGAGGGTCGGGGCATTTGCACCAAGCATGTCATCCGCGTAGTTAAGGTACGCGCCGTAGTTCCAATTCGCAGGGCTGTTCGAGACGATGCTCGACACCATGCCATTCAAGAACGAGAACCCATCTGCGGGGTAAGGGGGCGAGTTGCCTTCGGACGAAGCATAAAACTGGATCGTAAAGAGAGTGTCGCGCTTGGCAAATGCCGTCGAATCCAAAGGCACGGCATTGATGGCAGAGTTGCTTCCTCCGTAAAGCTCCACTTCAACGAACCAATCCTGATTACCAGTTAATTTAATTGAAGACAGCTGAAATGAAGAGCTCACCGTGTCCGACGAGAATCCCTGGGTTGCCATGTATGTAACGAAAGCCTTAATAGCAGCAGCAGACATCGGTGAGCCGGAAGGTGTCATGAGCGACTTGGTATAGAACGTATCCCGTGTCTCTGTAGCCGTCGAAGTATTCAAAGGCTGCGGGTTTGCAAGAGTAGACACGCTCGTTGATGTAGCTTCCAGGAGTGATTGTCGACCACGACGGCGTCGGCAGGGTCGAGAGGTACGGCGCGATCGTTGAGGAGAACAGGTTGGCGGCGCCATACCACGCACCGGTTAATCCGACGTTAACATGCGAGTTGGAAGGGCCTCTACCAAACACGAGCTCGGCACCGAACTGGGCAGAAATGTTCGTCGCCGCAAAAGTCTGCAACGCCGCAATGGCGTTGGAGGCGGTGGTAATGTCCATACTATTCCCAGCCATACTGGAACACGGTGGCTGATGCCGGAGCGGCAAAAGTCTGCACTTCGATGGAGGTGACAATGCCAAAGGAAGGAGATGCACCGCGGATGGCCTGAAACACCGAATTCAACACAGAGAATGAACCCAGCATGGTGGTGCTCACCCAGAAGAGATCCGGATTAACTGTCGACGAAGCGGTCGCAATGGTGCCATTTGCAAGGACCACGGTTGCAGACTTGATGGTGTCCAGGGTCAATCCCCACGCGCGACTCGTAAACCCAAATCCACCTAATTCGCCCATGTCAATTTAACAAATTACGCGTTCAATTTGCGGCGCGGACTGACCGTATCCGGAGTGACCACCAATGCCGACATAGGGACACGTCCCATGGGGAATGGCACGGCCAGCGTTATTCAGCGCAAGCGCAATATCCCCCAGCCTGTTCCCCGTCTCGATCAATGCGGTGTTATTCGACGAGCGCACCGTGATCGCCTTCATCTTGCTCATATCGATAACCAGCGCCCCGCTAGCTCCGCCAAGGCCATTAGCGATATATGAGTGCTGTAGATCGTTAACATGTTAACGGCCCGGTACGGTATAAGAAGCATAAAAAACGCACGCCTCCACTGCGGGCAACGACCTGCATCTTCTGCGCCGTGCCGGCTGCGACAGCCTCGGAAACTTGCAGGACAGTGGTAGGGTACGCAATGGCCGCCGGGGAAATCGTGAACCGCTGGTTAACTGATAATATCTTATTTGAAAGATGGACACAAAGCCGTAAGGATCGCACTTACAAGCTTGGGCAGCGGTTGCGTATCCCGAGTTTCCGGGGAAAAGCGCACTGATGCCATTTGCGGTCAGACTCTGCTGCAGCGTACTGGGAGTCGACGTAGACGTCGTGCTGATCCATTGTTGGTTGATTCCCCCAGTACAGGTCCAGATTTGCATCTAATTGAGCGTGTCAAAACTTTAAACATGCGTGACAATAATGGGAGATGGTACGCACGACGTTCCCGTTTGTCGTCACCCCGTTGGTGAGATCCAAGCAGCTCGAATGCCCAGTCCACTGAATGGTGTTCCCCGAAACCGTCCACTTCTGGTTGGTGTTCCCTGTAGCACACGTCCAGATCTGCATCTTATTCCCATTGGTAGTGGCGCCATTTGTAACGTCGAGGCACTTGGTGCCAAAGAGCTGGAGTGTGCCCCCAGTGACGGTCCAGTTTTGGGAAGTAGAACCACCAGAAACACAGTCCTCAATCTCAACAGCGGCGCCGTCAGTGTTGGACGCAGCGGTGAGGCATTTTGCAGAGTTGGTGCTCGGCTGAATTAACGTTGCGGCGCCCAGAAGAATTGGAGACAGGGCAAGGAATGAGAGAGGACCGAGCATCTTGCAATACACGGAGGCGGATGAAAAAAAGCGAAGACGCGAGGATCTCTTTATATAACAGCTAGCCGAAAGCCCGAAGATGTCTAACAATATTTATTGAGCTTTCCGTCTTGGTGTTTCAGGATTGAGTGGAGACTCGAGAGCGGCATGTCCGTCGCCGCGACGTGTCGTAATCGGCGCTTGAAGTGCACCCCCAAGAATTACCTTCTTTCGCCTCTGTTGGCACAGATACGAGTGGCCAAAATGCCTGAGTTTCCGCGTGAAGCGGTCAATGCTCGCCGGCTTGAGAGGAGGCCGACATCGGATTGCGTACCGCCTTTGTCGTCGGAGGTTTGAAGCTCTGATTGGCATGCCAGTCCCGAAATGAATTGAGCGCCAAGACTGGGGCTAGGGGTCTGAGGCCGTTCAAACGTTCATGCCCGGCATGGATGCCAACTTCCAAGTTGCAAGGTGATGGGACGATCCGGAACATTCCGCCAGATTCCGCCCCGGCATTGAACCTCTACTCGTTGATCCACTCACTCCCTGCCGCGTCAACATCAATGTAGCTGGACGTGCTTTTGGGTTTAGACGACGGGACTGTGCCAGAAGTGCGCGCATCTAAATCTTGTCGTGAAATCTTGAAATCTTGAACTTGTAACGTTCTTTGGTCGTTGTCGTCGCGCCTCTCTCGCCTGCAGTACATTCTGGCCCCCGTGGTGAGATATTGGTGCTTCCGGATCTTCGGGGCGTATAAGTACTGATGCTGTCTGTATCCAGCTCGAAGGACGAGCCGTCTCGCAATGCGCTTGCCCGACTGAGCTTCCAGTACAGGGAAGAATGAGAGCCAATAATACCTGCCAGTGCCTGACTCACGACTTGTATCAGATCCATTCAACGGCGGTTATAAGACACTGGCATTCATCTGGATATTTATCAGTCTCCCACTTTCGTTACCCTTGCTTCAGTACTAGCGTACATCGGAGGGACGGCTGGGCATTCTCATTGACAACCTGGGCTTCAGATCTCTATGTGGACCCGGCATACAGGAGGAATCCTCGTGGCGAAACAAGGCATTGGCGGACATTGAAAGACTGAAGTGTCGAATCTCCTCTCAATGGTCGCACCGAGCGTATGCTGGCCAAGCTGGAATCACAGCAGTCTCGCGGAACCATCGAACTAGTGTCCTTTCGGGGAAGTCTGGCACCCGGCCGTGCACATACACTGTCAGTCCCCCGAGATCTTATCCGAGATATCCATCCAGCGTAGCGCCAGGAAACTAGCTGAGGCACTCAGGACGCGGAGATGCAAACTAAGCTCAATATCCTGCTCGTTGTTCGAGAGGTCGCGTTGTATACCCCACGCTGTGGTGCCAGTTCCTTTTGTGTGTAGCAGAACACTGCCGTTGGTGTTCTATCACTCGTCGCTGCACAGAGCCGGGTCGTTGCCTCTAGACTTAACACTGGCTGATTTCGGACATGGGAGCTATTGGGCTGGGGCAGTGTATGTCCTCCACATACCCTGCCATGCTCTCTGCACCTGCAACACCTTCCTGGCCAAAATTCTATATACCTCGTTCAGCCACTGTTCTCGCCTCCACATCAACTCATGAACTTGCGGAATCTCGTGGTCCACTCGTACGAAGAGAGCATCCATGATCCCCTCTCGAATATTCCGTGGAGTCAGCTGTCGCGTCTCGAAATCCGGGCCCAGCACGACAGACGATCCATCTGGCTCAACTGACATTCTCTTGCCAATTGTGCATCTGACTCACCTGGTGGCAACACGACACGCTGTCCGGTTTGCCTACGGCACGGGTGATAGCCCTCCTCGAGCTTCACACGTTGGAGATATTCTGGTTATGCAATGAAACGCAATTCCACGGAATCATCCCTCATCCATTCATACGCCTCTTTGACAACCTGTTCATTCCGTCGTTGAAGTCTCTGACAGTGGTGATAAGCAAAAATGCGGATCTCTTTGTTATTCCGACGCTCGTGAGCCCCGCCGCTCGCTGCGAATTCCCGCTCGACTCGCTCCACATTAGTATGGCTGCCTCCACCTCGTCTGCGAATTTTCCCGTGGACCCACTTGGTTTGCGCGGGATCTCCCGACCCTGACATCCTTGCATGGGCGCAGATAGGTCTTCGCCCGGGTTAGTGGAAGCTCTGACCTGTACCGCAGACAACCATCAACTCTTCCTGCAATATCTCGCTGGCACTCAGGAGTTATGAACATGATGGAGCGAAGCGGCATCCCCTGTTGTTCACCTCATATTCGTCTCGCGCGATTTTCCAGTTCCTTACCGCATTCGCTGACATGGTTACATCGCGTCGAGCATCAAATTCTCAATCACCGACTGTAGCTTCACTTCGTCGCTTCCATCTCAGTGCGGCCGTCCCTGACGTCGAAATTGGTAATGAGAAGCGCCATTGCTTGACAGTGCCAGCAAAACTGCCGACGAGTACACTCTTTCCCGTCTCCTCAACGTTGTTCATAATAACCATAGCCTCCGTGGATCCTTGAATTTCGAGCATTTCGATCAGGAGCTTGAACATTCGTCCTTAAACAGCCACTTCCACTTGCCTGCTACTCAATATCAATGTACCTAGACGTGTGCGATTTGTTCTGTATCAAACACATAAGTACCAAGATGGTCCGCTATAATTCGCCAGGGCCAATGAGTGGCAGAGCCCGCTACCATTACAATTTGGGTGGTTGCTGCTCTACGAAAGAAGTCCGAGCATTGTCGTGAGTGACGACCAGCTCAAGTTGGGTGGGATCGGTAGACAATTTCAGATCTTTGTTCAATGCTGATCCTCTTGTTATTTGTGATACAGAAAACCATTGTTCAGCGAGAATGAATGACATTGTTCCGTAGGTCTAATATCCATTTCGTTTCGTGTCCTTTCGTTCTGTATTTCACCGCTAACATTCCATCTCCACCCCATTGTACGGGCCTAGACAAGCCGATGGTGAGTAATGATTTTTCTGCGCACTAAGCGATTGAACTCACCGTCGTGGTCACTCGTGTCACCGCTGAAAATGGTTGGGACGTCCCCTTCGGAGAAAAATCAGTCTCAGATCCGCCCAGCACAGAAATGCTACTTACCTGTGGAGCAGAGATCGCTTTCGTTGTCTTGCCCTGGACATTAAATATGAGGTCAACGGCGGAATCATGTTAGCACCTCATTGTTATATCGTTACCTGGACAGGCATCCCAAGCACCCGAGTCCTAAGGCATGGCGTTAACGAATATGCAACGGCGCAAACAAAGCCGCAAACCTCGATGTGGATTTCACCAGTGGGGTGATGGAAACCAAGGAACATCCCTGATTGAAAAATAAGATCAGACAAGCTCATCCTTGAAGCAGAGAACGAGCCTGGTAGAATGGGGACGGGATCTTCCCTATGATATGGTCAGCTAGATTCTCAGAAGTAGCAAGGGAATTATGAACTTGTTGTTGATATGGGTCACGGTATTCCCGACGCTTGCCAAATTTGCAAATGCTTGATTTCCCACCTACAGAGACCGATTTAGTCGGTATCGCGGTCGTTTGTGAGACGAGGATAATGCACCCGAGGTAATCCGTAAACAATGGTCTGGAAGGTTACTCCTGTGATGTGGAGAGGGAGGTAGACGGAATCAATAAGTGCAATGGCACCGCCTATGGTAGGTTTTAATTGGATGAATCACGTCAACTCCAAGAGCCCCACCTAGACTGTGGCCAGTTATCGTCACTTTCTTGATACCAAACTGCGACAATGCAGTCTGGACAGCTGTGAGAACGTCCGTTGCAGTCCTACATCATGAGTCTACTTGGAAGATTACAAGGTTGGAAAACACACACTTCGCCTGCTCATCTCTAAACCCGCTGTGCACTTCGACTGAAGAGCTCACGCCAGGGAATAGAGTCGGGTCCAAGGTACCAAGGAAAAAATCAGAATCCGTGACGAGGGAAAGGCTGAGCATATGGTTAGGGCGAAAGTCGTTTGAATGAGTTGCCAACTCACATCTGAGTGGGATCCGTTCCCTGGTGCGATACAATGACGGTGCCCAGAGTTTCGTCCACGCCGACGAACCAGAACTGGACGTCGTCGCCATCTCCTCCAGAAGCAATAGGATGGAAGTTTGGGTTCGCGCCGACGCAGTTGGCTACAACGATGTGAATTCTCTGCAAGTACTAGTAGGTAAATGCGCTGACTTCCGCAATTCCATGCCAAAGTGGAAGCTGGGGAGCAATACCCTGCAGCCGCATAGAACGAGTACGGCGTGAATGTACTGATCTGCGCTGAGGACAGAGACGTTATTGCCTGACGCACGCTCAGAGAAGGCGCCGCAGCAGCGAGCGAAGCAAGGGCGAGCAGAATCGCAGCAAGGGGCGCCATTTCAGAACGGGTTGGCGAGCAGTCCGCACGTCGCATGCATTGTCATAACGGCTACTTATGCGTCGGAACATGAGAGACTCGTTGGAGCTGTGATTGTTCTCTGATGGATCATGGCCCAGCAACAGAATGCTTGATTTAGGCCAGAAAGCCTGATTTAGACGAACGTGGTATTGCGCCGGGATCAGGATAGAGGTCACGAGAGGAAGATTTTACGTCGTTTTTCCACACCGACCGTGACCGAGGAGGCCGACGAAGCAAAAACAAAAGGTAGACATCGTGGCCATGCAGTCCTCTGTCAGAGAGAGGCCATCGAAACTTGATCCTTCTGTTCCAAAGGTGTAGAATCATAGCGACATGCAGTGACCTTATTTTAGTTCTTCAGAGTACACGGTTCATTGGTCACCCGTGCGGGCACCACATGACGGCTTGGACATACGATTGATGCGAACGACGCAGCCCTGAGCCCAAGGTCGCCGTGGTCGACGTCATTTTGGTCGGGAAGCAATGGCTGGACTCTCTGATGGTGGTGGCTAGTGGCGGCTGCCAGCCTCTGCCAGTGGTTGAGTTTAGAGTTGATGGGTATGCCTTACATCAGCTTCCAAACAATTTTTCAACCACAAACTCGGAACTTGGACTTGGAAAGTTCAACATGAACTCTAGGCAGTGCAGTCGAAAGCGACGTTGAAAAGTGAACAGCTTGTCGAATTCTCCAAAGATTTCGGCTTTCGGCAAGGTCTCCTTGAATCAAGTACCGAGCTACTCGCGATCGGCCATTGACTTTCTGGCAAACGAGCGTCTGGCAGCGAGTGTTAGGTGGTAGCTTGAACTACGTATGCACAGCGTGCATAAGAAGGCAGGGGTATTGCTCAGCCAGGGGTTTAGGCTGCCATCTCCGACTGTCGAAGTCATTGCGACCGCCGTGCAACGTTCTCTCCAGCGTGGAACATAGTCGGCTGACCTTCCAAGGCCCCGGGTGAAGCTCCAGATGGACAGTTTTTGCCCGTCAACATGTTCTTCGCCGAGTTGCTTCCAGCGGATTGCCTCACCTGTCCCAAGGAGGACCATATTCTGAGTCGCAGAGGCGTTAGAGCGTTCTCAGGCGAAGGTATATACGTGTATGTGAGCTGGCATGAACCCCGAGTCAGTTCACTCTCGACCTGCACGATGCGTGCGACTAGGACCTTGTCCCAGGCCATTGCCTTTTTGTCCTCTGTCTTTCCTGCTGTTCTGGCTGTGTCTGGACTGCCCGGACTGCCTGACAAAATCTATGGCGTAAATTTGGGATCTTGGTGCGTCATTCTGTGGTCTTATTGTATTTGCTCAATTGTTCATTGCGCATTGTCCCAGGCTCGTCTTGGAATCATGGATGCTACCCCAAGAATGGCTGGACATGGGCGGAGAGCAATGCGACGATTGTTCCACCTGCATTGCCACGGAATTGTGATTGAACTTCCTTCCTCGTTACATTTGAACTGCGCACTCATTATTCCCAGCGCTTTCGCGAAAGCATTTCCAGACACTGTGGATAAGATCTTTGCCAGACATTGGTTCATTTTTCCGTGCAACAGCACGCGCCATCTCTTACTCGAGTGACAAGGACATCTTGGTTCAATCAACCAGACGTCGATGCGCTGAAGGCCAATGGAATAAATACCGTCCGTATTCCCGTAAGTTTTTATGCGATAAGGTGGTTTGGTCTTTTCCCTCAGGGTACCCACCCAGCTTGGCTATTGGATCGTCGAAGCCTTGGTTGACCGTGCTACGGAATTCTATCCCCGTGGCGGGCTTGCGCAACTGGTGAGGAATACCATATTTCAGCTCAATACATGCTTATGCTCGATGGCACCCAGCGCCGTGGATTGCAACAACTTAACGCCGCCGGAATCGTCGCCATCCTGGACCACCATGCTCTTCCGGGTTTGTACTTCTTCCTGAGCCCTTTTCAATTTCAAACAATTTCCAAGGTGTTGCCGCGGTGAACCAGATGTTCGCCGGAAAGTTCGTAACTTTCATTTCTTGAATTAAATCCAGCCCCAGTGATACAACTTCCCCGCTAGTTGCACAAGCACCCCTATGTTCTACGTAAGCATTCCCTTTTATTTTGAAGTCTTAGACTCACGAATTGCACCCAGACTGACGCAAATTACCACCGTGCTTTGATTTGGACGTCCGTTATGACCACACTATCCCATGTGGATTCGGCATTTACGAACGTCGTCGCCATTGAGGCAGTAAACGAACCCATCATGGACGCAACTCAGACACCCGGTTACGGTAACTTCCAGCAAAATTTCGTCAAGGTCGTCCGTGCTACCGAATTTCTTTCTGGGTGTCCCGACTCCTGGATTCCCCGCTTTACCGGCCCCGGCTAACGGCAATTTCACGGCGATGCTTCCCAACGTCAACATGTCGAGCATTTTCACTGCTGAAGTCCTTTCTGTCTTGCAGGATGCCGCCCCAATCCTTGTGGAGCTCGGCGTCATCCCAGCTCTATCGCACAAGAGGACTCAACTCATCACTAAGTACGCTTGGGGGATCCTGCAGCTTTTATTGACAAGATATTCCACATAGTTTCATGGACGTCAACTGGCAGTTCAATGATCCTCCTAATCCTGCTGATGCTGCAAATGGCCCTCAGGGATACGACAATCACTTGTACTATGTGTAAGTGTGTTCTTTTTCCAGACTTATTAAAAAAATTGAAACCATCACCAGGTTCGGAGTAAGTCTATCCTTAACGCTCAACTGACTCATTTTCTGATTCAATGTCAGGGAGTCGCTGATCCAAACCCGACTGCCTATCTCACTAGCATATGCAGCATGTCTACCCATCCTCTTCTGCTGCAATCACCGAATTTGTCGTTTTTAGATCTCCCGCGTGTTCAAAACGACGCCGCATTGGGTAACAGCCCTCTTTGGTTTGGAGGTAAGCTTCCTCCCGACATTCAAACATCAAGCCCTTTCTTACAATTTCCAGAATGGGGTTTACCGGTGCAATTCACCACCAACAACACCTTCTTGACCCAATGGGCTGATGCTCAGAAACTGGCGTACAGTAAAGGCGCCGGCTGGATTGTGAGTTTTTCTCGTTCCGAAACCATCCATTAATATTTGGGACTCATTCAACCAAAGTTTTGGAACTTCAAAGTTGAGAAGTCCGAGTTGGCCGGCGATCTCGGGCGTGAATGGTAATTCATGATACATTCTCCCTACCCTGTCCTGATTACTTCTGCAGGTCATACCTCGAGGGTGTCGAGCTCGGATTTCTCACCAAAGATCCATCGCAAGTTCATGATCCGGACGTCTGTGCACCGTACATCACGGCTACGCCTGCGGCGTGAAGATTACCTGGGTACTTTGTCTCGCTTTTGTGATTTTTCCTGGGGCATGGACGACTTGTTTCAATCGTCTTTCTTTCAACACCATTTAATATTATTTGTTGACTTTTGCATCACATTCTTCCAAATAAGGCAGGTGGTTCAAAGTTGTGTTGAAAGTCGTTATTTTTTGTTCAAATTGAAAGCAAACATTACACCCCATGTGAACAACAAGATTCGGTTGATCAAGTGCCGAATACGACAAGTTGAAGAAGAATCTCAAGGAAGAAATCCACATTAGCAAGTCACGGCATTCAAACGTGGAGGTTGTCAAACAACTATATGTCGCTGCCGACGCAGAGGCAGAACGCACAGACGGAAAAATTAGCGACAAGAGGCAGGTAGTCTTTCAGACGCAAGTTCCTTATCTCCGTTTGTCGACCTCAGTGAGATTATATCTGACCCGGTGACCATAACATAAGATGATGCACAGTACCTCGTGTACTTATCAGTTTGGGATGAAGAAAACCGCTGTTCACGGTAATTCATCATCAGCATGCTATCTCCACACCATCGTAAGGTCCTGAACAACCCAATGAGTAATGATTCTACCGCGCGCTATACACGATCAAACTCACCAGCGTGATTACTCAGGTCGCTGTCCAAAATATTGGGGACGTCTCCTAGGAGAAAAATCAGCCTCAGAACCGCCCAGCACGTCAAAAAAATGCTACGCACCTGTCGAACAGAGATTGCTCTCGTTGTCTTCCCCTGAAAATCAAGTGTGAGGTCAATGACGGCATCTTGTTAGTACAGTGGAATCATATCATTACCCGGGCAGACATCCCAAACACCCGAGTCCTGCGGGCATGGTAGGTCAACGAATATGCAACCAAGCAAAAAAAGATCCGCAAACCTGGATGTGGACCTCGCCAGTGGGGTGGTGATAACCAAGGGAGATTCCTATACAACGATGAGATCGAGTGAGTTCACCTTTGAGCAGAGAACGAGCCTGGAACAATAGGAACAGGATCCTCTCTATAACACGGTCAGCCAAACACTCGGGAACAGCGAGGGAGGGCCCACTTATTATTAATATGGGTTACAGTATTCCCGACGCTGGCGAGATCTGCAAATGCTTGGTTTCCCACCTATAACGCGACCAATATATAGTCAGTCTCACCGTTATTTGCGAGACATGAGGATAACGCACCCGAGGTAAACCGTAAACGATGGTTTGGAAAGTGACTCCGGTGATGTGGAGAGGGAGATACACGGAGTCGAGAAGTGCGATGGCACCCCCTATTAACGATGGTTCTCAGTTCCGTGAATCGCTTCAACTCGATCCAGGAGCCCCACCTAGACTGTGGCCAGTCATCGTCACCTTCTTGACGCCGAACTGAGACAACGCAGTTTGGACAGCCGCGAGAACGTCCGTTGCCGTCCTAGATATCATGAGTATATTCAAGAAATTTCAAGGTTGAAAAGCACACACTTGGCATGCTCATCTCGAAACCCTTCGTGCACTCCGACTGAAGAGCTCACACCAGGGAATAGGGTCGGGTCCAAAGTACCCTGAAAAATGCCAATATCCGTCGCGAGCGAAAGGCTAATAAGTATAGTCAGGGCGAAAGTCGCATAAAGAGGTTGTTGATAACTCACATCTCAGTGGGATCCGTCCCTTGATGCGACACGATTACAGTACCGAGATTTTCGTCCACGCCGACGAACCAAAACTGGACGCCATCGCCATCCCCTCCAGAAGCAATAGGATGGAAACCCGGGTTCGCATTGCAATTGGCTGTCAGACTGTGAAATCCATGCAAGTACTTTGAGGGCAAAAGAGCTGACTTCCACAATTCCATGCCAAAGGTGGAGGCCGGGGAGCAATACCCTGCAGCCGCATAGAACGAGTATGGCTTGAATGCGCTAACTTGCGCTGAGGACAGAGACGTTATTGCCTGACGTGCGCTCAGAGAAGGGGCCGCAGCAGCGAGCGAAGCAAGCGCGAGCAGAATCGCAGCAAGGGGCGCCATTTCAGGACGGCCTGACGAGGAGTCCGCACGTCGCATGCATTGCCCTTAAAAACCACTGACCCCCCAGCAACAGCTTTGGGGATCAGGATATTGTCCACGAGGTGGGGTGATTTGCACCGAAGAGGCCGATGAAGCGAACACAGCACATGTTCAGCAAGTCCTTGGAGCCCATTCAAACTTGAGCTTGATCCTTTTTCCGTCTGTGCTGCGAAATGAAGCAATAGCCCGCATGCGGGGACCGCATGAATGCTCGGAAATACGATTGACAATTTGATTCGAACGAGGCGGCGGCCCAAGGAGATCAGATGATTACTCACCGCAAAACTTACCGTGAACTTGCGTCGCTGCTTACATCAGCACAATTTCAGCGAAGATACCTATGTTTCAAACAGTCGTGATTGACGACAAGAAGAGAAGGAGTTAGCTTGCAGTCGAAGGTAACGTTGAGACAGCGTTGAAGATAATGTCAATAGCAGTCGGAAACAACTGCTTCAACAAATAAGGCAGGTGGTTCAAACTTGGATTCTACTTATCTCGAACTGTTTTGTCGAGTCAGGGAGTCTGTGGTCAAGAGAACACACATGTATAAGATGCTCAGTGAATTTTTGACAGAATCTGATACTATGAAAAACAATACCAAGAAAAACTGAGCGAGTTAGCTTGATACGTACTGTTAGATCGGTCGATTGGGTTCCGTGATGCTGGTTGTAGCCTAATGTTATTTAGTACCAACAGGGACCGGAGCGGGGCCTTTTTCTGGCGGTTTTCCGTCTCGAAAAAACGAAAGTAAACAGAATAGCTGTGGTGACTTGGCCTTTCAGACTTGGATACAGTATATGTATCCGCTGAAGTCAACTCACCAGGAACGGGTTTTCATAGCTGCCCGCTCAAGCGGCGGGAGTGGAGATTTTGTTGTTGTGGTATTGGATGAATGGTGCTGAAAGAATATTTTGAAAATGGATTCTAAGAGCGGAGGGAAGCGAAACTCACCAGTACTCGCGTGATATCGAATGGGCACAACGCCCATCGCGCACGGCAGTTTCTTCTCGGAACACCAGAGACAGGAAGTTGAAACCGTACGCCTCTTCTCGTCCAAGCTGATGCAGGGGTGAGTTTCCGCGCATGCGGCACATCCCTGGTGAAAGTTTCAGCAGGTCAATACAGGCGCATAAGAGGGAGTTCCACGGACTGGGCCTAGCTTCAGCGCAATATCTTTCTTAGCTCCAAGAACCTCTGCCATCTTGCCAGAGAAAATTGCATCATATGCGGCCTCGCTCATTGCAGCTGTACGGGTACGCTTGCGTGCCCGGGTATCGGGGGAGGATCTAGCAGCCCTTTTGAGGCTGGGCCGTGATGAATTGTTCGAACCAGCAGCAGACGATGTAATAGCAGGAGAACCCGCGCTCGAAGTCAAGACATTTGTGACTCCACGGCTGTCAGCAGCTTGAGAGTTGGGATGGAAAACATGACTGAGGGGTCTAGCGAGATCAGAACATTCTTGAACCATCTTGAAGAAAGGGAGCTGTGCTCTCGCCCAGCCTCGCAAGATCCCGTATTGCACGGCGCACCTCAACCAGGGAAGAGGGAATGAATTCTCGAGCAGACCTCACGCGCTGGGCCTGGAGTTCCACGCGCCTTTTCTCCTCCTCTCTCCAAAACGCAGTATTCTGCTCCTCTTGTAATTCAATGCGCAACATTGCGCGACGATGCTGCTCCGTGAAGTAAGCGGTCTCACGCGTGTAGCGATCAGCTTCCTGCTGCTTGTGCTTTGTGATGCAGCGTTGGGCCTCGTGGCGACCAACACCAACAGGTATGACAGGAGCGGAAGCTGGCTCAACAGGCACAAGAGCGGGGAGAGCGTCGAGCTCGGTGTAGTCTGGCTCTGGCACACAGGTGGGGGCGACATAGTCCGAGGGACCGGGCAGTTCTGGAAGCGAGACCGCTTGGTATCGTGGCGGCATCGCCGCTAGATCCTGGTCGACGTCAGAAACCTGGTGCGCGTCCAGAATCTGGAGGATGCGATCTATATCATCGCCAAGGCTATCAAAGTCGCCGGTCGCCCTGCGCTCATTCTCCAGCCGGTGCAGCTCGGTCAGTGCAAATGCCATTAATAGGCGCGTCCTATTCATGCGCTCAAATTGGGCAATGCGCGTCTCCAGCTCTACACGTTTGTCGTCTTCTGCCTCCCAAAACGCGGCATCATGCTCCTCTTGAATTTCAATGCGCCAGATATCGCGACGAGCTCGCTCTGCGATGTATTCCGCCTCACAGGCCTCATATTTCGCCACTTCCCGCCGGAAATTGTCCTGTATACGCTGGAGCTGAGGGGAGTTGGCTTTTTGGGCTAGGATCCTGCAGTGAGGGCGTGGTCCGGGAGGGGCAAGAGGAGGGAGAGCATCGAGCTCTGAGTAGTCCGCTTCTGGAGCACAAGCCGGGGTGACATAGCGGGAGGGAACCTTTAAAAGAGGGAGTTGGAAGTGAAGCGCCATTGGACTTGAAGCTTGAAGGCACAGAATTATGTAGTGGGGTGTTTTGGTGGACAAGTGAAGTTAGGGGAAGCGCCTGATCACAACAGATGGCTGTGCAATCGCGGAGCTCCTATTCACTTTCACTCACCGATTGGAGTAAAACCGGGTTCCAAGGGCAAGGAGGTTTTGGAGGCCTCTGCGCCCGGCGAACCGCTCCTGGCCGAGTTTGGTACCGCCAACTCGCCCTCTGCATTCGGCATCGCCGCACCATGCTCGCTTCGCCGATCGAGCCGCGCTCACCGCCACCGGGATCTCGGCCCCGAGGTCCTTGTCTCACTGCTATTGTTTAGCGGAGGGTGAGCCAGGGGCGGAACCACTCGGGATCGACCTCTCGCCTGGAGCCCCGCTCTCCCTCTCCCACCACGAGCTCCGCTCCCACTGCCTTCGAGCCCCCCTCCCCATCTCTTTCTTCGAGCTCCGCTCGCAGATTCTTTTCACCCACCCACCACTCCCTCTCTCCGAATATTTGGAACGTGCGCTGAGATTGAACATGATGAAGGACCATTATTTTAGAATATTTAGTATACCAGCCCACGCGCTCGTCACAAATTTATTGTGGGCCGCAAACTTTGCGGTTGCCGTTGCGCTAGCTAGGTTCGACATCGCAGCAGAGGGGCACAGGCCCGCGTGTCCTAGCAAGGTATTGGAACCCAGGGTTGAAAATTCTTCTCACTTTTTTTTTTCTTCTCAAAGGTGAGAGAATGTCGCAGAACACAAGGGCCAACTTCGAGCCTTATTAGCCAAAGCCACTGCACAAAAATTGTTTCACAAGCAACAAACTAAGATACACTGAGCAGCCTTGGCATATCTAACAACCAACTAACGTACAGACAACACACGAATCTCTAGGACCTCTAAAAAGTTTATGTTACTTTAATGTTATGATTATGAATGAACGACGCGGGTTATAAGTGTTTTCGCGTCGCATCGCATCGTCAAGCGTCAAACAGAGAATACCAAATATGTAGTGCTGGATCAAGCAATGATACTGAGCTCCCGCGTGCGCGCCTTGGCGAAGACGTCTTTGTACGTATTCCATATGCTGTGGCAAGCGGGCAAGAAAGTCAGAATGAGCTTGGTGCGATGGATGTACGGAAAAGAAATCCCCGCACCGCTCGAGCTCTTCAATATACAGCTTTTGCATCCGCATCACCTCCTCCAGGCTCGGGTTCTCCGTCTGCGTTACATGAATCGGGCGTCCGACTGCGCGCGCATCAATCATCCAAGTATCGCATCGAGGAGCACTGGTACTCACTGACAGCGACAATCTGCCGTCGATATGGCATGAGCCCCAGGTTGTCTCCGAATGATAAATGAGTGCCGCGAAAGTAGACAGGGGGATGACACACAATTAAGCAGCCCCCGGCCGTGGAAAAGTGGCAGGGTAAAGCCAAAAACAGACTTGAATTTTTCTTGCAGCATGTATACCGTCGTACCACGCTCGTTGGGCATCTGTTCATAAATCTGTACCCAAATTCCTCAGTCGAAGTTAATTTGAAGGCAGAACAAAAACACGAACATCGTTCTCGCCAAAAGAAAATACTGGCACCAGATCCGCCCCGTGTCGGATGGCCAGCTTGATGAATCCCAATCTATGAGGACAATGATGAGACACACAGCATACGGGAGATCGTAGAAACACACCGTCGCCTCAGCGTCAAGTCCGCCGTGCCCGGCTGCGCGCTGAGACTCTCCGCCGCGCCACCCACAACGATCGTAATCGCAGAGCCTGGGCCCCGCTTTAGGATATTAGAGCATGACCTCTTGCTGACGCTGCATATTCCCATCGCGAGTATTACGTCGCGGTAAAACGGGATCTTGAAGTTACTCGTGAGGGTGAGGAGATGCGGCTTAATGCCGGGAAAGGCGGCGGAGAAGCCAGTTGCTGAAGCGAGGTCAATGTCATGTGCAGAGCGCAGACCAAGCGCATTATACCTTCCGTTGCAAATGTTGCGACCGCACCCCTGGGTGCAGTAAATCAGTGATGAGGGAGAAGCCAACAGACATACGTACATCCCGATTATACCTACACGAAGAGATGAACCTCACGCATGAAGAAACATGATGATGATGAACGCACCATGAGGATGATACCCAAACAAGTACGGTCTATCTGCAGGGAGGTCTGCTTCCTGTTGTCTCCATGAGCAAACGTCCAGAAACCACATGAAGAAGTTCGACGCGCCTTGAGGAATCTGCACAACGTTGGAGGTTAATTGTTTGAACTAAGACGAAATAAGGGACACACGAAGCAGGGTAGTAGTCCGCAAAGTACTTCCAAAATTTGATTGAACGGAACCACGGACTCGTTCTTCCACCATGCTCGGGGCTCTGGTCGATCCATAGAGCCCAGATCTGATACATAGCCAGAAAGGGCCACAGTGGTGGATATGCACTGCGCCAGCATGAAGAGCCCCGCACAAAACAGCAATGGACGAAGAACAGACAGACCATAAGAGGAGAAACGCGACAGTCGCGAGAATAATGCCGACAGACCAGAGGGCCACTGCAAGCATTTGGAAACGCCGTTTCCGTGGAATCCGTGCGGGAACGAAGCTGCAATCATATCGGCGCTCAGGGAGAGGGCCCAAAGGAGGAGCCAACGAACTCGATATTTGCCTGCAAGGCGGTCGCGACGGGCACCAAGGGTGTTGTGGTCAGTTTCGAGAGCCTTTCCTTCAGCGAGTTGGCCGATAACGTCCGCGAAGCATTGGAAAGACGTCGCAGGGACATGGTGGTCGAGAACAGGGAGTCGAGACGCGTTGACGCGTGCTTTTCGAAATGGAAGTCACTATTACCGGATTTGTTCGATCAATTGTATATACCTAGCGCATTCAATGGAAGAAAAAGGGGTGTAATGGAGACATATCACAACTGCAATACGATACGAAATGGTATTTATTATTCAGGCCGTTGGCATGTTGAATGCAGCATCTACTTTGGTCAGTATGTTTTTCGGTTTCGGCAACCTCGCCAGAAACACAGGATAGTTATCTCGCGACGCCGGTCCGATATCTAGTTTAACATGAGCTCAAGAATTAGATGCGCATTGCGCACTGCTGGAGAGATATTTCTATTCATGGAACGTACACTAAAAAATTGGCGGCAGGAGTCGAGCAGTACACGAATTTAAGCATACAGGTCATCGTCAGCAGTGTCCTCGGTGAAGCCAGCGTTACCGGTGCTCGCAGCAGGTGCAGACGACGGTCCACCCTCGCCTTCGGGGAACTTGAAGTTGTTCCCAAACCCACGCGATTGTGCCAGGTTCTGCGCGAACATCTCGTAACGCCGGATGTCCTGGTCCGACACTGAGCGACGCGCAAACTTCATCGCCTCCTCGAAGTGTTCCCTGCACAAGCGATGAATGAATCAGCACATAGCCGAAGAATGCAAAAGATAACGAACCTTGTGATTTCGGGAACAGGGTCCTCCTCGTCCTCCGCCTCGTCCTCAACCATCTTCTCGTCCTCACCGGCGGCCTCGTCCTTCGCCCTCTTCTCCCGAGCTCGGCGGATGTCCGCGTCAATGCTCTCGCGGATCGCGAGCTTGGCGGCACGCTGGCAAATCTCCGTGAGATCAGCACCAGAGAAACCATGCGTGCTCTTGGCCAAGAAGCCGAGGTCGATGGTAGGGGACACAGGCGACTTCTTGAGGCACGCCTTGAGGATGGACAGCCGCGAAGGCTCATCGGGGAGGGGGATGTAGATGAGCTGGTCGAGACGGCCGGGACGTAGGAGCGCCGAATCGATTTGGTCGGGCCTGTTCGTCGCGCCGATGATGAACACGTTCTTCTTCGCATTCATACCGTCCATCTCCGTTAGGATCTGGTTCAGAACACGGTCGCCCGCGCCTCCACCGTCACCGCTGCTGCCACCACGCGCCTTGGCGATCGAGTCCAACTCATCGAAGAACATTACACACGGCGCCGCAGCCCTTGCCTTGTCGAAGACATCGCGGACGTTCGCCTCCGACTCACCGAACCACATCGTAAGCAGTTCAGGGCCCTAACAACATCGCGTTAATGATTGGGAAAACAAGTGCGACCAAAAAGCTCACCTTGATGGAGATGAAATTGGCATTGCACTCGTTGGCAATAGCCTTGGCAAGCATGGTCTTACCTGTACCAGGAGGCCCATAGAACAGAACACCCTTTGAAGGGGACATTCCGTACTTGAGGAATTTCTCGGGGTGCTCGACGGGGTACTGTACGGTCTCCTGCAGTTCCTGCTTGACCTTCTCGAGACCACCGACATCGTCCCACTTGACTGTGGGCACCTCCACGACCGTCTCGCGCAGCGCAGAGGGGTTGGAAGTCCCGAGCGCGAAGCGGAAGTTGTCCATGGTGACGCCGAGCGAGTCGAGCACCTCCGCATCGATGGTATCCTCGTCGAGGTCGATGAGATCCATCTTCTCCCGGATCTGCTGCATGGCAGCCTCGGAGCATAAGGAAGCGACGTCAGAGCCGACGTATCCGTGAGTGTCGGCGGCGATCTATGGAGCGCTCAGTACACAAATTACAATCAGTTACACTTGTGCTTACCTGCTCCAAGTCAACGTCCTCGGCGAGCTTCATGTTCTTTGTGTGGATGCGGAGGATTTCGAGCCGGCCGGTGGGGTCAGGAATACCAATGTCGACCTCGCGATCGAAACGTCCAAATCGACGAAGAGCGGGGTCGATAGAGTTTGGTCGGTTAGTGGCGGCCATGACGACAACATTCGAGCGAGCCTTCATCCCGTCCATGAGGGTGAGGAGCTGTGACACGACACGACGCTCGACTTCACCGTTGGTCTAGGAAATAAAATGATCAGGATTTGGGCAGTGAGAAAAAAAACAAAAATATACCGACTTTTTCACGTTTAGGCGCAATGGAATCAATTTCGTCGATAAAAATGATAGCGGGCGAGTTCTTCTCCGCCTCCTCGAATGCCTTTCGTAGATTGCTTTCACTCTCACCCGCCATCTTGCTCATAATTTCGGGGCCGTTGATCAGGAAGAAGAAAGCACCAGTCTCGTTGGCCACAGCTCGGGCCATGAGAGTTTTACCGGTTCCGGGAGGGCCGAACATCAGGATACCGCGCGGGGGCTTGATACCGATGGATTTGAAGAGTTGAGGGTGGCGGAGAGGTAGCTCGACGAGCTCTCGGATTTGGGCCATCTGTTTGCGGCAGCCACCAATGTCATCGTACCCGACGTCGGCAAGGTTTGACTCCTCGTCTTCACGCTTAACCGGGTCACCCTCTATCCTTGGCGTGTTAGGGAAGGAATGAGACGAAGCCAAGGGCACTTGCCGGTGTGAATCACGGTATCTTGCGCGACGATACAAAACTCAGCAGGGTCTGTTTCAATCACCTTGAACTCGACTGTCCGCATGCCTCCGCGGACGAGGAAGGTGTCGCCCTTGCGGACGGGTCGGTATGCTGAAAAACAGTGAGCAGCAGCTCCCGAAATGAGTCAAAATGGACGGAACCTTCTAGGAAATACGGCTTGAGGTAGACATCGAAAATGTTGCCACTCAAGCCCTCAATGGAGTCGTCGAACGGCAGGACGTGGATCCGTTTGCCGTATTTTATGTCGTGACATGGGTGTACCCCGACGAGGTCACCGAGCTTAACACGGAGGTTGTTGCGGGCGACTTTGTTCACTTGGATGCGGCCTTCTTCAACGTCGTCCGAAGAGAGGCAGATGAGGACGGTATCCCGCCGTTTCTTTCCCCTATTTCAACAATCAGAAACACGTCAAGGAGCTCGAGACCGAAGTATTTACCGTACGATAATCGTGTCCCCACGGAAGAGGCCGAGAACCTCCATGGTGTTGGGATTCAGGGTGGCAACTTCACACAATGAAGTTCAGTATTTGTGTGCTGCAGCGAGAAACGCAAAAGGTACCAGAGTTATCATCTGTTGCTGCCTCGTCGACCAAAAGCCGATTTGGCCTGAAATCAAGTCAATATACAAGAAGCGCGAAGAAAGAGAACTCTAACGATTTCTTGGGCCTAAGGATGGCCGTAGAGATATCATTCGGGCCAGGTTGAGGGGGAGCACCACTGGGATCGGCCATTGCAGAGGAGGAGATGGAAGTAGAGAAAGAAACGCAAAAGTGCTGAAGGACGCGCGTCCAAAGTCACAATAACGTCTCGGTCACACAGGAACACGTGGCTCGCAATTCTCAATCCCTTCCTTGAAGTTCGGGGTGGTTCTCCGCGCCTTACAAAGTCTCTGCGGCTTTCTTATGTCTCATCTCGTGAATACAATGCTAGTATCGTACAGCCTCATCGAAAACCATATTTTTTGTAATCTTACATCTCCTCGTCCAAATCGATTTCTTCGACAGGATAATCCCCAACCTTGACCTTTTCTGGCCGTACGAACGCGCCATAATTTGGACGACACGAAAAGTACCGTTTACCCTGCACTCTGCAGAAACGCGTAAGTCGCCGTCCAACCGTGAAAAAACGCGACAATTGAACACTCACGATCCATCGTTCTTGCCCATTGGTTCGTCGTATTCAACGCCAACCCAGATACCTTCGCCGGTCCCAAAGCTGGTTAGGCCGACAAAGCGCACCGTTCCTCGCTTGCTCAGCCCGGGTTCGGTTGACTCGACCTCGCAGCGCGAGCCGAGATCGATCTTGACCTCAACCGCCGGCTGCGAGGTCTCATCTTTGGGCGCAAAACGGCCTACCTTATTCCTCTGTTTGTACGCGAGTACGGTATCTGGGTCATCTGTTAGCATGCCGCAAATTACTGCGTATATACTTGCCTGTACGCGCAGCATACGCTGTGTCGCTGAGCTCAAATTTATCGACTTGTGTCACATCGGTCAGTTGTCCGGTCAACGATGTCGATGGATTCGTGTCGTCCACCTGAACCTCGTTATTTCATTGCCCAGACACCAAAAGTGCCTAGGTACCTGGAGGACATGCCAATCGCGCAAACCGTAGAATCCAAGCGGCTTTGAGTCGTCAGACAGTGTCGCAACAACAGTGCGATCCTCTAGAGAATTTCGAATCGAGATCGCCTGGTTCGCGACTGGAACGCCGGTAATGAGCTCGAGTTTGTTCTGACAATCCAAGCAAGTCTCAGCACTCTCACTGGATGAGTGGGTTTATGCGACCTTGAGTTGCTCCACTGTGATATGAGGATCGATACGCCGCTCAGATTGGGTATCGAGGGACACGACAAAGACATTCAAAGTGCCAGACATGGTCGCGCCGCGTGAAAGTACAAAGTGTAGTGGTAGTAAAGAGCAAGATGGAATTTTCAGCCCGGGCGGCCCGGCCCGACAACCTTCCCACAACCAAACTTGACCTCCCTAAACTCAGTTCGATCTTTGGATTAGAACCCATGTAGCGCATTTCTTCATATTGCGCCCGTCAAGTAGTCGCAAGAAATCTCCACCCCAGGGGGGGGGGGGGGGGGGGGGGGGGGGTCGCGTCGGTCCATCTGTGCGTCCTGTTTCAAACAGAACCATCCAAGATATTCGGGACAGCTCCAACCGAACGTAGCTTGCTTTCATTTTCTTGCCCTGTAAAATGGAAATGAGCAGAGTCTCGATAGTTTTCGAGCGGATGCCAACCAGGGCATGCATCCCACTCTCCGGAATCCTGGAATAATGAATACATCAAGTCAAGGAATTTGAATTTCAGGTATGGAAACGACGCCAACCTGAATATGAACCTCTCCGGCGGGATGCTGGTAATCCAGCAACGGCAGCGGCACTCTACCTGGAATGCGGTTAGACCAAGGTGATGTAAAGGCGTAGGAATAGCACTTGGAATAATCGGTACGATGTCTCTTCTGTTTCAACCGTGGTTACCGTTCGAAGATTCAACCACCGCAAAACAATTTGCGTACTTATTATTCACACGCGTCAAGGGTGTGCGCGCGTCAACGTAGTTCGCAAAAGCCTGATTCCCCACCTGCCAGAAGGTGAGCTGAGTAATTCAAGTGATTATGGTTAGCAGTCCACCCTCGGCAAGCCGTACGCCACGGTGTTGAATTTCACTGACGATGGCAGATGCAGGAAAAGATATATTGAGTCAAGAAGAGCGAGTGCGGCGCCTTGGAGAATAGATGAGCCTTCGTATGTCCGCGAAATATAATATTATCAAACCCTAAAAATAATTTCAACATGTTGAACTTCAGTACTAGAGCTGATAGGCGACTCACTAAAGAATGACCAACTAGCACAACATGGTCTGACTTGTACTTTTCCAACGCGGTCCTGACGGCGTCAAGAACCGGTGCGGTGTTTCTTCAAGACGAGCGTATATTTGCCTCAAAGGTCAAAGACAAAAGAAAAGCTCACTTGGCATGCTCTTCCGCGAACCCCCGGTGAACCAGATCGTCGGAACCAATACCAGGGAAGAGAGTGACGTTGAACGTCGTTTGCAAAATAGAGGCATCTGTGAGTACGGATGCACTGCGAAAAAAATCACCCCCGCTACCCAAGGAAACGTATACTTGATACTCAGCCCACATGCGGTCAAGACCTGTTCCTTTATGAACCACGATAACCCTCTTCGGTCACTGTTACAGCCGGCACCGCAATTCTGCGATAATTCGTACCTTCAGCGATGGCGAGTATCCAACAAACCCTGCGCAAATTTGAGCTCAAACTCAACCAAAATTCTCGACGAAGCTATACACTCCATCCCCGCCCGACGCGACGGCTCCAAATCGGAATTAGCTAGACAATTTTCTGGACTGTAGTCGAACTTGGAAATCCAACCGACAATGAAGTCTAACGTACTGCCGTAAAACCAAGTCCGTGTAAAATTCGAAGGACAATAAGCCGTGCTGGCGAAAAAGGTGTAGGGTTGAGCTGGGGCGACCTGCGTACTGGACAATGTGGTGATAGCTGGATCGGCACTGAACGGTGCAGCATAACTTGACGAGACGAAGGACAAAGCATACAACGCAAGTTGAACAAGCTGCATTGCGGATGACGCGGAGCCTGAGACCCAAGCTGAATCGCATGCTTTTCAAGCCTTTCAAATTCAGTTTTCCCTTCGTTCGGTGCAGAACAACATCTATCCATAGCTGGTCTCCAAGCCTTGCACTCTGCGAAACTTCGGATCAAGGATCTTCGACTTTCGTTCGGGCCCACTGCGGCTCTCCGTTCTGCACAACGCAGAGTCGAAATAAAAGAACGTATCCTATTATCAGCGAAGGAGCATTTTAAGGACAAAGGAGTGAAATTGTGGTAAAGAACGTTGGATCTGAGTAGTCATGTATCGTCGACACCTTTGCAGGCTGTCCCGATACAGACGCGGAGGGGTGCGCAGCGGATGACGAATGGCGGGCTGCGCAGTTTGAAAATTAATACGGCACTTGGCCATCCGCAAACGCGAGCCCGGCCGGTCCAGATACTGCCGCCGATTTGGACCGGATATAAGGCACGCAGACATCGGGATTGTTATACTTGGACGGATCCTTGGTCAAATATCCGCGTTTGACACCTTCGAGGTAAGACCTAAGGAATGTTAGCATCAGACCTAAAACAAGGCGCCTTAACCTCGTACCATTGGCGCCCAAGACCGCCGGCCAGATCTGATATCTCAACCTTGAAGTTCCAGAACTATTGGGACAAAATATGACCCTGTAAGCAATGATATAAACAACGAAAACTCACAATCCAACCAGCACCCTGGCTGTACATCAGTTTCTGAGCATCAGCCCACTGTCTCAAAAAGGCGTCCGTGGGGCTGAATTGCGTAGGAAGACCCCATTCTGGAAACTAATTGGAGCACATTCCCGGTAACATCGGTGTGACGTACCGCCGAACCAGAGGGGACTGTTGCCCAACGCCGCGTCGTTTTGAACACGCTTAAGGTCTGAAGGATCACCTTAGCGACCACAGTGGAGAAAGCTGAAAAACCTACTGCAGATGCTGGTCATGTACGAAACAGGGTCGGCATTTGCTACACCCTGCACTGAAATAAACACGAAGGAAAACGGAACGGCCGAAGCTGCTCACCCCGAACCTGGCATCGAGTTGGATTTAATAAATATACTTGAGAAAAACAAACTCACGAATAGTACAGATGGTTGTCGTAGCCTTGAGGGCCAATTGCGGCGTCGGCCGGGTTAGCAGGGTTGTTATATTGCCAGTTGATGTCCATGAAACTAAGTGGCGCTCACTCAAAATCGATATGGAATGACGGGATATGCGTACCTGGTGACGAGCTGGGTCTTCTTCTGGGACAATCCGCCCACGCCAAGTTGCATTAGGATGGGGCCAGCGTCCAGTAGTACGGAGCGGACTTCATCAGTGAAGATGGACCCGTTGACCTGAGAGAGCATCGCAGTGCAGTTTCCGTCGGCAGGTGCGGGCATAGCGCCCACTCCGGGAGTCTTGACACCCAAACAGAACTCGGTGGCCCGGACGACCTTGACAAAATTCTGCTGGAAAGTCACCATAACCGGGTGTCTTGCTCGCGTCCATGATAGGCTCATTTGCTGCCTCAATGGCGACGACGTTCGCGAACGCGGGATCCACGTGCGACAGGGCGGTCATAACAGAGGTCCAAATCAGGGCGCGGTGGTAGTTATAATCCGTCTGTGTGCGGTCCATAAGCTCGAGACACCAAAACGAACAGGATACTACTTACGTAGAACAAAGGTGTGGTTATGCAGCTAGCGTAGGGGTTGTATCATCAATGCCGAATTTAACTGAGAATACGGATAGTACAAACTTTCCAGCGAATTGCTGCTTTACCGCGGCAACACCTTGGAAATTCCTTTAGAAAAGGCCGAGGAAAACAAATGGACTACAAACCTGGGAGAGCATGATGGTCCAAGATAGCAACGATCCCAGCTTCGTTGAGTTGCTGCAATCCACGGCGCTGGATCCCATCGAGCATGAGCATGCGATCATGCACTAAACTATTGTGTTTCGCACCAGCTGCGCAAGCCCGCCACGGGGATAAAATTCCGTAGCACGATCAACTAAGGCTTCGACGATCCAATAGCCAAGCTGGGTACTCTGAGGAAAAACCAAACAACCCAATCGCATGAAACCACCTACGGGAATACGGACGGTGTTTATTCCATTGGCCTTCAAAGCGTTGACGTCTGGTTGATTGAACCAAGATGTCCTTGTCACTCGAGTAAGAGATGGCGCATGTTGTTGCTTGAAAAACGAACCAATGTCCGTCAAAGATCTCATCCACAGTGTCAGGATATGCTTTTGCAAAGGCACTGCAAAAACTAAGTGCACCGTTCACAGTATGACAAGGAAGTAAATTTACAATTCAGTGGCAATGCAGGTCGAACAATCGTCGCATTGCTCCCCGCCCATGTCCAGCCATTCTTGAGGCAACATCCATGACTCCAGGACGAGCCTTTGGAGAGTCAGCATGGAAGTACATAGCAGGACAAATTGAGACGCGTACCAAGAGCCCAAGTTGACGCCATAAATTTTATTAGGCAGTCCACCTAATGAACCGAAGACAGTGGGCAGGAAGAGAGACAAGAGAGAAAAGACAGTGGTAGCACGCATTGTGCGAGTTCCAAAGAATGAAAACCTTCTTCATTATGCTGCATTAAATACGACGACACTCATGCGGGAACCGAGTTTCAGGCACAAATTGGTGAGGTTGTCACTGGACCTCACTGGGCAGTATGTCGCGAAAAGAATAAGCAAGAAGAACATCTCCGTCGGACCCCAAATTCAATATAGACTTTTAAGGAGTAAAACCTTCGCCGTTTCCCAGTTTTCTGGTTTCAATCCTGGCGTCCAGGGGACTTGAGCTGAGCTTCCATTTGCCGTCTTGGTGGTGTTCTGCCAAATCTAGTCTGATGGCATCAAATATCGCGCGAAACCAACTTAAAACAAGTACCATACTACTCTTGAACCCAACGTGGTCTTTGCTCATGCAGCTTGTTACACGCGAAGTCCTTTTTTCATCCCTATTGCCGATCTTCACACTGCACAGTGTGCGCAAGCCTGGAATTGTGTGAGCCGCAGCGCAACCATGAATGATGCCGATATATCGATGAACTTGAACAATGGAAACTGCAAGGCCGTCAACAATCGGCTCTAGGGAGCTCGCGAAAAGTCTGTATTGGTGACATCGTCTTCTTTTGCACTGGCAAGACCTGCGACGGGCAGTATCTTCGAGCCGAGCGGCTTCAAGTGGGCGTATGACTGGTCGCCTTCTTATTGCTTTTTCGTCTGCACACGGACAGGATCCATTCGCAATACGGCCACCTGATGTTTCAAATTGGGACGGCACAGGAAATCTTCCGTCACTCGCATCCTGTCCTTTTCCGGCGTTTGGAAGAAACTCATGAAAGCCAGCCCGAAAATGCCTAGAGTTCTCAAAAGTGTGCAACAACGTTACAAACGGGCTCAATGATTCTGCTCCTTTGCACTCGGCAAGGTCGAAACATGAAATTTGGAGCCAATTTCCTTTGCCCTCCCAAACTCTACTGAAATTTTGGGTGATCCAGAAATACTGCCAGTTTTCGCTTTGACCAGGCTGGGGCCACTCCCACGTGGTCGTCACCGAACCCCTCAGCCCTTACCTGAGCTTGAACCTCGAACACGACCATCCCGATACGATGGTGGACTAGGCTGCACAACAAGCTAATCCTTCTCGATGGCGACCCCCCGCGAAGGCCTTCAATTCCGCGATCAAGCAGAGCAGGCAAGGGCTTTGCTCATTCCGCCCAGGGAGGTGCCATGGGAGCGGCTCGGCGAATATCGCAACCCATTCGAAAAATGGGATGTGCAAAGGATTGTACAGAGGAGAAGGTGTGGTCTCCATCATTGTGTGCCCAGGAATAGGTTCATCTCATCCCCTCCGACTTGCCAGCTGCTGCTGATCGTTTACACGACAGGAAAAAACATTATTTTTAGGTGTCATCTTCCGCCTCCGAATGGCCGCCAATCTCCCGACCACCTTCATGCGTTCCTCAAACACGGCTCTTATATACAAAAACGGCGAACTCAGTGTTGTTCGTCCACCAGATAGGCGCAAAGTGGCGCTCAATGCCCCATCCGAAGCTTAGCTTTTAATCAATTCGCACTACGATCTTCCCGTCATCCCCATAGAAATTTCTGACGCGGGGTTCTTCACCATTCAGGCTGCTGAATCTCCGCAGCGCAAACAACTCAAGTATATCGACAAATTGTCGGGGAACAGTTTGCATCAGTTTTGTTTAATGAAGCTCTGGTCGTTGCCAGAGCTGATTGCAGGGTACGTTTAGTGCACGTCCACTGGCACATGCTCGTCTCAAACTACATCAGGGCGAAGCTATTGCCGAAGGACGTGCGGCCTCGTCAATCTCGGATAAACGAGTTCTTCAAAGCGTATGGAGGCTCAGCGCGTAGCGTTTTTTGGTTTGCGGCGGAGATCGACGAGTTCCCGAGACTAGTTGGACTCGGCGGCGAACAACCTGCAGAAAGGCTCCGTCGAAAATATCATCCAGAGCCATATCATGCAAGTCGAAATCCCCGGCGGAATGGGCGACGCTCTACTATCGGTTTTTCCCCTTGGCAGTCGTACCGGATCCGGCCGCCACGTTACGCCATGTATCTGCTGAAAGGTGTCGACGCTGTGGAGAAAGACGCCGGTCCCAAATTATACCGCGCATGCGAAAAAGTGAACACCCCTGACTGCCGGATGTGGGCTGCCTATCTCTACGACGTCTTCTTTCATCATTGTCTCGTTCCAGGCGATGGTAGCCTCTCCAGCTCTTCCAGAGAAATCTGACTCCCGAGGCAGATGCGGAGCCGCATGCCAGCGCGATCGAAGACGAATGTGAGAGCTATTTAACGACCGACGAGATGAACTCCTCTGCTGACTCACTGTGCTTGTCGGCCACTGCGCAACACCTCACGATGGAAAAGGAACAGGAGCCGGCCGCGAGATGTCGCAGACTGAAGTTTACTATTGGCCGGCTCGCCGTGATTTCCCGACAGTCGACGGTTTCTATGTCTTTTGCCACGAGCAAGACCACGCTCTTACCGTGCAGGCGTCGCTAGAGGGCAGACATCAGATCAACGAACCAGGTCTCCAGTGGCTCCGCAACCGATGTATCACGAAGGTCACCTACATCTACATCACACCTAGCCATGTCGAAGCGCCAACTGTGACTGTTTCGGCCGAGTTCGAGAATATGGCAGTCAAGGTTTATCATATGATTCTCGACTTGTATTAATTCTACAGTAATGCAATTGCGACGAGTAAATGCCCATGATATTAGAGTTTCCAAGACCGCTCTAATAAATAAAAAGTCACTGATGTTCACAACTTCGCCCCCACACATCCTTCTCTCCGCAAATCGGGCACACATTGGCGCGGTTGTGCACAAAATACCTGCAAACCTTGCACCGCTTCGCTTCCACCAAGAACCCTTCGTTACGCGCCTGCTTGCCCGGAACCTTCTGCAGCTTATCATCATACTGCCTGAGCCACCTCCCCCAATGATTTTCCGGCCATTGCTGCGTCCTCTCCTGCGCGGTCCGGTTCAAACTGGCCAGTACTTTCTGCACCTGTTCCTCCGAAGGGGGGCGTGCCGCCATTTGCGCCGTCCAAGACCTCCAGCACCTCTGAACACACAACCTGGAATTCGTCAAGCCCGGCTCCGAGCAACCACTGTGCATCTGCCTCCGAGAACTTCAGTCTCTTATCCCTGCTGTAGTGATCGTCCACGACGCGGTAGCTGACCGACCAGAGTGTCCTTGGCACGGCTTCGAAAAGGCGGTGGTCGCGGAACGAGTTGTACCAGGTCTGGTTCATGTTGTGGAGCCGGGGCAGCACGAAGTCGTGCACAAACGCCTGATGCGTCTTCGCGACTGCCGTCATGGTCGCCCGGGCCTCTTCCGGCAGCGCTGCGAGGACCTTCGCCGTCAAATTGGCCGCGCGCCAGGCGCCACCGATACCTACGTTAATGCCGGGCGAAATCAACGGATTGGTGAACCCCGCCGAGTTGCCTATCGCCAGCCACCCCTCGCCCGCGACAACGGGACTGCGATACGCGAGTCCCTTGCGCACAAAGTACGACCGCCCGCCGTAGTAGCCTGGCAGGTGCTCGAAATTGTCAGTCAGGAGGGTGTCGATAGTGGGATATCGCTTCCTGAAGAAATTGAATTTCTGTTCCGCTTCGCCCCCGCCGCATGACGATAAATCATCCGGCAATATGAAGTCATTGCGTACGGCCCAGCCGATGGATGTAATGAACTCGTATGGGCAAGCGAACATCTCGGAGAGCTCGCGAGTGCAGGAAAACTCGTCTGCGGAGATACCGGCAGCAGCGCTGGCGATAACATGCGCGACGAGGTCCATCAGGTTAGCCAATGGCGCACGTTCCCACGAGATCAGCCCGATGAACCAGCCCCAACCCTCGGGAAAGCAGAGGTGCTTTGTAGCGGGGTAGTTCCACCCGATCAGGCGGTCGTCAACGTTGGTGACGTCCTTTTCGCGGAAGTAGGTCCAGTATGCGTCGGTGTTCCAACCGTCGAACTTCTCCCTGGGACCGAATTTGGATGTCAGGCGGCGGGAGAAACCTGACGCGTCACAGACGATGCGCGCGTCGATTATATTGCCGATGGATTTGGACGAGTCGTTCAAAATGACTTTCGGGCTGGTGAACGGCGCGTCTTGTGCCATGTTCGAGCCGTCTGAGACCTCAAAGTCCACCGATACGCCATGATAAACATTGATACCGATGCTTTGCGCCCACATGGTCATAAAAAGCTCGGACAAGCGCCGGTCAACCTGAAACGAGATGTCAAGCCCACCGAGATCGTGCGCCGTGATCTCCCGCCCTTCCCGGTCGACGTTATACCATTGAAGGCCGTCTTTGAGGCCGAAGAGACGGAGTAAATAGTCGTAGGGAAGCATGTCCCCAGTCGTGAAGGTGGAGAACGGCGACAGAGTTGACTCGCCGATCTTCTGAATCGGGGCCAGATTCTTCTCGAAAACCTGGATGTTCAACTCAGGTGAGCTGTTTCTCCAGGTGGAGGACGTAACAAACCTGGATATTCAAGTCGGGTGAGATATTTTTCAGATGGATGGCGTAACAGAGGCCGAGGATGCCAGCGCCAGCAACTACCACATCTGCTTTGCCAGTGAAAGCCGTTTGATTGTTGGAATTGAGCAGCTGCGTGTCGGTTAAAGAGGGGTTCTGGCTGCGAAGCTGGGTGAAACGCCGAAGCGGGTGAGGGTGAGTTGCCATTTTGTTTCCGTGAAAGGACATTCATCGCTGCATTTTATAGCAAGTCGCGTTGGCAGAGTCCAGACTGAACCATCAATATCTCCCATCTACGGTCATTGATCGAGGCCAGGAATGTGATCCGGAGGCCTTGCGGGAGTTGTTAGGTGGACTAGTGGCACTCATCCAAGCGACTTTGTTCTGGCGCAGCACCACAATGAGTCGTGCTAGTCCACTCGAAGAGCCCTGGATCGACGATCAGAGCGATCCCAAATATCAGTGACTGAATTGTTGTAAGCGGGTGCTCATACACTGCAGCAGTGGTAACCACCGCGGGCACAATGACGGCTCAAGTCTCGGATTAGAATTTCGGCAAGATTTTTAGTCGAAGGTTGGAGTGCAAGCATGGATGCAAATGTAAAATCACCTAGCCTCAATAGTGAAGATCGTCCAGAGTCCGGACGCAGAGAAATTCATCCAGCCGGACTCCCACCAGTGGGTTGCGACTTCCTTCGTTCCAATAGTGGAGATCGTTCAGAGTCCGGAAGCAGATCGGACAGAACATCCTTTGAAAGGTGATGGTCGCGGAATGAATTGTATCAAATTTTATGGCCGCCGAAGGAAGTCTGACGGTTTTAGATGGATGGTATCCATCGGGCCTGGGCGGCCCCGGCTAGTGGCCTCGGTGCAAATTATGGATTCAGGACAGAACGAGATGATTGTAGCGCAGTCGGCCAAATCGAAGTCGCAAACACAAGGTCCGGTGAAAGAGAAAGTCATGGACGGATAGGCACCTGGATATAGCATCATTGCTGAAGAACATAATTCAGACACTACTTTGTGCCGCCGAAACGCAGTATGCCGACAACAAACTGATTTCAAACGAGTCCAGTCCAGCGAAAGAGAATGCCACTCGTTGATCCAGAGACCTCCGCCATCTGGAGACTCGGCGGTGCAGAGATAGTCTTCGAGTCAAGCCGGGGCTCGCGGTTAGACGCGGACAACAGCTAGTAAATTCCGCAAGGTGTTCCAGACGATAGGAGCAGCAAGAACAGGTAAGAAAGCTACCCATGCACAGTTTGCTGCTTTGTGTTTACGGGGTCGCGAAAAGTTACGATGCACTGGAGGCAATCGATCAGTACTGGGAGGGCCACGCTTGCCACCAGCCTAGCCAGAGTCATCTCGGCGAGCGACGCCAGTGCTCTCCGGCGATTGCTAGCAAATCGTCGAGATTCATGGCGAAGAGTCCCAAGAGCGTTTCCAGGATTTAGTCGTCGAACTCGGTGGATAAGCGTTCGGACATCCGAGCTACATAGAACTATGGCGGCGAAAATTCATTTTGATAACTTTGGAGTTATTTCCATTTTCTTCAGGGCCGTCGTTTCATCCTCGTGTATCTGCTCCAGTACCCTTGAATCACCTCCGATGGATACGCGGCCGCAGATTGAACGGCACCGATGGAACAAGTCTTTTCGACGCGTTGGTGGTAGTATGCGCATCCGAGCCTCGTTTTGAACTTGCGCACCGGTGTTGTTCTTGTAATGTTCAACACGTCGCGGGCTGCACTGGGTCAGGAACATGCCAAAAAAATGAGCTGGATGGAGGGATCAATTGCAAGTCTATATTTGGGAACCCATCTTTGACAAGCGTTCCTTCCGTCGCTCCCGCCAATCATCTCCGCCAATGGCAACCACAGCACGAGACGGGAGGGATGCATATGCATGAAGAAGGCTCGCGACCATCTTGGATTCCTGATGTCTTGCCAAGCCCAGCATATTCTGCATTTTCAAAGAAATTCAACGTTGGATGGCTCTCCTCGCGATCGTCGTTCTGTCCCCGCAAATAAGACTCTAATCGGTCCCGCGACTGTTGTCACCGACTTGTTCGGGCTAGATTGAATGGATTCGGGCGGAATATTAATGTCAGTCTTATAATAAATTTGGCAGCCAGTGACTTCTGACATTCCACGGAAGGCGCCGCCTCACGGCTGATCCATGTCATGTCTTAAATATTCATCGGGGCACTCCGGCCGTTTACCTCCTGTGCTCCTGGCCCCTTATCGCCATCGCCCTCTTCCTGCCACCTTGACTCGGAGTGAGGAAGGATGTTCGCCCACTCCCCTGAGGAATACAGCGACAAGAGCAGCGTGCGGAAGCGCGAGATCCCGGTGCGCGCGACGGGCCGCCGACTGATCTTTGCGTTTTTATTTGGGTCGATTGGATGCTTCCTTGGATTCGGGCTCGGGCGGTGGGGGCAGGACGAGTGGGCAGGGCAGGAGTCGTGTGTCGCGCACTTTGATGCGCCGCGGCCGTTGTTTACGCAGGAGGGCGCACCGCGGGTCGTCACTGTGACCGTTTCCGCACCGAAGGCGACTGCTGTTTCGCCTCTGATAGTGCAGACCCCGCCACGAGCCTTGGTAAATGGACCGCCCACGTCTGCGTTCAAAGGTGCGTCTAATCCATTACCAGCAGTGTATTGATCTAACCGAGATTATGTACAGATAACCTCAGACCAGAGGTACAATATATCACAGCGTGGCCGGGCTCAGGCTGGAGTGAGCGATGCGCTGTCTATAGTTTATACCCGATGCGCTAACATGACCGTACAGCCAACGATGTTTTGCAATTTGTGCGTGTCTCCCTTTTTGATCGCAACTTAAGCCTTATTCCGCTTAGATGAACCTGCTCTACCTGGCTCTGATCACCGAACGTGTCGCCGTAATTCCTTATTTCACGCCCACTGGCCACATTGCCGGTGGGAACGCCCCCACTTTATGTGAGTACTGAAATGCAGAATCCATTAGGACGACACTCATCTCTCGACAGCATTTGGCGAAGTATTCGACATCCCGCGTCTCCAGGAGGCGATTGGCGCCCAAGTTCTTGAATGGCATCAAGTCAAGGATCCGGAGAGCGAAATTGTCGACCCCATGGGATGCTGGAGCGTCTGGAAGGCCGTGCAGAGCTTCAACAAGGACGCGCACTTTACCAGTGCTCCGACGCGCCTCAAGCTAGGTCTGTATCTTTGCAGTCGTGGTCATTGGTGCACAATCTCACCCATACTAGATGTATCGTACACAACAGCTCCGCGATGGATCAAAATGGATCCAGAAAACGACGGCGACCCTCATTCGACGTTTTGGGCCCTTGCCTCGCTCGCATTCCCTAATACGCGCGCTTCGAGCCTCCAGAGCCCAGTAGTTTCTCCGATTCACTCGGTGTCACTGCCCCCAGACGAACAAATGCTTTGTTTCGATTATTTGTACTACGTCGGGGCAACTAGCGTCCGTCTCATTCCAAACAACTCGTCCTGAGTAGCGCGTGCTCAATAATCTAATAGGGCTACGAATGGGAATCCGACTTTAGCCCGGCGTGGCGATTTGTCGGCCGCCACATGCACTGGACGCCGAAGCTGATGCAAATTGCCGAGAAATACGTCCGCGACGCGCTTGTCGTTGCGCCGTATGAACCGACTCCGGAGGTGCGTCTCACCTTTCGATCCCATAACAATCTATGCTCACTTGGCTTCCTATGTAGTACATCGCGGTGCATGTCCGCCACGGGGACTTTGGCGGCTGGTGTGACCGACCGCTGAAAGAGTGCTTCGCGCCGTTGTCTGCCATCGCCCGCCGCGTCGAGGAGGTACAAGAGGAGCTCTGGGCGACAAAAAAGGTCGTCGTTGACCGCGTGATCATCACGAGCGACGAGCAGGACCCCGCGTGGTGGGAGGCGGTGTCTGAGCTTGGGTGGATGAAACCGGACCACTCGAGGACGGCCGAGGTGTACGGGGCGTGGTTCCCTATCCTCATCGACGCGGCGATCCATTCTGGTAGTCTCGGGTTCGTTGGGACGGATCGGTCAACTGTGTCGATTATGGCGCGCAAGCGCGTTCAGACTTGGAACGACGGCGTGTATCGGATGGTAAACTGGGGTTATCCAGGTATGTGGAGTGAATGAATTTGCGGTGGGCGTTGAGCTCTGACGTTCGTCGCTTGTTTTAGGTGCGGACGACCATTAGTTCTGACGGACGTGTAAAAGGATGTGTGTAATAAGGACAATTACTAGACGGATTTTATTTATCGAGGTACCTCATGTATTGTGTAATTGTGCCTGGACATGGGAGACGTCTCAGTCTCTTCCATTCACTCGGGGCACTTCATTGGATTTGACGCGTCGCGACCAGAACCCATTGCGCGCCACCCATACTTTCGTTTGCTCTACTCCAAGCTTGAACATAAATTCGGGCAGGAGACTGCAATGCCACGGCAACTGGATGCAATGGAAGCTTCAACCCAGCCCAATCGGACGGGGAGCACCGTTGCTCGATAGATTTTCGCTTTGTGAGAGTTTTGCGCGGTCACGTGAAAGATTATTCCAGAATGAGCGTGGGAAAAGCGGATGTAAATTTACATCCGCTCTCCCAAAGGTATATAAGGCGGAGGCGGCTGAGCTGGACGCCCCAACCTTTCTTTCTTCTCTCCCACCACCTTCCTCTGGTCCTGGTGATCACTGGTGCTCTCTTACAAACCTTCAAACACCTTTGCACTCTTATACGCTCTTACAACCAACGCCTAGTCTCACATTCTTCTCATCATGGTCCACGTTAACCACGTCACTCTGCTCGCCGTTTCTCTCGCGTCGCTCTCGTTCAGCCCTTCTGCCGACGCTGCTGCTATCAACGCGCGTTCTAGCTACTCTGACCCCGGCTCGCCTTCCAAGCCTTCTCGCCAGCAAGCGCCGCGCTTCCCCATGCCCATCAGGCGGATGGTCAGAGACAGTTCCCGCGAGCGCTCGCCCGACGCCAAGACACTCAAGTTCCAAAAGTCGGTTCGTGCTTTGACTCGTCTCGCCGAGTCCAGTTTCCTCACAACTTGCTCCAGAGGACCGAGGCCGACACTCCGCTGCGCAAGGCGTTCATGAAGCGGCAACAACAACGACAGGCTAGCTTCCACGTTCCCCGCAAGAATGTCGAGGCGCGCGACGACTCAGCGGCACCGACATCCGGTCACATCGATGTCAAGGTCGGTTTGGTTTGCGTTTTTTGTTTCGCGCTCCTTCTGATACCTTTCCAGAACGGCAGTAACACCATCGGCCACCTCGTATTCAACCCACAGACGTCCACCCTCAACGCTTCCAATAGCAGCATGACGACTCTTTCCATGGTTTCTTCCGGTAGTACGCCGTCCCCCAACGGCACGCGGTCTGTGTCCCTGCAGGTTCCAGTGGCTGCGAATTCCAATTCCACCTCGTCCTCGAATTCCACCTCGTTGCGCCACATACGACCCGCAGCCTCCCACACCTGGACCGCTGACTGTGGAGCGTTGTTTCGGCAACTCGACTGGACCAAATGCGCATGCAAGCCAAGCATTTTCGTACGATCCACTCACCCACGTCCTCAGTCCTATGTGGGGAGGCAACGATAGCGCAAGTTCCAGCACGCTCAGCTCGCGGGACGCCCAGAGAGCGTCACACTTGTTTTTGTTCCCGATTCCCCCCACGGCTGCGAACGAGGCCAATAACCAGGCTCAGTCGGCGTCTAGTGTCGCAACGGAGACCGTCACCACCACCGTCACAGCGACTCCTTCATCTTCTGTCGCTGCCGTATCATCGTCGACCGACGCTTCCGCTTCCGATGCTTCCAGTCCCTCTCTTGCTGCCGCGGAGTTTGATCCCGCATCGTCTACGACGTACTCGCTTTCCCAGCCGACGTCTTTCTCTTCCGCCACCGACTCGTCTGCTGCCCCAGCATCGTCCTCTGCGGCACCCACGTTCGGCGCGCTCGCCGTTGAGGTCGCTCCTGCTCCTTACAGTGAGCCCGCGGTATCCTCGACTGCGGTTCCGTCTGTCTCTTCGTCGGGTTCTAGTGCCTCCTCGGCTCTTTGGTCGTCTCCTGCTCCTTCCACCACCGCCTCGGCCGTCGATGCCGCCAGCGACCCGTCTTCTGCGTTTGGGTCATCGGACTCTGCTCCGTCCTCGACTCCGTCAGCCGACCAAGCCTCGTTCTTTTCCGATTCGGCTTCAACGGCGACAGATCCTTCGAGTTCAGCGAGCGCTGCCGACTCTGAACCTACCGTGGTGCCCGACACGAACGAGGAGCAGTCACAGGTCTCCGTCGACAATGCATCGGGCCGCACTGCGGAGTGGTAACGTGCGAGAGATGTGGGGATGATTGTGGTTTCTCCTGGGCTTTTGTTGATTCTTAATTTTTAATGTTAATGGGTTTCTGTCTCATCTGCTGTGCGTCCCTTGAGTTGGAGTGAGACCGATCCAGTCTTGCGAAGAGAGACGAACAACTTTGAATAAAATGAACTTATGTAGTTGTAATGAGCGAAGAGTCGGTTGCAGGGGGAAACAAAATGCAAAATGCAAAAAAAAATAGAATCAGGCGCAGGCAAGAAAGGCTGGTAACTCTACGGCGCGCAAGTAGCAATTATGGGTGTACTCGAGGCTTACTAGTCCTGCTTGACCGTGCCCCCGAGAAGGCGGTTGGCCGTGAAAGGCAAAGCCCTACAGTACGAGAATTCCGAGCATTTATCTCGTCAAGAGGATCATCTGACATCAAAACAGTATCATCGCAATACGAATCTATAAGAAATTGTGTTATTGAAGGCATAAAATAGAGGAATCAACTCCGCATACCACATGCTAAGCGGGCCGGGGTTCTTGAGGGAGCAGGTGTGGAAACCGGCTTCGATGAGCGGAACCTCGCAAAGAGGGAACCAGAGCGGTTGTCCCTGTCCTGTTTTTTCGACTTGGGGATAGGGCTAGGGGCGGCTCCAGCGAACCCGTAGGTCGATTGGAGGTCTGCGAATGCAGCCTCGAAGTTTTTGTTGGCGCCGGTGCGGGCGGGTGTCGGGGGCCGAGACGGCGGAAGGCGCTGGAGGGGTGGAAGTGCTTTTCGAAGAAGTCTTCTTGAGCACGGGGGATGGCGCGTTGCCGTTGAATCCGTAGGTGGATTGGAGGCTCGCGAATGCTGCCTGGAAGTCTTTGGGCTGCGCGGTGCGGGAACCGTTGAGCGGTGCGCGCGAGGAGATGGTCGTGTTAGACACGAGGGAGGTGGTAGATGCGGAGGGAGAAGACATTTTTAGAGAGGAGTGGTTGGTTTTTAGAGTCGCTGTGTGGTCGAGCTCGGTTGAGGGTTTGTTGGTTTGTTAGGTGCTATCCAGGGTAGGACTTTATATCTTTCACACATGACTGCGGTACCGCAGCAAAAAGATGTTTCGCTGATTTTTTCCATGCACGGAGATATTGGTGACGTCGCAGTTTCGAGTTTGCCACAAATTGCCAAGCCAAGGTACAGTAAGATACGTCCGAGTCACCTTTTCCCGACACTACAGCATCGAGCATAGCCCAGGCATAGCAACCTGAGTGAGTCACCGAGAAGAGCTTGACAACTGACAAGCATCCAACGAGAACTGAGAAAATTTTTTTGCGCTGAATCCGCCCAGGGCGGATGTCGGGATGTCAGAGCTACTGTGCGATCCGTCCTCCAGCAAGCTGCGGGCCTGTCGGGTGTGACGAGCGCAGAGAATGCGCAGCCGGATGGAAAAGGTAAGATTCCGAAAGAGGCGGTCGGAACCGGCCGAAGCAGTTCGGAATTGATGACCTAGCTTATTTCTTTCTCTAGCTTGAGTCTCAAGCCGTTCTCTCACTGTCAGACAATTAGCTGTTGGGCGCTCATCGTCTCAACACTCACGTTCTCAAGACCGCCATCTGGAGTGCGGGATTACAGCACTACGACAGCACACTAGTGGACTGCGCATTGGCTACATATCTTCACCACTGTGAACTACCAAAGACAAAAATCTACAGCCGGGTGCTTACATTTACATCCAATGGACGGATCATCGCAAGTCGCCAGATTCTTTCGTGTGACTCGGACTGTAATGCTGTTGCCGACACGGTCGGAAGCAAAAGGTAAGGGTAAGTCGAGTCAGACGGCTGCGCCGCGGCAAGGCACCGCAGTCGACGTCATGTTCAAAGCTATAAAACATGGTTCAAAATTCCTCAACGACAACAAATTCTCCAAAGAGTTCCACCAACAACGCACTCAATCCTCACTCAAACCAATCCTCCCAATAAAATGTCATCGCCCTCTGCATCCACTGCATCTCTCATGTCTAACAACACCGTCTCTTCGCGCGCACCTCTCAACGGTTCCCGAACCACGCAGCCGAAAGACTTCCAGGCCGCATTCGCGAGCCTCCAATCCACCTACGGGTTCAGCGGCAGCGCGCCCAGCCCCGTGCCGAAAAAGAACGCGAAAAGCACATCCGCGCCGCGTTCTGCCGTACCTCCTTCCGTGACGCGCACACCGTTGCAGGCGGGCAACAACAAGAACTTCGAGGCTGCGTTCGCAGACCTCCAATCAACCTACGGGTTCGGTGGAGCCGCTCCGAGTCCCGTCCCAAAGTCAAAAAAGTGATCGCGTTATAGGCAAGTTGGTTTCGCATTCGGTTCTTCATGTTTCTGACATCTATTACAGTGTTTTGACAATGTCGTGTCTATTCTATAAACCTAGAGTTGGTTAATTAGATGACCTACTGGTCGCCCGCGATGGTGCCGTTTTACACTGCGCCACCGGGCAACTGCTAGACAATGCGGTCGAGGTTCTGGACCTTATATTTGTTGGGTTGAAAAGCCGATGAATGTTCCCTCTATACCTCCTTGAATTTTATATACCCTACATTACTTACATACTTATTTCTTCGCGCTAATGTCCAAAAAATCCTCTTTTGCGTTGTCATCGAATCCAGACAGTGCTCTATTCCAAACTTGGGTGGAGGCTTGAGTTGAGCTCCAGGAAAGTCTAATTGCCAACTAACTGCTCTGGCTCGAACGCGAGTCTTCTTAGCGAAGGAAGTTCGCACTAGGTTCTTCACCTTGTCAGCCGTGGGTCACAAATAATTTAATATTCTTCTCATCTTTCACCCTTGTCCCCACTCAGTGCTAAAAAGCGAATGTCAGTACAATCAGAGAGTACATCCCCGCGTTCTTCACGATAAGATGTGTTAAATGGACATGTCACCGGAATTGGGAGACCCCAGCAGTCTTCCCTCGTCCGGGGCGGCTTTGCACGCGGTGTACGTAGACGCGACGGTGGTGCCGTACGGCTCGTTCTGTCAACATTTGTCGCTCGATACATGAATGCGTGAGTGGTGCGATTCGCCGCTGGTACCCAGAACGTGCTTCAAAGAGGGCGACGATAATCATGTATTTGGCTCGGCCTAAGATGCTATCCGCCTTCAAGATTGTGCCCTCACCGACTCGATTATTATTCATTTTGTATTTGCTTATGCACCCGCCGATGAGGGCCAGGGACTTTGCAAAAATGAAATTACACAGATGCTTAATGTATTCCCGAATCCAGGCTCATGAAAAATGGCAGCCCCGTATTTCTTCGAGAAATTTGTGTAGTCGATACTATCTCAACCTATGTGCTCAATATTATCTAGTCATCTCAATGTCGATCGGGTTCAGTTCCTCTCCCCCAAATGAGCGGCAGGGAGAACCGAGAGAATCAAAAGCGCCGGCATATAATTGTCTTTATGGAAGGAACGCAAACCCCAGGGAGAGAAAAATTTCCTTATTTAGATGCAGGAGGCGTACGGAGCAGGTATGGTAGGGTGTCACAAGCAGCGTGGGGGCAGCATTAAGGCATGCCGTTCGAGATTCTGCATCATCTCTGTGCCTCCAACCTACTCGTCCTGGATTTTGACCCGTTCTTCTTCATCGGTTCCTACCGGCTTCTGGAAGATCAACACTACGAGGGGTACACGGATGATCAGCACTGACCTTCTGCTCATTGAACAACCAAACTAGTCTCCCAGATTTCAGACTCAAAAATAAAAATAAAGATAGTCGAAATTTTTATATGTATTGATGAGTGGTGCACACGAGGAGACGGTGGAGTTAGACACGAAAGGCAGTAAATGCGGAGGCAGAAGACATTTTTATGAAGGAGTGGTTAGTTTTGCCATTTGGAAGTGGCTGTGTGCTCGAGCCCGGTTGAGGGTTTGGATATTCTGTGGATTCATTGGGTGCCGTCTAGGGCAGGTCTTCATAGTACCTTTTAGACATGACTACAGTACCGCAAGAAGAAGATATTTCGCTTATGCACTGAGATAGTGGTGACGCGCCGCAGCTTCAAGTGTGCCACAAATTGCCAAGCCAAAGTAAGACGCGTCCGAGTCACATCTGGCCCAACGCTACAGCAGCGAGCATAGCATACGGAAACTTGAGTGAGTCACGAACAAGAACTTGACTGGCATAGCATCCAACGAGAACTGAGAGTGTTTTTGCGTTGAATCCGTCCAGCGCGGATGTCGGCCGAACTAGTAGACCGCTGCGCGCCCGGTGAAATCCGTCCTCCAGCAAGCTGCGGACCTGTCGGTAAGACGAGCGCAGAGAATACGCAGCCAGATGGAAGATGTAAGATTCCGAAAGAGGCGGTCGGAACCAGCCGAAGCTTTTCGGAATTGATGGCCTCGCTTATTTCTCTCTCGCTTGAGTCTCAACCGTTCTCTCACTGTCAGACAACCAGCCTCTGTGACTTTTTGGGCACCCATCGGCTCAACACTCACGTTCTCAAAGGTTTCAAGACCGCTATCTGGAGTGTGGGATTACAGCACAACGACAGCACTAGCTGTGGCTGTGAATTGCGCATTGGCTACACATCTTCAAGTTGGCGACCATGAACTACCAAGGGCAAAAATCTACAGCCCGACTCTATGTTTACATTCAAAGGACGGATCATCGCAAGTGGCTAGGTTCTTTCGTGTGACTCGGACTGTAATGCTGTAGCCGACGCGGTCGGAAGCAAAAGGTAAGTCGAGTCAGACGCCTAATCTGGCTGCGCAAGGCACCGCAGTCGACGTCATGTTCAAAGCTATAAAACATGGTTCAAAATTCTTCAACGACAACAAATTCTCCAAAGAGTTCTACCAACAACGCACTCCATCCTCACTCAAACCAATCCTCGTCATCGCCCTCTGCATCCACTGCATCTCTCATGTCTAACAACACCGTCTCTTCGCGCGCACCTCTCAACGGTTCTCGAACCACACAGCCGAAAGACTTCCAGGCCGCTTTCGCGAGTCTCCAATCCACCTACGGGTTCAGCGGCAGCGCGCCCTCTCCCGTGCCAAAAAAGAACGCGAAAAGCACATCCGCGCCACGTTCTGCCGTACCTCCTTCCGTGACGCGCACACCGTTGCAGGCGGGCAACAAAAACTTTGAGGCTGCGTTCGCAGACCTCCAGTCGACCTACGGGTTCGGTGGAGCCGCTCCGAGTCCCGTCCCAAAGTCAAAAAAGTGATCGCGTTATATGCAAGTTCGATTTTGCATTCTGGGCTTCATGTTTCTGACATCCATTACAGTGTTTTGACAATGTTGTGTCTATTCTATAAACCTAGAGTTAATTGATTAGATGACCTGCTGGTCGCCCGCGATGGTGCCGCTTTACACTGCGCCGCCGGGCAACTGCTGGACAATGCGGTCGAGGTTCTGAACCTTCTGGTCGTATTTATTTGTTGGATTGAACAGCCGATCAATGTTTTTCTATACCTAGCAATTTCGCCCTCGAAGTTTTATATACCCTACATTACTTACGAATTACATACCTGGTACTTTTTCGAACTAAACCAGTACCCCCAGCTTTATTCTCCGTTAATAGTATTTCATATTTTGGATTCCCAGGTTGAACTGTTATAATATCGGCCTGCCGCTTGAGACTTGAGTTAGATTCGAGAAAAATTTTGTGAAAATTCGACTATTCTGGCTCAAATCTGAATCCGAATCTTCCAAGCGAAAGGTTTGCACTAGGTTCTCAACATGTAAGGGCTCCGAGCTGGCATGAAGAAAATTGCCCGTGCTCAAATGCAGTTATTGAAAATCAAATGCGATGACTGTCCCTGATTTTGCTTCCACTGGACAGGGCTAGAAGTGGAAACTTGAACCACCTTCCTTATTTGGAAGAGCTGTTGAACTTGGCGCTAGGTAGACGAGGAAGTCACTGGACTCGAAGAAATAAGAATGACCGGAATGAGTTGTTTTGGAAGTTTATATAAAAGCGGTACCGCCAGAGATAAGATATCGACAATCATAGAGGTGATGTGAATAAACGAGCGCTCTGATCCCTTCCACGCTTCGACTCTATGCACCACTGGGGAACATTCTGAACACTCTCAATGACCTCCCTCGTTGGCTCTCCTTCCACCATAGGCGGTGAAGGGTTACACACAGGAAAATCTCTGCGTGCCAGTCGCGGAGGCTCGAAGACTGGCCTTGCATCACTTTGAAACTGCGCCCAATCATACATGAATGCCTCCTTGTCCGGAACAAGCAACAGGTCTTCTTCGTCCACGGGTGGCACGGGGGTCTCGTCATCTCCAGACTTTGATTCGGGGTCAACGATAAGCGCATCAGGTTCATTTTCATCGTCAGATCCGAATTCAGAAAGATGCATTTCCGGGTAGCTGAAGAGAAAATCGTCAGGAAGACCCGCAGTATTTTTATGGGACCAGTGCTCTGTCACAGCCGCGAAGATCTCCCAATAGGTTTTTGGGAGATTAAAGTGATGTATCATAAGCATCATTTGCGAGTCGAAAGTGACGAAGAAAGGATTGGCAGACGACGTGACACGGGGGAAGTCGGCATACGGTAACGGAGCGCTGAACCGCCGAGGGTCTTGTCCTGGGAGCAGGATGAAGTAATTGGCAGGGCGGAGAGGGAAAAAGATGTATTCGTATTCTTGCGCCGAGAATTCCTAGGACGCTGTTAGGCGACACGCTGAACGGGGACTCAGAGCGATGGCTCACGGTGAGAAATGATTTTCGTTCAGAGATTGGGACAGAAATATTGTGTATCTGGAGGTCCAGCATTGCAACTAGTGTCTCTTGTGTTGGAATCAAGATCCACATGTAAAGGGGCCAAGGAAGGGTTGAATCCAGCATAGAGCTTCTGACTGAAGATGTACAGGTCAACGACAGTGGCAGGACCCGAGGAATGGACGCACCATAAAGTATACTGCGTTCATGTGTTGAATCTAATGCGTCTATATCCATACCCCACAGGTACTCCATTTGGTGGTGCTTCAAAGTAAGTCAGCGATACCACCAACGCTTGTCCACTCAAGTCAACTTACTATATTGTAATCTTTGCGAAAAAGATATTTCCTCCTCAATGGCGCATCATTATCTTCGAGAGCAGTAGCGAGAGCGCCAAGTGGAATTGTCGTGGTCATGGTACAGAACCAAGCTCAAGAGTAGAAACAACTTGAATACGAAGCCATCACGTGCGTGGTTGCGCTTTGGTTCAGGCTCAGTCACACGCAACCAGTTCGTTGCAAGATATATCACTCACTGCTGTGGTCTATGCGCGTTTTTTGACTTCAGGCTCACTTAGCTCTAAAACCAACTGCCCAAGCCCGGATTCTGAACCACCTGCCTTATTTGGGAGGAGGCGTTGAAGAGCGCCGGCGCGCATCAGATAAGATATGCCAGCCCCCACAAAACGTCCAAGTTCAACGCCACGGATCTCAAGGAGATCTCTATCGCAATGTCAAATCAAGTATGATACGTATACGCTGTCGATCGCATAAATAATTTGGACTGACTTTGGACGGATGCAAAGTCCTCCGCGGTGTTGACACACGTCGGCTTGGTCTCCTCAGCTGTCCGGCCTTTCGATGTGTACCATGGAGATTTGCTCTTTTGCCTTTAGTCTGCCACAGAATATTAACGGCTATATCCGTTTTTCAACGGATTGCAGCCCGCGCCGCGTACATCCGGATCGGCGTAGAAAACGTACCGGATATACGGAGTACTTACATAAGTCCTTCTAGCCGATGCCAATGCGAGACTGGATCATGCGGCCAGAGGCGTCGTGTCGTCTGGACGATTGGCCTTATCCGTTTGGCTTTTGCTCAATTTGGGCTCGACCACGGAGAGAAAGGAATCTATTCAGAAGACCATACATCCCTTTTTCTCTTTCTTGGCTGTTTCCTTCGCAAAAATAACCCACCATTTTCCCTGTATTCTTATATGATTGATGTGATTGTGTTCGAATTTTGTGCCTTGAAGAGTTAGAGACATCCTCAGCAAAGCTGTGCTGGATAAGGGTGATCCGTCAATTCTCCTTCTCCTCTTTCCTTCCTTCCTTCATCTGCGGCGAGCGCTGAGCTCGTTGCTCTCTTGCCTTTTGCGCAGGCCGTATTCAAGAAATACGTCCCAAAATCTCTGCTATGGCTCGGCCCAGCGAATCCAAAAGCCGACCTTCTTCTCCACACAGGCCCGAAGCCGCCAAGTTGGCTAAGCCAGTACCGCCAGTAAAACCTGTAGGAATAATAATCCTACCTCCCGAATATCGGCAAGCAGACGATGAGGACTCACCGTCGAGCTCGACGTGCGACCCAATGTTGAACCCATCCTCTTCTCTGCCTGACCTAGGGGTCGGAGAACAACGCACCCTGAGGCGTGCAACAACGAGCACGACATCGCTGAACGTCAAGTTCGCACCCTTACCGCAGCTTGCGCCGCGGAAACGACGCTCGACCGCGCCCATGGGAAGTGAGTAGAGGTTTCGCTATCTACTTTGGGTCTGTCTCAAGTGCGGACCCAGTCGCCTCGCGCGGGGCGGTTATGCGCCGAAGAAGAGCAGGGACACCCGGGTTCGATATGAACGGGGACCCGCTCCCGCCGACGCCGCCCATGTGGACACCCGAGGAGGTCGAGGCACATACACAACGCGTTCTCACTGAACGCGGCGAGTTGCCTGCTGTTCGCGACCACGCGGAAGACCCGTTCCTCAAGATGGTCAAGGGTGCGGGCAAGCTGTGGCGCAAGGTGAACAACAACGACAAGAAGAAGCAGGGACAGGGCGCTCCCACCGCGGAAGTGAAGGGCGTCACGGTTGTCTCACTCGAGCGCCCGGCCCTCGCGGTGTTACCAGGCGGAGACAACACGCCGTCAGGGGAGGAAGAAGGTGGTGTCTGGGAAGAAGAGGTCGGCGACCGCTTCCCACTCAACGTCGGCCAGACGGAGACGATCGTCGAGGGGCAGTTTCCATGGTCCGGCACGCTAAAGGCGGACGACGAAACGGAATCGGTGAGCGACGAGCAGAACGTCTCGTCGACGGAGAGCACGGAGGAAGATTCGACATTAGAGTCTCATACGGAGCGCGAATCATCGAGTCTGGCGACCCTCACGCCGCCTCGATCATGACCTTGTTTTGCATGGGACTTTTTTTCTCTCTGGAGGAGAAGGCTACTCACGATTAATTACTTACTTCCTAACCTACACCATTATCTCTATATCAGTCTCTGATATGTCCGTTCTTTGCGCAATAACTTATGGCTTGACCTGTACATGTATTCACCAACAATTATACCGTGGCTATTCCCGAGGAGAGTGAATAACCGTCGATGAACAAAGCCATCTTCAAGAACAAGTACGTACTTCCGTGAACCGGCGCCAAATTGTTTTGAGTTTAAATTTAGCCAACTGGGAATGTGACTTCATCGACTTGGCCAAGACTTGGCTCAAAGTTGACGTCTTTTGACTTTGTTCCCAACCCTCGTCTCCTCCAGTCACTACCACGATTCTTTGACAATGACTTGAAGGCATCTGCCTTGAGGCTAGCATTCCGGACGCTCACGATTGCATCGAGAAGGGAGTAAGCAAGATGCGCATGCTCGACACGACGTCCAACAAACGCAAGGAGCTAACTCGTCGATTCTGAAATCTGTTGCAACACGCATACATGTAACCCAGGCGGCGTTTGCCGCGAAATATCTTGGACTTTCCCATAACCCATAATGCCACCTTCTTCTCTGGTCGGAGCAAAGTTGCTACCGGTTTCTTGGGTCTTGATCTACTGCTCTGCTTCATCGTATTGAGCACCTTTTACGAATCAGAGGCTCGCAGAACGATGCAGGACGTCTCACGAACGCGGAAAAAGTTCGACGTATCTTTCCACTGATTCAGGGTCTCGGAGCGACCTCTCTTGGCTGAACGCATTGCACAATCATTCGAGGATTACTACCCCACTGTTCACTCCATAGCGACGTTCGCACTGGATACTCTTGGGCTTGGGATATTCTGTCACCGTCCAAGGTCCAGGAAAAATTATGCATTTCACGATTGGATCTTTTTTCTGGGCCCCTTCTCACTGGCGTGAGATTGCTTCATGCGCTGTTGTCTTGTCCTGGTCGACGCTGGAAGCACATTCGAGGCTTTTCCACTACGTGTTGTCCTCTGGAGCGATGCTACTCAAACGGCGGACTGGTTTCATAGTCTCTTCGTCCGTTATCGAGCATCCAGACATTACCTCGCCCTCTTTCAATCCTGTTGAACAAGGGTCCAGAATCCCGGGGTACCGGCTCCGAATGTCTAGCTGTCTCGTGAACGACTTCCGATGACGAATGTCGAAATCTCAGGCGATCCATCTCGATATAAATACCCCTCTCATGAAGAGGCCTCTCCCAAAATCTCATCTGCTGCCACCATCTATCGTCAATCATGTCTGCAACCTTAACCACCACCATCATGGAGCCTGTATCCTCCCTGCTGAGCGGCACAGCAACCAAAAAGGAGGAGGCTACCGAAGAACCGTACAAGTATGCACACCTTATGCCCGTGTACTCGCAGGACAAGTACCCGCCGCTGGAGCCCTTTGAGCACGTTGATCCCGGATCGCGCGCCCTCAGCCACGCCAACCCGCGCTCGTTCCTCGACGGTGGGAATGTCGTGGAGCTGACGCCCGAGTTTGGGTCGGACGTGCGCGGTGTGAACCTCGCGACGCTGACCCCCGACCAGAAAGACCAACTCGCCCTCGAGGTGCGGTGATTCGTGTCGTCTATATGCGCCGGACGACTAATTAATTCACCCACCACAGGTCGCGCGCCGTGGTGTTATAGTCTTCCGGGACCAGGAAGACTTTATTGACCGCGGGGCTGGCTTTTATCAGGACTGGGGGAGGCATTTTGGGCGGCTGCACATGCATCCAACGTCGGGCCACCCTGAGGGCTTCCCGTACATTCATCTCATATACAAGTGAGTTCTTGGCCTGATTAGCCTCATTCTCTTCGTCGTTGTCTTCATCTCCCTTCTCATTTACTACTCTCCTGCACTGTACTAGAGATGCCAACTCAAAGTATAACGACCAAGGCCTCACTTCCATCGTCTGGCACTCCGGTAATACTTGGTTCCTTCTCATCTCGTCCTGTCCCATCTAATCCACGCACGTTTCCAGATTTCTCCTTCGAGCTGCAACCCCCCTGGCCTCACGACCTTCTTCCTCCTTGCGCAGCCCAAGACCGGTGGCGATACCCTATATTCCTCACAAGTCCTGAACTTCCGCAGTCTCTCCCCAGTCATGCAAAACTTCCTGCGCACGCTCAAGGCGATGCACACCGGCGTCGACAGCCTGCGTGCGACGAAGGGCGGGGCGAGGCGGCGGGAGCCGATCGAGACCGTCCATCCGGTGGTGCGACGGCACCCTGTGACGGGCGTGGAGGCACTGTATGTGAACAAACAGTTTACGAGGTCGATTGTGGGGATGAAGAAGGAGGAGAGCGGTTAGTCTCCTGCTTTAGGCTCTATTTTACTACTGACAGCGATGATACATGTAGACCTGCTCCTCAACTTCTTGTATGACCATATCGCGAAGGCCGGCGACCACCAGGCGCGTATCAAGTGGGAGCCGATGTCGATGGCACTCTGGGTGCGTTCACTCATTTTCTCTCAGCAACTTGTGTTTGATTCTAACAACATGCGTGTCTGTCTCAATCTATAGGACAACCGCGTTACGGGTAAGTTTACAATACTCATGCATGCATGGGTGTAATTGCTGACGTGGATGTGAACGAACAGCGCACACCGCGACGGTAGACTTCGGGCATCTGAAATCGCGCCGCCATGGGGCGCGCATCACACCCCAGGCTGAGCGACCTATTCCCGCGAATGCGAGCATGAAGATGGACGATTGATTAATACAGAACAAATGTAAAGAGAAACAAGACATTTTCCTTTTAACCTTTCTTTTGCCTTTCGGTTGCAGACCCCGCACAACAACCGCCCTCCTTTGAGATTGCCGCGACATTTGCCAACAGTGATCGCAATTGTGATCCACCACTCAGCGTCCACGGAAGATCAGTCGTGGCTCCTTGGTAAAGGTTTCACAAGAGATGTGGAGCGTGTATCCGAGGAGTGTAGATACATATTAGAAAGAGCTTCAAGTCTCCTATGCAACGACTGCCCACGACGTGAGGATGTCATGGCTTTTTTTCTGCTTTCTTTGGGAAAAATTAGAGGCAGGCCAACACTCGTCCCTGAGCTCGTTGAGGCTCGTCGGAGCCCAGACTCAGAGGACGGGTCGGCGACAGAAAAAGTCTTGTGATCCAATTTGGGTAACCATCTGTGATCAGCCAATCATTGAAGTTACGTAAGCGGACCAAGCTTCTTGCTAACCACAACCAGCAACGGTTTTCTTTGGACGATTTTGACGCTTCTTTACGCCGTCTATCCTCTCGACGTCGTAGCCAGCAGCGAGCTCGGCCACCCACATTCCTTTGCACCCCACACTCGTTCTTATCAACAACACAATGAATCCCTCCTCGCGACCACCGTCTTCTTGCGAGAGACGGTCCATTCAGACAACCTTATTCGACGGTCAAACAAGCGATTCTGGAAATGGAGCTGGACCAACTGGTCAGTCCAAGAACTTTCTCTTGGTCTTGGCTTGGATTTATTGGATTTTCAGATACACCGCAGACGTCGACAACCGCCACAGACAATGGAGGTGGAGGAGGAGGAGCCGGAGGACCCGCAACAACGACCACGACGACGCAGCAGACTCAGCAGACCCAGACTCAGACCAGCGACACCGACCACAACAACGGGCATGATGGACAGCAGCAGACCAAAACCAGCACCACCCCCACCACCACCAGCACCACGACCTCGACAACCACTACTTCGACGACCTCCCAGACCACCCCGACAACCCAGTCCACCACCACCACCACCAGCACTACCACCTCGGCGACTTCTGTATCCGTGGCTAGCGTATCGTCCGTGTCTCATACAACCACCAAAGCGAACACCGCAGCGGTTCGTAGCTTGCTGTTGTCTGTTGTCTTCCAAATTCCAGCCCCTAAAATCTTGATAGGTCAATACTGGTACTACAGGAGCCGCCAAGAACACTGGACTGGACGGTGCTCTCGCTTCGGCCCAAACCACCGCTCCTACTGACGCCGCCGCCACCATCTCGTCCTCGAGCACGCCTTCCAGTGCCTCCAGCAGCATCAATGTCGCTGCGGTAATCGGTGGCACAGCAGGCGGTATCCTCGCCGTCGCGCTGATTTTCTTCGTGGTTATGTTCTTCATCGTGGGTGTCATCAGATCGTCATTCGTTTAGAGAATTAATTTCGCTTTCATCCAGCGCCGGAGACGCCGCAACGCAGAGGACTTCGACCCGTCCTCATTCCGTCAGTCGGCTGCGATCCTCGACGACAGTGGTGCAGATCCCTTCAACCCCCGCCCGCCGACCATGATCGAGCGCCACATGAACGGACACACCGTCGCCCCGTCCATCTCGAGCATGGCTGGCGCGGGCATGGCCGGTGCAGGCGCGTACAGCAGCTCCCACGGACACGGTGACGAGCAATACGCCAACGAGCAGCAGTACGCGGCCAACATGTACCCAGCGCACCAGCCCATGCAGCCCCAGCACCAGTACACCTACGGGCAGACGTACGCGCATGAGGGTTACGGCCAGCAGGGAAGCGACCACGGGCACGACGCCGAGTACAACGGCGCGTACAGCGCCGAGCCGCAGGCGCAGGACATCTACGCCGCCGAGGCGTATGCGTACCCCGCCGATGAGGTCGTCGTCACCCCTGGCATGCACGCGCAGGAGATGAACTACGGCGACGCCCATCAGCAGGACTATAGCCACCACCAGCAGTACCAGCAGCACACAGATGATGCGTACGGCGGGATGTGAAATCCCCCACCCACACAAACGATACTTCTTCCCGACCCGGAGTCTGTCTGATGTCTGTCCACCGTTGCTGGCCTGGTTTCTCTGCCGGCACGTCCTCTCTTGAATCTTGATAACATACCCCGCCCTGAATCAACCCTTCATCCAACGTGCTGGCCGTGTGATGGCGTTGCCTTTGTCTGTCCTTGTACCTTACCACCTACCCCTTCTCTTCGCCCGCTGCTACTCCACCGCTGCCCATGTTCCTATGCATGGAACCACTCCTCCCCTCCGCACACACAATACCCAGACTATCTTCAAGTAGTCCCGTTCTATACTCATTCTACTGTTTGTTAGCTTAGCTAGTGACTCCGACTACGCCGCTACATTCATTCTTGACCTTGACGGCATCCATTCCACTTTTTCATGCCCATGCTAGTCATACATATATTTTTGACCACTGTATGTACTATGGATGTGCGGAGCGGAGCTGTAATTTTGGGTTAACTTGGAATTTTTCAGCTCGAATGAAGGTGGCCCTTAGTTGGTGAAACTTTGGTAACGGTTGAGGACATTCTTTCGCTTTTATGCAAGTCGTCCCTGTCGACGCCCGTCTGGACCTCGAGTGCCCTTGATCCCAGCACTTCAGATGTCGCCCGTTCCGTCTGTCCGCAATCGCTCGTTTTATTACAGGACGAACAGCAAACTTCAATCAGGAAACGCAAAGCTAACAATAAAGATACAATTGGCTTGAGTCTAGGAATGCAAAGCTACAGCACAAGGATTCAGTGCGCAAAGAATGGGTAAATCCGAATCAATTCTCGAGTTCGGATCGATTTCATGCACACAGGGCACTCGTTCCGTGTCCTCAAAACGAGCGTGATACAACTGCAGGGAAGGATTGGCCATCGGTACGAGAGAAAGAACCAATGAATACGCACGCCCTACAAAAGATGTGACCGCACGACGTCGAGGTTGTTTCTCTGGGGAAATTGCGACACATCGAACACGCCAGACCTGACGGTTCAGACTCTTCCTTGTACCATTTTTCTTCGACCTGTTTCGCTGGCCAACCGGAATAAACGGCATTGGCGTCGGCGACGTCTCCTGAGGCCAAGAGCGTGTGTTCACAGAGCATGCTGTTATCTTCCATGGATGCGCCAGAAAGAAGCCTAGAACCGGAACGTAGAGCGCAGCTAACAACAATTATTAGAAAAAGGAAAGAATGAATGAGGGTCAAGGGAGGCACCCGTTCCCAATTTTCAAACTGTTAAGAGCGAAATTCCCACGCGAATTTATGTGCGCAACGACTGAACAGTGGTCGAGATTCGCGTTGTCTCCAATCTGCACACAATACTGGATTAGGAGCAAAAAAGACGGATGAAAATTGGCCCACCTCTACCAAATCAGGCTCGGTCATTAGTCCAAGCTTCCCGCCAGCAAATATCGAACAATTCTTGCCGATCTTCGCGCCAAGCCCGCGATAAAACCATACAATATAGACCGTCCCGGTCAACGGCGCGAGCACTCCACCATTCGCATAGCCTCTGTAGATGAAGCGCGACAAGGCGAGGTGTATCTGCCACTGCTGGCAATAGTTGCTCTTATCCCACGGATAACGTCCATCTTGCCTTGGCCCAACGACAAGCCAACCCGTGATAATGACCCACCACAGCGAGAGGATCGCCTGAATATTGAGCACGATAATAAAGCAGACAGCGATGAGGCCGTAGATGGTGGCCGGGCGGTACCACGTGGGGCGGTAGATGTACTCCCAGCTCGTGTGGTGGAGAAGCTGGCGAAGGATCTGCGCGGCGGCGACGGCGCTGATGGACCAATACGCCGCAGAGAGGCTTGCAACGACGATATTGATGAGGAGAATCAGGGCGTAAGGATAGACGAAATAGTCCGCTTCTCCTTTGTAGAACGCCCGACCAAACGGTGTTGTTGTGTCGGAATTATCTTCGAACTTGGTGATACCTTCTTCGAGACATTCTGAAATATAGGTGAATCATCTGTGGAAGTCACGATATGAATGCACAAGTATACCTGACCCAAGCCACGTCGATCCATCCCGATATTCTGTATCACGCATACCCAGTGCCCCAGAGCCCATAACCGCACGCCTACCAACCTTGCAGCCTGGTAGGAGGACCACCCGATCTGCAACCATTGCACCATCTCCAATAACTACCCGCGCCGTCCCGATGCGGTCCGTCGTGAACACCTCGCTCCTGGACCCAAACACCACATCGTCGCCAACCTCCAGCAATTCGGGGTCGTTGCAATAGATCCCCGACCCGGGCCAGTAAACGCGCTTGCCAACCTTGGCGCCCATGCAGCGGAATACAACCGAGACGACCTCGTAGTGCGTCCCGAGAATGGAGAACGCAGACTTGAGTGCGCCTTTAGAGAGTAAGCGACCATTGATGTAGCGCCGCAGGAGGGAGAGCTGCGAGGCGTCTGCTGTAGCGCATTCTTTATTGAGCCCGAACATGCGCTTGACGATGATGCCGAGGGCGACTCGGAGAATGGGTGTGAAAACGGCACGCACGATGCGCGAGAGGGCGTGGTATGCGACACGCTTCGGGGAGGAGAACCAGTACACAACAGCCTCAAGCGCATTGAGATGATCGGTGACGAGGATGACCTGGTCGACCATGAGCCACAAGGCCGTGAACCAGGGCAGGTCTGCGCATTGTCGTCAGACTCGCACGGAACAAAAGAAAGAGAAACACACAAGAGACAAAATACACCACAAACATCACCGGCCACGCCACGAACACCTTCAACCACCAGCTCGGCTCTTCCAGCAACGTCCGATTGAACGCTGCATACGCGCGCGGCGACGGGCTATCCCGCGCAGATGCATGCGGACCATACACCGTCCCCGGCGCGATCCTCGACCCAGGGGCAATCTGCGTGAACGTATTCACCACCGCCCTTTCTCCAATCACCACCCTGTCGAGCCGGAAACATCCCTCGCGCTCGACCGCGAAGCCACGCACTAACGCTGTATCGACATGGCACCCATCGTGAAAAATCAGGAGGTCGTACTCGCCAAGCCGCGCGTCTTGGGAGATACACACGTTGCGCCCAATACGCGCACCAAGAAGGCGGTAGTAGAGAATCTCGAGTGAGGAATGCGCGGAGAAGATTCCGCGGCCGGCGATTCGCAGGGACTGGTCGACGAGCCACCACCGCAGATGGTAGAGGGACCACATGCGATATGTGCCGGGCTTGTACCTCCCGATGACGAGCCACTTGAAGAGGATAGCCGTGACGGGAGCGACGACGCGTGCAGTGAGCCTCGCAGTGACGATGGCGCACATAAGGGCGCCGATGCGCTCCCAGAACGTGCCGTTAACATACGGTGCCAGTACAGAAAGCATGAGAAGCAGCACTGTCCCTGCCGGGGAATCAGTCGAAAGAGCGAGCAGAAGAAGATTCGAACATACAAGTCATAGCAGCCTTGAGTGGATAAAAGAACATGAACGGCATCGCCTGCACAATCATCGTAAGTGGATGCGTCTGCCCCCTGATCTTCTCCCGTGACACTTCATCCTCCTCGTACTCGTACGCCGGTACATTTAGCGTCGTCGCCTCGCTCTGGGGTGTCCCGACCTCCTCTGTCTTTATCCCCAAAATACCCTTCATCTCGTTATTCCGCTTTTCCTGCTCAATCATCCCCGCAATCCCCTCGATCGTGCTATTCGTAAACAGCCGGGCCACTGCAATGGCCACGCCTGTCTGGCGCCGGATCTGATAAGCCAGCTTACCGAGGAGCAGTGAGTTCCCGCCGAGCAAGAAGAAGTCAGAGTCGGGGCGGATGAGCGAGGCGTCTGCGTCAAGAAGTTTCCCGATGATGTTGCGGACGCGGAGCGCGTGTTCACCCATTGAGGCGGCATGCAGACGGGCAACCTCGCCCTCCATGGCGGAAAAGTCGAAGTCGTACTCGTAATCCAAATCGATGTCGAAGTGAGACTTGGAGGAGGCGGAATCCGAATTAACACGGGTTTTAGAGGAGGAGACTGAGGAGTTGCCACGCGTGCGCGGCAACGCGCTCCGTCCCACCAAAACATGCACCGGTTGTGGCACCGCGTACCCAGGGAGTACGCTTGCGAGCTGCTTCTCGATCTCGCCAGCCTCGACACCGGTCCGGCGGGGAGGCTACAAACGCCTCACAACCGCCATCTCCGCGCACCCGCACCGCAGCCTCCTCGACATCATCTAACGCTTCCAGTTGACACTTGACCTCATCCAAATCAACCTCAACGCTTGCACAGGGTATAGGCTCGGAGAGCGGGCGCGTCCTTCCCGGGCATATCCCTCAACTCTACTTGATAATGCCGATGCAGGGCGGGCACGGTGTCGCTGAGCTTCGGTATGCCAAGCCGTGTTGCAAGCTTGATGCGAAGGGGCTTTCCGGCGGCATTTTTAGGGAGAGAAGGCATGTACACGAGAGCGAACGGCCATTTCGAGGGATGGAGGGCGTCACTAGATGAGTCGCATTGAGTTTAGGAGCTCAATAAACAAAATGAAAGCGTGCACCGCAACAAATCCTGCAACTGTGCCAGCCCGACGCGCGGGCGGTCTGCAGGAGGGCACGACGACGATACCGATCGTTTCTTGGAGGACGTCGTGCTCAACTCCGAACGCTAGTGCCGTCTACACATGTCAAAAAGCATGATACAAAGGAACAGATCGCGCACTTCAATCCATCCCTTCCCCGCTGTCACAACCGCCTCTTCGACTTCAAATGGGCTAACCACTTCCCCACCGCGGTTTATGATCTCCTTTTGAGCGCCCCGTGATGTAGAGATATCCATCCGCATCGAGGTACCCGACGTCGCCCGAGTCGAACCAGCCCTCGGACGTGAAGGCGGAGGTGTCAAGCGTGGTAGAGGCGCCATTCCGAACTTCATACCCCTCAAACGTCGGGACCCCTCTCACGCACACTGCGCCTGTCTCTCCGGCAGGGAGTTCGTGCTCAAGGTCCAGCGGATGACGAATGGAGAGGTGCGGGCCGCAGGCGATGCCGGAGGTGCCAGGCCGCTCGAGGGCGTAGGTGATTGGCGGGGTGGCGATGGGCATACACCTAGAGGGAGGGCATAGCATCAACAAGGGATTTAAAATAAGGAACGCCAGGCGCCTCCGAAAAAAAGAATTCGAAAAAATAAACGAAAAGAAAAAGTAAAGTCAAGGAAAGCAAGCAAAAAAAAGAAATCAATCAAGGAACCCCTCATGCGATCAAGACAATACACCAGAACGAAAGACTGTCGCAAAAATCTACAAGAGAAACACCCCGCGAAACACAAAAAACACTTACTCAGTCATCCCATAACTCGGTAACACCACCGCTCCCGCAAACGTATCCCTCAGCCTTACAGCCAAACTGGGAAGCAGGCCCCCTGCGGCGTTGGCAATCATCCGCAGGCGTAAATCGCGGGCAGGGACAAGGTTGGAGGACGGCGGGAGGGATGCGAGGATGGCATGATGGATGGTGGGGGCAGCGTAGTACCTGCGGTGCATGGTTTAATAAAATTGAAATGAATTGAATGAAGGGGAATGCGTACCAAGTTGCTTGCAGATCACGCGCCAAGGTCCAAAAAGCTATCGCGTCAAACCCTGCGCACATAATCGCGCCGCCGCCTGAGAAGATTGGCTCCAAATCGCGAAAGTCAGCACAATACAGGGAGAAGAAAAAGGCAGAAAAAATGGACGAAATGCCAGAAAGGCCGGTCACGTACAGCAAGGAGGTTGCGCACGATTCCCCCGACGTGGAATAAAGGCATCATGTTCACTAAATTTCTGGTCAGTCGAATCCCATTCGAGATGAAAGAAATGAAAGAAAAAAGATTGATAAACGCACAGTTGATATCCGATTCGCGCAAATCCCAGCTCTCGATGACCGCACAAGTACCTACGATCAGCGAGAGAAGGGAGTGGGGCACGACCTTCTTCTTTCCACTAGTACCAGAAGTATGCAAGACGAGGCTGAGGTCACCTAGGCCGTGGAGCGGGGTCGTCCGCGGTGCCTGCTCCTGCTGTGACTCCTCCTGCTGCAACTGTACCGGCACCGCATCCTCGCCCTCTGGCGAACGCATGACAGACATATCAAACAACCCTGCGGGACCTGTCTCCCTCCCCTCTACAAACACCACAGCACACCCGAGCTCCGCCCTCAGCCTCCCTAGCTCCAGCCTCGTTTCGGCATCCCGTGTAGTGAGAACCGCCTTCGCATCAAGCCGCAGCGCGTCCTCAAACAATTCTGCCGCGGTGCATGAAAAGTTGACCGGCGCGCAGGTGTGGTAAGCGGCAACGGCGAGCAGGGCGAGGGCATTTTCCGGGCCGGTAGGGAGGACGAGAAGAACGCGGTCGTTGGGGCCGAGCGGTGCGCGGGCATGGTTACGTTCGAGGCGGGGGTCGAGGCGAGAGGCAGGCGGGAGAGACAAGAAGTATGGCATGGGCAGCACGAAGTTCCGCACAAATGCGCGAATGGTCTGATGCGTCAAGGGTTCCCGCGACAGATCGGGGGAGAAAAGCGCAGGACCATCCGTTGAAGGGAGACAGTCAACGAGCGTCATTATAGGTGAGTTAGTGAGCGCTTGCAGAATGGTGTCGCCGAGGGAGCGTTTCTTTGGGTCGGAGGATTGGACGCCCCGGAGGAATGCGAGCGGGACACAATTGCCAGCTGCCCTCAACATGGTGGTTAGGGTTAATGACGCAGGAGGTAAAGTACAGATGAGGGACGTAAATGTGAGGCAGGAACCTCCGTATGGGTAAGGATATAAACAAACATATAGCAATCCCATGTCAGTGAAAGCGAACGGGAAAACACCCCATCGCGCTGAATGCAGAAATCTAGATGGCAGCTCAAAAGAATTCTACGTCATTGGGTGAGGGGTGGTGCTGCAATCTGCGTTGGCCTACGTCCGAACATTCTGAGGAACAGCTGAAGTCAAATCTTCTGTCCAACAAGGTGCTTGAAACAGTATCCTAGGCCCTGACTCCAAGTCCGAACTTTTCCGCGTTCGTGGGATGCTCTGCATAGTGCTGCCAAATATCCAATTGGCAAACAGGTTCCAGGGACCAGGCGAAGGTCCCGGGATTGGGGAAGCAGTTGATCTCAGGGCCAAACCTGATAACGACAAAAGGGCTGAGCCCAGACCAGTGCAAGGGGCCGCATAGTAGGTCATCAGAGAGTATATGAAAGTGAAGACGTTCCGAGATGTCTCTGAGACGAGAAACGACTTTGCGAGCGACCTCGGTGTACAAGTCAACAGAGGACTGTGACGCGAACGTGATGCGTCACCCGTGTTGTCATTGATCATCCCTTTTGAGTGGCCCTTTCATTTCGCGCCTTTTCGTCCAATGATCCATACGCCCAGGAAATAGGACGAAACTTCGTCAAAAGTCAGAAACTCATTGTCAGCACAACTGATAAAACGAACTCGCGGTTCACACCGTTGGCTAGAACAAGTCAGATCCATCGCTGCTGGCGCCCGACCCGTGTTCACTTCGTTCTATACGAAGGTGTTCTGGTCATCTCTACTCCCTTTTCCTCTCAGCAATGGCACCATAGCCACCGATATATTATTGACGGTCCCGACGCCGTGGCATCCAGCGATGATGCCGTTGTGCTGAGGATTCGGATCACCAAAATCTCGAATTTCTCGCCCCTTGCACCTGTTGTGCCTACCTCTTCCCCACGCCAACCCGTAGTCTTAGTTGTGCGCTCGCCCGAGTTCCTCGGTCCTTCGCTTCCGGCTGCTCTCCGCGGCGACTTCAACACGATTATGCTCCCCGACATGCAGAGATGCGTAGGATTCCGCTTCCAAGTCCGTCGTCTTTACGGGGCCCGCGCACCAGGGACTGTTCGCATGATACCCCCTTAATTTTCCCCACACCCGCAACCCATTCGGGCTGTCCAGGCCGTCCTGGATACTTCGTCGTTTTTCGCCTTGAATTCTTGAGACGCAGACTTAAAGAATGGACCCGTTCGCCTTTATTATTTTCATGTCCCATTTCTTGGGACTCGTGGCGACCTTAAATTTAGTGGACTTCTATGTCTTGGCACAATCTCACAACGGCACACTCCACACTTTCCGAGGTTCTCTCTTGGCACAACTAGTCTTTTCTGTTGCCAGGACTTGTGAGGCCATGTCCATTGTCTATCTTCCTGGCAACGCTCCCCACCAGTTTTCCTCGAGTTCGTCCTTGGTCTTGCTACTTGGTGCTTTGAATTTCTTTTGACATTTACGGCATGTCCTTGATCATTTGCTAGCTCTTCTAGGTCGAGTCCACTGTTCACCACATTCAGACACTTGTGGAAATTTTACACGGTATCCCTAGATATTTGTGGACTACGTCCTTGCCCTCATCTCGGCAAATGCTTCTTTTAAAATTAGACTACGTCTCGGTCCGGTTCTCAGAAATAGATCGAAGGAGTACGCCACAGTGTGGCGAGTCGCCCTTAGCGGCTCGATCCTTGGCTTCAGTAAAGGAACAGCGAGAGCAGCATCCTATTGTTGCTAATTCGTTAACCCAGTGCCCACTCCTCATTTTGTATCCGAGGATGGTCGCGTCATTGGGGGGGGGGCGGAAACAAGTTCCGGAGAAAATCATAATTTATTGGACTTTCAAGTGCCGGAGAAAGGCTGTCTTCATCAACCCACTGGCAAAAACATGCTGTGAAGGTCAGAAGCTTAAACGCACGGTTACTGGACCTAGGGAAGACCCATCTTGTTTGTGAAAACTCAGAAAGCGGGGGACAGGACGAGACCTAAAGTATTAGGTAGAAATTCTCAGAACGAGCTCGAGCCGGCACGACATTGATCCGCTCGATATTGATCCTTCCCCTCCACAGGTTCAAAAGGAGAATGGCCTGAGACGTAGGCTTGCCCTGGGCGTAGGGATAGTGCGCAACTGAAAAAAGCTTCGAGATTGTGCTGTTATATGTTCTTTGCCCTCGTGTCTGGCTTTCTAGATTTGTTCTACCCTATTAGGTATCTTCTGGACGGCAGTATCCGTTCTTGATCCGTTCAGCACAGTTCAGCAATTTGCTCGGTACTTTACTTGGTTCAGCTTCGATCCGTCTGGAAAGTGACTAGTAATGCGAAAACAAGGTGCAGTATGTTTGCCTGCGATCATCGGTTGCTATGTGCACTACGGAGGTGAACCCTGGGCAAAACTTACAGTTGTGGGCATCTTCAACGTCATGATCTGCTCCCATGAAATACACACTCACAAGTCTCGCCCTGGGCAACAATATATCTACCAGAGCCTCCGGCAAACCCTTAGCCCTTCGAGCGCACTTTAAAAGCACTGCTCGCAATAAATCTCTCTCTATACGAAAAATGTATTCTCCATCCAGCTCCACTACCTCTCTCGTGTCCGACCCTACCGTCTCCTCGCGCGTACCTCTCAAGGGTGTCCCACCAAAAGACTTTCAGACTGTCTTCGCGGACCTCCAGACAAATTACGGGTTTGGTGGAGCTGCTCCATGTCCTGTTCCGAAGAACACTTCTACCCCCCGCCCCACGATCCACAGTCTCCCCGACGCATACGCCGCTGCAGACCAGCCACAAAAACTTGGAGTCTGCGTTCGCTGACCTCCAATCGACTTACGGGTCCGGTGGGGCCGTTCTCAGCCCTATACCGAAGCCTCAAACCCAGAAAAACGCTTCTGGTTCCCTCTTATCCTTCTTCCGGTCTTTAAAATCCACCTCCAAAGCCGAAACCATGCCAGAAACCAAAGATTGCGTTCCTTTTTCGGACCCCGAAAGAGACAGTGGTGGGATGGGTGAGTATATATGGCCTCTAAGTTGAGGCGATTATTGACCCATCTTTTCAAGGGACCCTTTATAGTCTTATCATTGACCTCTTTCGGTTTGCTTGCCCCTCCGGCTGCTGCTCACCATCCAATGGTTGGAGCTGGGCATGCGTCGTTGTATCTCTATGATCCCGCGCGACTTCCCTAGCACTGAATTTTAGCACATTTTCTCGTACATATGCATACATGTCAATGATTGTGCATTTTTTAGCATGCTTGAGACATCGTAGATCAGACAAATAATGGCGTTTCGATTTCGAGGCAATGGAATACATCGAACGCTATTTATACAGAGAAGAAACCCAGGAAATACCACTACCCACGAATGTAAATAAAACTAGAAAAGGCGACCAGATTGACCCCAAGCCCAAATTCAACATTGACCACAATTTTGAGAACACGCACTTCTAAAATTCACTCGGCTAGTCGTCCATTTGCAAACTGCTAAGAGCAGGAATAGGGCGCTCGGCCTGGGCAGAAATCCGTGCACCATGCCGGAGGACTTTCATATGCGCGTAGTCGTAGATCGCAGTGTGCGCTGTCCAAAGTATGGGTACCCTCATTCAAGGTATTAGAATAACTCACCCGTAATGCGATTATCCTACATCAAGCAATGCTTTAGCGCTCGCAACAGGAAAGTGGACTTTATTCATACCCAGAGGACCATCGTCATTGGCTCCCATTTAATTCGCACTTGATGGTCGCCACATCGTGCAATATGGTCGTACAAAAAGTTCAACAAAAGATCTGTGAGGCAACCCATCAGACAAAAAAAAAGGTGACTTCGCCAATCGCTCACCAGACTCTTCGACCTTCATGCCGACAATGCGGCGGGTAAATTGCTTGTTTACATATAGTGCCTCATCACCAGTGATAGGATGCCGGCGCACGACGGGATGGACGGTCTCGATGGGATCCCGACGAACCATCCCGCCCTGCCTCGAACGCAGGGTTCCAACGGCGGTGTGTGTCGCTTTGAGCTTGCGCAAGAAGTCCTTGCATAATGGGAGACAGTGACCGGAAGTTCAGGACTTGCGATGAGTAAAGTGTATCGCCGCCCTTGTCAGGTTGCGCCAATAGAAAGAATGTCGTTAGTCCAGCTGGCTGCAACTCGAAGGAACAGTCTGTGTAGACAGTTTTCAGCTTTAGACTTGTATTTTATAACCACACAAGAAATGACCTGAGTGCCAGAGAGTGGTTGTTATACTGTCCGTCTTGAAGCGTGACTTGGCGTCCCTGGCATGAATCTGTGAGTGCACAGGTCATTCTATCATTGCCATGTAGGCTCACTTGTAGACAAGGTGAACTTCAGGATGGCTGTCAGGATGGCCCGAGGTGGGATGAACATGGAGAGGACCAAAGTGACGGGCCCACTCAGTGTAGAAGCCGGCCCCGCGGTCAATGAAGTCTTGCTGGCCACGGAAGACGACCACACCACGACGAGCAACCTGGGTTAAACATGTCACACCGGCGCCCAAACAAAAAATGATATTCAACCTACTTCGAGGGCAAGCTGGTCCTTTTGATCGGGAGACAACTCGGCGAGGTTACATCCTCGAACGTCCAGCCCAAATTCGGGTGTCATTTCGATAGCGCTCGAGTTCGTCAGGAATGAGCGTGGGTCAGGATGGTTCAAAGCACGAGAGCCCGCATCAACAATCTCGAAGGGCTGCAGTGCGGGATATTTGACTTGAGAAAAAGTGGCGAGGAGGTGGGCGTAACGGTAAGGCTTTTCAACGACAGCCTCTTCTGCTGTTTTGGCATCTCCAGCGATCAAGTGGAGGGAAGCCGTTTCGACAGCAGTACTGGGAAGAGTAGAAATAGTAGCGGTGGTAGACATGGTTGAAGTTTGAAGAGAAGATCTGTAAGGCCTGTCTTTATACCCGGATATACGTCGGTTCACTTCACAATGTTGAAGATGCTACAGGCTGGTAACGTGTGGTTAAATTGCGTCTTCTGGAGTGGCATGCGAGAAGCTGTCAATATCTAACAGAGGAGTAGAAATTGACGATGCGGCCTTTTGAAAAATTGAATAGATCGCGGTATAGAAAATGGCGTTGAGAACTTGGACTAAATAATTTAATCGTAAATCGAGAGACGTGGAGAACGGCGACTGCGACAGAAGAGAGCTGTCCGGGGACCAGAATGCCACACAAAATTGCGATACGAAAAAACGTCCAATAAAAATGAGGATAATTCTGCAGTAGATTTTATCTTGTGGTAAGCATGCCCGCTGACTGATGCAACAAAGAGATTGCGCTCTAGCACCGACTAGCTATTTTTGACGGAAAGAAAACTAGTAGGAAGCCTCTGTTCATATTAATAGTTCAATATAAAAAAACACCTGAACACCTTGGGTGGATATCGACTAGTCAATGCTGAGTGATTGTGAATCCCTTGGAAGGCAGCTATTCAGAAGAAATTGGACCAATGGAACCGATTTAGATGCACGTGGTGCCGAGAACAAGAGGACTGAATGGGGCAGTAAATGTGCAAGCTGGTGTGATGATACGAGTCTTGTGTCTTGGCAGCCATTTCAGCGTGAAGGACAAGACACCAAATGAAGCAAGAGAAGACACGGAGCAACTTGCAAATTGAAGTTCGAAAAGGTGAGAACTGGAACCATTCGGAAACCGGAACAAACAACGCTTATAATGCGATTATGTAAGTCATGCCGGCAAGTCACGGCCCGGGGCCGGACTGCTCCCAATTTCACTGGCTTTCTTGGTATATGCACAAGATTACGACCAAAGTGGCGGGCAGCCTGCAAAAGTTTCGGGCCCGCAGATCAGAAGACTCTGCTGGAAACATGACCGTACAAGACAACTTTGAAAGTTCCATCTACCGGTTCAGAAAACAACGTGGAGTAAATCTTGGTAGGCATTGCCGTGCCGTAGTCTTTCGAATACGCCCCAGCTGCTGCAGGATCTTGGTTTGTTCTCGAACGATGGATAACGGATGCTCCATTTCGCTATGCCGCACCGCCTGCACAAAGTGACCTCGACGTTGCGCGGGGACAAAATGCTCGATCTGTCCTCGAGGCGCACTATGACTCTTGGATTTCTCAGTCTGATTGGACTTGGATTTCCGACCGGGGGCTCAACACTGTCAGAATACCGGCAAGTTTGCCTGTGAGCCCTCTGAAGGCGTTGGCATAACACGTCCTCAGATTGGATATTACCATTTGTGTGGGGCGGACAAATCTGTCCTTTCTGGGACAGAATTCGAATCTTTTCACGATGTTTTTTCTGGCGTCTGGGTTCGGTTACACTTGAGATCCGATAATTTGGGTGTCTGACTTGCCTCAGGCTCGGCTCATCAAGGCCATTGAGACTGCCCAGGAATTCGGATTAGGAGTTCTACTCGGTGCGTGAATGACTGTGCGTCGGAATGTCCATTTACATCTCAAACCTCTCTCCGTCACTTCTTTTCTCATCGCCATTCAATCGACTCGTTTCTTGTTCGAAGACCTCCACGCGGCACCGGGCAAACAAAATTCAGACGCACATGCTGGTACATCTAACCCTCCAAAGTTCTTCAGCGATCGCCGAAGTCGCATGCACACAATTCATGTGCTCCGTACACTCGTAGCTTGCCTGCATGCTCACACGCCACCTCTGGTAAACGTCGTTGGAATAGAGCTTCTCAATGAACCCCAACCGTCCTCGGACGCAGAACTGAAGAATTGGTACACCACCGCAATCAAAGATATCTCAGTGCTTGACCCGACGCTTCCAATTTACCTTGGCGATTGCTGGAAGACTGACCAGTACGCCGAGTACATCAAATCCACCCCACACTCGTCGCTTCTTGTTCTCGACCACCATCTCTACCGCTGCTTCTCGTCTTCCGACATTTCGACGCCCGCGTCGGCCCATACGCGCGCTTTGACAGACGAGAACGCGGCTATCCCGCGCATGTTCGCACGCATAGCCGAGATGCTAGATTCCGCTGGCGCCGGTCTGGTCGTTGGAGAGTGGTCTGGGGCATTGAACCCTGGCTCCCTTACTGGCTCTCCTGACGATACCAAGAACTATGTCGCTGCGCAGCTGCAGCTATACGAAGCGCATTGCTCGGGGAACTTTTTCTGGACATACAAAAAGGCTGGGCGTCATCGAGATCAGGGATGGTGTCTCCGTGATGCTGTTGATGGCGGTGTTTTTCCGCCCAGGGTTGGACTCTTCGCATCGAGAAGCTCAGACGGTGATCACGAGCGCCAAACGCGGACGCGGGACAATCTCAAAAACAAGGCCCTGGGTAGGTAGGTATCGAATGCACTATTCTTGTCTGACTTTTACCCAGGTGAGCACACGGCTTATTGGTCAAAATATCCTGGGAAATACAGGCATGAGCGCTTCGCCGAAGGGTTTGCCATCGGGTGGGATGATGCATACACGTTTTTCACTGCCAGCAGTCGCCTTGATCGCCCCGTCTTGGAACTTGGATTTGTTGGAGCATGGGCGAAGACCAGAACCAATGACCAGTCGAGCTTTTGGGAATTCCGTATGCATTTTCCGTGCACTCCCAATTCACAACCGTTTGACCATTCTACGCTTAGAACACGGATTCAGACAGGGCGTGAAGGCAGCCAGAAATGATTTTCATGAAAATTATTGCTGGTAATGTGCTAATGTTACATTGAGTTCCGTGAGTAGTACAGAATGTTACAAGTCTGCGAGCATGTATTTCACCGTGGGTCATTCTCTGGATTTGATGCAGGATCTTCCTCGATGACCCACAAGTCACTGCGCTCGAAAGCTTGATCTACGAGGAAAGAATGTTGCCGCAGGATCTCCGTCTCAGTCGGGAGTGCCTTTCGTCGTAAATCTAAGACTCTGCAAGGATACTTCAGTAACAGGGCAGAAGTAGCCGAGAGGAAACATACATTCGGCAAGCCATAAGATTGGATATAACAAGAATATAGGGTAGGCCGATTCCATTGTTGTAACCCTGGGGGGCTGAATTCTTGTGAATACAAATATCAATCCACCAACGACTAGCTACCTGAAGTAGAGGCTGAGTGCGATGCTATGCACCAGTAAAATAACAGCGAAGGAACTAAGACCTTTGGTACACAGTCATTTGAGGCTTTTCGACAAATTGGAGGGACACACCTTGGCTAATGAAAAGGCGTCCAAGAGAACCACGCGTGCTACGTATCCGCAGACAATACTGGAGGAGGATTAGAAATGATCTTGAATAGACGAACAGGGCCTCACAATAATAATAATTGACAGGGAGACCAAGTCCATGATCAAAGATGCGCTCTGCAACAGCTGCATTGGGCTCATGTATTTTTTTATGGTAACCACAAACGTACCATGGCGATCTGTCAGTAGTGAGCCGCGTGTACTATTGATAATCGAAAAACTCACAACTAAACGCACGCCGCCATTGTTGGCAGCATAGTCCGGGAAGCATCCGGTGCCATCGAGAAGCTCAAAGATAAAATCCGCAAGGGTGTCAACGTTAAAGCAGAAAAACCAGATGTCGATGCCAATCAGCGCCGCATAGAAGACTAGCAATAGCACAAGAACTCGAATGTTGCGACCGGCGAATGCATGTGCTCGCATCAACATGACGCCGGGCGCAAACAATTGCTGCGTTCTGTGAGCCAAATATATAGTCTGCGAAGAAGTCGCATACCATAGGAAGAAGAAGGGAGGTGACGATCTGTGTTAATTTGGAGCAAGTTTGTGCAGTATGATTTCCGCCTTTTTGCTACAAGTCAGAATCAAGAAATAGGGGATAAGGCGGACTACTGCACCGTAGGCGTAAACCACAAGTGGCCACAGCAGGAGATGATAATATCTGCAGGGAATTGGGTGAGTTCAAGAAGCTTCAGAAGGCCAACGTTCAGTAAACCTGCAGAGAAGGTATGCGACTTTTATTGAGTTCCACCGAGAAGGGTATATCTGGGTAGAAGTCCATGATTGTGCATGCTTGTTTCGTGGGAACATACCAATTCGATTTCGGTGGGGAGCCTACGGAAGGCCATGTGAGAAAAGAGTGTAAGAAAGGAATACGGCGCACATCTGCAACCACTCGTAGAGGGCCAAACAATACACAGAGTAGACACCATTGCGGATGATTTGGATGGTATTTAATGATGCGTCGATGGGAAAGTCCATTCAAGAAAAGGAACGTAGGCAGAGCAGCATAGGAAATGCGGCGTCGTGGTGCAAAGACAGCGACTGGGAGGTTTTATACTTATATGTGGTGAATTTAAATTAGACAGACACTGGTGACGTTCTTCGTGATTGCCGTTGTATGTTCCGCCCAATCGAAGTCCTTTCCGTTTAAGAGTATTGGGCATTATTGGCGCTTGCTTGTTGCAGGATCTGAGAGAACGCGCCTTCCGGAAATTCAAGACTTGGACAAAGATATTTCAAGGAATTACTGAGAATATTCAAGGACGTAGTCGCAGTCGCCGATCATTACTATTAATGCAAGGGGCTTTTAGTTGACATCGCTTGGAGAGCTTGCGTTGCCGCCGGCAACACGTTCTGCGGCAAAATCTATAGAAATATTGTTAGATACTAGCTGAAGGGAAGGAACATGTGCCAGTGGTTGAGAACGGTCTGACGGAGGATCGATATATTGATGTGGCGTTCAGACTGCGATTAATAGTGAGTCGTTACAGCAGACGACTGAGCACTTTGGCAGGCTTTCTTGACAAACAGATTGTTGCCACGAGTTCTGTTTTAGCTGCCTGAGTTGGATAAACTCGAGGCCGCTCAATGAACAGCACGCGAGCCACAATAACACAACAAATAATCATACCATTAAGACTGAAGCAGAGAGAACATACCGCGGACGGCGCCACCGCCACAATAATCCCATGGACTGGCGTTATTGGAGCATGCCAGATGAGTTGCGGCGTGACAAATGCCATAAAGACACCTTCCATCCAGGTGTCTAATACAACTGCGAGAGTCTAGAGAGGAGGTCAGCTGCTCGCAATGACGAGTTCTGGGAAGGTGGGGTTTTCTGGTCCAAAATCTGCATGATTGACTTTCTCACAGGGCTTTGGGGAGCGAAGAAATCTAAATCATTGTAACCTGAGATATGTCTGGCAGATGAGATTAGTTTTGTGCCGAAATCCTATGAATAACGATGGACATCCATGACATCGCGGAATAACTGGAATAACGGGAGCTGTGACCAACGCCGGTCGCGCCGAGGACGATAAGGAAATGACTATCAGAAATCTTTGCTGGAGGAAAATAGGTAATGTTATGCTGACAGGACATGAAGCACAAGAGAGAAAACCTTATATAAAGCGTAGATAAGCCCAAGTAACCTTTCGTGTATTCCCGTTGTACTTGAAAATGTTGACAAGGAAATATCCGCATGGAAAGTGCCAAGATGACAACGCAATTTTGGGAGCGAGGAGATCGTAAGTAAGGCCGTTTTATGTCGATAAACCCTCGGTGTGTTTATTCAGCTCCAGATGAAGCAAGACCATGACAGCCAGCACGAAACGCGAAATAAGGGAGGCTGCGAATGCGATACGGTTAGATTCCGAACATCAAAACGGTTCAGCCATGGTTGGGTCAACGAAAAGCAAAGCGCTATTCAATGGCAAAACAAAGGTTAGTCATAAGTCCGACATCGGCAGCATGAGAATGTGGACCAAGTTGATGCAGCTACCGCGCGGGAGGGTACCGAAGAAGAAATTGCCAGGTTTATATGAGAAAGTTCCTCGGAAAGAAAAAAAACATACTGACCTCAACCTAACACAATTGTGGCGCGAGTTTGGGAGACACGGACCACTGACATCCTTCGGATTGAATGGGACAATACGTTTTTGGAACACAAGGAGCTGGATTAAGAGTCCATTAATGAGGCTGGGAGACCTTTAAATTGGATTTCCGCCGGAGCTTTACCGTTGGAATTCATACAGTGCATCTTACTCGAAGAATACAACGGAAGTTCTGCTGTCTTGCCGATTACTAGAACCCAGAAGTCCAAGTGAGAGCATCGGGAAGGAGATTCAGGGTGAATCTGCACAAGACTAAGAGGAACCGAACCTCTCGCGGCATGGCGTAGGTCATGGTTGGGAAGAAAGAGTAAGTAAAACGTTGATCCGGCATCGGCACATTGACTAGTAGCCAACACAACCTGCGCTAGTCTTTCGCAGCCAGACTTCAACACGGTACTATATCTCGTACCTCGGTTGTGTTAAACCTGCAGATCTAACTTGGATCCGGCATTTTCTCGGTGCTTGATTATTTGACCTTCTACCGAGGCCCAAGCTCGAAGAATGGCTCCATTGCAACTTTCAAGGATTCAAAAACGACCATCTCTGCTGTCAGGGATCTGGGTATACCGTGTTGTCAGGAGCAAAAGCTCACCAACTATTATTCGGTCACTTTATTCTAACTATCATATACGAGCACTCGATGGTCGGTGAATTCCTCTTCAACAACACATTTAATTGTGGTCAGTCTTCGCATACAAAATTCTACCAATAGGTTTTGGTCGGTCACCACCATTTTTGACCTCTGTACCTTCCGCATTGCAGGCGCCTACCCGTATCTCGGGATGCAGGTTTCTCGTCCCATAGGATTTTGATTTGCAACTTTTTTTCGTGCAGTCCACGACGTCGACCTTCGCAAAATATCCAAACGATTCATGGTTGTGGGTGAATGTATACAATTCCCAACCAAGTAACCAGTTCGTTTCAAATGCTCTAGCCATGTACGTATCGATGCAGCTGTTTGTTGAGACGGCTGAAGAACGTTAATGCACAGCCCGGGGTTGGGTGCCAGCCTCATCCCCTCGGCAAAGATGTATGGGCGTTCGACTACGACTATTTATTTAGTGGTCTCCACAAGTGGCCCAGCACTTTGGTGTGACTGAAACTGGTTTCCTAACTGTGTCAGCCAGCAAAGTGTCGAGCGACTCGAGTCGCGCTGATCCATTCTCCTCTCGTAATGGCGGGGCGATCCATAAGCCTGTCGATGGTGGCCATCTTTTTGTGAAAATCGGCCGGATTACTGCTCGTATTCTGCTGTTCAAACCTGGCACTGGATACTGGAAACATCTCCATATCAACAAATCCTCCTTCATAAGTACACTACAGCCGAAATACACCTCGACATTTCCCTGTCCTTTTCGGAATCAATTTAAATAAATAAATCCACCGAGTTCGAATTTGAATCAGTTCACTGTTTCCCGACGAAGTTTGAGGATCAGGTCTGGCGCGCGGTTTGGATTCAGAACCGGCATGGGCGATGAGCGCATGTAGAAACGGAATCCGTTTCTTCGCAATTTTTTGTTTCCGGGCTTCGGTGTGGAGTGCCCGCTGGGGTCAGTACACCGACTGTCGTGCGTAAATTCCATAACATCCTCGGGGATTCAAGGCATACTTACAAGAGTGAATATTACTTAGTTTGAATTCTACCGGCGCAGTTCTTGTTGCCGAGTGATGCTGGTCTTTCTGAAACAGACGCTACTTTAGTAATTAGTAACTGGCGTCTAGCGTGTTACATAAGTGGAGCCTAGAGTAATGCCGCCACCAGTGAAAAGAAACAGGGAGAATGTCCACCGTTGCTGGACATTTCATCTGTCTATCGCCATGATGCGTTTGCCAAATTGTTTGTCTTCGGATAGGGGCTTTTTTTGAACCAAATCAAAACTCGACCAAAGTGTGACACTGCCACAAGGATGGGACCACTCGACATGGGGTGTGACGCGTGACTCGTTTTAGCTATTCGACATTCGGCAACCCAACGGCAACCGCCAAATTTCACCCGGAAATTTTCGACATTCGAACCGGAAATTTCATCGTTCTTTGCGCTTGTTCTAGACTGTCGAGCAATTTCGGGACCTGGATGACCGCTGGGGGGTTCGTCCGACCAAACTTCGTAATCGACACAGGGGTGCGTGACGCGTGACTTTCGAATTGAATGAAAAAGTACAGTGGAGCGCTCAGCGGGCTTGGCGTTCGCTTTTTTTATTTCGTTCCCTTTCGTTCCTTCCTGGTCTCAGAATCCAAACTGTCTCCGAGGTTTGCGAACCGTTGGCTCCACTGTATAACGTACGCTGCGTGTTCGGCAGCAACTGGAAGCAAAATTTTGACTCATACTAAGTACTTGCTTTCGATCTGCTGGCAAACTGCAGCTGCTGGGCGCTCAGGCTTTGACCTCCGAGCTTGAGTACTAGGGATTCATCCATTCATTTCCCCAAGAGGTTGCGCCTGGCCAACAGCGCCGTGCTCTGTACATGCGTCGATCTAGCTAAGTAGAGCTTCAAGTTGATTTATCCGGCACCGGGGACTCAAGGGTTCAAACGCCAACAACTCCAAAAAAAAGAGAAGACAAAGAAAAACGGAGAACTCGGAGACCGAGACATGTGTTTCGTTCGGGTGAGCGAGGATGATGATCTGCGGATCGCGAGCTCCTCGGCACTTGGTTAACATGCTACCATCTGGACAACCCTCCGAACGTTGATAAGTATACGAAGAACTCCTTGACTCGTAATCGTGCTCAACATTTTTTAAAATCATAGTACGCATGTCCAAGTGGCTCCTTGAACTCGGTTGGCCGCCCGTTTAGAGCATCTGTTCATCGTCGACGTCGTAACTCCACCCTGGGCCATGGATACGCGTTGCGAAACCGAGTACGCTCCCGACGGCCTATCTTTCCTTATCTCGCTATCGCTCTTCTCAACTCACGAAAGACTCGAGGATCCACCGCAACCACACGATCTACACAATATCATGTGCCATACGGTTCTTTGGGTGATTTACCGTGATTTTCTTTTGCGCCCACAACCAACCACAACAGTCAAAATTAAAATAGCTCCACGACTTTTCCACGACGTTTCGTGTGTTTATCACTTCGTCTTGGCACTTATCTGCGCCAAGCCCGCTAAAAATACTTCCGTTCCGTTTCTTCGTTTGTTCGTTCGACAAGTTCGCGCGGTCGTCGTGTGGTGCGGCGGCAGTGCACAAAGAAACAAGCTTACGGAGAAGTAGGTTCGGGCGAACCAGGTCAGTTCAGCTCAGGCTGGTTTGCTGGCACTCAATTTAGATTAGATTGCGCTGATTACAGAGGAGCTGAGCAGTCGCGGAATCAGAATCTGAGTCTCGGCCGTGGCCGGGATGCATGCGCGACTCATCCTGGAACAACTTCACGATTAAATTTGCACTGTGCCTCCCCGGTTGCTGCTCAGTTCCATTAATCCCGACCCGGACTCGCGACTCCGTTCCCTACGGCGCCGGTCACCCACTCGCGCACTAGGTTATTCGATTTCCTCTCTTAGTGTCTGCGCGCGCGTGGTTCGTCGAGTTGCTCTTGGCACCAGTGCTCCGCGGCTTACGCTCAAATGCACCCATACTTCGTGGATCACTAGTCTGGTTCCGGTATTAAAAGTGGTAGAGGTATTATCGAGTGGAGCTGCAGATCCCCTTGGTTATGCGCGTGCTCGTCCGTTGGGTGGTTGATTTATCCGGCGTCCTGCAACATCGGTGCCCAACAGCTGAAGGGATGGGCGCCAGGGTTTTATCGCCGGCGCCGGTGGAGGAAGGTGTATTGAACGAACAAGCTCCTATTAGGTACATACACCTACTACGCGCGAGTAGTCGGTGTTCTGGAAAATCGGCAGGGTTCAAATTGCGAGCGGTCACTGGGCTTGGTTTCATGTGCTTCACGCACTGGTCCATCGGGGGGGGCTATGGCCTCGAGAAGGAAATTTCTGCTGGATTTATGTATTACTGCTTCAAGTGCCACTGGGTTTCTTCCCGGCGAACGGTTCGCGGGTACTCCAACTACCGGCAGCCAGCAGCACGTACGGCAGGATAGGATCGGCGCGTTCACATAATACTTCAAGCTTGCTCTTCGAATTCCACGCTCCTATTACACTCACCGGTGCTGGCAATATTGCGTACAAACACGGCATTCCGGAAAGTCTACCTGCGAGCGCGTCGGCTTCAAGTTGAGGGCACGCGACCTACGGGACCTACGGGTACGGCAGGATCGGCGCATTACGATGCTCTTGGAAACCTACGAAATCATAAATTGAGTTATGATACGGTCTGAAACTTATACTGGAATGGTTTGGTTCAAACGCGGGAACTCAAAATTTGGACGGAATTGCCCAATACCCACTAGAATACAAAAAACTCACCCTGAGGCGGGCAGCGAACGCCGAGAACGAACCAATTGCAAATTGGACGCAGATTCTTTTGATCGATGTCGATTTTCACTGCCGAAGTGCGCGGGGATTGTGCGGAGTTGTAGCTATTTCTAGTAACTTTCCCAATTTGGGTTCTTGTTGGAATCCAGGCGGACTCCTCGTCCTACAATCAAATGCTCAGGGGAACGCAGGATATTATTGTTTTGGCTCGGCGCGTTGCGTAACTCCACGTCGCTCTTCCGCGCTCCTACCAGGCGGTCACCGCTAAGGCAATATTGCAGTTGCATATGTTCATAATGTACAACACGGGAGTCTGGAAAGTGCAGGTGCTTGGTTGCGCGCATGTACGGCAGGCAGGGTCGGCATAATACGATGATCTTGGCTCGGGATTGGGCTGGTTCTCAAGTGGTTTAATGCTTGAAGGAAATAATTTTTGGTTCGACGCACCGGTTTAAAATAAACTTAAACTAGGAGGCTCACGGAGTGCCGACTCGCGGTGGAAGTTGGAAAATGCGGGTGAACGTTGAACAACGCAATGCCGGCCGTGGAACGTTCGTGGATGGCCGTTTTTGTCTTTCCCTTTGCTCCTCCCTCGTCGATGCTGCGTCGATGCCGACCTCCTGCCGGTGCGGAGCTAATATTGTGCGGGCGGATTTCGGGGTTGTGAAATAAGAAATAAGGCAGCGCGCCATGAAATGGCATTGTCCGGATTCACCACTTTTTATATCTTCCCGTCTGAGCCGTTTGTTGCGCCGGCCGCTCGCAATTCAACGGCTTTTCCTGATTTGGGTTCCTGTCAAAGTTGCCGCGGCACCAAGCGCGGCACGCACGCAAATAGCTTTCTCATTCGTCACCACCACAACCCTTCATCCTTGGTCGTGCAACCCAACCTTTCCGCGATACAACGCACGATTGAAGCAAGAAATAACGTGGCGCGATGTCCCTCCGTGTCGACCCCGCCACCCTCGACAAAACGACGCGCCGGATGTTGAGCGGGATGACGCCGTTCTTCGCGTGCACGCGCGACCCAAGGTTCTCGTTCGCGATGTACATCCCCTCCTCAGTAGGAGGCGGTGAAGACAGCGCGCTCCCCCTCCTCATCCTCGTCCACGGCGTACGGCGCGACATACACGTCCTCCTCTCCGGGATGCAGTCCTTCGCAGACAAGAGAGGCGTCGCGCTGATGGCGCCGCTGTTCCCCGCGGGGGTGGGCGATCCGCTGGGGGTAGACGTGCATAATTACAAGGCTATCGCGTACCGCCCTCCTGTAGCGGCTTCGTCGTCAGATGAGGGTAATGGGGAGGTGATACGCTTCGACGAAATACTGCTCGCGATGGTGTCGCAGGCCGCGCGCATCTGGCGCCTCGCAAAGGACGGAGAGAGGTTCTGGATACATGGATTCAGCGGTGGAGGGCAGTTCGTGCATCGGTTTGTTCTGCTGCATCCGGGGAGGGTGCTTGGCGCGAGTGTGGGCGCGCCTGGGGCGGTGGTGCACCTCGCTCATCCTGCTCAGTCATCTCATGCGAAGGAGAAGGAGGAGAAGTGGCCGAAGGGACTGCGAGACGTGCAGTCCGTGTTTGGGCTCACCATCGACTGGCCCGCCATCCGTACCCTCCCGATACTTCGTGGTCGTCGGCGACCGCGACACCGACGCCTCCGGGATCGGCAAGGACGAGGTCGCAGGCAAGAATCGGCTCGAGCGCGCAAAATACCTCCACGCAGCGCTGGTGGCGAGGGGAGTGGAAGCGGAGTTGAGCGTGGTGGAGGGTATGGCGCATAGTGAGGCGAAGTGCCTGCCGGTGATGGAGGGGTGGTTGGGGCGCGTTATGCAGTGAGGAGGCGGGGTGGGGAGGGTTATGCAGTGAGGAGGGAGTGGGGAGGAGGAGGCGCGCGGTGGGGAGGTGATGCGCTGATGCGGGTTGGTGCCGACCCCTATTTCTTCGTCTGACGTCTGAGTTGATGCATATGCAGCAATTGGACACAGACACGACGATTATGCTGCCCTTCATCGACATCTGCACCCCGTATTCGGATTTCACGCTCATTCACTCCCGTGCGTGTATTTACTCATTTATTTAAATTATTGCTACCCGCTCACTGACGTTCGCGCACGCCCAGTCACCTCCGAGACCCTCGCGGCCCTCTACGCCAAACTCGACGCCGACCCCACCATCGTTGCCGAGTACGGACCCAACGCGCGCGTCGGCGCGGGATGGCTCCACTATGCGTTCGACGGGGTGATGGTGCAGTTGAGTGATGGTGCGTGCGTGCGTTTTCTCCCCTTCATCCAAGAATCGGCGACGTATACTGTTATCATTATAATACCACAATAAATCTCGGATACACGAGCTGCTGCTGATATACTTTGGCGCGCAGAGCTGGACTACGAGGCGTACGTTTCCGACCTCGACGCCGTGACTGCGAAGACGCCGAGGGTGTACCTGCACGACCCCGCTGCGCCTCTCCCCGCCGACGGTTCGGCACCCGGCCAGAGGCGGGTGGTCCTGGGCCCCGTTTATTCCCGCCGCCGTCGACGGCCGGGTGTGAGTGGAAGTGGGAGGAAGGATGTAGGTGTGGGTGTGGGTGGATGGAGTAATCCACCGGCGATTCGATTGGGTGAGTATGTTTCGCCCAAGTATGTATGATCTATACGAGTACTGACGGTACGCGACGCTAGCGTTCGAGCTCCTCCGAGAGGAGTTGATAAAAGGGATCGTGGAGAGGTTGAGGGGGGCTGGGTTTCTACAGGTAAGTACTTGTACTGTATTAAATCATTCTAGTTCTGGCGCTGGACCTCATTCGGTGATTTTTTTGAAAGATTCGCGCGGGGCCGGCGAGCGGCAAGTCCATCCTAGTCAACCAAATCCGACGCCATCTCGAGTCTCTGGGCCCGCGCGTGCGCGTCGTGGACATCGTGGACGTCTGGCCGCTCGCGGAGTGCGCTGAGAGGCGGGCGTTGCATGGGGTTCTCACCGAGGCGCGGGACACGGCAGGCGAGAGGACGGAGACGGAGACGTTCGTCCTCATGGACAGCGGGCAGGGGACGTATGCCGACGGCGCGCTATGGGAGTTTTTCGCTCAGGTTTGCCGTGCTGCAGAGGAGGGGAGGCCAGGGTGAGGGTGCTGGTTGCGTGTGGGCATCGCGGGGCGAGTCCGTTTCCTCGTCGGGGTCGAGGAGGAGAAGGAGAAGGAGTACGTCGCGGGGCATGTGCGCAGCCTGGGTGCGCGGCATGTCGTCGGGCTCCGTCCTACCCCGAGCAATCCCCTTCAGCTATCGTTGACCAAGGATGAATGTGCACGTCTTTTCGCGCAGGCGGCCGAGCGGGGGTGCATCCCGCGCCTGGATGACGAGTTGGGAGAGGCCATCTTTGAGTGGACGGGAGGGTATGTTGGGGTTGTGATGGGTGTTGTGAATGGGCTGATCAAGAGGGTGCGTTCCAATCTTTTCATTCCTTTCTTAGTTCCCTTGCTTACTTTCCTTACTTACACCTTCGTTGCTTACCTCTAAATCCATTTCGATGCTGAATTTGATTCTCGCATATGCAGGAAAAGCAAGAAGGAGGAGCACGAACTGTACACACTCACCGACTTGCACGCTAACTTCCCACCGCAGACGGACGCGCTGGTGCGCGAGCTGGTTGGGGACGGGGTGTGTCGGCGGATCTTACCTGTTCGGGAGGCGCTGTGGGAGGGTGGGGGGGTGGAGAGGGATACGAGGGTTGATAGGGTTTTGGAGCGCCTCTCGGTTTACGAGACGATCGAGTTCGAGTGCTATGACGAGAGCGACAAAGAGAAGGAGGAGAGGGAACGCGCGGACGTTGAGTTTGTGTGCGCGCGGGGGTTGGTGCATTATGAGTACTCGGACGAGTACGGGTACGAGGACACACACGGACAAGACATGTACCAGCGCAGGGGAAAAAGGTTGAGGGTGGGGTGGGCGTTTCCCCTCCAGCGGCGAATGCTGGAGATGACGCTTGGGCCGTGAATGTTGGAGATGACGCTTGGGCCGTGACCGGGTGCGGACGTGGTGACAGTTGAGGTCGGGCGTATGGTTCGTCGTCTGCGTAGTGAAGCAGGGGGCAGGCAGGTAGCTACAGCTACTACTGTGCCAGGTATATGAACAGGGAGAATCGAACTGGGTGCCCCAAGTCAGCTACTGAGTTACGACGGGAGGCCTAGAACGATACGAGAATGCTGGACTCTGACTACCAGAACAGTTGCTTAGCGGCGGACTGACAACGAGCGACCGACGTGAGTTCCAAGATTTCATATTAATATTAATGTTATGTACTTGCGATGAGTGACTGCATGCGCAACGATAATTTGGAATGGAAGACATGTCTCGACATAGGACGCGTGATTCCGTAACGTGGGCTTGGCGCGCGCGGACACCGACTGATGTGCGGCTAAGAGTATTTGAGATGTGGTTTCTAGCTGAGAAACTTGACTCGTACCTCTCTACGGAGTGAACTCGGAGCGTGGTGGCATTGGCGTCGGCGTTGGTCCTGGGTGGCTTGAGTATGAGTTTTTTTTGGACGCCGCGTACTCTTACCCTCACTCACAATACAACCAATATGATTCGTTACTCGGGAATTCATGATACTCACTCGTTGGTCGCACGCAGAGCTAGAGTACGCCGCGTTCCCCGAGCGGTATGCTCAAGGTGAGGCTGAATTCGACGCTGCGAAAACGTGAACACTGAAGATGAATCTGCACTACTCGGATCCCGCCGCGGCCCTGCCCAATCCCGCCCGCCACAGAGTGAACGGCGTGTACTTCCGCTCCCTTGGGCGCCGTCACGGCAGGCGGCAGGGTGTGAGTGGAAGGAATGCATGGAAAAAATTTGCTCGCCATTCAGGTGAGACCCGATTCAAATTAGTTGAATGAACGGGAGTGATACGCGTACGGCGCTCGCGTTCGAGCTCTTCCGAGGAGAGTTGATAGAGGGGATTGTGGGAGATGGTGGAGTGGATGAGGCGGGTTGTTCGGTTCCTGCTGATTCGCGTCGGGTTGGCGACGGAGAAGTCGATACTGGTTAATCCAATTCGAGGGTACTTATCTCGAGTCCCTTGAACGAAGACAAGACGATTGCAGGGCAACGATAGGCTGGGCATTTTCCCTCCGCCGGGCCATCATGGGCCGCCCTCGTACGTGCAAGACGATGATATGGAAGTGTGGTTGGTCGTCTACGTGGACAATTTTTTGAATTGAGTTGAATCAGCCGCAAGGCACGAAGGGAGAAGTTCAGGCCACGGACTGTTCACAACGACACTGAACCCAATCGCTAATGGACTTGAACCAACTGCAGCGCAGTCTACATAAGCCAGGACCAAGGTACAAGGGGAGAAATTCAGGTCTAGACTGTCGGCAACTTGATACAGCAGTGGACAACATGAGTAAATGCGAAGAAGAACGGGAATTGGAACTTGGCAGGGACGGCGGCGGCGGTGACCCAGATGAGTTATGTGGTTGCAATGAATCATGTCTGGACGCGACGCGGCGAGGACGCGTTCTGCCGTAAGGGGTTGCTTGGCGGGTACCGCCACTGATGGGACGCAGGATTTGACATGTGTTTCTTTTCGAGATAAGGCGCATCCCCTTCGGAATGTGCATGACACACCTCAGGGTAACCCAGGCATTATAACAACGCGAACGTGGTTCGAGTCGCGTCTGAGTGGAGCTGGTGGAGCGGCGATTCGGCGTGCGGCGATGCGGGGGTAGCACATCCGCTGATATCTCCTCGCGATAATATTGGCGACTCGCGTGCTGACCCGCGAACTGAACCAGCTCGGTTGACGCCAAGCTAAATCCCTTTTCTAGCCCGTGAATTCGAGATGAAGGAAGCTCATCCTTTGGACGGGTCGTCCTTCCTTTCGTTCTCTTTCTCCTTCTCGGGGGCAGCTTTACGCTTCGCCTTTACGCGCATTCACATTACTCGACGGCTATGGCGACCACGACCACCACTGCGCGTGTTCCCCTTGCTTTCCTGCGCGCCGTGGCCGACGACGTGTCTTCCTCCAATGGCGACCTTTCTCTGGGCGACGTCCTCGAGCGCGCCGTAACATCCAACGGCTCGATCCACACCCTGCTCGACTGTCTGCCCTCCACCGACGCGCCCGCTTTATTCTCGCCTGACCTCGAGAGGGCCCCGTTGACGCATGAGCGCGTGCGCGATTTCGTAAGGCATTTCAAGCTCCCTCTCCCCCCCTCGTCTCCTTCCACAAGTTCACGCATACCACTCGGCCCCAACTCACGCATCCTCCTCGCCCTCCCGCCCAGCCCCGAAAATGCCCTCGCGCTCCTCGCCATCTCTGCATACCACACCTGCGCGCCAATTAACTACTCCTGCACCGCCGCTGAGCTGCTCGAAGACGCGCGCCGGCTGGGCGCCAAAGCAATCGTCACGAGCGCCGAGGCGAAGGAGCGCCTGGAGCTCGAAAGGCTAAGGGCGGAGCTGGGATGTATGGTTGTTTTTGTAGAAGGGAAGAAGGGCGGCGTCGCTGGTCTCTTTGACTTATCCGTGATGGACGACGACGGCGCCGATGTGGAGGGCCGCGGACGCCCTCGCCCCTGCACACACTCGCCGACCAATCTCTCATCCTGCATACCTCGGGCACGAGCGGGACGAAGAAGGTCGTGCCCTACTCTCTTTTATCTTTGATCGTCGGGACGTGTGCGGTGGTGGAGAGTTGGGATTTGGGGGAGAACGATGTCAATCGTATGTGTTTTCTTGTTGTCATTTTCACTCGCTCTCCGGTGTTTTCGTGGTCGCTGACGCGCGTTATACAGTGAACATGATGCCGCTGTTCCACGTCGGCGGTATTGTGCGCAATCTTTTGGGGGTACGTCTCTTTCTCTGTCCATCGTTTCACTTTTCTCTACCTTCTCATCGCCTCTTCATCCCCTTCTCATCGCCTCCCTCATACCCGTCTGCCGCCTTTTCATCTGCCACTACCTTTCCTTTCATCCACGCGCTTCGTGCGCTTCGTTTATGTATTATGCTTCGATCTGCTATACTACGCACATCCCCGCCCCCCATATCCTCGGCGTTTCCACATCTCCACCCCCCACTTACGTATTCGTGCAACTGCGATTGCTACCGCTCCTTGACTTCTCGCACTCACTCTCACTCACTCACTTTCATTTTACGACTGATACTTGATACGACGGATCGCTAACAAACGCACGCCCACACAGCCCGTCTTCTCCGGCGGGAGCGCGATCATGTGCGCCGGGTTCGACGCGATGGCGTTTTGGGCCCTCGCGAGGGATTTGCAGGCCAGTTGGTGCGTGCTTCTCATTCCCTCCTCTGTCGAGAAACGCGCTGACGCGTGGTGGCCAGGTACTACGCCGCCCCCACAATACACCACGCCATCCTCGCTGCCCTGCCCTCTTTCTCTGCCTCCACACCCGTGGATCCGAAACGCGATTTACGCCTCCGCATGATCGCCAATGCCGCGGGGGGCCTGCTGCCCAGCCTCGCGGTAAGGTTAAGGGAGACGTTCGGCGAGGGGTGCGCGGTGTTGCCTAGTTATGGGATGACTGAGTGCGTGTTGCGTCCTTTCTTCTCTCTTCTTCTGCTTTATACGTTCTGTTCTGTGTTTCGCGTCTTTCTCTGCGTTCTGCGTTTGCTCGTCTTATTTTCCTCCCTGGTCTTTTTTTGGAAGAGGGAGGGCGGAACTTGAAGGGGCAACTGCCTTTTACGGGTTCTTTCTTCTCCAGTTGGGGTTGGGCGGCGGCGCACTCTTATTAGTGTGCTTAAAGCCGTTGGCGCCGTTGTGTCCGGCGCCTCTGTGCTCTTCCGTGCTCCGGCGCTGTCAATGGCGTGCGCTGGTTATCGCTATCGCCGTTTCGTCCGTCTTGCTCGGCAGCGTTTTCGCCCGTCGCGGCCCCGCGTTTTCCCGCGCGTGCTATTTGTGTCCGCCCGCCTTCTCCCCCGCCTTGCCCCATTCCTCCTTGCCCCTTTCCTCTACCCTCCTCTATTCTCCCCACCGCTTATGCAATCGTAACATTGACGCTCCCTTTGCCTCGCACCTATTTGTGCTCGCCCACTCTCCTTTACATGCACACTAACCCTCTCTTCGCGCTCGCTAACGCTCGCACAGATGCATGCCCATCGCCTCCCCACCGATCACCTACGCGCTCGAGCGCCCCGGCACCTCCGGGCGCGCGTGCGGGCCGCACCTCTCCATCCGCCGCCCGCTGCGCCTCGAGGAGGAGGTGCCGCGGGGCGAGACGGGCGCGGTGTGTGTAAGGGGCGTGCCGACGTTCGAGGGGTACGAGGTCGCGGGCACCCTCGACACCTCCGCGCTCACGTCCTCGGGGTGGTTCGACTCGGGCGACGTGGGGCACATGGACGCGGACGGGTATTTGTACATTACGGGCCGCTCGAAGGAGATTATCAATCGGGGTGGGGAGGTGGTTAGTCCGTTTGAGGTGGAGGAGGCGGTGGTGACGCGGGCGGGGGGGCTGGGTTGAGGTGAGCGTCCTTCCTCTCAAAACAATTCCTTTTTTTGAATGTGTGGCTGACGTGGAATGCAGACCGCCCTAGCCTTCGGCATCGAACACGACGTCCTCCAAGAAACCATCGGCCTCGCCATCGTCCCCGCGCCGAACCGCCCCCGAATCGGCCTCGCACAGCTGCACGACCTCCTCCGCGACGCTTTGCACCCCGCAAAGTGGCCCTTCGCCATCGTGTACATGCCCTCCGTCCCAAAAAACGCCGCAGGCAAGCCGCTCCGCATCAAGCTCGCGAGCCGGCTCGGGATCGGGAAGATGAGCGACGACGTGCCGGCGCTGCAGCGGCATTATCAGGTCGAGGCGGGGGCGATGCCAAGCAAGGACGCGCCGCTGTCTACGCCGATTCCGTGTGCGAAGGTGGGCGTGGATGTCGGGGAGGTGAGGCGCGCGCTACGGGATGTGCGGGGTGTGGCGGAGGCGGCGGTGCGGGTAAGGACGGATGGGGGGGTGCGAGGCGTTCGTGGCCGGCGAGGGCGTGGGCGTCGACGCGGACGAGGTGGAGAGGGGGCTCGCGGAGGTGCTGCCGGGGTACGCGGTGCCGAAGCCCGTGCATGTGCTCAAGGGGCGCAGCGCGCTGCCCCGCGTGCACACCCGCGAGAGGCTCGACTCGGGGTTTTCCTCCGCCGGCGCGTCCAAGACCGACGTTAACTTCTCCTCTTCCTCCTCCACCACGTCTGATGCCAACTCGCACTCCGACACCTGCGCCGGGTGCGCGTTCTGCAGTGCCGACTCGGCCGACAGCGACGAATTCGACTTTGTGGCGATGGAACGCGAGGTGGCGCGCCAGCACGCCGCAAAGATGGGCGAGCACGCGCTGCGCGTGCGGGACATCATCGGTGACCTCCTCCTCGCGGACGCGGCGCTCATGCGCCCCGAGTCGGACTTCTTCCTACTTGGCGGGAACTCGCTTTTGCTCGGCAAGCTCGCGTACCAGATTCGGCGCCAGACGGGCGTAGCGATTGCGGTGCAGCAGCTGTTTGCGAACAGCACGATTGAGGGGATTGCGAAGATTATTGAGGCGGATATGCTGGAGAAGGGGCGTGGGGGGTTGCAGGTGCCGATGCCGATGCGGAGGAAAGGGCTGGTGGGGACGGAGGAAGGGGCTGGGACGCCGGGCGGGCGGAGCGAGGCGACGACGTTGAATGCGCCGGCGTATGATTATGAGGAGGATGAGGCGAGCCGTGCCAAGACGCGGGGGCAGACGCATCCGCTTGCGATGGTCGTGCAGGCGCTGCCGTTCATGTTCTTTTATCCGTTCAAGACTGCTTTGACTTGTACGTTGTCTCTCCCTCTTCTTCTCCCGCATTAGACTGGTGCTGACGCGCGCCGCGCCGCAGGGACGGTCCTGCTGTTCATGCTCTCGTACCTCGCGCCGTACATCAACAACTCGTTCTGGGAGCGCATCGCCTCGCTCCTGTGCGCCATCGTCGTCGCGCGCCTCATCACGCGCATCGTTGCCCCCATCACGTCCATCCTCTTCAAGTGGGTCGTCATCGGGCGGTACAAGCCCGGCACGTACCGCATGTGGTCGCTGTACCACCTGCGGTGGTGGCTCGTCAACCAGTCCTTGCGCATCGCCGGCCGCGGGATCTTCTCCATGCACCCTTCGCTCGAGGTCCTCTATTACCGCCTCCTCGGCGCGCGCATCGGGCGCGGGGTGTACATCTCGAAAGACGCGCGCCTGGGGGAGTACGATTTGTTGACGTTCAAAGACGGGTGTCGCGTCGATACGGCGCTGGTACGCGGCTTTGCCGTCGAGCGCGAGGGATTTTTCCGGCTTGACAAGGTTGTAATTGGGGAACGCGCGGTGGTGAATACGTTTACGCAGATTGCACCCGGGTCGAGGATCGCGCCGGGGACGGTGTACGGCCCGCATGCGTCTTCGCGGGATAGCCCGTCTCCGCGCGCATATGCAGCGTTCAACCGGACGCTGTTGGATGAGCCCAGTTGGTGGTTGAAGGTGTTCGTGGCGTGGCCGGTGATGTTTGTGGTGTATTTCGTCTCTTGTGCGTTTCTTTTCCATCCTGTTGTTGCGAGACTGACGAGAATGCGCAGACTTGCCATGGTTCGCCGCCGTGTGGCTCATGATCGACCAGGTCGTTCTCTTCACCCCACACTTCAATTCGCTTGAATCCGTCGTGTGGTGGTTCTCCTCCCCCGAAGCGTGTCGCATACCACGCCCTCTCGCGCATCGTGCGTGCCGTTCTCACACCCATCCTCCAGCTCGTCCTCGGCATCATCGTCAAGCGCATGTTCGGGCTCAACAAAGAATGCGCTACAGCAGACGCCTCGCGGCTCTCCGTCCTCCGGCGCTACATTAACGGCCGCCTGCTCTCCAGAGCCGCGCTCAAGTCCGCGTTCTCCCTTCTCGGGACGCACTACGAGGCCGTCTCGATCGTGTTCCGCTGCATGGGCGCCAAGGTTGGCGAGCGCGTGTATTGGCCAGGGTCGGGGATTTACTGTCCTGATCCCGAGTTGCTGGAGATTGGGGACGATGTGGTGTTTGGGTCGCGGAGCGAGGTGTTCACGACGGACCGGATTGGGACGGCGCGTGTTGTTGTTGGGGCTGGGGCGATGATTGCGGATCGGGTGGTCCTCCTACCGGGCTGCAAGGTTGGCAGGCGTACGATTATGGGCTCGGGCGCGCTGGGTATGCGCGATACCGAGTATCGGGATGGATCGACGTGGCTTGGGACAGGTAAGTTTCTTCGCTCGAAATATTCTCACCCCTATTCACACGTCTTCCAGAATGTCTCGACGAAGGGCTCACCAAGTTCGAGCAGGACGATTCCGACACGACAACGCCATTTGGCCGCGCGTTCTACAAACGCGAAGCGGACTACTTTGTCTACCCCTACGTCATGATCGTCTTCGTCAATGTCACCATCGCCACCCTCTCCGCGGCGTACTGGTCCATCAGCGCCGTCGCCGCCGCGCAGATGCTTCGAAAACTGCATCACCACACGCACCTGCATATCTACCGTCCCGTGTGGTACCGTCCGGGTATCATGTACGGCCTCATCGCCCTCTCGTTCGTCATCGTGCTCAACATCCAGGCGATCCTCGCGCTATGGTGGGTCGTCGTCACGAAGTGGCTCGTCATCGGTCGACGGAAGGAAGGGCGCTATTCGTGGGATAAGAGCAGCTACTGCCAGCGGTGGCAGATCCACCTCACCTTGTCGCGGTTTATTTACAAGGGCTATGGCAATGGCGGGGTGCTCGCGCCGCTGACCGGGACGGTGTATATCGTGTGGTACTTCCGCGCCCTTGGCGCGAAGATTGGCAAGAACTGCGCGATATATGCCGGCGGGAAGGCGGGGCTGATGACCGAGCCTGATTTGGTAGAGGTGCGTTGATTCGTACTTGTGTTTTCCCGCCCCTCATCTATTCTACAGCTCGGAGACAACGTGAATCTTGACGACTGCTCGGTAGTTGCGCACATTAATTCGCGCGGACACTTTGCCCTCAACAGCATGAAAATTGGAAACGGGTTTGTCGTTTTACTACCCTTGAGCAACTCTTACTAAGCTGGTCGTTAGTTGCGCTCTGCGCTCCGGTTCGAGACTTTTATCTGGCGCGTCCATGGAGGACAACAGTATGCTCTGCGAGCACACTCTCCTAACTTCGGGAGACGTCGCAGACGCAAACTCTGTTTACTCTGGCTGGCCAGCAAAACAGGTTGACGAAAAATGGCACAGTAACAAAGAAAACGAATCGTCTGGGCTCATATGCCCGATGTGCCGCGGTTTCCCCAAAGACGCGACCTCAACGCCCTGCGGGCACCTCTTTTGTAAAGCGTGTGTATCCATGTCCTTTGTTTCTCGCCTCGTACTGATCTCCCCCGCAGGTGTATCTCTGACGTCCTAACGACACGGAACAAGTGCCCCGTTTGCATGGAGTCGATCCGGTCTGGAGACCTTACTCGAATTTATCCCTCCTTCTCGCTCTGAATCCCGCTCCTCGCACGCTTTGCACGAACTCATCCAAGCTGTAGCATTACATATACCCTCATCGCATTTTCATAGATATCATAGAAAACTGGCTAGTGTAAAAGTAAACGGAGACGGCCGGATCCACTTGCATACTGACAAACACATTCGTTTGAACGGTTTTCGATAGTCATATATTTATAGAGTATACTGTCCTTGTCGGTCGTTAATTAATTGATATTTCCGTGTGGAAAGAGCATGCCCGTAGGCAGTCCGGCTTCTGCAAGTCGACGATAGCATTCAGGAAAGAGACAGCATAGGTAAAACGGCATTTACATATTTGAAAACTATCGAACAAGATGCAGGTGTCAACACACGTTGTTTTCAGGAAATTTATGTCCAACCTCGACCGACGTATAGACTCGGCAAACCATTGCTGCACAGGTCAGCGCGATGAAGCCGCTGACATGATCAGAAAGTTGGTCTTGCTCCGTTTTGGGCAAGTTTATACGCAGCCTAGACCCTGGGCCATGGGCTAACGCTCTCTAGTCATCTCAACAAATGGATGGATCCGAAGAATCAGCACACAAAATATTGCGCACACACGGCTGAAACCAAGGGACTAATTGGTGAAAGCAAGTAAATTATATGCACTTGCAACCCAAATCGTTTGCGCAAGTGGCAGGAAAAATTGAAACCTGTTAGGCTAATGAAGGAGTATCACGACATGTATCGGAGGTTAGTGCGGAGGTTATAAAGGGGTCACCTTAGGGGTGGCGGCCAGCCTAGTCCAAGCGAAAACCGGAAGTACTTCTGAATCATCCAAAATTCCAGTAGAGTTTTACATGCGAAAGGGATTGGCTTCAAATTTCCAAGCTCGCCGAATACAAAGGACCCTGGGGAGCAGAACCATTGAGCATGTTTATAAGGTTGTTGCACCTTTAGAGAACTCTGGGTTGGTTCCGGGCTGGCTTTCGAAGGTTCTTTTTCCAATCGCCAGAAAAAGACAGGATGCGAGTGACGGAGGAGGATCCCGTCCCAAATTGAACCTCAGGTAGCGGTATTGCGAATAGTTCCCGTCCGTGTAGACAAAAAGGCGGCCAGTCGTACGAACTTGAAGCTCGGCTAAAAGATACCGTCTGTCTTGCCCCAATACAGACTTTTCGCGAGCTCCCTAAAGCCGATTGTTCAGATAATATTTACCGCGGCTTTGCAGTTTCCAATGGTCAATTTCATCGGCATCACTCACGCGTACGCTGCGATTCGCACACAAATCCAGGCTTGCGCGCACTCTGCGAAGATCGGCATAGAAGAAAAAAGCAACGACTGGGTTCATGAGCAACTTGAATTGTTTGGTTTTACGCGATGTTTGATGCCATCAGACTCGACTTGGCGAACACCAAGACGGCAAATGAAAGCTCAGCTGAAGTCCCTGGATTGAAACCAGAAAACTGGGAAACAGCGAAGGGTTGTCTATTCCCTTAAAAGCCTATATTGAACTCGGGGTCCGATGGATTTGCTCTCCATTGCTTATTCTTTTTGCGACACACTGCTCAATGACGACCTCACCAATTTGTATCGAAACTCGGCTCCCGTACTAGCGATGTATTTAAGCAGAACGATGAAGCAGTTTTTCATTCTTCGGAACTTGCACAATGCGTGCTACCACTGTCTTTTCTCTCTTGTCTTTCTTCCTTCCCACTGCGTTCGGTTCATTAGGTGGACTGCCTGATAAAATTTATGGCGTTAACTTGGGTTCTTGGTGCGCGTCTCAGTTCCTCGCGTGCCGTGTACTGACGTGCTGTCGCCAAAGGCTCGTCCTAGAGCCATGGATGTTGCCTCAGGAATGGCTGGACATGGGCGGCCAGTCATGCAGCGATTGCTCGACCTGTATTGGCACTGAATTGTGAATTTACTTTCTCGTCGTAGTGTGAACAATGCACTTAGTCTTTGCAGTGCCTTTGCGAAAGCATATCCCGACACTGTGGATGAGATCTTTGACGGACATTGGTTCGTTTTCCGTGCAACAACATGCGCCACCTCTTACTCGAGTGACAAGGACATCTTGGTTCAATCAACCAGACGTCGATGCTTTGAAGGCCAATGGAATAAATACCGTCCGTATCCCCGTACGTGGTTTCATGCCATTAGTGCTTGGTTTTTTCCCTCAAGGCACCCAGCTTGGCTATTGGATCGTCGAAGCCTTGGTTGACCGTGCTACGGAATTTTATCCCCGTGGCGGACTTGCCCAGCTGGTGAGAAATACTGTACCTTGGTTCATCAATTGCTTGCTCATGTTCGATGGCCCAGCGCCGTGGATTGCAGCAACTTAACGCTGCCGGAATCGTCGCTATCCTGGACCACCATGCTCTTCCGGGTTTGTACTTCTTTTTCTGGGTTTTTTTTTTTTTCAATTTCAAACAATTTCCAAGGTGTTGCCGCGGTGAACCAGATGTTCGCCGGAAAGTTCGTAGCTCTCGTTTTCTGAACTAAATCCAGCACCAGTGATACAACTTCCCCGCTAGCTGCACAAGCACACCCATGTTCTACGTGAGCGATATCCTGTTCGTTTTGGTGTCTCGAGCTTACGAGCCGCATGCAGACGGATTATAACTACCACCGCGCCTTAATTTGGACCTCTGTTATGACCGCCCTGTCGCACGTGGATCCCGCGTTTGCGAACGTCGTCGCCATTGAGGCAGCAAATGAGCCTATCATGGACGCGAGCAAGACACCCGGTTACGGCAACTTCCAGAAGAATTTCGTCAAGGCCGTCCGGGCCACTGAGTTCCTTTTGGGTATCCAGACTCCCGGATTCGGCGCTATGCCAGTACCTACCAACGGAAACTTCACTGTGATGCTCCCTCAGGTCAATGGGTCCATTTTCACTAACGAAGTCCGTTCCGCGCTACTGGACGCTTACCCCATCTTGGTGGAGCTTGGAGTGGTCGGATTGTCCAAGAATAGGACCCAGCTCGTCACCAAGTATACATATACCACCGTTGCATATCGATGTGGAATTAACCGCACTTGCACAGTTTTATGGACATCGGCTGGCAACATAATAACCCTGCTAACCCGGCCGACGCCGCAATTGGCCCTCAAGGCTACGACAACCATCTGTACTATTCGTGAGTTTGTTCTCTCAAGCATGTTTATAAATCCAACTCGATTTCAGGTTCGGGGTGAGCAGCTTCGGCCGTTCCTTTGTCGGTGCTGATTCTAGTGCAGGGTGTAGCAAATGCCGACCCCGTTTCGTACATGACCAGCATCTGCAGTAGGTTTTTCAGCTTTCTGCACTATGGTCGCTAAGGTGATCCTTCAGACCTTAAGCGTGTTCAAAAGGACGCGGCGTTGGGCAACAGTCCCCTCTGGTTCGGCGGTACGTCACACTGATGTTTCCGAAGATGCTCTCTAATTAGTTTCCAGAATGGGGGCTTCCTACGCAATTCAACGCCACGGACGCGTTCTTGACCCAGTGGGCTGATGCTCAGAAATTGATGTACAGCCAGGATGCTGGATGGATTGTGAGTTTTTGTTGTTCGCACCATTACTTGCAGGGCCATATTTTGTCCCAATAGTTCTGGAACTTCAAGATTGAGAAATCTAAGCTGGCCGGCGATCTTGCGCGCCAATGGTACGAGGTTGAGGCGCGTTGTTTTAGGTCTGATGCTAATATTCCGTAGGTCTTACCGTGAAGGTGTCGAACTTGGATATTTGACAAAAGATCCGTCCAAGTATAACGATCCCAATGTCTGTGTGCCTTATATCATCCCGCCCAGCTCGTCGGCGTCGGTGTCAGCCTCTCCCACGTCCGCATCGGCGTCGGTTTCTGCGCAGCCCACTGCGTCCGCGTCGGTGTCGGCATCTGAGCAGACCACCGTATCATCTGCTTCGACGCAGCCCTCCGCATCTGCGTCGGCATAGGGAACTTGACTCCTTGCCTTTGAAAGTTTTACGATACACCAGCCCACCCCATCGTACTCTTTGACTGCAAAAGTTTTTACGATACGCGACCACTCGAGTCCACGTTCTTTACCATAATTTCACTCCTTTGTCCTTGTGGCTAGGATACACTCACTGATAATAGGATACGTTCTTCTATTTTGACTCTGCGTCGCGCAGGGAGGAGAGAACATTGTGCTGCAGTGGGCCAGAACGAAAGTCGAAGATTGATCCGAAGTTTCGCAAAGTGTGGGGCTTGGAGTAACCAGCTACGGATGAATATTATTCTGCGGCATACGGTTCGATCCCACACTACACGAAGTGAAACCGAACTTGAAAGGTTTGGAGGCATACGATACTTATAGCTTAAACCTCAGCGCAGCTCTGCGTCAGCCGCAATGCAGCTTATTCAAACTATTTTTTTCCGCTCTGTTCTTGGTCTCTTCAAGTTATTCTGCACCGCTCAATGCCGACCCAGATATCACCGCATTGTCCAGTATACCGGTCGACTACACCTTTTTCGCCGACCCGGCTTACTGTCCTAAGTACACAGACTTGGTCTTGCGGTGGTACATTCCACTTCGTCAGCTCCAAAGATTTCCCGCCCTTCCTGACTCCAGGTCCCGGATCCCTTGCATACTTATACTGATGAACACAATGGTTTGAGCGGTTTTTGACAGTCATGTTTATCGTCCATGTCGTTCCTCAAATAGCTGATTTTTTTCTGTGCGGAAAGTGCCTACCTCGGAGCAAACTTGGTCCAGCCTCTCGACGATAACTCGAACGACAGAGACAATATAAGGAAGGCAGCATTGCGGCGTGATGCCAATTGATGCTCGACCCAAAACAGGGAATTGATTTTCCAAATCCGTCTCTCGGGCTTCTCGGTCTCGCTGAAGTCTCGCTACCACCCGGCTTCAAATTATTCAAATTTCAATATCAATTGAGTAGGTTTTCTTAGCATTACTGAACATCATCGTTGGCCACCTTCGACCGGTGCATTTTGACCGAAACGCTCCGTGTACGTCAGAACTTTTTGTCGGTTGATTTCTTTCCACACGCCGGAAAAAATTCCGAAAAACAGAGAGCTCGCGGGAAGGCGAGTCAAACGCCAAGCCGCTCGGCTACAAGGAACGCAACAAAAGAAGACGTCGACGATCTCCATACATATTTTACGCGAGCTGTGGGACATTCTTCTGGAAGCCACGCTTGAGTCTCAATTCGATTGCAGGGAGAGCTGCTCAGGTGGACATGTAATAAGACATCACTAATGCGCACGCAGCCCAACAGGTGGAGGGAGGCACACCATGCTCGCAGGCTAGTGCATAATAGATCAGCCAAAAAAAAAAACCGCTTGTGCGTATTACGACCCTGTTCGTTGTCCCTGAGCTGTGTCTGAATTTATATAGGCGGCTTCAGAAAAATGAGCGAGCATGCGCGAGAATCACGTTCATGAACAAGTCCCACACGCCATGGCCCACTGTCGTCGGGTTCAAATGCCGTTTACTCAACATTTGATGCCATCAGACCACGGGCTCGCTCGCTTGAATATTTGGCGGACCAATGGCGGACACAGGCGGATACCAAGGCGGCTTGAAGACCAGTTGAAGACGGCAAATCGCCACCTCGAGTCCCTGGTATTGTGGCCTCACGCCGAAAAATGTCTAACTTCGTTCTTAGACGCTCGTAAACCAAGAACCTGGAAAGCAGCGAAGGCTTGTTTAACCTTCCTAAAGTTAGCCGTTCAACTCGGGTTCGACGGATCTGGACCATCTGCTTCTTCATTATTTTCGTGACATGACAAACTCGCCAATTTTTCATCTGAAACTTGGTTCCCGCGCTAGCGTTGTATTTAAAGCAGAACGATGAAGTAGTTTTTCCTTCGGAACTCGCACAATGCGTGCTACCACTGTCTTTTCTCTCTTGTCTTTCTTCCTTCCCACTGCGTTCGGTTCATTAGGTGGATTGCCTAATAAAATTTATGGCGTCAACTTGGGTTCTTGGTACGCGCCTCAATTTGTCCGCTATGTACTTCTATGCTGACTCTCCAAAGGCTCGTCCTAGAGGCATGGATGTTGCCTCAAGAATGGTTAGACATGGGCGGCCAGTCATGCAGCGATTGCTCGACCTGCATTGCCACTGAATTGTAAATTTACTTCCTTGTCTTACCGTGAACAACACACTTACCCTTTGCAGCGCCTTTGCGAAAGCATATCCCGACACGGTAGACCAAATCTTTGATGAGCATTGGTCGGTCTTCCATGCAACCCTGTATGCTCGTTCTTATCTTACTGCCGGCTAGGTCAACTTGGTTCAACCAAACCGACGTCGATGCCCTAGCCGCCAATGGAATCAACACTGTTCGCATTCCCGTGAGTGATTTTATGTTATGTTGTCTGCATTTTTCTCATGGCGTCAAGCTTGGCTATTGGATCGTCGAAGCCTTGGTTGACCGTAGTACCGAATTTTATCCCCGTGGTGGACTTGCGCAGCTGGTGAGAAATACCATATTTCAGTTCGAGCCATCCCATGCTTATCATGGTGCCCAGCGCCGAGGATTGCAGCAACTCAACAAGGCCGGGATCGTCGCTATCTTGGACCACCATGCTCTGCCAGGTTCGTCGTAACCACCCCCTTTGGAACTTTTTGAACACTTTACAAGGTGTCGCCGCGGTAAACCAGCAATTCTCCGGAAAGTTCGTAGTTGTTCGTATTCTCACCCAAGTTCTGCCTTGTTAATTCTACCTACTAGCTGCACAAGTACACCCATGTTCTACGTGAGCGGTATCCTGTTTGTCTTGGTGTCTCGAGCTTATAAACCGCACACAGACTGATTATAACTACCACCGCGCTCTGATCTGGACTTCCGTTATGACCACTCTGTCGCACGTCGATCCAACATTTGCGAACGTCGTCGCCATTGAAGCAGTGAACGAGCCCATCATGGATGCGACCCAGACACCTGGCTACGGCGACTTCCAGAAGAACTTTGTCAAGGTCGTCCGGGCCACTGAATTCCTCTTGGGCGTTCCAACTGCCGGATACAATGCTATGCCTGCACCTGCTAACGGCAACTTTACTGCTATGGTTCCCCAGGCCTCTGGAGACATTTTCACGGAGGAAGTGCGCTCTGTGCTTTTGGACGCTTTCCCAATCCTGCTGCAACTCGGAGTTTTCGGACTGTCCAAGAAGAAGACCCAGCTGGTCACCAAGTACGCATATACCGTCGTTGCATACCGATGTGTAGATGACGCCTCTTGCATAGTTTCATGGACGTCAACTGGCAATATAACAACCCCGCTAACCCGGCCGACGCCGCAATTGGCCCTCAAGGCTACGACAACCACCTGTACTATGTGTGAGTTTGTCCTGCTTCCAGGTATGTTTATTACTTGAAAATCTAATCCGATTCCAGGTTCGGGGTGAGCAGCTTCGGCCGTTCCTTTGTCATTGATGCTGATTCTAGTGCAGGGTGTAGCAAATGCCGACCCTGTTTCGTACATGACCAGCATCTGCAGTAGGTTTTTCATCAGCTTCCTTGCACTGTGGTCGCTGAGATCATCATTCAGACCTCGAGCGTGTTCAAAACGATGCGGCATTGGGTGACAGTCCCCTCTGGTTCGGTGGTACGTCGCACCTGTGTTACCGAAGACGCCCTCCAATTAATTTGCAGAATGGGGTCTTCCTGTGCAATTCAACACCACGGACGCGTTCTTGACTCAGTGGGCTGATGCTCAGAAACTCATGTACAGCCAGGGTGCTGGTTGGATCGTAAGTTTTCATGGTTCATATTGGCCTGGAGGATCATATCTTATTCCAATAGTTCTGGAACTTCAAGGTTGAGAAATCCGAGCTCGCCGGTGATCTTGCGCGCGAATGGTATGAGTTGAAGCGTATTTTCTTCGATCGGATGTTAACATTTCGTAGGTCTTACCTAGAAGGTGTTGAACTGGGCTATCTGACCAAGGACCCGTCTAAATATAACGATCCCAATGTCTGTGTGCCTTATATCATCCAGCCCAGCTCGTCGGCGTCGGCGTCGGCCTCTCCCACGTCCACATCGGCGTCGGCTTCAGAGACTACGTCCGCTTCGGCGTCGGCTTCTGCACAACCCACCACGTCCGCGTCGGTGTCGGCATCTGAGCAGGCCACCGTATCCGAATCTACTTCGACGCAGCCCTCCGCATCTGCGTCGGCATAGGGAACTCGACTGCTTGCCTTTGGGAGTTCTACGATACACTGCGATTTCACGTTCTTTACCATAATTACCCTCCTTTGTCCTTGTGGCTACAATAAACTCGCAAATAATGGGATATGTTCTTCCACATCGCCGAGCTATCAAGTGAGCTGCTGGTTCGAGCCTCCTTTTCGGCCAGGACAGATCTTGGATAGTGTTCATACTGCGCGCCCGCCCGTATCACAACATAACTGCAGTTATGTTGATTCAGTTCTTGCTGCAAATCCCTCGACATACAAAATTTACTTTGAATTCGTCATCAACTATTGAACATTCAGAACAAATGGTAAAATGCAAGTGGTATCGACGCTGTTGTTGGTGCGGGTGAGGGCGTTAACCTGCTATTCTAGGCATGCATGCAAGCATTATGTGCAAAAAAAAAATGCGACGGCTCGCATCGCATGGGTCGAAAGAACAGAGGGAGGAGGAAGGAGGAAGGAGCGTATGTCGTGGGTGTGGGTGGGTGTAGGAGGAGCAAATTGTGAAGGTGTAGGTGCTAGAAGGTCATAAGTTACCCGAAAAACCATGGAAGGGTACTGGGGGGTACATGAATGTATGTGCGCTGTATTGTGTATGTTGTGCAGTGAGTATGCAGAATTACATCCCGCCATACGCATCCTCGGGATCGTAGATCGTGCTATACATCGTGTCGCGGTTCTTCCTCGCTTCGGACTGCGCCACAGGCTCAGGGAAGCTCGTCGCCACCGCAGGCGGGCTGGGCACCGAGAAGCTGCTCGCGAGCGGGCTCGGCGTGACGGGGAAGCGACTTGCGCCCACGGGGCTCTCCGCGTACGGGCCCTTCCCAAGCTGCGCGCCGACGAACACGGTCTGCCCGGCGGCGGGCGTCCCGGGGTCGGAGAGGTACGCTGAGGTGACGCTTACGCGCGGCTGCACGACGATCTCGGGGAGCGTGGGCGGCATGGACTCGACGCGCTCGCGAGCGTAGCGCGAGGACGACGAGAGGGCAGGCGATGGTGGCGCGGGGAAGGACATGTCCTGCACCTTTGCAAGCGTGGTGGGTTCCAGTTCCAGTTCCTGCTCTTCCTCGGCGGGGGCAGCGTCGGCGAAGGGGTCTTCCTGTGCAGGCTCAGGCAGGGGCGGCAGGTCCATCTTTTCGGCGACGATCTGGCTGACGGTCGGAGTGTCGAGCCCGCGCGGCACGTCGGTGTTGAGCTGCTTCGAGATCTCGACGTACTGCTCCGCCTGGAACGGCGTCACGCTCGTCGTGCGCTCTAAGTTGAGGTACTCGCTCTCCTGTGGCGGTGCGAGCTGTCCATTGCGCGTCGTGCTGTTTCGGCGGAGGGGCTGGGCTGGCAATACGGGGTACGCTGTGTACTGCGGCGCGCCCGCGGTGGAGTGTGCCGAGTGCGCGGACGAGCCGGAGGTGTTGCGAGTCAGGACAGGGGCTGCGCCGGAGACGGGTCCCCAAGTGTGGTGGTCGTAAGCAGAGACTGGAGATGAGACGTTCGGGCCGGGGGGTAATGGGGGGAGTACGGTGCCTGGAACACGAGCTGGCTGCCCGAGGTGGGCGAGTTGACGCCAACGGCGTTGTCGAAGCTGGCCTGGGTGAGGACCGGGCGGCGCTCCGCCATGGGCGGCGGGTTGGCGGGGTTGTATCCACGGTCGACCGTGTCCTGGTGCGTCGGGGGGTCCTGCATGAGCATCGCCGAGCGGCGGAAGGCCCCTGGATCGAAGTTGATGGCGTCTTGGTCGGGTCGGCGGCGGCGCTAGGAAAATAAAAGGAAGGACGATAAGCTTCTGTGAAGACATCTGCGCGGAACGAACGCACAAGCAACCAAGTGATCAAGAAGACGAGCACAGCCAAGCCGACAATACCACCTGCGACACCACCAATGACAGGGGCAACGAGGGCGTTCGAGGTGGTCGGGGCTGCCGCGGACGAGGTCTGGGCGACTGCAGCTGCTTCGGTTACTGAATTCACATGAGTAACGGTGATGTCGTTGTGAAGAGCAGTTCCCGATGCGGTAGTAGTCTGCGTACGGCGTCAGACGCGTGCAGGGTCAATGAAACAAATAAAGCCTACAATAGGAATGGGGGTGTGGGTAGTGGTGGAAGTAGTAGTAGGGCTCGTGCTGCTGCTGCTGGTGGTGGTGGTGGTGGTGGTGGAAGAAATGGCGGTCGTGGACGAAGACAAAGGAGTCGATGACGACACGGTCAAGGGGTCGGCGGTCGAAGACACCGAGGTAATCAACGTCGACGTGGACGTTGCGGTCGTAGCAGCCTTGGTTTTGGTTTCATCTGGGTGAAATTGAGCACTGATACAAACCTTCCAAGATCATCAATACCGACCTCCAAGGCCAGTGATCCCAAATTCACTGAGGATGCTGTCGAGTCCGCTATCGCCATTGTTCGTGTTGGAGGTGCTTTCGGTGCCAGTCGTCGTGGTGCCGCCTTGAAATCCGCCAAATCCGCCCGCACGAAGCGCATGTCTGCCATGGGCCCTCGTTAGCCGGATGTGGCTCATTTTTTGTCGCGAACGAGTGTCGGAGAAAAGAGTGTGGTGTCCAGAGAGACTGGTCTGGTAGAGACTAGAGTACAGAGAACAGGTTCAATCCAAATCCCAGCACAGAACGTAGGGAGAAACAAATCAAGGATGAAGCTGAAGAAAGGCACGTGCTCTCGGGCCCTTTCGTTTCCGTTTCATCCACTCTGCCCGCCTTGGCTCCTCCTTATTTCAATTCCTGCACAATACAAATGTTTTCATTAAAACGATCCTCCCCTCTGCAATGCACGAAGGTCGGACACAGTACTAGGAGCACAAATTCTTTCTTCAAGACATCTCTTTCTGGCTCACACGCTGTGGAGCATCCACATCTGCCTGCTTCCTGCCATCTGAAAACTTGGCAAGTGCCTGGAGATCAATGTTAGCCAGCCTCGGCTCAACAATTTTTATCCTCGGCGCTCGGCATGGCACGCCTCGTGCGGAGACAAGGCTGCTCGGACACTGCTCGGACCCGGCCCAATTCTGTAAACGCCGTCGCAGACGCGCTTCGTGTCTTTTTGAGTTCTTCTGGAACAACTTGACATCTCGACAATGCATTCAGCTTGACAACGAGCTACATAAGTACATGCCGACAACGGCCTTGTGGGCTCGCGCGCATCCATCAAAGCTCCATCTGATTGTCCGACTTGAGTCGGAATTGGGCTGAGCTCCAAGTCAACGAAATGTCTTCCCCTCTGCCTGCATTTCTATCGTTTTAAAGGCTCTCTCCCGAACGCTCGAAGAAACGAATGATCTGTCTCTGACAACGCTTTTTTGGGGTCTCAATTTCCAACGTTCAACATAACGTTAATTCACCCCGTCGCTGACTCCAAGTTTAGGACGTCCCACGTTACTTACGCGTCGCACGCTTGATGCACACCCACTTCTGCTCCGTTAAATTTATGGATGGATAGACACTCACAACGCTATCGACCTTATATGAATTCTCACTTGAAAGATATTGCTCTCAGCCTGCAAGTGACTGCAACCAACTTAGACACCACATCTCGGAGCTATCTTCCATAACCGTCTTACATGTACGCGCCGGGGAACAGACTGTCAGACTCTGATTTACAGCACTGGCCAATTCTCCGTCCTATTTTATTCTCTGTCTCTGGTTCAATCGAAGCTTCTTAAATCGGAAACCGAGACTGGCTTTGGCTATACGCTACCTACAACCCGTGTCCTGAGTTCAAAACTTTGGCTTGGTTATGCCTGTTTAACCTAAACTCACCCGTTGCTAGTCCAAATGTTAACCTCGGCCGACGACGCGTTGGATGGATTCGAAAGTCTCAGGATTTGCAGCCCTCAAAGCAAACTCCAACGTCGATATAAAGTTGCTGGGGTTCTGAAGTGGCTATCTGGGTGAACGTTCAGCACTGACTCGACTATGACTGATACATTCTCGCCAAGACAGCAGTCGTTTCTGGTGTGATTTCAACAAAGGCACTGACACACCCAGCCTGGATACCGGTGTTTTTCGTTGATATCCCTTTGCGTACATTTAATGAAGTGTTCGCGATACCTGGGGACGCCAGTCCCTCGTCGACTCTGCTCGATGGCCCAGCTCGCGTATTGTCGCACAAATGTGCCATGTGAAACGATCCAAGATTTTGTTGTTTGAGACTTTCGTCAACGTGGATGTGACGAGTGCGTCACTTGAATTTCAGTCCTAGCTCGCTCAATCTTTCCTGCACCTCGTCAGAAAATTCTTGGCCTTGCCCAATTCATATTGTATCCATGCATTAACGAAGCATTCATTACCGCTACCTCTTGTACTACATACAATCATACGGCCACTTTTCGTACAACTCCCACTCATATCCTCACCCTGCCAAGAATTTCTCAGTACTATCTGCTGCCTGGAGATAATGATACCGGCCGCAGCTGCAATAAACGGAGTCTGCTTCCACGAATTTTTTTTCCTTTGCCGGGCCAGACCCTCTCCCTGTTACTTTTTCAGACTGTACTGGCACGCCTTTTCGCTCGCATACAACAGTAAGAGCTGGAGTACCGAACATTGGGATGAGTGAAGTGGTGCAGAGGCTGGTTCGAGTGGTGCGAACCACGCGCGGCAAAGAGAATTTGCGCCGGCTTGGCGCGGGCCAGAAGGGGTAGCCAGGCGTGGTGAAGACGAGGAACGTGAGGGATGCTACCGTGAGGAGCGTGGGCCAGGACGGCTCAATCCAGAGGCCGTGGTCGGAGGTGGCGAGGATGTGGTCGTACCAAAAAATGGAATGAAAAACATAAGCCGAAGGCGCTTCGGTGCTCGAGGGAAAGGAATGAGACGAAAAGACGAAACAGAGGCCAACGGTCTTGCCGGTGACAGATATGTAGCATGGGCAGGGAAGAGATGCTCGCGAGTGGACCTTTGTGCAGGAGACGATACACAGAACGCGGATGTTTTATGTCCACAGCCAAGGTCAAGGACTGCAAGTGAGACATGTCGGGTGCGAAGGATCGCCAGAGGGCCTGGAAGCGCTCGTCGTCGCGGTTTCTTGGCTGCTCACTCGCACGCGACTCCGGAGCAAAACCAATCTGCAGCACGCAGCCCTCTCACAAGATTACAGGGATGCTTGGCATAGAGGGAGAAGAGTTCGAGATGTGGTAGAGGAAGCGCAGGTTGACGTGCCGGAAGAGGAACGGCTGAATGAGTGGAAGAGCAGGGAGACAAGAACGAGGGGTTTGAGTTTTGTTGCGCGCGGGTTGGAGGCAACATTCCGGGGAAAAGAAAAAGGCCTGGATGATTAGGTGTTGGAGTTCGACGGCTGGAATACAAGCTAGAAGGCCAAATTTTACCTGAAGAAGTTGGAAGGTTGTGTGAGGATGTCGAGACTCGAGAATTCCATCATAAGTAGGAAGAGAAAGAGGTGTCGACGTCGTCTCGAGCTGCCTTCAAGCACACCAGGGCATAGCTGGACAGGTGGCTACGAGATATTGTCCGACCACTGTTGGGCGTGTCGCAGAGAATTCGCAGGCTCAGCGACGACGCCGATGACGCGGGGGATAAGAGCAAACGGGGCAAACCGGCGTTGATCGTCGATCCCGTCGGAACTCATCAGCAACAAATGAACCGGGCGGTGTTCGGCTAGGTTCGGATTTCATCAGGAAGTTTCCGAAACTAGACCGAGATAAAGAGATGAATGTCCTTCCGGCTTGAAGTCACCTCTTAACTACTACGACCTTTATAATGGTTTTCGATCCTTCTACCGATATCCCCGACCTGGAAGGAAAGGTCATTTTAATCACTGGCGGTACGCACCCAGAGCTTGCTTGGCCTTCGAGACGGTTGACGGTTTTGCAGGCACCGCCGGACTGGGAAGAGAATGCATCCTAGCTTTGGCCAAGAAAAACCCGGCGCACATCTATTTCACCGGCCGCGATGAAGCTCGCGCCGCCGAGGTCAAGGCCGCCGTTCCCTCCGCCCACATCACATTTTTCAAATGCAACATGGGGTCTCTCCGCAGCGTCGCGGAGGTCGCGCGGAAAATCGCATCTGAGACGGACCGGCTGGATATTTTTCATGTGCAACGCGGGCATCTGGACCCTGCCTCCAGCGCTCACGGACGACGGATACGAGTTGGTGCCAGGCAAAATTAGGACTCGAACTGCCGTTTGATCCTCTGAAAATTCAGGCTGTTATTTGGCACGAATCACCTCGCACACGCACTCTTTATCAAGCTGCTGCTCCCGACGCTCTTGCGTACGCCGGATGCGCGCGTCGTGCTCATGACCTCGATGGCCTTCCAGAACGCCCGAGGCATCCCCCTTGACCGCATGCGCGACGCACAGCGCGGGTTCATTGAAAGCAATATGCGCTACCCGCACAGCAAGCTCGCGAATCTGATCTATGCCTCCGAACTGGCGCGGCGGTATCCGGAGCTCACAGCGGTTTCGGTGCATCCCGGAGTGGTCACGACGGACATGGTGGTGAAGGCGCCGTGGTTCGAGAGGATGATAATCAAGGTAATACAGATGATGGGCGAAACAACGAATGCGCCGGCTGAGGGGGCGCACACCCAATTATGGGCAGCGACTGTTGAGAAGGGCAAGCTCGTTGCGGGAGGATACTATGTACCGGGTGGAGTGTTGGGAGCGCACACGAAGCAGTCGTCCGACGAGAAACTGGCTGGGGAACTTTGGAGCTGGACTGAGAAGGAGCTTGAGGGTTATTCAGCTTAGTGTGTATGTAGATCCTTGTAGAAGTAGGCAGAAATGCTTCCGCGTTCACGTCGCGTCGCGTCTTTGAGCACCTCGGCTGCAGTGCAGTCTAGTCGGCCATCACCGGGCATCGCTGCCGGATCTGTTGCTCAAAATGGGTTCAACGTTCAGACTCGACCACCAGGATCCCAATAGGATCCTTCGACTGCATATGTTTTTTTCCTGATAAAGGGCACCTTCCTTACATTACCGCAACGTCCTCAAGCCATTGCCCATTGTATGACCGCTGGAGCGCAAAAAACAAAGGTCCATCTCCCGGCGACGATGATTCGGAATCTCTTTGGCTTCAACTTTCTTCCAGAGACGCAGAGGTCTACATATGTAACTTACTTTTGAGGACCTAACATGCTCTTCGCCGACCCTGAGGACGTCTTTTCAATTGACTCCGCACTCAACTCTGCCGACTGCTCTTCTAATTGCGATCGATCCAACTCAACTCCGAGTCGGACACCGAATATTGAAGCCAACTCTATAACTAACCTTAACGCCTCATACCCTTCCGGATCTGGCCCGACTCTGCTTTGGATGGCCTCTCAGCATCTGGACGGAATGCTCGAGTATGGTGACGCTTTGGACACTGCTCTAGATCTATTGCCCCTAGACACCAATCGGGCGAAGGAGGATCTCATTCCTTTGGAGCTGGCGACCGTCTTATACTTGGAGCTCAAGAAGGTTTACGCTTACAGTACGCACCGGGAAACAGGCTGACCTCTGGATCATACACCCTAGTCTCGCCCTAGTGCATTGTTCTATATGGTATCGTGATCTGACTCTCTTGCTGAAGCTTTCAATCGCCCAAACCAATTTGGCTATACACGCTCACGCTTAGCGTAGCTGTCAACATCGCCCGACGTCGACTCGCCCAAACGTGCGTTGTAGGACTGGACTCTGGAGTGGTTCATGCACATTCAATCTTCTCAAGCGCCTGGTCGATTTCCAACTGGGGGAGAGACTTCTTTTGCCTTGCACGCCACCCTTGGCTCTCCTTGGCCCCGCCAATGCGCTGTACTAGATTGCATCATATCTTGGCTTCTTGCTGGTTGCCTCTTTCTCGAGTCTCGACCATCCAATTTCGGCTATACACGGTTCGGCTATACATGACGATTAGCCCAACGTTGACCTTGACCGACGTCGACTCGGACCTCTGGACTTGAATCTCTCTGGCCAGGTCAACGTTCTGGAGTCTGCAGTGGCTCAGGTCAATTTAGTGGACGTTGAGCCCCACCTTTTGCGACTGACCGATTTTAGGCAAGGCACCTCTCGCATGATTTCACCGGAAATTCCACCGGGTCCGCCCGTGGGTGCCTTGTGGAGAATTGTGGGATTCGGTGCCGTTACCGTTCGCGTGTGCGCGTACCTCCCGCCGAGTGTTCCGCACATACGCGACGCGGTAGGCGGTATGGTACGCGATACCCTTGGGAAACGCTTGCGACGCCACGGTCCCTTGTCCACAAGGCTCTTGCCTACATTGTAGCACTACTGTACTACCAGACATACAGATTTTCTCGTTTGGAAAATTTTCCACAATGTGAGAACGTGATTAGCGCTTCTTGAATTTCAGTCAAGGGCCCGTGATCGCAACTCGAGCCGCGGCTGTTTCGGTTTCGCCTCTTCCTCAACCATCCTCCCTCTACGTCTACGGCACGCTACGCTACTTTACGGGTCTCGTCTCTGCATTCTACTTTACTCCATTCCGGGCCTGTCGTTCCTCTTGCTTTCGGATTGCTTAACCATATCTGCTATCATAACGTATACCCATCCCGCCGCCACCACACACAAACCTAGCATAGGATGGCACAAGCGCTATTTGACGACCACCCCCTGGAGCAGTATTTACGAGGTGTGTACGATTATGTCCGAGGGAGCTGGTCTGGTTTATTGAGGATGGGTTGTGCAGCGGCGGGTGAACCCCCGGAATTAATGCCGGGGTCTGCACCCGAGTTTGCGGTGGAGCCTGAATACGAGGAGGACGATGAAGGCGAGGGTGAGGGAGGAGTGGCGGCCTGAGCTGCTCGTCCAGCTCGTCGAGGTGCGTGTCTGTGTCTATGGCCATTGGATCGCATTGAGAATGTCGCAGATTCTCAAAACAGTGTTTGAACCACCCCCGCCGTCGTCTCTCTTCGCAGAACGGTTCAAGTACGCGGTAATATCGTCGTCGCTGCTGTCCACGACGCTCCCCGTCCCGCACACACCCCATTCATCGCACCCGCACCGCCCCCCGTCGTCCCCGACCCCCTCATTCCCAGGCAAACTCAGTATTGACGTCCCTGCACCACCGCCGACGCCTCCTCCCCCACTCCACCTCGTCGACTTCCGTGTACTCGCCCTCCTTGGTGCCTTCGCCTTTGCGTTCCTCGCAATGGGCCTCTACTTTTTTCACTATTGTGTGTCTCGGTGGCGCCACACTATATTTGTATAATCACGCCGATAATGCCAGGCCCGATATGTCGTCGGTGCGTGCCGTTACCTTTATTAACCTAAACACAGCTGAAGAGACAGTTCATGTCATGATAGGCAACTATGGAGGCGCTGAGCGAATTAATAACCGCAAATGCGCAATGGGACGCGGTCGTGCAAGAAACCGTTTCATTGCTCGAGAAGGAGGAGGAGAGGTGCGTTTGCTTTGCGCGGTAGGATCTATTACGCTGGCTAACTAACTGGTAACACGCAGCCCCCCGTCGCCCGTCTCCGCCATCCGCCTGTCGTTGCACTCCTCGCTGCACACGACGCAAACACAGTGCGACAACGTCCGCCACCTCCTCGCCGCGCTCACCGCTCCGGTCGAGGCCGCCCAGCTCGCGGAGATGTACGCCCCGCCCTCGCCGCGTCACTCGCTCATACTTTCTACGCCCGCTTCGCCGGGGCGCGGTGTTGAAAGGAGTAGAAGCAGGGACAGGGACAAACGCTCGACGTGGGCCGGCGCGCCGCCGGGCCTGAAAGGCTACAAAACGCGCGACAGGCGCCGCTCAGACCTCTCCAGCATCCTCCCATTCGGTCCTGCCGTCACCGAGTTGAAGAGTACCCACAGCCACAGCGCGCCGAGCACGCCCCTCGGGGAGCTACGTGAGGAGGGCGGCGACGCGGATATGAACTCCGAGCTGGGGTTGGCGGGGCAGCATTTCGGCGCGGCGGCGCTGGAGCTCCATCGAAGGAGGCGGATTTCCGGCGTCGAGACGCTTGGTTTGAGGCTCCATCCGCAGGCACATTCGCACATAAATCCGCACACACCGCCCCGCACGCCGCTGTCTGGCGCGTCGACAATCTCGCACTCCGGCTCGCACACTCTCTCGCATTCGCATTCGTACACATCGCTCTCGCACGTGGCTGCCTCGCACGCGAGCGGTGCGTCGGGCTCGCGCTTCACGACGATGCACGCCGTGCGGCACCCGCTTGCGCTCTCGGCTTTGTACCACGCGCTCGATGGCGCGCGCGCGGCGAAGCGGTACGCGTGCTCGCACCTCCTTGCGCTCCGGTTCGACGACCCCGATCCCGACACGGAGCATGCGCATGGCGACGAGGGCTACTGGGGCGACGTGCGGAGCGTGATGGCGCTCCTAACGAGCACATTTGCGGATGCGGCGGCGCGGCTGGGCGACGCGCTAGTGGAGGCGGAGCGGGAGGAGGCGGAGTTGGCTCAACCGGAGCCCGTCACGGCGCCAGGGCTGGAGTTTCCCTCCAGCAGGGAAAGGACGATCTCGGGCTCAATGTTGGGCGCCTTGGGTGGAAGTGGAAATGGCTTCGCACCGGTACCGACGCACCTGACGCGCTTTGCGGCGCATGTGGACGCGATTTCGTCCGCGCTGGACGACGCGAGGGAGCATCTGGCAGAATGCGTCGCGGCGCTGCGCGAGAGATCGCCTGCGCCAGAACAACAGTATCAACCGCATTTACGGCGCCGGCGCTCGCGCACGTTTTCCTTGTCGCGCCTCACCGGCGGCGGTGCCAACCCGGCTGTAGGGACAGTAGAACCGGCGCCAGAACCACTGGCCCTACAGGCATATGAGCGCCTACGGAGGGGAACTCGGGCTCGCGCTGAGGGAGTGCGAGCGTGGGCGCGATCGGTTGCTGGATCTCGTTGCGCCACCTGCAGTACCGCACCCGGCAGAGGAGAGCGAGGAGGATTATAGTGGTGGGAGCGTGCCGTCTCTGGCAAGCGACGAGTGCGACGAGACGTCAGAGGAGGCGCCACCGCCGCCTGTTGACGTGCCTATCGACGCGGACGAGAGGCAACGGGACGCGGTGGTCGTCGCTGTGCCGGAGCACGGTGCCGAGGTGGATGATGATGAAATGATACCACTTCCCGGGGCGGAGCAGGTGTTTGAGAGCACGGCCGAGGTGGGGGTGTTTAGTCGCGAGCGGTCGAAATTGACGAGGGAGGAGCGGATTAAGTTGGCAAAGGAGCGGAGAGCGAATGGGGCGCGGATGAGCGTTGGTAATACTACCGTGGACGAGGACGGTATGCAAAGAGAAAAGTGGGGACCAGGAGGGGAGGTGGTGCAGGAGCTGAAGGATGTAATTTGGAAGGTGGGCGAGCGGAGGAGGAAGATGGCGAGCATGTCATAGCATTCACTCATTCATTCATTACCTAGCATTTATGATATAGTTAACGATCTTTATTGCGCGGGGTGCGGCCGCGACTTGATAAATTCAAACAGTCTGTTCACGGAGGTCAATATAACGTTACATCGTCGGTCCAAGCGCGAATTATTGATGGGGGATCAAAGGTTACGTTTCTCTTCCTCCGCACTCATCTTCGATATTTTTCTCTGCTTGCTGATGTTCTCTGAGGCAGAATGTCGGTCCAAGCGCTTGAACGGTGGGCCGAAGTGCTCCCGCGGCCCGTGACCATCCGGATGACGGGCCGGAGTCGTATATAGGGACAAATGTAGCAAGCGCCCAAACGCCATGAATTCCTTCGGAAATACGACTCCCTTCGCGTCTAATCCCTTCGAGACGAAGGAGGATCTCGCGCGTTTTCTTATCGAGCTGCTCGACCCGCTCGCAGCTCACACCTCCCCTGGCGGCGCGCGCATCCACCTCGGACACACTGCGACTCATTACGACGAGGCCGCCGCGCAGCTCGAGGGCTTTTCGCGCCCTGTCTGGGGCCTCGGATCGCTCCTTGCGGGTGGAGGCACGTACGCCGGTGCACAGCGGTGGGTTCATGGACTTGCCAATGGGTGCGATCCAAATCATGAGGAGTTTTGGGGCGACATGCGCGATCGTGACCAGCGCATGGTGGAATGCTCCGCGCTTGGGTTCGCCTTGTCGGTTGCGCGGGAGCAGCTGTGGGACCCGCTGAGCGAGGAGGCGAAGGCGAATGTGGAGCGCTGGCTGGGTGGGATGAACGATAAGCAAATGCCGAATACGAATTGGCTGTGGTTCCGCGTTTTCGCTAATCTTGGGCTGTCGAAGGTGGGGTCGAAGAAGTTCGACGCGGAGCGCATGAAGAAGGATATGGACCATCTAGATACGTTTTATATTGGAGATGGGTGGTCGCGCGATGGCCCTGAGGGTGTTGTGCAGCTTGACTACTACTCGTCGTCGTTTGCGATTCAGTTCGCGCAGTTGGTGTATTCCAAACTCGCGGCTGCGGATGACCCTGTACGATGTGAAGAGTATCGGAACCGGGCACGCCAATTTGCGCTGGATTTCGTGCATTATTTCGATGCTGAGGGTCGGTCTATTCTCCATTTAGTTTTTCTACTTGATTCATTGACCACCAGGCCGCGCGATCCCCTTCGGTCGCAGCCTCACATACCGCTTCGCCATGTCCTCATTCTGGGGGCGCCCTCGCCTTCGCCAACGTCGAGCTCCCCGCGCCGCTCACCTGGGGCGTCGTCAAAGGTCTTCAGCTGCGCAACATTCGCTACTGGGCCGCCCAGCCCGGCGCCTACTACCCCGACGGCACCTTCACCATCGGCTTCTGCTACCCTAATCACAACATGACCGAGAACTACAACTCCCCCGGGTCGCCGTACTGGGCCTGCAAATCTTTCGTCGCACTCGCGCTACCCGATACGCACCCGTTCTGGACTGCGCCAGAGGAGCCATACCCTCTCGCCCTAATGGACACGGTGAAGGTGCTAAAACACCCGCTGCACATTGCGACGAATGTCGGCGGCCACACGTACCTGCTCTCGTCTGGTCAGCAGTGCTCGTACCCCGTGAAGCAAGGCGCAGCGAAGTACGGCAAGCTCGCGTACTCGTCCGCGTTCGGGTACAGCGTCCCCGTCGGCTCTGGGACGCTCGAGGAGCTGGGTGGGGACAGTACCCTCGCGCTCAGCGATGACGGAGGCGAGACGTGGAAGGTCCGCCGCGACACACGCGAGGCGCGTATCGAGGGCGAGGGCAACGGGTGGCTCCGCTCGATGTGGTACCCTTTGGAAGGACGTGTCGGTCGAGACGTGGCTTGTCCCCCCCACGCCGGAAGCGCCGCTGTGGCACCTGCGCGTGCACCGCCTGCGCACCGCGCGCGCGCTCACCTCCGCCGAGGGCGGATTCGCGATCTACGGCCAAGGCACAGATGGGCGCGCGCTGGCGCCGCTACCTGCGAACGCACACGCAGAGGTGTTCGGGACACTCGCAGATGGCAGGTCCGCACGCGCGGCGTCGCGCGCAGGAGTGTCTGGCATCGTCGACTTGAGTCCGCGTTTAGAGAGGAAGGGCACGCCGCTGCGCACGGACGCCAACTCAAACTTGGTGGTCGCGCGCGCGGTTCTCCCCACGCTGATGGGCGAGCACGAGCGGAGCTTCCCCGATATCTGGCTCGTCACGGCGGTATTTGCGCTTCCGAGCATGGGGGCTCATGAGGGTGCGATTGCGGGGTGGGAGGCGGGGTGGTCGAAGAGGCCGATTGTGCCGGCGGAGATCGCTGCGTTCATGTAGCCCTTGTGGAGAAACAAAACTTGTATTATTAGTAAGATAAATTGACCGACCTTTCGATTCTGACGAATTTTTCGTGAAGCAGCAGCTCCGAGTGCTCACATCTCGAGCAACTCACAAATTACAATTCAGATACGACCGACTGGATAATTTTACGGCCGTCCTCTCTGTTTCCCTTTGGCTTGCTGCGCGAGACGACGACGGCCCAATTCGTCTCCCGCTTGACTAAAGACGTCCGCCATGAAGAGCAGTGCAGTTTCCGTGTTACGCGCGTCTTCATCGTTCTCTTCGACCCACTGCACGATTTCTTTTGCATATGCGTCCCGGGTTGCGGGGGGTGGAAAGGGCGGAGATGGGGCGAAGGCGAAACCCGAGGAAACGGGCATCCGAAGATGGGAGAACATTCAATGTGGCACGGGAAGAGGAGGCCTGTTGCTCGGCCGGAGTGGGAGCCGGTGCAGATTCCAAGTTGGGATCGTAGTTGCGAGTGTCCGCCGCGATTGAGGGTTGCGCGGCATCCATGTCCACATCTTCGTCTAACGCATGGTTCCGTGCCTTGGGTCTGGTGGTTTGTGGGTGACAAACGGCCTTGACGAAAGTATTTTCGGGTAAAGATGCGCGACCATGACGAGGGCCAGCGGGGATAACAGAATTCCTGCCATTATGTCGCTTCACATATGCTCTTGTGGTAGGCCGAGAACGGCCAGTGATCATGGCCACTTTCGGTGGTTTGAAGCCGGCTCGATTCCGTGAGACTGGGGAATAAGCGTGGTCAATCTGTAAATGTTCATGCACATTGTCTTATCTGGGGCACCTTGACGAGAAATTTTGGACTTCCTTCTGCTGACCGTTTCTTGGGCAGTACTCCCAGGTCGATCGTCACGGTTGTCATTTGTCCCTCTCCCGCTTCTGCCGACCATTTCTTGGACAGTATTGCCAGGCCTGTCATTACGGTTGTCACTTGCCCCTCCCCCGCTACTGCCTATTCGGAAGGCGATTGCATCTTCCTGTAATCTAGAGTCACCGAGTGTTGAGGTGCGGTCACCAGGAACAACCCCGCTGGGCTGAGTGGTCTCTCGATGGTCCATAGAAAGCTCACCCTCGTTCAAGGGGAGGAGGGTGCGTAGAGAATCCGATGGGAATTCTACTCAAGTTCATCAGCGCACAACTGAGGACGAGGAAGTCGAGCAAACTCAGTGCATCCAATTCCCCATCATGAAAATCATCTTGGGCCATGATATCCAATACATCTTGACAAGAAAAAAATTGTGGAATAACGTTCTCGGGCTGGTGATCTACAGCTGCGCGAAGTAACAGTTTCCACAGGTGGCGTTCAATCCGCCACAAAGGGATGGCCAGTTCGCATGCGATGAGTATTGCCTCTCGCTCTCCACAACTGTAGGAACAGCCATTAGAAATGAGACAGGCAAAGCAGGTGATCATACATCGAACACAGAGAGACCAGGATTATAACGCTTGGCAGCGTAGTTGTTGTCCATGAGGAGGAAAAGAGGAGAAGATACAACAGCAACGGCTAGTGCAGCGGGCATCCCATCTGTGTTTGGATTACGAAGTATGCCGCAAACTTCTTCTCGGGTGGTAGTTGGCTCACGGGCGACGACCTTCTGGTATGCAATATCAATAATATCATCTTTGGTGAGAACACATTTCCCCTGATTATGAAGATTGTCAGCTTGAGCACAGAGTGTTCACAGAATCCGCGGCACCTCTAACATCGCTTCGAGTAAGAACACCGCCTGCGCGACGTTGTACGCTGCAGTGGATCCTGGAGTGTGCCTGTCGTTCAAAAACTGGAGTCTTTCGAGATGTTTTCTTTTGCTGTCTTTCATAGCATCCAGATTTGTACGGGGTTGATCTGCAACATCTTTTGCTTTGAGGTAGGTATTGTGGCCTTCTTTCAAAACTGTTTTCCAGTCAGACCAACGGATGAAATGCTAGATAAGTAATCCAATTAGTTTCGTCCAACGTGCTTGTAAGGACAGAGTACTTCATAATGTGATTTTTCTGTAAGCGGTCGCGCCGGTGCTCTGGGAACATTCTCCGCAGGTAATTCAGGATTGCCAGCATGCAGTAGTGCATCGAAGACAAGGATGGGTGGGAACCCTTGCTGAACCGTGACAAAAATGAAGTTATTGAGCATGCCACAGCTAGGAACCTCTACGAGTTTCAAATAATAGCCGAGAGTGTGAATATTGACGGTATTGAGGCTTGCAACCAACTGGTAACTGTGCGAAAGAACGGAGGATATCAAGCGTAGACCTTGACCTGGTTTCAGGCAAGGATACTACAACGAGGATCAGAAGAGATCTATGTATATGGCTATATCCATTAAATTCTGGCAAGCGTACGTTTGCATGGAGGAGTTGGGCGAGATACTCCTCCGATGGAGGGTCGGTGGAACCGAGTTTGGCTGTAGCTGAGTGCAACCAGGGACCTCGTGCCTCGAAAAGCGTCTTGAATGTGAAGAGGTACATGGATACGTCGCCGCGTCGCGTTTGCGGCGTGGGGTCACTGGACTCGTTATCATATGAGCCGATCGGTGCTGAAAAAGGAAGTTACAGGCTGTGCCGGGCCGCGGTACTAAGTACTTTGTTTTCCGCCACAGCCTCCTTTTAGACTCTGCCTTTAATTTCATACGAGTAGCGGCCAGGGCTTCCCTCCATGTTTCAATCGCCGCCTGTCTTCGCCGCTGTGGTGATCTTTTATCGAACATGTCCAAGTTGCGCGTGTCCGCGAGGACTCCTCCAGTTGTGTGCCGACCTTTGGTCCAGGTCACCAAAAGCTCAAATTGGAGATATCTTCCGTCCCCGATCCCTCGGCACCCTCCTTTCATGCATTCCTTCTCTGTACTCGAACGCGTCGGCGTGCAGCATCACCGCGTCCTTTTCAAAAGCTACAGTCGCCACGACACCAAATCGGAAATATCTTTGTTTTTTTCGTTCATCCGAGTTCGTCCCAGGTGCGTTGATACTCACGCGGTATCCCCCTCGCATGATTAGCCCGCTGAGCTTCGCAACGCTTGGGCCCGTGCGGATGGATATTCAAAATTGAGGCTATTCCATTGGTCTTTTCTCCTGGCCCAACCGCAATCCACACTGGACATTCGGACAACACTTTTTCCGTCACACCGAGCGGCTTTCGTACGTCTGCGGCGGCGATGATTTCCCCGAGCCCATGGGGTGGTCCGAAGAAATGCGACACGATATAGCACGATCTACGATCCTGAGGATGCGTATGGCGGGAACTAATTCTGCTCACAATACAACGCACATCCATTTACTCCACGCACAACGCCAGTTGTTTTGTCCATGGTTTTCGGGGTAACCTTCTATCACCTACACCACAATTTCCTCCCCATTCACGTCCACGACATACGCTCCTCTCCCCCTCCTCCTCGTACCTCTGTTCCTTCGATCTGTGCCTTGCGACCCATTTTTTTCCATATATGTAATGCTCGCATGTATGCCAAGATTAGCACGTTAGCGCCGTCACTAACGATTGTATTTTACCAGCTGATCGCAATTGTTTGAGAGTTTGGATATTTGGATTCCAGATGACGAGACAGACAAGACCCCAACGACAGACCGAGCTTAACCGTTTGCCCCCGCGTCTGCGAAATTCTCTGAAATCCACAGGACAGACAACAATCGGTGAAGTATACTAGTATCTTCTTGGCTGACGTCCTCAGCAAATGTAAATGCAAACACGAAAGTTAAACAGCATCCCAATGAATTTTCGAGTCGAGCTATTCCAACAGAGCAGTATCTACACGTAGTACAACTAAATACACAGCAAAGTTTTTTCTTCCAAGGATACATTTTCGTGACGAACACCCACCAACGTTGGGTGCGTTGACGTTGCGTTGCGTTCGATGGCAATTATCTCGACGACGCTTCAAGTTCTTTCCTCTCTGCGCGATTCTGCGTTCCTCCGAGTCGCAGCATCAAACAGCGCTGGGCTCCTTCTGGCTCGAGAACGAGTAGCTGGCCTTGGATCTTATGGACTGCAGGGCGCTTGATGAGTGTCACGGTGCGGCGGTGAAAGGTCGAAACGGACGGCAGTGGAGTTGGAGCCGGCCTTCTCGCCGTCCTCTCCGTCTCTATTGAACTCCTGCGTGGTGTCGATTTTGATGGAAATATTGGGACGCTGGAGCAAGAGGGAATAAATGACGATGAGAAGGCTGTCGAGACTAGAACGGACCTTTGATGCCAGTGAAAGCGATGCAGTGTTCTTGGGGAATTCCCGTAGCGACAGTGAGAGGTTCTCACTCGTGGTATGGATTCCATCGGCGGCGCCTCGGATCGATTTTCTGGCGTTGAGAGTGGCGAGAAGAGAGTTGCAGTAGACTGGTGGGAAAAGTCTGTCAGTAGAAACTGGGGATACCCAACATAAGACTAACGTCGGCCCATGCAGAAAAAGAACAAGATATAAATGAACGTGTTGCCGGCTACGCAGATCTAGAGAAACTGGTCAGCGGACAAGCCATGGCTAGGATGTTTCACGCACAGAGATTAGGGATCCGATTGCACAGAGGCTAGCGTCAACGGTTAGCGCGGGCGAATACTGTCAAGCACGACCCAACCTCGTAACCGCGCCAGTGTTGACCGCGAATATGGTCTAGTGGGTGGTGTAAAGCACATCCCGCTGCTAGCGACTGCGGCACTCACTAGTTTCCGAATCATAGTGTCGGAACTAAAACATGGTCAGAAGTTGCCGGCGACGGAATATGGAAGTAAGCACCGATGGAAGCCGGTGCGGGAACGGTGTAGAAGCCACGTTAGAGTGCCCGCAATGAACACGTCCCCGGCGGCTGCTAATGCGTTGACCGTAATAGAAAGAGCCTACACAGTGGAGATAAGCTCGAGCCCAATGTCCGAGAGCTAAATGAACCTTGAGTTCGACCAGCTCGACGAAGGTATGTAGGCGGAGGCTAAAGAATAAGTCTCAGTGAGAGAAAGGCGTCGGAAGGTGGAAGCATACGACAACGCGACGTAGGCTGGTCATCGAACGGTAAAAGTCAAAAGCATAATAGTGTGAAGAATACGACGAACCAAGGACGCAGCCTTCGGAGAAGCATTGACGATTGTGAACACGAGAAACGTTTTTGCGGAAAGCGCATACCGAATTCACCCCAAACCAAGAGCAGCTGCGTGACTCGTCAGTTGGCCATGCGTAAGAGTGAATGTGAACGTACAGCGATACCAGTGAGCCATATGTTGCCGTTGCTCACTGTCCAGAGTTAATTCGCAGTCAAGGGAAGGTCGAGGGTAAAGCGTACATCGCCAAATCCGAAGGGTCAAGAAGCTGAGAGGGGTCAGATGAAGCACGTCGAGAAGAGAGTTTGTGAACCTCTGAACCAGTAGCGCCGTGAGGCCCTGTAAGGATCGCCGTTACGTTGAGACAAGTAGGATCTACAGAAGACACATACGTTGAAGAGAACCTCCACCTAGATGCAAGTTGGAAATTGGATTGAGAAATCGACATGAACCATGACACGCGCACCAGCAGACTCCTACATGACGAGCGTCAGCTGGTTTCAAAGAAACGACGTGAGCTTACCACACGATCTGGAGAAGCTCTGCACCGTTGTTATAATTCGTGATTAGATAGGTATAAACTTTGCCGAGGGCGTTGAGAAACAGAAAGCGAGGATCGAAAGGCGTATATACCAGTATGTGAGATGAGTGCTTGGTGTATAGTGTCAAACGTCATGACAGCGCCGACCTATGGCGCTTCTGTTATCGCCGTCCAGCACAGAGCGAAAAATAAACGAACGAGGAGCTTCAGAGGCCATCTGTCGTCCTGGTGCGTGTAATACCACCTGCCAAATGAGAGTCAAGCTCGGGTATCTGTTGAAAGAGCGACGGGACCCACCAGGCTTGGACGCATGAAACTAGAAACTTATTCGTAAATTTAGAATTGATCGAGACTACCGCGACAAACCTCCGTGAAGTCTGAGTCGCAACGATGAATTAAATTTTCAACGGAAAGCGGCACAAATTTACCCAGCAGCAACGACAACACCAATGAAGCCGACTCCAAATCTATTCAAGTTTCGAGGTCAGACTCAGACAAATGGAAACTAATGTAAAAGGCATCAACGTTTTATCGAGGAGGTGACTGACGGACATAGTGGACGAAGGGTGGAGGTGAACGAGTGAAGAGTGAGAGGAGGGACTAAGGAACGAGAGAAAGCGGCGCAATAAATGGGACGAAAGCGCAAGGAAGGAAGAAGAAAAGCGGTAGGCAAGAAGCCCAAATTTTAAGGTACGAAGGGTTCGCGCGCGGGCAAATTATGGATTCTTTGTCCGAGAAAGACAGCTAGAAGCCCTAGACGATCCGCGAAAAAGTCTACCGGACCCGATGTACATGTGCCTCGGCGTGGCTAGTTCTCGTTGACATAGGTACACTGAGGTAAGAAAGAGCTTCATGGACGCGAAAAATGAAATTCTGCCAAAAGTCTCTTAGACTCGACATGACTTGGGGCGAGCATCGTCGGGAGAGACAGAAGCTTTCGTCCCGCACAGAATTTGAAAGCCAAAGGCTACTCCAAGTCGAATTCAGGAATTCTTAAGAATGGCGGAACGACTTTGCGGTCCAAGGGAGAAGCTGAAAAGTGGAGTGCAGCACACGGCAAAGACGTACAACTGCCACGTGCTGCCGCGCATTCGGCCGTACTGGCGCCGACCAAAACCGATTCTTGCCGTGATACCTTCTACTGGAAAATCCGCGCGCGCCTTGTGGCGGACATCTGACACTGTGCATCAAGTGAGGAAAATGGGGAAGTGACAGTCCAAGCGTTGACTTGAACGGCCGATGTAATAATTCAATACTCGACCTACTTCGCGAGAGGAGCTAGGCATCCATGTTAATACGCTTTCCTAAGCGAGGTGGACAGGACCGCCAAATCGAGGTCGAAGCTGAAGCTCGAAACGTTGTTTTGTTATTGGCAATCAGGCAGTTCGATCCTGGAATTCAAGGATTTTTTATCTGGTGGATGTGTTGAGCTGGATGTTAAAGCAAAGGAGGGATTAAAACGCGGCAAGAAAGTCTTTTATCGAAGTAGAAGATTTTTTTTTCACAGCACTAGACAGTAGCAGCGAATTCAACCATGTGAGATATAATAGTCAGAATCGACGGTGACGGTCAGGCAAGATCAGACAGAAGTGTTGAAGCGTGGAGTGACCCAGATTCCCAGAAACGTCGAATCGACGTATTAGTCCATGCCATGGTTGGCAATGGCTTGCTGAGGAGCTTGATGCAGCGTGGATGAACCTTGAGGGAACTTGAAAGATCCTGGTTTCCCTGATGGTGGGCCAGGCACAGGTGCTTTCACAGGAGAAAAGACGGCGCCGGCACTGCACAATCGCATTCCACGAAGTTCAAGGTGCCTGAAGTCGTCCTGACCACCGTTTCGAGACGCCGAGTTCTTCAGAAATGTTGCAGCTATTTCCAACATCCATAGATGTGGAATCGAACCTTGAACGTAGTTACTGATTGAAAGAAACAGTTTCCATTGCCGGGCAAGATACTTATATTGGGGCAGCTTCGAATTCGTTCACGAACCAACCGCGAACAATTGCAGCGAATGAACAGCGAATGAAGGTTACAAACGGGTTCCGGAGTCCCTTGAATGCCGCCGTAGAAGCTTCCAGCATCAACATAGCGTGTGGCCAGTGCCGCCGATGTCGAATGGTCTACTTACTAACTCGAAGCCGTGTTTTTGTAATTGTAGCAAGAATCCCTATCTGAAACGGCAGTGGTCGTTCGATTTTCCACAAGTGAGATCCATAGATACCTCACCGGTGACCTTGTGGCAAAGAATACTTATCTTCAAAGAAAATCGGAAGAGGTGGTTGATGCCGAGGCCATCCGGTTGAAACATGACCAAGCAAGTCTGAATTTCTAACGTCCATGGCTGAACCACAAACAGACGTCTCGCGTCCCTCAGCTCTGCCGACTGCCAATTTGCTACAGCGCGGCACTGCTTCGCAATCTCTAGTAGACCAAAATTCCACAGAATACCTCGACAATATCGAGGAAGAATGGAACAAGAAAGTTGATCTGGAGGTTGAGACTCTGCTCGATGGCATGGTCGACCTTGTCGGCCTCGCGTCCATCGGAGACAAGGATAAATTCCGGATCGCACAAGAGTCTTTCCAAGCGCAAACTCGTGCCGAATCTATGGTATGAGCTACACATCCCTGGTGCCGTTCAAAACGAATAACACTGCAAATGTAAGGTTCGAGCCGCCAATTCCCTACTTTCGATTACGCATTCTATGAAACTCCTTTTGCTCCTCTCCGATGAGGCCCAGATTGCCCACAGGAGGGACGCGGAGCTCAAGATTGTGCAAGAGGAGAAGGAAGATGCGCGCGCGCAGGTTGCTGCCCTTTTGGATGAACTCATTCGGCGCCCAAATCAAAAGGGTCCACCCAACCCGACAACAGGGAGCGCCACCTAAAAGCCTCGTTCGCTTCGGCAGGAATTATTGGTTTAACCGTCATTCCGCGACGCGATGAAGCTGCAACTTGCGCATTGAATCGTGCTGATGAATGGAAGGTTTTCGAGATTGACGATCGTTCCCAACGCTTGCTCGCATGCTTTCCGGCGTAGAAATGGTGCGCCAGCACACGCCCACTCTAGATTACCAAATGAAATCTTGCATGTTTGACATGTTTCGCGAGCAGAGCGCTCACTGCCAGACGTCTCGGTAACTTTCGCGTAATGTATCCAAATGCTCTTTCGTTCATGGTTCCCCCCAAAGGTCCCTAATTGAGTGCATTTAAACGTCCGCCTGAAAATAGTGTACCAACTGGTACAGACGACAATGAAAATAATGCTACGAAGATGCCCTGATAAAAATTATCTGCTTGTCGTGAAGCAGAGAGGTGGTATACTGCTCGGTCATCACAAGAGGATCGTGAATGTCATGGCGCAAGCTGTCAGTGCGGCGACAAACGGCCAAACGCGCGCGTCCACCGGGACGAGGGCACCTGCAGCACTGGATCCCGTCGAGCTGGGAGCGGATGAAGTGGAGCTCCCGGTACCGCTAGGCTTGGAGGAACCGGATGTCTTGGCCGCACCCCCAGCGGTCGTACCCCCAGTAGCCGCGCCCCCAGCGGTGGAGGAACCACCAGTCGAGCCACCTGAAGCGGAGTTAGTTCCTGCTGTCGAGCTCGACGAGCCTGCAGCATCGCTGGAACCGCCGGTGGTGTTGAAGGTGGGAGGGGGAACTGCCGTCGAGGGGTCCACAAGGGCACCGGTGCCGTAGAAAACGGTTTGCCCGTCTGCCTGCTCTGACTGCGTCGCGTTGGTGGAAGAGCCATCTGTTCCAGCGATCGTGAAACGAGTAGTCCAGGTGACGTTGGACGTTCCGCCCGACACGAATTGGTAGAAGTAGATGGGCGAGTTGGGGGTAACCTACAGACCAAAGGTCAGTCGCATTTTCGGTCACGAATCAAGTTGACTGACGTCGGGGCAGGTATAGTCAAATGTTCCAGCAACGGTACCATCCTGACCAGTAGCAACAGCTGTTCGAATGGCATTAGAATCGACGACGAGGGGGCGAGACCGAAGTACATACTGGTGATGGGGACCATCTGTTCATTGGAACCGGTCATGAGCTGAATAGCCATGTTCTTCCAAGCAGTTGCGGAGCCAGATTCGGTGTCACCATCCCAAGCAATATGGCACGTCTGGCCCTCATTGAAGCTCTCGCCTGGGCCGGGTTCATTAGGTTCTACGATGGCCTGGGACAGGGAGGACGGCGCTGGAAGCGAGGATGGTGGTGAAGACGACCGACGTGAACATGATTTTAGAAAACTAGGAGGGAGAAGGTAAGAAAGGGCGGGATAAAAAAAGCGATGAAAGTAATTTGCCTTTGGGCAGGTATATAACGAGCGGCGAGTTAGAGCGAGGGGCGGTGATCCTTTGTAGGAGGAGAGAAACAGAGGGAATTGCTATGTCACGTCGTCACAATCTCCTAGAACAGGAATTGTTTGACGTTCGATCATTGATGTTGTCGGTCAGATTTCCCCGCGGCTGTACGCCGCGGCCGCCCTCACGACGATATGCATGCATTTTTCAATTGCGCCCATCGCTTCGACTCGGCCGCAGAATGTCTTGGCTTACGTTTCATTGAATATTCGGTATGCAAGTAAGGTCCTCCTAGGAATCCGAGTCCATATACGCCGCCGCCCTCGCTGTCACCCATGTCTCCAAGGTGATGACGGTTTTACCTTGAATGAATTACCCCTCAACATGGTGGATCTATAACAGAGATGTGAGTGATAAAAATCGCTGAAAAAGAATTCAAACCTCATCAGCGAGTCGAATCCATTCTGTGAGGGAACGCAAATATTCGTCTCTTCCAGGGTCGACTGGAATGTCTGGATGCCACAGCACGAATGAAGGAAAGCGCGCGGTGGGCATCAGTGTGCGGGCACCGCGGGGATCTTGGCCGTTTTCTTCTTCATCGCTTTCCATCTCGCGCACATCACCGCGCGCTACATTTCGTGAAGCCCGATTGGATTTGGTTTTACTTCCGCGCACTTTCGCCTTGATCTTCGACGGTTTGGCTTGGCTAGAGGTTGGAGCCGCCATAATCACCCCCCGCATAGCCAGATGGTAAGTCCACCTTCAGACCCTGCATCGTTCTTCCTCGGAAAGTCGCGATAAAACGCGTCGTTGCCTCGGTGACGCGTCTCGCCAGACTCCTGTCTTCAGATAACTCTGCGACGTCAGCAGGAGCATCTATGCCAGCAGTTTCTGCTGCAAGCTCCATCTCTACGTCCTCGCCTGAAGCGGGAGGCGGTGGCTCGGCAACATGCTCCTTGGCTGCCTCGACGAGGAAATATGTTGAGATGGGGGCAGGGCCGTTGTGGTCGACGTGAAAGGGCATAAGATTGGGGGAAGCGGTCGGGAGAGATGTGAAACCGGAAAAGGGTGCTATGCTGAGCGTCGGTGCAGCCATGTTGTGGTACGCGTTTGAGTTTCAGTAAACAGGAGTCACACCATCACGAGGTCATGTCACATCGTGTTGCATCACGCTGAATTCCAAAAATTGGTCTGAAAAGAAATTTTAAAAAGCCTGTTAGGCTGCCTCAGAGTTGTAGATGTGCCAAACCAACGTGGAGAAATTTCCTCCCAAGTGAGTAACAGCAACAAATTTTTTTAAATAGAATAACTGAGGTGAGGTAGAATCATACTCGAAGCTCTTCATGCGGACGGTCAGTAAGTACTTAGCGTGCTAAGCCACAGTGGACTGCACTATCAACGACGCCTATAGCTTCCACAGAGCACAGGGATGACCCCTCTCGTCTATGAAATTCAGCGTCGAATCACTGGACTTAAGCGATGCATAATAACCTCAATCGACACTTGCAATAATCAAATCCTGGTCTGTCTGACAACGCCGGGAGTACCGGATAGCACGACCATATCCTCCTTGGATTCAGTCAGCAACAAATAACCATGCTCTTCGGGGGATTTATCACCCAGTCAGCCGACACAGCGGGCCGATTCCTCATTAGAATTATCGCCCGGAAACTTGAAGGTTCGTCGGCGTGGCCCAGGATAGGGCATAAGTCGAGAACAGTGACAAGAAACCGAAGATGAGATTGTCTTCTCGGATCCGATTTGCAGAGTAACAGACCGATTTTGCTGGGGTCGATGACGGGAGGCACAGGATAATGCACAAAGCTGTTGCTACATTCGATTATACAAACAAAATACTTACACAGGTATACCATCGCCGAAACCGTCCATGGATATATCGCCCGCCATCACGTAGGAGCCCATCTCCACATTTTTCGTCGATCGTGCTAGCTTCCGTTCTGTACTCCGAGCCTGCAGGGCTTCGATTTCCGCTTTTAGTTTTTCCTGCGTTGCGAGGTTATATGTTGCGGGAAAATATGGAATGGATGCGCACCGTCTTCGCTTCCAGCTCTGCTTTGTTGAATATGGAGAACGGCGAAGGAGGTGGAAGTGCATTCTTTTGGCCTAGAACGGTTTCATAATCGACCCTTTGCTTAAAAAGAGAGGTCATACCGTAGGCTGCGTGGGCAAAAACTTCGTTCATGATATCGTGATTTCGTCGGTATCTTGTTAACGATAGTGCTCGGGTAGAAATAGTGTCGTTTTCGTCTGAGGATTGGGTGAAAAAATAGCCGGAGTAAACCAGCAACACATACCGCCAGAATCATCTTCTTCGACACGACCTGGCCTCTGCACCGCATTTGCTTAGGGCGACACAGAAAGTTTCAATTATCAACTCACCGCATTGCCCGCAGCCGCTGCCCGCGCGCGCTGCTCTTGCTCCCTCCGCCGTTCCAGCAACGCCATGTTGTTGTTCTGCTGCGCCATCGCCTGTTGCTGATTGAAGCCACCCATTCCCATCGGCATGTTACCCATTCCCCCAGGATGTGGCCCGGCTCCAGGAGGGAAGACTTTTTGACCAGCTTTCTCGCCCACGACGTACACCGAAGGTTCGTTGTAAATACGCAAGGGATAGCTTCGCACAGGTTGGTTCATCAGATTAGGCGCGATTTCTGTCGGCGCCCATACACAATTTAGACGCGCCACAAGCTAGTGAGCGATGCAACTCACGTGTAGGTGGACCTCGTGAATAATGGACTAGGATTAGTTGTGGGTGGCCGCCCTTCGTTATGCGATACCGTCGACGCTGGCGAAACGCGGCGGTGTCGGCACCCGGAATAAAACCGAATTTCACTTCGTGCACTTCAACCTCCTGGACATAACGTAGGTTCCGGGTGGTGAGCAAAATGAGGGATTACTCACGCGCGGTGTTCCTTGTATATTGACAGAAACCACATATTTATTTTCCGGCTCTTGATACCGTATTCCATCAGTTGGAAAAGATGTCTGTCCAGGTATGAACAAAAGCAAAGTTTGACCCTCTGAAATGAAGGTATTAGAAGTGGCCAGTCCTCATAGAATAGCCAACCTTGAGGCTTGTCTATGTATCCCCAGGAGAAAGGCACGTTAGTGGCATGCTGAGTCCCGCGCAGGAGAAGCATCACAGCTGTTCAAGTTTCAACTTCATTCAAGCACCCAATACGACGCAAAGTAGGCCAAACCATTGTCTATGGTAAGTTCTCTGTGCACTCCAAGGGTTTCAGGAAAACGAAGGCAGAGGCCATCGGCCTGTGCTTGCTGCATCGTGAATGTTTGAGGAAGGACGCGTTGGAGGCTGTGCACAAACTTTGGTTGAAGCTTCGGTTACAAATAAAGACTGTCCCGTAAGAAAATTCAGCTTTCAATTCCGGCTACTGCACTCTACTGCACCTACGGCTCTCTCGACAAGGCATCTAGTTCTACGGCTATCTTGGAATACCACTATATTTTTTCTGCTTCATTAAACGCATCTAATGAAGTTTTTTCGAGTTCTTCTAGACGATCTCTTTCTTATCCAGCTCGCCCTTGGCTCGCCCATAATGGTCGCAGAGGCGTCCCATCAAATCCATCAAGAACTGAAGTTTCCATTCACCCACTCTCACTGTCAGTCCACAGAATCTCAAGACGCGACGCGACTTGACGCGATCGGCCGACGATCGGTAATTTAGTTCGGATTTAGGCGCGCGTTTCGTGGAAAATTTTTGTGACTCCTCTTCACTCCAACCACCATGTCTGCCTCCAAAGGACGCGTTCTTCTTGCCTACTCTGGCGGTCTCGGTATGTAATCAGCTTGGATCTTATGCAGATCTCATTCGCACCCGCAGATACTTCATGCATTCTCGCGTGGCTCATCGAGCAGGGATATGAAGTATACGCGTTCATGGCAGATGTAGGCCAAGAGGAGGTACGCTTTGTGATGATTGAATCGAAGCGCAACGAAAAGATGATTACAGGACTTCGCTGCCGCAGAGAAGAAAGCCCTCAAAGTCGGCGCCAAAAAGTTCTTCTTGCAGGTACTTTTCGTCAACGATCTTGTTCTGTGGATCGATATCATATCTCGCGATTCCGCAGGATCTAAAACGCGAGTTCATCACCGAGCTCATCTACCCCGCTGTGCAGGCGAACTGCATTTACGAGGTTGGGGCTTTGGCATGGCACGATTTCGCCCCAAATTTACGTATGAGTTTAGAACGTCTACCTACTTGGAACGTCTCTCGCTCGCCCAGTCATCGCGCGCGGCATGATCGAAGTTGCTGACCGGGAAGGTTGCGAGTGCGTTTTATCGTTATCCATCGCGTCCTTCGTCTCATTTCTGGTGCGGCAGCTACGTATCACACGGCTGCACGGGAAAGGGCAATGACCAAGTACGACGGTTGCAGATTATAAAATTAATTGCGGGAGCTAATATCATACGCAGGTTCGCTTCGAGCTGTCTTTCTACGGTCTCAAGCCCGACATCAAAGTTGTCGCCCCGTGGCGTTTGCCTGGTACTGTTATTTCTTTTCATTTTTACGACATCACACGACCTACTCTTTTTCTAGAATTCTACAACCGTTTCCCTGGCCGTAATGCTCTACTCGACTACGCCGCCCAGAAGAATATCCCTGTCGTTCAAACTGCTGCTAAACCCTGGTCGACAGACGAAAACCTCTTCCACATCTCGTATGAAGCGGGCATCCTCGAGGACCCAAACACAACGCCTCCCGCTGACATGTGGAAATTAACTACTGCCCCGGAAGAGGCACCTGAAACCCCCGAACGCATCACCATCGAGTTCACCGCCGGGCTTCCTACGAAGGTGACCGTCGGGAACAAGACCCACACCGACGCCGTTGATATTTTCCTCACTCTCAACGCGCTCGGACGCAAGCACGGTATCGGACGGATCGACATCGTTGAGAACCGCTTCATCGGCGTCAAGTCGCGAGGGTGCTACGAATCTCCTGGCGCCACTATTCTGCGGGCGGCCCACATCGACCTTGAAGGCCTGACCCTCGATCGCAATGTCCGCGCGCTGCGGGACCAGTTCGTCACAGTCTCGTTGAGCCGCATGCTCTACAATGGCCACTTCTTCACGCCCGAGCGCGAATTTATCGTTAGCGCGATCCCTGCGAGTCAGCGCACAGTGAACGGGCTCGTGCGGCTGAAGCTGTACAAGGGCAACGTCGTCATCGAGGGACGGGAGAGCTCTGAGGGTCTGTACGACGAGCGACAGAGCTCCATGGACGAGATGGGCGGCTTCGAGCCGACAGACACCACTGGATTCATCCAGATTGAGTCGATTCGAATTAAAAAGTATGTATATGCATATGCTTCACTGCTTTGATGCGATGCTGATAACTTTCGTAGATGGGCTCAGGCGAACATCCGTCGGGGCCAGGCAGGCGTCACAGCCAAGGATGTGTATGGCACTCGCGCTTGAGTCGACCAAGCAAAAAACCGAGGGCCTGATCGTCCAGAAGTATTGTATACAACCTGTTTTAGATTTTCGACGTCCATTGAATCCGAGTGTACATTAATGAATACAGTGTCCAGCGTTTGCAACTAAGTCGGAGCCAGTGATCGAAGAGGCCCGTCCAAAATGAATTTACAGAGGCATCGAGTCGGGCACCCTCAATTCCACAAGATAAACCGTCGTTTTCTCGCCCCCAATTTCGACGTGGTTTACCAAGGTGTCTACTATCTCAAAACCGCACTTCTGCAAGACCCTAAGGCTTGCAGGATTACCTTGAAAGACGCCTGATCGAAGATATTTCGTTCTCATCCACGGAATACCAAACTCCTTGATGAGTGTCTTCACTGCGACGGTCGTCAAACCGCGGCCCTGGTGGCTAGGGGCGAGGTAATCTGAAGCGTCATTTTGAATTTCTTCATGAAAGAAGACAGGAAATACAGCATACAACTGACATGCCACGCGATTTCAGGGTCTCCTGCGGGGCGCGCATTATTCTCCGTGACGAGACGCGCACGCTCTTCGGCGTCGAGGACCTCAGGCCAACTGGACCGCCAAATGCCCACGTCCCCAAGGAATATTTCCGTGCCGTCCGTCTGCACTTCGCGAAGATGGCGCAGCGGACACGCGCTCACAGGGCCACGAGTCTGCGCGGTTGCGCGCAGCTCCTCTGTTGCTGCATCGGTCTCCGCCTTGAGCTTCGTGAGCCAGGCCGTGGCTTTGTCGACGTTGTACTCTAGGAGGATGCTCGGCCCCATCCATTTGGCGACAGAAGGCTGGGTCATGATCTCGACGCTCGGCGCTGCATCGCTCAACCGCGGCGGGGTGATTATGAAGTTGGTAAAAGGCGCCGGGAGACGCAGGAATGGCTCGCCAGTGGTCGAGTTGTATTCGAGCCCAGCCATGCTGAAATACCTTGATTCCTACTGTAGCAAGCGCTGGAGCTTTATAGGACGCGCTGTGTCATAGACATAAACGCGGTCTCAAGGATCCGCGATGGTGGTATGTTTTCGCCGTGTTCTATCACATGCCTGTCAGGGACGAGCGTTCGGCCGATAGGACATCGTCTTCGGGATTGTTCGGCGGTGAAAGCCACCGTTCATTTACATGTATTCGACGCTCAAAGATGCAACTTCAAAAGGTCAGCATGGCATACAGCCTCTTGGGTGTTTTCAAAGATGATCTTCGTTTGATTTCAGTCAGAGAAGGGCAAAACCAAAATTTCCTTTTCGAGCAGAGGGAGTAGTTCAACAGTTGTACGTATTGAATCATCGCGTGCTAAGTTGTGCGTATGAGCACTTTTGAGATTCGCACTATAAGTAAGTGTATCCTGCCCACTATAATTTCTCTATTTCGCACATCTTCTCAAATGCTTCGTTGGCCATAGCCCTCGTCGCGTTGTTCGCAAGTGCTCTCCCGAGAGCGATATCCTCGAACCTTTGTTTCCAGAATGGCCACCCCACGTCATCTTGACTAGAGCTCTCTGGAACGAGATCTTCTTGCCACTCATACATCTGCCTTCCCCAGATTCCTATCCACGCCGCCGCGCCTGGAACCATAGCGTCCAGCCAGTTTCCCTTCGAGTTCTTCTGATTCTTATCGAGCGCGTACCCCATCGTCCAAATTGCATAGATCAAGTAGTCTCCCAATTCTTCTGCCATTAAACGCGCCATGAATCCGTTCACATTTGCCCACTCTGCAATCGCCGATTCCAGACCGAACGCTGCGCCCCATGCGTCATCCCACACGTCGCGCGCCGTCAGTCCCAGCGAGGGGAGAGTCGACCAGAGGGTGCCGCTACGCCAGATCCAATTGTGCCGCAGCTCATCGGTCGCGTCTGCCGGCAGGGGGTGGATCCGGAACTCGCCTGATGGCGGCCACGAGCGCGATCAGCTTAGCATGAACGTCGTTGACGTCGTCCTGCCAGGGATTTCGTTTTTGCGGCATGGAGCACTGCGTGCCAAAGCTTCCACAACTGGTCTTCGGTATCAGGTACTTCTTTGGGAGGGAGTGCCTCGTCCCAATCAAACTGCTCGCGCAGTTCGTCTTCGGGCCAGACCTTTCGTTGTCGAGCGGCTAGGTTCTCGGCTTCGCGGATTGCGTTACCAGAATTGGCAGTGGCGTAGGCGACGCTGATGGGGGCCGTGAGCTGTTCAACGGTATGACCTAGCGAGGTGTTTCCCGCAACGTATTGAAGAATAATGGTATCAATCGCCGAATCGGATTCCATCTTGATTTGAAGTCAATGACACTGCGTAAGACTGCGGAGGATGCAAGTGTGTTTCAGTGTAATGCGGGATGGAAGCAAGATGAAAGCCACTTCATATATCTGTTTTTATGCTCATAAGGACCTCGCTCAATAAAACGACGATCCCTCAGTGCACTGCGACTCATTCCGAGAAAAGGCTATGTCTCTGTGTCCACAGCCACTGACTTATTACTTACGATATGCTTGCAGTCACGCGAAGATAATGCGAAGGTTGGGCCGAATATGCTTTCAGTTGGAGCCATTTTGCGTGGTGTGATCAATGCTTCAAGAATTCGAGGAGCTTGAAGGGAAGCTGCACATGCATTGGGCTTTCAAACCGAGCGACGCACCTAACTGGAAAATCAACTCACAAACGTACGGGATCAGCATTATCCTGCTTCGTAACAGAAAGCTCGCTTGATTCATGCTAACAAACGCGGTACATTCAATCCTTCGACGGCCGGATTGGCTCAGGCAACGGCTGTTTCACGAAAAATGGCCGCACTGCTGGTCAGCCCCTTGTATTCTGTCCCGTCGCCCTGGAAAAGAAGTGAATATGGAGGAAGATTGAAAAGGCATCGAACGCACGATCATTGTGTGAGGGAAACCCGGGTCGAACGGGACGATGCTCTCCAGATACGCAATTTGCTCGTGCGACAGCGAGATGTCCAACGCCTCGAGGTTCGACAGCATGTTCTCGATTTTGCGACCGCCGATAATGGGGAAGCAGTAAGGAACTTTTTGCATCACATATGCGATGGCGACCGCATGTATGCTTTTGGCGCCCACCTCTTGTGCGATCTTCTCGAGCGCACGCGCCATATTTTGTTGTTCTTCGGTGCGCTCCCACTGTGGTTTGAACAGTGTGCGGCCAAGCTCGCCCGTCTCTTTGCGCTTTTGCTCTTCCGCATCGGTGCGGATATTCCCATGCGCCAACACACCGAAAGGGGCGAGTGCCAGGCCTATGAAAACACGGTCATGGGTACAAATGAACATGAAGGCGCAATTTGCATACCATTAGCGCGCGCCATGGGGATTATTTCGCGTTCGAACGCGCGATCAAGAATGCTCCAGCTGCCCTGGTAAATGACGAACGGCGTCTTGCCGTGATCCCTGGCGTACTGGTTCGCCTGCGAAACCACCCATGCAGGGGTATCCGAGATGCCAAGGTACAAGACTTTCCCTTGGACCACGAGATTATGGAGCCCATTCATCACCTCTTCGATGCTCGTGTCCCAGTCCCACCAGTGAATGTACAGAATATCGATATAGGTCGTGCGAAGTTTCTTGAGGCTGGCTTCGACGCTGGTGTTCATGGACTTTTTACTATTTCCGACATAGCAGGCCTTCTGCGCGATCGCATTATTTCCGCGTTTGAAGTTGGTGGTGTACTGAACACGCGTGCGTCAATGAGGGGAATCCACAGGCTGGAAGGTAAACAGACCTTAGTGGCAATAACGACCTGCTCTCGGATGGCTCGTTTCTCCATCCATTCACCGATGAACATTTCAGATGTTTCGTCTTGACTATGAATCCTTTTTCAGAGCCAAGCATATGAAGAAAAGTAGGACTGCGTACTAGTTGTTGGCAGTATCAATAAAATTACCGCCGGCGTCAAAATACGCATCAAGGAGCTCGAAGCTCGACTGCTTGTCCATCGCGCCCATGCCCATGTCCCCCCCACTTGTCCCCGATGCTCATCGCACCGAGTTGGATGGGCGAAACGTGAATCCCCGCCATTGGAGAAAGCACGCGGTAGTGTCCAAGTTTCGTCGGAGGATTTGGGGTTTCAAAGAAAGTTGCCATGACCTATACTTCAAGTTCTTGTTGCCTGCATTGTGAAAAGCTGCTCTTTTATACATTCATTAACGCACGAGTGCCGAAGGATACGCGTCCTCTTTGCGGCAGTAGGGGGGAGTACGGGGCCGCACACAGAGTCATCTCGTCAGTCTTAGTGAGCATCGCAGTTATCAAAACCCCGCGCGTCTGAAGATGGTTTGCCAAGGCTCTCGAGGTTGCCTCCAAAGAGATAAACACTGCCGACTTCTTGACAGGCTTCAGCAACGGAGATCCATAGGTTCTCGACAGAGAATGTGTTCGCTTCGAGCACACTGAGCGCTTCCAGCTTGAAAAGCTTGCTTCAAGCTCCACCTACTTCGTTGTTCGAGTGTAGGGCCGCAATGAATTGAATTCTGGCCTCAAACGGTAGCAGCAACCAAGTTGGTGAAGGTCAAGTTTGCAAATGGAATGACGCGACCAAACAAAGCCTCTCTGTTCGGAGTTAACCGCCATCTTGGGACCTGTTCACTCGACGGGCTTTCGTCCCCGACAAAGAGAGATGCCTGCAATCGAGAATGGATACCGGTCTCTCTGCACCGCAGACTATGCGGGTGAATCGGAAACGACACGAGTCACTCGACTACATCTACCAACTCGATTCCATTCCACTTCAAGTTGAATCTCGAAGATGGCGTTAATGCATCCCTCTGTAATATGGCTCTACCTCGCGCAATTCTTCCCTCGAAATGTCCTGGTTGCCTTGATGACGGCGGACTACGCTACCCGTGCGATGCTCAGTGAGCATGTTGAGGCGTCACTGCAGGAGCTGTACCGCGAGGTGGAATTGAGGTTTCTGCATTTAGAGGACGGGACTGTGCAACGGTTATGGTTTGTTGGCTTTGTACCCGGGTTCCTTTGTTTCTTATAAATGTTTTTTTCCCCTTCTTTCGCAGGAGGCGCGCTGTGGCCGACCGCGTGCGCATGTTGAGCATTGGACCGTATTTCGTGTGCGATGCGCTCGACAACAACCAGCGTCGGCCATTTTCGCGTACTTCACGGACCGTCCGAGCACTGCTGGTGCGATTTCGCAACCTCGAGAAGTATCACATCTTGTGGCACGAGCGCCCAACCGCGACTTTGCTGCGCGTTGCACCCACCTACGACGATTCTACCCTCTCACTTGCATCTGCCTTCCTTGCGGCTCCGTTTAGCTCTGCGCAATTTCTCCGTATTCTCACGGTTGAGTGCTCGCTGGATAAGGCTGAGCATCTGTTTTTGCCAACGATTGTGCTGCCTCGACTCGAGGAGTTCAATCTCTGCATTCGGGATGACCACGCAGGGGATCTGGATGCCGCGGGATATATTATGGTCCATCATCTCGCGCGTTTTCTCAATAACACCCATCGTACTCTTCTGTCTTTTTCATTCGAGACGTCACTGGCGGCCGACTTTTCACCCTTCTTTTCGGCGCTTGGATTTTTCGCACATCTGTCGACGTTTGCGCTTTCGATCCCCACGTCGGACCCTCATCTCGGGGATCCGCTGGCCTTGAAGGGATTCTTGCAGATGCAGGGTGCCACGTTGAGGCAGCTCTCACTACGTGGGTTCTGCACCAATAAATCACGACGGACAGGGATGAACGGCCGTTGGCTGTCTCAATGTCTGACCGGTATCACGCTCTCATTACACACGCTCAACGTGGGAACCAGCTTCATCCCGGTCGACGTCGTGCTCCTCTGTGTCCGGCAATGGGCCGACACCCTGACAGCCCTCGACATTGTCGGGGAATATCTGACCCATGACGCGATGGAAGCTCTACTCCGCGAACTTTCGGACAAGCGGCTCGAAAGCCTGACCATTGCCGTGAAGTGCTTGTGTCCGGAGCTTGTAGATAGGCTTGCGGAGCGTTTGCCCGGCCTTACCAAGCTTCATTTCCGTGTACGGTTTATTTCGCCGCGCCACCTCGAGGCACCCAAATTTGACCAAGGCTCGAGGCGGTACTTCGGAGGCAGCTGTGGACAGACAGCGCAGTCGGTGAGAGTCAATCCATTTTGTTCATATTAAATTATTGATCGGTCGATCTGCAAGGAACGTTTTTGCCAGGAGATTGCGACTCACAGGTATGAAGGGTGGAAACTGCAAGATGTTGGTGTCTGGATGTTTAACAAGAAGCTCCAGTATCAAGGTTGGTGTGTTGATGTTATACGCGGATGTATCGGACAGCAGCAGTGACGGACAGCTAATGGACACCGGACGCTCTATGCGATATTCTTGTACGAGTTTAGCCATGTACGGTTTTCATAATGTTAGACGGACTTTTTGTCAATGGCCGACGTCCACCGGAAAGACACCGAGATATGTAGCTAGTGCGTTCCATTCAATTTATGCTTGACTGACTCCTTTAATGCATTGGCATGCACAGATGCACGTCTTGGTCTCGTCTTGCAGCCATTTAATCAAATTTTGGGTGATGTTCCAAGACGCCGCCGCCTAGAGACAGACAGAACCTGTAACTGAATATCCCGGCAATTTATCTCTGGATCCAATTGGGCTGTTCCCAGGTATCCTTTGACATTTGACAGCCTCCGGACTGCGTCATGTCGCGGAGGTGCGAAAAATATGAATACCGCTTCACAAAGGTCCTTGCTGCTCGCTGGTCAGTGCTGGCGTTGAGTGTGATTTTTTTGAAGAAACAGGATATGTTTTGCAGAGATTCAGCGGCCCGGAGGCTTTCCGAAGGCCTTCCGCCGGCTATGTTGCCTTTCTATGTTTGGAACGGTCCGGTTCCTAATTAGGAGGAAATTAATCAAGGCTTGACAGACACTTCACCAAGAATGACAGATGCATTACTGGGCCACATACATATAGAGCCTCGGGCGCTGCGCCCCACCTCCCCTCACCCGCACCATGATGCCCACTCCCCTTCCCTCGGAAATCTGGCACCAAGTCGCAGAGTACTTGCCGCCGCAGATGGTCGCCGATCTCTACAGCGTCAACCACCATTGGTTTGAGATCGCCATGAATGCCCGCTATCACCAAGTTAGCTTCGCATTTCTGAATCGCGCTATGCTGCGGGATTTAGAACGTCTCAGGTACGTAGCTTGTCTCCAGTCGGAATTTCGCTCACCTTTCTGTTTAGAGATCCTGCTGTAGCGAGACGCGTCCGGACCCTTCACGTCCATCCTTATTTCGTGAAGGAGATCATGGAAAGATCGCAAGAAATTGCCCAGATTCCTGGCTGTGCTCCGCCCTCCCCTCCCCCATTCGTTGAGAGGCAAATTCAAGCTCGCCAGAGGACTATTCCGCGATCAGAAGCGCCTCGCGCGCAGCGCGCGAACCCCCGCCCTGTTCGAATTTGGATCTCCCGCAGAACTGGTCCAAACATTGGTAGAAGTAATTTCAGGCTTGCGGCACGTCACCCACTACCACATCGCATGGAGCGGTCTCCACTCCATCGGCGATCTTCCTGTACCATTCCTTGCCGCAGCCTTCCGCCCATCCGTTCTCCAGCTTACGCTCGAAATTTCACTCGAGAAGACAGTCGACTTGCTTGCTCACACAGGAGCATTGGAAAACCTTGAAGAACTCGACTTGTTCCTCCGCCTCGATCATGTTCTACCTGCCGAGGCATATGAGCAGATTCTGGTCGACCGCCTTGCACCAGCCATTAATCGTCTCCACACCTCCCTTCAGAAGCTCTCCCTCCGGCTATGCCAGCCGCTCGACATTTCCCCACTCTTTGACTCTCTCCGATTCCTCCCCGTCCTTGATTGTCTCAGCCTCTCGATTCCCATGGCACGCCCTCATCTCGGGCATCCCTCCGGCCTGGGCAAATTCCTTGAGCGGCACCGCCAGTCCCTCCGCCAGCTTGTGCTTCGCGCCACGGAGCTCAGCGGCGACGGCCTCATGCCGGTCGAGGACCCGCTCTCGGAGTGGATCAACGACGCGCTCTCATTTGTTACCGGCCCGATGAAGCTGCGCACTCTCGAGGCGAGCCTAACCCTGTTCCCTGTAGAGGCTGCTGCGATGGTCCTCGGACGCTTCGCGCGCACGCTGCAGTCGCTCACTCTCACGGGCCGGCACCTCCCGTACGATCGCGTCGACGAGCTACTCGGCGCCGTGCGTCGCGCCGGTGCGAGCCGCCTGCAGAGTCTGCGCCTCGGTGCCGTTACGCTGAGTCCGGAACTCGTTGACGTCCTTGCAGAGAGGCTGCCCGCGCTCCGCAATCTCGAGCTACTCGTCCGCGACGTCGTTGGCTGCGAAGGCGACATGCCGCTGTACTATGGCGGGACGGAGCAAGACGACAACCAGATCGGAAACTTTTTTTCAGAGATGGAGCCGCGGCGTTATCCTGACTGGGGCCTGCGCTCTATTTCACTGTCGCGGAGCTCGTATCCATACCGGCTGCAGTACGCGACGGAATACAAGGAGATGTTTATGGAGTGTATTCCATCCGTCGAGACGGCCCAGTGTGTGTGCTGATAATCATTTTGGCCGGTCCTTCTGCATATGCATAGCATTTATTCAACTGCATCCTGTCCTTCTCGCATCCACATCCAGTCCCTCATTTACGCATCTGATCTCCTTTCATCATCATGTACTATATCATATAATAGAATTTCCATACACGCAAAAAGACACTATTAAGAGGACGACGCAGTTGGAGAGCGTTAGGCTGCCACAAAAGAGGTGGAAAAATCGTCAACGACCATTGAATTACAATTATGTATACTCTCCCAAGGCAACGCATTACATTTGCACGAAGGCCAATAACAGCGAAAGCCAAGAAAGCCTTAAAGCATTTTCACAACGGGCTGACGATGGATTTTGCTACACACGAAGAGCCTGTCTTCATACGTTTCGAGGACAGCGAAGGTTTGCCTTGTACAGGGTGGGGCACGAAGGATCTCCAGGAGGGGGCGGCGGACCCTGTAGGCTGTTAGCGTGGTAGAGAGCAGCAGAGACGGAGAAAACGAACGTAGACTGTGAAATATTTTCAAGATTATCGATCGCTTTAGGTTTAGGAGTGGCAGCAGAAGAACGGTGATGAGCGACGGAAGGTTGTCTTGTACAGCGAGAGACGAGCTCTGCAAGCGAGGGGCGGGTCGTATCCTTGGCAAGAGATCTGTAGACTGTTAGCGTGGTGGAAAGCAGTAGCAACCGCAGAAAACTAACGAAGATTGCGGAATATCTTCTAGATAATCAGCCACTTTAGTTTGGGGATTTGCAAAAGAGCGGTGATGACGAGCGGGGCGAGGACGAGGGAAAGACAAGACAGGCAAAGAGGGAGTTGGTTTGAGAGCTGCAAAGTCGATATGGGGGAGCGATTTGGGAGCACGCGGGACTGCTTTACTCGGAGTTTTGAGGGGACTTGAATTAGCAGGCGAGGGGTAAAAGATGTTCGTGCGCGCCGCGCGGTGCGGGAAAAGAACAACGGCAGGCGATTGAATGCGAGGGTCAGAGGTCTGGTTCACGAGCTGCGGAGGAAGAACAGGCTGGGTGCGCGCGCGTTTAAACGGGCGTAAGTCGATTGAGGTGCAAGAGTCGTCGTGGTTTTCGGAGGCAAATCCGCGTTTGAGGATATTGGGCTTTGCGGCTATCTTCTGTGGTCCTTCGGGGCAGGCAAGAGGCCGGTTCGCAGTCAGAAGTTTGCTAGTTGGCGTGAATAAATTAGAGGGCGTCTGGACCGCCGGCTCGATCTTCGTGAGGTCGAATTGATCTTGCGAGGAATTGAGTTGGGTACCCAGAAACGCGTCAAGAAATGGGGAGTACCATCAAGGAGATATTTGGATACAGGAACCGCAAACCGTTCGGACACGGATTTCGATATCCACCGTGCATCGCGAACCTGAAGAAAACCAGCTAAGATGGTGAATAAAGTGAGCTGAACGGGACTGACGATAAGAGACCTAGAAAGGAGCCTTTTTTTTGTTCGTCAGTTACGACGCGTGAAGCCTTCCGGTCGCAAGTTACTCTTGTAGCCACGGATCTTGGGTCCCGTTGCAGAAAAAGAAATTGGTTTGATAAAATTCCTGCTTGGAACTAGTCACAGCGCCGCCATGGTTCACTGGACAATCGATTTAAAATTTGGAACGAAACAAGAAGATTAACTGACCCCACGCAGAACGCAGCGAAGCATCTACAGAAGGACTGAAGCACGCTGTCCACAAGTTAGCTCGTATTTGAGTACTCCAAGGACCAAGAGGCCCCAGTTGCATACCGAGTTTTCCACCAAAGAGCATTACTCGTGGGTTATCTAGACGAATGTCCTCAGAAACTCACGAAAGCTTTACGAAAGAAGCTGAAGCGAGCTGTTGCTGGTGGCGTTTGGAACTGAAAGGCAAGCGGGGTGGCTGTGCATACCGTGACCGTGCTTGCAAGTTGCTTCAACTCCTTGACTTAGCTCTGTTCAGTTTGCAGTTTCTTGCTCATCCGGTGGGAATTTCGCTCATTGCATTCTGGTGGATTCTACGGTAACTTCCCTGCTCGAGGGTAGGCAGCTATGCGCAGCCTGGCCATCGCGTGGCAAGTCCAATTCGGAATGCTCTTCCGATGGCATCTGTCTTGGAGGCGCAGTCGCAATCGTCTTTGTTGCAGAGCGCAGTATAAGATAGGGTGATAAAGATCTCATTGAAATCCTTATAGGGGCAGATCCCAGCTTGGCGCAGTTGGTTCCTTTCACAATGTCCACCGACACCGACGAGAAATATCTAACTCTCGCTGACGGCAGAACGCTAGCATATGCTGATGCTGGCGATCCATTCAGCTCTCTCGTCGTCATCTTCTTACACGGTGTTTTTGGAACCGGTTCTGCCCCTCTCTCTCTTGCCCCCCGCGCTTGTCGAGAAGAACGCCCACCACATTGTGCCCACACTCGCTGGTTGGGGCTACTCATCTCCCCGCCCCTCCTCGCAGAACTACGCGGATACACTCACATCCGATATGACGGAGCTCATAACTCACCTCCACCCCAACACTGCCGATCTAGACATCTACGTTTCTGGAGGCTCGTATGGGACCGTGCCCGCGCAGATGCTTTATGGCGCCCCGTTCGACAAGTTTCCTTTGGGCAGAAATATCCGGGGGTGCTTGATCCTCGCCCCATTCTCTCCTTTCAAATGGCACAAGGAATACACCAAGTCGATGACATGGTCGAATTACATTTCCGTTGGTCCCCCTGCGCGCGTTTTCCCGTTCCAGCTTCTTCAGCGCACCATCATATTCGCGTTGTCTACGAAGATGAACACAGTGGAAAAAGCCGAAGAAATGCTGCGGAAGCTTTTGTTTGCCGGTCCGCCGGAGGAGCGCGCGGCGTTCGCCCGATGGCGCGAGGAGCGGGGCATCGAGGGAGGGGGTGTTGGAGCACCGGATGGCGATCGGCATGGTCAAGAGCATCTCGAGAACGTGGGCAGGCTTCATTGAAGTCGCGGATGTAATACACTCCGACTGGGGCTTTCGCCTCGATCAGCTCGACAAGGACCATACCAGTGGCCGTCCTATCCTGATCGCTGCTTCGATAAATGATGAGCTAGGTCCAGATATGGCGAACTGGCTCGAGGAGAACTACACAAATTCAAGGTTGAAGTGGGTTCCGGGGAAACATCTGTCGACACTGTATGAGGTTGACAACCTCTGGGCCGAATTGTTGGCGATGGCGAATGAGTCTGCGTCTTCGCCTGCTGCACTCTAGCGTACTGCGCTGAGTTGTAAGACCAGCGCTATTGACTATTCACGATATACGATGTTCGTTCACTCTGATCAATTCAAAGGTGCGATTACGCAGTACGCCGACGAGAAATATTTTTGCGTGGTAGCCCCAAGATACAAGATATATACGAGGGGCCTGGAGTCGTGGTTCATGCTGTTGCGAGCCTAAAGCGGTGAGTACGAAAATCTAATTTATTCAATAAGCCGCAGCCAATAAAATATCAAACCAAATTAAAAAGTGTACTACTTCACATCGTCACAGCCCACACATTCTTATCTCCGCAAATCGGGCACACACCGCAGCGATTGTGTACAAAATATTTGCAGATCTTGCACCGCTTCGCTTCCACCAAGAACCCTTCGTTACGCGCCTTCTTGCCCGGAACCTTCTGCAGTTTATCATCGTACTGCCTCATCCACCTGCTCCAGTGATTTTCAGGCCACTGCTGTGTTCTTTCCCGCACGGTCCGCTCCAAACTCGCCAGCACCTTCTGCACCTGTTCCTCCGACGGAGGCGCGCCGCCATTCGGGCCATCTAAGACTTCCATCACCTCTGCGCACACGACCTGGAATTCGTCAAGCCCAGCGCCGAGCACCCAGTGCGCGTCCGCTTCCGAAAACTTCAGCCGCTCATCCCCATAGTAGTGATCGTCTACAACCCGGAAGCAGGCCGACCAGAGCGTCCTAATCACGACTTCGAACAAGCGGTGGTCGCGGAACGAGTTGTACCACGTCTGGTTCATGTTGTATAGTCGGGGCAGCACAAAGTCGTGCATGAACGCCTGGTGCGTCTTGGCAACCGCCGTCATGGTCGCCCGGGCCTCTTCCGGCGGGGCTGCGAGCACCTGTGCAGTCAAACCAGCCGCACGCCAGGCGCCCCCGATGCCCGCGTTGATACCCGGCGAGATGAGCGGGTTCGTGAAGCCCGCCGAGTTACCGATCGCCAACCACCCTTCGCCCGCGACAACGGGACTGCGATACGCGAGTCCCTTGCGCACAAAGTACGACCGCCCGCCGTAGTAGCCCGGCAGATGCTCGTAGTTATCGCCGAGCATCGTGTCAATGGTTGGGTAGCGCTTCCTGAAGAAGTTGAATTTCTGTTCCGCTTCGCCGGCGCCGTACGGCGACAAATCAGCCGGGAGCTGGAAGTCGCTGCGCACGGCCCAGCCAATGGACGTGACGAACTCGTATGGGCAGGCGAACATCTCGGAGAGCTCGCGGGTGCAAGAAAACTTATCTGCGGGGATTCCTGCAGCGGCGCTAGCGATGACATGCGCGACAAGGTCCATCAAATTAGCCAACGGCGCGCGTTCCCACGAGATCAGCCCAATAAACCAGCCCCAGCCCTCGGGGAAGCAGATGTGGTTTGTGGCGGGGTAGTTCCACCCGATCAAGCGGTCGTCAACCTTGGTGACATCCTTCTCGCGGAAGTAGGTCCAGTACGCGTCGGTGTTCCAGCCATCGAACTTCTCCCTAGGACCGAATTTGGACGTGAGGCGGCGGGAGAAACCTGATGCGTCACAGACGACGCGCGTGTCGATTGTGCTGCCGATAGATTTTGACGAGTCGTTCAAAATGACTTTCGGGGTGGAGAAGGGCGCGTCCTGCGGTGTGATCGAGCTCTCTGGGATCTCGAAGTCCACCGAGACGCCATGGTAAACGTTGATACCAATGCTCTGCGCCCACATGGTCATGAAAAGCTCTGACATGCGCCGGTCAAGTTGGAACGAGACGTCGAGCCCACCGATATCGTGCGCCGTGATCTCCCGCCCTTCCCGGTCGACATTGTAGAATTGAATACCGTCCTTCAGGCCGAACAGACGGAGGAGATAGTCGTAGGGAAGGACGTCTCCAGTAGTGAAGGTGGAAAACGGGGATAGAGTCGACTCGCCGATCTTTTGAATCGGCGCCAGGCTCTTTTCGAAAACCTGAATGTTCAATTCAGGTCAGCTGTTCCTTCCAGATAGAAGGCGTAACAAACCTGGATATTCAAGTCGGGTGAGATATTTTTCAGATGGATGGCGTAACAAAGGCCGAGCATGCCAGCGCCAGCGACCACTACATCTGCTTTTCCGGTAAAGGCCTTTGTGTTGTTGGAATTGAGCAGCTGCGCGTCGGTGAAAGCGGGGTATTGGCTCTGAAGTTCAGTGAAGCGCCGAAGAGGGTGAGTCGCCATTTTGTTTTGTTGGAAAGACACCCATGTCCTTTGGATTTATAGCTCGGATCGAGGTCCAGAGTCCAGAAATGGGCTGAATTGGGAGATCTTCGGTGTTGCGTGAGTACCGATTTATCGAGCACACGAATCTGATTCCGAGGGGATATCGTTGTTTGAGGTCCGTTGTTGAGCGGAATTCGCTTAATTCAGTGGCACTGTCCGGTCCACAAGCCTATTCCCAAAAAGAGTCTCTCAAACGCATTTCTTGTTTCTCTCGTTCTTGTCATCATTTGCCTCGGATGGCCAGGGCCAAGCCAGGGCGGTCCAGAACTTCGTTGGCGATCCGTTGCAGGCAAACAATTGAAGCATGTGCTTGCACGGAAGTGATGGATAGATTGGGGTTGCAAAAGAGTGCAGGTTCAGTATTCACCACGCTCAGTACTCAGCTCGAGTTCTTGGTTTTCTCAACTAACTTACTAATTCAAAAAAACTTCCTGGGAATCACGAATAAACATTGGATCTACCCGCGGGTGAAACAGACCTCTGAAATTTGTGATAGCTCGGATAGTAAGTTCAATGCGTCGAGTATCCTTCCCAAAAGAATCTAACTCCGAGCTCGCTGATCATAATCAGTGTTCTGATGATGCCGCCTTAGGATCGACGTCCTTCTGAGAGACGCTCATCGCCCCTTCCGCGCGCGCGGTTTTTCGGTTTCCCAGACACCGATGCGTTTTCCGACATTCGGTCAAGTCACTGCCAAGTTACTTCCAGCTCCACTCAACCTGAATGTCGTATTGGATTTCTTGTGTACTGAGCGCGACATTGAACATTCATCTTCTGACTGCCGAGCTACTTCCAGCTCCACTCAAGTCGAATGTCGTATTGTATTTCTTGTATTCTGGGCGCGACATTGAACATTTGTCTTCTGACTGCCAAGTTACTTCCAGCCCACTCAAGTCGGATATTGCTTGTATACTGGACGCGACATTGAACATTCATCTTCTGAATGGTCGAGTATGAGACACGATTCATTTTCGCCTGACCTAGACCTCCGACCAATCTCTTTGCCGTCTCTGTCTACATCTCGGTCTGCGTCTACCGGGACACGCTTGAAAGCTCTTTCTGTCTCAGCTGTTGATCTACGGAACCACAACCTCTGCTGCATCAAAAATAGCTCCAAACTCAGGCACCGCACCAATTGGGACACCAACCTCCAAGGGTCAGTGTACACATCGGCATTCTGTATATTCATCCACTGCCGACCGGGTCATCGTCGGACGTGGGCTTTCCATGTGAGGGACACTTGCAACTTGCCAGCTCCGAAATACCACTTTTGCCGCATAAGCTAACCATTTCGTCTCACTTCGGGTAGCTCGAACGCGTATTGTCCCTATGGTTCATATCAATGATTTGCGCTCACCGATTCTGGCCGGGCCTGGATTTTTGGCTATGGAACATGAATTCCCCATTGGTTCCGCGACCAACTGCTCCATCACAGTTAGATAGGTTTTCAAGTTCCTCCAACCCCGTTAAAATAACCCATATAAAGCATTGCGTCGAAATGCAGACTGCGGAATTCAGTTCTTCCGTGAAGTCACCCCACAACACCGGGGATTTAGATTTGCAATGTGCGCAGCACAACCCGCAGGTACTCCAAAAATCTTGGCCCGCTCCGTCGGCCTCGAGTTTGAACTTGACATAGACTTGGTAGCTGACAAAAAGCTTCTTGGTATCTGAAGCTCGGTCTTCATGGTTGGATCCGCACAATTAAAAGATTTCCGGCCTTGATTCCCCATCTTGTCTGCGTTCGAGTTGCCACCACCACCGACACCAAAACACTCACGACGTCGTTGATGTATTGGAAATGATGGATAGATTGAGGTCGCAAAAGAGTTCAGTTCCAGTGCTCGACGTTCAGTACCCAGTTCATGCTTGGTTTCTCAACCGACTTACCAGATCAGGAAAACTCCTTGAAAACTCTGCGAAATTAGTGCTTGAATGTAGGCGTATACAGATCTGTGCAGTATGATCAGACTTGTAACAGTTGCTATAGTTCGGATAGCGAGCTCAACGCGCTGAGTAGTTTTCCCAAAAGTACTTATGATTTGCGCTGGTAGAATTAGGATCCTCTGTTCCGTCGGATACATCATTTCTGTTAGTGCCCGGCGATCATGCTCTACCCCTGGCCGCATGCCGTGCTGGGATCAAGCAGGCACAGTGTTCAAGCATAGAGGTCCGAAAGTTGAGTACCCGAAAAATATAGGAGATATATCAGAAACCGTGTGGCGAGTGGCAGAATGTTTGTGGGTTCTTTGCTGTTCATTGCCGAGGTTGGGACAGTGTGCCAAACGCAATGATCTGCTAATTGTCTGTTGGCATCTGAAGTCTCCTGGTCATTGTACTTATGGGCATTGGACGAGTTCAGTGACCTCGTGGTATGCACCGGCTCAGATGAGTCCAAGGTACGCTCACTTTCTCTGAAACGCAAGCGCAAGCTTATTTAAGTAATCATATCTAGTTGATCTACTCGCTCGAATCGGGCTCCTCGATGCCCCAGACGTGTGCTTTTTTCTTGTTCTCCAAGCATCTATGTATTCTCCGACCTTCGGTCAAGCCACTGCCAAGCTTCTTCCGACTCCACTCCACCCTCGTCGGAGGTCATATTGGTATTACCTTATAATATTCGGCGCAACATTGAACAACCATCTTCTGAATGACCACTGCAGACACGATTTCTTTTTGACATTCCTATGCCTCGCAGGAATCTGTTCGCCGCCCCTGCCTAGTTCTCGACCTGTGCATTTGCATATGCTCAGACACGGTTTATTTTCAGTCTTTCATTGGTCGGCCGACCAAGTTGATTCAGAACCGTGGCAAACTACGCCTGCTGCATCAAAAATAGATAGGCACCGTTGCGACATAAACCTCCGTCGGTCCTCCGAGGACCAGTATATCAGCACTGATTCTGCGTACATCCATTGCCGACCAGGCACCCTATTGGACACTTGCGTCCCGGCGTAACATCGAACTCCACTCGTTAGCACTGCCACGGTTCGGGTAAATCCTCTTGTCGTCTTCGACGTCTCCTATGGTTGTCCTATGGGCACCACATAGAAACTCGCCGGTCCGCCTCGCGTCGCGTAGCTCGAGCGCCCATTATCCCTATGGTTGCATCAAGGACTTGTGATGACTGAGATTCTGGGCTCTGTTCTCGTCTGAAAACTACTTATATGAATTCCCCATTGGTCGCGCAGCTCGTTTAATCAATGATGGATAGGTAGGTTTCTCTTCCTCGGCAGTCCCGTTAAGAAACGGCCTGCCCGCCTGGGGGCCTGGGCCCGTACCGCCTCCATTGCGTCGATCCGGGGATCTGTGTTACACAACAGTTCCCTCTTGTCGTTCGGATCTGGAAGCAACTCCTTGCGGTGATCTGCGCGCAGCTCAACTCGCAGTTCATGGACGGCGAAGTTGCGCCGAGATATGTACTCCAGACCGCTCGGTCGGCCGAGCATAGAGTTCCTAGTTTTAACGCTGACAAATTAAAATGTTCGTTGCCTCTCGGATGCGGCCCGGCATCTGACTTTCCGTCGGGTGGTTGCAGTTGCACAATCCAAATTAGTGAGTTGTCTCCGCCGATCCTGCTCTTCCCATTCTGGCTGCGTTCGGACTGCCAGGGTCATCGGGACCAAAACGCCCGCGACGCCAAGATGTTGTATTGACGATAAAGCTATTTTCCCTTCGAGATAGTATATCTCCATATCATAGAGTTCGGAACTGGTTGTGTGCCACGGACGTTTGCGAGGTCTACGAAGCTGGAATCATCCAGCTCGGGACTCTTTGCAGTTTGCACTTCCGAGCATTTTTTATGTAACACCAACAGCCCAGTAGTAGAGCTCGTCCAGAGTCCGGAAACAGAACCCTCAGCACAGATTTCAAACCGCGATGCTCGCGGAAGTTGTTACAACGCGGGAGGTGGCCACAAAGCCGAGCATGAATGCGTGATCGATGCTCGAAGAACGCCCCGGTCGCAATGAAGACGAAGTCTAACTGGCAGTACTCAACATGCTCACTATTCATCTCGATTTCTTTCTTGGTTTTCTCAACTGACTTACCAAATTAGGAAATTTTCTTCGGAGTTAGCCCCGCTTGAAAATATTGGCGCAAGCTCGCGAACCTCTTCGTTTTGATGGCTCAGACAGTAAGCTGAAGGCGCCAAGTACTTTCTACAACAGAAATTCATCTCGATTCTTGCTCGTTATAAGTAATGATTGTTCTGATGATGTCTGCTCGGCGATCATACTCTCCAGTGCGGCATGCCGTATTCTGAAGGTTGCACAAGTCGAGGCCTACTTGTGGACTACCTGGATAATCAGGAGATACATATCTGGCTTCAGGCCGTATGTCAGTTGCGTCTGAACAATCTAAATTCGTAAGTTAGATTTATCTCCATCGATCCTACCCTTCCCGTTCTGTCTGCGTTTGAATTGTCAGGATCATCGGAACCAAAATGCTCACGACGCCAAGTCATGTTGACAATGAAGCCATTTTCCGTCGAGGTGGTTATATCTCCATATCATGGACTTCGAAAGTGGTGAGGTATCACGGACGTTTGAGCCGTCTACAAAGCTGGAATCATCCAGCTCGGGACTCTTTCCACTTCCGAGGATTTCGTATGTAACCCCAACACCCCAGTATTGGAGCTCGTTCAGAGTCCGGAAACAGAACTGAGTCAGCACGGATTTCAAACTGCGATGTGCGCGGAAGTTTTCACTGCACAGGGGGCAGTCATAAAGCCGAGCACGAGTGCTTGGCGTTGGAATAACATACCCAGTGGTGAGTCAAGACGGAGAACGGACTCGAGTAAATCGTTGCCAGATCTTCCCCAAAGCATCGAGTTCAGGTGGGGGGACATGATTTTTGTCCGAGTATTTTCAAGTTGGAGTTGAATCGTACCATAAGTAGTCTCTCTCACTGGAGGCAGACGCCACAATTGAATAGCCCGTACCTCGCTGGTAATAAATAATAAATTATGTATAACTTGATTACACTCAGTTGTATCATTGAGGGGAGTTAAGACTCAAGATGCTCGGGATTTTGATTTTTAGTGCTGTTGATGTATACTATGGAGTTTCCAAAAAGGTTAGGTGCGACGGAAATTTCCGCTGTCCATGAAGCTGGAATTATCCAGCCCGGAAACTCCCTCTTCCCAGGACTTCATATAACCCCAATAGCTCTATATTGGAGATCGTCTGGGTCCAGAAGGTAATCAAAATACTCAACATGGTTTTCGAAAGGCGATGTTCGGGGAACGGAGTTGATACCGACCGACTCGGAGGGAGGCCACAAAACCGTGCATGAGTGGGTGCTTGGTGTTTGAAGGATGGCACACCCCAAGGGTGAATAAAGGTAGAGAACGGGGTCTGCCGGAAACACTTCAAAGCCGGTCTTTTGTCTGACAAATTTTTGGCTACAAAGTTCGTTCGTAACCCAAAAAATATACTCAATTTTTGGACGTCCGGTTCGTTCGGCGTTCAAACGCGCACTTATTCTCCGGCTTGAACGCCGGACCGAAATTTGCGTTCAGGTTCAGTAATATTAAACTTTAAGGGTCAGTAATTACTGAACCTGAACCTGAATGTAGTGTCTGGTTCGGGTTCGGACCGATTTGCGAACCCGCACCAGTACTACAGTCTATGGTCTGCTAAGTTGCCGCCAGATCTGTCGGGGAGAGTACCATGTCAATGGTGAATGAAAATGGCAGAGTTGAACACAGGAAATGTTAACCGTCTGCTCACTATTTCCCAGATTTCCCGAAAGCACCGAGCTTCAGGCGGGCGACATGGTTTCGTCCAAGTATCTTGGCTGAATCACATCATGGTCTCTCTCGGATAGACGCTACTTGAAACTGACGAGCTTGTATCTCGCTATCTATGATAATCGCATCATGTAGGCGGTCTCATAGACGAACGATTTATATTAGCGCTCGTGCCTCGCTAGTCATGATACTTTCATGGAGGGAAGTCAAGACCCAAGATGGGGTGAATGCAAAAAAAGACTGCGGAGATCACGTGCGATAGAGAAATGCGAGTCTCAGCGAAATCGAAAACATAACGTCCAATCCTCTCAAAAAGGAAATTCTAGAACTTTGATATCGCATCATTGTTATGGCACCGTGGGAATATTCTTTTTTCCCAGCTTTGCCGCTCACTTTCAACTCTTTTCTCCAGCACGACCAAGGGATTCTCCTCCGCGCATATTCGGTACATGAATTTTTTATGGCCCTTTTCGCCTTTACATGATGAATTTAACCACAAACTCCCAAGCCTGTGCCGTCGGAGATAGCCTCAAATCTCTGCACCGGGGTCAAGCAGCTCCAACTTGGACAACCTCAAGGAACGCCCGTCATATGCCATGCCATTCAGGACGCCCTCCTGCAAGGGCTGTACGCGGCAGCATCCTGTACTTACATCCGCTGCCGAACTCGCCTAAGACAGCGGCTTTTCGTAATGGGCTGCTGATGGACTCCCGTGCACTCCCGTGGTCCTGGGTAAGACCCTGCAACCTGGCGGCTTCGACACCATTTCTTTGGCGCATATGAACTGCGCAGCGTCGCCGCGGCTTGGCCGCTCCCTTGCACTGTGATGCCGCCCGTCGGAATTCGGCCCCTTGTCCGATGACTTCGATCCATACCCCATTGGCGGATCTTTCCCTCCACGGGATCTGCGATGCGCCGCAAACATCAGTCTATGGATGCCCGCTCGAGCATTGCATGCTACAGGCTGTCCACCGGACGCAGGAAGGAACCCCGCGACGTGGGACGGAAAACCTCAAAGTCGATTGGCCGTGATGATCATGAACATATGCACACGAGGTGGGCGTCTTGTGGGCGCTCCCCACAAAAAACTGCACAGGTTGCATAGCCACGACACAGTGACCCGATGTGTGCGGCGCAATGCGGCGCATAGACTGCGCCGACCCAGAATCTGTATTTTTATTGCGTTTGAAGACAGTGAAACATTGCAATTGCAATGAGCGCAATGTGGCTTGAATTAGGTGTATATTGGCAGTAAATTGGATTGGAACCCTGAATGTGTCCCGGCACAGCAAAATGCCCGCCAGTCCTGCGTGGGAACAAGGGCCGAGCGGAAGCATTTATTAAATACACGATTAGATTACGGACTGACCGTTCTACCACCAACTTGAAGTGTACGCTGGCATTTGGCTGCGCGCGCTACGTCCATTATGGAGTATGAAGGACAGAATCCGTTCACCAATCGCTGGCCAGCGCAGCACCAGCAGCAGCCATATTCGCAGTTTGGTTTCCAGCAGTCTCCCCCGGTCCACCGCTCCTCTTCTTCCCTTTCTCTCAACATAGCTTCTCTCTCCGTCACTTCCCCCACAAATCTCTCCCCCATCGGTCCTCCGTCTGGTGCCCTCAGCCCCGTAACGCCTATCAGTCCAGCGACATACGGCAACCATCTTCACCCTTTCCAGCAATTTGGCCAAGGCGGCGGACCAGCAAATGAGTCGCAGGACTCGTACGACCACGATTCCTCCTACGACGCTGTCAGCGTAAATGTCCCCGGTTCGCCGCGTTCAACGACCTCCACGTTGCCTAGAAAACGCAGTTTTTCATCGGATCCGCCTCCGCATCCGACAGGGTCGCGGTCGCACACCCCGATCACAACTCCGTCGCTGCGCATTACAACTGACAGCGGCACGTTGTCGCCGCGTCCAGCCTCTCCGGTGAGCGCAAACCCCACCAGCGCCGGCTACAACGACGACATGGACATGGGCATCGTGTACGAGGCAAGCAGCTCTCCCGTCGAGGGCAGCTCAGGCAGCGGCGACGATGCAAAGATCGCCGTTCCTACCCTGGTCCCAGCTATGGGCGTTCTCGGGAAACCCATGGCCACAAACAATTTCGTCACGAAACTCTACCAGATGATCACGGACGCAAAGTCGTCTCACTTTATCTCCTGGACCGAGCTGGGCACATCCTTTGTCGTCAGTAATGTCGGCGAATTCAGTCGCAGCATCCTTGGGAGCCATTTCAAGCACAACAATGTACGTACGTTTCCCGCTGCGACCCACGCGCCGCCGTGTCATGCGTCCTGTTATTCTCCGTGACATGACATGGCGCGTCATTTCGGCCCTCTAGCTTATGCTTTCCATGCAGTTCTCCAGTTTTGTGCGTCAACTCAACATGTACGGCTTCCACAAGATCAATCGTACGCCGCGTGCGCAGCGCACGACGTCTGATGCCCAGACTTGGGAGTTCTCCCATCACAAGTTCCTCCGGGGCCGCCCCGATCTCCTCGACGAGATCAAGCGGAAGGCCCTTGAACCTGATCCTGCGCTTAAGCACCGCGTCGAGCTCCCTGGCGAGGTTTGTCACTCGTTCGCCGCGAGTTACATTTATTCAAACTCCGCGTCCAGGTCGCAGCCCAACTTGGCGCAATGCGCGAGGAGAACCAGCGCATGTGGGAGCAGCTCAATGCAGAGCGCCGCCGCGTCGAAAAACTCGTCTCGGTCGTTAGTCGCCTCTGGGAACTTGTGGGCAAGGGCTTTGGCCCAGGAAGTGGTTGGTTCTTCCTTATTTTTCCTTATTCGGCCCTAACGCAGCCGCATAGTCCCGCCGTTCCCCGTCGACCTTCTGGATCCCCCGATTTTCGTAACGTCTCCGCGCGGGTACGAGCCCCCATCGCAGCCCGGGTCCGAATTCGGCCAGCACCAAGGCCACCAGGCGCCACACTCGCACGGGCATGTGCACTCCCATTCGCTTTCGCGCCAGCAAAGCTTCCAACATATGTCATTTTCGCGCGGCGAAACCTCGCAGTCACCTCTGCCTGCGTCACCGGGCTCGATCACTATGGAAATGTTCGACGAGCCAGAGCAGGGCCGCGCCAGCTCAAAGCGCCAGCGCATGATGTCGACCGACGAGACGCATTCGCCGCACTCGGCGCACCCGAATGGTAGTCCGCACCCGCACCACGCGGCGTCGGTCGACTCGCTCTCGCCGCCGAAGCCGCGCGCGAGTCGGGCGCGGAGCGACAGCGCGCCGCTGGGGTACGCGATGCAGCCCGGGGGCCCCGGCGGCGCGAGCGGCGGGCTGGGCCCATGGGGACAGGGGCCGAGTGGGGGCCCAAGCGGGCGGCCGCGCAGCGGAAGCGGTCTCGCGCACATTGGGCATGGCCCGCGCGGCAGCGGGATCCCAAACATTGGGAACATGGCGCGCAGCACCATCCCGGGCCCCGGTGGTGGCGGTCTGGGTCTCTCGTCGGTGCCGAGCAACGCGCCTAGCCGTTGACGGCATAACAAAAATGGGCGTGCAGTCCAGCCCTTGATTCCCTCCCCTCCTGATCTCTCTGCGTGTATCTCCTTGCTGCGTGTATATCTTGGACATCTCGCCTGCCTGGCTCGTGTTGTGCTCTATCCCGTTCCATTTTCCCTTTTACGAACTCCTACATAGACGTCTGCGACAATAACCCACTACAAAAACCCGATCCTTCCTTTGCGCCCCGTTCTTTTCGCTCGAGCTATTCTGTCTGTTGTGCTATATCCTCCGACTGCTCTCGTTTTTTTATTGCTCCTTTACGTTTTTACACACTTTCCTCCAGCTGCTGTCATCCTGTACACCACTGCATCCACATCCACCAACCATCCATCTAACCCACCTGCTTCGCATCATCCACTTACACGTCTATACCTGGTGGCCCTTGTTTTTCTACCTTGTTCTGGGCATTTGCGGCGCACGCGGGAAGGACGGAGATAAAGCCTATAGATATATCAATGTCAATGTACTACCACTGTCGCCCCCGGAGAATCAAACCAAACGAAACCGAAATTGTGCAATGAGAAACCAATTTAGACGAGATGCGATACGAGACAGACATAGCCAAAGTAAAGTAGGCAAGACAAAGACAAGGAGACGTCCACCGATTGGGGACGACGAGGGACACGGAATGTAAGGAGGAGATTGCGTGGGAGGCCCGGGCGCCGGGAAGTGTAGTTATGGCAGTGGAGTACATGCGAGAGGCGCGGAATACAGATGCGATGCGATTAAGTAAATATGCAGAGGTACAGATATGCGAGAAGAGAAGAACGAGAACACCAGGAGGTTATGGCGCGCGTCCGTTCATGTCGTGGGGAATAAACTCGATGGAGGGCTGGCGCGACGCGTGCGGGCGCGATTCGCGTAGCTGGAGAGTTTTTTTGTTCAAGATTCAGTACGTTCTGAGGCGCGCAAACGTACCTCATGGCCGTTCGTCTGGGGGGCCGTGCCCACTGCTGCTGCTGCTTGTGCCGTTGCTACTCCCGTTCCCGTTCATGTGGCGCGGCGGCGGGCGTTCGGCGGCGTGCATGGGCCCCGCGCTTGGGCCTGAAAACCCATCGTGGTCCATGGAACCACCGCCGGGCGGCATGTCAGGCGGCGTATGTGATGGAGGGATGAGTCCAAAGAGTGACGGTTGGTGTGCAGCGGCAAGGTTCATCGCGTCGAGAAGCAGACTGTGTGGGAATGACGTTCGTTGGCCGTTGTGCGTAGAAGATGTTGAAAAATAATCAAAACGCACTCGTTCTCTGCTTGCAGTTTCTTGATCTTCGCGGTAGCAAGATCGAGATCCTGCTGGTATTCTTGCTGTTTCTACGAACACAGGTCAGATGTTGAGCAGAACTAGCAATGTAGAGACGCACTAAAATGACGCGGTCGTACTTTTCACGCAGCGCCTGAAATCTGTGTAACTGTAAAACACCGGTCGCAAGCAACACCCGCACGGGCGGCAAATTTACGATGGACCTACTTCTCCTTGTATCGCGAATTTCGGAATGGGAGCTGGCCATACTGTTGCGGGTCAGACAACGAACCTGCTACCCCCTGAGAACATACAAGGAACGGCGTGTTGTTGCCTTGGTCGGTGGGTGGACGGGGAGGATTTGGGATTGCATTGCTGGATGAGCCGTTGTCCTCAGGTGCATTGACGGCAAGGCGAACTGTCAAGACATTAAGAACAAGAAAGACGCGCCATAGAGCGCTCAACATCGATGTTGGGCAGCAGAGACGCCCTCCAGCTGCTTCACTTCGTCTGCGGTTGGCATGTCGTTCGTTTTGTCTCTTTCGGGAATTCGGTGGCCGATCAAGTCCAGACTACTGCTTTTGGATATCGAACAAACAAGGTGAAAACACCCGTCCGCTTGGATGCATTATCCATCCGACATAGTATGTCGGCCGCAGACTAGACGTCCAGGTCCCCTACATTCGCTATTTTGTGGCAAATCTTCCTCGATTTCCGCGACTTAAGCCCTCTTTTTGCGTTTACAGCTTTAGGCGGTTGAGTCATCATTGCAGTAGAGGAGTCCCGTTGTACATGATACCCACCTCCACTCGATATCTCGAACACCTCGGATCCCAATATACCATGGGCAACGCAACTCCAAGGTATTGTATCTCAAATTTTGTCGGACTTTTGTGGTTTTAACTTTGGCGAGCACAGTCCCCAGTCCCACTTGATTTTTGATCTTGCCCCGCTTTTCAAGGCGTCATAGCTCAGCTGGGAGAGCAACAGACTGAAGTCGCTCATCGATCTGGAGGTCCCGTGTTCAATCCACGGTGATGCCATGCTTTTTGCATCCATTTCTTTTTTGTTTCCTTCCTATTTTATTCTCCATTGATGTCAGTTGATGTTCTCCACTTTTCCCCCATTTTTCCCTTTATTTTCCACTTCTGCATGGCTTAGATTCCCGTGTTCCATCCACGGTGATGGCATATGTGTTGCTGCCTCCTTTGCTGCTAGTTCCGTCAGCTGGGACACTGGTTGGCTCCGCCTCCTGGTGCCCTAGGCTACCCGGTGGGCTCCATAGCTCAAACTCGTGCATCGGGCTCGAATCTCGCGTTCCATCCATGGTGATCTACTTTTGCCCTTTTGTCTCCTTCATAACGGATATATAGGCATGGTAAATCAAAAGGCAGGGGTCACCAACTTTCCATCTCAACACGTCCATCGTGCTCCTGTCAGCTTGTGATATCGGGAACTTTTTTCTAGATATTTAAAGCAGGTCTTTCCTTTCAGCTCGGAGATTCAAGTTATGTATGTTCCGCTCAATCACATCCTGATATAGCCTGGTATTCAAGACCCACAAAGACCCCCGAGCTCAAGACATAGGACTGTTCTCATCAGATTGTAATTGTGGTGCTATGCCAGTAATTCCGCCATCTGCGGAAACAGCGGAATGCACATGCCATGGGGAAGAGATTTGTGGGAGAAGTGACGGAGGGAGAAGCGATGTTGAGAAAAAGGAAAGAAGAGGAGCGGTGGACCGGGGGAGACTGATGGAAACCACACTGAGTGTATGGCTGAGGCTGCGGCGCTGGCCAGCAATTGGTGAACGGGTTCTGTCCTTCATATTACATCGGCAATGCCAGCGTACACTTAGTGGTGGAACGGTCAGTTCATAATCTTATCATCTATTTAATGAATGCTTCCGCTCGGCCCTTGTTCCCACGCAGGACTGGCACGCATTTTACTGTACGGGGACATATTCAGGGTTCCAGTACAATTCACAGACAATATACACCTAATACAAGCCGCACTACGCTCTCACCGCATTCCAATGCTCAAGCGCAATAAAAACATAGAATCTGCCTCGGCGCACACTTCATGTGTAGAAATCAGGATTCCCGAGCATATAGAAAGGCGTATAGCTCCTAGAATTGGCTGCAGCTTGGAAGGGACGATTAGATGGGAGCTACTAGATTGTGCAATACTATATTCGGCGAAATTTCAACCACCTTCCTTTTTGAGACAATTGGGTTGAACAACCGAGCTACTTGCGCAGCTGTCACTAGAGAAGGAATACAGAATACACCGAATCAAGTGAATCATGAATCAAGTAAATCACACGCTTCACAAATTGAGGTCCACTCCTTCAGCCGCAATTTCCGCCAAGAAAACCTTGGTATCAGCCATAATAACCAGCCTGTTCGGGCCGGCAAATATCATGTTCGACGAGCTAACTCCGAGGAAAATTTTGCCCAAGAGAGTCCCTTTCGAGTCAAACACCTGCGCCATGCCATTTTTTTCAGACCCTCATTTAATTCGTCTGCGGAGAGAGCCGCGTACCTCAGTTCCATCTCCACATCCGACGTACAGATTGCCATTTGTATCGAGCGTCAGACCGTCGGGAACGTCCGAGTCGATGAACGCAAACACCCGACGGTTGGCGAATGCCTGGGTGTCTGGCACGACGTCGAAGGCATATCTGAAACGATGAAATTCAACCTCTGTTGGTGCCATTATTTTTTGCACCCACATCGTTGCCGGAAGAGTTGGTTGGATGCCGCCGTTAACGCCTTGGGTCTCTCCCGAGTCCGCGCTACATATAAATAACTGCAGTCGACTAGGCAAAACACAACATACATATAAGCCGTGTTACCATCAGGCGAAAACGCAATTCCGTTCGGCTGCGAAAATCCATCCGCCACGACGCGTACCTCGCCCGAGTCTGCGTCGAAGCGGTAGACCTGATTCGGAATCAACGGCGCGGGCCTGAAACCGTTCTCGAAGCCATAGCTGAACGGAGTACATGCCAGTGTAAGCTTTAAAGCAACGGAAAGTGAAACTGGCGGTGCATACGTCTCGTCCGTAAAGAATATCGCACGGCTTTGCGGATGCACCTTCGCATCATTAAGGGAGTTGAATTGCCGGCCGTAGAAGTTGTTCAGAATGATCGTGTCGTTGAACGGCGGCTTGGGGTTCACCCTGATTAGGCTCGGGGGAAGAGGCCCGGATCCCGTCGTGACGAGCAGCAAGTCGCCCCGGAAGAGTGTCCCGCCGTTGTTGATTTGCACGTCGGGGCCGAGTGGGAGCTGCAAACGTGAATAATGAGTAATCAGGAATTTGGATGAAACCTCAAGGCGCATACGATGGTGAAATTGATCAATCCCGTCGGACTCGTCTGGAGATCGTTCAAGTTTATTACCGAGACCTGGGTCGCTGTTCAACGCCGCAGCACAGCCATAACAATCGATAATTGCATACCGGACGGCCCAAAGTCCTCCCTCCAGTGACGAAAATTTCATTTGTTTCGTTGACCCACACGGGCCCATCATGAGCAAACGCGAACGAGTCGTTCTGCACAATGACCCGAACACTCGGATTTGGGCCCAGAATCTCATCGAACCTTTCGTCGTAAACCTGGAAATACGGAGGGGTCAGGTTCACATTGGGTGTAGGCTCGAACAGCTGAGATCCGTTGCGGAAGGGGCCGAGAGGATCTAGGACTGCGAACGCGAGTTTGTTTTCTCGCTATTGGAATTGAGTCGGAATTATTACGATGCTTTCTAGAGAACATTTACGCACGACAATGGGCGCTTGGCCGATGACTAGCGCTCCCTTGAATAAGAGCAAAATGAAAGTCGACGCCTTCATTAATTCTGGTATGATTTACGAGTTGTGTGGAAGAGGAATATGAAGAGTACTCCTTGAGCCCTTACACATGGGAAGCACTTATTAAAGATTGGCTATAAGGTTAGTTTTCAGTTGGAAACACTCCACGACCACGAAAGCCCTCGCGTTTGACATTTGAAACCCGACTTGTGTGCAATTGCGGGGTGTATTTCTCGTGTGCTTGGCATTCCCATACATTCCACATGTGGACACCACAGCCAGACAGTAGCCTGCATCGTAGCATATTCATGCAGCACGTAGCTTGTAGCGCTAACTCAAATTCTGGTGAAAGCTGTATCAATTTGCGCATTTTTTCATATTTTACCTACGGCAGGCGTTTCCGAGCGCAAAGGTCCCGAATCGACGGAGTGTGCGTAGTTGACAGGCGGGGGATCTGCTGTGAGAGTTTTGGTTGGCGGAACCACAAAAGCGTCGAATTCCAACCTTTCAACTTGGCCAGAAATAATGTTTAAATGCAAGAAATTGAATGCTTGAATCAGAGGATATGTGCCGACGGCGGGCGCAGGTGATGTTGCTGTAATAGTAATAAAAACCTACGCATCATGATCAGCGTCGGTCCAAGGCGGTTTAGCCTCGAAATAACGGAAAGGGTTAGACTGAAAAAAATTACGCAACTTGGGGACAAAAAGACCGTTACAGATTCAGACGTTGTCAACGGAGGCGCGCGGGGGGCCTCGCCGCGGGAAGAAAATCCGTCGAAGTACAGCTGACATTATGTGCAACGCGCCGATCCCAATAGGTCGGTCGCAAGCAGCGTCAGATATGGGATGAACAGAGAAAACGAGGCGATAAGGGAGTCGCGCGGCGGAAATAATAGAATTTCCTGGAGCACCTCATGTCAGCCCAAGCCTCGGCCAGAATAAAAGAGAAAAAAGAAAAATCTCTTGGAGTTTCTTCCATGAATTGAAAGCACCTGTTCAAATCGCTTTCTTTCTCCGAGGAATAATGCAGAGTTCGATAGGAGCTTCGCTGCTACTATATGTTATTGCTGTTGGAATCCACAAGGTCAGCAACGAAGAGGACCAAATTAGACGAAACATTGGTTCCTCGGGTGTTCGGTGTGCTCATCCCGCGTTGAGGCGGCATTTTATTGTATGGGATGGCGTGGCTGGTCTGCAAGAGCAGGTGGAAAGGCACCCCATCTGATATGTTGCCGGGGTTTTTTTTTTGTTCAAAGGCAATGCCCAGAAATGGCGCATCAGCTGAGGTCGCAGCCCAACACCGCCGATAATGCTTGCGCAACAAGGAGTCTGGACCCAAGAATTCCAAAAATTTGAATAGAAAAAGAACCGAGCTATGTGGAATCCTTCCGACGAGTCGACGCGTCGCGCGAGCTGACGCGCAAGCAGAGATCTTGAGAGCTAGCATATGCATTTCTGAAGCACAATTTGTTGACATCGATATCTTGATTCGATGCCCTGGGCTACTCAACGCGAAGTGTGCAGCGTTCGTGGATTCCTTGCGGCGCTACGCACCTGCGGCGCCTCCTCGACAAGTCGATGAAAGCCACGGTTCTCTGCGCCACACAATCTGGAGATCCATGAGAAGGCCTCGCGGTCCGATTCCCGAGCTGGGTGTGAACAGCGTGGTGGGACCGAGATAAGTTGGCGCCCGAGAGAATGGCGGAGCCGGAGATGAGCAAGGGACCGAGGAGGAAGCAAGAGACTCTTAGAGAGACATGGGAGAGACTAGAACGTAGCCCAGCAGATTCAGTCGCCAATAATGGTACAATGGTGCAGGCTGTAATGGCTTAACCGGGAATGTGATTGGTCAATTTCATCGGCATCACTCATGCGTGCGCTGGTTCAAGACCGTCCCCTCCAGAAAACTTGGTGTCCACAATTCTCCGCCTCAGAAGAGGTGGCCCGGATTTGGAATAATCCGTCCTTGTCAGGCCAGGCAAGCAATTGTGCAACCTGCAGGACTCGCCGAGTTAGTCTTCGGAGACAAGGGCGCGTCGTCAGACGCGCGGTGAGGCGAGCTAGTCACAAACCTTTTTAGCTCTTTTTTTTCTCTTCTTTTATTTCTTTTCTCTTACTTCTCTCCTTTTCCTTTTACTCTCAATTCCAACTGCACTGCGATTCCATCCAGCTTGATTCAAAAAAAAGTACATGCGACAAGACTACTAGTAATTAACAACCGAGAGCGGCAGGGTAACGAGAGAAAAGCGAAAGCAGACTAACCAAGCAGCATAGGAAACACAACAGTGCAGAAAAAAATAGGTAAGTAATCTAGTATATCGACAGAGAGGAGGAAAAACAGAGGGTGCGGGCGCTGCGCAGCGGCACAGCTTTTGGCAATAAATAAATATTCCCCGACGAGATGCAAGCACCGGGAGGGGCAGAATGAAACAAGAGGCCACCGAGATCGATCCGATTCCAACGTTCGTTTTCGCGCGCTTGTTCGTTCCGTCCGTCTGTTCATCTGCACACCGCATCCCTCCTCCCACCTCGCGCGCCAGCGACCAGCAACGAGCCCACGCCCACCAACGCAGCTCATTCATTGCTTGCCCAGGTCCATGTCGTCCGGGTTGAACCACTGCCCAAAGTCCCGCTCAAAGTTCAGGTCCCCGTCCCCACGGAACAGCCCCACGTCCACAAACTCGTCCAGCCCGTTCGCCACGCTCTGGATAAAGTCGGTGCCGAACAGATTATCCGCTGCTGTTTGTGTGGGCTGCAGCGGCATCGCAGCGGTGTTCATCGCGCCCGGGTTCACGTTCGGGTTCATGATCATGCCTGGTGTCGTCTGCTGTGGCGGCTGCTGACCCGGATTTTGCTGCGGCTGCTGTCCAGCTTGTTGCTGTTGCTGCTGTTGTTGCCCAGACGAATTCGGCGTCGGCGGCGCCGTGCCTGGCATGTTGGGATTCGCCAGCGGCTGGTTCCGCGGCGAGCCGTCCACAAGCCCGTTCGGTCCCTTAACGTCTTTGTTCTGGTCCTTCGCTGGCGACGGCGGCGGAAGCATTCCCATCGGCGCTTTCGGATTCGGCGGCCCTGATAGTCGATTTCCCGGTGCACCCCCAAACGGCTGTTGCGCCGGCCCACCCGGTCCACCGACCCCAGGCTGCATCCCGCCGTTCGGGTTGAATGACGGGTCCGCCCCCGGCGAACCAGCATTCATCGGTCCGCCCATGCTCAGGCGATTCGCTGGGTGTCCGGGCTGCTGTGGGTGTTGCGGCAGGCCCTGTCGGTATTGCATCTGAAGAAAAATTTCCAACATTAAATTACAGTACCGAAAAAAACGAAACACGAACCATCGTCGGCTGCGCATGCATCTGCGGGCTCATCGAGTTCTGCATCCCCGCGCCGGACATCATCGGGCTCATCCCAAGCATCATCCCTTGCATCCCGGGCTGCATCCCAGGCTGGCCCTGCGGCGGGAACCCCGCGCCCATCGGTCCACCCATCGGGCGCGGGCCGCCCGCCATCATCCCGCCGTTCCCCATCCCCTGCGGCGGCCCTGCAGGTCCTCCAGGCCCACCGGGACCGCCTGGTTGCGGCTGCGGGGGGCTGGTTCGGGTGCTGGCCATAGTTGGGCATCGGCGCACCGTGCAAAGGCGGCTCCATCGGTGATCGTCGTGGACGTTTGCGGTCGGGAGGAGATGAACCATTGCGGTCATCAGGTTGTGTTTGCTGTAGCACGTCCATTAACGTCTTTTTCGTGAAACATCGAGAGAATAGAGCGACTCACGTCCTCTCCTGGAGATGTAGAATTGCGCTTATTATTTCGGCGTTGCTGTAGAGAAGCCTGCATCGAGGGACCGGCAGCAGCGTTCTGGGACCCTGGCGGCCCCGTTTTCGCCATACGCGCCCGGTGAGTCTGAAAAATTCGTATCTAGAAAACACGATCGTCAAAACAGCGAAATAACGAGTGAATGCTGAACGCACTTTATCCTGCTGCGTCAAGGTGTGGATGTTCTTGTCGCTTAACCCGAGTTCATTCTTGAGCGTATTGAGTGTATTAGGCGGCATGCTCAGTAACTCGTTATTGATCGCCGCCATGTCAGGTTGCCGCGGGTCGTTTCCGGAAACTATTGGTTGTCGAGGCGCCATCGACGGACTCGGATTCATCATGCCGCCCGACTGTGGCGTCGACGTGCGACTCGGTGGCCGCCCTGCGAGGCCCTGGTACGGCGTTTGGACCGGATTCATCGGCTGTCCGCCCGGGGGAAGCATTCCCCGCGGCGGCCCCAGCTGCCCCATGGGAGGCGGCGCGCCATGCGGGGGCTGCCCTGGCTGCTGGCCCGTACTTGGAGGAGAATGAGCCATCGTTGGTGACTGGAAGGGTGGTGCACCGTTAGGCGGACGCGGGGGCTGGCCCGGAAGCGGTGGCCGAGGCTGACCCATGAATTGTGGACCCATCCCAGGCTGACCGGGTATGATCCCGTTAGGCTGCATGCCTGGCGCAGCATTGAATGCCGTTGGACCTGGAGGCTGACCGTTGTTCTGCGGGATACCATTGGGCAAGACGCCGTTGGAGAAGCGTGGCGGCCCAACACCGTTTACGCCGGGGCGCCCAATTGGCTGCTGACCAGGCATGAGGCCGGAGGGCAAGGGCATGGGCTGTGGAGCTGGGCCGCGGTTTTGGCTTTGCTTCAAGGCGGCCTGGGCAGCCTGGTGCTGTGCAGGGACGGATGATTAGCGCGGGAACGAGGAGAGACAGGATAGTAAAACACACCTGCGTGTACACCATGGCGTCGTCGGTGCCATTCCCATTCGCCTTGGCTGTAAAGAGGACCCAAAAGACACTCCACCACCTAGATAAAGGAACGTTGAGAAAACAAAGCAAGGCATCGCTAGCGCGAGGCTCGGCAAGCGGCGCACTCGAATAAGAGACCCTGGCGAGCGTTGATGGGTGGGGTCGATTCTGGAGCTAGCTCGGCCTCTCGCTGGAGCTCACGAGCGGTACTCCGAAAGCCGCGCTTGGTACAATAGTCGTAGATGTAGATGTTGAACCTGGATGAGGTATCAGCGCCGCCCTGGGAAAGACCTGGGATCGTACATCTTGTCACCCTCCCAGGAGAGCTGGGAAGAGCCCGCCGGGTCTTGCTGGGGGGGTCTGTGAGCCAGGAATAGGCCCCTGGGGAGCGACCGCGGCCATGGTGGTGGTGGGAGCCAAGAGCAGTGCGCCTACGAGAAAAACGGAGGCAGATGAGACAGGTGTCAAATGCGCGGATTATCGCTGTATTATCACTGCCAGGTCCGCGATGGAGGGAGGAAGAAAGAAAGAAAATACACGGTGGATGCGGAGAAGGAAGAGATGTCCGTTTCGGGTTCAGTGTTTGCGCTTGCGCTGATCCCTCGAGCCCTGAATACACGGTAACATATTATATTGCTACTACCTGTATACAACCTGTATATTAAGTGCCTATGGGCGTCGCACCAGCGCAATATGCACATCGTATCCCCATGCAACATGCTTTACCTCTATCAGTCGTCGGATCTCGCGCCAGCCTTTCGCTTCCTCGTCTTCCCCTAGCTCTCTCACGACATAGATAAAGTCAGCAGGCGACAGCAGGCTTCGGAACAGAGATCCTAACAGAAAGGCAATGAGAACAGCTATCACCACCGTCGACATGGGGTACACCGCCGCCGTCCGTGTGCTGGGCTCGTGCGGCGCATCAATGTCCGTCAGTCCCCCCGGAAGCTTGCGCCCGCCGCGTCCGGGTGACGTAGCGCTTACTGCACTCGCATTCGAAGCTGTTCCCGTGGCTGGTGTCGAACCCGTTAGCCGTGTCATAAACTCCAGCAGTCGGCTCGAGCCCGTATGCTGCAGCACCGCTGGCGGCGTCGGTACATCCGTCAGTGGCTAAATAAAATGTCAGTGGCTTCGCAAGCGAACACACAAGACAGATTAATTCACCGTTCCCACTGTCTCTTCCCCTCCCCTCGGCGTTATTGTTCTCCCGCAGTTCCTTCGAGTTCTCCCCCGTTTGCTGTCATGACCGCTGGCACTGCAGCGTCCATCGCCAACAGGTTATCTGCTACAGCAACAGGAGTCTTGAGCTGCTCAGAGAGCATCTCTGGCTCGTTTTGGGAACTGAATAACACGGATTAATTAGCATGAATGAATTAATTCTGCTTGTATCCAGGAAAAGCGTGCCAACTTACCGCGAAAGCACGCTCATCTTCGATATTCGGTCATCGAGCAGCTCGTCTCGTCCGAGCGTCGTGAGCGCCTCTTTCTCATTAACAACCGCAACGTCCTTGCCGTCCACTACCACCACAGCACTGCCCTTCCTCCCTCCTGGGCGCACCTCAACTTCCACTACTGCGCCGCCCTCCTCGAGCGATAAAAGCCATGGCGGCTTCGGCGGTGCGCCCCGTATCTCGTCTGTTAGTGGATCTTTCACAGTCGATATCTGATACTGCGCCGTCGGCAGCGTGAGCTTCACCAGATGCCGGGTCGGCGCATCCGCCGTCAACCCTGACGAATGCAGCGGCGACGACGGCATCGTATGAATTGTCGTCCCCAGCGGTAGCGCATCCGTCGTCCCCTGCTCTCCACTCGACAGCGGGATACACTGTCCCTTTCTCCCAACCACGAGCTCCGCGCGCAGCGATGTGCGCAATGCAATGGAATATCCCTCCGGATACAGCTTCGAGTCCACCACAAACTCCGCGACGAGCAGGTCCGTCGGCGGGCGCACCTCGCCTTTGATCGTGAACGCCGACGACGAGCGACCGCGCAATTCGGAGCCAGAGGACAACGCACGCTCGCGCACTGCACTCATTGATTCTGTACGCACCCGAGGGCTAGACGATATTGACTCCGTGCCCTGCCGGGGGGAGCCGCTCGACGCCGATTCGGCGCGCGCGCGCAGTGGGGGAATGGGCAGCTGGAGCGAGGACGAGGACGGTATAGGCGGGAGCCCGCTAATGGTCGATATTGATGACACTGTGCTGTCGCTCGCAGAACTGGGCAGGCCCTCAAGCGTCTCGCTGGGACTCAGCGTGAGCCTGCTCTGGCGCGGAGTTTGGTCTACCAGTGTCGACGGCGAGGGAATAGGTACCGGCGGTGCGGGTGTGTTCAAAAGAATCGTGCTCCGGTAAACCCGCTCAGCTGGAACGTACTTCGTATTCACCAGTACGCGGTGCTCGTCGCGCCGCCGCACCTTCCACGAAGTCACCGCAAACGGCTCGTGCGTCGCCATCTCCTTCTCCGAGATAACGAGTCCCGCGGCGGGGAGACGCGTTATCGGAAGTGAGGAGATACTCTTGAAATACACCTCCACGGCCAATATCGCGCGCGGCGCGGCGGCGTTGATCATCGTGTTGAACGCCGCGGGGATGGACCCGGCGTAGTCCATCGCGACCATGTACGTGCACCGTGTTGACGGGATCGCGTAATTTTCCTTCGTGTAAGGGTCGAGCGTCTCCAGTATCCATGCATCGACGAATACGCGCCCGATAGGCAGTGCATAGGGATTGTATTTCGCCGCGGCGAACGACGCGACAGAATCCGGACTGAACGACGCCGACACGTAGAAAATCGCGTTTCGCAGCCCGTTTGATTGTTCTGCGACATCGCCATTGGTCCTTCGAGAAGGTGAAACGTGTGCACGCGCAAGGACGGACGCCACGTAGAATCCGCGGTCTCGGAAGGGAAATCCCGCCTTCGCAACGACAAAAGAGGTTCGGCAGTCCGCGCCGTACGACTGGAGGACAGTTCCCGAGTCTAGTCGGTCGTCCCACTTCTTCCGGCACTCGAATTCCGTAACGATCGCTATCAATTCTTCCGCAGAGACGCCCTCGATGACCTTCTCTCCCTTGTGCACCTGGATAATGGGCGAAATCTCGGCGCAAAGCCTGCGACGGATAGACATAGCCTTGTCGTTTAGCGGGACCCAACCTTCAGAAGAATTGTTAGAATGCGATTGTTGAACCCACGCAAGCGCTTCCAGCGCATACTGCATCGGCAGCTTGGACGACGACGGAACAGCGTCACCCATAGCAGGCGAGATCGCAGCAATCGCCTGCTGCGTTGTCGAGGTTGTTTGGTCAACAGCATACGTGAAAAATCTTGTGAGTGGGCTGGAGATCTTGGGTGCAGTAGCCCAACCCATGGATCGCGCATTGGCACCAGAATCCGATGATTCTCCCGAATCTGCGTCCCATTCTGCCCGCCGTCTTCGGATTACGCCGGCAACTGGTGGCTGATCCAGTGGTATTCGAGCTGGCTTCACGCGCTTCTGTTTCATGAGCGACTTGATCTCGCTGTCCGGAAGCTCCTCCACGTCGACGGCGATTTTCGTGCCATTCACCATAACGAGCCCCTTCTCCTTTCCAGGCGCGCGCCTCACCAAGACTAGTAGCCGCTCGTCGTCGACGAACATGGCGTCATGGGTCAGAGTCAACCACAGGCCGCCGCCCTCAGTCGACAGGCGGTGCCGGCGCAGGCACGAGAGCGATTGCGGTGGTGGATCGACAACGATGTCCAATGACGGCGCCCACGTATCCATGTCGCACCGCAACTCGCACTCAATCACAGGAAGGCCTGTGGTGCCGATTGCATTGGTCGAAGTATCCGAGCCGGAGGTGGCGGATTGTCGGCTCGCGGACGCTTCGTACTCTACCTTGAAGCTAGAGCGATCATGATCGTACCGCATCTCGTTCGCTTTCGCGCCTGCTAATCGCGTAACGACTGGCGGTCCGCCACACTTGATAGCGAATTCACCGATCCCTGCGAGTGCATTGATCATCTGAGTCGGGATCGACGTCTTATTTGTCCACCCTTTGGGATCGGATTGCTCCAGAAGAGTCAATAGCGTCGTGGTGGGCGATAGCGTCTCGATCGCCCAGCCTCGTAAATCAACCTGAGTTCGAATGACGGTGGGATCGACGGGAGGTATGTTTGGGAAGAGATGAGGATCGTCAGCGGAGAACGAGAATACGTGTATTGTCGTAGGTGACTTGTAGACAGTCTTGAGAACCACAGAGTCGCGACCACTGTGGGAATCGATTAGGCGCGCTCACAATCAGAAAGAGGATGCGGTACTTGACCGGCCAAGCTGGTTTAGTTTTGTAATGCCACAGCTCAGTCAAATCATTAACGTCCTCCAGAAGTACGGCATCTTCATGGGTTTTGTCCCAATTCATCTGAGCACCTGGAGAAACAACGGCACTGTAGAGGTCCCACAAGCCCACGCCAACAAAGGTAGCTTCTGCTCGATAGACGACTAACGTCGGGTCAATCGAATCGAGTTGTGTGATGGCCACCCCTTTGGCATCCGTTGCTTCAAGAGGCGCGAATCAGCTTCAGAAATCAGAATCATATGGATATGGAACTGACTCCGTCTCCATTTAGCTTCAGGCTCCTGGAGAAGGGACGAGAAATATATGTAATTTCTCCGCACCCGCGAGAGTATCGACTTCTCGGCGTTGGCAGAGCGTTCTGTCGGTAGACGAGGTATTGACGGGCCCGAGGAAGTAGACGCGATGCTACTGCTCCCTGTGCTTATGGATGGCGTCGTGTTGAAACTGAGATCGGCCGTGCTCGTGACATCCTGCAGAATTTGCTGAGAAATGTAGTAAGAGGACGGGTTGCGTTCTTCGGTGTCCTGGATCGGCTGAGGAAGGCCGTTGAGCCGCAACCCGGAGGATGGTCCCGATCTTTCCACAACCACTCGAACTTTGAGGACCGAATGCTCGTCGATAAGGGGCGCATGAGTGAGCCGAACAACAACTTGATCTAATGGCAAGGATAATTCGGTGGTGGCCGGAAAGGAGCTACTTCGAATGGCCACCATAGACCATGGGAGTCGTTCCACCTCCTCAGAGGACGCTTTGGTTGATACCTGAACATCCCAGCCTTCGCCGGACGGCAGAACACACTCGATGGCGCGCTTTAACCGCCGTTGCTCTCGTAAAGCATGCAGTTCGTCTATCCCTTGCCCGTTCGAAGCGTGTTCGTCTTCCTCTGGTATAATCGCATAGTCAACAGTGAGCGCCTCCCGGTCGTTCTGAAAACGAATGCGTTCAATGGAAACCCCGTTTCCATGCCCCGCGAGCTTTGGGACTCGGGAACCGCGCTTCATCACGGTTTTGAATAACCCGAGAACCATCGTTGAGAGCTGCTGCATGGTGCTGGACGACGACCCGAGATTCCAGGCTGTTCGAAGATCATGCTGCCAGAAACAGGTGATACGGAGTCTGCCTCCCGGCGAACTTCGTTTTCTCGGAGATTCAACTGGGCTCGACGGAGTCTGAGGGGGCGGGGTTAGGTGTTGGATGCACCAAGCGAACACTTGCGGGGTATGATTATGCTTGGACGCACGAAAGAAAATATATACTCACAAGTAACGTGTGATCTGACGTACGGGGGAGACGGTCGTAGATATGCAGGCTCGTCCGCCGAACGTGGCAGGGAAGTGGAAATGTCAATGAATGTTGATGCGTCGTGGAATGATCGTGAAATGGTGACCGCGTCTCGTGGGCTAAAGCATGTTAGAACACGTATACGATGGGCGGAATGGTAAGAAACACACTTGGCAGGCCAGCCCAACGTGAAATTTGTCTTGCATATTCGAGTGGCGTGATCGAATATTTCGACAAGATGCGCGTCTTCCACTGCTGGATCCCACTCTTGTCGCAGTTCCGGTGTCGTGAGAACCGACTTCCAAGGTTCCAAAGACACAGAATCCTCCCCGGTAGGAACGTCGAGAACGAGGCGGTATACGTCGCCTCCCGCCGCTGCTTTACTGGGCTTGCGGTGAACGACCACGTCAGCTAGTTCTGGTACTGCTAGCACCCGTGCCTTTCCCTTCTTATTGGAAGATGAGTCGACTGTCCCAGATAGTCGCTTCCACTCCGAAGACGACGAGGAAGTCAAAAGTTGGCGAAAGTGGGTCTCCGCCTCATTCAGAGCGCTGTACCAAGACTGTCGCAGCCTACCCAATATAAAAATCAGAAACACAAGGGAGAAATTTGCTGACCTGGAGCCATCGGACATTGTTCAGTGGTGAGCGAGGTCAAGACGAAATGACCTGAGCTCGCGGTATAGATCGTCCGCGCTTAGAACCCCCAATAAGGGAGCGGTCACGAGAACATTGATCTGATTCCTACCTTGCCTCCTGCTTTCATCTGAGTCAACCTCGGGCGTTGTCCTTGGAGCCCTCATGAGTGGTGGTCGAGTGCTCAGCATACAGAGCCATGTCGTCTTTGGCTATGTCGGAGGGAAAGCAGCAGTTTTCCCACTTCAATGCCTCGGGTACGACGTTGATGTAACGGCACGCGCTCATCAACCCTTCGCGTCTAATGTCTAGTGCAGGTAGTGAACACCGTCAATTTTTCCAACCATTCGGGTGCGAGTTCATTCTTTCAGCGCCGAGTCAAACAACGATAGACGTTTTGAAATTTTCGAGCAAAGGGGCCGAGAGCATCGATAATGCGGCTTGCTGAAACATGTCCGATGAACAGACGCATTACAACCCGTGATTTGTGGTCAATGACTGCAGATGAGAGGCTGGCTACAAAAAATGTTTTGCGGAAAGTAGGGAGGGAGGAGGGGCTGAAAACTGGACTCGGCATGGATGTGGCTCGACCGAAAATCAAAACGCCTATCGTTTTTTGACTTGACTGACATGGATCTCGTATTCATTCTTTCCAGGCTATGGGCGGCTGGGCGGTACTAAAACAACCGCGGCCGAATTGACAGAGATTTTGCAGGGCTTGGAGCGGAACCACTTGCTTCTTCCCACCAGACTCCTCACAGGTTTCTTTCTCATCTCCCCGAGTTGCTCGGATCTAATTCTTGGCCAGGTTATATTCCAGGTGCCGAACCGCTCCTGGTCGTCGCGGATATTGTTGAAAAACTCAAATCCGAGAGACCCAATCTGATCTATGTTCTCGACCGTATGCGCAATTTTATGCAGTCCAAACAAAATTCCCACAACATTTTACAGCGGTGCTTGGCGACTCTGGGCGTTTATATGTCGCCCCCGACGTTATCCCGGTCTATCGTAGAATGCTGCCCTTTTCGACCGTTATCACGCCAAACTGGTTCGAAGTAGAGTGCGAATCGTCTCGCGCATCAGATTGACACTTAATCCTTTTTTCCCTACAGAACCCTGACGGACGTTAAATTGACGGACCTTCCCTCTATGCGCCGCGCTCTGAGCATCCTCCACGAACAGTACCACGTCCCGAACGTCGTTATCAGCTCGATGCCCCTCTCTGGCTGGCTACAAGCAGCACTTCCACCGAGCCTCGCCCATACATCAGATAATTCCGAATCACTTAACCTTCTGTGCATATCCTCGGCACTCCCAAGTGGCGCGCGCGTATCGACAGTGCACGCACAGATCGTGCCCCTCCTCCCAGGGTACTTCTCCGGCGTCGGGGACCTTTTCTCTGCGCTGCTTCTGGCGCATTTCGTGCCTGGTGACGCGGAGGGGCTGTCGCGTGCCGCCTCACAGGCGCTCACCAAGACCCACGCGATGCTTTGTCTCACGCACGCTTACTCGGAGACCCTACCCGAGGACGAGCGGCAGCCGACGGACGACGAGAAGGACCGTGTCGACCCGCTCCGCAAAATCAAGCGTATGCGGGGACGGGAGTTGCGCCTTGTTCAAGGCCAAGACATCTTGCGCGGCATCGGTCTGAACGACGTCCGCGAGATGCAGCCGTGGACAGGGTTTTGGGACTCATCCTAGACAGCTACTTAGATCCTAGAGTAGAATTTAATTTGTAGACTGTACAAGTTGCTCTCGCGTTCAAGGCGGTCCAGGGTAATTTAATGATACACTGAACGTAGAATGGTTATATACATCAATTGTCTCCCCCGCCCAAGCTTGTCCAGCGAGCGCGCGCCCTGCTCGAACCACTCCTCACGCGATATCCAAAAGTCCTCGCGGTGTTTCATAATGTCGGCCAGGACGGCACCACCAAGGAAGACCATGTGCTTCCGGCGAGGAGGATCTTCGATTTTAATCTTGAAGTTCTACGATATCGAGGTTGCATTAACGAGCGAATTGAAACAAGAACCACGAAACGAACCTTCAGTCGGGTAGGGTCGCCATTGAGTACGCGGGTGAGGTAAAGCTGCTTCATCTCCTTCTCGAGACGACTGGGCAGGCCTGGGTACATGCTAGAACCACCAGAAAGAACGACGTGCTTGTACAGCTCAGTGCGGACATCGACAGCGGCGCTTTGGATCGTCTGGAACAGCATTTCTGAGATCGTTTTCCTTGAGTTTGGCTTTTCGAATGAATAAAGACAGAATCACGCGCCTGCAACACCGGGCTGTTCAACATCGATCAAATGAGGCTGGAACATGCACTCCGGCGCCTCGAATCGTTCAGAGCCAACTTTGATCGTACGACCATCTGGTAGCTGTAGGAAGAAATAAGGGACTTTCAATCACATACATCATCGGGCGTACTTGATAGCTCTCAACAAGAACGGTGGTTTCCTCCGAAAGTCGCGTGTCCATTTCAAGGTCATAACTACAAATCGGTAAGTGGGGTCCAGAAGTACGTGAAAACAAGTCGTACCTGACATAGCACATTTTCTCCTTGATTTCTCGTACAGTCTCAAAGTCCGCCGTCCGGTTGAATGCATAGCCTCGCATGAGCAACAGTTTGATCAGATAGCGCGTCACGTCCCGCCCAGCGATGTCCAGCCGGCGTGTTAAATGTGGGAGCGCAAAACCGCTGTATACAGGCACAATATGCGTCACACCGTCGCCCGAATCAACAACCACGCCGGTCGTCAGACCTTGATTCAACCAGTCAATCGAGTACGTAGCATATAGCCACAACTACTCGCCTTGTGCATACAGCGTCAGCACTGCCTGTATCGCAACATAGACACCGCCGAAGCCGTAGTCCTCGAACATGACCTGGCACATCCTTTGTCTGTTCACCTTGGGGTTCATCGGCGGCTCCGTGAGGAGTACCTTCCTCCCGCGCGGGTCGATCTTGAGCTTTTCGTCAAACGTGTAGTCCCACAGGTGCTTCATGTCCTCCCAGTTCCGCACGATACCGTGTTCCATAGGCTGCGAAAGCTGCAGGTAGTTTCTGTTCTCCGCAGCCTCGTCGCCAACCATGATGTCCTTGATAATGGCGCTCCCCACTCGCTCCTCCGCACGCAATATTGGGCGCCCGACTACGGAGGCAAATACTGGAAGGCGTTCCGATGAGCTTTATTTCCCTTCGGGACGCAGAGTGAATTGTACCATGTTCTGGGAAATTGGAGCCAGCGTATCCGACTTTCACGAACTGGGAACGAGAATCAGGTCGCGATTGGGAAGAACTGAACAAGACTTGCACCAGTGCCGTTGTCGACTATTACGGGCACCTCAGTATCCATCCTATATGTTATGCGTCAATTGTAGGTATAAGTTTTGGACTAAGAGCGTAATCGGGCGCAGTACGCGGTGTGACATCGTGATGTGACCGACGGTTACCTGGACGCGTCAAACTACCCTGTCACTGTGGTCTCATTCTACTGGCGCGTCCGCAGTTTCATAGATTGGACTCATCTATTATCAGGAGAATAATCGACGGGTATATCTGTTCCTACGTGAACTTGTGGCCATCGCCTTCATCAGTAGGGTCATCCCGAGTCAACGAACGGCGTCGGCTGCGATACGCCGATACAAGTCTCTGCGCTTTCCAAGGCTGTGTGGTTCGAGTATTTAATGACCAGCATAACCTCTACAGCCTCTCATGGCTCCAACAACGCGCTCGAAGACCAAAGCTGAGGGCAAAATCACTCCAGGCAGCAAAACGATCTCAAACCGACGTTTGAACAGCCCCTCTGACCCGCCCACTTATCGCGTCGACCTTTCCTTGCCACCTGCAGACCGCTATCGCGAAATATGCGCTGACTATAAGGCTCATCTTGCAAACATCATCCCCATCTACAATGATCTCCTGCAATCTACCGGTGCCCCGCGTGTTTTAAATTTCCTAGCGAAGTCGTTACTTCGACGGGTGCACTCTTCTGAAGAGAGTAAAGAGATTTGGGGAATATCCAAGGCCACAGGGGTACCGCTGCACCTGGTCGTGGCTTTCAACACGTTTCTGGATCTATTCAGCGGCTGTTCCAGCGGCGGAGTGCGTGTCACGGACGCGGGAAGCGGGCGCGAAAACGGCATAATACACTTCCGTGGTCTGGACTGGGCAATGGATCCGTTGCGCAGGCTCATTATTTGTGTCGACTACGTTCGCAGTGGTCAGACTGTTGCACGGTCAGTGTATTTATTTCAAGTCTCTCAATCGTTAGTTAATACGTGCTTCAGAGCGGTCACGTACGCGGGTTACATCGGTGTGTTGACGGGCGTCCGCACCGGGCTCTCGATATCGCTCAACTACCGAGTCCTGCTTGGCTCGACTTCGTCCCTACTATCCCACCGACTACACCAGGTCGCCTTGCTGCTCGGTTTCAGACCCTCCATTTCCTCCGTTCTGCGGAGCATTCTTCTCTCACCATCCCCACCGCCATCGCTCGAATCCCTCGCCCGCGATCTGCCGCGCACACCAAGCACCGTGTGCTACCTCACCTTCTGCACTCCGTCCTCCATCCTCATCCTCGAAAAGGATCTGGTTACCGCCGTGCCGCGGACGTCGGACGACTTTCTCGCGGTGACGAACCACGACGAGCGGATCGAGGGCCTCACGCCGGGCGGCTGGCGCGCGCTGCTCAAAGCGGAGAACGAAGTGCACGATGCGCTCCTCGACGACAGCATCGAGCGGAAGCAATGCGTTTCCCAGATGTGGGCGAAGAAGAAAGGAAAGGGCTTGAAGGTGAAGGATGTCGTCGAGCAGTTGCAAGTCCAGCCGGTGCAGAACGAATGTACCCACTTTTCGTGCGTGATGGACCCCGCTGTCGATAGCGGGGGGCTCCTGTGGGTGCGATCATACGAAGAGCCTGTGGAAATGGATTGCATCTCGGGAGACGTTGATGTTAGCGACTAGTAGCTGTTCACTATTTCTTCCGACGGGATGATTTTTTATGCGGACTTCGTGAAGGGTCAACGGATGGAATTACTGTTCGTTTACAGATACATTATACGGGATTATATCAACCGTCAAATGGTAAAAATACACTTGAATGCTGCTACTTGCCCAGACGCAAGTCTCAAACCCGGTTAAAACCAACTATTGTTCTGTTGCGCCGCTTGCAATCGCCGACGTCGTTTCCACCAGAAAAAGGCTACGGTACCGATCAAGGTCAGGCCGACGCCTAGCCCTAGAACCAGCCCAAGGGCTTCAGCAATCTCGGCGCGATGCGCTAAAGAGTGTTGGGTGCTCGTGGGTGAAGGTGAAGAAGATGGAGAGCTGGTCGTGTGAGGGGTAAACGTAGGGAGAGCCATCGAAGACGGGAGAGTCATTGTCGGAAGAAATGAAGAAGTATCGCCCCTGTTAGCTCGTGGTTAAACGCAACCAAGGAATGCACGTGGAGATCCGCGTACGGGTCGGTAACAGTTACGAGTATTGAACCAATATCGAGGCGTGAAGCATTCTGACCAGGGATGAACGTTATTGTAAGGGTGCTGAGCTCGGATTCCAGGAGGTCAACGATGCCAATTAACCCCACGGCGGTATCAATCACACGCGAGACACTGAGAGATGAAGAGGTGACGGTAAAGTTTGCGCTGGCGTTTGAAATGGCCGAGGTCGACATATACAGTGCAGACGCTGCCAATAATGTTGAGGACAAACAAGGACCAGGAATGATCGGTTCATACCGCGGAACGTCATGAACATTTGCGGGATAATTTCCGCGCCGTTGGGGGCAGGCCCAGTTGTGGTTACGGTCTGAATTTCTGATATAGTTGATACATTCCTTCCGGTCCGTCAGCGCGATAAACCTACGAATGAGTGCAGCGGAGCTCACCAGCCACCCAGGCAGTCAGGGTCCGAGATTAAAGACGCCGCCGAAGTGCAAATGAACGGGGTATAGACAATCTGCGGGGACGTGTTTGCGATAGAGACGTTGACGGATGCGGCAGTTTGCGCATTTGCAGGCAAAGACAGGATAACGACCCAGAGCCATATGCAAGTCCAGAGAGAGCATATTGGAGGCCAGACCATCGAGAGAGGACACCCAACGGTGGGCGCTAGAGAAGAGCCGCAACGGCAGGCCGGTTGCCACTAGGGGCACGAGGTGCCGCGCGACTATTACAATCTAGCCAATCTGGGGATATGTCTGCCTCGACAAATGAAGGATCGTGTTCAAGTTGCTGGAGGTACCGCCGGGGTAGCAAGTAACTTGTTGTAGGGCTCAAGAGGACGCAGCGGGGATAGAGGAATCATTACGCTGTTAAGGATGCCGTTTTCCACGTTATGCTGTCTGTCGAGGAACGAAGACAAGTCGACATCTGGGAATCTCACCAGTGAGAGATCACGGCAAACATATGGCATTGATCTCGATCACTTGCAATTCCCGCCGGCACAAGCCGCGCGGCCGCGGTAACAGATGATATTTACCTGCAAGAACATTCAATTGCATGCTTGAAACGCAGATATAAATCCACCATGCGTCCTCGCGATAATTTAGCGAGGCCCGAAAATATACAAGCATAAATTTGGCGACGGCTTGGAAGCCCAGACTATTTCTGAATCTATCCAGACTTGGAAGCCATAAAAGGTATCCTCATCCTGGACAGTGGATTCGAAAGGGGGAGTGGATCCCAAGAGGGATCCAGGGCGACATGAATGATGATACAGTGCGGGGATTGCGGGGGGAAAGAGTATTGTTGGTTGAAGAGCAGTCAGCAAGAAACGCGTAAACGGAGATGTTCCACTACTGTAACCAAGACTACATCTTCGCTGTAAGCCCAGAAGGTGCTTTAAGCACCGATTTACGGCCCCGCACTTCATCCAAGCTTCTGTACCCAAGCAATGCAAGGGTAACGTCGATCTCAGCCATCGTTTGGTGAATAAGCTGCTTCACGCCGTCTTTGCCTCCAACACAAGACGCCCACAGGTACGCTCGACCCACTACAAGCTGTCAAAAGCAAGTCGAGACACGATACCTAGGAGGAACTTACAGAAAACTGCATCTGCACCAAGTACAATGGCTTTCAGGACATCTGTCCCCGTGCGCACCCCACTGTCGAGGAAGACCGTGAACTTGCCCTTGGCTTGGGCGGTGCGCACAAGGGACGAGCCCATAATATCAGCTAGAGCGTCCATCGTCGTGATTTCGCCGTCAATTTGGCGGCCGCCTAATAGACGCAGTGTCAGATCATGACATAGAGACAGACAGAGCAACCAAAACGGACCGTGGTTCGACACTACGATCCCATCTATTCCGTTGTCGAGAGCGCGTTCTGCATCCTAAGAGAAGTCGAAGCTATATCTGAATCACTTGATGCGTAAACTGACCTCCACGCGCAAGATACCCTTGAGTATAAGGGGGTCCCTCCCAGTGATCTCGAAGCCACTTCAGTTCCTCCCACGATCTATATCGTCCTGAACAGACTTCTAGCCCCCAAGCCATGCCTATGGCAGCTTCTTGCTGTGCCCTTTCGTCCCCTTCAGCCAACTTCTTGCTCAGGCCAAAATGGTCAAAGGGAAACGGGGGCTGGTTGTGTGCATCGACCGGACGACCGAGGGTGTTCATGAACACCGGGTCGCTCCGTCCCACTTCGCAGCCAACGCCGAGAAGATGCGGAGAGAAAGCTAAATATCGCCATTCAGTCCAGAAAGGCGCCTTTAGGAGAGCAGACTCACCGCCAACAATGTCATGTGTACGCCAGCCGACCGAGAAATTGTCGACGGTGACCACCAATGCGGTATATTTCAGGTTCTTTGCTCGCTGAAGGAGGGAAAGCGTGATCTCTTCCGTTCGTGGCCTAACACGATCATTGAAGTACTTGCAAGGAAACGACACGGCGCTACATACCAATAAAGCTGGAACCACCGCTCGCCATCCCCATTCGCCTCCGCGACGTCTTCCATGCTTCTCGTCCCTACAGTACTGAGAACGAACGGGACGCCCGTTGCTTTCCCAGCCATCGCTGGGCTGAGCTCTGCGTCCTCTGCAAAGAGGGACTGCGTGCCAATAGGCCCAAGGACGAGCGGTGTGGCATAGGTACGTCCAAGCAGGCGTGTGGTCAAATTCCTTTGCATGGAGTCCAAGTCGGGGGAGTGAGGAATAAGAGCACGGGGAACCAGAGAGTAGCGTTTGAATGCGAGCAGATTGGCGTCATATGTAGTACCAGAGCCAGCATTTCCCCGTCCATAAGCGAAAGACTCTTCAAGCACATATTATTCGTAAACCGAGACAGGAAAATAGCTGCGATGCTAGCCTACCCGGGTAGTTCTTAAGTTTTTCCTTCGCCTTGGCCTCTATCTCGTGAGGTAGCACGGTGCCCAATGGCTGGGGAGGTTGACGAGTGACCAAAGTAGACAGAATGAAAGAGCTCCAGATATGTGTATGCGGGTCAAAATCTGAATCGTCCGACATGGTTGAAGGAAGACACAAGGGTTGGCTGTGGGACAGTTTTCTGTTGCTGTCCACAGGGCCGGTTAAATTCCGGAGTCGCCATTGTCGACAAGAAAGCCACTGAAATTTTGTGAACGCTAGAGACAAATTGCGTTTGGATGTAACTTATTGGCCCATCTGTTTCCTGGAGTATCGAGAGGCAGCCATTAGAGCGGGAGGAAAGACGCAGCTCGGACCGAAGACACCGAGTATCGCACAGCCGCTACCTTTACTATTATTAGCCTCAGGCTTTCGTTCCCCTACCAGCCTCAATATTCCACCACTTGCACTGAAGACTCGTGGCCTGGCTGGCTTTTCATTGCAATCATTCTTCCTTCACAATGATCTGGAATTATCTGTGTCTTTTGGAGTCTTCATTTGGTTGCATCTGGCCTCATCTCTCTGAAGTGACGCCCGCATTATCAGTATCGGGTGTTCTTCAAGTCTCCGTGCAGTCCATGCCACGCTGCTGACTACTGAACTTGATAATTGATTTCCGCACGAAAGTCTGAACACCGTCAATTATCGACATCGATTTCTGAAAACTGAAGTTAAAGAACGTTTAGCAATTTCTGACCAAGGAAACGACTCCAGAAGCCAATCAGACCCCTTCGCAAGGACTTCGCGCGGAGGACAAAGGGGACGTATACTTGGTTTTCGTTCGTATTCTGACATGTGCGCGCTCTGCGCTTCTCTGGACGTGAGCTCCACTGATTACTTACGAACCATGGCCGAGCATCGCCGTACCATCATACACGGCGGCAGCGAGCAGTCCTCATCAAAGCATATAACAAGTCCCAGACGAAGCGATGGTCAACAAGAGTTCCCTGTGCAGTTCTTCAACCCTCAGCGTACTAAACACCAAATGTCCACTCCCAACCTATTCCAACCCACTCAAATTGGAGATATCCAACTTGCCCACCGTGTTGTGATGGCGCCCGCCACGCGATACCACGTCGATGATGCCCACACGCCCGTCCCTCTCGTCGGAGAGTACTACGAGCAGCGCGCAAGCACTCTCGGAAGTCTCCTCATCTCAGAGGCGACTCTGATCGCGCAGCGTGCCGGTGGGGCCAAGAATATCCCAGGGATCTAGTCAGAAGAACAGATTGCCGCCTGGAAAGCGGTGGGTGCCGTCTCGAGCCTTGTTTCCCTTGCTCATCCCCGACGCAGGTTGCGGACCGAGTACACGCGAAGGACTCTTTCATGTTCCTCCAACTCTGGGCAGCTGGTCGGGCTGTTGAAGCTGATATATTGGCAAAGGAGAATATCACCTGCGTCTTCGCCTCAGGCATACCTCTCCCCCGGAGGGCCCAAGCCCCGCCCTCTTACTGTGGAGGAGATTAAAGAATTCACGGAGTTGTACGCGCAAGCCGCGATAAACGCGGTCCAGAGAGCTGGATTCGACGGCGTTGAGATCCATAGCGCGAATGGCTACCTGATCGACCAGTCCCTGCACCCTGGAAGCAACTTGCGCACGGACGCGTACGGTGGCTCGATAGAGAATCGGGTCCGGTTTGCACCCGAAGTCACGGAGGCCGTTGTGAAAGCCGTTGGGCAGAAGAAGACAGCGTTCCGAACCAGTCCATGGGGAACTTGGCAAGGTGCGTGAATAGATTTTGGGCTGGTCCAAGTGGTGTTCTAGCCGGAAATCAACAGAGATGCATTTCGACGACCCGTTGCCTACATACGCCCATCTCGTCACCGAGCTCCGCCACCGCTATCCCAACTTCGCGTATATTCATGCCGTGAAGCCACGCGCCAACGGAGGTGGCCACGGATCAGAGGTGAAAGAACATCAGTCGAACGACTCATTCAAATTGCGCGAAATCTGGGGGAAACAAGCCCTTCATCAGCGGGGGAGGTTATAACCGAGCCAGTGCCATTGCGGTTGCAGGGGAGAAGGGTGATCTGGTTGCTTTTGCAAGGCTGTACATTGCTAATGCGAGTGTTTGCACTGAAGAAACGCAACTATGACTTGCCGGATCTGCCGTACCGCCTCATCCGCGACATTGCGCTCACTGTTGGCGACCGGGCGCTGTATTGTGTACCAGGGAGTGTTGAACCGAAGGGATACACAGACTACGCGTTTGCCTCCCCGGTCGTTCCAGTCCACGCATAAATGGTATCGCAGAATGTTATATAGCCAGTATCATAGAGGAATACGATTGAACGTGATTGAACGCTTATGGGCATCCTCGCGATTCTTCCAACTCACCTCACTGGTGATTATTGGTCGGAGAATGAAGCAATACTCCGGATACCAAGTCGTATTTTCTGTCGTCTACTTTGAGATTTTTCGAAGCACCTGAATCACCGGCGCACGAGAGGGTCTTCCCTGCGGTGATGTTAGTTTAACAGTCGCGTATTCTCCTTCATTACTGTCCGAAATATATTATGGTGCTGCCCGAAGCAAAGGGATGGTAAAACCGCGATAAGATCGAATCTATATTTCCGAGGCTCGTCAATACACCAGGCCGGCATGGATGCAGAGATTCTATTCGATGCTCTGTACACAATTATTAAATAGCCTTGTTCTTGACTAACACTGTGGGACGGTCAATCAGAGTTATACCATGATCAAGACAGCTTACATTCTATCTCCGCGACCGCACCCATAAGGATCTCCTTCTGGGTCTTTTCGTCCTTCATGACGGCCATGACCTTGTCAATGACGCTCTTGGTGAGCTCGGCCTGTTCGTTCTCCTTCATCTGCTGCTCGTAGCGGACCCAGCTATCGAGCACGCCCTTGATCTCGGCGGCGATCGCGGTTTTTTGCTTCTGGACGAACGCCTGGGACTCTAGGACGGCAGTCTCCTGCACGACAATTCGCATTTAGCCTGAGTTATCCACGAGAGAAATAGGTCCGACGAACCTTGGAGAGCGCGAAGAGACCCTTGGTGAGGGCGACGACGTCCTTCATCTGAGCGACGTTGTCGATGCGGTCCTTGACAGCCTGAGTGTGGTCCCGGCGCGCGTCATCAAGAACGCCCTTAATGCGCGCGACCTGCGCGTCGGCCCAGTCGCTGTACGGTTGGCGAATTGCCTGGCATCCGAAATAAAATGAATAAAATTGCGCGGTACGTCCGAGAAATTGCAAGGCCGCACCCGGGCAACAAGCGTAAGGAAAATCATGGAACCGACGAGGAGAACGGTCTCGTCGCCAATGACGTAGAGCTCGGACGAGATTGCAGCGGCAACGATACCAGTTCCCAGGACAGCGGTTCCAGCTTTGGTGATGAGATTTGGCGAAGACGGGAGCTTGTTAATGATTTCGGAGGCACGCTCCGAGGGTGGTGGAGGGTTTGACGAGCTCGCCATGGAACGGCTGAACGATATACATGAGCGATATTCGTTTGAAGGACCTTGACGAGACCTACGCATGAAGAACCTGGGGAATAGCAGCGACCGCACGCGGCCGGGCTAAAAAAAATTAGAATGGCACATTCTGCGAGGGAACGAGCTTACCTGCGGCTCTCAACGAGCTAATAGCAATTCTGGACGCCATAGACGCGGAGACACGAAAACGGGGTGTGACGGCTGTGACGGCTTCGTCACATCCTGCTGTTCCGAAATTTCGCGACTTGTTCGGAAGTTGTTCCCGACAACCACATTCTTTTCGTTATGGTCTCAAGGTCAATACTTCCTCCAGACTCTCATGACCAGCGGTTGACATGTCGACGATTTTCTTTATTAACAAGAAGATCGCGGGTCGATTTTCGGGCTGGTGCCAGTGGCTCCTGAACCGTTTCTTGCCAGTGACTCTTTGAGCGAAGACTGGCATGTAGATTTCTCAAAACGACCAGACAGTGATCGGCGGTCTGGGGTCAAAGGCAAGGATGGCTTGTTCATTGCTGATGAACCTCGCATTTTCTGTCTTCTTTTAAATAGCAATGCATGAAACACCGGGACAAATATAACTTCCGCGCGTTAGGAGGACCATCATACACTGTGTCCGAAAACGAGCCCAGGTTTCTCCTTAGGCTTCAAGCCAGTTTTGTTTGACTTTGACTCACCGGGCAAGCCTCTGCGCAAAGCATGAAACAATAGCCTTTTCGTTTCGAGGTGTCTCACTTGTGATCCTTCTCGTCCCGCTTATGGAGTCATAAAGTCTGCTCATGCTCCTGTTCGTGTCTACACGGCATTCAAAAACATAGAGCTGCTGAACCGCTTCAAATGTTGGTAGTATGCAAACCTGATGGCAGTAACTTCTGCAACTCCTGCCTGGCACGCTGCCCATTGACTTCCTCCATAGAGGATTGTTGTCACTGTCTAGACGTATATCCTAATTTCTCGCTGATAGGATAGGATAGGATAGTTGCCGGCACCAGCCTGAAGTCCCGAGTCGGAACGGCCGGTGACCGTACTACATCTACAAGGCGTCCTATGTATGCTACGGATGTAACTAACTAATCTCCACTGTTGTGAACTAGTCCCGCTACCAATCTGCTACTTTCCCGGCCCATGGGACAAGCTGAGCCGAAGTCACTTTCGTAAAATTCAACCATTCGCAAACATCGGCCAACAAATATGTTCAACATGGATATGAAGATATTCAAGGCTCGTCCACCGATCTCGGCGCTAGTTTTGAGTGCGGAATGGCACCGATACCCAAGCCCGTACCAGAGGGTGTCTCTGCGTGGGGGCATATTGACACTGCTCAAACAGCTCAAGATGCCGTTCAAGTAATGGATTATCGTCGAAAAGAGGAACCTCTGAAACACTGGATCAGACCGCAATTTTAGAAGGGGGACTCGACGAACGTTCTTGAAGTATTTCCAGGGCCTGGGTAGGGGTAATATGGCGGGAGAACATCACTACGCCGATTATGTATCAATGGCAAATTATAATCTGGACAACGTACGGTAGGCACAAATGGCAATACCTCCCCTCAGCTCGTCCATGCAGTGCAGGATGATACGTGAATTTTCCATCTGCATTGCATTGTTGACAAATTGGCAGAGAGAAGGGAGGGAGAGGAGAAGTGACTCCTTCGAAGTATAAGGGACAATAAAGTGCTTATGGACGCGATCTTCAAGAATGGTCCCAGCCCCAGAAAAAGCATCTGGTGTAATTGAAACAATGTGGGTGATACCGAGATGTTCGAAAAGTGTGGCGGCGTGGTCCATATTGGCGGGGAAATCGCTAGCAGTAACTGCAGGGTTAAAATAGACAGTGGGAAAGAGAGGCTCGCGCACAAGCTAAGGAAAAGCTGGTCCGGTAGTATGGCCATGGCGTCTATCACTCGGATAGAATTAGTTTGGTCGAACTTCTGCCGCCTCTGCCATGCAGTATACGAGGGTTGACCAGGACCGATATCGTAGTTGCATTCGCCGAAAACCTGAAGTTGTCGGATAAAATTGTAGCTTGGTCTGCTTTTGGGACGACCTGGACGCGATTTACCGATTTACCGGGGCAGGCGAATGAAAGATTGCGTACGGCTCCGGACCAACGCAATAGCACGGGAGACAGATATATGTTGCGAAAACATGACTACAATAATTCGTTTAGCGCAAATACCAGGGACTTTAACGACCAAAACACGTACGGTATGCAGAAAGCACTGTTGCACTGCGAGATATTCCCATAACGCAATGTACTGAAAAATATCAAGCTATTGACTAGATCGTGGAAATAGCGTCAGACCCATTACACGCCCTCCGACATCCAATGCTTCTTGAATGAACCGACAAGTGGCCGGCAGATATTGTACAAGTTCAAACTGCTCATCGTCGACAATTGGCAGAGTCAAGTGTTTGATCGTCGCAGCAACCTCCAGAAAGTCGGGACAGACAGATAGAACATGCGTTATTTTCAGACGTGTTAATAGTTGAGGGGAGTCAGCAGCCGACAAACTATTAAACAGAAATTAGAAAGCAGCGGGAGGATGTTCTGACTTTCAACTTACTTGCCGAGGTAAAGGTTGTCATCGATGATGGCATTGTAACTCTCGGGATCACGAATGACTTTCTCGCTTTGTAGGAGAGAAGAGTTACGCTGAGAGGAAAAGGCGTTAGCAGATCGCATGAGGGAAGAAGAAAAGCTGTACAATATGATTGTCACTGTGGGGACTGTTCGGTGGCGTATTTAGCCTTGTTTTCATTTTGTTCAACTTCCTGAAGAAGGCGCTTAAGTTCAGTACCCGCGAAGATGTGAGAACTGAACCCGTAGCTCCACTGTGTTGATCTCCGAACAGATGATTGAACTCGCGAAGCGCTGATCCAGATGGCCAAAAATGCATCGAGTCGTCGAGGTTATTCTACAGATATCCCTTGAAAGACGCCGAATAAACAGGCAAGGTTACATTTAATAACAGAGTGTTACACCAATTTAGGACGAGCCTATGTGAAGGACACTTCATGACATCGAGCCCCCCCATTGTCCGCGCAGGCGACCACTGTAGAGCTTCCGTCGACACGACTATATAGGCTTCCCCATAACGATTGTACTGGCAGCACAGTCGTCTTCTGTCCCCAAACCTGGGGATCAGTTGAAAGCGACGTCAGAATCTTGAAGGAAGCGCCATCTGGCCTACATGTGACAAATATCATCAGGAAATCCATTCTTAAAGAAAGAGCGGAGGATGGACCAAATCTGCTCGGCAGTGTCCTCATCTGTCTGGAAAGACGCCACCAGCGTTCCGCCGCTTGTTTGAACAATAAACGGAGCTCCCGCTAAAATGGCATGATTATTGGGGTCGTCCATCTCGCTGCAAACTCACCGTTAGTGACCGTCCCAGTTGGAACGTAAACCTGCGTGCGTTCACCAAAGGAGGCACCATCGTTGGTGCTCACAACAGATTTGACTGTGAATCGAGGTGCAGTCCCCTCCGTGGTCTCAAAGATACAGATGACGCGAGCCACCCCTGAAGCGGTAAAGTCTGCGCAAGACGGCATGCCATCACGACCCGTTGTGGTGGCACCTGTGAGGCATAAGCATTTTATACCAGTAACTTGGATGGAGAAAACTTGCCTGCGACAGTGATTGCTGCGGACCAAGTCACACCATTGTCGGTGGAGGAGCGCATGAGGATGTCCTGGTCCGCTGCGCTATTTTCCGATGAGTAGTAGACTAATCGAAGCGGGATGAGCGACCCAATAAAATTTGTAGAGGTTGATGGTACTTGCCTTGTAAAGCGCCACTCTTGGCGATACGCTGCCATGGTTCCTGTGTGGCTTGTAGATTAGCGGCGGAGGCACACGGCAAGATATCAACTTACCCAGAGTCCATTATTCGTTGCAGTTGCCGCGCGCTGATCAACTTGGGAGAGGAACGTCCAGGTCTCGCCGTTATCGTGCGAGATGCATGCTGTTATCTATGGGTTCACAATCACAACCAGCGTTTGAAATATTTACTTAGGCGAAGAAACACGCACGCGATAGAAGGTGTAAGTAGAACCGCTCATGTCATGATTTCTGAAGGTCGCTACGATGTCTCCGTTTGCGAGCTGTTTGAGAAAAGCGTTGTCGAGATCGCCTGTGCTCATCGCAATGGTACCCCAGGCGGCGAACGTCCGTGCACCGTCAGTCGAGCGCGTCACGGTCAATGTCTTGACACCTCCGCTGGAAGTGGTGACCGTCCCGAGTACACTGCCGTCTGCGAGGTGCGCAAGACGCGGATACGTCCCAGCGCCGCCGTCAACGAGGTAAACAGTGGGGTCGATCGTTGGCGCAAGGCCATTCGCACGGGGGCTCAATGCAGCATCAGGTGTGCGGGGTCGGACAGCCGACGCGAACGCGAGCGTCAAGCCGGTAAGTAGAACGAGGAGTCTCATTATGCGTGTGATTCCCAGAACGAGGCATCTTTATGCTCTTGCGGTGGCCGTTCTTTTGTGGATTCAAGTAGGTCGTGTGTTTCGGAATCCTCGCAGATGACGTGTTAGACCAAGCAGGTGGGATGGATAGGATGACTCAGGTGAGCGGTAGCCATGAGCAAAACTGGTCGCAAGGCTAATTCACGTGTGATATTTTTCCGATCTAAAAAGGAGGCTTAGTAGTCAGCGAATAGAATCTGACTGGTATTCCCAAAGCATTGAGCTATACCGAAAGAACGTTAACCAGAACATGTTTCTGGGCGAAATCATCATGCCAGAGATCGACAAGGACGGAGGCCGCAACACACTTGGTGTGATTTTACCAGTGAGGATTTTATGATGTCACTCGGTCCAAGTGATCTGAGACTTCCGGAAGCAAAAACGGGTGATCACTAGTCACTTCGAAAAGGATTTTCATAAGTTCAGCCCGAAAGCCAACCTTCAACCAAACTTTGCAAACGCAGCGTTCGTCGCGTCGGCGGCCCACTCCTTCAGTTCAGCAATGTGAGTTGTCCGACTTTGACTAAAGCAGAGCCGTGTCTGAATGGTAGTCCACCGGTTAGACGCGTCGTGTATGATAATATGGGAAACTAAATGACTTAGATCTGAATAATACAGTGAGATATCTAGTGATACAACAAGAAAATAATACCAGGTCGAGTCGCCGGCGGTGAAGTCTACCCTTCGTCCATAGCATCACCTTCACCCTCTACGTCGTCCTCTAGCTGAGCAGCAGCCCACCATGACGTGGGGCCCAAACCCTGTTCCGCCATTGAAGCCTACAATGACAATGAGTGTCGAATGAGAACAAACAAGGTGCAGACGCACTGTTATTGTGAACGGTGCACGAGCCTGAACTTCTTTGACGACCTGAACGCCATCCGCCATCTTGATGGGGCCAGGCTCGTCGTCGTAAAACTCGTCAGCTTCAACACGAACACGGACCACCTCGCCCTTGTCGATCCACATGCGGTCTGCGACCGGGCTATCCAGGAGTTCCGTTGTTTCGGAGTTGGGCAGCCAGAAGTGCGCGGGTTCGTTGGGGTCACTGGGAGAGGCGCGCTAAGGAGCATGTAAAACGAGCCGAACGAGGTACGCACAAGGCATTTGGCTCGGGTAGATAAGCGACAGGAACATAAATGTCGTCGAAGAAACCCAAAGTTACTGTCCGAGAATGAATGCTGAACCTTCTGGAATGGACGAACAAACCACACATCGTATTCCATGACGGTCTGAAGACATGACTTTTGCCAGTATAACTTCAGACGCGAATGGTCTAAAGATCACCATCCGGAAAATTACTGAAGTTAACCGAGTCAAAAAAGCCCAACTTGTTTCAAGGCATGCAGTTGACCTTTGTACCACAAGAAACCGTCGCCATACCGAACTTTCCCCTCTCCCGCCTCCGTGATGTCGAACACGCAAATACAGAGACCGACATCGTGCAAGACGCGGTTTGCATATTTTTTGTTCAACTCGGCGATGATCGCCTGTTCTTGTGGTCCTCCGAAGTCTGAAGGGTGAACAGCGACTGTGTCCTTCAGAATAGCCAGGTTAAACATGGCCGTGAAGGGTCGCGTAAGAGCCAACTGTCGGGAGAGCCAAGTCCAAAAATATCCACGTGATCGATTGCCGCTTGAATTGCCGAGCAATTTTTTCGGCATCGCGCACTCCCTCCTTCAGGTCACCGTCCACGCTGCTTCAAGACCTTTGCATAGCTTTGCGCTCAGTCTGAAGAGGATCCAGACTCTCCCCGCTCCCGCCAATTAGTTTATCATCAAAATGGCTGATGCTACTGCTCCAAAGGCTTCCACCTCCTTTCTCCCAGCTAAATCATGGCAACATTTCGTGGCTGGAGGGTGCGGCACTCGGCTATCTTCGTGGTTGTGCAGCTAAATCCAGTTTCAAGCTTGGGCGGGATGTGCGGCGCGATTGTAACAAGTCCTTTCGACGTCGTGAAGACGCGACTGCAGTCAAGTCTGTTCCGAGAAAAACACGCTTCTATGTCTATGGCGGGTGTCAATGGGGCAGGAGCATATGCTGCACCGCGCTCGAACTTGTTCTATAATTTCGTTGAAACCGGCCATATACTTCGGTTCGCAAACAAATCCTCCGCAATAGCGGCCAGCCAATTCATCTTTTTTGTTCAGGGACATTTACCGCGAAGAATCTCCCCGTGCATTATTCAGAGGTTTAGGCCCCACTCTCGTTGGCGTCGTTCCGGCACGTTCAATAAACTTCTTCACCTACGGGAACGGCAAACAAGTGATTGCGAATAATTTCAATGACGGCCAAGAAAACACTTGGGTTCATCTCACAGCCGCGGCGATCGCTGGGATTGTCACCGGAACTGCGACAAATCCGATTTGGGTCGTAAAAACGCGCTTGCAGCTCGAATCCCGTACACAGACGGCTCTAGGTGGGAGCTGGCCTACAATAAAAACGATCATGAGAGACGAGGGCATACGTGGCTTCTACAAGGGCTTGAGCGCAAGCTACCTGGGTGTGACCGAAGGGACGATACAATGGGTTTTGTATGAACGACTGAAACGGCTCACTGCTGGGACGGAGGGGAAAGGCGGAGCACTAGAGTGGCTGGGTATGCTTGGAAGCGCAGGAACAGCCAAGTGTGTTGCTAGTCTCATTACATACCCTCACGAGGTCCGTCAGCTCTTGTTTTCCTTTCATTGGTGGCTTAAATGTGAGCAGGTGATTCGAACGAGACTTCGGCAGCCAAAAGTCAACGGCGTAATGAAATACACCGGTCTTTTGCAAACCTTACGTCTTATTATTGCGGAGGAGGGCACACGGCGACTGTATGGCGGCCTCAGTGCCCATCTAATGCGCGTGGTCCCGAATGCCGCCGTCATGTACGCAATATACGAAGGGATACTACGGTGGGACAGCAGCAAGTAACCTTCGGGCGCCCACAATCCACCCCTCCTTTTCAGGGATCTTCATCAGCAGCGGCTGCAATTCCACTAAAATGACGCGTCCGTGGCACAGGCGATAACGCTTGGGATGCGCAAGCCGACTTTTCTGGTGCCCAAAGCACCACCACCTCACCTCACTCACAGCGTCTCGCGCTTTTACATTGTAATTTAGACTACACCGCACTATCCTATGTTCGAATATACATACACATATTCTTATTGCATGTACACGCGTGGTACCGTATTAGAGCGTCGCGTTCATACCTCGATCTCAACCCACCCAAGTTACGCCAAAATGGCTGTTTCTCTTTTCTACCGGTGCATTTATTTTCTCTCCGGAACCAACAACTCTCGATAACGAAAATAAAGCAGGCATGGAGGAATTATTTTACTGGGTCGGACAGCTTGCGCTGATACCAGCGTGGGAATGAATCAAACAAAGCCACACATCGCGTCTTCATCTTCACCACCATGGCCGACCGTTCTCGACGCGAGAAAAAGTCCAAGCTTGATAAACTAGCCGAGTATAAACGCGCTAGGGAAGGCGGAGGGCGCGTTAGAACGGTTAGAAACGCGTCATTATTGCTCGTTTTTGCGCTAATTATTCGACGCGTGTAGGAGGAGGACGCCGAAATTTACGACGAAGTCACGGAGGAGCAATACAGGAGCATCGTGCGAGGAAGGCTTCAAAGGGACGACTTTGTTGAGGACGATGGTGTTGGTGGCTACGTCGACAATGGTCAGGAGGAGGACTGGGGTGGGGGTAGCGACCCAGAAGAACTGGACTCCGATGAAGATGTCCTCAAGAAGAAGAAGGGTGAGCATGGCCGCCGCATTCACCGTTTGTGGGGTTTTTAATGTCGACTTCAGGCAAAAACGCGTCTACGAAGTCAAAGCCAAAGCCACCACCGGCGAAGCCGTCCATGAGCGCGTACCGTCCGGTCATATCCAAAGAACAGGAGAACGATTTCATGGCATCCCTGTTCACTGAAATGGACGCTACTGCCCCCGAACTACCACCGGTTCCTAAATCACGGAAACGAAAGCCTTCGCCCGCGTACCGGAGTGCTCCTTCCTACGGGGATGCCTCCTCGGACGGTCCCATCGACTTCGATCCTTCAAGCGATGGTTTTAGCCCCCAGAAAAAAGTCAAGACGGATGGCGAGATGACCCCTGCAGCGGAACGTATGTCCCATCTCGATGTGCACAGCGGCTCCGACGACTTCACCGACGTCGATATGGACTCGTTCATGACCGACGATCTTGACATTCAAGTGGACGATGTCATGGAGGTTGACCAGAAACCGGTCACGGCCAAGGAAACGAAGAAGGAGGAAGACGCTGCGCCGGCCTGGCTCTCTGTTTACGACTCGCTGACCGTCAGCGCTCCGGAGGATGTGCTGGGACCCGCTTCCTCTACCACCTCTACACAGTCGACCACGGTATCGGCACTGGAGCAGGACGGGTCCCTTCGCTTCTTCTGGCTCGAATACCTCGAGAACGAAGGTCGTCTGTACTTCGTCGGTAAACTAAAAGACAAGGTTACCGGCGCATGGGTGTCCTGCTGCATAACTGTCGAAAACATGCAGCGCAATGTCTTTATTTTGCCGCGAACCAAGCCCGACGAATTTGGAGAAGTCCCCGATCCCATGGAGGTCTACAAAGACCTCGAGATGCTGCGCAAAAAGACCGGTATCTCTTCGTGGAAGTCGAAATTTGTCAAGCGCAACTATGCTTTCGGAGAGTCGGATGTACCCCGACAGGAAACCCAGTGGCTCAAAGTTGTCTACGGCTTCAACGGTATGTCGATGTCGATGGTTATGCAACTCTGTATTCATTCGTCTGCCTAGAGCCACAGCTTCCGATCACCGACGCCAACCCCACTCCCAACATCGCTAGGATATTTGGGACCAATACCACTGCCTTCGAACTTCTCGTTCTGAAACGAAAAATCATGGGTCCCTGTTGGCTTACAATAAAAAATCCGAAGATAGAAAATAAGAATGTAAGGATGACTGCTTTCGCAGCAGTAAATTCGCTGACCGTTGACCAGTTTTCTTGGTGCAAACTGGAAGTCACGGTGACAGATTCCAAGGATTTGAATCCCTTCCCAGACACGGACGCCAATGCGCCCAGGGATACGCCTCCGTTAACAATCATGAGTCTTAGTGTTCGCACCATCGTGAACCACCACGAAAATAAACGGGAGGTCGTCTGCATCACGGCGAGGACCTGGCACAACAGTGAGAACCATCGGTTCCCACTTCGGCTATCTGACCACGATGTCCAGTGCTTATTGAGGATACGAAGGCTCTAGAAGAACTCCCGTGCACAGTTCAGACGTTTGTTCGCCCTCTTGACAAGTTTCCTCCCAACTTCGAAACAAAAGCAATGGCAAACGGGAAAAGCGCCATCTCCCCGATGAAGAATGAACGCATGCTACTCGGCAGTCTCCTCAGTACGTCTTGGGCGATGTTCTGTGCAAATCCGCGAATCTCACTTCCGCTTAGATGCCATTCACAGAGCGGATCCCGACGTGATTGTCGGTCACGACTTTCTGGGTGTTTCGTTGGACGTCTTGTTGCATCGAATGAAGGAATTAAGGCCTGACCACTGGTCGCGAATCGGGCGTTTCCGCCGTTCTAAATGGCCTTCGATCGGGAAGCAAGGTTCAAATATCAAATTTCTCGCCGGACGGCTACTGTGCGACCTGGCTAGTGACGGAGCCAAGGTGAGATCGAGTTTTCCACCAGTAGGATTTTTTGTTTGCTGAGGCCCATGTAGTCTATGATCAGCTCTACGACGTGGTCATTGACAGAAATGTGCAAGACTCATCTGAACCGCTACCGAGAAGATATTGACCCAGACGATACCGCGAGCTACTTCGACGCTATGGTCAGCAAACCCGATCGTATGCTGACCTTTGTTCGCCACTGCGAGCTCGATGCCCATTACCACATGGCCATTGCCTCGAAGGTCCAGATCTTGCCTTTGACCAAACAGCTGACGAACCTTGCTGGGAATTCATGGTATACTTTCCGTTCGTTCGTTCTCTCGGGATCTCATTTCTGTCAGGAACAAAACGTTGAACGGTGGTCGTGCGGAGCGAAACGAATACATTCTTCTCCACGAATTCCATCGGCTCAAGTATATTTGTCCCGACAAGACATGGGGAAAGAAGTCGAAGCCTCCGCCTGAAGTTGAGGACGAAGAGGGTGGCAAGTCGACCAAGAAGAAGCGTGACAAGTATAAGGGTGGTCTTGTGTTTGAGCCAAAGCGAGGATTGTGGGATAAGTATATCCTGGTCATGGACTTCAATTCGCTATATCCCAGTATCATCCAAGAGTACAATATCGACTTCACCACAGTAAATGTCGACGAGGAATTTGTGCGTTTCCTACTTGTCATCTTTTGTTCGTCATCTCATCATGTTTAGGACGCCGAGGGCGAGGAGAAGATTCCCGATCCACCAGCACACGATGTCGCTCAGGGCGTTTTGCCACGTCTCATTAAGACCCTCGTCGATCGACGTCGCACCGTCAAATCGTTGATGAAGGACCGGTCGACGTCCGCTGCACAACTGAAGCAGGTAGGCTCCAATCCGTCTCCGCGTTTCCCTGCTGAAAATGTTCGCGCTAGTACGACATACGGCAGCAAGCACTGAAGCTTACCGCCAATAGTATGTACGGGTGCTTGGGTTTCGAATATTCACGATTCTACGCTCGGCCCCTTGCTGCCCTCACCACCTTCAAGGGTCGTGAAATCCTAACTCATACACGAGAGCTGGCGGAAAACATGGACCTTGATGTAAGAGAGTCTGAGTCGTGTACCGCTCAAACTGATCCAACATGTTTGTAGGTCGTCTATGGTGATACCGATTCCGTGTTCGTGAACACCAACGCGACCGAGTTTGACCAGGCGTTCAAAATCTCGGGCAAGTTCAAAAAGGCTGTCAATGAACAATACAAGCTGCTCGAAATTGATCTGGATGGCGTCTTTCAACGCCTTCTCCTTCTGCAGAAGAAGAAGTACGCCGCTCTCAAGGTGGAGGATGGTAATGGCACAAAGACTTCGACAGAAGTGAAAGGTCTGGACATGAAGCGTCGAGAATATTGCTCGCTGTCCAAAAACGTATCACAGTACGTGCTTTCGATTGCGCTGTTTGAAGCCCACTCATACCACCAAGGTACGTTTTGAACCAAATCCTTTCCGGCGACGCGCCAGAAGATGTGGTCCATAATATCCATCAATATTTGACCACGGTCGGGCAAAACGTGCGGGAGGAGAAAGTCAAGCTCGAGGACTTCACTGTTTACAAGGTCAGCCCGCACTCTCAACTCTTTGCTGAAACTAACTTGCAACAGCGATTGGGGAAAAACCCGGAGGATTATCCAGACGTCAAGTCCCAGCCCCACGTACAGGTTGCGCTGCGAATGAAGCTTCGCGGTGGCAATGCCAAGCTTGGCGATGTCATACCTTATGTTTTCTGTCTCGCAGAAGGCGAACAGACCGCGAAGACCGCACAGGCTGATCGAGCTAAACACCCCGAGGAATTCAAAAAGGTCGACTCCGGCCTGAAGCTTGGTATGCCGATAATCACTGGGTTCGTTGGGAATAACGAATTGTCTTGACAGACTTTGAGTATTATCTCGGACATCAAGTCCTTCCACCAATCGAACGATTGTGTGAACCAATCGAGGGTACCGACCGCTCTCGTTTGGCGGAGTGTCTCGGTGAGCTATCCGCTTCCCCGGTCTCTATTTTTTTTTCCTCAATCGCATCCCATAGGATTGGATCCCGCGCGTTATCGAGCTGCGGCTTCCAACTCAGTCGACGAACCTACTTTTTTCTTCTCTCGACTCGCAGATGTCCGACAGCGAGCGCTTTAAGGATGCCTCTCAATTCATCGTCCGTTGTCGACGCTGTAAGGTCGAGCTTCCGTTCGCCCCAATACACGACCGAGATGTACTGTTTCCCTCCCTTGCATGTTTACGTCCTAGCTTATTTTCGACCTTACAAGCATTCCATTTTCTTGCCGACCGGTCCTACGTGCCCTGCATGCAAGGAGCACATCAGCTTAGGCAGCCTGCAGATGCAGCTCGAGATACAGATCCGAGAACAAATTGCCAAGTACTACGAAGGGTGGACGGTGTGCGACGAGACAACGTGCGGACATCGCACGCGCAGAATGGGTGTCTGGGGCCGGCATTGTCTGCAGAAGGGGTGCAAAGGCACTGTCGTATTCGAGGTTCGCAGACTGCGTGCAAAATGGTTTGTGGACACCTCCAACTGATTCTCATTTAGTATTCCGACGCGCGGTTGTACAACCAGCTGCGGTACTACGCGTCCCTCTTCAACCCAGAGAAGGCCGCGAAGGCGATCATTGGCTCAACGAATACCGGTGTGTATCGTTTCCAATCGATCGGCAAAAAGTTCATTTCCGTGTAGACACCGTGAGCGCGGCGATTGCGAACAATCTCTCCCTTTTGCAGGCGATGGGAGCCTGTGTAGAGCGCCATTTAGACCAGTCTGCTCGCCGTTGGGTGGAGCTCAGTACCATTTTCTCCTGGATGAAAGTGTAACCATACCGTTTTGTATTTCTTTACCTGCTTTGTACCTCTGACTATCTGTTGTCGAATTTACTTAGAGTGCGTTCGGATCATCCCCGTTCCCGGTCCTGGGACGGGGGATGAGGGATCGGGAGCGCGGTCCGCTCGCTAATCCTCGCTAAACAAGTTATGTAACATTTTGAAACATCCAGTTTCCGTGAACACGGCATGAAAATACCAATCTTTTATGAGGCAGGAAGCTGTACAACTGTTCCATTCCAATTTTAAAAGCTCTAAGGATACTTCTAGAGTGATTCTAACCATGTTAATTTGCAGAATTCTGGTTTTAGAGCATTATCTACCCTTATCTATTTGTTATCTATTCATCAGCATGACAATCAATTGACGTGCCGTTGGCAAGGTACTTTGTTGGCCGGTTGCCGATCCCCCATCCCTGGGGACGGGGACGATCCGAACGCACTCTTATTGTAATATCGAGTTGGTGCACTTCCCTTCCGATGAATTGCAAATAAAACGAAGATACTCTATGCTACAATGCTATCCAAGAATACAGATGTGCCGACGAAAACAGGCTCGGAAGAGAAGGAAAGAAATCGATTAGGTCGAAGATTGCTGAAGCTTATCCTGCGGCCTGAAACTCCATATCTCCATGACGCTCTTCCCAGCGCGCTTGCACATAATGGCAATGACATCCCCGCCGCCATCATGCCCGTCCAGCACATCGCCACTGCTCGCGCCAAGCCCCCATCTCCGCGTCCTCGCTCGCCCCGCCAAAGCACACCTTCCACACGCTCTCGCCGCCCTGGCTCAGCTCGCGCACGTACAGACCGCTCGCGATCTCCCATAAGCGCACGCGCCCGTCGTTCCCCGCTGTGACGAGCCACCTCGCGTCGAATTGGAGCGAGGTCACAGAAGAGTCGTGTGCTGCGATGCGGTGCACTGCGGTGTAGGTCGAGAGCGAAAAGGTTATGACGCGCCCGTCGGACCCGCCAGTGACGAGGATCGGGTCAGGGTGCGGCGTAGAGGGCAGAGAGGGCGACAGCTGTAGCTGGCACACGAGCGCGGTGTGCCCCTGCAGAAGAGCGAGGCAGTGCCTGAAATGAGAATAAGCCGATTGTGCATGAAGAACAGATAACCACGCACCCGGTCAGAGCGTCCCAGACACGAACCGTCGTATCTAAGCCACCGGAAGCGATTCTGACGCCGTCAAAAGCGACAGAATAGATTTGGTGGAAGTGGCCACGGAGAACGTGAATACACTTTCCGGTGTCTAAATTCCACACGCGACATGTCGCGTCGTAGCTGCCGCTCACGGCCTTGTTCCCGCAGACATCTAGACAACGGACGCTGCCCGTGTGACCGGACATTGTTCGAACCAAGCGGCCGCGTTGTACGTCCCACACTCTCAGCGTCGAATCCCGCGAACCAGTGACCGCAATGGGTCGATTGTGGAGCATCTTCAAGCACCGAATCGTCGAGGTGTGCCCAGAGAGCACATGGATCGGGTACCCGGACCGTACATCCCACACGCGCAGCACTTTGTCGCAGCCCCCGCTGACGACAAGGGAATTCGGCTGACCCCATCCATCGGACGCGGAGCAGGGAGAGCTGCGCTTGCCGGGGAATGGAACAGGAACCGTCTCCCCAACGGGAAAGTCGAGCCCGAGCGGCGTGCGCCACATCGTCGGCACAGTGTCCGCACCGGTCGTGTCGAGCGGCTCGCCAACCCAGGAGCCCCCGCGGCCAACGAGACAGACCCCCCAAACCCCTGCGTCGTGACCGACCAGTGTGCGGGCAAGAACACCTGTGCGGCTGCTGAATACGTGGATCCTGCTGTTCGCGAGGCCGACGACGACCCAATCTTGATCGAGAGCGACGGATGTAATAACGTCGATGGAATTTAAGGCTCCTCCGCCGTTGGGTGGGGGCGGTGTGGGAGCCATGTGATGTGAGCGAAGAATGGTACCCCCGTAACGCCAGTTCATCACTAACAGAGATAGATGAGCACCAGTGATGGTTTCGACATTACGACGTACTGGTGCTATATGACTGCTTGAAATGCAGATAATATGAGAACTCAGATGGCAATTGTCTTGCAGGGGGTATGGTCGGTGCCTTTGCTTTCCGCTTTTTCGCTGCAAGCCATTGCTGAGGCGGATCCATCGGGAATGATGCGAACTCTTCCATTTCTTCCAGCGGTTCGTCGTCTTGGTCATCCTTGCTACGGCCATCGGGCATAGTCTTGGGCTCGCGGCTGTTGAAACCAATGCGCATACACATGCCCCGCCAGATGGATTCGTCTGCAACCATTGCTTTCCAACGACGACTCACACGAGCGGCTCTCGCCAGGGTCCGAGGCTCGTCAATGAAGCTGAGAACCATCAAGGCGAGTTCTGTCGGCAAATCGGCAATGAAATCGCGCTTGAGGAGTGGTGCGATGGTCGTAGAGACGAAAAGAAGCTCCCCCGGGCTGAGGGAGTGCAAAAGAGATGCCAGATATTGCTGGCGTAGCGCAGGATTTTGAGGTAACGCGACAGGCATTGAGGGGAAAGTATCCGAGTCTGGACCCGGGGACGCTGCGGGCGTCGGGGGCGAGAGGATTGGGACCATGTACACAGTGGAAGAGGAATCCATGCCGGCCATGGAGGAAGAAGGAGAAAGCAGGTTATAAGAAGTGATCCTTCCGCTTGGCAGCCTTATTGCTTCCGAGCCATAATTAAATTTTTTTCTGACACGGCATCTCGCTTGCCCTCCTTCCGCCGCATGCAAGCGCATGCAGCGTGCAGCATGGTGTTTGATGGTTTCTTTCCTTCGGGCTGCTACTCGTTCCCTGGCCTTTCGAATTTACTGGAATTTTTCGGAATTTCTCCTCCGCGCTCTCCCGCGAAGCAGCACCATTCCCAAGGCCGACGTTTTCTGACATCTGTGTCGTGGTAGTGATACGCGTATGGCTGACAGGGCGAACAGTGGCACGAAACGCTCGACTTGCCTGTCAATATGGCTTCTGAGCAACCGTCAAGTTCTCCGAATCCCAAAATAATATAATCATTTGTAGTGGTCACCACTCTACTCTGAACGCGCGCGGCTAGTTTGCTTGTCTTTCTACACCCGGATTCGGGTTCAACCAAATAAACGGCAACCGTTTTTCGCAAGTGGAGCTCAAGATAGGAGCAAGATTTGGTGCCGCATCAGCCTAGGACCAGTCCTTCGGCTTTCAAGTTACTTCCCTGGACAATTTTCGGTAGAGGGCCGATACCAGGCGGCCGCCGACGAACTGCTAGCTATTTTAAAGAAGCATGCAAATGACTTGCTTCCATTCTGCATCTTGTGGCGGATCTTCGGAATTATGGGTCCAATGAGCTCATATTCGCTTCTCAACGGCTAATTCGGTGCAGTGGCACTTCCTTCTGCAGTGGAGCGATTTACAGCGCTGAGGCGCGATTTTTCGTATGCGTTGGGCAAACACAACGAAGGAAGCACGACTGGAACATCTGCTACCGTGCTGCTCACCTCTACCGCGGAGAGATGATTCAGTTATGAAAAAACCGGCGATCGGGCAACATCGACTTATGCTCTTTCCTTGACCGACACACTTGGGACGGAGAGGCAGACTACGCCCTGACAACCTCAAGTGATTAACGGACGTGGGCTATCGAGACGCTCTGAAACGACTCGCCGCATTCCTTGACTTCAAGAGGAGAAACTTGCAAAAAAAAACTCGAATGCCAGCCAGCGGTTTATTATTCTTTCTGCGTCCACTCTACCGTGGAACTCTTGACGGGGACACATTGCCCTCGCGTCACGGATGCCTACATCTCTTTTCATTGGTACACATTGGTACATGAACACGAGTCGGCAGAGCGTGCAGGTGAAGATAAGTGAACAGGTGGTCGGATGTCCGTAGTATACAACAATTCTGTATATGGCTACGGGACCCGCTATGTCAAATACGCTTCCTCTTCCTTCACTGCCGTGGATTCCGATACAGGACACCCCTTCACATCCTTCCTTTCACAACAGACGCTGCATCCTGAATCCATGCATAGGAATAAATATATTCAGGCAACTACGACCTTGTTTGCATATCTTACTTTTGGTCTTACATTGCCGCTCTGGTGAAAATTCTTGCGTGAAACTTGGCCAAGATCGTCGAGGACCGTGCGGCTTGTCTTTTCAGGTCGTTGAAATACACGCAGGCCCCCAAAGGCTACCGAGGTCGATTTTCTAATCGTGCTGAGTTGCGAAGTTTTCGCTGAAGATATTAGTGAAAAATCTATATCGTGTTTCATACGCTTTCTCATTCGGTTGGTGAGTGAAAAATGTACGAAAGACAATAGAAACTTTTCATCAATATTTTCCGCGAAAAATTCGAATCTTCCCTTCAATGTCGCATCGGGTGTAGCCGCGGTGTTGCTCGTGACATTGGGTTCCCTGACTCAAGTAAATTAGGATGGCATGTGTGTGCGACTGAACTACCGACCGTAAGCAGGGCACCTGGCTCACGCGGGATTCAACCCCCATAAGCGCTGGCTCAGTGCATTCCTGCTCAAGCAACCTTGCCGCTATCTCGTGAGTCCATAGAAGGACATTGGAGTTCGGTGATTCCAGCAACGCCAAAATAGGGTTCAACGCCTTTGCAGTGACAACAGCCTGTGCGCCGTCTGGCCAGCGCGCCAGCTGGGATAATGCGTAGGCAGCCCCCGCAATAACTCCAGAATCTTTGCCGCTGAGAATGCAAATTGAAATTTTGGTGAGCTTGAAGAGCCATCGAAACTTACCACAAGTAAGAAACCAGCGGTACACAAAGGTTTTGCTTCAGAATGGCCGGCACAATGGACTCGTGGCCAGCGAGTGTTCCCACCAGATAACAAGCCCATTCTGGAACATGTAGATTCGGTGGTTCAACTAATGCTAAGATGGCGGCGAGGCTATCTGCATCAATGATGGCCTGCGCACCCTCTTCCCAGTGCGCAATGTGAACCAACGCGTTCGCGGCCCACTCGACGACTTCAGGGTGTTCGTCGCTAGATGAATATGAGGACTCCTTTCCAAATAAAATTATACAATATACCGCAAAAGGGAAACCAGGCGTTTGCAGGGTTTCAGTTCTAGAACTGCCTGTGTAGGAGGCTCATGTTTTGCCAATCTTGAAATTAACTGGCAAGTCCATTGTCGAATCTGGACGTAAGGAGAGTCAAGTAAGACCAAAACATGGTCCTGGAAGCGTGCTTCGACAACAGCTTGCGCGCATTCAGGTGAATGGGCAACCTCAGTTAAAGTACTTATGGCCCACAAAACAACATCAGCGTCTTCGTCGCTAATATTTGCCTTGAAAAAGAGAAGCAAGAAATAAAGTAGACACAAACTCACCGCATGAGGCGCACCAGCTGTACATAGACCTGTGATTGCCAGATGACGGAGGCAGTGGACTCGTACAACACCAATTTTTCAAACAACAATCTGTACAAAGCACCCAGATTTTCTTCGTCTGGCGTCCCGAGCATTTCTGTGATGTAGCTGAAAGCCTCCGAGTTCACAATTGTACGGGCGTCGTCCTCGAATGTGGCTCGATCCACCAAGTCCCACAGAATTGCGGCCTTAGTGGAACGCCAGACATAGTCCCACCTGCAGCGTACACCATGAGCTAACCAGGTCGATGAGGACCTCAATGGCGCCTACGGAAAATATGAACAGTATATTTCTAAAGTCGCCCCAGAGAGCGGGTCATCGCGGTGCTCTGCGATGAGTTCCAGTGCCTGTTGGTGATACATCCATCTCAACAGCGGTTTTGCCATTGTATGAATGTTGACTGTTGGCCCCTGGAGCCCTGGGTTACGATCTGACCACCAACTAAAGATGCTTGTGCGACTTTCTTGACGAGTTAATGGCTGCATAGTGTGAGAGACCCAGCGTCTATTTTTTGAGCGAGTCTTCTTGACGTTTTCAGAAGATGTCCATGGGAAAGTTGTGAATTGCTATGCATGCGTTGCTTGCCCGGAATATTGCAGAGGATTGCAGCCGTTGAGACGTCAGGCCACCACAGAAATGGTTGTTCAACCTCGTTGAGTCCAAAAAAAAAATGTCAAAGTGAGCTATGCGCGGAAAACGAGTCCAAAAATTCCAATCATCTTGTGCACCATTCGCCTCCAATCTCCCTGAAAAATTATAAAGACTATCCACCTGGGGAATTTTGTGTCTCAAAAAGCCAACGGGTCGTCGAGAAATTGTCGAGAAAGCTGCTATTTCGACATTCGAGGTGTGAGCAAGGAGCGCAGCACAGCCACTCGGATGCCGGTCCGATGCCTTGGCATCAAACGTCGAGCTCGCCTCAATGCTGACTAGATGGACTCCAGATTGAAATAATCGTGGAAGAGCTTCGCTTCAGCCTTCAGCTTTTGGTCTACTTGGGCGAATATATTTCCCCCAATCTTCGTAGCTGCTGTGTCGAGAACAGATATCAACCTCGAGGCCCTTATCTGCCCGGCGCCGATTCTTGCACCCACGGCTACTTCTTCCTATCCGAGCCCCACTTGACTCTCACCCTAGTCCATCTCACCCTTCCATCGACGATATCGCTATGCTCAAGCCTAAGTTTAGCTCCCTGGTGCCATCGGAGCTGGGAGGCTGGATACAAGACGTCCTGGATATCGACAAATCTCAGTTGGGATCCAGCACAGTAGTCGGCCTAGTTCTGCTCTGTACTATCGGGCTGTTTGTGGCTTGGAAGCGCCGAACCTCTGTTGCAGCAAAGGCTAGTACTGCTCGTCCTGAGAAAGCTGTCTCTCGAAGTTCGAATCCAAAACGTCCTTTTGGAGGTGCGAACATCTACTGTTTCGTTGTCTTCGTACGCCACTCAATGTATGTCAGAATGGCTTTTCGCAACCCTTCACTTACCCGGAATTCGAACCATCATTATTCGCGCCAAGTGAAATTAAACCACAGATGTACCGCCCGTTCAGGTGGGGCGAATATCAGTGCGTATTTTCATTCAACAGAGCCATTCATCCCCATGGCTGATTCGTAAATCTACCAGCGTCACAATGGGAATTCGCAGTATGCAGTGGGGAGAGTGGATTGAGGTGCGTTCTCTAGACAGGCTGATTTTGCGGGGATAATTGTTCTTTGAATAGCTCGATGACCAGTACAATTCATACCATCGCATCCGAAAGGACCGCGTCGAACGAAAGGGCGAGAAGGTTGTACAAGTATTGTCGCCTCTTACTCGTGTACGCGACGATGGGGAACCGGTGCATATCGGCGGAGGTGCTGCAGCAGGTGAGATGGTTCTACGATTCGTTTTGACGAGACGCTCACCTACCATGCAGCGATAGAGCTGGTGCACGAGTTAGCCGAATACCTCTCACGTCGTTATCCCATGACGTTCGAAATCACCCGCCACCCGTTAATGGCGGATTATCCGGCAGGATGGGGCGGAGCGACACCGATTAAGAGTGTGCGCATTGTTCATCTGGAAGAAGAGTTTGAACTGCCCCCTGCCTCTTTCTCTGAATCATATTGAGAGCGAAAAAATCGATATCCAGCGAGAAGGAGCCGAGGCAATGCGCATTGCGGGGCTTCTTATCCAGGATGACCTTGCTCTGATGATTGAAGGATCAGATGGTGGCTACTACTTCATGGCTGGTGCCATTATAGTGCCCGGTTTGCCCTTTTGTCTGACGACTGGCTTTCAACTCAATGCAAAGCCAAGGTTTTTGGCGCATGGAAGATAAAATCGGGATGAACATGCAACAGATACACATGAGCGGCAATGTTCCTCAATGTGCGCAATCGATTTGTTCTCATCCTTCACTGAGACTAATCAAAACTTGGCTCAGATGAAGAGAAATTGCAGCTTTCGCTAGAACGGTTCTTTCGCAGGTTGGCGGTCGACAAACCAGTGGTCCGAAATAACTACTTCGTCCAAATCTCTCCGCCGCCGTCCGATACACCTTCGATTGATCCAGATGAACTTGCATGGGGCGAGAATGTTTTGGGTTCCGAAGACGAGTATGGTGGCACAAAGGGCTCATCTTTCGGAAGCCCACCGGTCTTGGTTGTCACGCCTCAAACTCTGAGGTTTTTTTCTTTTCACCGTTTTTGTTCAGATAATTTCAACCCTAAACAGATTGCGTACGGAACGCCAGACGCTCCGGCGTCTTCCACGGAGCGGGGCAATCGCGTTTACAGTTCGCACATACTTGGTACCTGTTGAAGAACTTGCGCAAGAGCCTGGCATTGCCGCTCGGTTTGCTTCCGCAGTGCGCAGCTGGCCTGAAGGCGTCCGGTAAGTTCATTCGAGGTTCAACGGTGAAAATCCAATTGCTCACGGAATAAATTTTGTCTCTTTCTAGGGAATACAAAGGCGAGCGTCGTTACGGAGAAGTTCTGGTACGTTATTTGGACGAGATGGCGGGGCGCGAGAAGGAAGAAGCGGAAGTGAAGCCATACCCATACTGAATGGTTCATTTCACCAACCTGGTGAGCGTATCGTACTTACCGAAATTTCGCTCGCTGTGAGGAGATGCTTCATGCTCCATTGAATAATCACAATTCGCTCCGTCAATTGTCTTTTTGCCTTCCGGATGAGTTTTTCACTATGTTGAGCGACTGTGGCGTAAATGAGGCCGCAAGAAGCGGAGACTGTTGAACGCAGTGGTGAAGCAACCGTGGGACTTGTATTTGCCTTCTTTTCGTCTCCCTCAAATCGGCTCAGCGCGCAACAGCATACCACAGCCAGGCTGGTATCCGACGGAAATGCACGGGTTTCGGACGAAAATCGAGATGGTCCTGAACCGGCTGCTCGATGCGAATCATGTCTCAAACGCGAGACGGAGCTGCCGTCTGAAGCGAATTTGAAACGATGCCATGACTGTAGGCTTGCGATGTACTGTGTACGCACATTATTCCCGCGACTGTACTCGATAATACTCAAATTTCTCTAGAGCAAAGAGTGCCATTGGTGAATGGCCTGGCCGACGCACAAGGCCTTTTGCAAACAGCCGAGCTTGAATCCTTTCCATCTCATAAATTCCGAGGGTAGTAAGATTCAACCAGATAACTTTCAGGACGATTCGAAAATCTCGGATGGTCAATTCGCAAGAAACAGAAAATATCCTTCGAGGTACACTTCCCGAAGCTGTGCATATTGTTCAAAAACGGAGAAGCAGTTGCCCCCGGGGGCTGTTTTGAAGTCTTGTCAATGCAGGTCTATACACTACTGTGTATGTACCTTTTCAAGATCTCTCGTTGAATTGACTTATGACAGGGGTAAAAATGCCAAAAACAAGACTGGCACAATCACAAGTTGCGTTGTTAAGCCAACAATTTGGCCCGAGTTCAAGCGCAAAAAAACTAAGTATCCTCAAAGGTTAAACGATTTGCCAAAGGTGCGTATTATTCTTCTGCAGCGAAACAACTATCCCACCGTGATTCAGTTCTACGACTCATTCAAATGTGAGGTATGTGAGACGACTTAACGGACACTTCTAAGATTGAAAATTTTCGCAAATGTAGCTCGCGGATTGCGCTATAAGCTGCCTGAATCTCCAACTGAATCCAAACGCTTGGAGAACTCATATCTTCGAGGTCTGCCTCAGATATGTACCAACGAGAAACAAGGCGATCAAACGGTTCGACGTAAAGTATTGTCGCGGCCGCAAAATCTCAGAGCTCAACGACCCGACCCTGGAGCGTCTCATTATAACCCAAAGCTGAAGCGTTTGATCGAGACACTGTCTTCTCGTGAACCTTTCCCATTGTGTCGCTATAAGGGGAGATCCTTATGACGACAACACGCAATCCGGTTGTGTCGTTTGGCAGTGCAGGGTAGATCTCCACTTCGGCAGATGGAATCCCAGGTGGGAGAGTAATTTTATCGAGTCCATCAAGCTTGTGCAAGCTGGGGCACCGAGGCCGAGAAAATCTCTAGGAGGGAATTAGACTTCAATTATAAATTGAAGAAAAAGCATGGTCCGTAGCACCAACTATTGGACAGTGACACTGACGGTTTTTAGCAGCAAGAGACTCGTAACATCACATCACGAACTATGATCAACCATCCTACTCAACTTCCTTCGTTCAATTGTTTTGGCGTGTCTTATCAGTGAATCAAGGCGTCCGGTAAGCTCAACCGAAGTCTGATGGTGAAGATTCAATCGCTCACAGAGCACACTTTGTCTTTCTCCAGCGAATATAAAGGCGAATGTCGTCACGGAGAAGTTTTGGTACTTGACCAGATGGCGGGGCACGAGAAAGAAGAAACGGAAGTGAAGCTATATTCTGTACTGAATGGTTCATTCCCCAAGTTTCACAAACCTGGACGAGCGTGTCGTACTGAAATTTTGTTTACTGTGACAGTTAAATCCCCCACTCAATACTTATCATGCTCCGACAATGTGTCTCAAGCGAGCGTTTTCCGATGTGATGAAACGGCGTAGGTAAAGGATTCAGAAGCGGGAGGCCGGTGAACATTGGATTCAACTGGCATCAGTGGCCATTCAACCGTGAGAATTTTATCCGTTGTCATCAGTGGCATTTCAACCTTTCTCCGACTCAAAACCGTCCCGGTACGCAACAACATAACACCTTCCCAATCGCACTAAAAGACCGGATTCAGGTTTGACATGAGTCATCTGACGAGAACTTATCGTTCATTCAACTTTTATACAGTTTGGAGCCCAAGCCAGGCTGACCGAATTGGACGCCAAGCCTGCGATGGCGTTGCAAATGCAAGAGGTTTCGGATGAGATTCAGCGTGTTATTGATGAAAACCGAGAAGCTCCTGGATCTGCTGATAGGACCGATCCCGCTCGATGCGAAACGTGTCTCAAAAGCGAGATGGAGCTACCGTCCGAAGTGACCTTGAAACAATGCAAGGACTGTGGGCTCACGATGTACTGTGTGCGCATAATTTTAATCATGCGTCTTCCGGAGTCAATGCGATCCAATTCTCTCTAGAGCAAAGAATGCCAGCGAAAGGCCTGGCCGGTGCACAAGGCGTTTTGCAAACAGTAGGGCTTGAATTGTCTCCAGATAATGATCTCCAAGGACGATAAAGAACAACAGGACGACTTGGACGGTGAATATAAAAGGAACAGAAAATACCCTCTGATCCACTATTCTAAGAAGTGCGGAGGCTGTGAGAAAACGCAGAAGCAATTACCCTTCGGCCTCGATTTGAAGGATTGCCAGTCTTGCAGGTCAATACAGTACTGTGTATATGCATTTCGAAGATCTTTCTCCACTCGTATGACTGACTCATTCATTCAGGGACACGAGTGCCAAAAACAAGACTGGCGCAACCACAAGGTTCATTGCAGAACCAACACTTTGATGCGAGCTCAGCTGCAAGACACTAAATATGCTCAAATGATGGATGATTTAAAAAAAGTGCGCATTGTTTTTCTGCGACGAAATATTTATTCACTCGTGCGTGAACTAGTTCGTTAACTCATTCCAATGTGAGATAAGACGTTTTCACTGTCATTTCGGGTCAAATTCGAAACTTATTATAGAGTAGATTGGGGATTGCGCTGCGTACGGTCTGGAAATCCAAATGAATCCCGACATTTGGAAAACCCATATATTCGAGATCGGCCTTCAATATTTACCATGGAGGTGAAGCCGGTCAAGCGGTTCGACGTGAAGTACTATTACGGCCGCAAAATCTCAGATCTTAACGAACCGGAGCTGGAGCGTATGATCGTATACCCGGAAATGGAGCATCTGATCGAGACTTTGACCCCCGGTGAACCATTCCCATCTCGTATCGTTATAAGGGCGAAGCCTTGCGACCCAAAAGAGAAATTCGCCTGTCTTGTTTGGGAGACCAGAGCAGATCCCGACTTGGGCAGATGGAATCCCAATTGGGAGAGAGATTTCATCGAGTCCATCAAGCTCGTACAAGCTGGGGCACCCGGGTTGAGAACAGCTCCAGACCAATTAGACCCCCGCTACAAAAGGAAGCAACGTGGTAAGCATGAGTAACGATTGAAGGTGACTCGCTGACTGTTTTCAGCACCAAAAGACTAATAACAACACATCCCTGTTTTCTGTTCAACTTACTCGTTCAATTTTTTGTGTGTGTTGTATCAGTGAATAAAGGCCCATTTGGACGTAGTCAAAACACACGTGTCTAGCGACTCCTTCCTTTTTGAGCGGCTGGTGGGATAGATCTATATCGGGACAGATCCGAAATCAGAGGTGGTCTTTGAGAACGTTGCGTTGCTTCCGTCTTGCGCGCATTGCCAGCCATGTCGACACCTCCTGTGTTCAAAATCGCCCCTACAGCGCAGAAGTACGACTGGGGCAAGATCGGCACTAATTCCAAAGTCGCCCAGTTTGCAGCGGCGTCCAAAATCTCTGGATTTGTGCTTGAGGAATCCGCGCCTTACGCCGAGGTACTGCGTCTGTGTGCGATGCGGGTTGTTGTTGACCTTACTTAGCTATGGATGGGAACTCATCCGAAATCTCCCTTCGCGTGTCTTGGCCTCCAATACTATTCTTTCGGAGCATCTGGCAGCTCACCCAGAGCTGATAGGAAAGCCTGTCGCCGACCGATTCGATGCCTCCGGTGGAAACCTACCCTTTTTATTCAAGGTTCTTGCCATCGAGAAGGCACTCAGTATCCAGACACATCCTGATAAAGCCACGGCCGAGATTCTATTTGCTCAACAACCGGACATTTACAAAGGCGCGTTACTCCATCCCCGAGCGAAGAAACTCCGTTTAATTTTTCTTCACAGATGCGAACCACAAGCCTGAAATGGCTCTTGCACTGACGCCATTCTCTGCATTGTGCGGTTTCCTCCCACTTCCAACAATCGCAATATACATCCGTACTACTGCCGAGCTTACTGCTCTCATCCCTCCAGCGATCGTAACCGACTTTTTGGCTATCGCCGGATCCTCCAACCCTACGGGTCCCGCAGAAAAGGCTGCTCTCAAGAACCTATTTGCAGCGGTTATGACCGCCGATGAAGCTTTGGTGAAATCTCAGCTAGACCTTCTCGTGGCCAGATACAAAGCTGGAGGCGCCAAAGTTGAGGGAGAATCCCAGGACGTTGTCGATCTGGTTCTCCGTCTCGACTCGCAATTCCCTGGCGACATCGGAATTTTCTGCTCATTCTTGCTCAACTACGTCCACCTCAAGCCCGGCCAGGCGATCTTCCTTGGTGCAGGAGAGCCCCACGCCTATATTTCGGGTGGTATGTTTTTTCTCCTTCCACGCACTTCGCCGAGTCTAATTGATGTGACATTTTCTATCAGACATCATGGAATGCATGGCCAACTCGGACAATGTTATTCGCGCGGGACTCACACCGAAACTGCGGGACATCCCCAACCTGGTGTCGGGTCTGACATACGAGGCTGCGCCACCGAGCAAGCACGTCGTCTTCCCGACATCGTTCCGCTCCTCCGAGTGCAGCACGCTCTACGACCCGCCCATTCCCGAGTTCTCCGTCGTACAGGTGTTGGTAGACGCCGGGGAGAAGGAAACGCACCCTACAGTTGCAGGGCCAAGCATCGCCATAGCTACGGAGGGTGCTGGATCTGTGAGCTGGACTGGTGCTTCTACCATGTTGAGCGTCAGCCAGGGAGACGTGTTTTTCATTGGCGCGGACACCGAAATATCGTTCTCAAGTGTTTCTGGACTAACTGTATATCGCGCCTTCGTCGAGGCGAACTAGATCGAATAGAAATTGTACCATGTATATATGGACAGATCTAGAGCACAATGGACCCATTATAAAAACGAGAAACAGCCTGCTCATACTATGGACTTCATGATCATCATTCTCGTCCCAAGCTCTCTGCACAACTGGGACGCAAAATAAACTGGATATGATGCAAATCGAACTACTGCACATCTTTCGAAATAATTTATACCACAAAAAAGTTCATCCACCTATGTATCTGTTTGCTCATCTGATTTTACGCCTTGCAATTACTCTTGAACCTCCACATAATTCGCTGTACCGGTCCGTTAACGAAAACGTTCCAAAACGACGACAAGAAGCATCACTCACCAGGGAACAGCCCCACGTTGCCGGCGCTGTCTTTGCCTTGCCACCAATCATCCGACGCTGCTTCGATCTCGACGATGTAATCGCCCTCCTTGAATGAAATCTCGTTGTCTTCGGCCGCGTCATAGCTAGGCAAAGTTCATTAATCTCGACGGACTGGGAGAAGGAAGAGGGCACGCACTCGTACAGCGCCACGGCGACGACACCTTGGTCCGCAGCAGGCTCCGGCTCAGGGGTCGGCGCGCGCGGAGGCGGGGGGAGGCGCAGCAGGTGCAGCGGGCTAAACGAATGCGACTGTCAGCGTCAACGCCGGGGTGCTTTTCAATGAGCGAAAACTAACCGGCGGCGGGGGGGGCGGGGGCGGGGAGGCGGGGGAGGCGGAGGGTGGCGCCGTCTCTGGTTCTGGCTCGGGTTCGGGTTCGGGCTCCTGCTGCGCGCCTCTCAACGAGCTCAACATAGTTCGCAGGGAACAAGCCGCTCTTCCCTCCGGGACCAACGCCGCTCCACCATCCTTCATCGACCTCCTCGATCTGCTCGACAAGCTCGCCTTCCGTGAGGTTCATCTCGTTATCCTCCGCGGCCTGCGAGAGGGTTAAGTTACGAGGACATGGAGTGCGGGAGGAAGGACACGCACCTCGTAGTCGTACAAGACAACCGCGCATGTACCTTGTCCGGCGGCGGCAGCGGCCGGAGGAGGGAGGAGGGGGAGGTGGAGGTGGCTGAACGGGCTCTGGCTCTGGCTGATGCGTGGGCATCTGAAAATGTAAGATTGAGATCACCGGCGTCGGTGTGTAGTGGCACTTACCGGGGGTGGGGGTGGCGGGGGTGGAGGCGGTGGGGGGAGGAGGCGGCGCCTCGGCTTGCGGAGCAGGAGCAGGAGGTGGGGGAGGTGGGGGAGGCGGAGGGGGAGGCGGCTGAAGTAGGCTTCGATGAGCAAAACTGAGTACAAAAAAATTCAAGGTCACTAACCGCATACTCTTCCTCCTCTTCCTGTTCGTTCTCCCACTCAGGCTCAGCAGGTGCAGGAGGCGGGGATGGGGGCGGGGGGTGGTGCTGGAGCCGCCGGCGCCGGCGCTGGCGCCGCAGCTCCAAAGTTACGTGGTGTACTCGAGGGAGGAGTTGGCCTCCCAAAGGCCGGCGCACTAGACTTGAACACAGGCGCGGATGGGGCCTGGAACGTGGCGCCTCGACTCTGCGCCTCTTCTTCCTCGGCTCGTTTCTTCGCCTGCGCCTGTCGTTCGCTCCAAGTCAGCTTCTTCCCGCCACTAGGAGCTGGGGCCGGAGCGGGCGCTGCCTGTGCTTGTTGTTCGAACGCAGCAAAGGGATTCTTGAGTTTCTTCGGTGCAGGGAGCGAGACAGGTGTATAAGCCGTGCCGACAGGCGCAATACGGTCTTCTTCTGCTGGCTTGGTGGGCACATTGGATGATACAACCGGAGCAGGAGCCTTCGGCGTGGGCGTCTGACGCATCTTAGTCGACTGTAACAAAGAGAAAAGCGAAACCTTACAGATGCAGCAAAAACGGGCCGGGAGGCAGCGGGCAGCACCGGAGGACGAGAAGCAGCTGGTGGAGGCGGAGGAGGTGCCGGTGCAGCAGCGGCCGGTTCCTCGTCCCATGCTTCATCCGGGGCCGTCGTCCTCTTATCGACAGATCGGCCATACAGCGATGCAGCAGATACCGCTGGTTTGGGGGCTCCGAATCCGGGTCGGGGAGCCGCGGGAGGAGGCGGCGCGGAAGTTGCGGGAGTTGGGCCCTTGCGAAGCGTGCTGATGTCGGGTTTGCCGATTGGAGTGTAGTTGGTCCCTACGGGCGCGATCGGCTCAAAATTTGCGCGCCTTCTCGTTGTGAGCAGAGTACTTGGCACCGGAGGCAGCCTCAACACGAGACATGATCAGCGCGGGTGCAACATCGGACTACATAAAAGTTAGATTGCGGGCAGGAGAACATAAAATCTCGTGTACCTCATTCCTAGCATTAAGTACGACGTGCGTTCCGCGCAAAAAGCTAGCAACCGCATTTGAATGTGTGTGGAACAACCCTTTCTTCTGCTCGGGCACTCCATCGCCACACCAGTTGATCTGAACGAACTTGGGAAGTTTGCTCTGCAATTGGGCGGATTAGCAAGAACATCGGAATCGATTTCAACTCACATTTGGATCTATCACTCGGGCAAAAGCGTATTGAATCCTTGAATTCCAAGTAAGATATGTTGATGTTATGCTGCGCACAAAATTTACCTTCCATCGGAGAATTCCTCTTCAAGTTCTTCAAGTCCACCATCGCCGGTAGATTGGACCTTGAGGTCGTTTGTTCCACCCTCGTAGGTCAGAAGAACCCAGTCTATGCCGCGTGAGTTGAGAACATTCAGGTAGGCATCGTTGATGTCTCTGCTGGATAAATTGACCTGGAGAGACATTCTCCAGATGTGTTTAAAGAGTCTAAGAACAGCCGAACAAGATGAGAGCGAACAAGAACCAGAAACCGCAGCCTTTGCAAAGTCACTGCGCAGTGCGCACTGCCAGTGGTGAAGACGATACGACGATTATGTCATATCGAGGCTTTCGGCGATTGCCGGTGGTACTTCACCACTTCCTTTCTTCCAACCAACGCTGGCCAGAATACACTCGGCCTCTCGGACGCAGAGCATACCAATTCCTTCCATTCTTCGTGCCTCAGAATATCCCTGTCCAATGGAGAATTCTGAAATCACGGAGGTTTTCGGTCTTTTGCCTCAGGGAGACTAGTGTTCTCCACCTTCATTCGTCTCTGACCATTCAAAGTCATGATGATGCTGGCCTCTGAAGCAATGACAATCTCTAGACCCACCTCGACTCCGATGTATGGACGAATTATCCGGTATATTAATTCACTGTTCAGTCTCCAGAAAATCGAGCTTGACATCGATATACCAGCCAACCATCAAGCTCTAGCGCTACAACCCTGTCGTAGGTCGCGTCACCATGTTCCCTCTCGGAATAAGGAAACAATGCCCCCACGACTTGGCAGAACTGGGCCATGATCTATAAGACTCGGGAGACTACACAGGTGCACTGATGGCGTACGTTTGACTTACGATTTTGAGTCGTAAGGTTTGATTGCGCAAACATTAATGCATTCATACAATCGGGCCACTTACAATTTCATAAGACAGCGAAACTTAAGGATTTCTTAGGACTGATGTGACGTGATGTGCCCCTTTCGGACTTCGTCCGGGAATGTGAGCAGGACAGCGCAGCTGGCTTTCCCTCTTCCGCGGTTTGTTGTATGCAACGAGAGGACTAATAGTCATATATTTCAAGCTAGATAGAACATAGTAGATACAATATAGTAATATTACAACAGTCCACTGCACGCGTCACCACCATCCCGCGAACTATGGATGAGCAGGCTGGTAATGGCATTAGCACTCGCATTCGCGGCATCGTGCTCACCTTCCTGCGAGTGTGGGTGGAGGGGATGAGATGGAAGCCTACAACACTTATTAGTTACATCATGAAAGAATGTCAAGTGGTAACACGAACCAGTGCACCGAGAGCCTTCAAGTAGTGCGTGTTGCTGAATTGTCGCGAGCCATCTTGGGGAAGGGACTTGAAAAGGGTCCATTAAATTTGAGTTTGCTGCAAAGAACCCCCGAGAAACTAGGTAGTAAGTTACAGTTGCACACCACAGACTTTTGAAGCGCAGAGATTTTTGAAGGCACTTGCGGCCAGTTGCAGGAACTTTGAAGCTTGAGCTTGCAGAACCAAGTAGAGCAGAACCAAGTAGAGTCTTGAGGGTGGGAGTCAAGCGCAGCTTTAAAGTTGCTAGGCTTGAGGGAGGCAGAGGTAGGGTCAAAGTGCGAGGAGCGAGACAGAGGCAGAGACGAGTCGACGTGGCAGTCAACAGCACGTGTTGTCGGACTTTGAATGAGTTAGCAGATTTTTTTTTGCGCCGATGTGCCCCACATCGGACCGCTGATCGTTACCTCTGGTGCCGGCGCGGCATCTTAAGGAAATCGTAAGCCATCAAAAAACTAAGAAAATCGTACACGGCATTGCAAGAAAGTCTTACAACATCATGATCTAGGATTTTCTTACGAAAAGTCCACGGAAAACTTAAGACTCGATCGTACATGAACTGTACATCAGCCAATCTTACGATTTCACAATATTTCTGTCTGGCTGTGTAGCTTTCGCTCAGTTCCTCGAGCCACGGCCAGTCCCTCTCCGTTCCTCTCTTTCCACGGACAACTCGCTGGCGAGCTCTGTGCAGCAGCGATACATCACCATCGAAATGCACTTAGTCTGGATTCAGATAGGACTGCAGCATGGCGACTAAGCGATCCTTTGTCGTCGTGTTTCTCTTCGGCGAGCAAATCCTCGCGAGCGTTCTGAGTCAAGGTGGCAAACAGCGCGTTCCCGAGGTGGATAGTCGAGCTTGCAGCTCAGTTGCCCTCAAAACTTGCCCCACGAGCCGCCACCAGCCTATGTTGGTAACGAGCCCGTGTTTTTCTCGTCATTGAACCCTTTCCAGAGATTCAAAGTCAGAGATGACGGAACAGTTTTAGATGATTCAATTGCGGTTTGTCAATGTCCGTCAAATTTCCCGACCTTGCAATATATCCTTAAGCATACCTCTCGGCCGGAGGCTGCTCCTTTCCGCGGGATGACGGAATGGACTCAGAGATCTTCGAATGATCCCGAGTTTGCCGCTGCTGCGTGTTCTGCGCGTTCTTTCCTCAACCCTACTCCAATACACGAAGGGCCGATCAACCAGTGCGTACATATATGCATGTACCTCTATCCGCTTTTTTTTTTCTTTTTTTTCTCTTCATTTTGGGTCTTTGACACGACCTCGGAGTGCATTTCCGAAAATTGATTCCTGGGAGTGTTTACCTTCAAAGTTGTTCCCCCGCTCGTGGTTTCTCACCTAAATCTTACCCTTCGCAATCACTCTATTCTTAGACGGATGCATACTCGAGTGGCCAAGGCGCCTATAGACCATCATCCGTAACGATATACGGACTCTTCGCCGCCACCACGAATCATATCATCGAATGTTCCGCACCGAATGATTCTACTTTGATTTCATCTCCCGGTTGACGACATCTATGCTCCACCAATTAATATCCTTGAAGGACGAACTTTTCTACCTGTTCTTCCCAACACTGTGAGGATCTCCTGCGTCGTTGGCGACGGCCCATGAGTTGACATCAGAGAGAAAAAATTTGGCGAGGATGGGCAGCCGGCTGGGCGGCCTGGACCGACATTCAATAGAGCGCCGACGCTATCAATGATGTGACCCTTTGGAGATCATGTAGTTCAGCCCCAATCAAGCGTCGGTTACTTACCCATTCATTTGTCAAATTTTACTCCGACAGTCGTACATAAGTATAGGACTTACAGCACTCCGCTGTTACCGACGCGTTCCAACCATCCTCTGTTCTCTGCGCAATGACCACTCCAAGTTCGCTCCAAGAGCTACAAGCCCTTTTCGGCCTTCTTCGAGACGCGCGGACGACGAACGAGTTGGCCGGTGAGTTCTCTAACTTGCGCCCTTGCCTACCCTTACTGCGTATAGATCTAATCCTTGTCTATAGTCGCAGCATTAACTGCTGTCGTGTAAGTAAACATCGAGTTCAGATCCTGGCAGTTCACTCAGAAACTCTGCAGACTCGAACACCTCGTGAACTTTCCTGACGAGGTTGGATTGAGACCCGCGTTCCGTTCCTGAAATTTACCGGCGCAATTTTACAGGTCAACTTGGTTTGGAAATCGCGTTTCAGCATTGCCAATGTAGCCTATGTGAGGCCCGGGGTTCAACGTGCACACTATACTTTTTATTGACCAAGCTTATAGATTTGCGTATGTACAATGCCGCAACACCGTAGCCGTCCCATTCACGCCGAACAGATTCGTTATTTCACGCTTTTTGTATTATGGTATATCCAGTATTTCACGCAATAACATGCTATCACTGACGCCTTTCCAGTATCGACCTCAGCTGTGGGTCCAACTTTTTTTACTGCTGGAAAAATAGTCAGACCAATGCTCTAGTCATGCTCAGAGCCGAATGGTCTGATCATGTAAGTCAATATTTGGAACTATTTTCTTGAAGATATGTTGAAATTCAGTCGGAAGACGTGCCAAGCCTTTTTATTGGTTTGTTTTCGTCCATCTTACATGCCGCCCTACATCTCAACGAGTTGCAACAGGGAGAGATGGTTCTCTCTACCGTAATCGTCGTGTTCGCCGATGCAATCCTAGTCTTCCGGTTTGTGTTTTATTTCATATAGAGTGCTTCCCTTCCTCATCGCATGAAGTGTTTGGATCCTGTACGGACGATCTAGAGTACTTCTCTATGTCATGGTACCATTAATAATTGGTTGGTGCCTTTTATTCTGTCTCTGAGTCTTCTCATCTGTGTTGTCTGCAGCCGAAATAATTGCGATGTAGGCGCCTCTTCCAGTGTTATATCGGAATCAAACTCAGCTGTACTCTTCAGGATTATTGTCGGCGTGGATACTATTCGGCCTCTTTCACGTCAGTTTCTGAAATTCACCCCGGTCATCAGCTGACAGTGACTCGCCAGAATATGTACACGTCGGGTAGCTCACACTCCTTCACCACATCCAGCATAATTCTGATCATCTCAAAGGCCCCTTCTGGGAGGATGTTACTCTCTCGGTTTGTGTTTCACACTAGGGAAATATGATTTATCTGACCATTTTACAGAGGTGCCTCGACTTTTCACATACTACGCCGTTCCGCCATTCATCACGGTAATCCTGGCGAAATCTTAGAATGAGAGATGCTAACATTTGCTGGATCAAGGCAGGTCTGATGTTTGCGATGACCGCTTATAAATGCGGAACCGCACTCTTGGCCAACGGACGCAGCAGAACACCCGTTATTGCCATATTCATGAGAGACGGTCTATTCTGGTTTCTGGCACTCCTTTGTAAGTTTCCTTGTTCCTGTTCGGCATATTCGTTTACGATCCCACAGTGGTATCCATCGTTGAAATAGTGCTCTGGCATAATGGACGTCCGACATTAGCTCAAATTCCCGTTGTGTATGTTGCTCTGAAATAACGTAACTCTTTCTGACTTGGCATGCAATGTAGTCCCTCGACAGCGTAGGTATCGTTTGCGTTCCAGTTTATAGTTGCTCATGTGAGAGTTTAGGTTCATTGCGATAATCAGTGCGAGGGTCGTTTTGAACATCAAACATGTTGCCTCCGCTACACATGTTGCATCTACTACCCTTCCTGGAGGCACAATGGTGGTAGATACGGCATTCGAGGCAAGACGGCCAGACACAGTTGACGCAGGCGGGTGGGCAAACTCTCAGGATACTTGGTAGTTATGAAATGGGATCCATTTACGTAGATTCTGCCGTTTCTCTTTGGATCGTCGTGTATCATCTCTCAGCTGTGAGCGCGAGTGCAATGTATTATCCCAAACAAATAATGTTCGGTCGAGCGCCTGAATAGTCTCGAAACTGCCTGCATCAACTATATCTCAAGGTTCCAGAAACTACTGACTTTGGTGACAAGTCTGTGTCGCAAAATGCTGCTCGGAATTCAATGAGTGTGTCGGCAGTTTGTTGAGTTTGTATTCGAACCGTGGGAACTGCATAATGATCGTTGATGTCAGTCTTTTTCATTTACAGTAAATCTGATTCTGTGTTTGAAAGCGGACTGACCAAAGCTGGTGGGCTGCTGAGTAGACCGAATTCCACTGTTTCCGTTTCTTCATGACCCTGGTCTTTTCTTGGGAATATTTTGCAAGCGAGATATTACTGGATCATTGACCACTACCTCTGAGAATCCAAGTACTGCCGACCACAATCCTTTTACACCTGGAAAACGCTGAATAATTATTGGGAATGATATGATACGATGGTGCAGCTCATTTTCACCGCACGACACCTATACGCACAGATGTATCTCAAGAACCTTCCTGAATCGACGGATGATGAAGCCCAATGAAAGACTGTCCAAGTTTGGCCTTCCCGCCCCTGCTTTGCGTCGCTACCTCGCCCATCGCTTTCGGCCACCACACCGCATCCTCTCCAGTCGGAAGGCATGCCCCCTTGAGGGGGAGCCCCGCCAGATACAGAGGATCGTCGTTGAGCGCTGCTGGCAGGCCGTTCATAACTCGATCCGTGACGTACCATATGGGCACCTCTGCGAAGAGCCCCGGCCCTGTGGGGGAAATGTGTGCATACTGGGGGTGGCTGATGTGCACTTGGAGACTGTACTGTGGAAGCACGGTGGATTGTCAGAGACAGATGAGTAGTACGAGTATGAAACCGTGCACACCTCGATTCCTGTTTCAGTATAGCGGTAGCTGGATGGCCGGCAGGGCGGGACACGCACCTCGCCGTCCAGCCGCTGGAAATGGTCTTCTGTCTCGAGCATCTCATCGTCCGCTGGAAGGTCTTCGATCGACGCCACGGGTGACGGGGGTCGGTTGGAATTTGGCTCTGGAATCTGCGCTGAAGTATCTCTGTCTCCATCGTCCGCAGTCCACACAGTCTGCATGCGCGAGGGTTTTTGGATGAGCTTCGGTCTAGGAGAGGGCATTTCGATGGCGACGGTTTTCGATACATTAAGCGGCTCTGGCTCCGCAGCACGCCCAGCAGCGGCTAGCCACACCTGCCCCTCAGCTATGTGCTTCAATGTCCGAGTCTGTCTCGATTGTTCTCGCGGCCGTAGCGCCTCTGACGATGGCAAGAAATCGGCCCTGTAGTAGCCGACAGTTACCGCGGTAGGCTGCCCAAGCAGCCTCATTGCCTCGGCGCTCTTTGACCACAAGATTAGACCAAACTCCAAAACTTGCCCCAGAGTATATACTGCCGGGTCCTGCACGCCCAGCTAACCAATATTTCAGTATAGCTCTCGGAAAACGAAAAAAAAAAAAAAAAAGAAGGAGGACGCACAATGCCTTCAATCTCGACAATCTGCGTCCCGATGCGACCTCGGCCACCGAAGGGGCTGAGCACCCATCCACCCACGGTCTCACGCTTGAATGGCCAATCCTCACGCGACGCAAGGAACGGGAACGGCGTTCGGGGGCGGGGAAGTATGCAGTTGAGAGGGATGTACTTTATGATCATGTCCATGTCTTCATTAATGCCCCCCGATGCTTACGGCCCCGCCGCTGTCGCGTCGAACACCAACACCACACTTCGGCGGTGAGATTTTTTTAATCAGCGAATAACGAGCTCGCTTACTGTATAACTAATTTTCTCACCCGAGGCTGCACTGCGTTGAATTAAAGCCTCGAGACCAGTGGGATAACACACGGGGTAGGGGAACCAATCCTTTGTTCTGAATGTATAGTGAGAATATGACACACTAAGCATGGGAGGCGAGGACTTACCTTTCGCGTATCGTTGTCTGGGTGAGTGACCGGCACGAATCTTGGTAGGGGGGGCAACTGGAAGGGAAAAATGTATGTGCCTAGCGGAAACTTGTCCTTGAAGAGCACAGGCTTCTGACCGGGTAGCAGCGGGTCGCCTTTGTGACGGTTCCAGACATTTGCGGTTAGGCTGATGATCTGACCTGAGGGAGCGACGGCTGACAGCTGCACTCGTGAGGAACTGAATTTTTGAAAAGAGTTAAAGGCGCACCCAAACATCAATGCTGGAGATGTTCTTCGGCTTTTCCTCGAGACATAGCCGGACCTCCCCAGCGACTTTGGCTTCACTGATTGAATGCACGAAAATTCAAGTGAACTGAGGTAAGGCCAACCTTCGTTATGGTCAAGTGCAGCTAAAGACGACTCGGTCGCATGGCTGAACAAAGTTAGCGACAACCAATGGTTTTTGTCCTCGATGCGAAGAGGCAGTACAGTGGCGTGTGCGATGGTATGCGCGCCCAAGTCTCTTCTTGGGGCCGTTCCAGGCATATTTGAGGGCTCAGGTGGATCTTCATGATACCATTCCGGTGCTCCGAGTACAGAAAAGTCTGGCTTGCGACGTTTCTTTACGCGCTGGCCGCCGATGGTGAGAGAATACAACGATGCGACCAGCGAACGTCCGCCAGCAGACTTGATTGACGCAGTGTCGCGCTTCTTCGAAGGACCATCCTTCGGCTTTTTGAGAATGTCGCGCAGGAGAGACATAACACTGGAACGACAAAAAGTCACGGATAGACCTGTTAGCGTATGGATTTTGGGGCAAGTCGGCGCGGAGGCGAGCTCGTACGCGACGCCAGCGTGCGAGCCACCTGTCGGTAATTATCCCCGTTATAAATAGCCACGTAGCATACGGCGCTCTTCGTTCTGCCCCCATCCACGGCTGAACGAAGAGCGTACGTCCACTCTCATTATATTTCTCTTACTCATACTTACATCATACCTACAGTAATAAGTATATTATTATAGGTACATACAATCTATTGGTTCTGCCCCCATCCACGGCTGAACGAAGAGCTAATAAGTATATTATTATAGTGTCTGCACATTGACAGAACACAGCGCACGTCCAGCGCCTTACCACGCTCCTTTCCCACGCCGTTCCCTCCAGCTGCTTTCGACCCCACCAAATATACTTTAACAGGTTATGGACACCCGTTGCGACAACGATGATTTTGCGACGAGCCGCACTCAGCTCCCGGTTCTTGGCCAGCGAGGCGAGAACTTCGTGACCTGGAAAACCCAGATTAAGTCGCACATCACCGGCATAGGGAAAGTGCGTTACCTTGATGGACGCGCGACCGCACCGATCAAGCCCACGCTTGCGGACAACCCCGACAAGCAGACGCTCGACGAGCACAAGAGGACACTGGCGACCTACGACAAAGAGTTGGATGAATGGGAAATAAATAACGAAAAGATACGCACCATTTTCTTTCAATCCATTCACGAGATGCATAAGCTCCGTATCGCCAACCACACGTCTGCCCGTGAGTCTTGGCTGGCTCTGTGCAAACTGTACGAGAGCCAGGGCGACCTCCACGCCCAATCCATCGTTGATCGGATGCACCGACTCAAGTGCCCCGAGAACGAGCGCGACCCCCGTGCGACCCTCGACCAGCTCGACCTCCTCATCGCTGAACACGCTAGCGTCGGCGGCACCCTCACCGACCCCGAGAAGAAGAGCATCGTCCTACACCTTCTCCCGAACACCTGGCGCGAAAACGTTCGCACCATCCTCGCGAACGCTGAGTCGATGCGCCAGCTTGCGCTCCAGCTCAACCCCACCGGCGTCCCACCTCTCTACACCGCCGACATGCTCGTTGAAGCAATCCGCCACCTCGCGCGCGACGACGCCGCAATCCATGGAACCACCGCCCCATCCGGCGGCGCAGCGCTCGCTGCAGACGCCCACGACGTCTGCAACAACTGCGGTCACAGAGGCCATTGGGCCCGAGACTGCTGGTCGAAGGGTGGCGGCAAGGCGGGACAACGACCTACGAACTGGGGAGAAGTCAGTCACGGAAACAGGAATGGCAGGGGAGACAGCAGCGGCGGCAACAACGACAACAGCGACAACAGCGCCAATACCGCCAGCGCAGGTCAAGGGAACTACACGTTCGCCTTCAGCGCCGCCATGCACGTCGCGACCGACTTCACCAAGCTCGACGAGACGGGCATCGTCTCACGCGGCTTCACCGCGCTCCTCGACTCAGGCGCAAACCGCCACTACTGCCCCTCGCGCGAACGCTTCGTCGACTACCAAAACATCGACGCCGTCCCCATCCAATCCGCCGACAACCACACCTTCTACGCCACCAGGAGCGGCAAGGTCCCGATGACCGTCCTCCACGACGGCCGACGCATCAATATGATGCTCCTCGACGTCCTCCACGTCCCCGAAATGCCCCTCACCCTCGTATCCGTCAGCCGCATGGCCAGATCAGGCCACGCCGTCCACGTCGAGAAGGACAGCGCGCACGTCCTCACTCCGGACCGCACGACGCTATTTGTCGTCCCCGAACGCAACGGCCTGTACCCCATACAAGAGGTACATGCAGCGGCAACCCCCACACCCAACCCCGTCTCCATGCCCGCCGTAAATGCCGCATGCACAACGCTCACCTTGCATGAATTCCACTGCCGCATGGGCCACGCCGACGTCCGCAGCCTGCAGAACATGATCAGCAAAGGTCTGGTCACTGGCATAAAACTCACCGACACCCACGCAACAGCTTGCAGGGGATGCGACAAGGGAACCCTGAAGCACGAGCCCCCACACACCCGCTCGAGCTCCGGCGAAAAAGTCTACAGCGACGATGATACGCGCTGCAGCACCTGGGGACCCGCACCAACTCCATCGCTAGGACGTAAGTCATACGCCGTCCTATTCCTCGACGGCAGGTCGGACGAAGCCGTAATCGTCGGCCTGGAGAAGAAGAGCGAGGCGACAGCGGCCTATAAGCAATATCAGGCCTGGGCGAAGGTACACCGCCGCACCACCACGGGAGAGAACGAGACACACCTTCAAAACCCATCAGCACCGGGCAGCAACGCTGAGCGCGTCCTGCAGACGCTGCTCGCCCATGCCCGCGCCATGCTCCACCTCGCGAACCTCCCCACATCCCTCTGGCTCGAAGCCGTATCGCACGCCGCATGGCTACGCAATCGCACCGAGACCGCGAAATCAATCGGCTCAACGCCGCACGAACGCGCCACGGGCAACAAGCCCGACCTCTCGCAAATCCGGCGATTCGGCGCGAACGTCTGGGTGAAGCTCGAGCACACGTCGAAAATTGACGTGCAGGCGAAGCCATGCCGATGGATCGGAATTGACGCGCACGCAAAGGGTCATCGAATATATTGGCCGGACCTGAATAAAATATCTGTTGAGCGCAATGTGAAGTTTGAGGGGGAGCAAGAGGACGTTACCTATCCGAGCGTCCCGATCGAGGGGGAGTTGGGCGATAAAGGCGCTCGTGACGCTCGAAATCCGCCCACCACCACGCCAGATGCGGCCCCGGAAGCATCTTCAAATCGAAATCCGCCCGCCGCAACACCAGATTCAGCCCCCGAGGCACCTTGAGACAAATCAGCATCGGAAAATTCTCCAGCAGCCCAACACGCACCTTTACCAGCGCCAGAAGCACCAAATCCCATCGCGGAAGCGCCAGAACCCACTGCGGAAATACCACCCACAGCCCCCGAGACCATCCGTCCTCCATCACCCGCGCCCGCGCTCGATCCACCCCGCACAACGCGCACGCGCAAGCCCACACAGTGGCTCCGGGATATCGCCGATGGAACCGGCTCCGTAGGCGGACGAGGCGCCACCAAGATCCCACCAAGCGTCATACCGACGCGCGAGCCCACCGCAAACACCATATTTGAAAACGACAGCTGGCTACACAGAGCCACTGCCTTCACCGCCGTCCGAGCCGCTGTTGCCGTAAACGAGACGCCATTGCCGTCAACGTCGACGAGAGATCGAGATGCGCCACCCGCGCGCGAGGCGAATCCGAATCCAGCGAGTCCAGAAACCAAGCAGCGCGCGAGAGAGAAGCAAGAGGAAATTACCCAATTTGGCACGTGTGACATGCGTGACATTCACGTCCTTCCCTTGTCCTCTTTCCTCCACCATCGCCGATGCTCAACGCACAACAACGCCAAGCGCCAGTACACCCAACCAACCGCCGAAGGCCACCACCAGGCCCACACCGTCGACCACACCGAGCCGATACGCCCGACGCCACCCACGCACCGCCACCCGCGCGAACATCCACGACGCAAACGGCACAACCGCCGACCCCGCTCCTTTGAAGCCCAGCATCAGGCACATAGTCCTGAGCACCACCAAATCGACGCCGCGCCATCCCGCAGCCACCGCAGCCCCACGTCATCCAGCAACAACAACGGACGTCGACCTGCGTTACCACCACGTCCGCCAAGCCATCGGCAACGGCATCATCCACCTCTCCCACGCCGCCGAAAACGACCCCACCGTGGACGAACTCATCAAGACCCTCGTGCGCGCGAAAGTTCGATAACTCAGCATAGAAGACTCCGCGCGACTTGAGGGGGAGTGTTAGCGTATGGATTTTGGGGCAAGTCGGCGCGGAGGCGAGCTCGTACGTGACGCCAGCGTGCGAGCCACCTGTCGGTAATTATCCCCGTTATAAATAGCCACGTAGCATACGGCGCTCTTCGTTCTGCCCCCATCCACGGCTGAACGAAGAGCGTACGTCCACTCTCATTATATTTCTCTTACTCATACTTACATCATACCTACAGTAATAAGTATATTATTATAGGTACATACAATCTATTGGTTCTGCCCCCATCCACGGCTGAACGAAGAGCTAATAAGTATATTATTATAGTGTCTGCACATTGACAGAACACAGCGCACGTCCAGCGCCTTACCACGCTCCTTTCCCACGCCGTTCCCTCCAGCTGCTTTCGACCCCACCAAATATACTTTAACAAGACCCACTAGCACAATAAGGCGGCCAGGACCGGTAGGTATATATCTTTGGGTTGGAACCATATGGTGCACTGATGGCGCCACGCGCGAACAACAAGCTAATTGAGAAACCGAAAGTCCCCAACACTCTCGCGCACAGCCCGTCAGGCTCTGTCAGGGCTTCTTCCACTGTTCCCATACACTGGCGCCAAGGATACACCGAATTGCCCGGATACCAGTAATGAAAGGGGAAGCCTGAGTGAATTATTGCAAGAGACGAGCGACGAGGAGATATGGAAGAGGCCGGGGACACTAGGCGGCCGCTAAGGTTCAAAACCTGTATCCGGGCCGCAGTCCGCGCCCATTCAATCGACCCAATTCAGCGCTCGACGAGCTCACCGCGCGCGATAGGCGACAAGTCGGCGTTCAGCTGACTTGATGAGCTCAAGTCCAAGTACACTATCTATATTTTGGCTCTCAATTCATGCGCGTGAGGCTAACCATCAGTAGTATTGAATTGTATCCATCTACATTCCCCAGCGGCCTTTTTTACACGATTCATGATAGCCAGTCCTTCTCGCTCTTCTGGAACCTCTTCTATAAGAATTAAATCGACTCCCTGTCGTTCTAGTGTGAGCAGGCCATCGAACAACAGATGTGCTGTCACGGAAGGTTCAGCGGTGCGCCCGAGAGGGAATCGGGTCCATTCTATTCCATCCGCGGGCAAAGTGCATATCCCAAGAGGTGAATCGCTTGGTGTTAGGATTCCGACCTTGACTGGCCGCTCCCCGGTGCCAAAACGCCGCAGAGAAGCCAAGAATGCGCCGGCTTCCAAAGGCTGGACCCCGTTAGGTGGCGACGACGCAGTATACAGAAGATAGACGGGTACAGAAGGCGAATAATGACGATACTTCATCCCTGGGGTCGTGGGAGCCGCCTCTATGGCCTCGTCTCGATAGTCACGCCGATGGACCAAGACCTCCGGCGGGTCACTCATCTCCTCATGCAGCACGCGCTCGATGTCCTCAACGGTAATTCCTCCTGGCCGCAGAACACGGATGGCACCATCCGAGTGCAGCCCATCGACAACGGTGCTCTCCAACCCAACGCCGCACGCTCCGCCATCGAGGATGAGGCTGACCTTGCCGTCCAGGTCGCGCAATACATGCTCTGCGCGCGTCGGGCTGGGTTTCCCGGAGGAGTTCGCGCTGGGTGCGGCTAGTGGCGCATTCGCCACCGCTATGAGCGCGCGCGCGACTAGGTGTGAGGGCATGCGGATCGCGACTGTGGGCTGGTTCGCGGTGATAATCGAAGGGATGATGTTCGGGTCGCTGGGAAAGAGCAGGGTTAGCGCTCCGGGCCAGAAATGCTTCATCAGAGCGGTGTACGAGTCCGAGAGGACATAATCTTGCGGTAGAAGGGTGTGCAACATAGGAAAAGACGACACATGTACGATGAGGGGGTTGTCTGCGGGTCGGCCCTTAGTAGAGAATATTTTGGATGTTGCGGAGACATCCAAAGCCAGTGCGCCGAGACCGTAGACCGTCTCTGTTGGGAATGCCACGGGCTGTAAATTGCGAACGAGTTCATGAGAGGCGGTTTCCAACGCGCTCAATGTTTCTGGCGAAGATATAACTGGCTTCGAGGCTGACTCCGGAAAGGCAATCGATAGAGGATCGCACTTAAGGACCCGTGTGGATAGCGCCATGAAACGCGTCCTCAGCATACAAGATCAAGAAAAAAGATCGGTTTTGTTTGTCAAACACTTTGCTGCTAAACTCGTCCATCTCTCAACTAAATGTACAGGATTTGAAGGGAACGCCTACTTATTCGCCGACGAATAATCTTTTTTAGCATTAGAAATTTTGAAAGAATGGGTTCTGTAACAGAAACTAACTTAAAGGCGCGAATAGTAATATTTATCCGATAATCTCATACTATCCGTTCCATATTCCGGCAATGCACCGACAAGTCGCATTTTCTCGTCCCACTGGAGATCATTTGACCACTCCACCCCTCTATTTTCAGCCTGTTGACCGTGAGCTCAAGCAAGCTTAAGCAGCCGTAATTTCAAACTCACCAAAATCAAAATATCCTTAGGTCCTCTGAGCGGCTTCCCTGCGCTTTCGATGGCCTCCCTCTCCTCCATGATCCGGGTAAGCCAGGTTCTGGCGATGCCAAGTTGGCTTTCGGTCAACTGAGGCACTCGGAAGGCCCACAGCGCTCTGTCAGTTCCGTGAGTTACGTGTCCTGAATTCATCATGCATGAGGTGCTCGACACTGATATTCGCAGCGCACCTTTATTGCGCAGCTGCTCAGGCGTCCAGCGGATCTCGTATCGGAAAACCGGAAAGTCCGCTGCGTGTAGGTCGCGAACGAGCATGCGGGTGGGAAGATGGACCTGGCTATCGCTCAATATTTCTCCAAACAACTTCGCAGAAGCCTCGCTCGTTGCGTCTTCAGGTAAACTGCGATAATGGGACAGCAGCGCCGTCACCATTTGTTTCGGATAGTACCGCTCCAGGTTGCGCGCGATATCTTTGGGAGTCTTGATCGGATGCGCGATCGAGTAGAGATACCATTCTTCGGTGAGATCGCCTACAAGAATACTCTTGATCCCCTTTTCGCGCAATGCGCGGGCAAAGTCGCCTGTGCGCTGCCAAATCATTGGACTCGGCGAGATTGGGAGCCATTCACCGTCCAAACAACCTCGAAACGTCCCATACTCCGTTCCCGCCGCGTCGCTCTCGATAACCCTAGTAATTTCGGATGCAGGGACCTCTAGTAGCTGTTCGGTCGCCTCTGAGGACGAAGGGTCGATCTTTAGAGCTCGACATAGGGCTTGAAACTGTGGGCGCAGTTCTTCTGCGGTTCTCGGAGCACAGCTGTGGATGTGTAAGATTCACATTAACAACTTGAAATAAGGTTGGATTACACAATCGCGTTGGATTGGAGTACGGCGGAGTTGAACGGGGCCTGAACACCTTGTGGAAGATGGGAAGCAAAATGAAGCAGTTGGTGGACTGAATGGGCACCTGCAAGAGCTCGACAATGAAGAAAATGGAATGTTTTGTATTGGAACATACCAGCAGAGAGTCCCGTAATTTGGATATTTTCGGGATCACCTGAGGAGATGAGGCAAAGTTGGTCTATTTGATTTCAGCTGAAAAAAGAAGAACCTACCACCAAAAGCACTTATATTTTTCTGAGAAATCATGTAAAACTGTTTTTTGTAGCCAAAAGAAATACATACCTTGATCCATTCGAGCGCAAGCCATTGATCTTTAAATCCGAAGTTGCCTTTGATGGCCGGCTTGTCGCAAGCCAAAAAACCGAATGCAGAGAGTCGGTATCCGATGTTAACCCATACTTCGGACCGCTCGGCGGAAATATACTGCGCTTGCGATTTGAGTCCATGAGGAGAACCGAACTGAAGGAATCTGTTATATTTCGAATCAAGGGATAAGCGATGAAATTGCTATGTGGGACTTGCCCCCCGTGAATATACACTCTGACAGGGAATCCCTGTGTGGATGGAAACAAGGGAGGCGACACGATGTTGAGGAAAAGTCTGGTGGTTCAAAAATTATCCATCTCGGACAAGAATCAATTGAAACCAGAGTTACGCATTCTCTGTCGGTTCCCCAAGTCCGACTTTGTCCTGGAAAGGTGAATCTAATGGACAGATATGGATCGATATCGTGTGAGAAAAGGTAAATTTCGTTTTACCTTGTGCCTGGCCATCGTTTGTTGGTTGTACCGCATCTGAGCGATCGATTCAATTACTCATATCTGCACTGGTAGAGAGCAGGTCGAACAAGACAGTTCACGGGTGTACTCTCTGTCGGCGTAAAGGAAATCGTCGGGCAAAGGCTGTGGGTCCTGAAATCTTGCGGGCGGTAGGGCATAAGGAACCTCTTAGCTCAAGGTTAGAACGTAGAATTCAGGAAGCCACCACTGTAATTACCGAGAAACACAGCGGCGCCGTTGGCAGCACGTCCGCCCGTGATTCTGCCGTACTTGGTCTCAACCTGAATACGCGGGCTTGTCTTGAGCTCGTCGTGCAGATGAGTGGCCATTCTGTCTTGAATTCGACAGCCTGGTTACAAAAACGCAATGCAAAACATGTGATTCGGCGAGCCCTGCGGTATCCCGCGCCGCCGGTGCTTCGAATTCTGTGATCTATCTATCGTCTGCCATGGAAATTCTCCCGAAACAGTAAGCGAATTCCAAAATGCTCCAATGATAGTCGTACGGACTTCAACCTGGCACAAAAGTGCTATGATATAGAATTGGTGGAATTGAATGTAGGTCAGTTTTCAGAGACCCGCGTACGGATACACCGAGCGAGCGCTTGATCACCGCAGTTACGGAAACCACATCAATATTTTTGTTCTCACGACTCGCGGGATTACTTCACCGTTCTGGTTCCTTTCGGTTCACTGCTTATCGCTTTCTCCTGGCGTGTAATTTTTTGGCTGTATGGAGGAATGCTTGACATGGTGGCCAATGGGTCTCAGCACTTTAAGTAAACCGGCTTCTCTGGTGGCTTTTCCGCACTCTCGAACTTCATGGCCGGCAATCCCACAAAATCTGAAAAGTTCGCTGAAGGTGACAAACAATCTGTCGCTGAACAAGTCAGTGTTTCTGTGTGGAATGTCGACAACGCGAAGCTGGCCGAGCTTGGCTACAAGAGCGAATTCAAACGCGAGTTCTCCCTCCTGGAAACATGCGCTTTCAGCTTCAGTATCATGGTGAGTGTGTAACAGTCTTCATACCTATATTCCTCAGACCTGGCACTCAGGGAATCGTCGCCTCGATCTCGTCGACTTTGTCGTTTGGTCTGGTGTCAGGTGGTCATGTTGGTCTTATATGGGGTTGGTTCATTCCCGGTTTCTTTGTGATGTTCGTCGCCCTCAGCATGGCCGAGTTGGCTTCATCAATGCCCACAAGCGCGGGCCTTTACTATTTCTCAGCCAAGATGGCCCCCGAGAAGTACGCCCCGCTAGCCAGCTGGATCACAGGTTCGTCATCTGAGGAGTTGACGCGGCAATTGTACTTATATAGCCAGGGTGGGCAAATATTACCGATATTACCGGTCAAGTTGCTCTGGTGTGTTTCCTCTGATCCAACGAGTATGTCGGGGCTAAACTGTGGAAAACAGGTTTGCTCCATCGACTTTACCTGCGCTCAAATGATTACCACGGCCGTGGCTGTCCGTTCTGACGGCAACACTGTCCTGTCTCTTGGAGCTACTTATGGAATCCTTCTTGCTATCTTGTTCTCTCATGGCATCGTATGCTCGGCTGCAACACGAATTTTGGCCCGTCTCAACATTTTTTATGTTATCGTGAACGTGGGAACCACATTAGCTGCAATAATCTCCCTCCTGGTGGTGTCCGGCGACAACAAAGTCTCGACCAAGGTTGCATTTACCTTATTTGAAAACAACACTGGCTGGACGAATAGTAAGAACTTTACCTAGACCGCTCTGTATTTCTATTCAGCCCTGGTTGAATAGACGGCTGGGCGTTTCTGCTTGCGTTCACAGCTCCTATGTGGACTTTGACAGGCTGTTGGTTTTTCGTCCAGTTTCCGTATATGTGGTTTAAAAGATTCTCATTTCCCAGACGATTCTGCCGCTCACATATCAGGTCGGTATTTCTCTTCTTCGAATATTCTCTTGTCGAACAAATAATCCAAGAGGAAACCGCGGGTGCTGGACGTGCAGCGCCAATTGCCATTCTGGTCGGCACGCCGTTTCTTTTGTATCCTGGATGCTGATGATGTCAAGGTTGGAGTCGGCGCAACCGCCAGTCTCGGTTGGCTCCTTCTAATTGCAACATCATTCGTCATCCCGTCCATTGGCGACCTTTTGGGGACGTCTCTGCCTCTTCCGATGGGACAAGTGTTCCTCGATGTCCTTGGCAAACGGGGAATGCTAATAATTTGGTCATTTGTGATAGTGGTCCAGGTCAGCCTGAGGGCTTCATTCGATTACTTTTTGTAGCTCAGCTATCGCACCCTAGTACGTTACAGGTGCTGCCCAAGCGGTCGACGCATCCCGCGTTGTTTTTGCTTTTGCTAGGTGGGTTTGAATCATATTCTTTGGTACGCTTATTCAGTTTTCAACCGGATGGTAGGGACAACGCGTTACCTGGGTCCCGGTGGTGGAAAAAGATAACCCCTCACACTGCCGTCCCGGTGAACGCTGTGTGGTTCGTCATAGTTTGGTCTGGCATTTTGGGTCTGCTAGGCTTTTCTGTAACCGCCCTGACATCACTCGCCGGGTAGGTTATATCCCATTTGCCTACGCAGCTCAATATTAATTAATGCAACCTGACAGAGCATCGGTAATTGGACTGTACACATCTTACGCAGTGCCCATACTCTTGCGGATAACATCTGGGCGAAGCAAATTACAACCTGGCCCATTCAATCTTGGGCGCTGGTCCACTCCGATCGGCATCATCGCGGTGTCGTGGGTCACCTTCGTCACGGTTATGCTTCTCTTCCCTCCGGCGAAAGGTCCTACAGCAGCCAGCATGAGTGCGTCCCTCTTTTTATAATAGAAATGCCAACTGTTATTGATTGGGTTCTAGACTATGCAGTTCTCATTGTCGGCTCTGTCTTCGTTTTTGCGACGATTTCATGGGTCACGTCTGCTCATAGATGGTTTCATGGTCCTGTCAGGAATGTGGATGATCCAGTTGAGAAGCGTTCTACGTAGTGGACAGAACTGAGCAACAAACAGTTCTAATAGTTCCCGCGGTCAATAGCTGGTACGCACACTCGGCTTCGACTAGTTCTTACTAGTACTTGCGATTTGGTTCAGAACTCACTTAGAGGCATAACTTGATAACCCATGCCTGAATATGCAAAAGATACACTGAAAGCATTTACAATTTCTTTTGCATATCTTTGGCTTCAAACATGAGGAAGGTATTCAAAAGATACGCCGAGCTGAGGATATCCTTTGAATAGGACCATCTTTGTTCTTGAAGCCACAAATTTGCTAAAGTTATTGTAAATATCTTCTGCATGCCTTGACGAGATTCTAGGCTTAATTATTTAGTTATGCTTCTTGTCGTAGGGCACACCGGGCCGAGAACCGGTTTTCAACCCCGAGATGACCGGACAGCTAGGTTCGCACGGAGAATGGGAATTTGTTGGGTGCGAAACTCGATAATCGGCAAAGCTTTACCAGTGTTAGGACTGATATCACGCCAAACCTAAGTTCAACCGTTTGAATGAAGTCAACGCAGAGACAAGTATATTCAAGGGAAGGGCATAGATGGAACAGAAAGAGATAAAAGATACAGAATCAAGCCGATTGAACCGCAACCTTACCCAGTGGAGTCTTGGCCATGACACTAAGAACTTCGAAGAGCACGTCCGCGGCCGCCATGGTGGTCAATTCCGCGTTCGCTGCAGCGCTAGTTAGCCACGCGGAAATGTTGATAGTGTCTCAACATCGCTCACTATCGTAAGCGGGCGCAACTTCGACAATGTCTGCACTGACTATGTGCATGCCTTCCAGCCCCCTCAAGATTGTGCGAAGCTCGCGAGTTGACCACCCTGCGATAAATGCATGAAAACTATGCGTCATAGTGACTCATTGCCAGCCATTTACCTCCGGTTTCCGGTGTTCCTGGAAGAGAGACGAGTAAGTGCTTCTGAAATGTTTCCTTCACGAAGACTAGCTTACCCGTCGCCGGAGCGAACCTTCCAGATGATAAGAATGATGAATGATGAATACACCTAGAAGGAGCTTACGCGGGATCGATACTGTCAATCTGGAGAAATGTGAATGTCGAGCGTACAAGCGGCAGGAGAATCTTACGTCGATGGAGAGATAGACGGGATTGTCTCCCACAGTATCCCGGATCTTCTTTATGATTCCGTCCGTGCCTGGCGGGGAATATAATGAATCATCAGGGACAAGAGGGATAGTCCATACCAATTGTGTCTATCTCTCGAGCCTCGATTCGTTGGAACCCAGATTCATCGTCGTTCTCGTAGTCTTCGGGCCCGCTCAAGGTAGTGCGGATGGCCCCGTGCTGTTGAAAGAATAAACTAGGATCAAAGCCTCAAGACGAACGAATAATGGGGAAAGGATCATGGAACAAAGCGACACTTGCAATTGAAGATCCGTTTTTAATCAAGCCTTCCTGGCTTGCCCAGTAAAAATAGGTGCCGTGGTTGATTGCAGCCTGATCACTTGGAGCACCTCCGAAAACGGAAGGTTTCCAGGTATCTAAGATGCTGTTATTCAAGATAATATCAGAGGAGATGAAATACGGACCAAGATGGGAATCGAAATGGATGACGGAAATCTTCCCGTACACAGAGTTGATGGAGCGAAGCAGGGGAAGCACAATAGTGTGGTCACCTCCGAGAGTAATGATTCGGGGATGGTGTTTACCATCGAGGGAGAAGGGTACGAGGGCTTCCCCGGTGACGGAATCATTACCCAAGGGCGAAAAGGCTTCGCGCTGGAGAAGCGACTTATGTCCACTAGGACGGTTACACAGATATGGAATCGAAGCAGTAAAGCAGGTCGAACTAACTTTTCGATTTGCTCGATGGCATATTTATTGTCGTATGGTCTAGCATTGGAATTAGACGCACGCACACCAAGATGTACTGTACTCACGTCACAGGGATGTCCCCGCAGTCGACGATCCGCAAACCAGAACGGAAAGGGTTAACCTCGAGTGCAACGTTGTACCCTCCGTATAGAGTCAGGCGACGACTTCCGGCTCTGATTCCAGAGGGCCCGAACCGTGCTCCAGGGCGGTAGCTTGAATTTAAGTTAAGGTGTCAGGATGAGGGTAGTAGGATGCAATGATATCACTGACCTGGTTGCAGTATCCTAGGGTTCGAGGCCTCAGAATAAATTGTTGTAAGCTCAAGGACCGCAACTTACGAATGGAGCACCAATGAAAGCGATATCGAATGGGATATGGCTTTCCCTAGTGAGACATTGAACCCAAGGCAATTTCGCAAATGTAGTGATGCCAGAGAAAATTGCGTCGGCGGTGACCTCTCCGTCGATCCCGCGATAGATGGGCTGGTAAGGAAAGCGTACAAAGTCCAGAGACATTTGATCTCCATGGTCATGGTCATGGGCAACCACTGAGGTCGCAAGAAAAACGAGGGAGAAAAGCGCCAAGGTTTGCATGGGTGCGGAAACTGGGGGGATTGCGGAGAGCCGTGAAGGGTTTCTCGTGCTGAAAAATAAAATCCCAGCGGAAGGGCGCATGACTGCGAGCTAACGTCATAAATTAAAGGGCCTCCTGGATTGTACTGTCTTTTGGGGCTCGCTGTGCATCGTGTTGTTCCGGTAAAGATTGCCCAGTCCAAGAATCGGATGTTCGGGGGATATATGGGGTACATGTTTCCCCTGGAGGGTGAGGTAATGAACCCAAAGAGGTGGAATGCTCGCTGAAATATCTCAGTATAGCTCAAATCTGCTCGTGTTCTGCCTTGAGGCGATCGACCCATGTCAAATGATATTGCAATAAATTCCGGAGCGCATAGCGTTCACGGAGTGCCGTTTCCTCGGAGAAAATTTCTATTGAATCTAGGCCTGCTGCAGCGCGATAAGGTATCGTCACACCCGGTAGACAAGTTTATAAACGCTCTTACCTGGCCACGAATAAGAAAGTAGTCCCGACCGCTCCACCGCGAAATGCAATCAGCAGGCGAAACGGAACCACTTTTTACGGGGAGGACGGCGGACGCCAGCAATTCAACTCTGCACAGCGACGCTCCTGATGTGTCCTCAAATGATTATGGGTCCATACTATTTCGGCCGGATCCGACCCCCGGCGACATTTTCCTTTTCTGGACTCTGTTCTCTGATTCAACCCCAGGTGGCGGTGTTCATTTTTCTTGTCGAATCCAATGATTGACTGGCATTGCTGAATTCACAGTCATTCTGTCTTATATTTTGCAAAACTCAATTCAAACCATCTCAGTGTTGATTGCTGGTAGGCGAACCACGACATCGCTACTCCGGATCTTACCTGACATGACCCAGGACGTCTGGGCCCCGATGAGTTGTCCGTGTCTGCGTTCTCGCTGATGCTGGCCTTTGTTTCCGGCGAGTACTCTCGGTCTTTTTCTGACATTTAAGGATCCCACGTTTTCCCGATAGGTTGGTGCGTCGCGCTTGGAGGAACAACTGCCCTCGATACCTTGGGCTCGCAGGCATTCACTGGCGGTCATTCGAAAGATCTTTCCATACATTTCCAGCGATGCATTGTTATTTTGTGGATTCTTCTCATCCCGGTCTGCGTACTATGGTGGTTTATTGAACCGGTTCTAATTGCTTTGGGACAATCGGCGGCCCTCAGTCGCGACGTTCAAACCTTTCTGCGGGTTCTGACTCTAGGTGCTCCAGGTTATATAGGTCAGGTTGTCCGACTGAACTCCGAGCTCAAGCGACTTACACGGCGCACTATAGGATTTGAAAGCCTCAAAAAGTATTTGCAGTGCCAGAGTCAGAGTTCAAAACGTCTATTTGTCTCACTTTCTAAGCTAGATATCCGCAGGAATCATGGGCGCTTCGACCAAGATCCTGATCGTTGTCTTCCCCATAAATGTTGCCACCAATATCTTCCTGATCCACTACACATCTCTCGGAATTTTAGGGTCGCCCTTGGCATTGTCGCTCACGTATTGGCTCTGTTTCGTGCTTCTCGGGGTCTGGACCTGGCTTTCTCCCGCGCACAGACAGAACGCGACCTGGGATGGATTTCAACCCTTCGCTGTCTTTCATCCACGAAGCTGCTACTTGTTTCTCAAACTCGCTGTTCCGGGGATCTTGATGGTCGGAACTGAGTGGTATTTTCCTTCCCTGTCTCCATACAATTTCACATTTGTTATGCTAGGGCCGCTTTTGAAATCGTTGCACTGGCTGCTGGGCGTCTAGGTGCTTTGCCTCTCGCTGCTCAATCTGTGATAATGACCACCGATCAGAGTACGTGTCCTGAGCTACCGTCGTACAAATTGGATGATTTTTCGTGAAAATCGCACAGTTTTGAACACGATTCCCTTCGGTATTGGGGTGGCTGCGTCTGCACGAGTAGGGAATTTGATTGGTGCCAAATCTCCGTCAGCTGCAAAACATGCAGCACACGCGTCGGCTCTCCTTAGTGTGGTGGTCGGACTCGTGGTCATGATAGTCATGCTGGCGACTAGAGATGTCTGCGCATTCCCCGTAATTTTGAGTGACCCTAATGGCATCGCAGGTCTACGGATATCTATTCAGTGACGACGGTGATGTTGTGAAACTTGTTGGACGGGTCATGCCACTAGTCGCTTCTTTCCAAGTCGCCGATGGACTGGCCGGATCTTGTGGCGGGGTCCTCCGTGGTCAAGGTGCGGTTCATACATTTTTATTATCTTCCGTTACAAGTCCGAAATGTAAATTTTAGGTCGCCAACATCTTGGAGCGCTATTCAACTGCGTCGCTTACTATATGCTGGCTCTCCCACTCGGAATTTCACTTGCATTCCATCCTCAAATCTCGCTTGGACTCCAGGGACTATGGATAGGCCAAGTTGTCGCGCTTTTTCTCGTTGGCGGAGGCGAATATTACGTAGTCTGGAGGTCTGATTGGGACTTGGAGGTCAAGCGAGGAGCTGAGAGGAACGAGGAGGAGGCGAAGCGACGCGCTTCGAATGGAGGTCTGGACCTCTCGTGATGTTCCCACGGTTCGATTGTTGTGCTTACGAGCATATCTACTTCGTTCGGAATCCAAAACACATGATCTAAACCCCAAAATTCTGATTTATTTTCGTTTCGGTTTCCTTTCTGTCATCGCGTCAGCAGTGAATGCGAGAGGTTCTGGCGTTGAATTAGACAAAATCTTCGGCAAATGCCGATCTGAAACTGGTTCGCTTACGTAAAGGCTTACTTTCGCTTTAACCTTCCAGGTCCTTCCTTTCTGGCTTCCGCACTTGTGCTACGATGTACAGCGGAGGCCTTTCCGTGTCACAGGAAATGAAAAATATCCTCGCGCAGCCTGGATATATCAGCTCAAAGAACGGTGGCCAAAGACTGCGAACGTTATATAGGGCAGGTACGACCACTCTCGACTAGGCGGGCTCGTCGCTCATCGAGCTCATTTTCCCGACAGCGAGTTTGAACTTTGACCCCACTGCGCTTTCTTCATTCGGGTTATCCGTTTTCACCGGTGATTTGGACTTGGTGAAGAAGGTCACTTCATTTCCCAAGTTGTTGTGCCAGTGTGCAATAACTGTTTGAGTTTGCAGGCTGTCGAGGGAGGGGTCTGTCCAGACCTCATGGGTACCGAGACGCCTTTCAAGACGGGTTACGCATCTCTCGTCATTCTCGGCGCACAACGCATGACGCAGGGCCCACCTGGGAGCCTGCGACATATGGAAACGCTTCAGTATTTGTTCACCAAAGGACTCTCCCCGGATGTCGAAGACTTGGTAGGATTCACTGCCCTTCATCACGCGACGACTTGCCCCGTTCCCAAAGACGAGCTCACTCGCTGTCTCCTGGAACACGGAGCGAACGTCAATCATCGCAGTCGCTACGGAGAGGTCAATCATCTCATTTATAATTTCCAGGGGCCAGCTCAATCCGAGCACCTGTAGATTTCTTTGCTCGGCACCATGCAGCTCAACCTGATACCTACTATTGAGATTCTCATGGCTAGCGGCGCCGACATTGACATCCCGGACGCTGACGGTTGCACGGCAAGACGATTTTTCCTCAGTTGTGGGCCGCAAGTAACTGCGACCATCAACAAGTGGATCAGAAAAAGGACGGGCGAAGATGCTCCTCGTGCGGAAAAGTGCTGCGATGCGTGCGGAAAGATGGACGCTTCGCTCAAGAATTGCGGTCGATGCAGGGTAGCGAGATATTGTTCGAGCGAATGTCAAGGTGAGCACAATTTTGCTCCCATCCTCATTCATTTCCCCCGTAATACTCGAACAGCAAAAGCGTGGCCTTCCCACAAAAAGACTTGTCAGCCGTTCTCTGCATCTAACACGGTGACTCTTAGACCGTGCTACGATTCCTTTGCAACCACGGTACCTGTTGCCGAGTTGGCGAGGGAGGATATGGGTTATCCAACGCAGCCGTCGTCCTGGTCGAAAACCCAAACCCGTGGAGTGCATGTCCCGAAAAATATCAAACGCGAATCAAAGACATTGGTGATCAAGGTGCAAGTTCCGTACTTTGAAGATGCCCAAACGGCGGGCACCGGAAACCTCTTAGTGTACAACAAGAAGCGAGATTTCGCATGCTCGATCCGCCGATCCGATGCACCCGCGGACTATGATCGTCTTTCGTTGGCCGTGAAGACGAAGGGAGTGGGCGGCAAAAAGGCTTATTTTGCAGCAGAGCTCGAAAGCAAGGACAAGCTGGTGGTCAAGGTGTCGGAGATCTTGGCGGAACAACCTTGGTAGTCATCGCCTGATTGGTGATGAATGCAAGAAGAATCACACGGCATTAAAAACTTCGCGCGCATCGAACGCAACTGCAGGTAGATTGAGGTTATCAACTCCAACCAAACACTGTTCGAACTTACTTCGAGTTTAGAGCCAATTTTTTCGACCTGCGCTCAATGTATTGGCAGTCTTTGAATTTTCCTGTTTACTATGATGGTTTGTCTAAGTAATTACTTCTTGTACTTGATTCATCCCGGCGCGATATCTGATTTCCATGTTGTTCAACTTGCAGACGCACAGAAAAGCAGACAGCTACCACTGATTGAATGAAACAACCTCTTCAGCCTTGTCGAGTGGATAATTTACCATATAACCGGTGAAATTTCCTATCGCCATTCCAGCGAAACCCCTCCAAGTTGGCAATAGCACGTTGCTGCTAGGGTGTCATGGTTTTTCTGCGTGGTGACCAAAGTGGACCGCAGCATCAATTTAAATATATCGGCCGTCACATGACGAGTTTCTATTTTAAGAAATTCTTCTCGACACGTATACACCGAATTGACGCCTGCTCTGAACCGCGATTCTTGTTGTAAACGCGAATCTGAAGACGCTATACTGTGGCCATGCCTTCGGCCTTTCCACTCCCTTCAGACCTTTCGCCGGCGACGGTCACTAATACCGCTTCGCTTTTGAGAATCGTCGCTCTTTCCCTGATCTCTGGCGCTGCTATCGCGTCTCGCCTCTTTGCTGTCATTAATTTCGAGAGCATCATCCATGAATTGTGGGTCTTCACTTTTTATTTCCGTTCGAACTGTGTTCTGACGTTTCAAAGCGATCCGTGGTTTAATTAGTGAGTGTCGTGGAGTTCCTGGTATTTCAGCTGCTGAGACCATGCGCCAAGTCGCGCTACACGGGTTCTTGCTTCCAAGGGCTTCTATGTTCGTCCTGGACTTGTTAGCTCTGCGCCTATTGAACACAACTATAGGGAATTCTGGAATTGGTTCGACCCAACGGCCTGGTATCCATTAGGTCGTGTCGTCGGTGGAACGGTTTACCCAGGCCTTATGGCCACTAGCGGCGTTATCTACAACTTCCTTCATGCTCTCAACCTCCCCGTCGACATCCGCAATATTTGTGTCATGCTTGCCCCGGGCTTCAGTGCGCTGACGGCGTGGGCGACTTACATGTCCGTTTTCCCCTCTAATTATACCTGCTGCTTGTATAACTTTGAACTTAGGTTCACGAAGGAGATGAAGGACGAGAGTGCTGGGCTCCTCGCAGCCGCTTTCATCGGCATCGTTCCCGGTTATATCTCCCGTTCGGTTGCTGGGTCATACGACAACGAGGCCATCGCTATCTTCCTGCTCATGTTCACCTTCTTCTGCTGGATCAAAGCCCTCAAGCTCGGCAGCGCCCTCTTCCGGAACCCTCGCAGCTGTATTCTACTTTTACATGGTGGCCGCTTGGGGTGGATATGTATTCATCACCAACATGATTCCTCTCCACGGACTGGTCTTAATCTTAATGGGTCGCTTCAGCAGCCGCCTTTATGTCGCATACTCGTCGTGGTATGCGATTGGCACGCTGTCCAGCATGCAAGTCCCCTTTGTCGGTTTCCAGCCCGTGTCGACTAGTGAACATATGGCTGCATTGGGTGAGGCTTTTTGTTTTGTCCTCTCCTTACCGTGGCTGACAATCCGCTCCAAGGTGTCTTTGGCTTGCTTCAAATCGTCGCATTCACGCAGCTGGTCAGGTCCCACGTCTCGTCAAAGCAGTTCCAGGACCTCCTCTTCATTGCCCTGATCTCGGTGGGGTTGCTTGGATTCGTAGGAGTTGTTGGCCTAACATACATGGGCGTCATTGCGCCGTGGACGGGACGTTTCTACTCACTCTGGGACACAGGCTATGCCAAAAAGTGTGTTAGATTCCTGTGACAAAAGGGTTGCAGCTGACTTGCTTTCAGACACATCCCAATCATCGCGTCCGTCTCTGAGCACCAACCTACAGCATGGCCGTCGTTCTTTATGGATCTCCCAATTCCTCATCTTCGTTTTCCCCGCTGGTGTCGTTCTATGCTTCCAACAGCTCCGTGACGAGCACGTCTTCGTGATCATCTACGCTGTCATGGCCAGCTATTTCGCGGGTGTCATGGTCCGTCTGATGCTTACTTTGACCCCCGTCGTCTGTGTCGCATCGGCCGTTGCCTTTTCGACTCTTTTGGATACATATCTTGATGCTAAAGAGCCCGCTGACGCCGTAGAAGAGGCGGGCGAAGACTCTGCCACTACAACCAACGGGGCGTCTAGCGCCACTCCCGCCACCCCATCTGCTGCTTCCGGGTCGAAAAAGGCCAAGAAAGCTGCGGCCCCCGCATCCGGGAATGCCCTGACAGACCTCGTCGCTGCGGCAGCACCGGCGAAGAAGGGAGACAAAGCCAAAAGCAAGGGGGTCTTTGGCTTGGACACTCGGCTGGCCATCGTCCTGAATGCGTTCGGCATGCTTGCGTTTTTCGTGCATCACTGCACATGGGCCACCTCCGGCGCCTACTCATCGCCCTCAGTCGTATTGGCCTCAACAAATCCCGACGGTAGCCAGCACATCATCGATGACTTCCGAGAGGCGTACTACTGGTTGCGCCAGAACACCCCCCGAGACAGCTGTCGTCATGAGCTGGTGGGATTACGGATACCAAATCGCCGGAATGGCTGACCGCCCAACACTCGTGGACAACAATACCTGGAATAACAGTATGTTTATTTTCCCCTGATGTCTGTCCTGTTGCTGACCCCAACTTATCAGCGCACATTGCTACCGTCGGCAAGGCGATGTCTAGTTCCGAGGAAGTCGCGTACCCCATTCTGCGCAAGCACGATGTGGACTATGTCCTCGTCATCTTCGGTGGCTTTGCTTGGGTACTCCGGTGACGACATCAACAAGTTCCTGTGGATGGTGCGGATCGCGCAAGGTGTCTGGCCCGAAGAGATCCAGGAACCGAACTACTTCACCGCCCAAGGCGAATACCGCGTTGACGATCACGCATCGACGACCATGAAGAACAGTCTTATGTACAAGATGTCATACTATCGGTGGGTTTGCTGCGTCCATCGTTCGTCTCATCCGAGTCTGACATGGTCGTAATTTCAGATTCGCGGAGCTTTTTGGTGGTGGGCAGGCCACGGACCGTGTCCGCCAACAAAGCATCCCCGAAAGTTGGCCCGACGTTGGATTACCTAGGTGCGTCATCTGTCATGCTGTTTTGGTACTTAGCTCACATGTCGCCGCATCTTCAGATGAGGCGTACACGACTGAGAACTGGATTGTGCGGATTTATCAAGTCAGGAAAGAAGATATCCTCGGACGGTGATCTGAAAAGTGCGAATGCATTCGCAAAGGGGAAGAAGCGCAAGCGGTCTAAGCCCGTCTCGCGGAGACGAGCCATTGTTTAAAATAACGTCCATAGGAGCCATAGCATTTCCCAAAATCGATAGTGGATTCTATTTAATTTGTACACGGCGCCGCCGAACCGCATCGTAGCCGAGGCTGTGGACCGCACTTGCGTGATGCGCTTCAAGGGGTTGATTGAATAAACGGTCATGTCCGTAAAACACTTCGAAAAACGAGGCAATCGTTCATGCTTTGCTATTTGCAATTGCGCTAGCACGGCGGCGCCCGCGAATATTAAATGATTGAGGAGAGGATATTGTATGTACACGACGGAATACAGTATGTACAAGTAAAAATACAGGTATGTACAACACATGAGAGCGAAATATCCCATCTGGAGTTCATTAATGTTCGTCCGTAACGCCCGGCGCCCGGCGGTCATGTTGCGCAGTGATCTGCGGCTCATTCACTTTGGAGTTGGACCCACACGACAGGAAGTGCGATTATGGCCCGGTTCTCCACAAAGTCCACAACAGCCGCGTGCTCTGGGTCTAGTAGGCGGGGGGCGGCGCTTTAGGGGTTTCGGGCTTCGGGCAGGTTTTCCGATTATGCCCTCTCTGCCTGCAATTTCCGCAACGGTCTGAGGAAGAAGAAAACAAACGTAGGTAAGAGAGTAATCTAAGGGAGGGAAACGCACACTGCGTACTGATGATTTTGTATGCATCGGGGTTAGTTGGGATTGGGGAGCCTTGACTACTTCGCGACTGGATGTGGAGGTTTGTTAGCCTTACGCGGATGCGCGGACGAGCCAGGGTAAATGCATACGTCGTCCGAAACCGGAGTAGAAGGAGCACCGTTGAAAGATCGGCCAGGCGACGAAGCCTGAGACGGTGGAGGTGAACACAGCAGCTGGCTAATATTCATGGCCCTCTTGGGGTGCCAGAAAATTTGGGCCGTGCTTTTAAACATATCGTGAACACTTACCTGTTCCGTGAGAATCATGATCGCAGATAATAAAGCGAACTGTTCAGGTTGCAAGCGGCTTTGCGTTGAACGGCTTTCGTGACATACAATATCAACGAGCTCAGCCACGCCCCTCGAAGTTAGCTTGATTTGCAACACAAGAATGTTAGATCATCAAATGTAAATCATCACCGGGTGGAGGCTATCGCAAAATTAACAGGGTCGAACCAGGGACAGGGAAAATGGGGGAAGAGAAGAGCTGAAACGGGCAAAGCCATGTTCGGGAGGCTTCAGTTCAAATTTCAGCTGGAGAAATGACGGTAGACTATGTCCTGGACAATAATCGACCGTCATAGCACCTTGGAAATCTTCAATGATCCTCGAGAACATGGTCGATGGCAGTCAACAGCTGTGCTGGAGCGAGGTGAAGGGCGGAAGAGAAAACGAATGTTTGGTTGATGCTTTGATCAATGAACCAAATTTGGATTTGCTCGCTTAAGCTTGCCCTTCATACTCTCTCCGTATCCACCCTCGTTTACTCTGCTATCGCCGCAATATCGTTGTCAAGTCGTACAACTTTTTCGGGATCTGCTTCAGAGCGGATCTGTCGATGTGCAGCCATTCAACTCTAACACGCCGAACACTTCTCGTGGCAGTACATCCTGGAACGCTTCGCTGAATGTTACTCGAAAGATGAAGATTTACAAACGATATTACAGGTGGGTACATGGTAGCAACGGACAACGTGTACAGCATCCTATCTCCTCGCTCCTCGATGGTTTGAGCCCATGTTCCGCGTTATTGTTGTGGAACGATGTTGGAGTCGACTTTACATGATTCAGAAGATGATCTCCCGGAATACCTGCCCCACAGTCTGCGTAGCCAAGCCTCTCGCCGGGCTTCTCCTTGCGATGACTGTGTGCGGACTGCTTCAGGATGAGGGTCCCTGCTCGATGGTGTAGACGGCGCTGTAGATGTCGCAAGACTCCTTTCAGGTCTCGCGTGGTCCTGCTGCCATTTCGCTCGCTCCTCCTCCCACCGCACCTTATCCGACTGCCATTTGGTCAACCATTCTGTCGATGACAATGTGGTCATATTTTCGTCGTCTGTCCATGGCTGTGTTCCGGCGTCTGCTATGTCGGTCTCCTCGGGTCTCTCTGGCTGCTCGATGATCTTGTCTGTGCGCCAGGATTCGGACATTGCGCAGAATGTGGGATGTTTTGGTCTGGTTTAGCTTGCATTGCCAGGAGACATCCATCTTATAGCAGCTGTCAAATCCATATACTCCCCTCGGCACGTGGGCGGTTCGGCGTTTCGAAAAGATCTTATTTAATAGGGTCTCATTCTCAGGGAGGCTTCGCAATGTTGACAGAAAGTTGTAATATCAGGTATGCTTTCAATTGTACAGAAGTTCATCCCTGAAAGCAGAACAGAAAGACTGGATTACTTTTCAAAACTCAAGAACTCGAAATCCGGCATCACAAGTTCGGGCGATCACTACTGAATACTGATGCACTGGCGATCAACTCAATCAAGCGGAGTTTGCGAAATGCCGATCGGCTCGGAGCGCCCAAAGTCACCATTTCAACTGTGAAGTTGTTCAATGTCTCGTGTCAGATTCGAGCAAGATACTCTCTAGAAATCCTAATTGGCTAGTTTCCTGGCGTCTTGTTTTTCCAACACACCCCTTTGGTGGTGCCTATCCACTGGCACATCACTCAGTCGTACCTGGCTCTCATCCCCTATGAAATTATTCCCCTTTGATTCGCTGAACATGGCCACGAAAATAAACATCCCAACTCTAATTGCGCTTTGATGCGTCGCTGGAGCTGCATGGACGGAACTGCTTCAAGTACACCAACAGTGCGTTTCTCGGTGACTCGGCCTAATACTCTTCAAAAGCAGGCCGATGAATTTATTTTCTCGGCATTGGTTTAGATTCGGGAAACCTCGTCATCGTGCTCATAGCCTATAGCTCGGAGTGTCATGAACTGTTTTCGCCGACTCTGACTTCCCAGAATATACCACGCTCTTTCGTGCGCAAATTTGCTGTTTATATTATCGGCGTTGTAGCTTCGCACTCCGTCTCCGATGCATTTATCTGCCCAGGCATTGCTAGCTAGTCGCCTGTCTGCCAATTTTTAAACTCTCGCTTAGAGATTTCCCGCGCAAATAGCGTATTACCGTCGGTGCTGACGGTGGTCCGGCGGCCAGGAGTCCCGATACCACCTCCCTCATCATTCACAACCTCACGATCTCCGCGAGAAACTTCCCAGCCTGATAAGATGCAGAAACTCCCGAGGCGCGCGCTGTTTCGCGCCTGCGCGTGAGGTTGGACCTGAATTCATGATCTTCAAGTATAGCTTTCTTTATAATCTACTGATGCGCAGTGAATGCCCACTGGGCGGGCTGCGGGCTAGTGACCAAGGACGCTCGGTGCCTATTGAGTCGAGACTGAGTAGGCGAAATGCCGAGATGCCTAGATATTATCTCCGGGGTCTCGATTAGTCTAGCTCGGACTTCTCGGAGTCGTTGTCTGTGGCGTTGTCCAGTCTTGAGCCAGTCTTCAGGCCTCGAATAACTGTGGAGACTCTCTACCCACGTCATGTAACACGAGACTGCGTACAGGTGTACGAATGAGCCGGCACTCGTGTTCAACCAATGGATCCGACAGTGGCTGTGCAAGGCTCGCCCTGATTGGATGTGATGAACCAATGAGGATGTGGTCTAGAACCGAGCTACACTCGGGCAAAATCGACGTTTCTCGTATTCTCAACGTCTTCCTATGGACTCCTAAACGGCCTTGCAAGTCCCTATAGCTGCCTGTAACCCTCTAAATTTTTGTGGATTTAATGGAAGGGATCCCACCTAGAAGCAATATGATTGGCTACGGACATCAGCCGTAGATACCTCAAGCGCGAGGTCTGGCCTGAGTCCAGAATATGTATGTAGTTCTTGTGCTTCCAGGAATAAAAGCGACGTCCTGGTCATCATGCCGTTGATACCTTCTCCCCATGCTGCCTTCCTACGAGCCCGTCCCCTCCCCGAGTCATGGTGTACGCACAAGAGGACGAGGGAAAGAACACGCGCGCCCCCGCGGCCTATGGAAGGGTGGGAAAACCAAGCCAGGCTTGGATTTGGACGAGTTGCATCCCACCAAACGGCCCAACTCCGAAGAGACCAGCGACGACGAGTTTGAAGGCTACTTTCTTCTCGAGTACAGTCCTGAGCCATTCGGAAGCGAATGTAATATGGATGAGCCTACACCAGAACCACCCGACAGTCATTTTGAGGACTGGGAAGACCTCAAGGAGCTGTTTGCGCGCGCGACGGAGCAATACGAGAGTGGGTATTGCTTCTCGCGTTGAGGCCCGACGGCTTATGTTTTCGCAGGTGACGATGTGAACAAAACTGTCTGCCTCTTCCGCAGCGTTATTCGCGAGAGCGCGCAATTTCTTTTGCGATACGAGGACCCTTCGCTGCTGTTCGCAGAACCCCGGGCCCGAAGTAAGACTCCAGAGCTAAGCCCTATCTCATCACTCGCCCCGAAGAAAAAATGGTGAGTGAAGGAATCCTTTATACAGATAGAAACTGAGAAAGCCGTAGCACATGTCGAGAAAGTCCGACCGCCTTCCATGCACTCCTTGGCACTGCTCTTTTTCTTTTTGGGAACCTTATCGCGCAGGACCCGTCTCTTGCGCTTCCCAATGAACCGAGTCTGCCCGCAACTTATTGGCTTGCCGCCTTGGATGTCTTTGAGATGGGCGAAAACCTGCCAAGCCGCACCAGTGGACGCGGCTGTGATGCTCCGGAAGACTGGCGGAAGGCCATCATCTGGGGCCGCACCCTTCTCTGCGTCGCTGACGCCTCGCTCACCCTTCAGCAGCAGGGCCCGAACAGCCCCCCTCCAGCTCCAGAGCCCAAATGGCCGTCTCCCGCGGCCTCCCCGTTTGCCGCGATCGCCTCGCGCCGTCTCCCCGCCTCACGCCGTATCGTCCTCGCCACTGCCTCACCGCACGATCTCCTCCTTCTAGCCATGGACCACTTCGCGTCTGGTATATTCCACATGCCACGCACCACACCTACTCCCGGGCCGGGTATTGCACCTGCGCCTGCGTTCAACCGCTCAGCCGAGCTGTTGACAATCGCGCAAGAGGTGCTGGCCCTTGCAGAGCGGCTTCCCGCAGCGTCAGAACGCGTACATTGGGCTACGTGGGCCGACAACGTGCTTCAGCAAATCAAGGTGCAGACCGACGTGATCGCGCGCGCTCGGGGACGCTGCTGGCTCATCATCGGCACCGCGCGCGTAGAAGACATTGAGGCGATGGCGGAGGCGCGTGGGTGGGGCGAGGATGGGCAGAATTCGTCTCCCCTCGACACTGAGGATGCAGAAGACGCACGAGAAGGGCTCGAGCGAGCGGTGGAATTCTTCGAGCGCGCAAGGGGCGAAGAAGTGGACGACATTGACATCGCTGACGCCGAGAGGCGCGCAGAGGCAGAAGAACTTCGCACCTTCCTTGCTGAAGCGCTATTAACGTTGGCGAACTTGACTAAAGAGGAGCAGAAGCGGGAAGCTTTGTATCAACGCGCACAGCTCCTGGGTGGCGACGCGTTAGAGGGGATGGAGGTAGACGAGAGTGCATATTAGCTGGAAGGGTGGACGGACATACATGACTAGCACTAATCAACATTTTAATACCCTGCATAGTGGATGTAACCATAATACACTGTACATTATACACGCTTTCCAAAGAGCCCGCCTCGTCACTGCAACCAACCACCGTCAGACCATTGTCTGTGAGCGCCTTGGTGGACACCGATGCACCGCCGCCGTGCGACAAGCACGCGAGCACCACATCTTGGAACAGCGCGCGCATCGGGGGAAATTCACCCCGGACTTCCCGCACGCCGCACACATTACGTTTCCGGTGCCCACACGCGACGTGCGCTCCAAATCTTTTAGCACCGGATGAATCCGCGACCGCTCGCGCGACTGTGAACGTTCCCGCTCCCGTTGTTGCGTCTTCCCCGCGCGACGCGGCCGTGCGCCCCACCCAGGCGGAATCGGCGCCCGCTCGCCCTCGAACGGCGACGCAGTGCGGCTGATCGACGGCACGTCCTTGTCGCTGAAGGTGCTGCGCGTTCGGGTATGTACGGGATGTACGGGTCTGTATTCGCGGTAGTCGTATGAATCTTCATTCGAGTCCGAGTCGTCGGACGTCCCGAGCACGAGTCCCAGCAAAGCTGCACGCGCGCAACCTGTAAGGGTGAATGCCCCGGCAGCGGCCTGTGCCGCGCTCTTGCTGGCGCTGCTTGGTGCCGCGACGATGATCTTGGATGCGCTGCCGGATAAGGGGATAGATACCGAGAGCGTACGGCAGCGTCGACGGTGCTGTCGCTGAGAATTCATCAGTGTGTGGGAAAGGGTTGAGGTATAGCAAACCTTTTGGGCGGGTGGAGTGGTATCGCTGGCCATTGCTCGCGGAAGGGAAAGCGACTGCGAATACATGATGACGATAGTCGTTTGAAAGCGACTCCATTGTCGAGTCGATTATATGCCTTCCACGAGAAGCGAAATGAAGTAACAGAACTTCTGTGAACCGGAGATAAGCCGAAATTACGTAAGATACGCGAGATATAATATGGGGATTAATATTAAGGTACTCTTGGCCTGTTTCTGTTAAAGTGTAAGTTTGGTTAGGGAAAGGAGACGAGCAAACGTAACAGGGAACAACTCAGCTTTGCAACGGCTTTGAAGCTGCAAGTGAAAGAGGAAGCGGTAGGGGGATAGCGGGGAGTGAGTCCGAGTGACAGCTACCGCACACATATCAGCAGGGGCGCATGGAACAGTCCTTCCGAAAGACATAGCTCCGATTCAAGAATCTGCCGTCTGACTTTCCCGTAACAAGCCTCAAGGTATGAACGAAAAATATTTTGCAGAGCGGGGGAAAGGTCCGTGGAGCTTGGGCTGTGCCAGTAGGGGTGTCTCTTCTTCGAAGTGAACTGTGAGAGGTGAGGGGTTCTGCGGGGACAACTTTGTTGCGAGTACGCCCAAAGTACGCCTCAACCTTCAACGGATGGTCAAACGGAGATCCATCTAGCGAATATATGAAATCTATATGTCGGCCGACGCGCAAACCGCTGCCATTGCCTGTGTCTGGCTGAGTGGATCTCTCAAGCGTGGACTCGAATCATCCAGCAGCAGAGAGATGATCGGAAAATTAGGAAAGCAGCAAGATTCGGCGGCCACGAAGAGTCCAGCTGAGCATTGAGTGACGGCCGTAGTATACCAATGACAATGGGAGTCCAGGGATTTTTGGTCGTGTGACGGTTATTTTTGCATTCAAAACCAAGTCAAAAGAAGGCCACGTTTCACTCTAGGTTGAACCGGACATGAGAACGCGGAGACACGGATTTCCCTGAGGTCTTAAAGTTCTCGCTGGATTTCCAGATCCGCCATCACAACTGTAAAGTGGCAATAATCTGACTTGGCCGAGGAACAGGGCGTCCAAGAGCACGGGGAAAAACCACTATATGACAATAACTCCTCAGAGCGAAAGAGCATCCAAGAGTCTTCCAAGGCGTCGAGTCGGCGCTTGGCGCTACCAAAACGAGTTCACGAAGGCAAACCGGGGATCTGCGCACGTAGAACGCGGGCCAAGTGAGAAGGCAGAGGCTGAGCAGGGGCGGATCCTGCTGAACATATTGCCAGCAGTAGAACTGAATTGCCGTGAACAACGTGAGGGAGCGTGTGCTGGTTTCGGTGTAAGTTCAAATGAGTGACTGCGTCACTGAGTGCTGTGACTGCTCGGGAGTTTTGCTCCAGTTCAACAAGCTGTTCCTCCTGGTGATTCATGGCCGATGGTGTGGGTACGTTTCCCGCACGAAGCTCTGCTCATAAATATGAATCTTATCTGCAGATCTCAACCCTGCGGTGGACTTTCTTGCCGGGACGCTGTCTGTACGTACTACTACCACCGCGCCCCCTAACTTTCCGCAAATTCGAGCTTTCAGGGGATAGCAGGACTTTTCGCCGGATATCCCTGCGATACAGGTATTCGTTTATAGCTATTAGAACTGGCCAATGATTTTCATTCCAAGGCTTCGCAGTCAAGGTCAGACTACAGACACCTGAGTTGGCTGGCCACTACCGCGGCTCGATAGCGCGCGCCATCGCGACCATCGTGAAGGAGGAAACCGTGTTTGGACTTTATAAAGGCATAACTTCTCCTCTGGTAAGAGTATTGCCCCGTTTTTCAGCTCGAGAATCAATTTAGTACCGACTTAGCTCACTTTTGCTCTGATGAATGGGCTCGTATTTTCGTCCTACAAGTTTTTCCTCGGGATTCAAGGGACGCTCATCGCAGACGCGTCTCTCACTCAGATCACGTTTGCAGGTGTGGGCAGCGGCATTGTCTCTGCTATTGTCACAGCGCCAACGGACTTGATCAAGATCCGGCAACAGCAGTGCATTGGCACCTCAACCGCGCGCGGCGTCGCGTTAGGAATCATTAGAACTAGGGGAGTTGCGGGTCTGTACCGCGGTACTGGCACAACTATGTTGCGAGACTCTGGGTATGGTGCTTACTTCGCCTCGGTGGGTGCGAGGCTTGGCGCGCGGCGCGAGTGCGCGATGCTGACCCTGATCACAGTACGAGGCAACGTTACGTGCACTTGCCGCACCGGGAGAGAAGCGCGGAGGCTGGCAGGTGCTAGTTGCTGGCGGTGTGGCGGGGATTGGTAGGGATGGCTTATTATTCATAGTTTGAAAACTGACGCCCTGGGTCAGTGGGCTGGCTTGTAACCTTCCCACTAGATGTGGTTAAGACCCGCGTACAAGGAACCGGACCCGGCGCTCTTCTCAATTCGGGCACTTCGCAGTTAGTAGGAGAAGTCGCGCCGATCGTAAACCCGTATCGCACGACGTGGTCCACCATCGTCAACTCCTACCGCGCGGAGGGAATCCCAGCATTCTATCGCGGACTTGCACCAACCCTCATAAGGTTGATGGTGTTCAACTTAAAGCCGCATTTTCCAATCTGAGTACACAGGGCGTTGCCCGTAAACATGGTGACATTCGGTGTATTCGAGCTGGTTGTCAACGCGTTCCAGTAGACTGGCGGCTCCCTGCATGTACATGCCATTCAGGTTTCAGATATGGTATTCGCTCTGAATAATCAAGGTCTGTGGTCCAAGACGTTAATTACCAACGCTCGCTGAGGACTCATATAGATAGAAAATAGAAGAACCCCAAGTAATTTCCAGAGATAAGCTTGTGCCTAGACCAAAGGTAGAGTCAAATTTAACAAGCGACTCCAAACACCTACATGATTTTTCAAAATTCATTCAACTGTAATGCATTGTTTACCGTGAAAATTAGCTGAAGTTATGGTAAGCTCTTCGCAGGAGTGGTGAGAATGGAGCTTCTGGTTAGAATGCACTTGGGGCTCCGTAGTGTCAATCTCAATTTATACCTCGTTATCCCCATCGAGTTACTCGTATACACCAGAATGCTGTGCACCTCGCATCAACTCCGCTACCATTTCATGTCCCGTACGCAGTATGAGCCTCTCTCTCAGGACCAGGATGGAGAGCTCGAACAAGATTTCTTGACCCTCAAGGACCGACCGGCACCTATCCAGATTCGCCCTCCAACATACTACGGTGACGGACCATTCGATCCACCTAGTTCAGACGAGGAAGATGAGACGCTACTGGAGAAGCGTCCTCCCTCCAGTCCTGGAATTGCGGAGTTAGGGAATGCAATATCTTCCAGGGTGAGCCTTGCCTGCCATTTCACTACCTCGTCTAATAATCTTTGACTTCGTTACAAGCGACCTACCTCTCTACGCCTACTCGTCATCTCACTCGCTTCTCTCGTCGCTCTCTCAGGAATAATCGGCATAATAGCAGCCCATACGTATGTGGGCCCAACATATCATACCCCTGGGGTGAAGAAATTCTCCATGGACCACGTCTTCAATGGCACGTTCGCGGCAGATCGTCGCAGCCTTGCATGGGTGCCCGAAGGTTCGCCATATCATCCTTCGCTCATAAGTGCATGTCACTCACTATCCCAGCCGGTGACGGAGTGTTTTCCATCTGGGAGGACGGCTTTATTAGATTGGTTGATCTCAAAACGAACACTACCAGAAGTTTGGTCTATGCGTTTGATGTGAAAAGCGTGCGCGAGTCGGCCATTTCTAATTTTCTGCCACTGACCTCAGGTCAGCCCAACGGCTTGCCTCTTTCCTGGGCCGACTGGAAGCTTTCACCAGACATGAAATATATTCTCGTCAAGTCCGATCACAGAAAGGTACTGCAACCTTGGTCTTTATGTTTGCTGGCGCTAATCGGATCAGCTCTGGCGGTGGTCGAGTTTCGGCAATTATTACATCCACGAAATTGATACCAAGAAAACGAAGCCGCTCATTCCACCGACAAATCCTCCGACGGTCGCATACGCGACGTGGTCTCCGACCGGAGAGTCGATAGCCTATGTGACGGGCAACGATCTTTATATTCTTCCCTCACCTGCGTACGCCAAAGCTACCACGTTTTTTATATCCTGACACTCCTACAGATCATCCGCCCCAATTCGGATAACTACGACAGGTTCCACGTCCATTTTCAATGGAGTTCCATCGTGGGTATACGAAGAAGAGATCCTATCTGCCAACTTTGCGCTATGGTTCTCGCCTTCTTCATCCAAGCTCGCCTTCCTCACCTTCGACGAGAGCCTCGTCGATGTGTTCACGTTCCCGATATACAACCCCACGGAGAACTCCGACGAGGTTGTGCCGTACCCGAGCGAGGTCAAAATGAAGTATCCGAAACCCGGTTATCCGAATCCGGTGGTCGAAATCGCCGTGTTTGACCTGTCTACATATATGGAGGCGGGGGATTCAGACGTGCAGCTCCTGACACTGGACTGGGCCGGCAGACACATCGACGATGATAGTATTATTTCCGAAATCAAATGGGTCAGCGACGACGTGCTTATTCTGAAAGAATTAAACCGGGTCGCGGACAACGGGAGTGTCGTCTTGTTTGAGAATCTCTCAAAGTTGTCGACACTCAGTCTGGCTGAGCGCGAGAGAGGCACAGTGGTCAGGAAATTAGGGAAGAATGGTGAGGAGGGAGATGATGGCTGGGTCGATAATTTTCAAAATATCTACGCGCTCCCCAGCACACTGGTGTCGTCCCTCTCTGCAGGGACCGTCGCTGCCGCATACCTCGACGTACTACCCACACCAGAAGGGTTCAACCATCTTGCCCTCTTCAGTCCTGCAAGCAGCTCCACTCCGATCTGGCTCACATCGGGAGAGTGGGAGGTCACGAATAATGGTGTCACGGGCGTCGATATCGAAAACGGAATCATGTACGTCCGCCTCGGGTTTTTGAAAACACCCTCAACTCATTAATCGGCAGATATTTCGAGGCAGCTACCCCACTATCGACATCGCGGCATCTCTATTCAGTGCCGATTCCGTCCCTCAATCCGACTACAAAGGAAAAACCCACGATCGTGCCGCCTACGTTACTCACAGATGCGTCTGAAGAGGCGTATTATTCCGCGGACTTTTCCCCTCAGGCTGGTTTCTACCTGCTCAGCTACCTTGGCCCCAGTATCCCCAACCAGAAAGTCGTCCAGGTCGCAGATACTGGTAAGTGCCCGCTCGCTTGAAAAGGCTACTAGTCTGAGCGTTTGCTCTCTCCAGCATTCGAATACGTCTTGACTACGAACGAGCGTCTGCTCAACGTAACTGAAGAGTACGAGGCCCCCACGGTGTTGTATTCGACCATCGAGGTCGATGGATATGGTACCTTCTCTTGTCTCTTCCCCCGCGGGTTCATTCAACTGACGGTCCTCGAGAACTCAATGTAAAGGAAATCCGACCCCCGCGCATGGATGACTCTGGGCGAACAAAGTATCCAGTCCTCTTTCGCGTGTATGTGGCTCGAATCAGCTCCTTCTGGTCTGCTCATTGACGCTGTCTATCTGCTTCCTCTTTCTAGGTACGGTGGGCCTTGGAGCCAGCTCGTAGATTTGACCTTTACCCGCGGTGACTGGCATGAATATCTCGCCTGCGGGCACTCGTACATTATCGTCACCGTGGATGGGCGAGGAACCGGGTACAAGGGGCGTAAGTTGCGTAATCCAGTCAGAGGCAACCTCGGATTCTGGGAAACAAAAGACCAGATAGCTGCGGCAAGGTGAATACATTTGTTCTTTACTTTTTCCATAGACGGGGTCACTGATGATTTCTGTGCAGAGTTTGGGCTTCAAAGGAATATGTGGATCCCAAGAGAATTGGAATATGGGGCTGGGTAAGATCTCTTTCATGCGGGCATAGCGGACTGTTTACCGGGCGGTTGCACAGTCTTACGGCGGTTTCATGAGCGCCAAAGTGGTAGAGGCCGACGCTGGTATTCACTCGCTTGCGATGTCCGTAGCTGTGAGTCTTCATGATATTGCTAGAGCGTCCTGCGACTCACCTCCCGTGTAGCCTGTGACGAGCTGGCGACTATATGGTACGTATATTGTACAGGAAGTCCGAATCTTCCTCAAGGCATACAGATTCGATATATACGGAACGGTATATGGGTCTTCCCGACCTGAATCCAGGCGGATACATCAATGCGTCGATCTCCAACGTCACCGCCTTCCAAAAGGTTGATTACTTGCTCGCCCACGGAAGTGCGGACGACAATGTGCATTTTGCAAACTCTGCACACCTCCTGGACATGTTCACCAAGGCTCGTGTGCGGAATTTCAGGTTTAGAATGTTTACTGATAGGTACGTGCTCCGTCATTACTGTATTCTTTCTGACTGTAAATCGCCTCTAGTGACCACGGGATTAATCGGCGAGGGGCTAATAGAGAGGTATACGAGTACATGACGGCTTTCTTGTTAGAAAAATGGGGCAAGGGTGGACGAAAAAGGGGGTGGTAGGTTACATCTACAATGTATATTATAGTATTATCTATCCGTTCTGTGGGAATTATTTCGTGAAGTCCCATGTGGGCATTCTAGATTGCATCGTAGAGCCCGGCCGGGCCCGTCTTCAAAACGTCGAGTGATCTGAGTCGACATCGTTTCGAATAACGGCATACTTATGCCCGATGATATAGACGCTCAATAGACGCTCGCAGAGTTCGCATAGAATGAACCAACTTCTCAGACGGAGCGCCGCTGAAATTCATTGGAACCGATGGAGAGCAGAACAAAAAACTGATGAGCGAACATTTGGCTATGAAGTTACATAATAGATAATGGAAAACGTATTTAGCTCAAGAATGAGGGACGCGTAGTATTGGACCGTGACACATAAGTAGACTACGATACAAATGGCAGCGAAGCAGCCAGTGTAAGTATACGTACACTTGCAAACGGTCCGTATTCAAGATCGAATAGAACACTGTCACAGGGTAGACCGGCTCGACAACACGCGAATAACGTTGGATATGCTCAAGGTCCAGGTGATGTCAATAGCTTATGAGGAAGTCCAGACAAAATTCATTAGAATTCAAACCCAATAAATAATTCGGACTCAGAGCAAACTTGTGAGTGTATCGCACCGCGCAGCGGTTGATGGCGTACTAGTAAATGCCCTTTAGTGCGGCGCTGCCGGTAATTATTACAAGATGGTCACGGTCTGGGAAGGTTAGTGGACCGGTGAAACTTTGCGTACAGGCCCTGCTGATGCTATGTTTCCATAAACGTGAGCGTGGGAGTCGGACTTGGAAAAAATTCAGACTTGAAGTTGAACCGCCACCACTCTTTTGCTACCGTTGCGAATAATTCCCTTAGGATCGGCTCAACCCTACTGTTTGAACCACCATCACCCCTTTGCTACCATTGCGAATAAGTAAATTTCTCAGACTCGGCTCAAGCCTACTGTAGCGAATACCGGAAACTATATTGGGATGGCCTCCACCGAGCGCTCAATAATGGTCCATCCCAGGTGCCAACGGATCAGTTGGATCCGCAAGAAGTTAGAAGCGTCTCCAAAGCGGCGGGGTCCAATTCGAAGCAACTACTCTGTGGTACAGTATAAACGTAATCTTGCTCGGTTCTCTCAGCAGCCCAACCTGTGAACCCACCGTCATGTCATCCCTCGAGTTACCAGTGAAGGCCGAAGAAAACCAGGTTCAGACGGCTCCCTGCGGGCACCAATTAGATAGCACCGTCCGTCGCAAAGTGGACCTTCGTCTCATACCTCTGATAACGATTCTTTATTTGTGCTGTTTCTTGTATTCTTCCTTATCTTCATCCTCCGAGTGTCGCTGACTTGAACTTTTGGATCGGAAGGGATCGAAGCAATCTGGGTGTGTCCTCTCAGTTTACCCCTTCGTTTTTCTCATGGTGCTTCGAAGGGAACGCCAGGGTGAAATACATTATTATACGCGTAAAATGATGATCCGATGATTTCATTCTGCAGATTGTAGGAATGGCTGAAGATCTGAAACTATCGGGCATGAGATATCAGATGGCTGCAGCTGTTTTTTTTCGTGGGTCATATTCATTCGTTGCCTTGAACGAGTCTAATCTCCTGCGCAGATTACTTACAGTTTACTTGAGATCCCATGGTCAGCTTCAAATTGGTTGATAACCTATGACTATTCAATCCCACTGGTATAGCAATGTTGTATTGCAGCTTCTTCGGCCTTCGATTTGGAGTGAGTTGCCCCTTTCGCTTCAGTCCAGACTGATAATTCTGCAGTCCCTTCATTGACCCTTGCCTGGGGAATCGTTAGTCAGTCTTCCTCAATCCCTTCCGACTGTAATAACGCAACTCATTCGGATTTACAGTGGTGTCGATGGCATTCGTCAAAACTTGGCAGGGTCTCATCATGTGAACTCATTCAAAATATTTCTCGTTCCTTCATTGATGTCCCCTGAGTGCACGATTATTCCTGGGCATAGCTGAAGCCGGCCTTGCACCAGCACTGGGTATGTTGAGTTCATCTACATCTTCGTTTGTTCGAAACATCGAGTGAAATTAAAGCATATCTCGTCACCCTATGGTATCGACGTGACGAACAGGCACGTCCCATCGCCTTCTATTTCTCTGCAGCGACACTTGCGGGTTCGTATTTCGTTCATTAGCGTGCAGATGTTTCACTGATGATGTCTAGGAGCCTTTGGAGGTTTGCTCGCGTTTGGTATCGAGAAAATGAATGGGTGCGCAATTTCTCTAGGACCCGGTGCGTCCACTGACCCATTGCGGAAGACTCGGTGGTCTGCATGGCTGGTCATGGATTGTGAGCACAGATGTCCTTATCACCCGAAATTAACCCACGTTCACTTTTGTCGAGTTTTTACTGGAAGGCTTGGGCAAGTGTGAAGATATTCATGAACAACATAGTCTCATTCTTCTACAGGCACCGTTGTCATTTCCTTGGTAGCCTTCTGGGCCATGATCGACGTGAGTATTTTGCTTTCCAACCTGACCTTTTCCGAGATTGATAAAATACATATCAGTTGCCGTCCACGGCGACCTTTTTGACGTCCGCTGAAAGAGAGCATCTAATAGACGTTCTCCGACACGACACACTGGGAGAGCCTTCGCATTTTGAAATGAAGTTCGTGTGGGATACTCTATGCAATCCAAAGTCGTGGCTGCAGGCTGTCATCTATATTGGGTACGTCCATCACGAACTCCGCCATGCGAGTTACTTTCAATTGACCCCAACCAAGCATGGTGATTCCTTTATACTCATTCACTTTGTTCATTCCGTAAGTCGAGATTTATACTTGAAAATGTGAACCAACGTATCCACCGCAATAGTACCATCATCCACGCGCTGGGATTCTCGGCAACGAACGCACAACTGTGAGACCTTTTTTCTCATATATCTCGTTAAACCTTAACATGCCAAGCCTCACGATTCCCCCTTATGCCGCGGGCTGCATTTGCACCGTTGGTCTTGGGGCGCTTTCAGATCGTGCACGAACTCGCGGGCCATTCGTCGCAGGGGTCAGTCTATTCGCGATGGCCGGATATGTGATGCTACTCGCAACAGACCCGGAGAAGCAGCCTGGTGTTGGATATGCCGGCTGCATTTTTTGTGGCTATGGGAATCTTCCCGGGTATTCCCTTGACACTGGCGTGGACTGGTGGTAATGCTGGGGGGTCTCTTAATAAAGCGGTAGTCCTCGCCTTAATCAACACGATTGGAAACCTGGGCGGGTGCGAATTGGTGGAAACATTCTTCAATTAGCTGCTCATAGTTCATCGGCAGGATATGCGCGTCATTCGTGTATCGGACCCAGGACACACCACGTTTTCGTCTCGGCCATGGTGCAGTATTCCGAAGTTCGCTGAATTTGGCTGATTCTTGCCAGCTCTAATGCTTGGATTTCTTTCGGTGACCTTCTGTGTCTCGTTGTTCGCAACATCCTTGTATCGGCGGCTCAACCAGGCGAAAGAGAGAATGTGCGCTGAGAAAGATATTTCTGTGGACAGGAAAGTCGAGTTTTCTGCTCTCGGAGTCAGTTCACCTCTCTTCCGGTGAGAAGGATCTGAAGTTCCATGAATCATGATCATTCAACTCATTTGAATAGATATGTTCTATAATTGCCTGGCGACGAGGATGAAGCTCAGTGTGTAGTCGGAACAATTTTGGACTGAATTAGCTACTTTCTTATAATCACTCTATCGAGATTTTCTCAACCGAAGGAATTGAACATAGAATCAACATAGAATACTGTGTGATATCGTGGGAATAGCATAGTCACCTTGAAGCAGATTGATCGCCGATCATTCAAGCCGATTCAACCTTCCCTTCTCCCACCATGTCCCAAGTCAATGTGAATTGGGACCCGGTCCTTCTCGTATCGCAGGCACTTGGAATTCATTTCAGCTGTGAATATGACGCTAATCAAATCGTCAGATTGTCTCAATGCAAAGTTTGCACTACCTTACGCTCTCCATTTGTGTGCCACCATTGCTCAATCTATTTGCCGAACCGACGTCTCTGAATTATGAGGGTGGTGCCGCAAATGTCGGTCCGTATATGCGCCATACAGCCGACCCTACAAATCTTACTCCCGCCCAGGGATGGTGATGGATTGGCGAGAAATGGCCGGCCGGCCGACGGTGCGAGGTATGCAGGGCGAAGAACGGTGGAGCGCATACAGAGGGGCCTGGACTGGTGGAAGGAAGGTCGGGTACGGACTGCGGGAAGATCAGTGGAATGGACGGATTGATTCCATGCGCGGTTGGGTTATCGCGTTCTGCTGGCTCGTTGCTTGTTCTGCAGAGTACGTGGGATCGCTCAATTCTTGACGTCTTTAACGTTTCACAGCGTATATTATCTCTACGCCTTAATTCGGAGGCCACGGCTCATTCTCGACTTCGCTTTGACTCTGGTTTTCAATCATTTGGTCTTGACCACCTACTATTCCGCATCAATACCCACATCCGCGTTTTTTCTGGCTGATCATGATCGTTGGAGCCGCAGTCATGATTATTGTTGCAGAGCAGCTGTGTGTTAGGCGGGAGATGGCGGAGGGTTTGCAAGTGAGTTAGGACGAGTCGACTCTGAAACTAAAAAGTCTAATTTTTTCGAGGTTGTGACACAATCTAATGATGACGAGGCGGAAGAACTTGAAATGGGCCTGCTCCCGAGGAATTCAGGGTAATTATCGTGCGCCCTTGTAATGTAATATACATTGCCAGTCTTGGTAACTGGATTCCACTTCCATGTTGAAGTGCACTGTATGTATTTGTTCTTGATCTCGTTGTGGATGAAACGTTAACCAGTACAAACAGTGATTTTTTTTTCAACCTCCACCACGCCCTGCTCCATGCTTGAAATTCGTGTCCCACTCTCCACGGAACCGACAACTCAGGGTTCTCTCGGAGTTCCGAGCTTTGTCGGACGATCTGCTTAGATAGCTTCATTCATCGCATTAACTCGCAGTCTCGTACGATGACCCCGCTACGTGTCATTTTACGGGTGTTCGGCGAAGCTGACGTCTCCGATGTCCGTGCGCCCCGGCTTTTGCGTGGCCACTGACGGCGGCAACCTAGTATCTCCCTCGCGGCGCGGGTATAAGTCTCCAGCCAACTTCAAGTCTCTGATTTTCTTCTTGGGCTATTCATACTCCGACATGATGATCGGTCTGTCTTCCGAGTCGTCCTCATTGAACCAATTTCGTGCACAGTCCAAGTCACAACTCTCACGTACGTGGCGCCCTTAAAGCCCCCCGCGTTTGCTCTTGTACTGAATGTCCGCCGCTGATGACTTGTGCATTCCAGTTATCTCCGCGCCTTTGCGTGCGGTCATTAGCTTGAACTGTCTGCGTTCATGTTCAGCTCCAACACATTGCATCTCCCGTTTGTCACATCCTTGATGGCCACCCGGTCCGGTACTATTAGTTGTATTGGCGAGGGACGGCACGTCGGTCTGTCTACTTAGGCGGTGACGCCTAAGGTAATTTGTTAATCCCGGTAAACCAAATGAGCAGAAATTTGCAGGGAGTGTTCGAACCCAACCAAGCTGTGTATGGAATCACTATCCTTCCTTCGCACGTCTATTGATTCTTTCTATGATTTAACTGTATCGTTGGCTCTGAGCTGTTTGGTCGCCCGTTTTATGCATGCTGTATATAGCCGGCTCAGCGGCAAACATTTGATAACGGCAAGTACATACCAATTCATATGACTTCACCCTGTCTTCAGTATTGAACTCGTCTGATCCGCGGATCCAATCAACGAGTTTCACCACAGACTACAGTGGTGGCCGCATCCTCCTCTCAGGATTATCCGGCCACGGCGTTATTTGAATTGCTAATTTCCATATTCCGCATTACCCCAGCCCACGTAATTCATCAGGCTTCGGCGTTGTGTATTCCTCCCTTCACCCGTCTCCCGAGTCTTGGGTCTGCTAGACGGTCCGCCCCGGCTTGTTGTCGAGTATAACCACTCCCTTGCTTTGCCTTCGTTGTTCTCGGTTACCTGTCCGCAACAACCTCCGTGCCACGGAACGCCGTCTTGGTACCTTTCTCCATTCACTCTGCGCACTCAAGATTTGACATCGGAGTAAAGAAGAGGGAAGTTGTATCTGATGGAGACGCCAAGAACTGAAAATAGCGGCTTTTCACAGAGGACCTCCGAAGCTTAAAGTTAAGGATGAAGAACCTCTGCCAGCGGAATCTGGACGGCACCGAACACCTCTGGCGACGCCTAAACTCCTGGGGTTCACACTCCAAGACGATTTGATGCGACGGTCTCAGAACTGGTGTCTCGCTGCAGTCTTACACGGTTTTCCTGATTCTGACGCCGCAGACTTCTGTACGCGTCAGCCCCCCATTTTCTATCGGTGGCGCTCCATTCTCAGAATCCTGATGTCCTGTCCCTGTACGGGAATTTACCCCAGTATTCCGACCTAGAAGAATCTACCATGCGGAAAGGCCTTGATACTGTGGTTTAATGTCAGGTTCCGGTCATTCTTGACCACCCCGGCGGCTGTTCTACGGGCCAGGCGACCCGGGAAATGGCGCCCACTACGCAATTGCTGTAGAGGATGGCCAAATTGGGAGTTTCTGCGAGTCAACTACGAGTCACCAGTTGTTGATTAACGCCTTGTATTCTGTGACCAATTCGTGGACCAATCACTTGAAGACAATGTAGTCGGTTCCGTTCCTCTACGGCGAATTGTGCCGAGCGCCCCTTCAGGTTCAGCGTCTTCAGGTCAGCTTCAGGTTCAGCGTCTTGTGTATGCAAGCCGAACAAGGCTACGTGAGCTGGTCCGATGGCAACTGCAGGAACTTGGACCGTTTTGGCTGTCGATCCTCGGTCCGAACTCATACAGGGTCGACAAGAAGATATCGCGCAGCACAGTTTGAAGATCATACATACCCTCGTGAAATTAAACAGTGCTGCACATCACTCTCATGTGGTGGGAGATAACAGCTTGTCGCTAATGACCAGGCTAATGAAAAAATGCAAGGAGCCCCGAGAAGGCATCGCTTTTGATTCGCGTGAGTGATCATCGCGGGACGCGAGATCCATCTGAGAGGAAGATCTAACCCCTGGTCCCCGGAATCTGGCGATGATTGGGATTTGACTTTTCCGACTTTCTTGTCTTCTTTGGTGTATTTATACATGCCAATCTAATCTAAAGTGATATTCGCCAAGTACGTTCAGTTGGGAAGGTTTTCCTACATACAAGCTGTGGTCCGCGGCCACAGCTATTTGCTGCGCTGGCCGGGCATAACTATCCGCCACAGGCGAATACGCGAATGCAACGTGCAGATTTGTAGTCAAATTTTCGGTCGGTCTCAATAAGGAAGCGTTTTTTAGGGATGTGTATACCATTGCTCGATCTTTCGCAACAGCCTTTCGGAGGCGCGTTGAGCGACGGGTGACTCGGGGTGATTCCCACAACGGTGACAGTGCGCACACCGTGACAACGACACATTCCCACCAGACAGAGGAATTTCCTGGGCATTCGAGGAGGGTATTTCATTGTAGGGCCACCTAGAGGTTACAAAACGTAAAAAAGCACGGAGGCAGTTCGTTCGGAGTGATAAGCAGGAGGCGCCAGTGAGGCTCCATGAGTCAAGTCATCTCAGATTCAGTTGTGATCGCTCTTGAATTTTATCCCCAAATGCGCGACGGCGGATTCAGTGATCAGGATGAGCGCTACCCTGCTTTATAACCACGAGGTCATACCCGAGTGTCCCTTTTAAGAGCAATCATTTCGGCCGCTTATTCCTGTTTCGTTCTCTTCTTCCACCATGAACACACTCACCAGTATGTTGTCGCCTCTGGGCGTGAGCACGGGGGGCCCTACAGGATACACTTGTGGGCGCATATGTTAGCTCGCCATTTATTGCCATTGACTCACTCGACAGAAACTGGTGGTCATCGGTGGCACTATGGAGACTGCTCGACGCGCGTCGGTCTCGGCTTGGAACGGTTTTGTGGACTGTACGTCTCTCTAGACAATAGTAGCGGGTCGTCACTGACGTTCGTCAGCCTTCTTCCTCACCGCTCATTTCAGTGAAGAGGATTACCCATATGACTGGTGCGTGTCCATTCAACCTCTCGTCCTCCTGTCCTGAATCGGTTTCAGGTTGATGCATTGGCTGTCCAAGGTGCGAACGTTGATACTGACGTACACAACGCCGAGCTGACGCGTCTCGCTTCAGCAACCTGCATGGGGCCGAAGCCGAGAATTCGAGATCACGACTCGTTCAGCAGGTCGCGCTGGTCTAACCGATGCGACCGCAGGGGACCTCGAGGAGGAAGACGAAGACGATGGAACCCTGGTCCACGGTCGGTCCACGAACCGTCTTCTCATCTTCTGCGTGCTGAGTAACGACACTAGGTCGACGCAAGCGCAAGGTTGCTTTCCAACCAAGCATTGGTATGTGATGCAGCCCCTTCACCAACCTGTTTTTGCCTGTCGGGCAGCAGATGGTGGTGGAGGGTGAGCAACACCCCCACGTGACTAGCAGCTGATTCTTCGTCCCCCTTCGATGCGCTGCAGACACCACGCACACAATATATTATGTGCGTGTATCTGCAAAGAGAAACAAAGTACTAACTGCTCATCTCCGTCTGCAGCGCGGCCACTGGCTCAGGGTAGATCTAACTCCCTTTCTGCGGGCCAACCTCTAATCTCCGTGCGCAGATTACGCGAACCAAACGTTTCCCAGAATACGGCCATGGGTCCGCCCTCAAGATTAGGTGCGTTTCTCGGCTTTACTCGGGGTCCCACTAAACTGGGTCACTCAGCGTTGTGGCTCGGAACAACGATATCTTGAAGAAACTTGTCTTGGAGGCCAAGAAGGATTATGAGAAAGACGCCGAACACCGTGTTCACATATTTTTGGCTGACACGTATGTGTTCTCAATGCGCATTCAAAGCTTGATTCAAATATTGTTTTTCGTAGCACTTACCAATGCTGGCGATGGAACGGTGCCCGGCAGAAGCGGCCAATGAGTTCGATAGTCCTGCAGCCAGGTGTCAAGGATATGTTGTTGGCCGACTGCAAGGACTTCTTGTGCTCTGAGGAGTGGTAAGCATGACGCTTTTTCTCATTGGCTTTTATTCATCACTCTCTATACAGGTATGCCGAACGAGGTTCGTCATTTACAAACCATTCGTCTTATTCTTCGGCTTATCTTACGGAAGGCATTCCTTTCCGTCGCGGCTATCTGCTCCATGGGGTTCCTGGAAGGTTTTCATTTTCATTTTTTGCAACGTTCCTACGCTGATTTTTAAACAGCGGCAAAACCTCGCTCATCCATTCGTTAGCTGGCGAACTAGGGCTAGATATCTATGTGGTGTCTCTATCCTCCAAAGGGTAAGGAACCGACCACGATTTCATTTGAACGCTGACCATTCGTAATAATAGCATGAGCGACAACACGCTGACCACATTAATGGGCCATGTTCCAACCAGGTAAGATCCTTTACCGTCGGACCCTGCCAGCGGCTGATATAACCGACCCAGGTGTATACTCCTTCTGGAGGATCTTGACGCGGCGTTCACGCGCTCGGTCAGTCGTGATGGGAGCTCCACAGGGGCCCCGACGTCGACGACGACGTCTTCCACGACCCAAACCACTACGGCTGAGTCTGATGGTTCCACCTTGAGTTTGAGTGGTCTTTTAAACAGTCTCGACGGAGTTGCTGCCGCTGAAGGCCGGTGCGTCGTGGTTTTTATTTTTTGTTGCTCTTGAATTAAGTTTTGTTTTATAGCCTTCTCTTCGCCACCACCAATCATATTGAGCGCCTGGACCCCGCCCTCAGTCGGCCCGGCCGCATGGACGTGTGGGTGAATTTTACGCACGCCACGAAGTGGCAAGCAGAGGGCATCTTCAAGTGCTTCTTCCCATACAAGCCTTCCACCGTCGCTGCATCTGAGAACGTACCCACCGATGCATCGCAGAAGAACCTACCTCTTCCCAAGCGCAAGGCCTCGACCCATGCTATTCCTGTATTGAGTGAGGCTGAGATTTCTGAGCTTGCAAAACGATTCGCCGAAGCCATTCCTGAGGATGAGTTGAGTGTACGTGGTCATCTCTTTATCTTCAGGTGTAGCTTTGATCTTATCGTGCTTGCAGGTCGCCGCCCTGCAAGGCTACCTCCTTAAGAACAAAACTCGTCCACGTGAGTGTGTTGACGAGGTCGACGAGTGGGTCATTGAACAGCGTGAAACCCGCGAGAAACTCAAGAAGGAGAAGGCCGAGGTCTCTTCCTCCTTTGTTCCCAGTCGTGTGATTTGGCGTTACTGATCTTCAATTTTTCATATAGAAAGAAGCCAAGGAGAAGAAGGAGGCTGAAGAAAAGGAGAAGAAAGAGGTACACGAAGTCATTCTTCCATTAACCAATGCTGAACATCCATTCAATTTTTTAGAAAGAGGAAAAGGAGGCTAAGGAGGCACGTTCCAGCCATCATTCTTTGTTTGTTTGTTTGCGACTGACCTCGTCTTCCGGTGTGTAGAAAGAGGAAAAGGAAGCGAAAGAGGTACCATTGCTCCAAGAAAGCTATTCGACAAGATAAACTGACAATATCCGCAGAAACTCGAGCGCAAAGAAAGCCCGTCTTAAAAAGCTAAAGAAGGCTACGGCGGCAGCGAAGAGTGATTCTTCTGTGCCCCGCCGACTCGACCACTCCATGAATCCACCGCAGCAGCAGCCGCCAAGGAGTCTTCCTCCTCCAGTTCAGAGACAGAAACTTCCACCGGGATGGAAGCCGATACTGAAGAGTCGGTCACGTCCGGAGGAGGAGTCAAGACAAGGCAGACGAGCCGGCAAAGGATGGCGCCAAGAAGGAAAAGTGGGGTTGCAGTCAAGTCGCAGGCTCCACCTGCAGCTGCAGAGCCCCAGCCCGAAACCCCAACCGCCGAGGAGTCTACCCACCCCTCCGTAAATAAATGCACCACTCGCACCGCAATCTGGAATGGAGTGGCTGCTCACTCCATGCTCCCTCCTCCCGGCTTGGGATCACGCCGCCCCTTCTGTCGCTATCTAAATCTACTACTGGTACTGGTTCCTCATGTGTTTCGGGTTGTTATCCTGCCCTGTGATACGGTTAGACGGAATGGCATTGTTTTCGTGGATCCCCATCCACTCCCCCTCTATTGTACGAGTTCACTTTCGACCAAAACAAACCGTTTCGGAGACCAAGCCACATATAAATTGGAAGCCAGCGACATGTGTAAGACAGATTATTCATTGAGGAACTTGCTCTTCTCATCACCACTCTCCATTTCGTCCATTGCCACTCCCCTGGTTTGGATGTGAAGTGGAAACTTTCCACCGCGAAGAACAGTAGCAGATGCTCACCCCATACGCGGCCGTACACTCGGCGTGATATCCTTTTTGCGGCCCCAGTGCTGTCGATGAGAGGTCCTTTGCAATCATGTCATTATATCTAGCTCTACAATTACTTAGTGAAGGTTCCGTCCTGCAAACATCCGACGCCAAATCAATACCTCGAATTTCGCCTAGCTGCCGCATCTTTATCCAGAGAGGAAGAAATTGCCTGAATAACCAATCGTCAGCATTACTGGCGCGCGTCGTCTTGAGTACTCACCATGACTTGGTTTTATCATAGAAACGGACAATGTAGAGATGCTCTTTGCCTTTCCGCTTCTTGCGCCTCTGTCTGCGCTTCAGCAAGAACCTTGGGTGGTATCATCGGATCTGAGTCCAGTGAGAAGACGACAGCAGGCCACCACGGGAACGACGCTAGAATCCTGAATTACGACGGCGAAAAAATTGAGCTCGTGTCTCACCTGACTTTGCCCAGACTACACCAAACTCGTGTCAGAAGTCCCTTTCTTGAAAATCAGTCAAAACTGACCTAGCGTTCCTGGCTCAATCCGTTTCTGTCCGTTCAAAACAATTTTACCCAGGTTCTTCTGCCTTTCGCGATCAGCTTGTGTGAGTCGTGGCGCAGTCGGTCGAGGAGTGAACCATCTGCCGTTGGCACGTCGGAGTTGTGTTTCGGTGATACCCTCGACATCTTTTGCGTCCATAGGTTCGGCCTGTTTGTCGCTAGGCGGTGGATCTTGTGCTCCGTCCACAAGTCCCTGCTCTCCATCAACGGGACCTCGTACTGTATCGGTGGGATTGTCCATTTTACCGTCCGGTTTGGGTGGTTCCACATCACTGAGTGCGCTCAATTCTGAAGCGCCGTCTGCATCCGCGTCCGTGTCTGACTCCGCGTCCGCATCTGCGTCTGCATCCGCGTCAATGTCGTTGTCGGCGTCCGCATCTGCGGTATCGTTTCGGTCAATTGCGGAGCGCGATCCATAGGGTTCTGGCGGTTCTGGCGAGGGAGATATCGGAGACAGCACGTCTGCATCGTCCGCTTGGACCTGAGAAGCAGAAGCGGCCGCGGCTTGGGCTGCCAACGTTTTGGCTTCTCGAGCGCGTAAGTTTTTCTCCCTCCGAATTGCAGGTGTATCCAGTTCTTCGATGATTACTTGGCCATCGGGAGTACGGATGACGTTGGGCGGCGGAATGAATGTCCGCTCGGGCGTCGCCACAGTTAGCGAATGCACACGCGAAGTCGAGCCCGCTGATAGGTTTGGAGCGTTGCCTTTCCGAATGCGGCCGCTCCGGCGGGTCGATATCCATGGAATTGTCGGCGTAATTTACAGTGCTCGACATCGACGCTCGACGGGGTTCGTCGGGTCGCGGCGACCCATCTTGCAATGTTTGATTTTTCAGAAGCAGCAGTACTGAACGCGGACAAACGAGATGTACCGCGGTCTAGAGTTCATGTCAGAATTGCCTCCGGATGCGGCATATAACACTCACCGAGACGCATTTTCTTTTTCGGAGGAGGTGCAGCCGAGCGCTCGATGGGTACGCGACCGCCACGCCGTTGGCCCGCAGGTAAGATCCAGCCTTGCTCAAACAAAGCGAAAGAATCTCTGTCGTCAACATGTTCGACCAAAGGAATTTCACCGGGAGCAGGAATCGGGGTCTGCGAAATAGGCACAGACGTTGTAGTTCCATTCCACGAGCTGTCGTTGGATCGCGTGGGAAGCTGAGCAGACGCAGAAGTGGACGCAGTCGCATTGGCTTCCTCTTCGAAAGCAACGGCGGCGGCAGCGCCTCGAGTTCTCGGCATACGAGAGTCGGGTGGAGCAGACACCGTCGAAGTACTTGACGCCGTTTCCGCGGTGGAACCATCCACGGCAGCAGCTTGAGCTTTTTGGTCTGCTCGCTGCCTCCGTTTTTCCTTGTCGGCCTCTCGTTTTTCCCTGTCTCTTTGCCTTTCTTTCCATTCTTTTTTCCCTGTCCCTTTCCTTTCTTTCCTCTTCTTTCATCCTTTGCAGGTCCGCAGGGTCAGGAGGAGGTGTGGGCGGGGGTGTCGGTTTCCTGTGTTCGAGTTCAAAGTTGAAAAGAGATGTAATGGGATCCGCAGAGAGAATAAGTTCGGATTCATCTTTGATGGCATCGGCGGAAAGAAGGAGCTCCAGAATTTCCAGCGGGGGGTTCGAGATCACCGAGGAGGGGAGCACTCCATGGAACGTTATCCTCTGTCTGTTCCTGCGCGGCCGAGCGCAGATTGGGGAAGGAAGAGAGCTGATCCAATTCGGCCAGAATTGGCTGTGCTGATCCTTGGATCCTCAATGCCGCTTTGCGGTGCGGAGTCCCCTCTCTATTGTACAAAACTGCGTTGTCGAGAACCAATTGGATGTCGTCCTGACCATGCAGTGAATAACAAGGCAGAATTAATCAGAGAGGAAGTGCATCACCTTGAAGGACTGTATATCCCAGTACTCGTACTTCTCAAGTTTGAGTTCAATTTGGTTCCAACACATGGGTTTTTCGATAACATCGAAATAATCCGGGACTTCCTTCTTACTGACAGGCAGCTTGAAGTACTCCTGCCGGTCGAATCTGGGGACATTCACAAGTATAAGTTGAGCGGTCAAGTGTTGAGAACATAAACATACGCTTGGATGCGCTCGAACGCCGACCGAAGCTTGGGAGCATGCGGAAAGAGTGCTTGAGAAAGAAACTCATGGATGAGCTCCGCCTGTCTAAGCTTCCGACTCTCGCGTTTCCGACTCCAGTTGTGTCAGGTTTTTGAGGTCCTCGAGGTCTTTGCGCAGGTGTTTCAGTTGCTGAATCGTGGTTGATCAGCGACGAGTTTGGTTAGATCGAGGAAGACAGACCTCTAGCTTCATAACCTTCTCCTCCTCCCCTTGCGTCTTGAGGCTGGTGCTCGCGGTCCAAGGCTCTAGATGCAGTCGTTTCAACAGCGGAGCTCCACGTCTGGCCTCTCGTTTCAGGCTCCAATACTTGCACATCGACGCCACGAAGTCCTGTTTCTTTCGGATGGTGGTCTTGCTAATATATTGGAGGATTCTGTCAATGATAATCGCAGGCACCAAGGGCGGCCCAGGTTTGTACGTCTTGTTATACGCTCGCGCGGATTTAGACAGCTGAGCGCTTTGATACTGATCATCTTCTTCCTCTTCTTCGGCCTGCAAAGCCGCCTCACGGATGTCTGCCTGCTCTTTCTGGACGGATAATTCAGCGATGATGGGATTAGCGAGGTGAGAGGGGGGCGTACAGGTAGGTGTTTGTCGCAATAGGCCGTTAGTGCGCCAGGCTCGACCCCTTGCGCGCTCTTCATTGGCAACAGCAACTTGTCTTTGCGAGCACACGTCACATGGAATGCAAGGAAACAAGAGTTCTTGGCACATTGAATACATGCACCCTCCCGTGTTCCACATATCGTGCATTTCTGCAACCAGCGCGTCGTCAGAAAAGGTGCAAGTCAATCAGGGGAAAGGGCGAACGAGCTTCCAGCGTTGCTTCACGATTTTCTCAACGCCGATTATAGGCTCCATAAAAACATCGTTGGAGACACGCGTTTCTGGTACCCAGATGGCGCACAATAGGTGTATCCATTCCCCTTGGGTGGTTTGCTTGAAAGCGCCGCCTTCATTCGGGCACAAAATACAGGACTATTAGATATTAGAAGGACGGAACGGACGAATAGTTGCACTGGTGCTTACCACCGGGTTCTCAGGCGACACGGTACATTTCCGACATAACCACTGCCCCTCAGGAATATAAGGAACCCCGTAGCAGTCTGTACCATTAATTCAGCTTCAGCTGTCTCCGAAATGAATGAAATTAACCTTGATGAACTGCAAGGTTGCACCCATCGCAGAACACAATCGCGTTGCTGTTCTCGCCCTCCGAGTCGTCGCAGATGGCACACGTCGAGTCTTCCGAAGGGAGCGCCAGATCCGGTTTGGGTATATGTTTAGTCTAACATAGATGCTTATTGAGAAATTATCGCGGAAAGCAGGTAACGCGCACCAGGTTGAACCACTCCTTCTCCAGTCGGTCCATGACGACCTCGAAAATCTCATATGTGATTCTGTCCAGCTGCTCTTTCTTCCGTTCCGCATTTGCCGAATCGAGCCATTCTTGATCTACGCGGATTTAAGTATGAATGAGCTTGTGAAAGACGCGGGGGACGGACGCGAATAACGCACCCTGTTCATCCATGTCATATTCAACTTGCCGCTCCAGGTCGATTTCGAGTGGCTCTGGTACCGCGTTCAATATTCGTGCTAATGAGGTGAAACTCGGCTCACCTATGTGACGGATGTACTGGTCGGGTCTGGTGAAGTCCGAGAAGTCGTTATCTACGCGTTTTGTGAGCCTACGAGCCACCCAACAGCTAAGAACGTACACCCGAAACTGCGCGCCTGGCCGTCGTGAACCCCACTCGGCTGGGTGGATACGTCGTCTTCAATCTTCTGGAACGAGACTTTGGGCAACGCGGGCGGGGCTGCTACTGTGTCGGCGTGGCCACCGCGAGCCATTGTGCCTCAACCACCACCGAATTCTTATTCAAGAGAGCTAGTCGCACGAAACAGATGATATTGAATCGTGTTTATTTCGGAAGCCATCCGTATCCGGTAAAATATAATAATAAATTCTAAAATTAACTAGGTACAACTACAGCTCTTCGTCGTTCTTGCAGACGGAGGATTCGCAAGTCGGCGTCGTGCTCGCCTCCAGCGTAGGCGACGCACTGGTGGCGGCTGTCTCATCGGCCGGTGCCTTCACCGACTCGGTCTCAGCCGATTCGCTCTCGGAAGTGTCGGCTTTCTTCTTCAAGGGTGGAGGTGCGCCAAAGCCGTTAGTGTCGTGGTATTTCTCGGCAGTTCCATCGAGAATGGCCTGCTCGAAGTCGATGAGGTCGGAGTATCCTCCATGGAGAAGGGCCATCCGCTGAGCCTCCTGCTTTCGCTGGATTTCAAGCTCTTCTTCGGTGGGCTCATATTCCTCCGCCTTGGCCTCCTCATTCGCGACAGTGAGGTCCGCAGTCCCGTCGATGACTGAATCGAAGAATTTACTCAGGGAATCGAACTTGTTCAGACCTAAATAACAGATCAATATTGAAACAAAGGTCGTAAGCAGAGTAACAAACCTTCATAACGGAAGGGTTTCGTTGAGCCAGGAGAATAGACAAGTACTTTGGATTCTTTTTTCTCCCCTGCTTCGAATCCGAGGGCCTCAGAGGACTTTCCCTTGCGGTCACGATGAGTTCCGGAATTCTAACCCGAGGCCCTGGTATTTGTTCGCCAGCACTTTCCACAGGAGTGGGACCTTCTTGTCCTTCGTCAAAAGCAGAGTGCGCTTCTTGTCGGTCGTCTGAAGAAGTCTGTAAATTCATGAATGAACTCAGTATGATATGGCCAACCTCTTCGATCCATGGGACGATGTCTTCGGTCTTGTACAATTTAGTGTACGCGACGGGTACCCGACGTGAGGCAAAATAGTAGAGAGCACTAGCAGTGCGCTCGGAGTCGTAAGGCATAGGATTCTGCTCCTTTCCTTTCGGGAAGAGCTATGTTCAACGTCCAGGTCAGCATCTTCGATACTGCGAGTAGGAATATAATACTTTGATGGTCGGGAATCCTTTAACGCCCTGTTCTGAACACAAACGCTTGTTCTTGTCGTCGTCGCAATCAACGGCATAGAACGGAATTAGTGGATGGAGACCCAAGGCGGCCTTGCTGTATTCTGGTGCAAGCCGTTGACAATGCTACGAGAATTGTATTAGGATTCGAGCCTCAGTGGAAGCGTCAATCGTACCCCACACCAAGGAGCAACAAAAGCAACCATGCTCGTTTGCTGGGATGCAATTTCAGAATGAATGCGTAGAGCATAGGCATGCGATCCGTACGTTCGCCTTCATGGCCTTTTTTGAAGGACTTAGCGTCGAGCATCTTCACCATAGAGTCTGGAGGAAAGACACCAGCGGAGACCAACGCAGGAACGAACACGAGCGATAGCAGAAGCCTGGACGAGAACATCGTTGCGAGCAAAGTTGCGGGTCCCTGAGTACTTCAATATTTATATATATCGCGCCGTCCAATCCGAGACGTGTAAACACGTCAGCCGTTTGGACGGAATCCTTGGCCCGGTTCTCGTGCTGAATGTACCGAAGCCATCTCACCCACGCGTCTCTTGTCCGGTACCGTACCACTGGTCTATCCCGATGTTCTCAACTCGCTCTCAACTCGCTTGTTCAAAAAATACTTCAGTCACGCCACCGCGTGTGATTTCTTTCAGCCAACTTGCATTGCTTATCAGCTCCCATGAACCTCCAGTGGTTCTAGGACCCGCGCAAAGCGTGGATGAATGCACACTCCACCGAATTCCGGTTCAGAAATGGTCCGTTGGAGCAAGAAAATCCCGAAGGCGCAAGCCTCGCGTTTGGATTTTGGCTCGCTTTGCAACAACCATGAATCATGGATGAAACCTTGCCAAAATGCCCGGCCGAAATGCCCTATGCGTTAGAATGTCTGTATATAAGCTGTCCAATTCGGCACGACCACCGCGTGGCCTGCTGGGGGCCTCGAGGCTCGAGGTCGCCCCATCACGCACCTGGCGCGTGCGGCGTTCTTATCCTGCTTTAAAAGCCTTTCCTCTAATATCTTCTTCTATCAACAGCACCCACCCCTGCAACCCTCCGCCGATCGTAGGATCGAGCTCTCGTATATTCTGCATCACAACTTCCGCACAATGCTTCCCGTCGCAGACTCGCTTAACTTTGTTGTTTGCGGATTCGCAACACTCGCCGCTACCGTCGGCTACGCCTACGCTCGCAAAACTCGACCGCTGCCGTCGTATGTCGCGAAGGATCTTCACATCTGACTGAGACTTCCACTCCCGCAGACGCGGTGTCCCACAACCGCACAATGTACTTCATGATTCGACCTCGAATTCAACTCCAGGAGCATCGAGTAGCACCATGCTCCGAAAAATCAACTGCTGAGGCTTCAAACGGCGAAAAGCCAGCAGTCACACCGACATCATCGAGCAGTGTAGGAGCCGAAAACTCGATGGACGAGGATTTGAATGGCGTCAAGTCAGTGGACGGGAATGATTCGCATGACGAGAAGGTAGAAGCCACACAATCATCGAACAGTATAGTCCTCGAACACCCGATGGCCGATGATTCAAACGGCGTAGTTGTCGGCTCCAAAACGGCTTTAGAATTCGCATCTACAGCAGTGGGCGATGACATCCCCAGTGCTGGCCAAGCACAACTCGCTGAAACGCAAGCGCAACCACGAACAGGAGGAAGCTTTAACGGACCCCGTACGTCCCGTCTACTGAATAGATAATCAACGCCCTGACACGCCGACAGGAAATGGGGTATCCTCATGTCTGTGACCTTCATACTACCCGGCATTATATTGACGGACCTTAGAATCTCAGCTCGATCTATCCCAATAAACGCCGGAGTGATTCGGTTTCGGACGAAGATTCTACTAAAGACACAGTGCGTATATCCATTTACTTAGATCGAGCACCATTGAACTATCTCACATCATCATAGAAGGAAATGAATGTCGAGCCCAGTAACGCTACAGTGCCACCTCCGACTACCGAACCAGCTTCGTCCGAGTCGAATGGTATTGAAGGCGGCTCGAATCCGGAAGCATCCAAACTCGATGAGCCAGTATTACCAGAAGAACCGAAACCCGCCGTCATCAAAAGTCCAGAACCACCTAAGATTTTTGACAGAAGTACCGCGCTTTGCATTTCAAACCGCATTTCCCAGAACCCCTCCACGCATCACACACTTTACTTCCACCGTAAGATAGTCAAATTGGTTCGACCTGTCCAAGCTCACTTTGCCTTTCCTCCAGCCTACAACATCTCCGGGATTCGCAACTTTCGCCGGATCGTCATCGCCGTTTTTCAACAGCAGCTCGGTCGCTGGGAAGCCGATTTGGGCAAACCCGGCTGTGGTTGAAGAAGGTTCAGCAGCGTCTCTCGATGAGCAAAAGCCTGCTTCGGCGCTTGCTCCCGCAACTGCGAAGACCTCGACGCTGGCAGTACAAGTACAACCTCGTCAGTATAATTGTCCACGCTCACCCACGCGCACACTGAATGCAAGTCTCAGATTCGACGGGAGAGGAGGACGAGGACGTTGCCTTGGAGTTGAAAGGCGTCAAGCTCTACATAAAGCGCGGGAGGACAATTTCACGAGCGGGATGATGGGCCATATCAAGCTCCTCTCCCACAAGACGACGTCCACGAGACGACTACGTACGTCCTCCATTTGCGAGCTCTATTAACCGAAATCAAACCATCGGACAGTCTTCCGACGTGAGCCCCTGTGGAAGGTTTCGATGAACGTCCGCATGCAACCCACTGTGCGGTGTACATACGATCCGCAGGAGAATATCCTCCGTGTCATGCTGAAGGAGCTGCCGGAGAAGTCGGCATCAGAGGAGGCTGCGGGCGCGCAGGTCGTTTATATATGCCTTCAAGGTGAGCAGCTCGTGAACTTCTATAAGACACAGGGTAATTAAGGTTGCATATAGCCCAGTCGGTCGTGTCGGAGGAGCGACTTCCAGGAGTTTGCAGAAGCTTTGCTCGTGCAGGCACGGCAAGGTGGCCCGGAGTCCTGAGTTATGCATGCAGGTTTGGATATATACAGGCTGCATTCTTTTGATGCCTGTTAGAAACCAGCTCCCTGGGCATGATATCATCCAGAGAAAACACTCTCGGAAGATACACTTACTGTACTAACGGCGACTGGTGATATTGCGTTGTAGCTACACTGTATACCTTACTATATAATCTGTTATTGGCTTTTTGTATGCATCCACGAAAAATCCCTCCTCCAGCGTTTCGCCAATAGTTCTTGAATTCAGTGCAAGTTGACTTCACCTATCTAGGACCTCAATAATCTGCGCTTTTAGTCCAGTTGTTCCACGGCATGTTCGTTCTTTTTTCGTCCTCCCCATACCAGGCAGACGTTCCCATCTCCTTTTAGATCTTCACCGAGCTTTTTGCAAGTCTTGCATCGATCGCGGCGCAGTTTTTCGCCTGCGATGAACGAGTGTACAGTACTTGAGCATTTCTCCACAACTTTGTCGCCTCTGCAGTCTCTCCCTGGCTGTCCAGGATATCCCCAATACGGCACATGCAGTCGGCGCGTCGGCGGTGCACATCCATCTCTGTTGACCCATCCAGTACCGCGCGAAACACATTCAAAGCAGTGTCTTGGTCACCGAACGCAAGCAAGACGTCGCCAAGACATCGCAGCGATTGATATGTGTGCCCGAAATTGTTCGTCTTGCGCGCACACGCAAAATATGTTCCTGCCCAATGGAACGTTTCCTCCACACCTTGCATTCCATACGCCAAATCTGCCAATTTCTCAAGGCACTTCATCACCCCCCACGCCATGTTCCCCGTTCGGTATGCTCTTAGACATTGAATATAGGATTCTCGCGCCTCGGCGGGCTGCTTTCGGACCAAGTACACGCCGGACATCAGCCGTTTGCAGAAAAGTAGGCCCCGAGCCCAGCCCAGCCTGGCGCTGAGTTCTTGGGCAGGTGTGAATGTTCGCAGGATCTCCGTCTCGTCACACCCCATGGCGATATCGATTTCTGCTAGGTTGATCATGGCGTTATTATGGTAATAGGGCGATCGATTATGAGCTGTCAATGCCAAAACGCGCTCATTGCTTTTGCGCGCCTCCACATATTCGCTCTTCTGGAAGTGAATCTCCGCTTCAGCATCGTGGACTTCTACTGCGGTTGCGTAATCCCCGAGAACGTTTGCGCTCAACAGCTCGTTGGATCTCTTGCAGAGATCAAGTGCTTGGGACAGTTTACCGAGACAGCATAACGTTTTAGCCTCGTCGACGAGGCCGACGGATTCATCTAGTAAACTCCCCGCAAGGCGGGCAGCTCGTTGACTTGAGCGGGCGTACTCAAGACTCTCGGTATAATTTCCGATCAATCTTTCGAGATATGGTCTGATAGTGAGCGCTGCGAGTTGTTGAAGGATACTGTCTGCTTTGATGGCTGACGCCAATCCGAGCGCATTGAACTCTCGGGCTTTCGGGTAGTCCCCGACGTGCTCGTAGTGCGCCGCGAGTCTATTGTAAATGTTGGCTTGAGGAATGATCAGTTGTCGGTAACGAAAGTCCCAATCACACGTACCTTGACCGGCTAAATCATTCCTTGCAGCAAAATACTCAATCGCCTCGGGGAAGAGAGGTTCGAGGGCTGAATTTTCTTTGATGCACGTAGTAAAGTATGTCCACCGCATTTCATTGTCTCCCGTGGACTCAATCAGATCAGGAAGATATTGGATGAGCGGACTCGATCCTCTTGCCAAGGCCGCAGAAAAGATCTCGAGTGCCAAAATCGCGCGGCCAACGCTTGCGAGTTGAGATGTGTCCGCAAGCCCGTGGAAAAACACCTTGTGCATGTTCCCCAGGTGCGAAATGAGCCCCGAGACGAGGTCCCCGGAGGACAGTTGTTTGTGGCGGTTCCAGAGATCGAGTAGTTCGTGGAAGTACTTTCCGGAGCGGGCGCACGAGGGGTTGGGAGGGCGGATGGGCACCGCTGACGTACTCGCGAATGGGGCTCAGCATTTTGAGTCGCTTGTCGTTGTCCACGAACGCGAGCGCCGTGCGGAGGAGGACAGACTTGCATTGTGCGAGGTCCGGGATGGGTACGTCGCTGGCACGCAGGTCTTCGTCGGAGATGCCGTCGGGCAGCAAAGAGAGAAGGCTGAGAAGGTCTTTAGCGGACGCGGAGGCCGCCATGCGCGGGCTGGTAAGGGACATGCTGATGGATTTGTCGAGATTTGAGCGTTTGTCGTGCCCGTCTGAAAGTAAGGCGGTGCTTTCGTTGTTCCAGCGGGCCACGGCGGTGGAGTATCCCTCAAATGAGGCGACGTTCGCCATGAGGCTGATCGCTAGGGGGAGGTTACCGCTCAGATCGATGAGCTGTGCAAGGTCCGCTTCTTCCTCTTCTGAAGGGTCATCTGCGATCTCGATGAAGGTTTTCCGGGAGGCGGTAGAATGAAGCGGTTTCAGTGGATGGAGAAAAGGTCTCGTCCATCGTACTTTGCCTGGGCGCTCGCTACCCCGCATGGTCACCTTGGCAGAGAGTCAATATTCTACGACCTTGAGCACCAAGTCACCAACCAATAATCCGAGATTCGATACGTCCGTTAACAGCGACAGAAATTCCTCGACCTCGCCGCGCGACCCAGCGGGCTCCCAAGGCGTCTCCAGATTATCGAGGACCAACATTGAAGGCGCCGACTCGGAGAAGTGGCGCAAAATTGCCTTGGTTAGTTGGCTGGATGCCTCGAGACCGAGGTGAGAGCCAATGATTGAGACGAGGCCGCGACAGTTGCTGGCCGACTCGCAGGAGACAAAATGGCGATGCGGGTACCGATCCACCACGCTCGGATGGTACAGCGCAGCAATCGCGAGAGTTGTTTTGCCAATGCCGCCTGTGCCGAGGACCGCGATCCTGGCTGAACTTGTGAGGAGAGCGGCCACGACGTTTTCGAGGTCAGAATCTCTCCCGTTGAAAAGCTTTGGGAAAGCTGGTAGCATAGACAGTGCGCTGGAACTGCGTATTGTAAACAAATGGAAGCGAAACCGATGAATCGTCCCTTACCTATTGCTGAGCTGTAATAAACTCTCCCGAATAGATGCGCCTGTATCATCGCTCTGGGTTTCAAGCAATTCAAGAAGTTCCTGGTGCCGCTGTTCAGTTTCAACTTCAAGTTCCACAATTGCTGCAGCGATTTGAGCCCCGGATTGCAGGTGGAAAAGATCCAGGGCCGCGATTAACTCCGCCTCGCACACTTCAAGCATTGTTGTGATTTCATTTTGTTTAAAAAAACGTTTGATTTTCCCCAGTTCTTGCTGCGAGCGTAAACATGCTTGGAATTTCTGTAGAGTCCTATGCTGAATTAGGCCCGAAGTTCGCGTATGACAAAACAAAACTTACTGGGCGATGCTGCCGATGTGGTCCAGCATTTTTGGAGACAAACTGTGCTCCGATTTGACGCAAACAGTGACCAGTGCGCACAGCAGCTGGTGTGTTTCTTGTACCATTCTCACACAGCGTTCCTTATTCGTCTTCACATCCTAACGCCAAGTCTGAGCGATCGACACAACGGCCACATCCACTGCGTACTTGGACAATCGATACAATCGATAGGGTCAGTCCAGCGACTGTTCTGAGAAAGGGAGCTCCTGTCGCATCGGAAAGATTGTGGAGGGTCGTCGCAGAGAGCTGTGTATACTGAAGCAAGTTGTGAACAAAGTCTGGGGCAGGCGGAGGAGGCATTTGCGGCAGATGCGATTCCTAGGATCATTTTCCACCGCTTATGAGCGGCCTGGACGAGGGATGCCGTCAACCTCCAGCAAATGAGAGCTTTACCATTCTCCACGGGATTGCAACCCATCGTATCAAAATTCCAGATTCTGAACTGATGCTGGCGTTCCTTGCTGATAGCAAAAAGTCATGTGTAGCTCTGACCAGCGTAATAGATGCAGCGGAAATTCCAGAACTTCCTGTGTTTCTGAGGGGAAAAAGAAAAGAGCATAGAATTTCTGGCCAGGGCGATTGCGGAGAAAGAGTGAATTGCACGTGAGCACAGCCACCGCAAGCAACACTCTGCAACACTTGCAGCGGCAACGTTACCCCCCGCCGTTATGGACTCTGCTCCTGCACCAGATCGCAATATCATCGACTGGGATGAGAAGGAGGTTCATGCTTGGCTCTGTTCCATTGGCATCTCCCAGTATGAGGCTCAAATACTGGGTCCGTTCTCCTCAACTGTTTGTTCAAATTGCGCTCATATCGCGTGCAGAACACAGCATAAACGGCGAAGTTCTTTGCTTGCTCAATGCCGAATCGCTCAAGTCTATTGGCGTGTCTACTGTCGGCCAGCGGCTCGCTATTCTCAAGGCGGTTTATCAGCTGAAACTTGCATTCAACGTCCCCATTGACCCAGACTCCTACGTCCCCCCATGTTAGTCCCTGTGTATTCGGGTTTAGTCTTGCTGAATCTTTCAATGCAGCCGAAGCCTCAGAGCGCCTTGACGGCCTCACTGTGGAGAAATTGCATGCCATAGTCAAGGATCAGGGTCCGTGCCAATAAGTTCATGTTCACCGGAGTTTATTCACGAATCACTTGTAACCCTCAGGCAATCGCTTGCACCATCTAGAAGAGGAAAACCGACATTTAAATCACCAACTCCAGCTGTTTGTTGAAGATTTCAACACTTTCCGAAGCTCAATTGGACGATCGGTGCGTCTCTGCTCCGAACGGTATGCATTTCCGTCTGAGCTTCGCCATTTCCAGGACGAAAACTCTGCCAATCCGTCGCTGCGTCGCCAACCGTCCTTCAAATGGGCCCAGTACGTCCGGCCCGCAAAATCCCCTACGAAACCCGACATCGAATCCCCACATCCGTCCCCGCAGCAGCTAGAGCATGACCTCTCCTATTCTCGTAGCGGACAGTCACAGTTCTCAGCTGCACAGTCGCAGTTTTCGTCTTCAACGTCTGCTGACAAGTCGCGTGGGACACAATTAACTGATTCACCGAATCTCAGCACGCCTGTGCCACCAAAGACTGCACGGACAGAGAGCTCCGAGACTCTGAAGAGCTTCAAAGTCAGCTTGGACGACCCGACATGGAAGGTCCTGCCCGCTGCACTCAAGAAGTACCGCATAAACAACGATAATTGGGAAAATTATGCTATGTTTATCTGTTATGGCTCGACAGGTGCGTTCAACCGTTCAATCATGTTTTAAAACTATATCATCTCCTCCAGGCAACCGGATAGAGCGGTGTCTAAGCTATGACGAGAAACCTCTTCTTCTCTTCCAAAAGCTGAAGGACGCCAAAAAGAATCCTGTTTTCATGTTGAAGCATATCAAAGATATCCGCTCGCCTATTGCTGTTGCCCAGCAAAAACATGCAGCCCGCAAAGCATCGTCTATCATGACGAACGGGTCAGCTACAACATCCAATGCCACTTTGGGGCACGCGGGGAAAACGCCGTCGACATCTTCTCGTCCCCTTCACCGGCCACCGAAGCTCGAGGTAGATTTGAGCGCCAGTCAAGGGGCACCGGCACCCGGTATCGCAACCGCCATGAGCCCCGCACCCGGATGGCCAGACTTGGGTATGATGTCGCCGTCGGTAGAGCGCTCAACCGACGAGCCCATGGGATCGGCCGCCCACCACTTGTCCACAAGCACGACCATGACGGGCACTACGATCGTCGCCAGCTCGAACAATGGACACGAGAGCATAAAACGGTCGACTGTGGATCCAAGCGACGTGACCCCCAATACCTCCCGAGAGATGCCTCCTGTGTCGTCCTCGGACGTGTCTTATGCTGTCGCCATATACCCTTACATGGCAGAGCAGGAGGACGAGTTCGATGTAGTGGTGTAAGTTCTTGGTCTGACTCTTTCTTCTTTACTCGTACCTAATGTAGACCGTTCGCACAGTGGCGATACTTTCATCATCCTGTCACGAGCGCGGGGCTGGTGGGTCGTGCAGCGGGATCCGACTGGTTCGGGGATCGTTGATACGGATGTTGTCAAGCAAGGATGGGTCCCCGCAGGCTGTCTTTTTGGAGACGAAGGTCCCCGTGGCGTCTGCAATTGCCGAGGCCACTGCTGCCAAGGGAAATATTTCAAGTTCATCCGGCTCAGATTCCCCGCCAGATACGCCCGTGTCCAAGACACCCATCCTGCCGTTGAGCATCATATCAACGAGCTTCCCTGGTATCGCCCTCATGGACTACAAGAAGAAAGGGGAGGAGGAGCTTGATCTGGTCAAGGATGATTCATTGCGGGTGTTTAAGCGGTATAACCATTGGTCATATGTGCGCTATATCTTCGATTTTGGCTGTCTTGATGCTCATGAGTGTCTATTAGGCTGTCAAGGAGGAAGGCGGAGATCGCGGCTGGGTACCTGTACGTTCCTGATTTCGTTGATTTACTCCGGTCTAGCCTCACTGAACTGACATGCTTACCCCCAGTCCTGGTTTATTGGCAAGGTTCCTACTGGTCCAGCAACACCAAGCAGCAGTGCTCCGCCACTCACGTCCTCGATCGTGGACGACGCAAACCAGGCGCAGGTGTCGCCGATGTCATCGGCGTTCCCGACTGTTCAGCCAGGACGCTCCGTTGCGGTAAATTAACGTCCCCCGGGCGTTATTTTCCCTGTCGCGGACCTAGTGTCTTGCATTCGGTCGTTTTCTCGCATGGCAGAAGCAACATTGATTAACCTTCATGCCCATCCGTTTTCGCCGCACCCAGAACTGGCATTGTATTTCTTACATACACGCAGGTGACCGACCGCCGTCCCGATGGCGGCGGAGACTCGGCCAGCCCTGCGGTCGTTGCATCTTACTATTCCGGCATTAATGTGGCGTATTAATTGTGTATCTACCTACTCACCTGGCTACGTCCCTCCTTTGTTCGACCCTTTACCTGCTTTCTGTTCAGTATATATCTGCTCTCATGTGTACAGTACTAGCATCACTTATCCAGCTGATTATGCCCCGCCAGGATGCCACGAAAGAATCATCCGAGCGTCAGGTAAGCACGGGATTTTTTTTTCTTCGGATGCAGAACCTTCCTTTTTAGGACACGAATGGTGATTCTCCGGAACAGGCTCAACTCCGTGACGGTCCGATCTGAGGATGGGTGGATGTTGTACCGCACGCATGTCTTGCGTAAAACCCCGACTGGATATGTGAGTTCCGCCAAGACACTGCCAGGTGCATCCCGAAGCAGACAATAGTGCACGCGCTGCAAAATACTCGGGTCAAACTTCTCTGTTCTTGTGCTGATTCCATTGCGCTGTATGGAATCATCTGAAGATCTGCCAAGGGTTTTGTCAAACTTAAAAGGCCGTGCCTGCCAGCGAATCTACTTTCATCTGGTCTGCGGACGGTCTTGGTCATGAACTCGTCCTTGGTCTCGAATGGCAGCCATCGCGTCTCGCTGTACTATCAAACCCAGTACGATAACAATAACCCTACTTTACCAGTCAACTCTCCCGTTCGGGCACTATGTGTCTCCTCTGCCACTGATAGGTTTCATAAGTAATTGCATTTATTCTTTCACTCCTCACTTGACTGACGCCGACTTGACTAACCAGCACAGTACGTTGTTCCTTTTTCTCTGCACTTGAAACGTACTGAGCTCTCCTGCCTAGTCTACTGCTTGCGGCATTCCACATCAACTTTAACGATATATCTGTGCATTTGAACGACGATGTGCCGGAAGCACCAATCTTTACACAAATGTGGACTGACATCGGTATGTCTTTCCTTTGAAATGTCCTTTCATTTTCATATCTGTCATCTATACTGATTTGTGCAGCTACCATGCAGTCAACTGGCATTAAAGTTATTGGGATGCTCGGCGGGGCAGCGCCTGGAACTTACACTTGTTTGACCCCGGACCTCTTCGATACATATTATCCAGTTCTAGCCGGCTATATCAAAAGGTATTCCTTCATATTCGAACGATGGGATGATTCTCAATCTTCTCGTCCCAGATTTAACATTGATGGCCTTGACCTCGATGTGGAACAGGACACACCCTTGGACGATATCATACACCTTATCACTCAATTGAAGGCAGACTTCGGCCCCGACTTCATCATCACGCTCGCTCCAGTCGCAACTGCACTAATCGAAGGCGCCAATCTCTCTGGATTCGATTACATCGCACTTGAAAGCCAAGTCGGAGCTAATATCTCATGGTAAAAATCTGAATAACGAAATGTGCTACTGCATCTAAAGTTCGACCCAGGTACAATGCGCAGTTCTACTCTGGCTTTGGAGAATTCTTCCCTGTCAGTCAACTATCGACAAAAAACTAAACTTTGAGGGTCTAACCACAGCCATTTCCAGGACGATCTCTATCTCGAGATTGTGGACTTTGGCACTGGGCTCGACCCGAGTAGGCTCGTCGCTACCACTTTCACCAGCCCAGACGAGGGGTTTGGGTTTATCTCCATCGACGAGGTTGTCAGCAGCGTCCAGGATTTGGCACAGAAACAGGATTTCAATTTCGGAGGTGTGGGGGGCTGGGAGTATTTTAACAGCCTCCCCGGAGGGGAGGAACAACCGTATCTCTGGGCGCAAACGATGTCCCAGACGATGAGCGGGCTACAAGCGAAGCAAGCCCAGTTGGCCAAATCCAAATCGATTCAATCCCGGGTACTCGGTAGATAGCATCTGTTTTCTCATAAGTATTGGTTGCTTTTTTGGAAAGGTTTCAATGGAATACAGAGCACTTCTCTACTGGGATCCGACTGTACGTGCCGAGATAATATGGCCAAGTCTTTCATGTTGTGCGGCAGTATGACGCGGCGGTCGCAGACGCGGGAGGCATCGGGTCGGAAGAGCGGTTATTGCCTGAAAGAGTCTTTTAGATAAGATTGCTGACGCATGATTTGGTTCTGGCCGCATCAATCTCCAAATTAGGGAGTCCTTCACTTGCTGTCTGCCACTCGTCTGACGCCAGGTTCTGTATAAAATGCTCGCTGCAAATAGTCACCAAACCCATCTCTCAATTGCACCGTGTCGATTCCTTTCGAAACAACTTTCATGAGCAGAAACGCGGAACCAAAGATGCTCATCGCAAGTCCACTTCTTTCTGGGTCTTGGTGCTGCTATTAATCTCGAGATATAGGCTGGAGCCGGACCAACTGGTCTGATTCTTGCGCTCGCTCTCAGCCGCAATGGAATTCCAGTCAGAATCATCGATAAATTGCAAACTCCTGCACTAGGACAACGTGGTCCATCTCTCAGCGTCAGTCCCAATTTTTGATCAAATATGGCCTGACTCTCACCTTGCGTTTGTCTTTATGCAGCCTCGCACCCAAGAGATCTTACGCGCCCTTGGAGTCCTGGACGATGTCAACAAACGGGCGATATCTCCACCTCCCATCCGGAAGTATGCCCTCCCCGAGGGAACTTTGCCGCTCACGACTCTCGACGCTGTGGCCCACTTGGACCCAACTCCAGCATTCCCATTTGCAAGTCCAAGTTTACTTTTAAACTGGCAAATACACTCAATCTCAATCTCCTCAGAGGCAACCCATCTGGATTGGCCAGAATCGTCTCGAGGGCATTCTCCGTGACGCTTTGCTCGCGTATTCCTGCGAGGTTGAGTTTGGAACCAGCTTGATTTCGCTCACCCAGGATATGGATGGCGTCAATGCGACAATCGAGAAAGATGGCAAAGAGGATACGCAGAGGTTCCAATTCGTTGTCGGTGCCGACGGCGCGCGAGGCGTTGTTCGCAAGCAATTGGGCCTTAAATTCGATGGCGAATCGCATCCCGAGCTCCAGGCCATCATCGGCGACATCCGCGTCGAAGGATTGGAGCAAAATTTCTGGCATATGTGGGGGTCCCCGACGTCCTCTAGGTCGGTCTCTTTCTTTCCCTGACATTCCACATGATTCACATCCGACATAGTGTATATCTGAGACCCACAGGAGAGCCAGGCCTTTTCGGAGTTATCATGGCCTTGACTGGGCTTGGTCTCGACAATGAGGCAGTCATGAAGGACCGCACCGCGTTTCAAGATGCCTTGACCATTGTAACGGGCAGGAAAGACCTGAAAGTCATTGAACTTGTCTGGGTTGCGCAGTGGTCGTCAGTCCTGCTTTCCCTGCTCCAGTTGTTCGATGGCTGATTCGTTACCTTCCAGGCCCAATATCCGGATGACAGAGAAATTCTCGGCCGGCCGCTGTTTTGTGGCAGGAGGTAAACAAACGTCTTTCACGTTGCCTGCGCGTAATAAACAATAACCTTTTCCCCAGATGCCGCTCATGTCCACTCTCCGACCGGCGGCCAAGTACGCATTGCTATTCTATCACCTCGTTTATGCACATTCTTATTGGTAGTCAAGGGTCTCAATTCAGGTGCCCAAGACGCCTTCAACCTCGCATGGAAGCTCTCTCTTGTGCTTAACAGGAAAGCACCATCGGCCCTCCTCGACTCCTATGACGACGAGCGTCCGCCAGTCATCAAAGAGATGCTTCATGCAACCACCGAACTCCTCAATCAATTGACTAGCAGCGACTCCTTCCGCTGGGACCGCGGTGGCCCGTTGCTCATGCTCGGCGTAAACTACCGCTGGAGCAGCATCGTCGTCGACGAGCAGGACCAGGGGCACACGGCCGCGGAGACACCGAGGGACCCTTATGGTATCCGACTTCGCGGCGTGAAGGCGGGCGACCGTGCCTCAGATGCTCCCGAGCTCAAAGACATCCGCCGAGGCCAGGTAGTCCGTATGTTCGACGTATTCGATGTCTCGCGCCATACGGTGCTTGTTTTTGTCTCTCCATCGACATCCGAACGTGATGCAGCGCTTTTGGCGCAGGTGTCGCACTACCCGCGAGATTTGGTGCGCTGTGTTGCGGTAGTTCGCTCCGGCGTTTTGGGGACGGTGATGGAAGGGTTTGATATGGTATTGGAAGACACGCAAGGGCACGCACACGCCAGCTACAATTTCGAGGCTGGATGTGATATTGCGGTAGTGCGGCCAGATAGTGTTATCGGAGCCGTTGTTCGCGGTCCTGAAGGTGTTGAACGGTACTTCAGTCAGATCTTCGCGTAACTGCAAGCTAATCCTTAGAATAAATTCGAGCCGTATTCGTAATTGTATGAAATACTACCCCCTCATATTCTGCAGCTATGAGGTGTTTTTGCAGGTGTGAGGTAGTTCTCAAAATTGGTGAATTTCATTTCATTTCAATTTCCATTAGAGCGCTTGCGGCCCATGTAGCACTATCCTATGTACATGGAGTAATTTAGCTGGCATGGGGGGGGAATGCAGTGCGAATATCGTATTTAGGTGTGCATGGAAGTAGGCTATGAAGTTTGTATAAGTTTTGAGTCTATGGCAGGGTATGGTGAATCAGGTCGATAAAAGTAAAGGTAAAGGAAAGAGATTATTAGTAGTGATCGTAAGGTAAGGATGGGAGAGGTAGAGATCACAGAGAGTATCGTGGGAGACGGAGGGTGTCTCGGACGAACGCGGGAACCGGCTTGTGGTCGGACTTGCCAGCAGGCGTTTGAGATTCAGCCGCGCGGTGCCAAGTCGAACGATGAGCTAGAGGCGTTGGCGTCGATACGCAGGGAATGAGAGTAGGTAATGGAGACGGTTTCAGGAGCAGGGCAGTGTGGGCACAATGGGGAGGGGGCGGCGCTGAAACGGTGGAGGTGCGCGTTGAGGCGATGTGTCCCGTTCGCAATTGGGTGAGTATGCTGCATTCGAGAGATCCTCGTACATGCGTGAAACCGATTTGGAGGGGGTGGTGGTATCGTAGAGGGCTAGGCGACGCTTCCTTGGTGAGGATGCCCATTCCGTGCTCCAGCGGGTATTGAACTCGTCGTTCGCTGCTGCAATTGCGGCTGCTTTGCTGACAGGGAGGGGAGAGTTGAAACGTGCGATCTGTTTCGTTAGCACGGTGGATGACCCGAGGGCGGCTTCCTTCGCGAGTTGGTCAACGGTCTCATTGCCTGTGATGCTGGTATGCGCAGGTACCAGTGGTGAAGACGATATTTGGCCTTGTTAGCTACGGCCGGTAACGAAATCCGGACGTATTGTTCATGCATTGGCGCTCACGAACAACATGATGTTGTCGAGAAAGTCACACAGTCATTGAAGGTCTCGGTCCCCCACGACGTGGCAGACGCCCTCTTATTCAGTCTTAATGGCAACTTGAGCCGTTTCGTGGTTCTGGATTTTTCGCTGCCTCCTATATGAATCCACAACACACACGACAAAAATCACCACCCGCAGCGCAGTTGTCTCGCGATGGTCCTAGCTCTCGCTTGCGGAACGTCGAGGCGAACGAATCTCATGCTGGTATACAAGATGGGGTTAGCTTGATTCAAGTTAGTTCCCTTCCAGGAAACCATGCATGGCAAACTGGAAGCATGGCAATGCCTAATACTTGCATACATCCCGACCAACAAGGGTCTGTGCTAGCACACACTCTGCCATCTTTACAAGTCTCTCGAGTTGCTTCAGTGACCGCCATGCCTCAGCAAAGTCTCAAGCGATCGCGAACACCTCAAGAAGAGGTAGCCATTGCGTCGCCGCAGGTTAAAACCGAACCCTCACAAATCGGGGAGGCCCCTCCTCCTGCAAAAAGACGGAGGAAAACGAAAAGTTCGTCGTGGTTTTTGTTTTCAAACAGTTTTATTGAGCTTCGCCTAGAACTTCCTCCTCCTGCAAGCATTTTGTGGAAGGTTGTGCATTCGAATCCAGAACTCCCTCGGACCTTATTGGAGCCACCTGTGTTGGAAGGGGCGAGCAAAGGAAGTCGTGGCAGAGCGAGACGAGGGGCTGATGGACTGTTCACCACTACAGACGTGCCCTCTGACGCCGTTCTGACAGATGCTGCAAACGAACTGGTGAATTCACGGCAATGGTCCAGCGTAAGCAAGGCTCAATCCATCTGGTCCTTTCGCTCATACCATCCAGGGAAAAGACGAGCTCTTCGCAATACTTCCCGAATTGGCCACCCATGCCAATGGGATCGCCCAAATTTTTGAAACTCCGATTATTATACTGGATGGAACGAACGATATAACCGTCTCCAACACATCCACTGTAGATGGAATCATTACGGAGCTTTCCATGTCTGTACCCCTTCCGAAGGTTTCGTTTTCCAGAATTAATTAATTTTGTCTCAGTGTTAGGGATTTTATTCGCGAGCCTCCGAAAGTCGTCGATTCTTCTTTCGTTGAGGCGCTCCCACCTTCCCCGGATATGCTAGACAAAATTCCTCAATTTAACGATGATTTTGTGCCCTCAAAGACGCCAGTAACATCCGCTCGCGAAAGGCCCTCGAACCTTGATCCTCGTCTCACGCTGCATCCACCATCTCGGCCTGCCCAACAGTGGAATAACAGCGTCCGCGCCTCGTACAAAGGATATACGTACGAGCAATCACCAGATTCCCGTGGTGTACAGCAGTGGAATGACGGCGGCCGCTCCTCGGACTACCAACCACCACGTTCCCATAGTGCGCAACAGTGGAATAACGGCGACCACTCCTCGTACCACCAAGAACGTATGTCCAACCAATCGACACATTCCCGTGGTGCGCAGCATTTGCCATTATTGCACTCCCCCCAACAATTGAATTGGAATCGCGGCTTCAACTCGACCTACCCGTCGCTCCCTCAATCAAGATCTGAACATTTCTCCGGCCCACTGGCTTACCAGTCATCGCATCACCTCCAACGGTGGAACCATAGTCACAATACTGCTCACCAGTCTGGCACGTATTTACCAAACTTTCGGTCCCCCCGATGGAATAACAACACTCCCCACTCGGCCCACCATCCCTTCACTCAACCTTACGACCTCAGTCTGGAAGCCATCCGCAGTATTCCTATCCCCGAGGATTTGATCACACTAGACGTCGAAGATGTCGATGAAGAGGAACTCACGTTTCCCTCGCCAGCTCCCCCTGTACCATCCCCCAGCCCCAAGGAAAGTATAACTTATCCCAACACGCCATTGCGCTGGCGGCAATATACCCCGCCTACAGCCGGTCTGTCACCAAACTCGGCAGAAGATATTCTACCCGTGAAGCTCGTGGATGAACAACGTTCCCCACCTGCACTCTCATCCGATCCCAAAAGAGACGTTGCTCCAGTTCCGAATTCCAGAGTTGGACCGCACATGCCACGACCACATATTGAGACACCAACTCCCGCATCCCCAGCGCCCGCAGACGTCATCTCGTGTGACATTCCATCGCCGCACAGTCCGCCGCTCCAGCCTAGTGGCGGGAGGGCCGCCGATCAGATCAGCATTGCGCTAGAAACCAGCTCAGTTCCTCGCCCGATACCAAAGGAGCTCCAACTTCTTGTAGATGCGTACATTCACAACACTCCCGTTCTTTGCATTGCGTCCAACGGGTGCATGGCCAAATCTTGGGGTGTAACACTCCCAAGTGAAGTTCAATATGCCTATTTGGGATTCCATACGGTCGTTGGTGTCCAGGTAAAGTTTATTCCTCATCGTCAAGGAAACGCTCATGAACGCTACGCAGGAGGAACGTGTTTCTGCGGACAACCAACAGCCTGCTTCCAGCGATTTGGCTGGGAGGGTCAAGTGGCATTTCAAACTTCAGTGGGGCTCTGGCGGAGAGGCAGATTTAGGCCTTCCCTCGGATACCCTCGCGAAAACAGCGCTTCCTTGGTGGTTGCCCCAAGGAACAGCTGTCGCAGAACCCGCATCTAGGTCTTCAGGCGATGAGGATGATGCGTCTACGCCCGAATACAAGAAGCAACGTCTTGAAAGTCATAATTACGCTTTCCGGGACATACCTATCGCAAATCGTTGCCCCTCCGTTCTCCCCCGCGCATCTGCTCGACCCTCACAATGACAGCGCGGACCTCCGCTTTGATCAGGAAGAATCACCAGAGGAACAGACGGGATGGTGTCGGGAGCACAAGGGATGGTACTGCGTCGAGTGCGGGAAGCTGAACAGGGTTATGATGATGCGGCACCGACGGTGCAACAGCTCCTTTTGCGTGTCGAAGAATTCGGATACGCCCGCGGCCATGAGTGGATATTCCGTCCCTCTGGAATCTATCCGGACGCCACACCAGATGACACCAATCTATCTCCCGAAGGCGACGCTTCCCCGGGGAATCGATGTCCCAATGCCGATGCAGTGGCCCGACGGTACGATGGTCCTGCGATATGTTCTCGGCGCCAACAAGCTTCGTCGAGGTCCACAGCGGAAGTGGTATCTAGACGAGGAAGTATCCGTCAGACACATCTTCACTGGCAACATGCCTTCCCTGCAGGCCGACGCGACGGAACTCCTCGACAGGATACAGACTGATTGTCCGCTGCTGCGAGATGGGTTCGATTCTCCGTATTTCAGCCACAATGCTGTCATGACGGGGGCGCCGTGGCCAGACTGTCTTGCGCGCGCTCGGGAGGTTATTTCTCAGAGCATCAAGACCTATGTCTGTGCGGAGAACCAAGATATCGACATCCATCGGATCTTGGTCACAGGATGGGTGGATCGCTCGGGTCGGGTGAGAATAATCAAGCTACCCGAAGAGTGTTTGAGTACTGACGATCCTTCAGAGTGCCGAGCTGTTCCACGTTGATTCAGCAAATTGCGCTGCAATGATGTGCCTCGGCCATGAGTTGAAGCTCAAGATATTCCCGAAATCCCAGACGAATCCGACTCTCGCGATTAACGGCGTGCTTGTAAAAATGGAAGACGACGTCGTCGAGGGACTGGATTCCAATGGCTCCAGCTCCAAGGTCGAACAAAAGCCGTTAGATGAGGTGGAACGGCCTGCGAAACGTCGGAAACTCAAAGCGGGAGCGAAGTCGGGAGAATTCGATGGTACTGTTATTGGAACTTCGTTGGCGTCAGCCCCGACTATACCCAAACGCAAGTATAATAGAAAAGGAGACAATACCAAGGATTGTCAGGATGAAAAGCCAAAAGTTTTGGATGTGCCTTCTCAGGCTCCACCAGCCCGCTCAGCTCCGATGCCAAAGGTAACACGTCGTACCAAGCCGCAACCTTTTATCGCGACTTTGGTTCATGGTGATATCCTTCTCCTGTCCGGCGACGAGTTTGATGTGCGTTCTTGTTTACATTATTTCTCTCTGTGCGCGATTTGACTTACTTATGATACTACTCATTTTAGTATTCTATTCTACGCTCCGGCACAAGCATCCGTACGTCCTTGTGTCGAAGATGTGTTTCTTTTCTGATTAGTTTCATCAGTTCTGGTTGCCTTCGCGCAATAAATTGTCTGTAATTGTCGAATGTTGTACAAGGATAGGACTGTACTCAAGTTAGTGCGGCGAGTGTAGTACTGTGATCATTGTACCGAAACGTATCCTCAAACGAATCTTGACTCGATTGTGACTTGGACTCATTGACTCACGTTTTGATTACAATAAATTGCGTCGTGTGCTTAATGTCCTCCACGATGTCGCAGCCCGAAATTACCCACATCAAGGCAGACCTGTTCGCTGCGCCGGCAGGCTCGATCCTCGTGCACGCGTGCAACTGTAGGTTAGCAGTGAAATACATTTCGTTTCGGGACCGCCTGGATAATTATACTCGTCGACGTTCCTCTAGAGGCTCTCACACCGGAAAAGGAAAAATTATATAATGCACTGAAAGTCTACCTGAAACTGCGAATTTCATTTTTAGATTTTAGATCAGCAGAAATTAGGAATATCGTTGTATCTGAAAGATGAAATGAAAATAGGTATTTCAAATTACATTTCAGACTTGCTGAAAAAAGGACTTTCAGTGTTTATGAAATATGTTCTGAAAGGACCACTTTCAGCGCGCCTTTCTGAAGCGCCGAAAGACCTATTTTCAGGAACAAAGAAAGTCGCACTGAAAGTTCGAATTTCAGCGCACCTTTCAGAAGCGCTGAAAGGTCTATTTTCAGAAACAAAGAAAGTCGCGCTGAAAGTGGAAAATTCAGCGCGACTTTCAGAAGCTCCGAAACTGTCAATTTCAGAAACAAAGAAAGGCGCACTGAAAGACCTACTTTCAGTGACGCTTTCTGATCGCACGAAAAAACAAAATTCATGACGCCTGAAAGGATTCATGAAAAAAGGAATATCAGCAGTCATTTCAGGGGGCTCGAAAGTCCCAATATCAGCAAGTTATGAAAGACGCACTGAAAACACGAATTTCAGCGTCACCCTGGGGTACACCCGGAGATGTACCCGCAGGTAACACCTGAGGGTGGACCCTCGCGTGCTCGACTCATGCAATGTAACATAAAAAAAGTAGGATAATATTATCTTGGATCTAAAATCACATAGTGTCTATAACTACGCGACTGCCCGTTGGCCTCAAACCCGGACCTAAGTTAAGGCCGCAGCCGTCCTAGAAGACCGGCTTGCCCGTGTAAAAACCCTGGTCGACGTCCCCGCTTTGACCCACGCAGAGTCGCGCGAGCAGGCCCCCGCCGAAGACGTGGTGCGCAGGCAGACGTGCGTCGCGACGTTGCCGAACGTCGTCGGCCGATGGTCGTTCCCGCCTTCGCTACACCCACGCAGGCTCAGATGAGGGGAGGACGAGCGATTCGGTGGTCGTACGCCTGAAAAGAACATTCGGGCCGTACGATGAGTGGTGGTAAATGCGTACTCAGCGGTGCGGCCTGGAGACGAACTGCGACCGCGAGCGTGAACGCGCTCGTACGGGTAGAGATGCAATTGGAGATGGAGCCGCGGTGAGTCCACAGCTGACGAAAGGAATCAGAGGATATGTTAAGTAGCTCTGCATCGCACGCGCGGAAACTGCGTACCGTACACGTACCCTCCTTTTCCTTCTCTCCTTGCTCCATGCCATCCTATTCCCAGCCGTGATGGTGGTCCGGAATGTGTTGAGGGACGTATGTGCGAGAGGCGCTACCGTATCGGGGGAAGAGAGGACGGTGGTTCATGCAACTTTTTCCGGAGGAACCGCCGAGCATGAGGCCACTCTCTGGAAATTTCTGATTTATTTTCTTTCGGAGGGTCAAAACGCGAGGAATGTTCCCTGCGTCTTCCACCTCGGCAGGGATTCGGTTTCCGGCTCCAGGTGCAGGAGTGGAGTCTCTCGCCATGATCGAGCTCCTTCAAATGGCCCACGAGGAGGGTGATGACGATCCTTTTGGGGAGAGGGTGCATCCGGGTCAGTGTTGTGCGACATAAATAACCTTTCAATTCTCTGTTGGCGACCAGGGGGGACCGAAAAATGAATCCGCATACACAAACCGAGCGATACATGCTCGGCGCCGCCTTGTTTCGAAGCTGCGGGTAACCTCGAGCGGGTGGCTCGCACGAGAGCGAGGATGGATTTTGGCGACGATTGAGCGTAATTTATAGAGCGAGCATCCCCGATTCTTGGGCCGCTCGGAGTCGTGCGAGTAGTTGGGGATACGCCAGGCACCAAGCGATTTACACTCGGTGGCGGCGGGTGGTGAAGAAGGTAACCCTGTGACGTTGTGACAACTTGTCACTCAAAGCAGAAGGTAAGAAAACGAATATTTCCTTCGTTTTCTATTTAATTGGCTCAATTCGTCGTCAATGGAGGATCTATAGTACATTTCATTTCATCAGAGCTATACTACATTTAACTGATTCTATACTACAATTTGTTTTACTGCGATAGCCCAAGTACATAAGAAATCGACCCTATGTAACAACGAGATTGAGTCCTACATTTGACTGATTCTATACTACATTTCAATCTATTCTACTGTCATAGCACAAGTAAGTACACTAGAAATCGACCCTATGTGACGATGAGATTAGGATTCAATGAATGAAATTTTCTTACCGTTCGAAGGTGCCTCCGATTGCGACGACCCAAAAGCTCAAGACGCGCACGACAGCGTCGAGGTCTCCAATATTGTCGAGCAAGTAAAATTCCCGATGGCGGACGTAACATCCGGGGCATGGGTAGCGCACCAGAACGCCTCCCAAAGCGCGGAAGGATAAATGGACGAGTCTTTCTGGAAATGAAATAAGGTACGGACAGAAAATCGAGAAAAATCGACTTACCTGCGAGTTTGCGATACGGAACCTCGCAATGAAACTCCCATTGCAGAGTGTGCCCGTTCTTGGTGCACTTGGAATATTCGCCGTAGCGACGCGGCATCGAGCTGGTCTCCCCGACTTTGAATTCAAGCTGCCCATTCGGATTTCTTCGTCCCTGGACGTAAAGCTCGCCGGGACCGTCGTCGACGTACGGATGGTCGAGAGCTAGCAAGGCCATTTGTTGATCGACGGGATGAGCAAGACGGCGGCTGGACGTCGACGAGGTCAGACGGCACGCAAGAAGCGGCGAGTCGCGTACATCGACACCAACGACGACATTGAGGGGCGGTGGGTACGTAGTGATAGCGGTCGGGGCAAGCGAAGAAGCCTGAAAGACGCAAAAAGGTAACCTCGGACACAACGACAAGCGCGGTGAGCAAGGTGGTCGAAAGAGAGGTGCAGTGTAAGAGAAAGCAGAGATAAGTAGTGCGGCGGTGACGGATGAAGAGAGAGAACGGCGAGGAGATTCGGGGCGCGGTGAAGGAAAAGGCAAGGCCGACCCGCCTTGCTTCGCCCTCGAAGTAAGGCCAGGGTACCGAGTCCCTGATCTCAGTTGGGACGAGAACTGCAGGGCGCACCTCGACCCCGCAGGTCGGGCCTGCGTGAATTCGACTCCCGATACTCCCGATCCGCAGACCCATGATTCACAAGATAATTCGATTTGATTTTCTCGCAAACGTGCGGGAGGATGAAGGTGGTCGGTGGTGCTGGCGCGGGGTGATACAGGTAAAGTCGGGGTTCGCCGGATGCGAGAAAGATAAATGAGCCATGTCATAGCCAGCCGATAGATGGTGGCTACGAAATCGCATAGCTCGACAAAAAAGAGAGGGGGTGGTCTGGGAAGAGGAAGCAGCGAATGCTTGTGGTGTTACAACGCTGTATTATGTGGATCCCGAGGCATGAAATCCGTGATAGTGGTAGGGAGCGGGTGCACCCAATCCGGCATCACTCACCCACCGAGCGCGTCCACCGCAGCGGATTTTGCCCCGCTTTTTTTTTAAAAAAAAGAACAGCCGGCGAGTCGCAATACAGCGAACACCCACAGCTCGACTCTTGGAAATTTGTGATGGCGGGTGCAGCCCATAGGGCTTCTCTCAGCCTCCAGGGCGCTGGATGCGCCCTGGAAATGTCACGTTTTGCTTGAAATGCATTATGCACAAGAAATGCTGGGAAAGCCGCCGTACAGCACAAATGTTATTGTCCCGACTATTTGCCATTATCATTTTTTAAAATTTTTCAAATTTTGGTACAAAAAGTGAGTGTGGAAGCTCCCAATGAAACAGCGCGTAATGTACGTGAAGTACGGGAGCGAGGCGGGGTTCTGGACGTGCAGGATTAGGGAAAAATCGATGTGAGGTGATCGAGCGCGGGAGGCGGAGGCGACGGAGTCGCAGACGTGGGCGAGAGAGATGGCGGGGAGGTCCGGGGAGGATGGTTCGATGGTTCATACATCTTTTCCAGGGGAGCCGTAGGGTGTAGAGCAATATCCTGAATTATTTTCGCCCAAGGCGTAAAAACGCGAGGAACCTTCGCTACGTCCTCCGCCTCGCCAGGGACTCAATCGCCAGCTCCGGACGTACGAATAATCGGCTGGGAGACCCGAGACAACGTTCTGAGGAGCATGTATAGGTCCAATGTGTCAGGAGGCGAAAGTGAGAACAGCGTATTATTATGATCGATGAGACATGGCATGTAGAGAGCCACGCAAAATGAACCCTATGTATCGAAGCGGAGATATGGAGTCTTTCGTCGTGATTGACCGCCTTCAAATGACCTGAAAGGAGGGGGATGACGATGCTGTTGGGAAGCGAGTACATCCAGGTCAACCGTTATCGACATGGATGGTTTTCCGGTTCCGAATGGACCAACATGGGGACCAAACAATCCCCATCCCGCGCGGAAGTATGAGCGATTCAAGTTCGGCGCAGCGCTGTTCTTGAACCTGCGGATGAGCTGGAACCAGTGGCTTCCACAAAAGCGAGTATGATGTCCGCGAAAATTGAGCGGTACAGTGCGAGCATTCCTCGTTGTTCACCCGCTTGAAGCTTCAACGAGTGATTAGGAGATCCACCAGGCACTGAGCGATTTACACTCAGTGGCGGCGGAAGAAGAGACCTTAACTGTGTGACACCGTGACGTCGTGAGAATTAGTCACTTCAAAGACTGATTGTCCGATGAGTTGAATTCTTTCCGAGTGCAAGATTGCGGTGGCTTAGCGTTGGCAATGGGCTGTTGTAAAAACAGCCGTTTTGAAGGTAAAACAGCAAAGAGATCAAGTATTACAAGACATTACAGGTGAGTACAATGAACGCAATGCATACCCTTCTTTTGTCACCTCAACTTTGTTCACTTGGTATGAAAGACTCTTTCTCCTGCGATTTTTCTCTTATATATCGCGGGTTACTTGTGCCCCTCGTCATCTTTTCAATCCTATGGCAGCGCTTCATCCGCAGAACCCACTGAGCCCCAATCTCGCCCGGATCTTCGTTCCAAACGACGTGCAAGCTGGAGGCCAGGGCCAAGACCAGGATAGGGTAATCATGGCCGGTGCCCAGTTCCAAATGCTTTGCACTCAAGATGTCTTTAGCATTCAACCGTTGAGCAAGGACTCGTTGTTGAGACTGTCGACGTTTCTGCGGATGTACGGACGGACCATGAGCACGAGTCAGCGGCGCCGGTCGCTGTGACCACTCCCCAAGACGCGATAATGGTATGCAGTATTATGATCAAGCTTTTACATTTCTCTTACCGTGTACATCGAGACCACCAACCTTTCTGCAGACATGGAAACCAGGGACGTCACTGTGGACAGTGACGAAGACGAAGAAAGAGGTTAGAGAGGTCATTATTTCAGGCTCCTACACTGCTCGAATGATCACTTACTGTGCGATTCAGACGTTCGCAGAGCTTCTTGCATGGTGGCGAGTTCGGGAGGAGACTCAGAGGCTCATATCGGGTAAAGACGTACCTCGCCGCCACTTCGTGGTGAAGCACAGGCGATGTCCTTGTTTGAGAACAAGGGGTAATTAGAACATTTACAAATGCGTTGTGCTGAATCAATTCAAATCGTCCAAATCCCCTCCTTATACCGCAGAGCCAAGGTAACGCCCCTCAGCGCGAAACCATCGGGGTGAACCTGAGTTCCGCGAGCGTAAAGACCAGCGATTTATGGTTAATCGCAGCGGGTAACGAGTCGGCGGCTCGGCGAGTCGAAAAAAAGCGAGATGGATCTGCACGAAAGTTCGGCGTATGGAGATAAACCTCCCTGGATTTCCGCCCGCTTGAAGCTTGAAGAGCAGCGAATCGATCCGCATGAAGAAATGAGCGATCCATGCTCGGTGGAGCCTAGTTTTTGAAGCTGCGGGTAACCGAGCGGGTACCTCGTCAAGATGCATTTGCACGAGATACGAGCGGTTTACAGGGGTTCGTTCTTCACCTGCACCATGCCTTGAACGAGTGGCTGGGGATACCCCAGGCACCAAGCGACTTACACTTGATGGCGGCGGGTAGTGAAGAGGGTAAGGTTGACCCTGTGACGTTGTGACCATTTGTCACTTGAAGCTACCGCTCAGACTTGAAAAGTATACACAATTCATTGCATTGCAAGCGTGACGTTAGGAATATACAACATTTGACTACGTTTCGGAATATACAATTTTTTTTATACAGAATTTGCTATGATATTTTGCGGACAGTATACGAGATTGCGTGAAGATTGTACGTAGAGACGATCTGGAGAAATCTATGCGCTGGGACAGAGCTTTTGGAGGATGCCAACTGAGATCCGCTCGTTAGCCTGCACGCACTCCTTCAGAATCTTCGCGAATTTCAGGTTGTGCTTCCATTCGGCTGCTTTGGCCAGCATGCCTTTCTCGCCGTACTTCTGCCCATCCCCCAACCGACGAAGCCGCCGCTCAAACCAAACCTCGCATTCTGGTGACCACCAGCCGGGATCCAGGTTTCCCGCCTTCCATGAGTGTGGCTTCGGCCACCAGGAAAGCACCTTTGTCTGTGCAGCGCCGGCGTCGCTTTTTACTCCTGGATCTGCCTGTAAGCAACGAAAAAATCAAGAAAGCAGCTCTGATCACGTACCCGTGGCAATATAATACACTCCGCAAATTAGATCGATCTCGTGCTCGGTCAGGCTCTCGTGCCAATACGCATGGTTTGACCGTCCATCCCAGAGACATATCCCCTTCTCGAAAACGTCGCCGCTTGGCCCATGAAGGACGTCGTCATCGGCGACCTCTGACCTGGCGATGCGCCCGATGACTCCGCCGTAGGGCGGAGCTACGCGACCCCGGCGGGTATGAAGCAGCTGCGAATTAAGCTGAGCGAGGTAGGCGTGGTAATCGTGGAGAGTTGGTTGGTACTTCTCTGGGCGGAAGCCCAGACCCGAGTTCACGTTGACAGCTCGACGATGCTGACCCGGAACTGCGACTTGGCTGGGGACTTGGCTGGGGCGCATGAGCTCGATTGAGTCCATGACAGCGATTCGGAAAGGGATCCCGCGCATTAGAAGGTTTTTTGCGATGTCCTTCACACGAGGACCCCAACCTTGGCGGATGATTTCCACGACATCTGCCGCTTGCTGAAGCAGCAGAGTCTCGCTCCCCATACAGCTAGCGCTGTCATTGTCGCAAATCACATAGTAGACGTTGGTCGACTGGTCGAGAGTGTTGGTAAGATTTTCTCGACGAATTACGAAAGGCCAGGGCTTGAAAAGGGGAGAGCGATCCCGGTGGTGCAAGTCGAAGAGCGCCTCGTCCAGGTCGTCTGAATTTTTTGCCTCTAGGCACTGGCCAAAGAACGTCGCCATAACGTTCACGAAATTCGCATTGATGTCCTGCAGGCCGACCAAGCTCGCCACGACGGACATTTCCACCGTACGGGAAGGGGTCCTTCGACTCTGACCCATCAAGAACCCAAACCGCTTGTATAGGGCGGTATTCAGGTCCCCTGCGATCGGCTGGTACAGGGGACGGTCATCTTGAGCTCCCGAGCCAAACTCGAGATAGATGCGCTGAAGGTCTCGTTCGGAAGCTGGTCGTACATTGACCAACGGTAAAGCGCTGGGTGCATCGTCGACGACAGGCCTATCGGCGTTAGCTTCGAGATATCCGTAGTCGTCGACGCCGTCGTCGTCAAAGTCCATGTCTTGATCGTTGGGTCCATCGTCTCCGTCGTCGCCGAACGCGGAGCAAAGATCCCACTCGTCGTGGAAGCTGTCGTAACGACGCTGCGAAGGAGGATAGTTTTCAAATAGGGATTGATAGTTGTTACGGCCCCCAGGTCGACGGATGTAGAAACCGTTGTCCGTTTCCTCCTTCGCCCATACGTAGACACGGGCACCTTTCTTCCCAGGTGCTTGTCCTCGCTTGGCATTGTCTACACGTTGCATGCGCGCCGTTTTATCCTGGGGACTCTCCTTCGCTGATTGACGATCATTTTCTTGTTCCCGCCGTGCAAAAATAACCCTCCATACGCTCGCCGTGCCTTTGACCGCTGCCGGGGTGGACAGGGGGAAGGCGAGAAGGATGTCCTCGCGGTCGTCGGGAGGAAGGTCGAGGCGCATATCTTCGCGATCGCCGGGAGGAAAGTCGAGGCGGGTATCTTTGCCGTCGCGCGGAATGAAAAACTGGGTTTTGGCTGCGGCGTGCGAGGGTACAGGTGCAGCTCGAGATCGAGCAGGCGGAAGCCTGCGGTCATGCGGAATGTAAAAGTCGGCTTTTGCTGCGGCGGACGCGGGCACGGGTGGAGCTGTGGATCGAGCAGGCTGGAACCCGTTCTCGTGGCGGGTCAATGGGCTGAATGCTACATCACCATGCAAACCAGCAAGCTGGTCGATCTGGCGACTATCAGGGACGAGATTGAGGAGCTGGAGATACTGGGGGGTGGCATAGCTGATACTGATAGATGTAGGGATAGGACCCCAATTGAAGTACAGGGGAATGGGAGCACCCGATTTGAGGATGCTGTAGATGAGCCATTCCAAGTGCGTACGCTCCGCGGAACGGAGAACCTCGTCGCTGCGCAGATCAATGAGTGCGCCAACTCGAGGGATCTGCCAGTCATTCGCCCCGGACGTCTCAAGCGCATCTATCCACGACGGAAGAATATTAAGCTTCTCCGTCAAGGCCTGCCGCCAAGGGATCTGCTTCTCGGGCGGTTGTTCTGGTCGGCGATCCGACCTGGACCTTTGGTAGACTTGAGCTCATAGATATCTTCCGCTTTGCGTTTGCTCCCCGACGCTATTCCCAGCGCTGCCTCCGCCTCCTCGGCCTCTTCATGGGCCATGAACCACAATCCCATCGATACGCAGCCGAAAAGAGGGAGGAAGTTTTTTCTGCAGCGCCAGACTGCTGAGCGCGCTCCCTTTTCGGTTCGGTAGTAGAGACTGTAGTGACTGCGGCCGGGGATGAACCATGGTTCTATTTGTTGTGGGAAGGGCTTGGAGGTGAGCCAAGGCAGCTCGCGTCCGACACTGCGCAGGCAGTCCTCAAAATCCCTCCACCCTTGAACGATGTCGCGGTCCAGGGACCATACCTCACCGTACTGGACAATTGGGAGATTCTCAAACGTATAGTCGAGAACGCCAAGCAGCGGCCCGTGCCATGGATTATATTTCGGGATAAAGACATGGTATGGCATGCGGGGGGTTATATACGTGGGTCTACGGAAGTCGGGATTGCGGGCTACTGGCTGGGGGCACTGAGCCTCCTGTGGAGTGGGAGTGTTGAGCACAACGCCACGCGAGCCCTTGTACACGGAATATAAATTTTTCCCGGCGCGGTAATGGCCAGTGAGTGCGCGAGTGGACTAGCAAAAGGCACCAAAATGTCAGTACCGCCATCTATTATTGAATGAAGACGCGCATACCGGGACGGTGGGACAGCTAGGCTCAGCTTTCGAAGAAGAGGCGCTGGAAGTCGCCATCTGTATCGTAGTGAGCCACTGGTACGCTGACAAGAAACGCATGACGTACCACGCGTCACGAATGCAAAGACGAGTGGAAAGAGTGTAAGAGGGCGTCTTAAGCAAAAACCTCGAGGTCTACAAGTCGTGCAAGCGTTCCCGAAGATTTGTACTTCGGAGACACTGCGAAAGATGTGTTTTGCGAGTCACGTAGCATAACGCGTCGCGTGACCCCTTCCGAATTTGGGACACCTCGTCCAGCTCTCAGTGAACTACACTGAGAACCTCCTCCCGGTGCTAGTCGCCGGGCCGAGGTGGAAGCCCATCTCGTGGCTGCCTGGCTGAGGCGAATCCTCCTCCTCCGGTGCAGGTCGCCGGGTTCAGGCGGTTCCTTATCTCGCCCAGGAGCACGTCACATCGCCCCGTTGTCAAGTTGCTCAAAACGCTTCGCTCTCAGTTAACAGAATGGCCAACAGAAAATCATAATTTGGGGTGTACATGTACAAAAAGTTTTTCTACCGAATATCGTCCTCTTCCATCTGGTCGTTTGGCGGCTGAGCCTCGCCGTTCGTCTGCTGAGCCTCGTCGTCGTCGTCGTCGTCGTCGTCCCGCCGCCGCCGCCGTTCGTCTGCTGAGCCTCTTCGTCGTCGCCGTCGTCGCTGCCACCGGCCTCGTCGTCGTCCCTCTCGAAACTCTTCGACGCAAGCTTCAAGAGCTTGAATACCTCGCCCGAGATATGCAGAGTATTATCGAGGTCGTCGTCGTATGCCCTTTCCTCTTCAAGCCACTGCTCGCTGTACACTCCAAGTGGGAGATTGGGCGGTGGGAGAGAGTTCCCCTCCTTTTTTGATTCGTATCCGAGTTCGCGCGCTGTCTGACTTTGTCTTCATCCTCCGGCCTGTTTCGTCCACCCATTCCATGTACTTGGCGATTTTCTCATGTCGCCAGGGGCATATCAGGATCTTGTGAACCTTGACGATGGTGAGAACGCCCTCCACTCTCAATGCCCTGTCAGAAACCTCCTCTGAAGACATCGCCTGCGTAGGCAGGCGTTTCAAAAGTTCTTGTAGAAACTCCCACGCTTCTACCTTGGCGCGGTTTATGGCGACGTTTCGGTCCCCGTCCTTTCTTTCTTTGACGAGGGAAATCTTGATCATCTTCACGACAGTGGCCATTCTGGTCTCGCGTTTCTGGGCCGAGGTTAGCCCATATTCCAATACATGACAGTCAACCTACACTTTTTTTGCGTGACGTCTTGGAAGTCTTGTCCTGCCGCTGCTCTTCATATTCCTCCACGCGAGCCTGAAATTCTTCTTCTGTTTCGTTCGGTCGCCGCTGGTGACGCCGCCAATCCTCCTGGTAGTTTTTCACTATTGTCCGCAAGATCGAAATGATGTAATTTTCTTTGACATCGGGAACACCCCCAGCGCTGGGGGTCATTCACCCGCATCGTCTGCGCTTGTCTCGCGTGAAGCTTGAGGATCTTCTCGTTCCACGGGCTGTTTCGGAAACCAGGTCCGAAATAGAATTTGGAAGACGCGATTGGGGTCGCCTTGCCCTTGCGGCATGCTTCATTGTCTTCCTCAGTGGCGGGCTCGTAGTAGACGTAGTCGCGCGCAGTGTTGAATCCGGTGGCTGCTACTACAACCGCGCGACAAAGTGCCTGTTCAGAGACCGCTCAGAAACTTTCTTGGGGGTCAACGTTGCACCAACCTTCCATCTCTTCTGATTTTTGACCGAGATTGTAGCATCCGTTTCTTTTTAGCTCTGTCGTATTTGTCGGCTTTTCGAGTCTTGCGCCCTTTCTCAATCACGGTTATTGCCCCAATGCCCATTTCCTGCGCAGCTTGTTTAACTATCGGCTTCAACTTCTCCACAACACGAGGGTCGTCCAAATCGATCAACATTGGCTGGGAAGGTGGCGGATTCGCAGGTGTCGATGTCGACCCGGACGGCGACTTGTTGCCTGCCGCGCCGGGCACGATAGTGAGATGGGGTAAGCGATATGAAGCGGCGTGCATGGTCGATTCTAGTATCCGCTGGTCTCGATCATGGTCCGAGACGTACTTGGGAACATATTCCGGCGGCTCGCCAGGAAATTGTCGTTCGGCATCGGGAGGGGGAGGTCCGATGATCTGTCGTGCGGTGAGAGCTGCCATTCTCCTATCGTAAGCCGCCTTGCACGGACGTGAGTGCCGTATATTATCTGATCAGCATAATTCTCACTTTGTCCCTTGCCGCCTCCTCCAGAGCGCGTTGCTTCTCCGCCCTAGTCTGCTGCTTCTCCGCCTCGGCCTCCTTCAGTTCCGCCCTCAACTTGTCAATCTCCTGGTCCTGATGGAAACTCATCAAGACTATATTCTCTGAATCAGAGAGCGCACACTCACCTTCTCGGCCTGCGATTCGGCGATTTTGTCCTTCACCGTGGTTTCACAAGAGGAAACCTACATCGTGCGTGGTCAGTGGAGTTTCGAAAGAGTCAACGTTGCCTCACAAACTCCTGTCGCCATTTCGACAGGTCATCTATCATATGTTTCTGCTGCTGTTGCTGCGCAGCCATTTGCTGTTCTTGCGTCTTGAGCATTTCGGCCATTTCTTGCTGCTTTTTTGAGCATCTGTTCTCTTTCCGCCATGACTTGAGTCATCTGTTGCTGCTGCGCTGCCATCTGTTGCTGCACAGCGCTTAGCTGTTCTTGCGCCTCACGACGTTTTTTCCGCTGGATACTAGCATCGCCCTTGTCCAAGGATCGCTGGGCTATGGCCTACAGAAAAATGAATCGGATTGAAAACAACGACCGCCTTTCATACAACTCACGTCGTTGAAGTCCCGTTCGCTAATGCCGCCTGCGCTCGGTCGGGGGTGCGGGACTTCGATGTGCCGTCTCTTTGCGTTGCCTTCCTGCTCGTTCGAAGGGCGGAACGTTCCTGCGACTGCCGGTGCGTTCTGGGTGACATCGGGTACAGCAATTTGGTTTTGCTGGGGCTGGATGGCACTTGGCACGGCGGGAGTCTCTTGCGCGACGGCGGGTGCGTTCTGGGCGACATGGGGTACGGCAGCTTGGTCCTGCTGAAGCTGGACGGCGTCTGGTACGGCGGGAGTCTCTTGCACGGGGAAGGCGCCTGGCACGGCGGCCGCATTGTCTGCGGCTTCATGGGCTGACACGGTGGGCTCTGTCGGACTTTGTTGTGCGCTGGGCGCGGTCAACACGGTCGATTCGTCCATGTCGATGTCCTCATCGAGGGTTCGTTCCATCTCAGGAGGATAAAGCAACGCTTGGAGTTCGGAGTCGGAGTCGCTTGGGTCGGGGTCGTCGTCCATTTGGACATCGGGCTGGTGGCCGTCAGCCATGTAGTCGTTCGCGGTTCAGATGCTAGTGGGGATTCCGTGACGAAGCGTCTACACTTCGGACAGATCAATGGATGGTGTACAAGTTGGGAGAGGATGGTGTGCGAAAGCAAGAGGTGCTGGAAAGAACTGATTTGGTGGCTCACTTATATCCCTGCTCATTCCTTTGTCCCTTTGTTCGTCGCGTGTAGCGTGTAGCTTCTATATACGGACTTGACTGCCCCCGAAATTCAATTGACATCTGTGGACAAAGAAACTGAGTCCAGTGTTTCTCAGATTCTCAGACGCGCGCTAGAGAGCGAGAAAAAAATTCATCGATACGAAGACAGAGTACATCAAGCAGACGGTAGGGGACGACATGTAGATGAAGTAACGAAAAATCCAGTGAAACAAGGTCCATGCTTTAGTAAAAACGCATGGTGTCTCAGGAAGACAGGACCCTTCTTAGGAAGGTGTCCGGATTTCTGGAATTTCCTAATGAACGGACGGAGGCTAGTTAAAAAGTCAGGGATGTTCGATGTTTGATTGCGAAGCAGCACGTACCGACCGAACAGGTAGTCGACGATTGGTTTGTCGCGAGGGGCGTTCGCCTTGGCGGTGCGCCTCATATTGAGGACGCGGTCGAGGTTGTGTGGATCCAGTCGCATGAACACGATGTCTCCCTTGAGGGTATGGGCCCAACGGTTGGCGGCGAGAACAACTCCTCTTTGAGGTAGACCTGGTAGTGGTCCTCGTGTGCGCCGTGGTGGAGGGTAACGTGGAAGTCGTGAATGTATGTCTGCGCCTTATGGTTCTGAAAGAGCGACTCGACTAAAGGGTAGCGTCGCGCGTTCTTACGGCGGGATGAGAACGCGGTCGCAGTGGGCGTAAAAGACGGTGTGGCACGTTTGCTGGAGTACAGGCGGGTGAATATGCCTTTGAACACGGCCTACTCATACGTCAAAGACGAACAGACAAAGAACAACGAGTTCTTACCTTCGGGCCAGGAACGAAGTGTTTGCGAGTGGAAGGCATTGATTAGGGCGGCGGTGGAGGAAAAAGTAAGAGAAGTGGAAAGTAAGAGGTGGAGGGGTGGCGCGGCGAGGAATCTGAAGCGAAGAAGGAGAGAGTGAGAATTCGTGATAGGAATGAGGTTTATATAGTGGAACGAGACAAAGACTTGCCTATCTAATCTCCCTTTGAACTCTGATCTCCCATTGAAGCCAAAAACCTCCGCAGCTACACGAGGTACGAGCTCGGGAATATTGGGAGCGCTGAGCAAAAGAGAGAGGGCCCACCGTTCGACGTCGCCCAGCGACCTACACCGGGCACGTCGATGTGGAGGAAGACAGGCATGGTCCCGATTGGGAAGGACCCACTGATGTCGGGAATAGGCGGGATTATCGGCCGACATCTGCTACTAGTGGACTCGAGTCGTCGTCAAGGGATTTTACAGGGAACCTATGATACATTACGATACATTTGGTTTATACTACATTCGATTTGACTGATTCTAAACTACGTTTTATTCTACCGCCGTCACAGAATACACAAAACTAAGTACACGAGAAATCGACCTCGTTTCTATATTACAATTATCGCACTGCCATAGCACACTAGACCACAAGAAAAGAAAAATACACTAGAAATCGACTCTGTGCACCAATGAGATTGGGATTCAATCGAGAAAACCGGCTTACCGTTCGAAGGTGCCTCCGATTGCGACGATCCAAAAGCTCAGGACGCGCACGACGGCGTCGAGGTCTCCGATATTGTCGAGCAAGTAAAACTCGCGATGGCGTACGTAGCATCCCGGGCACGGGTAGCGTACCAGGACGCCTCCCAAGGCGCGAAACGACAAATGGACGAGTCTTTCTGTAAATTAAATAAGCTGCAGACAGAAAATTGAGAAAGATCGACTTACCTGCGAGTTTGCGATACGGTACGCGGCAGTGAAACTCCCATTCCAAGGTATGCCCGTTTTTTGTGCACTTCGAGTATTCGCCGTAGCGGCGCGGCATCGAACTGGTCTCCCCGACTTTGAATTCGAGCCTCCCGTTCGGATTCCTTCGGCCCTGGACATAGAGCTCGCCGGGACCGTCGTCGGCGTACGCATGGTCGAGGGCCAGTAGGGCCATTTGCTGGTCGACTGGGTGGGCAAGGCGGCGGCTGGACGAGGTTAGACGGCACGCAGGGTGTGGCGAGTCGCGTACATCGACACCAACGACGACATGGGGTAAGGACTGGGCGGTGGGTGCGTAGGAGGGCGGTCGGGGGGCGAGCGATGAAGACCAAAGGCGCAGAAAGACCTCGGAGCACAACGACAAGCGCGGTGAGCAAGATCGTCGAGAGAGAGAGAGAGAGCAGTCCGAGAAGTAGAGGATAAGCGGGGCAGCGGCGACGGATGAAGAAGGAAAACACGTCGAGGAAATCCGAGACATGGAGGGAGAAGACCGACCCGCTTTGCTTCGCTCTCGAAGTAAAGCCAGGGTGCCAAACCCTTGAGCTTACTTGGAACAGGAGCTACACGGCGCATCGCGAGGGCGCATGGTCCGGTCTGGGTGAATTATAATACTTGTATTTTCGACACCGGTCCGCCTTCACAGTCAATTATTACCGGACTTGGCCAGTGAGGGTGGTCGGGGATGCTGGCGCGGGGTAGTGCAGGCAGAATACGAGCCCGAGGTGGGGGGAGTTAGTGGATGCGGGAGGGTCGAATCGGCTTAGTCGTGGCTCGATAGCGGGTGGCGACGACCTCGACACGACACCACCTGAGAAACCACGGGGTGGTCTGAACAGAGAAAAAGTCTATACCAAGGCTGGACGAACGGGTATTCTCCGGATTCCAAGTCCTGAAAACGAAATCCAATCCGCCATAGCAGTGGGGAGCGGGTGCAGCTGGTCTGGGCTTTCCTTCGCCATTCGAACGCTAGGAACGCAGTGAATTCCTCTTCTTCACTTGCTTTGAAGCAGTTTTGTACGACAAGGACCCGTCAATCGCAACAGGATTATCATCCCGATTAATTGCCATCATTATTTCAAAATTTTTATTTCGGTACAAGGAGTGCGTGCGGTTGGCTCCCAACAAACGAACGGGACGATACGAGTGTAGTACGAAGTCGAGGCGTGGGTCTGCACGTGCGGGATGGGTCGAGGGTGATGTAACCTGGCGGTGCGCGGGAGGCGGCGGCGGCAACGGAATCGAGCGAGTGAGCGAGAGAGATGGCGGGATGGTCGGGGGTGAGTAGTATGATGTTCCACGCAACTTTTCCGGTGGGGCCGCAGAGAGTGAGGTCGTTCCCTGGAGACTTCAGAATTATTTTCACTCGCAGGGTAAAAACGCGAGGTTCTTGACCACGTCCTCCGTGTGGTTAGGAAGTCGACAATCAACCTCTATGGCGAGAACCATCCACTGAGAGACCTGAGATAGCGATTCTGAGCGCATGCGGAAGCCCAAAACGTTATAGGTGACGACGCGAAGACTGAAGTGGTGTATTCATTATTGATAAGACATGGCGTATGTATGGCGTCGGGACATGAACCCTACGGATTCAAGCAGAGGAGTAGGCTCTCTCTCGCGATACTCCTGCTGTAGATAGCCCCGCAATGAAGGTGACGATAATGCTGAGTGGAGGGTACGTGAGGGTTAACCTCTTCCGCGCGAATGGGTTTCCAGTTCCCAATGCACCACCGGGGTCAATTGGAGAACAATCTTGCGAGGGAAAACTAGTGGTCCGTGCGTCGGTGGAGCCTTGTCTTTCGATCTACAGGTAACCTGGGGCAGGTGGCTCGCACGAGCGTGAGGATAGATTTTCGTGCAATTTGAGCGTGTTGCAGGGAGAACACCCCTCATTATTCACCCACTTGAAGGTGGAGACAAGTAGGTAGGGATTCCACCAGGCACCAAGCGCTGTACACTTCGTGGCGGCGGGTTGAGGGTAACCTTGACCCTGTGACGTTGTGACAAAGTGTCACTCAAAGCTACCCGCTCCGACTCGAAAAAGTATATACCACTCATTGTATTGCAAACTCGACGTTAGTAATAGACAACATTGACTACGTCTTGGAATATACAAGATTTTTTTATACAGAATCAACTATCTTATCTGGTGTACAGTATATGAGATGTATGAATATAGTGGGACGGCAGGGATGGATGAGCAGCATAAAGAAATGAAGGCAAAGGTGCGAGTGTATCCCGGATGCGATCCAACGCGAAGGAAAGCTGCATAACCTCGTCAGCACGCCCATATTGCGTCCTAGCCCGAACTTCACATACCTACAGACAGCGCAAGGCAAGCAACAGGAACAGAAGAGCGCGGCGAATACTCAACGCCTCAATCATCCTCATCCTCATCATCTTCGAACTCTTCATCGTCGTACAAGCCACAAGCTTCCAGAACGGCTTGGTTGCGATTCTCCAATTCCAACAGAAATGCGTCGTCGTTGTAACCTTCGATGTCGTCCGTATGCATGATGAGGCGGACGCGGGCGCGCGCAGCGTCTATGTTCGGGGTGGCCAAGATCATCCCCTGCGAGTCGCCCACGGTTTTCCAGGAGCGTTGCGCATCCCACCTGGAAAAACAGTTCGATCAGCGCGTATGCCCCTGCGACGAGCCTCTGACGCACCAGTTCCCGTAAATGAAGAGAGAGCCATCTACCGCCCAAAAGATTGGACCACTTGGAGTAAAACCGCGACCGCCGGAGCGGCATTCGAAGAAATCTGCAAACGAGGGGCACCAGGCAAGATATTTATTGATTCCCTCAAAATCCTCCGAGACCCAGATCGGGTACTCGCCGGCCTCGCCGTGGCCTGCTTCAGCCTCGATTTCCTTGCGGCGGTTCAGGAGAATATTCCTAAGTCCACGCAAATGAGTGTCGCCGGCGTCAGGTACAGTCTGTCCGCGCACAAATTCGTCGTCATCAGGCCATCCCAGCCCAGGTACCAGAGGGGTTGCGCCGCAGACATCACAAGTTTCGTTGTCGTAGGGTCAGAGGGAAGTTTGGCAAGTGAGCTGCGCGTCGACGTGGCAAGAAGCAAGAGGCAGGATTCATTCTCCGCAGCTGGCCTTCGTTTTGTAGAAGGCCAAAAATGGCACTTCCAAAAATGGCAGTCGCAAACCGCAGTGAGATACTCAAAATTCGTTTAGCATCGCATTTGTGCAGCGAGGATACTGGAGGTAAAAAAGAGAGTGAGAATTCGTGACAGAAATGAGGTTTATATAGTGGAACAAGACGAAGACTTGCCTATCTAATCTCCCCTTTGAACTCTGATCTCCCATTGAAGCCAAAAACCTCCGCAGCTACACGAGGTACGAGCTCGGGAATATTGGGAGCGCTGAGCAAAAGAGAGAGGGCCCACCGTTCGACGTCGCCCAGCGACCTACACCGGGCACGTCGATGTGGAGGAAGACAGGCATGGTCCCGATTGGGAAGGACCCACTGATGTCGGGAATAGGCGGGATTATCGGCCGATATCTGCTACTACTTAGTGGACTCGAGTCGTCGTCAAGGGATTTTACAGGGAACCTATGATACATTATGATACATTTGGTTTATACTACATTCGATTTGACTGATTCTAAACTACATTTTATTCTACCGCCGTCACAGAATACACAAAACTAAGTACACGAGAAATCGACCTCGTTTCTATATTACAATTATCGCACTGCCATAGCACACTAGACCACAAGAAAAGAAAATACACTAGAAATCGACTCTGTGTACCAATGAGATTGGGATTCAATTGAGAAAACCGGCTTACCGTTCGAAGGTGCCTCCGATTGCGACGATCCAAAAGCTCAGGACGCGCACGACGGCGTCGAGGTCTCCGATATTGTCGAGCAAGTAAAACTCGCGATGGCGTACGTAGCATCCCGGGCACGGGTAGCGTACCAGGACGCCTCCCAAGGCGCGAAACGACAAATGGACGAGTCTTTCTGTAAATTAAATAAGCTGCGGACAGAAAATTGAGAAAGATCGACTTACCTGCGAGTTTGCGATACGGTACGCGGCAGTGAAACTCCCATTCCAAGGTATGCCCGTTTTTTGTGCACTTCGAGTATTCGCCGTAGCGGCGCGGCATCGAGCTGGTCTCCCCGACTTTGAATTCGAGTCTCCCGTTCGGATTCCTTCGGCCCTGGACGTAGAGCTCTCCGGGGCCATCGTCGGCATAAGGATGATCGAGAGCCAGTAAGGCCATTTGCTGGTCGACCGGGTGTGCAAGGCGGCGGCTGGACGTCGACGAGGTCAGACGGCGCGCAAAATCTGGTGGGTCGCGTACATCGACACCAACGACGACATGGAGATGAAGACGGTGCGGCGCGAAGTAGCGAGTAGTCGGGGACGAAGGTCGCGAAAGGACTCAAAGCACCGCGACAAGCGCAGTGAGTGAGGTGAAGAGAGAGAGAAGTGCAGCCCGAGAAGAGTGAGTAGCAGCGACAAGTGCGGCGGCGGTAATGAATGAGGATGGAAGAATGGCGAGGAGGTTCAGGACGGTGGAGGGAGAGGTAAGGCCGACCCGCCTTGCTCGCCCTCCAAGTAGAGCTAATGTGCCGAATTCTTGGTATAGTTTGTACGAGGGGATAAGAACGGCATGGCGTTCTACGACGGTGCGTGGTGAATGCGAGGTGAAGGTGTATGTGTTATGCAAGCGCGAGATGAGACTCGTCGGATGCGGGAAGGATAAGTCGACGAAATCGCACAACTCGACCTAAGAAACCGCGGGGTGGTCCAGAGAGAGGCAAAAATGATGTTGGTGGTGATGGAATGTGGTATTGCACCTATACCGAGTCCTGAAAGACAAAATCGGCGGGGAGCAGTAGGGAGCAGGTGCATCCGCCCTGGGCTCCCTAATCGCACAGCTCGACCTAAGAAACTGTGGGGTGGTCCAAGAGAGGCAAAAATGAATGCCGGTGATGATGGAACGCGGTATTTCGCCCATCCCGAGTCCTGAAAGACGAAATCGGCGGGAGCGCTAGGGAGCGGGTACACCCGCCCGCCGGCCCTGGACATCCCTCAGCCTCGAAGCGCGTCCAGCGCAACGGATTCTTCTCCTTCATGTCCTTTGGAGAGGTTTCATACGAAAGGTACCCAGCGGACCACACCGCATTGTGAATATCGTTGTCTCGATTTTTGCCATTATTATTTTGATACACTTTTATTTTTTGTACAAGAGGTCGATGTGGATGGTTCCCAACGAGAAAATGGGACATGTACGTGCAGTACGCAGTCGAAGCGGAAGTCTCGAGGTATGGGATGGATAAACGACTAGTGACATGGCCGTGCGCTGGAGGCGGCGGCGACGGAATCGTGTAAGCGAGCGATGGAGATGGCGGGATGGTCCGGGGGTAATGATATGATGTTCCATGTAACTTTTCCGGCGGAACCGCAGAAGCTGAGGTCCCTCTCTGGAGAGCTTAGAATTATTTTCGCCGGTAGGGTAAAAGCGCGAGACATCTTCACTACGTCCTCTCTCTCGCCAGGGATTCAGCAAAAAGCCTCGGGGGTGACGAAGATCTGACGGGAGATCCCAGATAAAGTTCTGGCGTCTGGAGCAAGATTCTTGAGGTCTACAAGTCGTGCAAGCGTGTCTCAAGGATTTGTACCTCGAAGTCGCTGCGAAGATATCTTTTGCGAGTCACGTGCGACCTCTTCCCAATTTGGCCTAAACACCTCTTGGATGACAACCTCCCCCGGTGCTAGTCGCTGGGCTGAGGCAGAAGCTCTTCTACTGCCGGCTAAGGCGGATCCTCCTCCTCTGGTGCTGGTCGCCGGGTTCAGGCGGTTGCCCCATCTAGCCCCGCATGCCCAGTCGTTGCTCAGAACACTCTCCCCAGCCGACAAAATAGCCAACAGAAAAACATATTTTGAGTACATATGCACAACGTTGTTCTACAGAATCTAGTCCTCCTCTTCCATCTCAGCGTCTTCCTGAACGTACAGCTCCTGCTCCCCTTCCCCGTCCTCGTCATTCGTCCTTTTCCCCCAGTCTTGTCCTATGCACTTCAAACCTTATAATCCGGGTCCATCTCTTCACTCGTTTTCCTCTGGCGTTTAGGACGCGGTTCCTCGTTGCTCGCCAGTATCCTAAACCGAGGCTTTTTCGGCCTTTCCGGGCTATCCGGAGTGTAGCCGGCCGCTGTCTTACTGCCTACAGGAAGCTTCGTCGCCTCTTTGTTCCGCGCCTTGGCATTTCTGACCATCTTTGCGAGATAACCGCGTAAGATTGTTGTCTGTGGAAGAGTAAATAAGAAGTAATCAATGTTGCAAACAGAACTTACTGCACTCAGATCTGGAGCAGGCAGATCCAAATCCAAACCCGAATCCAAACCCGAATCCGACGACGACGACGGCGACGACGACGACGACGACGGCGACGACGACGACGACGACGACGACGGCGACGACGACGACGACGGCGGCGACGACGGCGACGATGACGGGGATGATGATTGTTCGGAATCGGACTCCTCATATTCCGACACGAAAGATGACTCCTCATGTTCCGACACAAAATATGCAAGGTCTTGAAGGAGCTCAGCCGAGTGAGTGGGTCCCTCATCACCATAATCTGCGGGGAAAGTGACAGCGGAACGCGCTCCGTCATGTGATTCGACGACTTTGCGGATCGCACGTCTTAGTTGAGGGGAAGGGGTACAATCTAGTCCGGATCCACAGAATAGACGTTCAGAGATGAACAAACATTCAATCTTTTGGCCGTCGATGAGATCAGGCCAGGCGTTGTCGTTCATTTTAGCGAGGTCTGCGGTGGAGATAGGTAACAGCGCCTCTGCAGGGAAATAAAACAAAGAGAAGCAGGGACCAGCCGTGAGTATGACATATTCGTGCTCCTGTGTGGTGGTGGACAGTGCCATGAACCCTTGTACAAGGACCTGAGGCAGATTGGATGCTATCATATTCCAATGATTTTTCGCCACTTCTAATTCGTCAGATAACGCCCAATCTTCTGCAGTGACTTGTCAGCTGATTGCATGGTCAGAAAAGAACAAGACCAGCCTCGTAAGGCTTTCCCCTCAACGTGTAGGAGGCGGTTAAGCACCCCTTGATGTATCGACGTCAACTCCGCATCGACAATACGTGTAAGGCCCGCAAAGAGAATAGGATACTGGGCGTGTACTTGAAAGGAATCACCCGGTGAGATTTCAAGTACGTTTGTAACCTGCTCAAGCAACGCAAATAGCATTGGATAAGAATGGGCTTCGAGTTGTTTGTGTTGCTCCGCAAATTGAATTAGATTTCGGGTTTTCGCACAGACGCGGCAGTCACACTGCAATATGGTTTATGAGACAGGATTGAGATTGAATCCTCGGTTTACCTGAGCTTGCCGATGAAATTGACACACGCCACTGACAGCCATAGTTCCAATTGCAAGCGATGAATCACATCACGTCACGGAATGTCACATGGCTAGGAGTGTGACTGTTTGGTCACACAACAGTGTCATCTCTCACCAGCAATAGCGTTCAACGATGCGCGCGCAACGCAACGAAGTGCGTATGTTTTCTGACTTACGACCAAATATTCGTGCTAAGGAGTCTACTGAAGAAACTTACCCTTGGCTATATGCGCGACCACCAGCCTTTCGACATTCTACCGGAGGAATATTTTGCGTGTGCCATGCCCGACAGAGCAGAACCTCCTTCGTTCCTCTATGGCTTTGCCGTCCCATTTAGGGGCACTTTCACCGCCTCTATGGAAATCCTCAGAGATATGCAGCGTAAAATACCTGCGAAATATGACTGGAGCGATCGGAAGAAATACAAGTCCATCGACGCCATCTGCAGATACGTCGAGTCACGAATCGAGGGCGATATCGAATTCCGGGTTCGCCAGTCTCTCGTTGACTGTAACCCGGACACCCTCTTCATTTTCTATATATACAATTCTTGGATGCCGCGTCAGCCCAAGGCTCCGGAATGGTTGTTCGAGCTCGCAGGGAAGGTGACGCAGGTATTTGGAGACCTGGGTTGGAAGGCACCAGAGCCAAAATGGTATATTGACAACTACATGCGTGCATATGACGACAGTCTAGACTTTAATTAATAGTTACCATTACTTACAATACATATCTTGCAGTTTTCACAACACCGTGGTACTAGTACTATACTTCAATTTGACATTCAACGCAATTGTTACACGATTCGTGTGTACATTACTATTTTTGATATTGCAGGCTATTCAATACGTAGTTTGGATTTCAGAGCGAGGTAGCAAGACAGCAGCGAGCGAACGACGAAGATTAAATAAGCTACGGACATGGAAAATTGGGAGAAACCGACTTACCAGCGAGTTTGCGATACGGAACCTGACAATGAAACTCCCATTGCAGAGTGTGCCCGTTCTTGGTGCACTTGGAATATTCGCCGTAGCGGCGCGGCAGCGAGCTGGTCTCCCCGACCTTTAATTCGAGTTTCCCATTGGGAGCCGTCCGGCCCTGGACATAGAGCTCGCCGGGACCGTCGTCGGCGTACGGATGATCGAGGGCGAGCAAAGCCATCTGCTGGTCGACCGGGTGTGCAAGGCTGCGGCTGGACGTCGACGAGGTCAGACGGCGCGCAAAATCTGGTGGGTCGCGTACATCGACACCAACGACGACATGGAGATGAAGACGGTGCGGCGCGAAGTAGCGAGTAGTCGGGGACGAAGGTCGCGAAAGGACTCAAAGCACCGCGACAAGCGCAGTGAGTGAGGTGAAGAGAGAGAGAAGTGCAGCCCGAGAAGAGTGAGTAGCAGCGACAAGTGCGGCGGCGGTAATGAATGAGGATGGAAGAATGGCGAGGAGGTTCAGGACGGTGGAGGGAGAGGTAAGGCCGACCCGCCTTGCTCGCCCTCCAAGTAGAGCTAATGTGCCGAATTCTTGGTATAGTTTGTACGAGGGGATAAGAACGGCATGGCGTTCTACGACGGTGCGTGGTGAATGCGAGGTGAAGGTGTATGTGTTATGCAAGCGCGAGATGAGACTCGTCGGATGCGGGAAGGATAAGTCGACGAAATCGCACAACTCGACCTAAGAAACCGCGGGGTGGTCCAGAGAGAGGCAAAAATGATGTTGGTGGTGATGGAATGTGGTATTGCACCTATACCGAGTCCTGAAAGACAAAATCGGCGGGAGCAGTAGGGAGCAGGTGCATCCGCCCTGGGCTCCCTAATCGCACAGCTCGACCTAAGAAACTGTGGGGTGGTCCAGAGAGAGGCAAAAATGAATGCCGGTGATGATGGAACGCGGTATTTCGCCCATCCCGAGTCCTGAAAGACGAAATCGGCGGGAGCGCTAGGGAGCGGGTACACCCGCCCGCCGGCCCTGGACATCCCTCAGCCTCGAAGCGCGTCCAGCGCAACGGATTCTTCTCCTTCATGTCCTTTGGAGAGGTTTCATACGAAAGGTACCCAGCGGACCACACCGCATTGTGAATATCGTTGTCTCGATTTTTGCCATTATTATTTTGATACACTTTTTATTTTTTGTACAAGAGGTCGATGTGGATGGTTCCCAACGAGAAAATGGGACATGTACGTGCAGTACGCAGTCGAAGCGGAAGTCTCGAGGTATGGGATGGATAAACGACTAGTGACATGGCCGTGCGCTGGAGGCGGCGGCGACGGAATCGTGTAAGCGAGCGATGGAGATGGCGGGATGGTCCGGGGGTAATGATATGATGTTCCATGTAACTTTTCCGGCGGAACCGCAGAAGCTGAGGTCCCTCTCTGGAGAGTTTAGAATTATTTTCGCCGGGAGGGTAAAAACGCGAGACATCTTCACTACGTCCTCCCTCTCGCAAGGAATTCAGCCAACAGTCTCGGTGGTGACGATGATATGGTGGGAGATCCCAGATAAAGTTCTTGGGCGCATGCGGAGGTCAAAAATGTGATTGGTGTAAAGTGGTGTATTATCATTATGGATTGGACATGGCATATGGAGAACCGCGAAACATGGGCCCTACGTATCGAATCGAATGAGTAGGGCCCTCTCGCCTCGACTGTCCTGCTTGGGATGACTCGCGAAGACTCCGACGATCAGGCTTGGCGGGGAGGGTACATCAGGGTTTCTCTCTTCAACGCGACTGGATTTCCAGTTCCATTGAACCACCAAAGCGAACTAGAAGGTGATTTGCGATGGAAAACGAGGTATCCATGTTCGGCCGAGCCTTGTTTTGCAAGCTGCGGGTAACCTCGAGCGGGTGGCTTGCACGAACGCGAGAATCGAATTTTGGCGAAAATTGAGCATACTGCAGGGATAACATCCCTAATTCTTCGGGCCGCTTGAGGAATGACTGAGCTAAGAGGAGTTTCCACCAGGCACCGAGCGATTCACACTTGGTGGCGGCGGGTAAAGGGTAGCTTCGACTCTGTGACATTGTGACAACTTGTCACTCAAAGCCGACCCCTCGACCTCGAAAGTTGTGCACAGTACAATTCAATTCAGAGACTCAGGCAGACGGATACATATGGGCTCATAGTCATTAATTATAGTCGCACCAGTGGCTGTGCGTCCAGAAATTTCTGGATTTAAACGACTGCGGCTTGGACTGCGGGCTCATTCTCTTGCTTTCGTACTACCACCCCGTCCGCTCTCTTGTCTAGCTTCATATCGCCTCAAATTTCCAATTATAACGCCTCCCGCCCAACCTTTCATCAAATGCCTTGTATTCGAGGTGCAAGCGTTCCAGCTGCTGACTTTGAGTCGGCTTCGGTGCCTGTTCGAGGCGGCTCTGCACCTCCTGATTCTCCTTGGTCGGGAGCGCCCGCGCTTTTACCTGTTGCCGAAGAGGAGTCGGTTGTCGACTGGCATCTGAATGCCTATGGTTTGTTCTGTCGCGACCGGTGAGCCCATTCCCTTGTGTCTTTCTTTCTCGCTAACTGTCTCTCTTGCTGCCTTGCAGTGAATGCTTAACCGACGCAGATATCGACGAAGAAGATTCCGGCTGATCGTTGCCGCAAGCGCCCTCGTCATGTGCACCCAATAAACCCCATTTACTATAGACCGCGGTTTCAGCAGCTAGTCGCATTCCTCCCACTCTGCAAAGGCTTCCAGGGCGTCTTCAAGCCCATCCGTCACGGGAAGGGGTGGTACAAACGTACGGAGCGCGTATATTGGGTCGTGGACAATGTACTGGAAATATTTCGCAACAGGTAAGATTTTGCTCATCTCGGTCCTTTGCGCTTATCTCCATCTCCAGCTGGGAGGCCGAGGCGGCGTGCGTCGCTGAGGGCGATCCGTGGGGTGCGATCTTGGCCACCCCCTGTTTTCCTTCGCGTTGGAGCGTGTCCAGGATACCTGCGGGCCTTTCCCTTGATGGGTTTGTGCTGGTTATCCACCTCGTCGTTCATTCGCTGCCTTCTTGCTACCTCGCTCTGAAATCCAAACAACTAAGTATTGAATGACTTGCAATATTAAAAATCGTAATGTACATACGAATCGTGTAACAATTGCGTTGAATGTCAAAACGAGAATTTCAATGTCTTTTTTTTTTTTTGGTTGCAGCGAAAGTATATACGATGAAAATTACATGCAGGACGACAACTGGTGGTGGAGCAGCATCAAGTCGGGCAACTATGGTCGCGAAAGCTGGCTGAGCAGGATATAATCTGTCCTACTCACGCCCGGAAACCATCGCTTCAGCAACAAAAATAACACTGGCTAGAGAAAACACTCACTTTTGCGTCGGCGCGGAAGGGGATGCGTTGGAAGGCGCCGAGGTGGCCGGCGTGACCAGAATGAACCAGAAAATAGTTCCGCAAGGGAAAAACCAGCCATTCATGCTCGCTGATGCCCTGCTTCTGAACTGCGGGTACCTCGAGTGTGTGGATCGCGCACGGAGCCAGAATAAATCTTCAGCTAGTTACGGGGATCGTCTCCAAACTTGTGTCTGATCGAAGCTTGGGATTCACCAGGCACCGAGCGATTTACACACGGTGGCGGTGGGTGAAGAGAGGGTGGAATTGACCCTGTGACGGTGTGACAACTTTGTCACCCACCCGCTCAAGGGTTACAAAAACGGCTCTCAAATTTGCCTCAGTATTCTGAGCGCATGTAGAAAATGAAAAACATGTATCATTAAAGATTCGAAAAAGTAAAGTACACCCAAAATACAACGGATACAAGACGCATGAGACAAGAAACTACGCTGAACGGGAGGGACCGGCAGTAGGAGTACTGGATTTACGATGGCTCGTCTTGGGAGGACGATTCCCATTGATCATGGCAATGACCTTCTTGTTGGATTTGTTGGTAGCACTCCGCGCCGAGTTGTGAAGTTTGACCTGTAAACAGACAGATACGGGCCAGTTGTTAGGACAGCGCTCGAGCCAGACGAACTCTTTCGACATCTGCAATCAGTTAGAATCGACGAACGATGAGGGTTCATCCACTCACGTCATTGAAAAGTGCAGCCATATCGTCTTTATCCTGGGACATAAGAACCAAGGAAGAATCCAGATGAATCACTGCGAGCCGATCGAGATGGTCCTGGCAAACGGTGAGCGACTGAATCGACTTAATTTGGTCCAGTGTGTATGAAAGCTCACCCTGAAACGCTTGTACTCCTTCGCACGGCCCTGCTCGTCGAGCCCGGGATAAATTAGGGCGAATATAGACATTACATGGGAAACACCCGCATGCGGGGGTCTCGGGATCAGGTCAGAGTCCTCATCCTCATCCTCAGTCAACGGGCTGAGAGGGATAGGAGTGGGTACACGAGTAGGACCGGGTGCGCGGGCAGGAGTGGGTGCGCGGACGGGAGTGGGCGCGCGGACGGGAGTGGGTGCGCAGACGGGAGTGGGCGCGGGTACACGGGTAGCAGCGGGCACGGGTGCGCGGGTACCGGCGAGCGCGGGTACACGGGCAGGGACGGGTGCGCGAGTCGACGTAGGTGCGCGAGCGGCGGGGAGGCTGCCGCGGGCAGGGCTGGGGACGGTAGGGGCGTTGACGTCGCTTGCGCTGGGAAACGTAGGGAATCTGCTCAAAGCGAGTGGCGTAGGGTAACGTTGAAGACGGAAAGGCGTCTGTGCCAGTGGAAGTAACACAGGCGCAGGCACGCGCTGAAGCGAGCAAACAGAGGATGTGGTAGGAGTATTGGTGATTGGTGTAGCCATGAAGAAGGGGGTAGGAGCAGCGGGTTACGTAGGATATGGGTCGAAGGCAAGGTGCAGGGGAGTGGCGTGGGTCCATATAACCGAAATAAGATAATAGCGTTTGTTGTCCCAATTAGGAATTTTTTTGTGCCGCTCGCAAAGCGCTTTGTCCAACAGGGTGTTAAGAACCTGCTCCTTCTCCCATCTCATCCAGTCGTTTCCTCCCTCTATCTCAATGTCGTACTTTCGCCTTCCCTACCGTCGCCAGCGTGGCGTGGAGAATCACACTGGCAGCATTCTCGCTCTCGCCGTTACGGAGAATGCTAAAACTCTAGCCACTGGAGGTGCGTGTTGGTCGCCACGACTTGATAAATCCTCGACCCTGGTGCAGGCTCCCAGGGCACCCGGCTCTTCAATATGGACAACATGACCGAAGTCAAGCGCCCTAGTGGCGCGGGTAGTCGTGGCCACACTGTGTCTTTGCTTTGGGCCCGACAAACCGAAGAGCACCACGACGTTTTGTACTCCGGCACCCAGAACGGATACTTCTTCTGCTGGCGTCAGGACAAGGAGTCGACAGTTTTCGAAGAGACTTTCGCTACCCAGATCACCCATGCCGGCGAAATTACGGGTCTGGCCTTCGACTCCACAAACAACAGGCTGTGCCTGTGCAGTCGGACGGATGTAGTACAATCTTGGGCGATTTCGAAGGACGCCAACACCGGGATGTGGAAGGCGACCAACATTTTCAGTCAAAAATACAGCAACCTTCTTCCTCGCTCGATCACGTTCGCCGCTTTCGACAACAGCAGCGACCGAGACATTATCGTCTTTGGATCGGGTCATAATGGACCGGTGTAAGTCGGAGGCTTTACTGCAGGAAATTGTCTAAATGCCGACTGCACAGTTACACCCTCCGGGGTACGTCGGGCGAGCGGAGGTCGGAATGGAACATCGGGTCGTATATGTGGGTGGTATGGATAGATTTTGAGACCAAACTAACCGGCGGTCCCCAGCGGAGGTGCTGCCGTGGACTGGAGCGAGGGCGTTTTCTGCGTCAACGATCCCTACGTTGGTCCTGCACTCTTCCGGTATGCAAACCGAACCAAGACCCGTACGTTTGAAGTGCCTCGGGAGCTCCAAGGCGGCCCATGCTCTACCGACGTTTGCTTTGGCGAGAAGGGCTCCACCATCATCACTGGGAGCGACCACGGAAAGATCTATGCTTTCGACGTCCGTTCGGGGGATACCGTCCAAACACTGGAGACGGGTCGCGCGAAGAGGGTTAAAGCAGTAGCGGTACCCATCGATCGAATTGACATGACCGAGGGCTGACTCTTGGTTTAGACCGCAGAAATCGGCGGCGAACCTGCAATCATCGCCGCACACTCGTACACTGACGAGGGATTCCAGCAAATTTTCGTTTGGAAGCGCGCTCGGAGCCCCATTGCATGGGACACTGTGGTGACGTTTTTGCAGGCGCTGGTGTTGTTGGGATTTGTGATTTTCGTCTACCAAAATGTGGTAGAGAAAATGTGGCAGCAGTCAAAGTGGGGTCGGACGTCATGGGAGCATCCCAAGTGGGATGAAATGATCTGGGAAGAATCGGTGGATAGTTTGTAGGTACGGTACATGGTAATGGAATGGATTTAAATTTGTGGGCGTGATTTTGTACACGCAGCGGAATTGTGCCTCATGCACCAGAGGAAGATACCACGGCCACCTTGCTGGACAACGCCATGAGTCCAGCGACTTGCACCGGAAGATGGCTGCAGTGGGTGAGCGTCAACTGCAAGAGACGTCAAACACAGCCACTGATTCTCGTTACCAAATCGGCTCACGTCTAAATCGGGCTCAAGGACTCTTTCTTTCGAAACCACCATAAACGCAGAAGGTGGTCGAGTCCCAGCAACCGGTGCAGCGCGTACAATCGCAGTGCAACGATATAATCCCTGCAGTGTCTAACACATGGCACCTGTGTACCACGAATGCGACTGCACTCTCCAACTCCATCCCCATCGTATCTTAGACAAAGAGTGGGCCGCCCATCAGGCAGAGTGGGAAGCCACGAAGGCCGCCGCCGCTGCCCTTGCTGCGGCTTATCCCGTCTCCGCTGATTCCGCCGCCGTTGTTACTGCTGCTCATGCCGCCGCTGGCGAAGAAGACATTGCCGATCCTGTCACTGGCAGCGCTGTATTTGAGCAGGAGAGTAACGATAAGGATGAGAGTCGCCACTACAAACACACCCCAAAGGAGCTCGATGACGATTTCCAGACTTATGGAGTCCGTCGGCGTGAACTTGCGCGGCTGCCCTACTGGAACCCAACTTTCGAGACGATCGCGGACCCCATGTTCAACCTTTGCGAAGGCGTTCCCGAAATAATGATCAATCTCAAGCTTCAAGATCACGGTTTGAACGCTGGAGATGAGGCGCACGAAGCGGCTTGAAGCAGTAAGGTAGGCGATCCTGCGAATTAAGACGACCGGGCTGACAACTGGATTATAGGCTATTCGACGGAGTTTGGGAGAACTCAATGTACGAACTTTGCGAGCGGTGAGATATTAGCGGTCTGAGAAGAATAGATGGTTAATCGTAGATGTCGGTACATGCGTTACTCGAATATATTTGGTTTTTAAATTTGCTCCATTTCATCCGCGAAGCGGGCCCAAATCCTCATGCACTGCGACTAAAACACCGCGGCCATCTTTCTGGAACGCGCCATGAGTCCGGCGACATGCACCGGAAGATAGCTGAAGTTGGGTGAGCGAAAGATAACAGAGATAACAAGAACACAGCCACTGATTCTGGACACCAAATCAGGTCAAGTCTAAATTAGGGTCAAGGACTCTCTTTGTTCCAAACCGCCACACTGTCCAACGCAGAAGTGGCGGTCGAGTCCCATTGATCGGTGCTCGGTGTACAATCGCAGAGCGACCGACATAATTCTTTTGCAGCATCCAAGACCACGTACCACGGCCGCCGCCATGGCTGGTAGACCCGAATCAAGTCGCCGATGCACCTGCAAGCTTGAGACGTATCCCCATCTCGTTCCACAGCGTGAATGGGCCGATCATAGAGCAGCTCGTTCCCGGCTCGAGACTCAGGCTCACGCCGCCGTCGCCGATTCTGTCGCGGAATCCGTCGCCCATGCCGCTCTCTCGGAAGGCGCCAACGAAAGCAATAGCATTCCCGCCGACACGACTCAAATCGGCCAGGAGGCGCTGAAGGCCTTGCAGGCAATCATGTCGGCGCGCTCAACGAAGCCAAAGCAGCCAACTAGGCAGAAACAGGACGACCACTTGCTAATGACGATTGCCAAGAAGATCGAAGAGACGATCGTCTCCGTCGAGCAATCCAGCAATACCTCGCTGGAGGCGCAGCGGCAGGCAGCAAATGCGGCATGGTACGAGGGCGTTTTAGTAGCTGCGGCCTCCTTGCAGAACATCAAGCCATCCCCAGAGAAATCTTTCGTTGAGGAGCGGCTGAAAGTCCTGGAAATCCTAGTGAAGGATTTGAAGTCGGCGCTTCCTGAGGAGACAGAACCCTTCTTCTATGATTCAGGTGAGGTCCTGCACCTTTTACTCTGATGCTTGCTGAAATATCCCCAGCGTATACCAGGGGTGAACCCTGTCGCAAAGCTCAACGTCATAGCGCAGGTTACGGTCTTACTCGGACTCGTTTGTCACTTTTTGCTTCGACTGGCCGAAGATTCGGTCAATTTCATCCTTGGTACCGCTATGATTCTCGTGAAGGCCACGATGGCGTTGGATGTGAAGATGAATGACGACGGATCTGTGGAGTTTGACGAGTTCCAGAACACAATATTAAAGGATATCCCGAAATCCCTACATATCGCGATGTCCCGTCTCAATTTGGACGGCAAAACTGTCATGTATGCAGCATGTCCGTCTTGTAATCATATTCATCCTCCCGATCTCTCCACATCCGACACTCCCAGCTGGCCTGACAAGTGCCAAAATACGATCGTCGGGAAAGAGGGTCGATCGGTATGCGGCGCCGCGCTGCTGAGACGCGGCAAAGCTTCTTCGCGTCCCATTAAACCTTTCCTCGCCCCGTGCTTCCTGGACTATCTCGCTCGACTTCTGTCCGATCCTGAGAATGAGCGAATGATGGACGAAGTCTGCGATGATGCAGTCAACACGAAGCCGTCGGACAGGGACTTTGTGCAGGACGTGTTTCAAGCCGAGTTTGTGCAGTCGTTTAAAGACCGCGACGGCATTGTTCTATTCATCAAGCGCGCAGGGAAGCGGATGCGGCTCCTTTTCTCTATCAGCATGGATTTTTTTCCGCCCTTCGGTAGCAGGAAGCGATCCAATTCAAATTCCATAGGACTGATCAAAGTGTCTTGCTTGAATCTTCGTCTTATCGTTCGTGACAAGCCCGAAAATGTTTTCGTTGTTGTAGTTCCGGGGCCATCCTCGCCGTCCAAAGGTGAAATAAACCCATATCTCCGTCCGATCATAGACGTCGCTGTGGTTGGGTGGAATCGAGGCATTCACTTCTCGTCCACGGGAACCGAGCCTGACACTGGGCGTATCGTCGATCTGGCCTTCGTTCTCTCAGCGAACGATTTACCGGCTGCACGGCAACTGGCTGGTGCGGCCGCTCATAATGCGCACATTTATTGCACTTGTTGCCAGGGTCGAGGACGCAGCACTGTGTACAATACCGACTTTTCGACGTGGAACACGAGGGATCGAGACCAGATGCGCAGTTGCGCCGAGGCCTGGCGAGATGCGGAGACTTTAGCAGAGCGCGAACAGATCTACCAAGAACACGGAATTCGTTGGTCTGAAATGTGGCGGCTGCCTTATTGGGACCCAACTCGCATGCTTCCCCCTGACCCCATGCACACCGTGTTGGAAGGCTTGGTTCACTATCACTGTCGTCGCGTTCTCAAGCTAAATCTTCTCGATGCGAAGAAGTTCGACAAATCCCCTCCAGCCTATCAATACGATTTCCCTTCTCTCGATGCCGCAGCGCCTGCGGACTGGGATATGACTAAGGATATCCACCAGAAAAGTGTCGAAGACATTTATAAGCTTCTCGTTTACCAAATTTCCGAGAATGAGGACAGCAGCGAAGACGAGAATGGCGAGGAAGATGACGAAGGCGAGGAAGAGGAAGAGGCAGAGGACGAAGACGTCAGGAAGGCCAAAGCCAAAGCCAAGGCGAAGAAGCGTAAGAGGGATAAAGATGAATTAACTTCACAAATCTTGGCGGAGAGGCTCGAGAGACAGTACAAAATTTCACTCGCCTGGGTATGCTATCAGTTGGAGCTGCCGAAGGTCATTCCATCGTCCGTTCCCCCCATAATTCGCAAAAAACCCGAAGAAAGCTGCTAAGACCGCGAAGAAAAAAAGAAGGATGTTCCAGAGGAACCTTTGACGAGAGAGAAGTATCTTATACGAGTGAACAGAGCTCAACTGGCTAAGCTTCTCGTGGATTGGGTGAGTCGTACTCATCCGTATGCCCTGTTTGGTCTCACTCCAGTCTGATTAGCGCTTGGACAAACCCTGGCGAGATTCCACTGGCACCATTCCCATCCCGGAAAAGGTGATCGATGAGCCAAGCCTCCGCTTCGTGCAACAGGTCATTGCGAATACCACAACACCTGCCTGGGTCAATCACGTTCCAAAAAATTATGGGGAGAAAAAGGCAGGCTCCATGAAGGCCGACGAATGGCGCCTGCTGATCACGATCTATCTTCCCATTGCGCTCGTCCTTTTGTGGGGAGAAGACCCGAAGCGTGCAGACCTTCTCAATCACACCATGGCGTTGGTTCAGGCCACTACCCTTGTCTGTCGGTTTAGCTCAACGCCCGAACGCGCCTTGGCTTGCCGCACCTTCATCAAGGAATGGCTGGACAACCTGTACTCGTGTTATCCTCACACCAGGCTCCATGCAAAGAAAACGATCGTCCATATCGCTTTTCATATCTACGAGTTCCTTCTTCTTTTCGGACCGGTCTTATCCTGGTGGTGTTTCCCGGTGGAACGGCTTATCGGCGTCTTGCAGAAATTCAATAGTAACAGCCATGTTGGAGGTGAGTGACTATGCTTTTCTTGCAAGGATCGAGCACTGACACTGGCGTTTATTGCAGGTGAACATGAAGCTACGGTTGTGAAGACTTGGATGCGCAGTGCGAACCTTCGACGGTGGCTCAACCGGAAGGACTGTCCCGAGCTCCTTCGCCAGTTTCATCGTCTGTATTCCATGTATGTCGCAAGCGCAGACCCCCGCAAAGAGGACCCGGATCCGAAGCCCGTGCGTAGCACGGAGCGCGCACATTTCGACCATAAAGGGCTGCACTTTTCCCGGGCGTCCACGCATCTGGGAAATAGTCTAGTCTCCTTTTTAGATTCCAATGGGGACACCGTATTTGGGAGCATTGAGCAAATCCAGCAAAACGAGGCGAAGGAGGTGAAATTCGTCATTCGACCCCAGGCGCCTCTTCCCCCTGGTGTTAAGGATCCCTTCAGACGTTTCATACATTTCCCTGCTCGCCTCTACTCGTCCAAAATGGCGGACAGCATTTCGGTGATTGAGCCGAGTCGGGTGATCGGTCACTACGCGCGCTTCATCTGGAAAGACCGTGCGGTTGTTTTGGACCTGTCCAGGGTATGCATTCCGCTCCCTACCATCGCCTGCTACTGATCCTATCCCTTAGGGCTGATTCTTGGAGTGAGATGGACGTTCGTTACGAGTCCCGAGTCATGACTTACGCATCTGTACTAATTTTGTTCGGAACGATCTCTATATATATTGAAATCTATGACTACGAATTCGCATGTACTACTACAATCGTCTCCTGTTATCTTCCACTGTCGTACTCAATCGAATTATGTTGTTGGCATCTTTTGAGCGACAGTCCTTTGAGTGACAAATTGTCACAATGTCACAGACTCGAGGTTACCCTCACCCGCCGCCACCAAATGTGAATCGCTCGGTGCCTGGTGGAAACTCCTCGACGCTCAGTCAGCTCTCAAGGCCGAAGAATTAGGGATATTATCCCTGTAGTATGCTCAATTTTCGCCAAAATCCGACTCTGGCGCTCGTGCGGGCCGCCCGCTCGAGGTTACCCACAGCTTTCAGAACTAGGCTCCGCCGAGCATGCACTGCTCGTTTTGCCCGCGGATTTATTCTTTGGTTCCCATAGCGGTCCACTTCTAACAGAAACATCCATGTCGAAGAACGTTGACCCGGATGCACCCTCTCGCAAAACGCATCGTCATCACCTTCCTTGCGGGACATTTGAAGGAGGCCAATCACACCGAAAGGCCCCACCTTTCCGTTTCGATACATAGGGTTTATCTAGTGCGGCTCTCTACATGCCATGTCCCATCCTGGAATAAGAATACGCCATCTTGAAATAATAATGCGCCACCCGTATCTTCGCCCTCTGACAGCGCATGCGCTCAAGAATGTTATTTAAGCTCTCCCAGCAAATGCTTCGTACGCCTGAAGCTGCGAATTGCTTCCCTGTCGAGGAGGGGGACGTAGGGAATATCCATCGCGTCTGGACTTCGGGAGAAAATAAATCAGGATGTTACTCTACGCCCTGCGGTTCTCCCGGAAAAGATGTATGAACCACCAAGCCATTGACCCCCGGACACCCCGCCATCTCCTTCGCCCACGTCTGCGACTCCGTCGCCTCCGTCTCCAGAGCGCAGTATCATAACAAATAGCCGGGACAATTAAATTCGTGCTGTCATGCGGCGCGCCGAGCACTTGCCATACGAAACTCATTGCACGCAAAAGAAACACATTCAAGGTACTGTACGCGCTCGGAGGACGAGGGAGGCTGGGTCAGGACCTCAGGTGTATCGACTCACCCCGCCATCCCAAATTCCAGGATCGGGCTGGGCGCGTGCGCTCTCTCGCAGTCCGTCTCGTAGTTCGCCGAGCATTTGTTGTAAAAAAAAAAGCAAAAGAAATATACACCGCTGGGCGCGCTTGGAGGGTGCGGGAGCAACCATCAGGTGTACCCGCTGCTCCTTGCCTCTACCATATTATATCTTTCGCGACTCGGGCTGCGCGTGTGTGCTACCCACTACCAGCCTCCTTCGCCTCTTCTACCTCAGGATGACCTATCCCTGGCCATTTCTTTGGCCCAACCGTGCAAAAAATTAAATCTGATCAATTTTCGTGACCTGAGGTCAAGACGGCGGCCTGGGATGCAACAATGGAAATGTCATCATTAACGCAGCCCCCCACCGAGACCTTGCGGCGCGCCGTTCAGCTCGGTGACTTGCTTCACTTTGAGAGTCGGGCCTACCTCTCCCTCCGCGTCGCAAATTCGTTACTGGAATTCGCTACTTCGCGTACTCGTCACCACCGCCGCATTCATCCCTATCTCTCTCTCTTTATCTCGCGTTGCGCTTCCCTCTTCAGCATCTCACTCAACGCGCTCGTCGCGGTGCTCTGAGCTTTTCTTCACTCTTCACTCGTCACCACCGCCGCATCCGTCTCCGCCGCGTTGCGCTTCTCTCTTCAATATCTCACTCAACGCGCTCGTCGCGGTGCTCTGAGTTCTTCCTCACTTTTCACTGCACGGCCGCGGCTACTTCACAATCTTCACCAGCATGTCGTCGTTGGCACTGATGTACGCAACGCACCTAATTCCCGGTGTCGTCTGACCTCGTCGACGTCCAGCCGTCGGCTTGCCCATCCCGTCGACCAACAAATGGCTTTGCTCTCCCTCAACAACGCCTATGCCGACGATGGTCCCGGCGAGCTTTACGTCCAGGGACGAAGAAATCCGAATGGGCAGCTTGAATTCAAAGTCGGGGAGACCAGCTCGATGCCGCGTCGCTACGGCGAATATTCCAAGTGCACCAAGAACGGGCACACTCTGCAATGGGAGTTTCATTGCGAGGTTCCGTATCGCAAACTCGCAGGTAAGTCGATTTTTCTCGATTTTCTGTCCGTACCTTATTTCATTTCCAGAAAGACTCGTCCATTTATCCTTCCGCGCTTTGGGAGGCGTTCTGGTGCGCTACCCATGCCCCGGATGTTACGTCCGCCATCGGGAATTTTACTTGCTCGACAATATTGGAGACCTCGACGCTGTCGTGCGCGTCTTGAGCTTTTGGGTCGTCGCAATCGGAGGCACCTTCGAACGGTAAGAAAATTTCATTCATTGAATCCTAATCTCATCGTCACATAGGGTCGATTTCTAGTGTACTTACTTGTGCTATGACAGTAGAATAGATTGAAATGTAGTATAGAATCAGTCAAATGTAGGACTCAATCTCGTTGTTACATAGGGTCGATTTCTTATGTACTTGGGCTATCGCAGTAAAACAAATTGTAGTATAGAATCAGTTAAATGTAGTATAGCTCTGATGAAATGAAATGTACTATAGATCCTCCATTGACGACGAATTGAGCCAATTAAATAGAAAACGAAGGAAATATTCGTTTTCTTACCTTCTGCTTTGAGTGACAAGTTGTCACAACGTCACAGGGTTACCTTCTTCACCACCCGCCGCCACCGAGTGTAAATCGCTTGGTGCCTGGCGTATCCCCAACTACTCGCACGACTCCGAGCGGCCCAAGAATCGGGGATGCTCGCTCTATAAATTACGCTCAATCGTCGCCAAAATCCATCCTCGCTCTCGTGCGAGCCACCCGCTCGAGGTTACCCGCAGCTTCGAAACAAGGCGGCGCCGAGCATGTATCGCTCGGTTTGTGTATGCGGATTCATTTTTCGGTCCCCCTGGTCGCCAACAGAGAATTGAAAGGTTATTTATGTCGCACAACACTGACCCGGATGCACCCTCTCCCCAAAAGGATCGTCATCACCCTCCTCGTGGGCCATTTGAAGGAGCTCGATCATGGCGAGAGACTCCACTCCTGCACCTGGAGCCGGAAACCGAATCCCTGCCGAGGTGGAAGACGCAGGGAACATTCCTCGCGTTTTGACCCTCCGAAAGAAAATAAATCAGAAATTTCCAGAGAGTGGCCTCATGCTCGGCGGTTCCTCCGGGAAAAGTTGCATGAACCACCGTCCTCTCTTCCCCCGATACGGTAGCGCCTCTCGCACATACGTCCCTCAACACATTCCGGACCACCATCACGGCTGGGAATAGGATGGCATGGAGCAAGGAGAGAAGGAAAAGGAGGGTACGTGTACGGTACGCAGTTTCCGCGCGTGCGATGCAGAGCTACTTAACATATCCTCTGATTCCTTTCGTCAGCTGTGGACTCACCGCGGCTCCATCTCCAATTGCATCTCTACCCGTACGAGCGCGTTCACGCTCGCGGTCGCAGTTCGTCTCCAGGCCGCACCGCTGAGTACGCATTTACCACCACTCATCGTACGGCCCGAATGTTCTTTTCAGGCGTACGACCACCGAATCGCTCGTCCTCCCCTCATCTGAGCCTGCGTGGGTGTAGCGAAGGCGGGAACGACGTTCGGCAACGTCGCGACGCACGTCTGCCTGCGCACCACGTCTTCGGCGGGGGCCGTGCTCGCGCGACTCTGCGTGGGTCAAAGCGGGGACGTCGACCAGGGTTTTTACACGGGCAAGCCGGTCTTCTAGGACGGCTGCGGCCTTAACTTAGGTCCCGGTTTGAGGCCAACGGGTAGTCGCGTATTGCAGACGCTATGTAATTTTAGATCCAAGATAATATTATCCTACTTTTTTTATGTTACATTGCATGAGTCGAGCACGCGAGGGTCCACCCTCAGGTGTTACCTGCGGGTACATCTCCGGGTGTACCCCAGGGTGACGCTGAAATTCGTGTTTTCAGTGCGTCTTTCATAACTTGCTGATATTGGGACTTTCGAGCCCCCTGAAATGACTGCTGATATTCCTTTTTTCATGAATCCTTTCAGGCGTCATGAATTTTGGTTTTTTCGTGCGATCAGAAAGCGTCACTGAAAGTAGGTCTTTCAGTGCGCCTTTCTTTGTTTCTGAAATTGACAGTTTCGGAGCTTCTGAAAGTCGCGCTGAATTTTCCACTTTCAGCGCGACTTTCTTTGTTTCTGAAAATAGACCTTTCAGCGCTTCTGAAAGGTGCGCTGAAATTCGAACTTTCAGTGCGACTTTCTTTGTTCCTGAAAATAGGTCTTTCGGCGCTTCAGAAAGGCGCGCTGAAAGTGGTCCTTTCAGAACACATTTCATAAACACTGAAAGTCCTTTTTTCAGCAAGTCTGAAATGTAATTTGAAATACCTATTTTCATTTCATCTTTCAGATACAACGATATTCCTAATTTCTGCTGATCTAAAATCTAAAATGAAATTCGCAGTTTCAGGTAGACTTTCAGTGCATTATATAATTTTTCCTTTTCCGGTGTGTCTTGGGGCGCTGGGATCGCGACAGTCTTCAAGGAAAGATACCCCGAGGCTTTTGTAGAGTATAAAGAACACTGCAAGGAACATGGCGCCGCGCTTATGGGAATCATGTCTATTGATTCGCGGCGAAACACACGATATCGCTTGCCACTTCACATCGAAGGACTATGGGCGGCGGGTGGACCCATCCGAGGCGATCCTCGCGGCGACTAGGACGGCTGTTGCGGACCTTTTGGAGCAGAACAGAGATCCGGTCAAGGAGCTTCATGCGTGGTATGTGCTGCGCATACCGTAACCGCAATCAAGTCCAGAATCGAGTCTTACCTGCTAAATCCAGCCGCTTTAACTCGGAACGATTTGGAGTCGCATGGGAAGAGACTGAGAAAGTTCTAGTTGAACTGGGAGCAGCCATGGTGGTTTATGAGAGGCCTTGACCTTTATTTTTCGCATTTATTATTTGTGACATTATGTATCTGAAATCAAATCGCGATAACTTCCGATAGGATTTTGATGACGCTGTGTTGCCTTTTAGAGAGAAACCGGCGGCAAGTAGAAAGAAGTCACAAGATGATTGAAGTTTGTCGGACGCCGCGACCTTCGACTCAGAGGCCATGTACCAGGTATTTCTGCAGTGGTTTGTGTCGATTTTGACCCTTATACCTTCCCTCAGCACAGGTCTCTGCGTCCGACCGCAGCTGCTCCAGAATCTTCTCGCCTCCAGGATGCCTTGGAACTCATCAAGCAAGAATTCGACAGCCTGACCAATGAACTCTCTGTCTCTCGTGCTCAAAGAGAAAAATACGAAGCCACTATTAGTGCGCAGGTCGACGAATTGAACAATATCCGCCAGGTACTTTGTCTTGTCTTTGAGCCACAAAGCCAGTCGTTAACACTCGCCAGGCTCTCTATGACCTGGACCAGAAACACACAAAGATTCGCCAACAGTACGAGGAGGAGCTTCGCAGTCTACGCGCAGACCTTAAGCAGGCGTCTCGTGCGCCGCAGCCCAGTGTCTTTTCGGGGGTAGAACCGTACTACCGGGACCGCGACGACCGCGAGCGCACCGTGATCCCACGCGACCGTGAGCGCCCCATTTCCTCCCCACACCCTCGCGAGCGCGACCGTTTCCTCGATGATCAGTCTCGCGACACAAAGAGATCAAAAGAGTCTTCTGTTGGTTCGACACCCGTTTTGCCTCAACCACCCTCTGCAGCCCCAAACTTGGCCCCCACACCGCGCCTACCCCAGCGCGGTATCACAGCCTCCGCTAATGACTTTCTCGCCGACGCGATCGATCCCTCCGTCGTGCCTGCCCAGTTCAAGAAGGAAGGCTCCGACTGGTTTGTTCTTTACAACCCCACCATCCCGCGCACGCTAGACGTCAGCCTCGTACATACATTCATGCACGAGACCGTTGTGTGCTGTGTACAGTTCTCCACAGACGGCAAGTGGCTCGCGACAGGCTGCAACAAGACGGCTCAAATATTCGATGTCCTCACTGGCCAGAAATTGTGGTAAGTTTTCGTCTTTGTTTTAGTACACAAATATATTCACGGTGACAGCGTGCTCTCCGACGACTCGAGCGGCGAAACAGGCGATCTCTACATCCGCAGCGTCCGTTTCAGTCCTGACGGCAAGTTCCTCGCCACGGGTGCGGAAGACAAGCGGATTCGGGTCGGTCTTAATCCAACCCATTCAACTTTCACCGCACTTATCTCCCCTAGGTCTGGGACATCTCCAAGCGCGCCATCCGCGCCGTCTTCGAGGGCCACCAACAGGAGATTTACTCGCTCGACTTTTCGACCGATGGCCGCCTCATGGTCTCAGGCTCGGGTGACCGCACGGTCCGCGTCTGGCACTTGGAAGACGGCTCCGTGCGCGTCTTCGCCGCGACGCCTGAGGCCGACCCCGCGACGTCCAGCGGCCCCGCCAATGCCGACGCAGGCGTCACTAGCGTTGCCATCTCGCCTGACGGCGCGCTCGTCGCCGCCGGCTGCGTTGACGCCGTCGTGCGTATCTGGAACGTCCCGAGCGGCGTGCTTGTGGAGCAGCTGCGTGGGCACCAGGACTCGGTGTACAGCGTCGTATTCACGCACGACGGGTACGGGCTCGTCAGCGGGAGTCTTGACAATACGCTCAAGTATTGGAATCTCCGGGGCAGCAAGGCGCGGAAGGAGGGCGGCAAGCCGACGCAGTGCATGACGACGTTCCTGGGGCATAAGGTTCGTGCCGAGGCTCTTCCTTCTATCAACTATTTTTTGGAGCTGAATGGTGCAATGCAGGACTATGTGCTCAGCGTCGGCGTGTCGCGCGACTCGCAGTGGTTCGTCTCGGGTTCCAAGGACCGCGGCATACAATTCTGGGATCAAACTGGTGTTGTACAATGCATGCTGCAGGGCCACAAAAACTCCGGTCCGTTGCACGCAGGACTTGTCCATGTTTCTACTGACCACAGCATCAGTCATTTCGATAAGTCTCGGCCCGACGGACATGCTCGCTTCCGGCAGTGGGGACAATCTCGCGCGAATATGTGCGTTGATCTCATTTCGTCACTCTATATACTTTCTTGCTCAACGCCGTGTTGGTGCAGGGAGCTACAACAAAGTCGCATGATCGAATCAAACCTTGACGTTCTTTCTGCAATCCCTATCTCCGCCTCCAAAACAGTAATGCCTCGCCTACCGCCGCTTCTAATGCTGTCGCACTTCATCCATCTACGTCGCTAATGCAAATCAACGTCCCTGCACGCGTTACGAGTTTTTCCGTCTGCCTGTTGTGTATCTATAACATCCCGTATACTTACTCCCCTGCAGCCCTTGTAGTACGCGCGTATATTACTTTATTGTATATAAGTACATCTGCTATGGAATATGTGAAAGATCCGCATGGTGGGAAGGGAATTCCGCGGTAGATTTTGGCTCGATCATGACGACCGAACGGAAGGTTTCACAGGTGGGTACACGTCGAGAAAGAAAATGGGGCCACGAAAAGAAAGGTACCGCGGGACCGTGATCATCGACACGCCCATCGTGACCAGAAAATAAATCGCACGGAAATTGCACGGGAACGCGGCGTATGCCCACCGAAAAAAAGGTCGCAAAATCTCTGGAACCACGTCGGTAATTCTTGTCCTCCCCGAGATTCGAGCGGTGAATTGCGTATTTAACGCGCGTGCCGCCATCCAGCAAAATGGGAAGCAACAGACACACAGATGATCTCATTCGCTCTCGCACTTGGCGCCGCATCGCTTGTCGGCGTGCGCGGTTCGTTGGTGTACCCGCGGGCGACACCGGGCGGGTACGTGCAGACTGCTGGGCCGGGCAAGGCGAGCTTCACAATGTACACGGGGTGCTCACAGCCTGCGTGCGGGATCGTCGCGCCAGGGTACACTGCTGCGATCAGCCAGCTCGCGTTCGGGTCTGAGCCCAGCATTGGTCCCGGTGACGCGTGCGGTCGCTGTTTCGCGCTCACGGGCACGGAGGACCCGTATTCACCTGCATTTACTGGCCCGTTCGGCCAGTCAATCGTTGTGAAGGTTGGCCGGTTTTGTTTTTCCTGAATTGGAAAGAGAACTAAAAGCGCGAAGGTTACGGATATGTGTCCCGCAGCAGGAAATGAGGTGCGTGATTTAGCGCTGAAGATGCTAGCTGCTGACGAGGAGGAATCTTTAAGGCATGGTGCGGCCAGACAGTAAGCAGCCAGACGAACCAGTTTGGCATGCCGGTACAGTGCGCGAGTTTTTACAGCGTTAAAACGCCCGTTGATGTTGGTTGTTAGCTTCGATATCTGTGAAGACACAGGAGCAGCGGGTGTTTTCTTCCCCTCCGGACACGGCGCGCTGTTGGGCACCTGGAGCGAGGTGAGCTGCAGCTTGTGGTCCGGTGGGTCGGATGGGCCCTCCCTCTGGTCGGGCGCCTGTCTGAAGCCCGGAGAAACTGCCCCCCTCTGGCCCAGCACGGGATGTGGAAATCAAGGTTCGGAGCAGAGATTTTTCGAAAACTGTAGCTCACACGGAAATAGGTCTGGCACCCGGAGCATCAGGCAAGACTTGTCGTGGTCGTGTGAACGAGTTGAGCTGACCAGCTGTGTAGGGCCGCCTGCCTCGACCACCGCACAGACCACAACGACGGGGCCTACGACCACAGTAAGTTCTAGCACGGGAAGTTCGACCACAACCTCGGCGTCAGGTCCAACGCAGACAGAGTTTGGCCAATGTGGCGGTAAGTTCGGCCCAACTCGATTAGCGCCGCATGACTGAGGGATTCCCATAGGAACGGGATATACTGGACCGACGGTGTGTGCAGCACCATTCAACTGCGAAGCCATTTCTCCACCCTACTATTATCAGGTGAGCCCTTGCAAGAGATAGCACGGTTCAAACTCACCAGTGTTCTTGCAGTGCTTGTAATTGAGCAGCTGGAATCGATGTAAATAACCTTATAAAATAGCTTGATTATGATTCTTGACAGGCTTGCGGCGCGATCCAAAGTGCGCCTAAAAAGGAAATCCACTAGCAAGGTAGGCTGAGTCCTCACGTCGACGCGGGGAAGAGAGTGGAGGCACGAGAGTCTGAAACGAGACGCAGCGCGACCCAAGCGTGAGCGAAAAAGGAGAAAGAGGGTGGGGCCGAGATGAGAATGTCGACGCAGAGCAGGAAAAGTGTGGCTGTGTAGATCAGATGGCTAGCTATCTAATCTACACAGCCTGACGTTGACCACGTCTGCCACAAAAAGCTTTTCTGACACTCGGAGAGATGAGCGCTCAGGCGCCTTTTGCTGCTTGCACGCTGACCGACCTCCCGCAGGAAATCCTTGCCGAGATAATCACATTCTACCCATCCTCGTTTCCTCTCTTCTCTGCTCTCGTCCGCCAGGAGCATATTCCGGCACACAAGGAAAGATGTCAAATTCTGCGCTCCCTGTCGCAGACATGTTCCGTCTTGCGCAGGATATGCCTCCCAGTCTTATGGGAACGGTTCGAGGTGTCTAGGTCCAATTTACAGGCCAACAGCGGGCTCGCGGCGAGCATTCTTCCGTGCATAAAGTCCGTGCACATATCCATGAAATTTTGGACCAAGGACGACATGCAATCCATCTTCCACTTTGTGGAATTCTTGTGCGCATTGCCAAACCTCATCGGTTTCCAGATCTACCACGGTCTTTTGTGGGATGTTGCGCCAATCCTCAGTTACGCGTTTGGCAACGTGTCCTTGCCCAATGTTACCGCGCTTTCTGTCCCCGACTCACTCGATGGAATCCTTCCTTCCTTCCCGAACCTTAAAACTCTTTCCGGCCCCGCCCTGACACCACGGAACAGGTGAGGGCTAACATTTTGGCATCGATCTCTGCAATGCGGGCGCTCCTAACACCACGAAATAGACTACTTCTCTCCGCGAAAACGCACTTTCCGCACCTCGAAGCTATCGCGGGGGTACGCACCCGGCACCTCTCGCACGACGACGTGCAACAGTTCATCAGCGACCTCGCCCGCGACTTTCCGAAGCTGCGTGCGCTGTCCTTGTCGCACCCGGTCCCTCTAGAACACGGGGATATCGTCTTTTCGGGTCTGCGCTCTCTCACACAGCTTAGCGAGCTGGAGTTCTTGTATAAGGACCAGACACACTTCCTCGCCCTTGACGCGCTTATTTCTGGCGGCAAGGATGTCTTGCGTGCATCCCGCAGTCCCGAAGTCAAGTTCCTCAGGGTGTGGACCTACGATACCACCACTGGGCCACGCCTCGTTCATAACGAAAGATGCTAGGAGATCTGATTGACTCTCGATACCCACACCTGTGTATTTGTACCGAGAATTGCATTTTTGCGCACCTCGGTCGCCCGGAAAACTCTACCTTCGCGTAGGATCGTCTGTAAATCGTTCACGCCGACACCTGCACCTTCCACCTCCGTCCCAGACCTCAGCTACATACACCAAAGCGAACTCACTTGCCGTCTGTGTAGCTTCGTTATTGGCTACATACAGTTCGACGGCTGGTCCGCAAAGTCAGCGGTGCAAACGTTTGGTGGTGGGAGTAAGAAAAGGCGTTGCGTGTCCCACATTGAACGTGAACAGAGAGCAAGCTACAGAACCCAACTAAATCCGACGCGCCAGTAGGCAGACACTCACGATGCAGATAGACATCAAGGGAGAGAAGAGGATGATATTTACATCATGACCACAAGCCAAATCGAAGAATAAAAACCATCCAACGATAAATAGATATACAAATGCAGCGCGTTTATTGCTTCTTCTTCTTTTGGGCTATATCGATTTTGTTGGAATCAGAGAATAAGGGACCACAAGCAAAAGACGCACGAGCAGCTTTCGCTGGCGGTTCCGCCTTCCTCTTCAGGCTTTTGGATTTGAGTTTCTTTGCTGCCGCACCAACGGACGCCCCCGGGTCTGCCTCACAGTCTGGACAGAACCACTCGCCCTCGGGGATGCTCTCGAGCGGGGGCGAGAGGCACGAGAGGTGGTAAGGAGCGTCGCACTGCACAACTGGTGAAAAGCGAACGGCACGAAATCAGGACACCCACCTTCTCGCATTCGAGCACCTCGGGACCGTCGTCACCGTGGTCTATTCCACACTGGATGCACGTCTCGGGCGGATCGACGTCGATGGGGTGCCGCGGCAGGTCCGAGTATTTTCCGTTGGGCTTCGCGAGGAATAAGGTTGTGTTTTGACCGGCGGCAATGCTGTCAACAAATGAGGATGAGAGGAAGCATAGTCAGGATAGGACGCACGCTATAACATTCACACCGCCGAGAGGCAAGTGCCTAGTCGGCTTGGTGGCACTTTTAGGTTCTTCTGGGCCGAGGCCGAGTTCGCCTTGGACGAAAGAAAGTCAGCAGAAGTTCCAGCAACCAAGGTTGAGTCTGCTACCATTCGCGGCGTTTTGGCCCCAAGCAACGGTCATAACGACGGGTTCGCCAGTTTGGGGATCGTCATCGTCGGGAGTGAGAATCCAGTGGGTGACGCCTCCACAGCAGGCCTTGGTCACTTTGCATGCCATGATATCTTGCATATATCGGAAACTCGAATAGGGAGACCCGGAGGAACCTAAATACGTAGTTGGAATCATGAGATGACGGAGAGAGATGGAAGGACCGACCTTCCCCGCTGTTTTTCCACTTTCCTGTCATCCAATACATGCCCTGTCGATCGACAACGATACTGTTACTTGGACCGGCAGCAACGAAAGCTCCCATGAGGAGCTCATTCGTTCCTGCGAACTAAATGCGCCAAACTGTAAATATCAGCACGACGAGTTTGCGAGGAAAGCGCACATTTGGAACCATCTTGGGTCGAAGCTCATCGCCTTGACCCCCGAGGCCAAGACGACAATATCCACCATAACCCCAAACATATACCAGCCTATTCCATAGGTCAAAAGGTGGAATGAAACAAGGACGCGACGCGACAAACCCAGTGGAGTCAAGGGCGATACAGTGTTGTTGTCCAGCAGAGATTTGAACAATTTTTCTGTTGTCGATGCCGTCGACTTGGACTAGAAAAGAGTTAAAAATGGAAGATAAGTGTGGAAGCACATACTCGGCTGAGTTATGATATCGAACGCTACTTTATTGCCAGTAACGATCCTCTCCCCGGTTTTTCCGTTGCCGAGTTGTCCTTTCTCTCCGCTCCCAAAGGTGAAAACTTGTCCTAAATGAGTAATAGTTGCGTGGTTGAAACTTAAGCTCTCACCCTTCCCCGAATCCGTGAGGACGGCAGAGAAACTGATCCCTGCAGTGGCCTTGACGATCCGTTCTTTGGCTCCACCCTCCGATAATACGGCGACACTTTTAAAGACAGGGACGTCTGGAGATACCGGGTGTCCACACTGTAGAAGACATTATGATGTTTCCGGAAAGCAGTGTGCTGCGCTACACACCTGGCCCAGATTGTTTATGCCCGCACTCCATAAGCTCCCGTCGGAACAGACCAAAAGTGTGTGGTTTCTACCACAGGCTGCGTCGACGAATTTTGCCGTCGCTGGTGCGCCTAACTGCGACGCGGTCAGCCTCTTCGGAGCATTCTCCGAGATCGCATCCACAGTGTTCGGTTCGCCAAGGGCACACGATCCGTTTCTCCCAAACAACCATGCCACGCCGTCGATGTCCAACACAACGCAGTGGCAGCTATGGGCGGAGGTGTGGATAGAGGTTACTTTGATATTGGCAAAAGAGCGCAGAATATGTGGTTCCAAGAGGTCCGGGTTGCTACATTCGTTGGGTGAGACTCAGCAGCAATATTGACCCCAGCGCACATACCCCTGGCCGTCGGCCGCGTCTGCCTTGGATCCCTTGCGACCTAGTCGAGCCCTGCACGTACATAATAATAACGAGCGTGACAAGGGTAAGAGAATCTCTTGTGAGAAGGTTGTCCCCAAACCCGTTCAACAGGACACATGCTCACCAGTCTGTTCCACCACAAATAAGAACTGGAGTGTAGACGCAGTGTGAGGGTTCATGGAGACCTAGTATCTATAATAGTTACATACCTCTGCCCCACTCTGTTGGAGATTCTGCTTCCTTTGCGCTGGCACTCATGTTCAAGTTGGTTTGACAGTAATAAACAATAGGAAGCACGGACGTGATTACAGCCGTTCGAGACGGCGAGACGAGAGATCTCTAGTCTAGGTATACATAGACACTTGTACAATGCTAAGAATGCTACGATACAACTCATCGCCACCGCCAGCTCTCTGCGACGCAGCCATGTTCCTGGTAAAGGGCAACCAGAGTTACGTACGTAAAACAGAGTGAACGACCAGCATCCACGGCCCAAGAGAAGCGAGAAATGAAGCATTAGAGACTCATAGCGTTACCTGAAGAACATAGAGGACCGAGTTGTATAAACTCGCAGGCAGTTTTTCATCCCAGAATCGACCCATCTGCTGAAGCAAAGAAAAGAATCAAGACACACTCATTAAATAAAGCAACGATGCGAGTGAAGCAAAGTTGACATGAAACGTCTGAACGCTAGGACAGCTTCTCTGTGGTCAAATTGCGCAAACCCCCATCCAAAGTACGGTTCCCATTGACAAGTGGCCGAATAATCTGAAGTAGACAGTTGCAGAACGGGCCAAACTTAACGGTGATGCATTATTCGGGACAAGAGAAAGCCTGAGTATCGCCAAGGGAGCATGTACAAGACATCGATGTGGTCTCATCCGGGCGAAGTCGACAGAGATATTCAAGGGTTGAGTTTGAGAACTCCTGGCAGATGAACCAGTAGAAAAATAGCTCTGAATGAGGTCGAAGCCCAGAAATAATGGCACGATGAAAACCGGGGAACATCGGCCAAGGGTGAGCATATTGTCCAACAACAGAAAAAAATGGACAGGTTTCGGCGCATTACTACGCAAATAGAGCGATGTTTTTTGCGAGGAAAAGAACCGGAGGAACGAAAGGGATAGAATCAGATACGGTGAGAGCAGATGGTGGTGGTAAGAAAGAGAGAGCGATCGGCGCCAAACACCAGCAACTCAAGAAGTTGAAATGAATGCTTATTTTTGGTAGTTGCGAACTTCGCACTCTGAAAAAGCGTGAATATTAGTTGCGAACCACCTTGCTTCCAAGACTCAGACGACAGACGAGAAAAGGAAAAGGACGCCAAGTCCAGACTCCATCACATGAAATAATTACTGTCTACTGCACAGTGCAAAAGCATCCCAGAATTCGAAAGAGTGAGCCAAGTTGAAGATTTCCCAACGAACACTGCCTTCTCTACCAAATGGCCTTGAACGCTCTTTTGGCCGATGCGGTCATGGTGTCTGGTCAAGCGCCCGGTCCGTGCGACCGTCAGCAGATATAAGTCGTCGCACCATTGCGATCTACAACATAGAAAGAGCTTCGGCACAATTCACCCGCCGAACCTCCTACGACCCCGGCGTCTGTTTCGTAAAATCTAGCCGTCGCGCGACAGAAGAGCGGGTCTTTGCATCGTCAGGCGAGGACAGCTTGCGCTTGAGCCGGTTTGTCTTTCCGCTGAGCGTGTTTCCGTCGAGCTCTTCGAGGGGCAGTGCCGCGGTCAACTGTGCCGCGCATTTCGGCAGTTTGGACGGATGGGAAGGGTAGGGGAGGGCAAAGAAGTATGCGTGGTTGAGGCCCTGTACATCGCAGATAGTTAGTATCCGGATATGAAAAAGAAACTTCACGAGACACGAACGTCTTTGGCACTGATGCGTTTGCGGGGTTCGTAAATGAGGCACTGGCTGAGGAGGTTCAGCGTGTCGGCGCTGGCGGCCGTAAACAGATCCCGCAGCGGTGTCTTTGGGAATTGGCCTATTGGAACGTAGTCGGGGAGTTTGGTGTGCCCGGGCCAATCAGCCTCTGTTGGCGTGCCCAGCGCGCGGAAAATGGTTTTGAGCTGGTCCATGTCGCTCTCTCCAGCGAGGTATGGGGTACGGAGCATGAGCTCGGCAAAGATGCAGCCAACAGACCACACGTCAACTGCGGTCGAATAGTATCGACTGCCGAAGAGGAGTTCTGGCGGTCGGTACCATCTGCATAGCCAAGTGAGCAAAGATGTAGCTGGACAAGAACAAAGGAGGCGCACCGTGTGATAACCTGACAGGTCATTTTGTACCCAGGGTCCGCAAAGTCTCGCGCGAGACCAAAATCAGCAATTTTGAGCTGGCCGTCCGAGGCAATGAGTAAATTGTTGGGTTTGAGATCCTATTCTGTGTTTGGACCAGGTAGATTGGAGGTGAGTGGCACACTTACGCGGTGAAGGATCCAGTTTCGGTGGCAAAATTCGAGCCCACGGAAGGTCATGGCCATCCAGCTTTTGATATCAGCCGGGAGGAAAACGAGAGAGCGGTCTTTGATTATCATCTCCAAGTCCGAGTCGAGGAACTCAAGGACGAGGTTTAAATTCGTTTTGGAAGAGAACACATCCAGCAGCTGGAAAGAAAATCAGATTTCTCGTCGCCGTCGTCGTCGTTCAAGTTATCTTGCCTCAATTACGTTCTGGTGCTTGAGTTCTCGCAGATATTTCACCTCACGAATAGCCGACATATCCAGCCCATCCTTGAACTGGCCGACCTTGATCTTCTTTATAGCGACCTTTCGGTTGGTCGAGGCTTCTCGCCCTAATAACCTGTTCAGCCAAGTGCATGTATGTTCCAAAATCCCATACCTCGATACACCACGGCATAGGTACCTTCACCAACTTTTTGGTCTTTGACCCTTCACAACTCGACCTGAGACATGCAAGACTCTGGGATTACCCACATACCATCGTTTCTGGCGTTCCGTGTTGGCTTTTTCCACGGCATCCATTGCAGGCAGGCTGTAGCTGCGCGCAAGCCGCGCTTGTTCGGGCCGATGATCTGATCGGGGCTGTCAACAGTCAAACATGCTCAAGGGTGCTACCGGTGCCGTCGCAACTTGACTTTCACCAACTTCCAATGCTCTCCTTTGCTGCACCGAGCTGGCAGTCAGCAATTTTAACTCAGGCAAATCCAAGAGGTCTCCTTGGCTCTGGCAAAGCGAGAATAGCATCTCTGATCGTCCCTCGCGTCTATCTCTCTGACTACTTTAGCGCCTGCGACGCGAAGCTGCTCGCTCAGCTAAATATCACACATGTAGTCACCGTCTTGGACCGCGATCCTGCTATCCCAGAGTGCATCCCGGAGGACCACAGACTGCACATCTCGATCGCAGACCGCAACGACGTGGATATACAACAGTACCTCAAACAAACGACAGACTTCATAACCGCAGCCCTGGCGGAGAACGAGAATAACAATGTGCTTGTGAGTGGCAGCGTCTTGTCTCTTCAAAAAATATCGATATTTATGCGACGGCAACAGGTACATTGCTTTCAAGGCGTCAGCCGCAGCGCAACGGTGGTATGCGCGTACATCGTAGCGACCACCTACATGACCGCGTCGGAATCAATAGCCTACGTGCAGTCGAAACGCTCCATCGTGTGTCCGAACTTGGGATTTCGGAACCAGCTGCAGGCGTGGAGCGTTCAATTCTATGGGAACAACGCAAAACACTCTGGCGCTAGCCGCGTAGCGAGGATATCGGACGGCATTGCGGAGCGGATACGAGAATTTAAAGCTTCGGCGGGCGCACCGCCAGCGGTCAAGTTCAAGCCGAAGCCGCCGAAGGCTACCGCTGTCTGACACGAGGGATTCCTGGGACATATGGACTATAGTAGGACTATTTAATATCATTGCTGGGATGGGTACGCTGGAATACATACCTTAATATTATAGATCGGGATTTAGATCCAAGTCTAAATCGAATAATTGTGGTTGAGGAGCGCGTAGATCTTGTCTGTAAGGATTGGCACCGGGAGCCAGATGTTGACTTGCGTCGGGCGCCTTTGGCGGTGAGACTGTTGGAGCTGCAATACCAGTCAAACGGCGATTGAAGCAATTGTCTTACAGCACAAACCTCGTCCAACAGAATGCGTTTCGCCAAGCAAACCCAGTGGTGCCTCTGCGTTGAGACGGCCGCGGCGCATTTTTTCTTCGTTGGGGAACGGTGGGAAGAAAAGCGGCGGCGGAGGTTGACCTGGCAGCGTGAGGTCGGGCATATTTGGCGGCGCGGACGTGAATGCACTAAGACTTTGAGCATACGCCAACAGTTCAGGATACGGAATAGAGGCTTTCGAAATATAAGGAGCGAGGCAAAGGAAACATTACAAGTATCCCACCTTTCTTCGCCTGCTCGATGGATTTTATTCTCTCCTCGCCTTCTTCGATCATTTCCTCTAGTTCCTGCTTGCCCGTCTCCAACTCCGCGCAGATCTCGCGCCATCGCCGGTCAAGCTCAAGTATCTCGTCCTTGAGGGCCTCGATTTTGCGCTGCTTTATTTGGTGCGTGTGGGCAAGAGTTACAGCAGAAGCCAGATTTTCATCGCAGGTCAGAAATGCAGAAAGCGGAGGCGCCGGTGGCGGTTTCGGTTGAACAGGCGATAGAGAGAGAAACAAAGCTTGGGACAGAGACTGGAGTTCATTCAAAGGCCCTAGCAGAGCGCCCGACATCGAGGAAGATGACATTTCGTTGAGGACGCGTTGTTTGACGCTGGATTGCGAAATAAATATTGGCATCTAATTATAGCTTGCCAGAAACACCTCGTTTGCGCGTCAAGACATTTGTTCGCGAGTTCAACTGTAACGGGACTCAGTCCATTGCAGTACTGAAAGCGCTGGATTGGCGCTATGCGTCCCGACCCGGCAGAATTATTCGAACTCACAGAGGACGGGCAAGTGCCTTCTCCAGCCCGCCAAACCCATTTCGCGTCGCATTACGTGGATGGGAGCACAATAGACTGGCTGCGAGAAGAAGCAGCCGAGCGGGAGCGCACCAATATCCAACGCGCACAGTTTGGTGTTCGCGGGCTCCTACTTCCATGGTGCGCAGCGCTTGAAATATCACTGAACAGAATTCACGCGTTGTCTTAGGTTTGACGCAGCCCGCATGTGGCTCGTTGTGATTTTGACTGGGATTGGTATTGGGCTGACGGGCGGCTGGTTGGATGTACTCGTCAAATGGTAATTCCGTTCGTTTGATTTGTGGACGAGAAAATAACGTCTCTGACATATAGGCTTGGAGACCTCCGGGAAGGACGCTGTTCCTACGGATTTTTTTACAACCAAGTAACTTGCTGTAGTGGAGTGAAGCGTGCGTCCAGTTCAATTGAGATACTTGACTCCCCTCAGAGATTCGCATGTAGCTGGAGAGCCATGCACGGAATGGAGCACTTGGAGCAAATTTTTCGGGGTGAATGTCGGGCTGGCCCAGTCATTATTGCACATCTTCGTATATGTCGTGTTAGCAGTGAGTGCAGTATTTTATTTCCTGCCGAATGATCCTGATCCCTCGCAGGTCGCATTTGCTGGTTGTGCTGCGGTCCTCGTGAAATCATACGCACCGTACGCATTTCATACCGGAAGTAAGTCTGTTCATGTCCTATACTGTACACCTCTCAGTGATTTCCAGTTCCTGAGATCAAAGCGGTCAGTCTAGCATAATTCACCAAACATGGAACTAATCCATGCGCAGATTTTGGGAGGTTACGTCTTGACATCGTTCTTGACTCCGTGGACGCTTTTAATTAAGGGTCTGGGTCTTGCTCTTGCCGTTGCCTCTGGTGAGGAATTAAACTTGATTCGATAGACCAATTAAATTTACACAATTTCAGGACTTTCTTTGGGAAAAGAAGTATGTTTGGACGCAGTGGGACTGAAAGGCACTAATTATTAAACCTAGGGACCCCTGGTGCATGTAGCATGTTGCATGGCCTTCCTCCTTTCTCGCTTTTTCAAGCAATTCCGGAATAGTCAAGGTTTATAGTTCGTTCGTTACTTCAAAATTTCGTCTCTCAACTATCCAACCTTGTAGCACAACAACGTAAATTATTAGCTGCCGCAGCCGCGGCTGGAGTCTCTGTCGCATTCGGCAGTCCACTGGGCGGCGTGCTATTCGGTCTCGAAGGTGAGTTCACCTTCAACAATGCCTTCCAGCAATTCAATCCATCGCGCAGAACTTGATACATTCGCAAATGAATCTGAAGTCATGTGGAGGGGTTTTGTGGCGTCTGCTATTGCTGCTGTCTCACTCCAATACGTGAACCCATTTGGAACATCGAAGCTGGTATTATTCCAAGTGACAAATGGGAGCGATACATGGCGTGCATTCGAATTGGTAAAGTTGGTTTCAATTATATCCCCCCCAATTCTAATGAGCCTTTTATATAGATTCCTTGGCTTACCTTGGGCGTTATCGGTGTAAATCTTCTCCTATCCTGCACCGGACGCTTTCTGATTCTCTGCAGGGAATCCTCGGCTCACTTTTGATCAAGCTGAATGTAGAAATCGCACTCTACAGGCGAAACAGCGTTTTGAACGACTGGCCGATTCTCGAAGTTGTCGGTGCGAGTGCGATCACCGCGGCAATAAGCTATCTGGTATGCCTGCCCAATTCTTTCCCTGAAACAACAAAATTCAATAACCTGTGGGGCGTAGGTGGTGTTCTCGCGGTAAAGCACTCTCAGCACCATATAACTATATTGCTAAATTAGATCCAGAGTTCAATCTTCCGAGCTGGTGGCAAACCTCTTCCAAGAATGTGATCCTACGAAGATAGATTATCATGGCCTGTGCAAGTACGTCGAGTCAAGAAGAAACTTTGCCGTCATTTCCTTACCCCGTCCAGTCCTACGGCAATGTGGGAGAACGTATTCTTGCTGATACTCACCGCCGTCATGAAAGTCCTGTTTACTGCGTGGACATTTGGCATGATGGTCAGATACCATTGTCGCGAAGTCTTATCCTACTCAACCATTTGAAAGATTCCTGCTGGAATATTTTTACCCACCATCGCTATTGGCGCATGTCTTGGTCGAGCAGTTGGTCTTCTGACGTAAGTCCGACGACCTTGCCCACGAGAGCGGTACTAATATTCTGTTCAGTCAAGGCTTACACCGCGCCTACCCAACCGCTTGGATCTTTCTTTCATGTCCTCCCGATCCCTCTGTGCGATGCATCTCGCCTGGTTTCTACGCCGTTATCGGGGCTTCAGCGATGCTCGGTGGCGTCACTCGCATGACTAGTCAGTATAATTCAATCTGATGTTCAATGGAATTTTAATACCTACTGGCAGTATCATTGGTGGTCATTCTCTTTGAGGTTCGTTGCCTCATCCAGAGCTTCATCACCGATTTAACCATGTTCTACTTTGTTTCGTTAGTTGACCGGTGCACTTTCGCATGTGCTGCCGATTATGATCAGCGTAATGGCCTCCAAATGGGTCGGCGACGCGTTCGGGAAAGATGGAGGAATCTATGCCCAGTGGATTGCCCTGCGCGGATATCCATGGCTGCCTCCCGTTGATTTTGAAGACAGAGGTGCGCAGGATACTGGGACCCAACTGATGCGGCCGTTGGAACGACTAGTTGTCATTGAAGATGAGTGGAACACCGTTCTTGATCTCGGTGCGTGAGAGTGATTGTATCCCTCCGCCTCCCTCACCACTTCATCAGATACTCTGTTGAAGGATTATGATTTCCACGGGTTCCCTGTCGTTCGTCGAGAAGAATTTTTGGGCTTCGTCACTCGAGATAAACTGCGATCAGCCTTGAGTAAGATTTGCTGATTGCGTGTGTGTATTTGGCGCTAATTGTTGGGCACCAGCTCCGCTCCTTTTAGACGACTCGGAGAGAACAAAACGATGCGCTTTCTCACGACGATTATCCAGCACCGAGGAACAAGTAGATTTCTCCGGCTTGCTTGAGGAAGCTGTATTGCAGCTGCGAGAGGAAGTTCCAAAAGAACTGGTGGTCAACATGTTCCAGAAGATGGTATGCATTTCGGATGCATGTTTTTCTGCAGCTAACACCGCCATAGAATTTACGACAGATTGTGTTTACGACTAGAGGAAGGTTGACCGGGATGGTGACCAAATCCGATGTGGCGTCGCTCCTCAATTGTGATTTTCCGCATACAGCAGCATTGGGCTCAGGGGTACGGCGTCCTTGGGCTTGAGCCGTACCCCCGAACCCAGCAGTGTATCCATACATCATGTACTACTAGACTATTCTAGGATTCGACCGAATTAACGTCGACAGCTCCAGGCGTAGAGCAGCATGCACGTTTGCCAGCACTTTCCATCAGGCAGATAGCTAGGGAATTGAAGAAGTGACTCGATCGGATGAAGCTATGACCAGATTCAGTGCATAACGCGTTTCGAATCAAGGGGAGTCATGTTTGGTCGCCGAATAGCTACTCCAGAATGAAACGAGTCAAGACGAACTCTAGATGAGGCCAAGATGTGGCAATTTGCGCTTGACAAAGGCCGGAGATTGCCGAGTCAATCGATAGAGATTCTACATCTCAGTCACCACACCGATTTCTTTTTCTCGTTTTTTCTCAGTGCCAGTGTCTCCAGTCATCTATCACAACGAACGATACATCCGTCTCAGGCTGCATCTCATTCTACTAGTGGTTCGCAACAAGCAACGGCATCTACGAGGGGGTAGTCTTGGCAACTCATGGAGAAAAACTTCAAGGACGACTTTCACTATCTCTTGTTTGTCGGCTGATCTTCCGATGATCTCTCGCTCTCTATCTCTTGCTGTGGCAACCGTGCTTGTTCTTCGTGTTTCTAGAGCTGTCATCCATTTGTTCCGTCCTTGTTTTTCTGGCCCCGGCGAGCCTGATCAATCGCTTGGCTCGCTTTGGCCACACCTAGGACAATAATACCCCATCTAATCTAGAACACAGAAGGTCCGGCCAGCTCGTGTGGCACCAAAGCGTTGTCAAAGCGTTGTCCTTGGACCCACACCCGCGTATCTTGGAATCTCGGCTTTCCCCGTGTGGCCAAGTGACATAAAGTATAAAAGGATTGAGTGGCGTTGGTGCTCTTTCCTTACCCACTGAACGTGCTCCCGACTACATCCCTCTCCTCGCACGCGTCTCACCCCGTAAACTTGACTCTCATGTCTTTCAACGATCCCATAATCATCGACCTCCTCGACGAGTTGGATCTGGACATCCAAGGCTTCACCGAAGTTCAATCGGAACTTTCCAGTCTCTTCTTCACCACTGAAGGTTCGCCAATCGTTTCCCTTCGCGTCCTTTTGGCTGAATCTACGCAGTTTATCACCCACTGCCGTCCGCGTTCACTGAGGTCGACGAGCCCTTTGTCCCCATCGACGAGGTTTACATGAGCCCGCGAAAGTGGGTTACCGCCGGCCCCCCGCCATATGACGATGTACGGGAACCAGACGAGATTGAACAAGTCGGTCGGGTCTTTCAAACCCTTACCCTTCAAGTTCCGCCCAGTTCACCTTCACCCTCCCCTCGATCTCGTCGTTTGCCATCACCCACAACTCCCACCGCATTCGCTCGTCTTCGAGCCAAGGGTTCCAATTGTGAGCTCATTTTATTTCTCGAATTCGAATGCCACGCTAATGTGTGAAGCAGTAGCCCTCAGTGCACTGGCATCACCAGACCTCCGCCATCGCATACTGATTTGACGACCTGCGACGAGCCCATAGATGGCTTCTGACGACTGCATTTGTACCACCACTACTAAGTACTACTATGTTCTTTTTATTCCCATAATTACATTGTAAATGTACACATATCAAAGAGAACGCCTCAATCAATAACCCCCAGATGATCCTCTTTTATTGTCCCAATAGCAAACTGCCGTGGACTTCAATCCTACTTCAGATTCGAAGAAAGGTCAAGAAACGTACGATCTCCGTGGCGTCTACGCGAGTGCCCACAATTTTTAGTCGGACATGAGTAGATTTTTCTATAATCTGCGTCGCGTGAGGAGTGCACGGAATGAAAGGAAAATGAAACTACCTGATCTACGGACGCGAACGAGGGTGGATTCGAGTTGGAGTCGAATTTGAGATCCGGGTGTATAAGCTGCGAAGGTTAATCATGTACGCAAATAAGAATGCAACGCGTACTTGGTGCGAGACAAAGACAGTTAACGGTCCAACGTCCGCAAAGAAACCCATCTGTTTCTCTAGGTCAGAGCACGGCGAGAAGGTCGAGTAAGTACTACAGACCTTGTTCACGTTATTCACCACCCCGTCGACCACCTCGCCCTTGAAGGGCTTGAACACAATAGCTCGGTATCGCGTGATGAACTCCGCCTGGCCGCTCCCGCTCAGAACCATGCCCTTCCCGATGTCTAGAATCGACACAACCGCGATGATGTATCCAAATTGGCCGGAACAGGTGCCTTCGACGTCCGAATACAGCTTTGACTCCAGAAAACTCAACATGCGAGGTCCGAAGTAAGACGGGTGGAGCAGAATTGTGTGAGTGAGTTCTTTCTGAAAGATAGACTACATTGAAAAGGCCAAAGCGGTATGGTTCTCAAGACTAACGATGAAAAACATTTTCGGCGCGGAGGTTGAGACCAAAGGCGAGTGTGACTGTGACGTGACACCGCGTCTCTTTTCTGACGCGCGATGGGCAAACGCAGAGGCGGGGTGTCGGGTCTGGCTCGATTTCTACAGCAATCCACTGAAGAAAACGCTGGTAACCCGACAGAATCTGATGTCCGTCCAGCAAAGAAGAGGAAAACTGCAAATGGTGACAGTTCTGGATTCGTTCCTCTGGAAGGTTCAGAGTCTTCTACCCAATGGATAAAAAGCTACGACGCTACTGGAATGGTACCACACTATACGCACAGGTCTGAAGTCCCAGAACATCTGCAGAAATGTCCGTCTTGCTTCTCCTTGTTTCGACATTTTTTGCCGATCGGCGTCAACCAGACTTCGCGCAGCGGACGCGCTTTCTGTCCCTGTATTCATCTCCCCCGGGATGTCTTCTTGATGAAGAAGGGTGGTACAGTATCACTCCGGAACTTGTCGCGGATCGGATAGCGGAACGGTGTCGCTGCGACACCATCCTCGACGCGTTTTGCGGCGTCGGTGGAAACGCCATCGCGTTCGCAAAGACCTGCGAGCGAGGTGCGTAACTTCTCATAATATCCCTCCTCTGTTTGAGATTTTGGCCAGTGATTGCTTTGGATATCTCTCCTACACGGCTTGCCCTCGCGCGACACAATGCGCAGATTTACGGGGTCGCAGACCGGATTGAATTTATCCTCAGCGACTACATTTCTTTCGCCAACTCATACCTCTCCATACCCAACAGCGCCTCACTGAGAAAAATTGACGTCGTTTTCCTGAGTCCACCTTGGGGCGGTCCGGGATATATCTCAGGCGACACGCGCCCCGCTTCACCCGTTAAACCTGATCCGCCGACGACTCCCGCGGAACAGCCAGCGCATCCAACTTACACGCTAGATTCCATCCAACCGATTCACGGTGCAGACCTTTTCCATTTGTCACGAAGGATTACGCGCAATGTCGCGTTTTATCTTCCCCGAAACACGCAGTTGGAGGAGATCAGCGCTTTACTCCCAACGAGCGGCGTTGAGGATGACAAGAAAGAGATGATTGAAGTGGAGGAAGAATGGATGGGACCAAAACTCAAAGCTCTTACTTGTTATTTCGGAGGGTTAGCGGACGGACAGCCTGAATTGTTCGATGCCTAATGGCCTAATGGTACTTATACTGATTGAAAAGTTTGCGAAACTCGAACATGCCGACAAGTTTTCTCGACGCAAACGGTGCCTACGTACGCTTTTGAAGACGGGAGGTGTAAAAGTTCTGAAAAGCGACCGTCCAAGCATTCAAAGAATGCAATGAACTGGCGGGTGAGCTTCACCGAAGGCCAAAGCTCTTCCGAAGTTCGGGACTTGAGAATTGAATTCCGTAAGTTACTGCTCGGCTCAGGGAAACTTCGTCTTCCCAACGTTCAAACAGAATATAAAATTGAGAAATAAAAAAGACCGACGCGTCAAAAGTAGCAAACTAGTTTGGCGGGGGGCAGAAGACACGGAGAAGCTCGAAAGCCTGGAAGGAGATCAGTCGATCAGGAAGAGTTGCGGCTATAATGTGGCTGTGCTAGTAACTTCTGTTTGCGCGCCAATTCGGTCGTGCGCAGCCTCTGAGCGACGTGTCCCTTTGGTGCACAATGCATCGACATTTTGCAGTATTCCTTCTGTTTCTGCTCTCATTTCCATGCCTTCTTCTGGCTCAGGACCCAGAGCATACAATTGCCAGTTTCCCGAACCTTCCAGCTAGGCTGTTTTTCTTCGATGATACAACAGTGAGTTTTGAGTTTCGTTGGGCAACGTGTGCTCACCCATTCTTCGAAGACTGCCATCTACCATGACTCCGTTGAAGGCAACATATACGTGTCATCCGACGAGGGCAAGACGTGGAGCAGTCCGGAAGATATTCCCAGAGGAAAAGCAGCCATGGTTATCGAGCATCCGTTCGACCACTCCTACGTGAGTTTTAGCTATTTCTTGTGTCATCTGTGGTTCTAACACTTTGCAAGGCATTCGTTCTGACGCGTGGAAATACGCATTACCGAACAGCAGATCGGGGCAAGACTTGGAGAACTTTCGACATGCCCATTGCGCCCGCCCTCATACAGAGGCCGCTTTCCTTCCATTCCGAAAACTATGGGTATATTCTCTACCAAGGAACAGCCTGTGACAAGAACGGGTGGGGAGCTATCTGTCACGACGAGGTAAGTTTAGTTTGAACGCCAACCATGTTTTCGCGTGCTCAGTGGGTCCTGTAGACGTACTACACAACAGACGCATTCAGTTCGTCCGCCGAACCGCTTCTCTCGGAGACGTCGCGATGCCAGTTCGCACACAGCAGCGTTGACTTCAAGCACGACGCGCATTCAGACTTGATCTATTGTGTGGCGTTCGATACCAAGACCACCAATGGCGGCCATGCGCTCTCGTCTTCTCGTCTTTTCTCGAGTACAGACTTTTTCCGAAGTGACAAGAAGGTCGAAGAACTCGGTATAGGAAAAAATGCCAAAGGCGTGATCGCTTTTGCAATTGTCTCCAAATTCGCAGTTGTCGCGCTCAAGGATCTGTCACCGACAGGCGATGGCGACATGTTGCTTTACGTGACGGTGGATACGAAGACTTGGGCAAAAGCTCAGTTTCCTCATGCCTCGTCCGCCAAACTCCGTGAAAACGCCTATACGCTTGTGGAATCCACGACACACTCGCTCGCTGTCGATGTTGTCATGCAAGATCAAGGAACTATCGGGACCTTGTTCGTCAGCAATTCCAATGGCACTTTCTTCGTTCAGAGTCTCAAGGACACGAACCGCAATGAGATGGGGTTCGTGGACTATGAGCGCATCTATGGCCTCGAGGGCATCGGTATTGCCAATGTCGTCATGAACGCCGCTGATGTTGAGGGCCGAGGCGCGCCTAAACAGCTCAAATCCGTCATCACATTCGACGATGGAAGTACGTGGCAACCTCTTCGCGCCCCCGCCACGGACAGCGCTGGTCAAAGGGTTTCATGCGACCCTTCAGATATGGGAACTTGTTCCTTACATTTGCATTCGGTCACCAACCCGCATAATTTCGGACGGATATTTTCGTCTCCAGCGCCTGGGTTCGTTATGGGAGTAGGTTCCATCGGGAATTCGCTTCTACCTTATGAGGACTGTGACACCTTCTTGAGCACCGATGGTGGTGTCAGTTGGAAAATGATCAGGAGGGACGCGCACAAGTACGAGTTCGGAGACTCCGGCAGTATCATGGTTCTCGTCAATGACGAGGAAGGTGTGGATGAAGTTCGCTACTCCTTGGACCTTGGAAATTCCTGGTACGCACTATTCTTCGTATTTACCTCATCGTCATGATTCCATTTCCTTAGGCAATATTACAAACTCGGTGTCAAGATGCGATCCCGGGCGCTCATCACCTTGCCGGATTCCACGTCGCAGAAGTTCATTCTTCTCGGTCAGGTCGCGCGCAAAGATCAGACGGACAAGATTGGCCGATTTGTTACCATTTTCCTGGACTTTGCGAACACCAGGAAGAGAAAGTGCGGAGACGATGATTTTGAAAGGTGGGACGTAAGAACCGCAAAAACCCAATGCCTTATGGGACACAAGGTACGTGCCACAACCAACCTACCCATCGAAAGCTCACAATGTGGTTAGCAATGGTACAAGCGACGCAAACCAGAGGTGGACTGCTACGTCGGAGAAAAATTCACTGATCCCGTTGTACACGAAGAACCATGCCCGTGCACAGACGCTGATTATGAATGGTCGGTGTGATGATCATTTGATACCCGCCCGGAACTCACGATGCTTTCAGCGACTACAATTTCGTGCGGGATGGCGATAAATGTGTCGCTGTTGGACCCGAACCGATTCCGGCTGGTATCTGCACGAGTCCAGAGCAGTCTTACCAGGGGTCCTCCGGATATCGAAAAATTCCTGGTAATACTTGCACCGGTGGAAACAAGGACGATCCCGTGTCCAAGAAGTGCTCAAACGGTATCTCAACGTGTCCTTGGTTTTCTATTGTGATGAGACTTACGAGCGTGATTCAGCCCAACCTGCCCCAGGAGATATTATACATCAAACAGTATGTGATCGAGTGATGTTGGACCATCGAAATGCTCACGCTTCTTAAAGTTCCAATTCCCCAGTCAAATCGTTCAACATGCGTATTTCAAAGATTCCTCAGTAAGTGAATACTTCTGTCGCGGACAAGTAACTGATGAACCATCTTCCAGACAATCCTCGTTCGTTTGGAGGATAACAGTATCTGGCAATCGAGCAACGAAGGTTACACGTGGGACCAGAAATTCCCGGAAGAACGCTTCTTGGCATTCTATCACCATAAACACACCGCAGACCGAGCGTATCTTATCACGAACACCGAAAGGTTCTTCATAACGACGGACAGCGGTCGGACATGGATTCCTCTTACGGCCCCAACTCCTCCGAACACATTCCGTGCGCAGGTCCTCCGGTTCCATACGGACTCTGATCGGCTCATCTGGACGGGAAACAAGGATTGCGAGGAGGGGCCCCTTGCGCGGAATTGCCATGCTGAGGCACAGTACTCTCGTGACAATGGGCGCCACTGGACTTTCGTCGAGAACTACGTCGTTAATTGTGCATGGGCGGAGGATACTAAGCTGAAAGCGGATCCCACAGAGATTTTGTGCGAGTCCTATGGGGTCAAGTCTGGGTCTCAGCGATTCTTCCAAGGAGACAATCCTCTAGCTCTCGTAGAGGGATCGTCATACTTCACCAACAAGAAGAAACTTTTTGACCAAGTTGTTGGTTTCGCCAAGTTTTCAGAATTCTTGGTCGTCGCAGAGGTGAGGACATCTAAATATCTCGAATCCAGGAGACTGCTAATAGTTCTCGGGAAGATGGACCCTCAAAGACGTGCCTTGAATCTTCAGGTTTCACTTGATGGTGTCAAGTTTGCCACGGGAATGTTTCCTCCCAGTATGCATCCCGAGACGCATGTGAGAGCCGTCTTCTCGGTATTTTCGCTCGATCATGCTCACATAATTTCCAAGGCCTACACTATTCTTGAATCGAGTACGGGATCCCTATTCCTTCACATGACCATGTCGGAACCGCCATTTCCGTACTGGGGCAACATTCTCAAGTCGAATTCCAACGGAACATACTTCGGGCTTTCCATTGAGAATGTAAACCGGGATGAAAGAGGCTTCGTTGATTTCGAGAAAATGATCGGGCTTGATGGAATCGCATTGATCAATATCGTCTCGAATCCGCATGAGGCCGCTCTAACGGGAACAAAAGCGTTGCAAACCAGGATCACACATAACGATGGTCGGTATTTGGTCTTTCCAATGCGAAATGAACGAACCTCACGTTCCTTCAGGTGGTACATGGAAACCATTGACACCTCCGGAGAAAGACTCGCTCGGCAATAGATACGAGTGCCAAACCACGAGCTGCGCGCTCCACATCCATGGCTACACCGAACGCACAGATCCCCGCGCCACTTACAGCAGCCCGTCCATTGTAGGGCTTCTCATGGCTGTCGGTAACGTGGGCGAATCCCTAGCGCCTTACGATCAGAGCGACACTTTCCTCAGTCGGGATGCCGGATTCACCTGGGAAGAGGTCCACAAGGATGCGCATCTATGGGAGTTTGGCGACTCCGGGTCGATCTTGGTCATGGCCAACGATGAGGAGCCGACGGACCACGTTCTGTATAGCACGGACGAAGGGCTGAATTGGCACGAGTACCGATTCACCGACGAGAAGATGCGCGTACAGTCGATTGTAACGGTGCCATCGGACACGAGTCGGCGCTTCATTCTGATAGCTACGGTGCCCCGTAGTGGTGTGACGACCGTCGTGCATCTGGACTTCAGCTCTCTTACGACCAAACAATGTAAGGAAAACAGAACAATCAGACCTCTATATACTTATCGGCTGTATTTCAGGCGTTCTCAGCGTCGATGATCCTGGGCACGACGACTTCGAATTGTGGAGTCCTAGCGAGGAGCGTCAAGAGCAATGTCTATTCGGAAAACAGGTTCGGCTACCTTCGCTGCGTTCTTGCAGCCTATTGACCGTCAATTAGACGCTTTACCATCGCCGTGTCCGCACCACCGACTGTGTGGTCGGAAGTCAGCCCAAGGCTCAGGAACGTATCGAGAGGCATTGCCTGTGCACGAGGATAGACTTTGAATGGTCTGCGGTACTGCTGGTCACCATTCGGATGGCTGCTCACCAAGTTTTAGTGAATTCAATTACTTCAAAAACGAAAACGACGAGTGTGTGCTTGCTCCTGGGACGACACCACTGCCCGATGACGACTCGTGCCGAAACGGTGAAGATTACTGGTACGAGCGAACCCCATACCGGAAAATATCGTATTCGAGCTGCGAGGGCGGCGATCGACCTGATCAGGGCCAGAGGCACCAATGCCCAGGCTTTGCGGGCCATAGTGGCTTCTTCTGGTTCTTGGTTATTATGTTCCCCATAGTATTTGTCGCGCTTGTGGCGTGGTGGTACTATAACCGCAGTGGTCTAGCTCGCGGGTGCGTGTCGCTTTCGTACCTTGCAGGAGATGCGCTAATCGTGCTTTCTAGGACAATTCGTCTTCCCGGAGACGGTCCTGCGTGGGGGAATCGCCACTCGGGCGGCGCCCTGGACACTCTCGCATCCATTCCTTGGTTCCTCATCGGAATCACGGGAATTGCTTGGGAGTGGACGGCGTCACGGTTCCGAACCACCTTCCCGAGTCGAAGAGGATACAGGCAGGTGTTTTCCTCAACTTGATACCTCTCAGTCCCTGACCTGGCCTTTCAGAAATATTCCTATCGACGAAGACGCGCAGATACTCCGCTTTGAAGACGAGGAGTGAAGGGAGGAAGAATCAACGATCAAAATTAAACAGTAAATGCTGTGGACAGATCCATGTTATCCTTTCTTTAATCTGTAGACTACAAACGGTTTTTTAAATTATTAGCTTTCGATCTAGGCATGTACTTTTTGTAATAGACATTTTTTTGTTGAACCGAGTAGGCCGAAAGAGCAGGAGCGTTGTTGGTGTTTTGATCACACGCCGCCGGTCCGCGTCAGACGTGTCTTTTTCTCCAGAGCCATTTTGTCGCCATGAATCCCGCCGTCCAAGGTCTCGTCATATCCCTCGGGGTTATGCAAGGTCGAATCGTGTCCATGAACCTACGATTCCCACTGACTGCCTGATACTGCAGTGGCGCGAAGAATCCCTTTTGAAGACCCTGAGGTCCTTTTCTACACCCGTATCGGATACGTTACTGTTCAAGCGGTTGTTTTGGGCATCTACTACTATGTTTCGATGGCTGTAAGGTTGACTCCTTCCCGCCATTTCTTTGAATTGACCCCAAATAGATCAAGAAGAAAAATGACCAGACTGTGCTCAAATACGGTGAGACAATTCAGGAAATTTTTCCTCGGCGCTAACGTGGCACAGTGGATGCTCCTAATCCAATGGTATGTTATTCTCCGGTTGCCTTTCCGAAGCAAAGCAGGTAATGAACGTCGGGCAGACTCAAGAACCGGGTCAACTTGTAACAACCACCGTACGAGACTATGACCTTTCGGAGACGTCCAAACTTGTGCGTTCCTCACGGCAACTGTTTCCGCCCTCTAAATTCACATATGCCAGCTCCGTTCCGTTTACATGGGAATCGCAATGATGGCTTTCCTCCACGGCTACCTGAAGTACACACAGCCTCTGTTCGTGCAGGCCATCATGGGTCTGAAAGGCCTGTACGACGCCAAACCCGTCCAGGTTCACCTGTTGGGAATGAAGGCGGAGGGTGACTTGAAGCGGCCCTGGAAGGCGGCCGCCGGGATGTTTGGGGGTAAGTTGCCCAACAAGGCGTCCATGATAGTCATATACTCAGTCGAAACCCATTAGCGGCTGGTGGCCCTCAGACCGACAACGCTGCCATCGCAGAGGCCGAAAAACGAGTTGGCGGCGCTACCAGCAAAAAGGACGATTAAATTACTATATTGTAATGACGCATCTTTTGTGAGTCGCTCGACTTTTGGTTTGGCAGTGGTAGACTGAAATATTCTGAGTGTCAAAATTACACCTACTTCGCTAAGTTTCTCTGGACCGATAGATCTCGGGGCTCGGATTAATGTATTCCGCGTATACCATGAATCTCTGGATGTATAGACGTCGCATAAGTAAACAAGCGGAGCTCGTCCTCGCCATTGTGCTATCTCTATCTGAGTTGCCTCTCTAGTATCTCCACCGACGTTCTCCGTTACCGATGTCAGCCTCAGGACAGCACCAGTCGTCGACCTTGTTGAGCTTTGTTCTACCCTTGTCTTTTGACATCGGCTTCCCTTCCTCTTGATCATCATCGTGGACCCACAATCGTCGGTATGCCGACTCAATTATCCCGAATTCCTCTAGAAAGCAGAACAATAAGGCCCTTGTTTTCTGGGATCATCTCCCGTGGTTTAAATGCGAGACGTAGCCCACTATAGAGTATAGCTCAGTGACGGAGCCCTCCACGTCTCAATAATCATGACCCACTGCGACAATGTCCATTATCACAAGTTGGTACACCTTTGCCTTGCAGTGCCGTTCCCTAACCTCTTCCACCTTAGGCGGTCAACGAGACACGCACATGTATACTACCGGACTCATACCAGCACATGCGACGACCACTACTGCTGTCATCATCATGGTATGCTTGATTGCCACGACAAGAGGCTCTCTGAAATTTTTATCTCATAGAATCACACCTGAGTCTCGGTCTCAAACGAATCTTGAAACGAATCAAAGATGCGCTGAGCGCACTATGGCGTCGACTCACGTCTGAACGAAAACCTCGCAGACCAATTGGTGTGCCGCGACGGTTGGGATGTCTAATAATATATGATTAGAGCGAATGAGTTTACGAATTGCAAAGAAATGTAATGTATTGAGACAGGCATTGGACCTTTTGATTGTATCGGTTTCTTGAGCACTAGCCCAGGACTTCGGTCGCGCATGCGCAAGTATGTAGTCTGCTTCAATCTTGTCAACAGCCACGTTCTGGCCTTCAACGAAAAGCTTTGAACCGTCCGAGTGAGCCTGGAGCACGTTGCCAAGGTCGAATAAAGTCACCAGAATGGCCTCTAATCAGCAGAATCCAGGCCGGGCATACGTACGGGGACGTTTGCCCAAGAGAATGGATATCAAGGAAAATTACTCGAACATGCCTTCGCGCTAGCTCTCACAAAAGTCCGACCGCGGAAAGATTCCATTGAAGATTGACGACGAATATTCGAGCAAGTATACAACAAGCGGCCGTCATCGTCTTTTTAGATCCCAGCAAGTCTAAGTGACAATAACTGAGCAGTTGAAACGCAGAAAATGGTGGAAAGTGCGCACCATAAACGACCTTACTTCTCCCACTCCGGGTAGAGCTCTTCTTCTAATGTTATTCCTAAAACAACGGAGCTCAGCGCTCGAACCCTCCGAGAGACGGGAAAATTCACCAAGTTCTTCCCGCAACCCTTTCAACTCATCTAGGTAGTCCTGATACTGTTTCTTGTTCTCCACCTTGACCTTGACACCATTGAAGATGCGGACAGCCGTCGCAAAGTCGTTTACTCTCCTCGCTGCCCGGACAGCGGCTTCTATAACCGACGGGGAAGGTACGAGGTCGTGTGCGAAGCAGTTGTTGAGTCCACGCTGGACTTCAAAGATATCCTCGGCTTGATGGAAAAAATCGCAATAACGAGCAGTCTGGCGGACAGTAAGCTAACACCTCTCTCTACCTCTGACTTCCAGACCCACGAAGGACTCGAACGTCTCCTGCGGGTGGTCGCTGTATGCACGGCTGCGGACAGCAATAGAGAGAGCGCTGCGCGCGACGGTGGGGCGCATGGAGGTGCGGAGAACACTGGAGAGCATTTGGGAGCGCATGACGGACATTTTACTCCTCGTTCCAGCTGAGAAAAGAAACAGAACAGAGGTAAACCGACTGGTCGTCGGTAGTAGAGTGGGAGGAAGAGAGTGAAAGTCTAGACTTGCAGAAACACGACCACGTGATTCGACACAACAAAAAAATCATCGCGTGAACTGTAAACTGGAAGAGTAGACTCAATGGCGAGGCCACCGGCAGGCCGAGCAATTACAATTCACAAATATATTGGGTGCTGAGTAGAGCCAAAGCAAAGTACCAATTCGTCGAAACACTCATACGATTGGCCGTCTACGTACTTCCCTGAAAATGTAAATTCAACGAGCCAGCTAGCTGGTCAAGAGAATAGCTGTTTCTAAATGCTCAAGTTTCATTGGATAATGGGGATGGACGCCGCTTCACCAAATTACGCCTGGAAAAAATGAAGTGTGATCAGCATTACACCCATTCATTGGATATGTGCAAACAGGATCATCTAAAAGGTCTTAGAACTGGAAGACCCAGGCTGGACCCCACTCCCGAACGCGTCCAGCAAACAGACGACTCTAGTTCACGCTGGCAGCGCGGCAAACAACATAGTTCGCAGATTGAAGCGGGAGGCAGGTCTGATGACTCGTCTACGCGGCGCGAGAGCAAGAACTCAAGAAAGACAGCATCGTCGAATTGGAGCCGGGTTCGGCAGAAGAGCGACTGAAGACGAGGAACGACAGAGGGGAATTAGGTTTTAATGTAAGCTGGGATAAAAGTATATCTGTGATGAGATGGTGGTCGACGGCATACTGTCTACCACGGGGGCTGATCTCGATCTGATGGTCTGAGATGGCGAGGGATTCCAGGACCTGGCAAAACCAGCAAGCACACGACCAGGTCTGTGTCCTTGATGACGACATGCTCTAGGCGGAGGGATCGAAGATGATTATGGAATGAGGAACGTGCCGCAAGGCTAAGGAGGGCGGCTTGGGGCCAGTATATCTGGGATAATGGAAATTCCTCGGTCCGGAAGGATAGCTGGTGAAGATGGGGCAAAGTGAGGCTCGCGAGGTGTTACTAAGGACCTGGACTGATATCCTGCGCTTTATCGACATAATCCATAATCTCCACTGTGAGGCGAGCGACGTCGGATGAGGTCGGTGGTAAATCCAAAAAATCAATGGACTCCTGTGGCCAGTCGGTGAGCTAAAATCCGAGTCGAAACTCGGTCCCATGTGCCATACGTGCCATCGTTCTAAGAGCGACGGGAATATCCGGTGCAGCCAGGCTCACATATCCGAGACATTCCAGCTGGTCAAGGGGCAGTTTGGAAAATGAAGGAAGTAGGGTCCGGCGACCACCAAACTTCGCAGGCGTGGCGCCACCTCAAAAGTACTGACTGTCTTCCGATGTACCGATTGAAGTAAAAATGTTGAGTGTTTCAAGCAATGGCAGTCTTCCCTCTGCAGCGGCCAAATGGCGGAGGCTCGGAGGGGTAATCGAAGGGAAAGTCGGCCGTTTTCCACCGGTCGCTATGTTTTGTAAGAAGCTCGAGCAATGGTCGGAGGGGCCCCCCCTGTATCACCAAATGCAGAGGCGAGGGATGACCACGCTCCAGGAAGATTTGGAGCAACCGCACTAATTTATCGGTCCTCTCTGGCGTTCCCATCTCGAAGCTAGAAATTTCCTCATGGAGGACAAGAGAGTCCCAGAGTGTCGGCGTCCCAAGAGCAATGTCGTGCCACCGTTTGCATACTTGAGACAGTGTAAGAAGGGGCTTTTGCGCCAACAATTCTATTTCTCTTCGTTGTCGATCACGAGATACGTGGTCCGCACAGAACTTGAATATGGTAACGAGAACCTCGGGGGCATCCGGCGGATAGGCGCGAGCAGGCCGCGGCAGTGAACGAGATAGTCGTCCAGAGCAGCACGTTCGGTCTGTACTCGCCCCAGATGCGCACGGATCCTCGAAATTTCGGCCTCGCATCTCGTCGTCGTATCGAAGGAGTTCTTGGGAAAGCTCGGAAACAGGGAGTGAAATGTGGTCGGGTGGTGTAGAATGAGAGCGTAGTAACTGGTGGATCTGCGCTACTGTGGAACAGTCCGACAGCAGATGGGATGAAACAAAGCCGGCGTTTTCGAGGACGGAGGCCATGGGGTTTATAAATTATGATGAGGACAGGAGCTAAACAATGAGATGTTGGCGGAGAGCGATTCCAAACGGCTACCGTATCTTACGGGTACAATGGGATCGCGCTGGACGCGACGCGTTCTTCAGCTATTTAGCCTGGACCCACACAGCAAAGGGCCTCCAAGCGGTGGCAAGATGGGGAGAAGCCAGCCGTTCACAGAAACAGGCGAACGCCGCGGTAGACGGGTACAGGAAAGACGAGGAGGCGTAGGTGATTGAAGACGCGACGGAACACGACACCGCCACCACATTATCGCTGTGAAGCAGCGGCAAAACAAATTCAAAAAAGCAATCACTGGCCATCGTGGGGGTCGAACCCAAGACCTTCGCGTTATTAGCACGACGCTCTAACCAACTGAGCTAGACGGCCACTGTGAAGACAGCAAATCTTGGGGCCAGGTAGTGCCCGTAATCGTTGTTCTGAAAATAAAATAAAATAAATTGACACGGTCACGAGACTCGCTCAACCGAACCAGCGTGGGCTCATCAGGGTTTCTATCAAAATTATGAACTTGTATTGCAAGCCTCGTCTAGGGTAATTACAGCGGCGCCGAGCCAACTAAGGACTGGAGGATTAATATGTGACCTATAAACCTGGGAATACTCCAGCAAGAAACAAGTACAGAGGAAAAGAAACTGGATCTAGCACTCGATCAAATGGTACATACAACATTCATTGTGTGCTGCCCGACGCGGGGGACATCTTCAATTTTCCTTCATCTCCTCCTCAATGGCGCCGAATCCCTTCCACACGCCCGAGGGGTGGTAGAATTCGGCGCTGTCGGATGAGGGGACGGGTGAGGCGGGGGGGCTTGGTGTAAAATACATCTGCGACCGGGAGCGCAGGTTGGATGGCTAAACGAGTGAGGGGTGCCCGGGCGGGGGGACACAGAGGCAGTGCGGGAAGAGGAGCCGTCGGGGGCGGAGGGGTGGGTGCAAACAGGAGAGCGACGGGGCGCTTATTCGTCAGGGGCTTTCGGCCACGGAGACTGACACGTTTGAGATCAATGAACGCCATGAGGCGAGGGAGCGTGTAAGACATACCGATTTCCAATGCTGCCGCTGCGAATGCGACCGAGCATGCTGTTGTCCTCGCTGGCGGCGTTCTGAACCAGGCTCCCGCTGCGGGACCGCGGCGAGGTGGCTGCAACGTGGGCGATGTGCCACGCATTGCCTGCGGCGCGGGCGGGGGACTTGGCGAGCTTCACGGAGCTCATCGGAGCAACAGAGGAGGTGATGCTAGAGCGGCGTTTGCGCGAAGGCGAGCGAGGGCTCTGGGCACGAGAGACGGTATTATGGTAGGTAGATGCCGCAGGGAAATAAGCGAGATCGCCTGTGGATGAATGCGAAGCATCGTGCTCCATGTCCTCGTCATGGGGGTGGTTGTATGTGTACACGGCGGCGGCATGGGCGTGCAAACCCGACCTGTAGAAAGTGCTGTAGCCCGTGGTCATCTTGTAGTGGTGGTACGTGAAAAGAGGGAAAGAATGCGTGGGGGGCTTCAAAGAAAAGAGCCGTGAATTCGTCGAGGTTGCAAAGAGAAAGGAATGCCCAAGCAATGCAAAGGACTTTGGTGGAGAAGGATGTGGTTGCCTTCAAAGAGCCTTCCTTTTCAATGGTTCAACTTGGATCAAAGCACGTACACAAGTGCATACACAACGTAAGAAAATGCCTTGTTCTCTCTGCCAACCAACACAGATGCATCAGATTCACTGGCAGCCTTCATGCGGTGGCGTAAAAGCTTGATAGAATTTCCCAGCGGTTTGTTTTCTGCTTTCGGCATAATTGCAATTTATACCGCTGTGGGACACATAGCCGGCTGCAAAAGTCGTCCCCGGCAGCACCGACTCTAGCAACAGTTTTTCGCAAAAGAACAGCGGCGTCTCTCTATCTGGACTAAAGAATCCGGCGGCGCACCATTGTCTTCGAATTCTTTCAACAACTGTCTCTAACCTTGGTTCGAATTCTGTTTCATTCCGCAGCGGCGTCAAATAAATTCGTCCTCAATGTCGTTTCGCCATTCGGAAATTTCCAACTTGGTGTGGCGCTTAACTGGCAGACGTCCGCATACTACGTTTTGCAGACCCAAGCGAACTGTTTTGTCTTGGTTTTGTCGTCTAATGCTCGGTCGGTTGTGTCTAATGCTCGGTCCAATGAGAATGATGAATTGCTTTGGCGCTGTCTGGCGCTTGGATCGCAACGTGCTTCAACTTTGCGACGGACGTTTTGACCTTGACGACTACAAGGTCGTCTTCAGTTGACCTCCGATGGCGTCGTGTTATCTGCAAGCGCTGGATACGAAAAATCACTTCCGTTCCTCGTCAACAAACACATGCTGCTGTCTGTCAACTTCTCCCGTTTTCTTGCCGCTATCCAACATTGATGCTGGTATTCATACTCAGTTCTCATCGGGTGTCGACCTCGCCGAGTAATGTAGACTCATTGCACAACGAGCATTCGGCAGCTGTAACCAGGCGTAACCCAGCTCAAAGTGGAATTGCCGATCATTCCGTCTGTTCAGAACACTTGGGATCTGCAATCTCCTACTGTTCCCGCATTCTTTTACTCTCGGACATCCCTTGACCGATAAGCCCGTCCGCCGAGTATGTTATGTTGCCAGCCTAGGCGACACTATGGCCCATTTCTGGCAGCGCACCTCTCCGGTCGCCCGATGCTGCCTGCCGCGGGATATGGACATGGTGTATGACTTCCTCAGACTAACATACTGACAGCTCTACATCTCGGAAGGCGCAAAAGTGCTCGAGATGCGGATGAGAATGCGTACGCACGGAATGCTGGGCGCCATGGTTTAGAGTCCTACTAAACAGCTTACTTCACGTAGGCAAAAGTAATAGTATTGAGGTTACAATTCTTTATCTGGGTATTAAGTTATATCTACATTGCAAGAACAGCAAGCAAAAGCATATGCGTACAAGAACCAAAGTTATAAGATAAAGATAAAGACCCGAAACACCCTCACCCAACAAGCCGAAACCGCACAATGGTCTTCTCCCCGGGGAAGTACTTGTGCGAGTCGTCCGGCAAGATGGCGACCTCAAGCTCTCCCTGCATGCTCTTGGTGTGCGACGGGGTCTGCGGGTGGCCCGGTGGCATGGAAATGGGGAGGAACACTTGCACAAGGTGCACGCACGCAAAGCGCGTGACGACGCCGTCGGGCTTGCTCAATATGCTCACCCAGCTCGTCGGGCTGAAGTCGAGCCCCCCTGCGCGCGCAACGGCGTCTTTGACATCGTGCACGCCAACCTCGAGCTCGGCTTTGCGCGCGACGACGTCCAAGTCTGTCGCGACGACGGAGTACTCTCCGCTAAAGTCGAACATCGCTTCCGGAGGGGGCTGTGGACCCATCCCGGCGCGGAGGAGGAAGTAGAATGACTGTGCCTCAATGAAGCCGCGGAAGCGCGCGCCAAAATCTTTGAGCAACGCTTCGCAGGACTGGTAGGGGGGGTACGGCGATGTGCGCTTACGCTTTTTGGGCGGGGCGAGCGGCTATGGACGATGTGAATCTCAGCACAAACGAAGAAGGGAAACCTGTACCTTCTCCAGCGAAACCTTTAGGGGGTTTTGCGCCCCCGAGGGCTTCTCATCAGCGGCGGTCTTTGGCTTGTTTCGAGCACCTGGCGGTCTACCCGGCAGTCTGCGTTGTACCGCGTTTCTGCGACGCACACACTGTTCGCATGCCCGCTCAGACACATCTATGTCCGCGGATATCAATATTCCACAGTCCGCATACATGCACCGACCGGGTTTGGCCTCCTCAAGCTAGACCGGAAAATTCAGTCACCTTTTTCGAAAAAAAAAAGATAGTAAAACGCGCTCACCACCGGCAAGTCGTCCTTTGGATCGTATGTTGCACCCGACGGCGGAGCCGGCAGCTTCCCCTCCTTCACCAGCACACGCTCCGCCATCCTCCGCTCATGGCCACGACACCCACCGCACATCGTCGAATCATACTCGACCTCGCTGGGAATAATATGCTCACACCCGCGGCCTGTGCACACGCGCGCGCCTTCCATCGGCCGCTGCGACTTCGACGTCAACGCATCACTCCATGTGACCACCGCTGCCTTCGACTTCTCGTATGGCTCGCGGTACAGCTTGCGCGGGGCTACTGGGGCACAAGAAACCTCGAGCGCGCGCCGACTCTCCTCACGCTCCCACTCTTTCTGCGCTCGTATCTCAGCCATGCGGTCCAGTGACTGATCGCGCGGCACTGGGGCGGGGAGTGCAGGCGGCTGGGGAGGGAGCGCACCGTTGGGTCCTGCGGGGCCAGCGGAGGGAAAGGGCTCGCTTCCGGCAGCGTTGGTGAGGGCAACGCGCCCGAGGCGTGCGCGCTGGTACTCTCGGTACTGCTTCCGACACGGAGAGCAGCACTTCCACCGGTAGAGCGCTAACGGGGGGAGGGGTCTGCGGCAACGCGCGATAGTACAGAGGCGTTGGGGTTCGGACGGGGCTTCGGGAGTGCCGCTGACAGACGCGTGTGTCGGGAGTGTGGAAGCGGCCGCGACCGCGGACCCGGACCCGGATGCTGCAGAAGCGGAAGGTTTCGTCGGCGAGGACGACGGTGTGCGGGCGGGGATACGAATTTTGAGCGTTGGGCGGGGTGGCTCCTTCAACAAATCAGCTTTGAGTAAGAAACAAAAGGACGGGAAAACACCTCGGCCTCGCTCTCCGAATCCGAATCCGAGTTGGTTAAGTCGGATAACTCGCTATCCCAGCCTGCACCATCCCAAATGGCCGTCTCCTCACCCTTCGGCTTCTCTGGCTCTTCCGCTGCTTTGTCCTTTGCTTTAGTGTCACCCTCGGGCACTCCAGACGCAGCATTCTCGTCCACAGACTCCTCCACAGCCTTCCCCTTGCCCTTGTCCTCGCTCGCTGTCTCCTTCGCTCTGGGAGGAAGCTTTAACTTGATCGTCACCCTCTGCGTCTTCGCGTCCGGTGTCGTTTCTCCCGGGTTCCGTGCGCGCTCCGTGTCCCACTGCTGTAGAGCCAGCGCCTTGGCCCGCTTCCGTTCCTTGGACATCAGCTTCTTCCTCTCCTTCTCTTTATCCCTCCCCGCCTGCGCCTGTGCCATCACCCACGCGTCTTTCCTCCCAAGCCAGCTCCCCTTCACACACAGCATGCACCGTTTCCCCGCGGCCACCACGCTTCCCCTGCACCCCGGCGTTGCGCACCGTATTCGCGGCACGGGCGGCGGAGGCATAGATAGGTGCGTGGGCACGGTCCGAGGCGGAGGCATGGGCAGCGGTGGGGGGCATGGACCGGGGCGGGGCCCCAGGCAACGCGTACGGAGGTACCGGCGGGGGGAAGCATCATCCCCGCATGGTGTGAGCGAGCGGACGGGACGACCGCCTGAGCCGGCGAGGGAGGCGCGGGAGCGTGCGGCGCGCGTCTGCTTGGGCTTGCGCCTCGGTCCTGGGGGGACGCCCGTTTCTGTGTTGTGTCTTCACGACTGGTTTCGCAGTCGGTTGCGGCGTCGGGACGGCGGGAAGCCTGGAGGTGAGCGGGACGGGCTCCTTGGAGACGCGGGGAACGGAGACGCGGGATGATGGGGGCCGGCGCGGAAGGGGCGCGCGCGTTGAGGCCGGCGGCGCAGAGGTAAATGATGGTGGAGGCAGCGGAGGGATCAGAGGGGGTGCAGTCGTAGTCGCGGGAGCCGAAAGAGTTGGGCCGGCTGGTGGCGGCGCAGGCAGAGCGGGTTCGGAGGGCTGTAGGGGATGTGTGATCAAAAGATTAGCACGTTGCGCAGGAAGAAATTATAAATGGGAACGCGCAGGCAAGATCAAGACTGCTCAGAAAAAAGCAAATTCCTGGACTAAAGTCACGATGCAATGCGACGCGAAAACGGCAAACGCTGAATGGGTCGCAGTCGACCACGTCCGCCACGCGTGGGGTTAACGCGGGTGGCGTAGTGTCGCAGTTTAGACGCGTCCAAGGCGAATGAACATGCAAGTGGTGTTCTTGAGGGCACCAGTTCAGAAGGAAAATCACCAATACATCCACATCCGCTGCATCCAAGCGCGAGTGTACAAACGCAAATAGATTCACGAACCTCATCGTCGGGGTACGCCAGCTCCAAGTCGTCGTCTGAATCGGTTTCCGGGGAACTTAAAGAGGGGACTGCCTGGCAGGAACGCAGATTAGCCATCGCCGTTAAGAATTAAAAGCGGAGAAAAAGGCGTGCGTCCACAGTAAGAACATGGCTGTGCGATCCAATTTTCTTGTTTTTTTTTTTTTTTTTTTTGAAGATGCGGGCGGGCCGACGCAGTTAAGAAAATTATTGTGTTACCTTCACGATGTCATGTACAGCGGGAACAAGCGCCACGCCGCGTGCCTCGGGAACAAGCCGATACGGAATGAGCTCTCCGAGGGCGTTGAAATGGACCGCCGGAGGCGCGTACTACAACCAGAGCGATAAAATAAAATCTGTGAGATTTAAATTGCGGGGAATAGGAGAACAAGAGTCGGACCTTGGTAGGGCCGGGACATTCGGAGCACGACAAGGAAGGCGGGTGTCCGAGCGAGCACAGCGTCGCCATTCTGCGCCGCAGCGATAAGAAAAATCAGCAACGCAGAGGACGTGCTCAGCGGCGCTTAGGTATCTCTGGACCGGGTATTTTGTGGCGTGCGCAGTGTACCGTGCAGACCCCCGCGCGCGTCGGTATTTGCTAGTTGTTTGCAAGACTTTATAAAAAAAAATTGTGTCCAGTCGCATAGGTCGCATTATGTAACTCAGCTTTTGCGATAAACTCCAGCTGAATACTTTGTCAACATCGAGGGCTTGGGCGGTCTCGGAGCATCACTGACCAAGAAATCTGGCATCCGTCAAGATTCTCGCGATTCGCAGAGCTGCGTGCAGGAGATGTCTATCAACGACTGCCGGGGACATGTACATCTTGGACGATGGCCAAACTGCAGTCACTTGAACAGCTGATTTGGGCTGCGATGGTCTCCAATAACAGTGAGGTCCAATCGACTTCGCTCGGGAATGCTCTGGGTTTCGACGCCTTCGTTAACCTAGCCCTCGGGCGGTGAACTCGACACGAGAACATATCAAAGCCAAGACATGTCTTATTCGAGGTCCAATTCACAAACAAAGGAACATTCACTATCGTCTACAAAGATGTACTCCAGATGGCTGTCCTTCGTCCCGAGCATTTGACGCCGCTGTTCCTCTCGCGCGCAACCTTGGGTTACCGCGCAGGACTCGAGCGGAGCCATTCCTCCTCCGCCGTTACCCTCTTCGTGAACCGCAGCCAAAAAAGATCGCTCATCCCATTGTCGCATAATGATACATTTGCCTCTCCAAGGTGTTTCACTCCGGCCGGGACGGCGTGCGCGCCATGTTGACTCTACATTGCTAACAATCAATTATCCGCAAGAGGTGAGAAACAGCGAAGAGAAACTCCAGGCCGGTTTATGTTTGGTCGGATCATGTCTGAAATGGCTAGCTTGGGGTCGGTTCGTTCCATCGAACCGAAATTGGCGAAAATTCCTGGCGACTTCCTTTCTCACTGCCCTACCTACGCGACCGCTATTTCCTGGGCGTTCTTTCTTCGAACTCGACATCCTCTAGGAATATCAACTACATATCGTGCTCTTTGCAATGGTCGTATTTTGGACTAGAGAAATACGCAGTATGAAAGGCGCACAACATAGCAGGCACGGGCTGTGCCCTAGACTTGAACCAGTACCACCGATGTAACCTCTTAAACATAGTTGTTGCTGGATCGTTATTGACGTCGTGGGTTTATCGCCCGTCCGAAATAACGCCTGCTTCGAGTTTACTGTGTCCCAAAGAATGCAACTTGTTCAATTTCTCTCTTTATAAAATTACGCATGTCTGTCTGAAACTTTTTTGGACTCAACTATGAGCTCTGTCTCCTTCCGACACGAGCTTTATTAGCGCCCACTACAACTCGCAATACTCCGCGTCGAGTTCCACTTCTTTAACCGAAGTAGTGGGCCGCGAACCACCGCGTTTTTGTAATCAATAGAACAATGCCGGTCCATACAATCCGTTTTGCGCATTGAATACCCATGGCAAAGGAGGATACCCGAGTTCAACCTGGAGCCCCTCAGAAATGAAAGCTTCAAGTTTAGGCATGATATCAAGGTCCCTGGGACGGTTGAACTGAGCCGAGAACCGTTGGAGAGGGACAGGCATTGACATCCTCGCCTTAATAAAAGCCAAGGCGGTGTCGTCGGAAAACCCAGCTGAGGGTGCCAAAATAACGACATCAGTCAACATCGGGCACAAATTGTGGGGAGGGCAAAAGAGTTCCATGAGTTGATCGTCCAGGGACACGGGTGCAAAAGGGTACGGGCTTGACGACATTCGGAGATGGGAGATCGCTGGGAAGGCCTGCAGAAGCTCGTGGAGGCCAGTGAGCGATGTAAACCGATTTGGGTCGACATTTACGGTCAAACCTCCGTGATTACTTGGCGAGGCGTTGGCTAACGTGCCCAGCACATCTGAAACCTCTCCGATCTGCAGATAGCGGAGATTTGGCACAACCAAATTCGAGATCCACTTCGGAAGTTGGAATCCCCAGCCCCTGAAGATGAGAGTATGCAGCTGAGGAAGGATGATCGAGGTCGAATTGCGCGTTGCACCCGAAGGCTCTGAATCCTTGGTCACTCGGATTTTGCACTCTTCAAGGTTCGGACACATTCGGAGCACATCCAACGCCCCGTCGAAGTCGAGACCGCCTTCCTGTTGGCCCTGCTCCGTCCAACAGCCATAGCATTCAAGACGTAGTCTTCTCAGCTGCGACCATGGCAGTGGAAGTGAGCGCGGGTCATCCAACAAGGATATACACAGCGCTACATCCTTGAAAGTGGGGATCTCTAAGACGTTTTTGGGGTGTGTTTGATTGGACAAGGTTTTTATTCCGATTTTTTGTAGCGGCATATCAGAAAGCAGCAGAAGTGGGCGTAGGCACTCAGCATCCCCAGCCAATGTTAGGGAGCGCAAGCGCCGAGAAACTGCGAGAAGTTGGAGTATGAGGGGATGTTTTTCGATATTGGGATTGACGTCGACACGATTGAGAAAATCGTAAAAAGAAACCGATAGAGGGCAAGTGGCAGAGCGTTCGAGCCATCCCTCGACGATCTTTTCGAGCTCCAAAAGAATGTGCGGTGGTGTGTTGAGATAATCAAGAGGGGGAATATGTATCGAGCTCCAAAGCAACGGTGCGGAGTATGCGACGCTTCTCCAATGCCTGCAGATATGCCCTAGGATCAGGGGCGCCTCAGTAGGGTCGATGAGAGCGTTGTGCTCCGACGGGAGGCAGTGGAAAAAAATTTCCAAAAGAACGTCCCGAGGAATAAGCCTGACGGGCGATATCAGGGCCTTGTGCGCAGCGATGGGCTGTTGGAGCAATGCACGCTTCTCCTTCAGCTGAGTGAGGGCAGATTCCAGTTCTTCGATCTGAGCATCTATACGTTCGATTTCTGCTGTTGGATCCATGAGGAGTGAACGTATCTCGAGGACTTCGGAATCAGAGGGAACATAGTTTGTGTTCAGTTGATTGATGAAGCGGGAACAGGCGAGGGACATGGTGGTTGCAGTTGAGTGCGCACCAAGTGTCAATCAAGTGTCAGGTCTGTTTGTGATTCCAGGCATAGACCAACAGGGGGCCATACTGCCTGAACCGCTCCGTTCTTCAAGATTTGGTGCACCGAATTTGAGCAATAGGCAAGTCCCCGGTTGTCCCACGCACGCGCATCAACCTCAAAGCGACTCGCGAGGTCATCTAAGAATCGCCTCTTTTGTTGCCCATGGCACATATTAGTTGAATCTCTACCATCGGCCAGTGAATCCAGGTGACCCGACGTCCACAGAAAACATGGGAGGCTTCCGAAGGAACAAGTGCGAAATCGCGGAAAACAGTGTCAACGTTATTATTACGCGCGTCTAGGTTGGGATACACGCGTAGTTGATACCCAGAGTGCTGGTCAAGTGAAATGCAGTAGTTGAATCGACTTTAAGCGCACATAGAACGGCGGAGAAGGTGCGAGAGGCACGAGATTGACGGCTGAGGCAAAATATTATTATATGACCAAACACGCGGCCCGTGCTTTCTTTCTACCCTCACAGACATGGCAAAAAAATCCACAAAATCCAAGAAAAAAGCTTCGACCGAGCCGGCCAACACCACCGCAGTCAATGGGTGCGATTCATGTACAGCTTAAGCTCCGGATGTGATGTCTAAGCAACCCTTTAGCAAGGAATCCGAGCCGTCTGCGAGCACTAGTGCTAGCGGACCCAGTACCCCGGTCGTAGAGCCCACACCCTCACCGCCTCCTGAAGAACCAGAGCCCGAGGAGGAAGGGGACATTCTTGTCCGCGCCGAAAAGGTAAAGGAGCAAGGCAATGTCGCTTTCAAAGCAAAAAGGTATAGCACAAGCCGCGGGGCCATATTTCTTTCTTCTTATTTTTTTTTTCCTGCAAGATTCAACGAGGCCGTCGACCTCTACTCGGAAGCCATAGGTACGGCGTTCACTTGAAAAAATGGCAATTTTTTTACATGACCAAGAAATGAATCCGGTCGAGCCTTCGTACCTGACCAATCGCGCTGCAGGTGAGCTTAATCCATTCAGGAAGCACGGCCAACATATTTAACCGGTTCACTAGCCTACATGGCCATTAAACGCTTCAGAAATGCGCTGGATGATTGCCAAGCGGCTGCCACCCTGCAATCGGCCGCACCCTCATCCAAGACTCTCCTCCGTTTGGCAAGATGTCAGTTTGCCCTCGGGTCAACGACGCCTGCGCTGAGCACCCTTCGCTCTGTCATCGCGCTCGAGCCCAAGAACGCAGCGGCACTGCAGCTCCAGAGCAAGATCAGCCTTCTAGAAGGCCATCTCCGAAACTTTGAGGGCGCAAAGGCAAAGAAGGAGTGGGCACACGCACGCTTGGCGCTGGATAAATGTCTCCAAGGCATCGAAGGCGAGGGCGGTGAAATCCCGACCGAGTGGCGGTTGTGGCGCGTAGAACTCGAGCTTGCGCGCGGGAACCTCGAGGGTGCGAACACTGCAGCGAAGTGCGCTCATCTTTCTTGTCCGACGTGAATTACTGCTAACCTGCCTCTCAGCGACGCCCTGCGGCTCAATCCGAGCTCTCCCGACGTCCTCACCTCGCGCGGGCTCGTACTGTTCCTGAGCGGTCGCCTCCCGCAAGCCCTGCAACACGTGCAATCTGCGCTCCGTGGCGACCCCGGGCATGAACCCGCACAGCGGCTGCGCAAGCGCGTCAAGGACGTGGAACGGCTGAAGGAGGAGGGTAACACCGTGTTCAAGATGGGCAGGTTTGACGAGGCGATCGAAAAATACGGCGAGGCCCTCGAGCGCGTGGGCGAAGCAGAGGAAGAGGGCAAGGGTGGTCAGATCCGCGCGACTCTGCTGTCCAATCGGGCCACGGCACTGCTCAAGGTATGTCCGTTCACTCAACGTCTTGGACCTTCATTTCATGCATCCCTCAGCTTGACCGTCACGAAGACGCCCTCCGCGACACGGATGCCTCGCTCGAGCTCGTCCCGACTTCATTCAAGGCCCTCCGCACACGCGCGCGCATCTACCTGCACCTCGAGCAATATGAGAAGTGCGTGGCGGACTTCAAGGCCGCGATTCAGCAAGTCAGCACGGACGGCGCGGCGGGTGAGGCGGACGCCCGGGCGCTGAAAACCGAGCTGAAGAAAGCGGAGGCGGCGCTCAAGCGGAGCAAGACGAAGGACTACTACAAAGATCCTCGGCGTCCCCCGCGACTGCAGTGAGACCGATATCCGTAAGGCGTATAGGCGGGAGAGCTTAAAGCACCACCCGGATAAGGTTCGCGTTTTATGCATTCATCGGCATATACCTCATGCTCATGGTCTGATTCCCATGCGCAGGGAGGCGACGAAGAGAAATTCAAGCTCGTGGTGGAGGCCAACGCGGTGCTCTCGGACCCGCAACGAAGGGAACGCTACGACATGGGCGAGGACGAGGACGGGATGAGCGACTCATCCGGGATGGGTGGGATGCACGGCATGGACCTCTCTGAGCTGTTCGCGCAGTTCCACGGGGGCGGAGGATCATTCGGCGGTTTCAGGAGCGGATTTGGGGGTGGTGGCGGCGGGTTTGGCGGCGGCGGGTTCGGCGGCGGCGGGTTCGGTGGCGGCGGGATGCACTCACATGGTGGCGGAAGGAGCCACGGCTCGCATGGATTTGGTGGATTCTAGGTCTTGGAGGTCTAGACGGCATGGAGGCGTACTTATTTTATTAATCTTGATTTTCTTTCACCCTTCTGTACATGTTGTTGTAATCACAACTTGCGGAATCGAAGAAAATATTGCAAGTCCGTTCCAATGGACGCTTGCAACGAAAACTCGTTTAGTGGCACGTGAAAATCCAGCTGTATCATCCCGGCCAGCGACCGAGAGCTGACAAAACATCATGAAATTCCGGCTCCGGACCTTCGTCCTGACTCCAATCTACATATACTTCCCAGCCAAGCTTTAACATTCAACTCCGAACCCAAAAGAAAAAGCACTCTCATGTCGATCACGATCCGACCATTCACTGAGCCAGACTTTGAATTCCTCTTCGGTGCTCTCAACTCGTGTGTTGTATGGCTTGCATCCAAAGGTCTCGAAGGGCAGTGGGGCGCGGAACCGTGGGGCGACGACTACAAAGAGAAACTACGCGCTAGGATCCTCAAAGAGGACGCACTAGGCGCTCGGCGATGGATTGCGGACTTAGACGGCGAGCCAGCGGGTTACCTCCTCGTCACGCCCTTCCGCCCGGACTACCTGCCATTTTCCGAGACGGAAGACAAACCGGGGGAAAGAGACGTTTGTGAAAACATTGGTGGTGCACAGGAAATTTGTGGGCAAAGGTGTGGGCGAGTTTCTACTACGGTTTGTGAAGAAGCTGGCGGTGGAGGAGAAGGCGGAGTGGCTACGCTTGGATTGCTGGAGAGGGCCGGCTGGAAAAAGACGGGCTGGTGCGGTATTACGAGGCGAACGGGTTCGTTCGGGCGAGGGAGTTTGTCGTGCCAAAGAGTGAGGGTGAGAAGGAGTGGCCGGGTCAAATGCTCGAGATAAAGGTCAGCGAGTTAGAGTAGACAGCTTTGTCGACAACAGCGATTTCCCTTGTGCAATTGTGCTCAAATGAGAAGGCTAAGTTGGCCCGAATAACGCCGATGATTTGGGGAGTTCGGACAATATCAAGAAGTCCTTGGTTTCATTAATAGCAACCTCGTGTCGAGGGGACGTCCAGAGTTGGGAAAATGCTGGCTATAAATGGGACCATGGGGCTGAACAAGACTAAGCCGATGATTCATGCGAACACGAGTTTGGCGGCGCAGTTACTATGAAGATTGCTTTGATCGAGCCAAATGCCGGAATGTTCTGCAGACATTACTGCCGGTTCAAGCGAGCAAATCGCGCATCCAGGAGCCATCCAGATTCCAGACTGCCCCGGTAAGATGAAACATGGTATGCCTCTTGGGCCAAGGTAAGGAAAACCGCAGGCCCAGTTGGATCTCATATTTGCAAAGAGTTCCACGGTTGTATCCACGAGACAGGCGAGACAGGCGTGTCGCCAAAAGGATTCGGAAAAGGATCGGTAAGACACCGAGGTTGCGGTGAGCCAGAGAGTCTGCACGTGAAAGGACTTGCAAAGGCCGGGCTCAGCCGGAAGCAGATCTGCGTTCTGATGACAAATTGGATCGATCGGTCTTACAGCGGTCTTATATTAACCCTCTCTCGGCTTGAGCAAACCCTTATAATGCCTGAGACAAACTTTCAGATTTTCACGGTCTCCCAGAGTCATGCCATTCTTCAAGTCAAAGACTGCCTTCACCGAGGAGCACTCCAGCTCTCGCTCCAACCAGGAATCTCACATGGAGATTCTCCTCGACCACGAATATGTCTTTCTCCGTGGAACTGGTGCCGATGTTGAGCCCGCGCGTATCTCTGGGAATGTAGCTCTGTACTTGACCGAGTCTACCACCATTCGGTCTATTACTCTCCAATTCCGCGGAAAGGCTCATCTCCCCGTTCCACCGCAGGAACAGCATTCGTCTGCCAACCCGCCGTCGACATATATTCTATGCAAACATAACTGGTCCTTCTTAGAAGGGCAAAAGAAACATAGTTATACCCTCAAGGCTGGCCGTCATCTCTTCCCATTCCAACTCCAGGTCGGCGGGTCTCTGCCCCGGAGCGTCATCACTGACGCGTTCGGCGGCGCGTCCGTGACTTACAAGCTGCGAGCTGTTGCTCAGCGCACCGGCACATTCAGCCATAATATACAGGCAGTTGCGCCAGTTTATCTTGTGCGCTCACTGGGATCCACTGCGCTAGAATATCAACAAACTTCTGCCATAGATCATACCTGGGAGCAGAAGCTAATGTTTTCGGTCGAGATACCCCACAGCGCTTGGGCCGCAGGCGACGAGTTTGTTTCTTTGATGAAAATCGCGCCATTGGTCAAGGGCGTGGGTGTGCTCACTGTGACCACCTCTCTCCGCGAAACGACCAAGGTGTTCGGGCTATCCAACACCGTAACCAGGACGGTCGCAAGTGTAACGCACGAGATAATCGGGGGACGAGCCGTGGAGATGAAGGAACTCGTGGATACCAAGGGGAAGCAGCCTCAATTCTCCCTGCCACTTTCGCAGCGATCAGCAACGCCATCAGGGCCAAGCGGCAGTGGGGGCAGCGGCAGCAACAGCAATAGTATTATTTCAAATTCACCACAACCACCCACCGATCCCGCGCAAAGCGAAGATGATGTTGTTCGTAATTTTTTTCTCGTAAATTCGATCGTGTGCTAACCAGCGGCAGATCGTTTCCCTTCCTATGCGTATCCCTCAACACCTAGCGCCGAGCCATCCTCTCGATCCAATAAAAATAACCCATCAAATTCGCTGGAGTGTAATCGTGACGAATGCAGACGGCCATCTTTCGGAGCTGTTCTGCTCATTGCCCGTCATTCTCCTCGATTCGCAGCTTCTCAGTGAAGCACGAGCACATACGAGATTGGCGCGTCAATTGCTCATCGGTGGCCCAGAAGTCTCGACAAACTCTGCACCGGACACGAACGAGCTTCCGAGCTACGTCGCACATGTCCGTGATCGCGTCGCCAACATGTTCCTTCCAGAGGGACAGACGCTACGCGTGACCAATCCCTGGGTCCGGTTGGGTGTGAGCCCTATACTCGGTGGCGACCGGCCACAGTCTAGCAACGCCACGCCCCTCGAGATTATCTCCGACACAAACGACTCGTATGTCCCGGACCCCGAGCACCCCGTCTTCTTAGACTGGGTGAACGCCGAGCTCCTCATCTCCCATCGCGGCTCAAAATCGACTCGCCCACCATCAATCCCGGAGGACAGTGACGGCCCTATGAGCGCGGATAACAGCGGGATGCACACACCAGCTTCCGACCATCCACCAACGCCTCCGACGCCGCCCGCGAATGGGGTCACGACCTATACGCATACGAGCACCACGAGCCGCGAGCTCCCGCAGCTCTTCGCCGCGACCATGGAACCGACGAGCGCGCTCACGCACCCGCACTGGCTCATTACGCGCCCGGACCCGAAGGACCCGCGTGTGTCCTCGGTGGACATCCAGCGACGGGTGCGGGAGATCTCGGTGCCGCGGCCGGAACCGGACTCCGTGTTACTGCACAAAGCGTTTACGGAGGTGCCTGACTATGAAGTAGCGCTGCAAGGGTTCCTTGGAGGTGTGCCTCCGTTGAGTAGCATGCACGGCCTGCCATCGTATGCTGAGGCGTCAAGAAGTGGGACGCCGGATTTGGGCGCGAAGCAGAGCACTTGATACCCTAAGTATTAATGTATTACTATCAGCAAAATGGAAAAATCTCGTAAAAAAGATACTGTCTAGATGTTTTTCAGCATCGCGCCTAGTGATCCTTTCTCCATCTCAAGTTTGCATTCCCAAGTTCTCTCCCTTCGTCCTCGTCTTCATTGTCTGAACGGTCATCGTCCGCCTCCGACCCCTTTCCCTCGTCCTCGTCTTCGTCGTCTGAACGATCATCATCCGCCTCCGCAGTCATGAGAGCTCTGTCATAGAAATCATCACTCTCACTGTACGAAGTGCACGATGGGTAGACTTACCGCACGAGTATGCGCAGGACGAGAGCATACCAAAACAGGTTCAAAAGCTGCAATGCTCCCAGTGATATCCAGATGCAGTATTTGATCCATCCGACGAGGTACGTCCCCTCCGCGGGCGCCCAGCGACGTGCGCTCTCTCTGTGACTTTGTGAGAAGAGAGAGGAACAAGACCGAGAACACGTACGGAATCAGGTCGAATTGTGTCCACACGGACCAGAGGATGATAAGGTTGAGATAATGCCGGAAATATCTGGGGAGCTGCATGAGGACAGACGATAATAAAATGAAGTCATACGCACGTCCACATGTAGGCGAAGAGCGCAAGGGACACAATTTTTGCGCGGACCATACCGGCATAGTTCAAAAGCTTTGAAAACTGCGAGAGGTCGGATAGGTCGGAAAAATTGCTTGTGGATCAGTACGAACCGAAAAGAATACTTCAGGAACATCCATGCTCAGGTAGACGGCGTGTCCGATGAGGGTGAGGTTCGTCAGGTAACTCCAGCTAATCAACCAGATGGTGACCACATGGTGTACGACGAGTTGGTTATAATCTTTTCGTGGTCTTTCCATGCCAAGGACGAGGACAAGTACTTGTTGGACCCAATATGCGGCTTGTATTAAGTAGTAACTTTTGAGTTCGGGTTTCATGTCCCAGTGAGGATAATCTGAGATAATAATCAGCTTCGCCTCTTGAGCTCTGTGGTTCGCATTACTGACTGATCCAAAAGTACTCCGTCTTGTACCACCAGGTCGGTAGCTCAGACATAACGCGCTGATAGGTCATCAGACCACCAAAATTCTCGGACGACGCGCATTGGACTCACGTAGCCCCAAGCTGACGCGAGGGAGTAATATACGAACGCGTACGTCTGTTCTCCAAACCGTATAATCTTGCCTCTTCCATGAATACCCAAGTATTTAGCGAAGCGTTGACCAAGTACCACCACCACTTGACGGAAGCACGAGAAGACGACCACATAATACAAGACGAACAAGAGGTCGGCCCAGCTTTTGGCATAGCGAGGATCCGAATCGGTTGAAATTTTATTGGAGATCAAAAAGAATTGTCCGAATGGGTTCGAGAGATGACGCAGAGAGTCTAGACGTAGCGAACCAAGTTCCCATAACGCATAGAACGCGAGAGGAAGAACGAGAAGTTTCAACGCAAGTGCTGAAATACTTAGACGTGAAATTAGCCCTCGACAAGCGAAAAAATGGCGCACCTGGGTCGACTACCCATCGGGTGAGCATTTTCGATTTTAAACTTCATCTTTATTCAGCTTTATATGCCGCTCCTGGGCGAGAACGCAAGAATTTGCCACTGGGCCGATTTGGGCCGCGCACAAATCATCTTTACGTGCGAGAGTTTGTTGATAACTTGTTATCCGACGGATCAAAGACTGCCAAAAAAAGAAATAACCTTCTCCATCTCGAAATGGAAATAATGCCAGTTGCCTATGGAACAAAAAGCGAATGGTCTCCTTGCCACACGGAACTGCTGACATACACCTCAAAAATTTTGGCATTTGCCGCGCAATCTAGAGAATACAGAGAAGCGTTTTTTTGATATCTAGCCATCCGACATTGCGTGTACGTAGCGTAGCGTAAATGTATATTAGGATTAGGAGCGTGAATGTTTGATGCGTGAAAATCCAGACGAGTGCATACTTGCACATTATATCTATGTCGGCTTCACATTAACGTCCGACAGAGTCTTGAACGCCTCCTTGTAAGCATCGAGCAGCGCCTTGACCCGTGCCCGTTCCGCAACCAGACCCTCATCTTCGTGGAGCATCTCCTGGAACAGCTCCGGTTTGTACAGCGACGCAACGAGGCGGTTCTGCACATGGTAGGACGTGTGGTTGACGAGCAAGTGCATAATTGCCTTGGGAACGAGGTCTTGGATGCTTTGGCGGACGATACCAAAGTACGATGCGATGAGTGAGCGGATGAGCGACGTCTCCATCTCTTCCCGGAGTGTGAGGTTGTTCCCATCTGCAGGAATCTATATTGTGTCGTGAGAATAATCCGACAAAACACAAAGGAATTGGCTCACAGCTTCGATATGTTTTCCGAGACTCTTCATGTCGTACGCGGCGTTGCTTCCATCGCGCTGCGTCGTCAATCCAGATGCAATCGCCATCGTGGTGGCGCCCTCGGCTGCAGAGACATCGCGTCCAACAGGTACGATGCTGCTCATCCCACCGGCACTCGACCTTATCTGGTGCCCAAGATGCTCCGTCACACTCGACCCTGCAATCGGCCCCGGCCCAGCCTGCCCGAAAAAGTAATTCAAAAACGTCTCCCGGGCGGACGGCGGCGACCCGCGGTGCGTCTGCGCCATGGCGGAATGCGGTCGCTGCGGATTCGGGATCTTTCTTGACGTGGGCCCAGTGACCAGGGTAGGAGTGGATCCGGTCGACGTCCGTGCACGGTCATGTATTGTGGCGGACACCGAGCGGTCGTTGCTACGAGGGGAAAATGCCATTGGGGAGGCCATTTTCGTCGGACGAGTCTGCGTCCTCGTCGGTCCCAGTGCCGTTGGTCGGCTCGGTAGATGCAGGCTGGGAAAAAGTAAATGACAAGAAAGGAGTTGGTGACCAGGGACTTACTCGTAAAGGCGCCTGCCGAGCCGGAGGAGAGCTGGCCTGCTGTGCAGCGACAGCAGATCCAGAGATGAAGGCGGGGTGGTTGGTGTTAATATACGCCGCCTGTATTGCGATCAAGCTCTGCGCGTACTCGGACGTAGGACCTAATCGCTCCCGTAATAGCTCGGAAACGACTTCGATGAGTTTTGCATGCAAGCCAGGGAACCGTTGCAACTCCTGCAGAACCATCATTAACTTCTGAAGAAAGCGATGAGATGAATATACCCACCGTGCTCGTGCAGTTATGGCAGATCTTGACAAGTTCCTCGTACACGAGTTCCACGCAGCGCAAACTAGGCGGTTCCAGCAGCTTGATCTGCGGTTTTACTAGGAGATCGAAAGCGATTTCAGGGACGAAGAGGCTGGGGCGCGGCCCCGTAGAGTTGCGGATTGCAGTCCGGATATCCTGGTTGTCCAGGTTGGCCGTGGAGTCGATTGAGTCGAGCGCCTGGCCGAATACGTCGTGGAAAATATAATATATCCTGGCGCCGCCGGAGAGCTCTTTTGTTGAAACATCGACCTTTGTTCCCTCGATCGAGGCAACAAAGTCGCGCGCAAACTGGGTCATTAACCGCAGAATGAGAGCTCCTTGCTGTAACGACCATAAGTCTACCGCAAGCGAAATTGGGGAACACGAACCTGATTTTGATCTCCAAAGCTTTCTGAATCCCCGAAAGAGTTGAGCTCCTGCTGAGCTTGACCCATCAAGGTATTCAGCCGCGCCTTCATATCCGGAAGTTTGTCCCGAATGTGGTTCATAAGAACCTGTAAAGGATAAATGAAGATCCCGAGGGCCAAACGCGAATCGCACCTGGTTCAAGGTTTTCGCCAGATATTTTGTCCCGTTCTTGTGGGCGATATTTCGATATGCGGGGTGGTTTTTGAAGAATTCCGTTTCACTGTTCAACGCGGCCTCCATGCTCTTCTCCCCCGTTAATATCTTGCTGGCTGCGATTTACAACACCGATGAAGCCAAGCTTAAGCGGATAGACGCGGCCTGTTAAAATATCCAAGGCGTTGGTCCCGGCGTCCATCAAGTCCAGCTTCGTCAGAACGCCAATCGTCCGCCGCCCCTGGGGGTCAACTTGGCGCGCGAGCTTGAGGGACTCGGAATTGGCCAGGTCAACATTGGCCGGTGATACGGAGAGAATCACGCTGCGGACCGACGCGTTAGCAGATTGCGCCACAGCGAGAAATGAGTGGCGCGCACCTGTTCGGTTTGGTAATATAATCCAACACCAAGTTGCGGATTTGCCGTTCAATGTCACTGGGTTGATCTCCAACCGGAATCTTTCAACGCCGCTGTAAGTATTTCGAATGAAGGAGTTACGCGTGAAGGCGCACTTTGGTCAAGCCAGGCAAATCAACGAGCGTCAAGTCCAGCACGTCTGGGCTGTAAATTCGGAGCGATATAGGCAGCTTGCTAACGCCCTTGTTTTGCCCCGCCACTCGGAAAGTCTCCTGCTCGATCTCCTTGCGAATGTCTTGAAAGTCAGTGAACTTTTTGTCGATGTGCAAGAATTGCGCCCATTCCCGAAATGTTGGGCTGCTGGGAGACGGGTCGCTGGACTCGGGTGTGTGTATCAACTGGAGGACAAGGGGTCGGCGCGTAACGATGCCTTGACCGCGGGGAAGAAAGTCCCGTCCAACGATGCTATTCTTTGTGAGCAAGTCGACGCCTGGAGGTCTTGAGGACTCACGTCTCGAGAACACTAGACTTTCCTGCTGATTGACTACCCACCTGGCAACACGTTAGTGCTTTGAAAGTTTTCCCCCACGCCGACGTACAACTACAAGTTGGGGCATGTCCAGCTCCCCCCCTGCGAGAAAACGGTTTGATGCTGCTCCACGACATAAAGTGGCTATAGGCGCACCCAAATTATTGAAGGTATCCTGGAGCTTGTTCACGAGTTTTATGAGGTCCGTGTCCATTGTGCTGCGCGTGCGTTGTGCGCAAGAGAATGTAGTAGAGGAGCAAGAGTTGCCGCGAATAAAACGCGTAAAATTTGACTGCGAAGTTAGGTGCGACGCGTTGTCACGGCAAGGCGCCAAAGCGGCTCAATTTGCGCTTGTTACTCTACATAGTTTCAGCATTTTGATTCCGAGCCTCCACGCACTTGCGGCAGCAACTTTAGAATATTATCTCTACGTTGACAAGTACACCATGTAACGGATCCCAATTACATCGAGTTCAAGAATCGTAGCAAATCCTCGCGATTAGCATCTCGCTCCTCATCGCCCTTTTCCTTTTTGACCTTAAGTTTGATCTTTGGACGAGGTAAGCATTCGTGTGGCACCAAAGAGCAAGCGTTTACCTTTTTCCCGGTCAATACGCTTCTTCTCTCCTCCTTCTCCTTGGATCGCTCTCGCTCCTTTCTCCGCTTTCGTCGCTTTCTGTCCTCTTCTTCCTCATCGTCGTCTTCCTTGTCCCGACTCCGTCGTTTACTGTTTTTGCGGCCTCGAGTGGAGCCCTCGTCGTCCTCGTCCTCGTCGCGGCTCTTCCTTTTGCTCTTCCGGTCGCGTGTCGACGAGTAGGCGTCATAGTCTTTGTCGCGAGTATAGTGCCCGTCTCTGTCCTATTAGTCGAAGAAATTCATTATGATTTGCATGACAGCGCCTTTCGAGGTCAGAACCTGTTACTGATGAAGTTGAGGACAAACGTACCACATCGTCAGAGCGGCGGGGGTCTCGTTCTCGAGGGGGACTCGGGCTCGGTGAACGTCTGTGATGCCGCTGCAAATAGCACAAGGTTCATGACATCAATGAAATAACAAACAAGCCACTGACAGATTCGTAGTCGTCTTTCTTTCTGCGCGGGCTAGGGCTCCGTCTTCGTTTGTCCTGCCAATAATAGAATTCGACAAAGTGACAGACTCCAAGCTTTGACATACTGAATGCCTCCCCTCGGGCTCTACACTCGAATCTCTTCGAGCGCGTCCAACCTAGGGTGGAAGTGTAACCGAGACGCAGCGGAGTGAGATGAGACTAACGTCCGGGCGATCCAAGGACCGGTCTCGTTCATGTCTGCGCGCCTCGGAGTAATGAGAGTTATGAGACCGGGATGCAGAGTCGTGGTGTCGGGAGGAGCGACCACTACCGCGGTAATGCGAGTCTCCATCATTGGAATATTTGTCGTGAACCGATGGGGACCGCTCTGTTATTTGCCGTCGAAGCCATAGTGTATATCGAGTTGGACAAAAAATGGGATGTCAGAAGGAAAGACAGAGGTGAGTCTCATTGTGTTTTTTCTCGTGGTGAGGGTGTCTCACCGACTCGAGGTTTTGGCTGGTTCCCCTTGTCGGTTTGGTCCCACCTCGACGAGTAACTCATTGCAGATGGTGGTTCGGAAAGGTGAATGAAGACGTCTTTCAAATTAGAATTCTTGTAGCCAGGGTCAGCAGCCCATGACCCTCATGTATGGTTGGATAGAGACTCAAACATGTCTCGACTAGTATATCGGTTGAGTACACGCGCCTGTCATGTGTCAATGATCGCGCGAAAGCTGGGTTCGACTCCCAGGTCGAGAGTTCAAATTTTTATTTGCTCTTTTTTTTTCTTTCTTTCCAGTTTGGTTGCAAGTTTTCTCGCTTTCATACACATCTGCCACATTTCTTGGATATTTTGTGTGTGCATGTTACGTAGCGGATGGCGACGTTCAGCAATCCGGATCCAAACCCAAATTTCAAGCAATAATCATAATTGGCGCTGGCTACGAGTTCAACAAGACTCCTAATTTCCACGCGAGAAATACGCGAATAGGAACCAGGAGTAAAGGAGCAGTGAGAATGGAAAGGCAGCGATCACTCGTAGAACTGATCGAGAAGTAAATACACAAGCTTTGCTTCCTCCTTACATGTTCTTGAATGGACGATCCATGGGCCAATGCTTGGGGCGAGCCCGCAACAACGAGCAAGCTGCCCCCGGCGCGAGCATTTCCTGCTGCCCACTCCGGAGACGACGAAGAAGACATTACAATTCCCTCTTGGGAAGCAGCTCAGCCGTCCTGGTCAGACGATAATAATTCCAACTATCTCTGGGGTACTCGTTCGCCTGCACTCGACAAGTTCCCCTCGTGGCAGTCTCCATATGACGATCTTCCATTGGGCAAGTCTTCGACGTCGCTTCCGGAGACTGCGGAGGGTCCTTCCGATGAGGAGGAAGACGAAGAAGAACCTGAGCTGGAACCCGAATCCGAACCTTCACCTGAACCCGGATCTGAAGCTGAACCTGCGCTTGAATCTGCGCCACAGTCTCCCGTAGAACACACATTCGAGCCACCGGTTGCATCCCCAGTACTTCCTCCAAGTGCACCGTTTCCACCGAATTCCCCGCCAGGCAGTCCCGATGCATTCGGCACCTTTGAGACTGGTCTGGGCGATCTCCCAGCGGCTTCTGACCCATGGGCACCGTCTCATGGCGCCTTGGTCGCTGATTCGGCAGACTCTGCATGGGGTGCAGCCTGGGAAGCTCCCGAGGTTGAGGAACAAGCGGACGAAAGTCCGGCTGTCGTAGATGAATGGGAGGCCGCGAAGCAGCAAAAGGCTCTGCAGGATAAGCATGTCGTGCGTCTATTTATTCATTCAACCAATATGCCGCCCGACTGATTGCCCGTGCAGCCACCAGAGTTACTTGCATCCCTACTCCTCCAATTCACTGAATTCGCAAATGACCTCTACTCGCCCCAACCGACGACAAATCTGGACCCAGACGACTACCGAGCCAGCCGTTACAAGGGCCTGCAAGGAATTGACACCCTGTACGTGTGGTAATTCCCCCCAAACTACCAGGAAAGCTGACCGAACTTCCAGTAACCCCACCATAATGCGTCTCCTTCCTACAGATCTCACACTCCCTCCACCACGCCCTTTCCAAAAATCTGTTACTGCCAAGCACACCACAGATGCCCTGCGCCTTTCACGAAACGCCGCATTTGTGCGCTTCAGTCCGCTCAGCCATTACAGCGCGACGAAAGGCTCAACGGCATGGGAAGCATCCGTTAAAAGTCGGCCCGAGGCTGTGGCGGAACCAGATTTGTTGCCGCCAGGCTGGCGCATCCTTGAGACAAAGAAGGAAGCCCCAGTGGCGGAGAAGAAGAAAACAGGCCATGGTGGGCTACTTTCGTTCTTCGGCCGTCGCTCAGGGACGCCGCCTATCGTTTCTGGCGCCGATGGTGCAGCACCGCGCTCGGCCTCGCCTGCGTCTATGTCTTCCCCGCGCGCGAGTCAGGATAGCATCGTCAAGTCTCCCACTTCATCTACCAAGTCGCCGACCACCACTTCTGCTGTTACCTCCGCTGCTCCCTCCGCCGTAGTGAGTCCTACAGCGTCGATTAGTGCTACTTCCCCCCACCACCGTCTGTGGTCTCCGTGGTATCGCAACCGGACACAAGCCCAAGCGTGGAGCCTGAGCCGGTCACCCCAAACTCTGCACCCTCCGCCGTCTCGCGCTTCCTTGGACGCTTCCGCAAGGCGCCGGCCGCCGGGGGACGACAGAGTCTCGCGCTATCCGAGGGCGACTTTGACTTCCTCAACGATATTGACGGCGCCCCTGCTGCGGGACCGAGCTCTAGCTCGGACTTCGCCATCAGCGGTGCCCTGCTCGACGAACCTGTTACGCTGCCCGCGAAACTTGCGCCGCCACCCGCAGCACCGCGTGTTCCCACACAGGGACGCTCCGAGGCTCAGCTCGCTAACGGCCAAGGACGGCCTTCCAATGACCGTGATGTCGATGACCTGGCGATCTTCGGGACATTTACGCCGCTTCCAACTACAAAACCTGTGCCTCCTTTATCTGCGAAACCCTTCGCCCCCCCACTCGCTCCGAGTACCTCGACGCCTACACAGACAGCAACACCGCTGCCTACTACTATGTCGCCTGTCGATTCAGATGTTGATTTCTCAGCATGGGGCTTTGACGACGAAGAGAAGAGCGGCGGGATGGCGAGGACAAATTCGGAGCCTATGGCTGCTGCACGACCGCCACCGAGGCAGCAGACATTCAACACGAGGGCTGCGACGAACGCCCGGGGTACAGTACCCCCGCCACGGCGGGTGACCGCCATCATGTCCTCTGGGCCGTCCAAGCCTCCAGCGACCGTACCCAAACTGGATGGGTCGTTTGGTTTTCCGCCCCCTCCACGAACACAAACACAGGCTGTCGCCCCAATTTTGGCTCCGCCACCTGGGACAAAGGCCCCAGTCAAAGCATCAAAGTTGTTGGATGACGACGACGACTTCTCCGACTTCTCCACCCCCGCGAAAATGGCCCCCGTCTCGTCCGCCAACGCTTTCTACGACACTAGCCTGACATCTTCCACCTCGTCCGACCGCGGGCTTTTCTCATCGACGTCCTCGGCAGCGTCTGTCCCTGAGAGTCTCTTCGACGACTTTGACGATTTCATGCAGGCATCCCCACACGAGCCCGCGACCCTCCGCACGCCCTCCCCACCTCGCCCACCCGCCAAGTCCCCGCGCATCGCGCCGCCCGCATCGCTATCACTCAACGCCGTGAGCCCGCCGCCTCCACAGGACAATGACGACACGCCACTCGCGCTCACGCGGTCGTCGCTCCAGCGGGAGCGCGCGGCGAATCACCAGCGCACGCTCAGCCTCGTCGAAAACGCCGCGGCGAGCTCGGGCATCCGCTGGCCCGCGCCCGAGTCCCCGCTCCCTGAGGTGCTCCCCCCCTCCGCCCAACGCATCGGATCCGTTTGGGTTCAATAGCATGTCGACGATGCAGTCGCAGCAGGCGGCGTTCATGCAGAACGCGCCGCCACCGGCACTGAAGGCGTCGTTTCCAACCCCACCTGTGCATGCATTGTCGCCGCCATTGCTATCTCCGCCCGCGCAGCCGCCAAAAGGCGCCCACGCCGATGCCGATAGGATACTTCCCGCCTCCGCCGGGCTCCACTCCCTATGCGTGCGTTCTCACCGCCTGTGGCGCCCGCACCTGCAGCGGCGCCGATTCCGCTTTTCCCGCCTCCTCCAGGTGCGGCGGCGCCGATGCGTACCTTTTCGCCGCCTGTGCCGTCCCAGACGCCCACGCTGCCGCCCCCGCGGCAAAATGGTATGATGCGCACGTTCTCACCGCCAACTGTGGTGCCAACGCCACCGCCGATAACCGCTGGGTCGGGCAAGTCGTCGGGTGGCCTCTCAGCACAGGACCTGTCGTTCTTCGAGGGGTTGTAGTCTCCACAAGTAATTAATGTGCATACTAGTGTTGATATTCAATGTAATGAACGTTGCTATGAATCATGATAATTGTTTAAAATGTTCCTCAAGATGTTCAGACGAAATCCAGCAACATGCAGCATAGTTGAACATGGTCGGCATACATGCGGTAAGTACAACGAAACCCAAAAACGAAAATTGAGTCTACTCCTCTTCCTCGTCTTCGTTTTGGCTGGAGAGGAGATGTAAGTGAAAAAAAAAAACAAAGTAGCACGAAAACATACACGGCATTGTAACGGAGCTGGTAAACGTCCTTGGACGGAGCAACGACGCGGACCCAGTCGCGGATCGAGTGCTTTTTGAGGAACTTCTTCGTCAGGTACTTGAGGTAGCGCTTGGAGAAGTGGATCGACGTCGTTACGGTCAGTTTTGAGCCGGCGTCTGGGACCAAATCAATTTCTTTATAGAAAAAAAATCAAGACAATGGTACGCACTGTCGCGGACAATTTTGACATTGTCACCGAGCTGGCCTGCCTTGCCCTCTACCTTGATTCGGTCATGGAGGAATTTTTCAAAGTCTGCGCCGTCGAAGATGCCGTCTGCGGCGGGTTTTGAGTAGTCAATGACAAACTTGTGCTTGGAGACGGTCTTGGTGGGGGCGGCTTTGGGCTGAGAAGGAGAAAGAGAAAATAATAAGCCTACTGAGAAGAGAACTCAGCAAAGCATTTGTACGGACCATCGTGGCAGCTGGAAAGAAAAGTCAGTGAACAATTTGCGCAAGGTGTGGCAGTGCAACTATGCAGCCAGTCACATGATCTCCATCGCAGTCCACATTCGGCAACACTAACTTTTTCCTCCAGCGTTCATTATGAGTTCCAAGCTTTCAGTGTCTAGCGTGCGCACGTCCATTCGCGGACTCCTGGCTGATGCCACTGGCGAGAAGAAACGCAACTTCGTCGAGACTATTGAGCTCCAGATTGGTCTCAAGAACTACGACCCCCAGCGCGACAAGCGTTTCTCGGGAACCGTCAAGTAATCCTTTTTTCCCCCCTCTTTTTTGAAAAAAAGGAATGCCTTCTCATCTTAATACAGGCTCCCTAATGTCCCCCGTCCCCGCATGTCCATCTGCATTCTTGCGGACGCCGCCGACATCGATCGCGCAAAACAGATCTCGCTCGAGTATATGAGCGTCGACGATCTCAAAAAGTCTGCTGGCTCATTGACTTGGTTTCTCTCAATGTCCTGACATATGCCCGCAGACTTAACAAGAACAAGAAGCTCGTCAAGAAGCTCGCCAAAAAGTACGACGCCTTCTTGGCGTCTGAGGCCCTCATCAAGCAGATTCCCCGTCTCCTTGGTCCCGGTCTCTCCAAGGGTTCGTCCTCGCCGTCTTAGTTATTTCAGCTGCTCATGTCATTCTAGCCGGCAAGTTCCCCACCCCGATCTCGCACTCCGAGGACCTCACCAACAAGATCACTGAGGTGCGCTCCACCATCAAGTTCCAGCTCAAGAAGGTTCGTCTAGCCAATATTCCATCCCTTCGTATTCTAATTCGACCTCAGGTCCTGTGTCTCGGTGTCGCCGTTGGCCACGTCCAGATGACTGAGGACGCCGTCCTCGGAAACGTCATGCTTTGTGAGGCTCATCTTTCGTTTCTTCAAGCACACGGCTAACGTATCTCGTCCCCGCAGCGATCAACTTCCTCGTCTCTCTCCTCAAGAAGAACTGGCAGAACGTCAAGAGCTTGCACATCAAGACCACGATGGGCAAGCCCGTCCGCCTGTTCTAATTGTTTGGTAGAGTGCGGAGAAGGATACGAGCTGGAGACCCTTGCACGCTGCGCACGCTATACCAACGGCCGTCTTGTGGGCGGTTCGGACTGGGAGCTGGGGTGGAAAGTTTGTCGCGTATATGAGTCTACGAAAATATGACATGATTATTGTCCACACATTTGGGTGATCTTGAGCGCTTGAACATTTCTGAGTTTGTTCTCAGTTGTTGGAATTCGGGACCAAAAAATTTGGAATCATCATCCTCATCCTGTGATAGTTTTCCAAACAGCAGGGAAACAGTTACTATTGTACAAAGTGCAACAAGGTACTAACGATGGGATGGGATGAGTGGGTGAGATGTGCGATTGAGGTTTGTATGTATGTGAAATGGGATGGGGATGCAGGTAAAAATATGTAAAACAAAAAAAAAAGCAAGCAGGAACCGTATCATTATGCATGGAATGGGCATTTGCTTGTGCGAACGCATTGAGGAAACACCGCTGGAAACCGCACCCTACCGCGGCGCGTCACATACCGCGCACTTATCCTTCACCTCCGGGCCATTCGACAACATACAAGTCCCACACGTCCACGCCCCCTCGCTCGCGCCCTTCGGCTTCGCGGCTCCCGCAGCACCCCAGTCAAACCCCTTGACCGCTGGCGCCGCTTTCGGCGCAGCCGGTCGTGGCGCTTCACAAACCGCGCACTTATCTTTCACCTCCGGCCCATTTGACAGCATGCACGTCCCGCATGTCCACGCCCCCTCGCTCGGGCCCTTCAGCTTTGCGCCCCCCGCAGCGCCCCAGTCAAAACCTTTCACTGCTGGCGCCGCCTTCGGCGCATCTGGTCTCGGCGCTTCACAAACCGCGCACTTGTCCTTCACCTCCGGCCCATTTGACAGCATGCACGTCCCGCACGTCCACGAGCCCGACGCGCCAGCGGCGGGAGGTTTGGCTACACCTGCGGCACCCCAGTTGAATCCCTGCACCGGCGCTTTCTCGGTCGCCTTCGCTTTCCCCTTGTCCAAAGCCGACGCCGGCGGGGCGGTAAAGTCAAACACCGGCAGCGCGCTCTTGTCAAGGCGGCGCGCCGCGTCGCGGGCCTTGACGTGTGCAGCAGACGAGTCCGGCGTGTTGGTCAGGACAGTGAATACATATGAAGGCAGCGCGGAGGACGCAACCGCGCGTGCGGCACTCTTGGGGTCTTTTGAACTCGAGGCGGTCGACGGGCCGGGAGCAGGAGCAGCAGTAGTCGACGGTGGAACCCACGGCTGGAGCACAACCTTCGGTGGGGGCGGCGGGTCCATGGGGAAGAGCGCCTTCTTCTCCGCAGGCTTGTCTGCGGCGGGGGGTGGCGTTGGTGGGGGCTGGAACGAGTAGCGCAGCTTCGACGGCTCCTTGGGCGCACTCGCAAGCGGCTTAGGACCGACCCGGAACTCGAATGCGGCGCTGGGAGCAGCGTTGGTCGTGCTCGCGCCGTTCGTTGTGGGGAATGAGGGAGCACTTCCGTTTGCGGCGCTGAAACCGTTGGTAGTCGCAGTGTTGTTGCCGAAAATTGACGGCGCCGACGGCGCGGCGGGGAACAGAGATATCTGCGGTGGCGCGGGCACTTGCACCGTGTCTTTCTCGACGTTTCTTCTCATTTGTGGCGGAGTCCTTCACGCCATTCACGGTGGGGACTCCGTTCGGTCGTGTGCGCTTCGTCGCCGGCGCTCCCGCATCGCGCTCCTCCCGGTCCTTCTCCTCCGCGTCTTCCTCCACCTCAATATGCTGCGGCTCGAGGCGCGGACTGCGGCGCGGGGACGGAAGCGAGGGCGGCACGAGGGTGTTCGCGCTCGAGGTGAGGTTTGCCGGTGGCCGAGAGCGTTTGCTGCCCTTGGGCAGAGTCGCCTCGATGATTGCTTGAGGGGTCGCAACCTCCTTCTCTTTCGCCTTCTCTTTCTTCTCCTGTTCCTCCTTCTCCTTCGCTTGCTTCTCCTTTTCTGCTTCTCTGGGAGCGGGCCGCCCCGTCGCGCGCGTGCGTTTGCGGCTGCCGGGCTCCGGGGGATGCGTATTCGTCACACGGATACTAACGGGGCTCGCACTCTGGTAGGGATTACGCACATCTGCGCTGCGCTTGGGCAATTCCGCGTCCACGTCGCGGATGAGCGCACTAAGCAAGGACGCAGCTTTGGTCGGCGGCTGCGCGGGAGACGAGTTCCCCGAGGAGATGGATGACGCAGGGGAGCCGCCCCACGCTTGGCGAAGCGGGGACGGATTTGCAGGTAGTGTCTTCTTGAGCATTGTGTTCGGAGTGATTGGGGGGAAGGATGGGCCCGCGACTGGGGACGAGGTCGGGGTGGTGGTCTGTGGGAAGGGGAAATGATGGGAGGTGGCGACGCGGTTCGGAGACGGGTCCGGAGCAGCAGAGCGCGGCACAGGAGGCGGTGTGGTGGCGGCAGGGGTCTCCAGTCGCCGGCGCTTTGGCGACGCGTCTTCGGTAGACTTCGAAGGCGAGTCTTGGAACACGAGACGTGGAGACGAAGCCCGCGAGGACGCGCCAAACGCCGGGGAGGCATAACGGTTTTTCGAGGGCCGTGCAGAACCGGCGCCAGTCCACCGATAGCTGCCATTGGGGTTCTTGGTCAGCGTCTTGCGAGGGGAGGAGCCAGACGCCGGTGTGCCTGGGGTGGCACCGAGATGGAAAACATCACTTCCTGGAGAGTTGTCACGCGCAGGTGTCGAGGGTCTGCTTGAAGAGAAGCGGAATGGTTCTGGTTTTTCAGCTGGTCAAAAAATATCAGTATATTGCGCCGAAAATATGGAGGCAAACGAACCCGGAGAGCTTTTGTTAATGAGAGAGATGAGGCCTTCTGCCTCGAGCGCGGAGATAGTGAGGCCGCGGCGTTGTTCAAGAAAATCCGCCACGGTCCGGAGATTCTTCTCCGGGGAAGATGAGTCGGGCAGCAGGCATGGCACTGGTGAGGACTGCATTGGAGGTGCGGTTACATATTATGGGCCATCTGGAATGCGATTTATATTGCGAAACGAGCCAAAGCAGCGGCCAAAGCGCACCTGGCGCCCACGCGCGGAGAGAGACTCTGGCGGACTGTCGTCTTCGCTGACAGCAGCGAAACTGGGCTCGTCGTCTTCATCGTCATCGTCGACTTCAATGGGAGCCGGCGAGGGAGAGGCAAGACGCAGAGGATTGAGAAAACTTAGAAGACCAGTAGCGATCGCCCAGGGCTGTGAAGCAGCTCAGTTAGACTTGCAAAAAACGCGGAAAAAAAGGGCAAGCGCACAGATTTCTTCGCAGGAGCCTGCCTGGGACGTGAATAGGGCAGCGAGGCCGCAGAACGCGCAGAAGAGCGCCGGGGGCGCGAGCGAATGACACCGCTCATGGTGGCAGAGAAAAGTACAAGGCGTGCGGCACGTCACGTGTTGGACACAGCCACCTGTAAAGCGCCAGCCTGAGCCATTGTGCTCGATATTCCTCATGCCGAAACCCGAGTATCCGCTCATCGACAGCGACCCCCATGCCTCGCGGGTAATACGGTATATGCGCCCTAGCGACTATGCGACCTGGGCAGGCTATACAGCCGGTGCCCCGGCTGCGCTCTGGGCTTGGGGTGGGTGCCAGTATAGCTCTCTGGCCCTGAATCCAACCGGTTCTCGTTTACAGAAAAGATGGACCGCACGGGATTCCGTATGCGTCCCGTCTACTACGTCGGTGGTTGGCTTGGATTCGCCGCAGGCTTCCTCATCGCGTATTCGCGGTCCAGCAGTCCGTCTCACATTGTATGTATTATGTGCACGGGCTGATTCTTTTTGGCTTATAGTGCGGTTCTGGGGCTGGACGGAAAATGCACGGGAAGAAGCACGAGACCTTGAGGAGCTCACACAGCGCGCGCGCGAGGGCAAACCGCTCTACGGCGAGTCCTCTCAGCCTATGTGGGTGCAGGCAGCCGCGCACCGCAACTCCCAGTACTCTCAGCTCAAATTCTGTGCGTCCATCCCGCACGACCTGGTCAACATATTTATTGATTCGTCACAGCGCTCTTCCCCATGCTCAATCTCGTCAACCACCCATTCCATGGCACGGACCCCGCAAAGTATGGTGTGCAGGCCGAGCCTGCGGTTCTTGAGAGCCAGGAGGGGCTGCGCCCCGGCGAGATGCTCCGGCGCAAGCTCAATGACGCCGCCAAGCCCGAATCGTCAAAAGACGCGTAGAAAAGTTGCCATTGAATTGTACCTGAAAATTCATAATACTGTTTCTTTTCCCTCAGTGTGCCCATCTCGGAACCTCTGCCGCCGTGCGTTAAATTTTATTCTCTTCTTCCCGACCAAGTACTACTGCCCATGTCACTTCTACAGTAGCCAGCTTTTCATCGTCTTACAACCAGAACTCTCAGCGTCCCTCCATCGCCAGGCGTTTTGCAGTCTTGACCGATCTTGTGGTCCCATCATCTCTTGTCCCTCATCGTGCAGACTTTTTGTGCGGCAGATCCTGGTGCTGGTGCGGGGTTGTTCGCGCAGTTTATGAGGAAATGGACGAGTCCGTCGGCCATTCCTGGGCTTGAAACTTCCCAGCGATCTGTCTCTTCTCTCCTGAGGTTGTTTTGCTTTGGTTTCAGCGAATACCCAACCAGCCCTCTGAGTCATTAACGAAAACTCTAAACGCTCTGTTTGCCTCAGATTAAGCGATGGCAGGACGGCGTACAAGCCTATTGTGGATGCAAGCCTGCCGACCACGTCCTGATTTTACTGGAGTACCCCACTACGGATACCGGGACTAGACTTGCGACCTAGTGAGAAAACTCGTGGTCCCAAGTCCACGGTGCTTTGCAATCCAGGACGCGGATTATCTCTACTTGTGTCAGTTGCGCAAGCTTTCTTTTTGACGGAGTGCTGGTCAAGCGCTGATCGCAATTGAATCAGCAAAGAATATTCAAACTCCTTCCGCGCCGCCGCCCTTTGCCAGATTGCGCGGTGAGTGGAGGGCGAAATCCCGTTAGAACACGGGTAAATTCCCTTTCGCTCGCGTAAACGTGCCGTTGAGAATAATAGAGGGCCTGGTCACCGGTCAGCGCGAAATGGGACCCGACTCCGGCGGTGTTGATCCATGCCAAAGTCACCATTTGTTCCGGGAAGTCGGGAGCTCTACTCGGATACTTCATTTCCTCGGAGACTTCGCGCATTGCCTCTGCTGTTTTTGTATTCCATGAACCGCCTTCCCTTTTCGAAACCATGACGATGATTGGATTTTAGGTGGTCATTCGGAGTACGTGGGACGCCGCACAGCGATACCCCCAAGCGACATTACTCTTGTTGTTTTTGGAATCACCACATGGCACGTTTCATTCTTGCATGGTCCGGGAGAGGATAAGGCAGGATAAGGTATTGTTCACTATGCTGTGGCCAAGGATTTTGGGCGCGAATCCACGCATCTGCAGACTTGCAAAGTAGACAAGAGTTGTAAAAAATTCGCGCCGAGTTCCGGTCCGCGAGAGGAACGCAATCGCGCAACGAGAGGCGCGTCGGGTCGAACAATGAAGTGTCACAGTGTGACGCGTGACATTTTCGAATCTTATTGTCTTTCTTACCGCATTCGAGCACAAAGAATAGCCATTGTTCGTGTCAAAAGGTTCTAAAGGGAGTGTAAAAATGCAGTTTTATTCTTTCTCGACCGCCCTTTACGAAGTCTCTACGACGTCGCCGGTCGACCATGACCTCTCCCAGCTGGAACGCAGCTCCCCCAACTTACGACGCTCACTCTATCGACTCGACCCAACTTAGACCCTATCTCCAGCTCCCTCACTTACTTTCTCTTACCTGGCTTGCCTACCCCATTCTTTCTCTCATTTTCATCGCCTTCCGTCTTCAACTCTCGCTTGCTTCGTCCCAAGATGCGGTTGCGAGCGCAAAGAACGACTTTCTCGCCAGCTGCCAGGCAGCAGAGAAGGCTGCTACTGCCGCCGCGAGCATGCCGCGTTACATGGCGATCGCCACTAATGAACAATTCGCCAACGCCGTTAACGATTCCATGAATGCCGCACGAGAGGCATTGATTCTCGCCTTGACCATCATGGAGGCTATTATCAATTTCATCGTGGACACCTACCGCTCCACGTTCCTCTGTTTCCTTGAACTCGTCATCCAAGGCGGCCTTGCTATTCTCATCGGCGCTGTACAAGTCGTGCGTTTTCTGTTTTCTTTGCCTTTGTTCAAGATGCTCGACTGACGGCATCACGCATAGCTGAATGAAGTTATAGAGACAGCCGCGAGCGGCATTCGTACTGCTATCCAGGATAGTGTCGGCGCCGCAAACAGCGCACTTTCGGCAGTGGCCAGCGTTGCTTCGAAGTTCGGGATTTCCGTGCCTACGCTCTCGGTCCCCGACCTGACATCCTTGGAGAATGTTACGCTCCCGCAGTCGTTCACCGACTCTATCACGGCTCTCAACAACAGTCTTCCCACCTTCAACGAGTTCAAGCAAATAATTGATCAATTGTATGTGGCCCTCTATCTTTTGTATTTCGCTCATACTAACCGTATGGTTAATAGCATTGACACTCCCTTCGAAGCGCTGAAGGCGGACATCAACGATACATTCGTTGGTCTCTCCTTCAACTCTTCTATCCTCGCGGTTCCCGAGCAGAACACACTGTCGTTTTGCACCGATCTTGACACTTCCTTCATCGACGACCTTGGCCATGACATTGTGAAGATTGCCAAAATCGGCATCCTCATCATAATCCTCCTCGTCCTCGTCCTCATCGGCCTGAACTGTGCCCTGGAGTGGTATAAGTGGAGGTGCCAGCAGCGCCACCTCGAGTATACGCGTCAGGCATGGCTTACCGACCCCACGCTGTATCATCAGCACACATCGAGCGGGACCCCGAACGTCACGCTGACGGACCACAACATGCTGATGCTCCAAGCCAACGGCGCCCACCCGCTCCTGACACGCATCGCCAACACTCTGTCCGCGAAGTTGCGGCTCTCCCCTTCGAAGCACATCAACCTCCAGTGGTTCCTGCACTATATCTTCCATCCCCCGGCCATGGCGTGCTTCCTCATCGGCTTCTTCGGGCTTCTCTCCGTCGAGCTCCAGCTGCTTGCCATGCGTCCTCTGGTGGACAAGTTCTCAGCACAAGCTCAGGACACCACCTCGGACTTCAGCAACACGATCGCCACGAGCATAAACGCGAGCATGTTCAACCAGAGCGCCGCATACGCGTCCTCCGTCAATGCGCACGTCGATTCGATCCAGAGCACCATCAACGACGGGCTCTTTGGATGGGTTAATAGCACGACGACGACGCTCAACACCACGATCGAGAATTTCTACGAGGATATCCAGAACGCAGTGAATTCGGTGTTCAACGGCACGATTTTGGATGCACCAATCCAGGATTTCATCAAGTGCATCATCGGGACCAAGGTTGATGCCATCGAGGAAGCGTTGACTTTCTTGCACGACAACCTCAATATCAATATCCCGCGCGTGAACGACACCATCCTTGTCCTTTCGCCGGAGTCGGTGAACGAGGCGACGCAGCCCATTGCTGCGGCCGCCGTCGGGGACCAGAACGGCGATGGCGGACTTGTCGCCAAGTTGGTCAACAGCTACGCGGCCAGCCTGCGCAAGGAGCGCCTGATGTTTGGCATATTCATGGCTTTGTGGGGCGTCGTGGTGTTGATGGGCTTGTCTGTTATCCTCTGGCATTCGTACGGCCGTCAATTCGTCGAGAGACGGCGCCGGCGCAAGTGGGAGAAGGAGCAGCGATCGTTGCCCATCGCGGAGGAAAAGGGATTCGGTTCCGGTCTCAATGTCACCAACACCCCTTCGGACCTCCCAACCTTTACGCCGCTGCCTTCCCCCAAGCTCGGAGGGTCGTTCAATCCCTTCGCGTTCGGGCGGTCGGTTTCACCCAAGCCAAAGAATTCAGACGCCGCTGGTTCGACTAGCAGCCTGCAGCAATCCAACAACCGGAGCTGGGACTCGTTCTTCGATAAGTCCAGTCGGACGAACATCAGCACGAAGGAGATCAGTAAGCCCATGAAGCTCATCTCGTTCGGACAACGCGGACGCGAGGTCTTTGTTGGTGATCGCAGGGCGCCCTCCCCTCCCCTTGAGCAGTCGATGGCTGATCCCGCAGAGCGCCGGACTACGAAATGGTTCACCCGCTTCGCTGGGCTGCTGAGCAAGCCTCAACAATCTCCCGACATCGAGCCTTACCCGGAATTCTCACCCAATCGCAACTCGGGTGCTCGTGCCCGGCCGACGCTCCATATCACCGTTGACCGTGCAAGCGGCCCGCCTAATGATGTTGTGCAGGACGAGGCTGTCCCTCAGGCGCCGACCGAGGAACGTTCCCGTTGGTCTGTCTCGCCCGACAACACTGCGCGCGTTCTGAGGCCGTGGACGGGCTTGATGTCGCCGACGACTGGCGCGTGGCGCCACAAGCATAAGCCCAGCGTCCCCTCGAACGTCAATTCGATGGATGTGAGCTCGCTTTACGACGTGTCCCGGGCATCCGTACAACCGCGCGCGTCCGTACAAGCCACCCCGCTCGCGATGCCATTGCACTCTGGCTTCGATGTCCCGCGCAAACAGGCGATCCTCCCTCAGCATCCTGCGTTGTCCAAGCCTGTGTCCAGCTCTCAGCCACGGCACCGGCGGTCCGTTTCCGTGCCTCCCGTTAACAGCCCTCCGCGGCTGACGGTACGCAACGACACGGGTGCTTCGCCCGTTTCCCCTCCGACGCCAAACGACCCCTTCAGTGACGTGCACAAGCTCGCTGTGCCGCCCACAAGTGTCCCTTCGCCCTCCACGCCGGTAACGCGCTTGTTGACGACCACTCACGCCCGCCGCTCGTCATCCGTGGACCCATTCGTGACGCCCTTCGACGATGAGCACCGCGTGACGATCGACTATTCCACAGCACGCAAGAGTGTGCAAACGAACCCCTTCTTGGCCGTCGCGGTTTAGGGTCTGGAATCCTGACCGCTGCCGCCACTCACGACCTTGCATTTCTTTCTTGATTCTTACAAGACACCGATTATTCACGAACGGACACGCACTCAAACAATACTAGATACATACACCTAATTGCATCATTACTGTATACTTTTACGCTCTGTTCATCGTCCTACTGTATTTTTAACCTCTCTTGTCTGGATTACTCGAGCTGTATCTGGAGCAAACTTGGTTTCGTGGTCTAGCGACCTAAATTTAATGCATCTGAACAGGAACAAACTAGTGCTCGACTGGCAAGGTCAACACAATGTGAATCCCAAGAAAATCCCTCGAATTCCTTGTTCCTGTCACAAATGTCGTAGACTGCAAGATCCGATCGTGTAAAAAGCAAGTAGTAAAAGCGAGCACGATGTAAAGCACAACGGAACAAAAATGCAGCTGAGAAAGCGACTGTTGGTGCGCTGGAAAGTACATGTACAGCCGATGGACATATCCGACGCAAGGCCAGCGCAGTCAGCAGTGAGCAACGGAAGTTTAAAGAAAATGAAGTTTTATAGTCGTTGAACGGTAGGTGGTAGGGAGTAGGGGCATGGGTGTAGAGATTCTACGGTAGCTACCTACATCGCAGGGAGGGCGGACAGGTTTCGGACCAGATTGGTTGGCGGGTGGCAGGTGGATAGTGGAGTAAATGGGGGTCGATGGGTGTAGAGATTTCGGGGCAAACCATAGCAGGAACGATATTCGGCCAGCGTTCGACGCATTTGAGGAAACGGGTTATGGTGTCAATCTGGAGCGCGGTTCGAGAGCATAGTAATCGACGTTGGGCAGTTTTGATTTGGATGTGGACGCGGGAGGCAGGTGCATACTGGTAGAAAGGCCGCGCAGGAGAAGTGGCGGGAAATGAGAGTTTGCGCATGCAATGGGTGCTCTCCCCAAATCAAAAGCAGTTGTATTTGGGTTGTATGAAGGCCGAAACAAACTGGGCTTCGATGAATTCGAAGGTCGAGCACGTCGGTAGGCATCGGAAAGATGGTGATTCCGCAGGCGGAGCGCTTGGTATGCATGGTATTGCGTTTGGATGGCGATGGAGATTTTATTGCGCATTCGAATGGTGTGATTGGAAGTGAAGCGAAGGCCTGGGGAATTTAGCCATGATTGCGATGGCGGGTTATGGATCGGATGAGAAGGCCAGGTTGGTGAAATTTCTTCTTTTGAGCCCCCAAATGCAAACGATGGCCAGGTTCTCACGTTGACGGATTTTGTCAGCGAAGGGTGTTTACGTTGCATGTTAGTGTTTATAGCACTTGATGAACGGGTGAATTTTAGATAACGAAAGGGGGAGAAAACCACGTACGAAGACGAGAGGCTTGGAGCTCTGTGCGGTGTAACGTTGCGCGTAGGTTGCACCCGACAAGAGAAAGAACTGCTGGATGTTAAATAAGGAATGAGGAGAATGGACATCACGTACGAAGACAATAGACCCCAAAACTCACACAATGATGTTACACCTCTGCTGGATGTGTAGAGATACGGCCATAAAGGTGAAAAGCAGCGCCCCGAGAAGATGGTAGTCCAAGAAGCCGCGAGGATACTGATGCGCCAGTCGCAAGGAGGATGCCCGAGAGGTTGCTGCCAAGGTGGTCCGGTCCAGAGAACACGCCCGCCCGCCCTACGACTACGACTATGTAGAATCTAACCAATAATGTATCTAAAATTGTAAGTAAACGAAAAGAGTATCCAAACGAAGACAGAGGTTTTGAGGCTTGAGCTGAATATAGCTGAGATTTGAGCTGGATTTGATAGCTTGAGGAAGAAGAGAAAATGTCGTCGGTGAATGAGAAAAGTACGCGAATGAATGAAGAGTTGGAGGCTTGGGAGTATGGATGGATGAGTTTTGGGATGAGGTTGATAGCTTGAGAAATGTCGTTGGTGATTTGAAGAGTTATTGAATTTATGCCTGCGATCCAGTTAACATCGGAGCGGGAGCAATACACGAGACCTACTTTGAAAGCTGCTTGGAATAGCCACATGCGATGCGCGATCCAGTGCATTTGATCATGAAACGCGGGTGCGGGAGTGGGACGGCCAGCCAAAGGTGAAAAAGTGGATGGATTGCGCGAGTGACAGATGTGACGCAGATGGAGATAAATGCGGAGCGACTGGAGCTTTTGAACGAGAACATTGGATGGCCAGATCGGTGACGATTTGGAAAGTGTGGGTTCAATGCCGCTGGACCCTTGGTTGCAAGTCAGACAGTGAAAGGAGGGAACCGTAACGATATGGCGAGTCGCTTGACGCTGGTGTTGAGGTTTTGAAACCGCTGAAGCGTTGTGACCATCTTGTGCTGCGCAACGCCGGAGGATGTCCTGGGTCAGACCTTGAGGCTATTGAGGACTATACTGAGACTGCAGAAAACTGATTAGCCACAGAAAAACGACCCCGAGTTGAAACATACCCGATGATCGACGCGCAGGTCTTCATACCCGCCTCGCCAAGAAAACACCTCCCGCCCCTTCGTCCGACGCAACCCCCCACCCTACGCTCCCCTCCACCTCCTCCCCTCCGTACCCCTCCCACGCTCCCTCCCCACCCTACTCCTCCCCCTCCCCCCCTCCCCAAAGTTACACCCCCCCTCCCCCACCGCCGTGGACGTCCCGCCCTACACCCCTACACGGCACACCCTGAGCTCCCCTCCTGTACAACAGACGTGAGAAACAAATGCGCAGAACGCGCAACAACTGACAGGAGGCTAGTTCCCGCGCGCGACCCCCTTCACCTCTGCACGGCACACCCTGAGCTCCCCTCCTACAGAACATATGTGAGAGTGGAAGGAGCGTGGGTGCAAAGCACTTACAGGGGGGCTAGACCCCGCGCGCAACCATCCCTCGACTCTGCACGGCACACGCTGAGCTCCCCTCCTATAGAGAAGCGGGCATGAGCATGACATGGAGGATAGATAGAAAATCAGAACTTACAGCGGGCTAGAACCACTGGCGCTTGGGGTCTTGATGTCTTGAAGTCTTGATGTCTGTAAAAGTCTCCTCCTCACTGCAGATTAGTCCCCCTGAATCTGCGCGTGAAGGAGACGACATGAGCAGTGCGAAGTGGGTAAGAAGTATTGGCACGCAGCGTTCGGGGTCTTGACACTTGAGAGCTCTTGAGGCTTTGTTGATGAACATTGTGCGTTGAGCGTCGAGCTTGAAGCAGAAGGGGCGAAAGGGCGATGAGCAACGAGCTTGAGGTCCAAGGAAAGGAAACGAGAGAAACTGGAGAAGGCCAGATGGTGGGAGGAAGCAAGAGAAATGGAAGTGGCTGACAGGAGGATCAGCAACTTCCGAGACTCAGCCAGCGCCAAACATTGAAACAAAGTCACACCGAAGTCACGCCACCGCGTCGCGTTTAGGCTCAGGTTGGCATCTGCCTCGTCGGCTCTTCGCGCTGCGGCATACGTTGAGCACGACTCGATGGCGGCATTGCGAGACCTGTCCCATTACCCAGGCACGAGAGCCTAACCTCTCTCTCTTCTCCCAACCTCATTCGAGCCTCTAACAGTCTTGCCGCGATGGACGGGACTCCTCGACAATCTGGATGCTCTGACGCTTGCTCCTGCTCTCCCTCCCCGCAACGCCTCTCCCCTCGAAATGAGGATCTTCAGAGGAGTTGAGTCGCTCAATGCGCCGTTGACTCAATTTGTCAGGCAATGTGTGGTGAACCTTCTCTCAAACCGCGCGTTCCTCGCTCTGCTTGCCAACTGTATGGGCTTTCTTCCAGACAGCGCATCTCCGGCCGACATCGATGCCCTTACGATGAAAATCAAAGCGCTCATAGAGGAGCACAACCCAATCCTGCTCGAGTGTCAAGTCTTTGACGAGCCGTCTACCTGGGGCCGTACTGTGCGTACTGCTAGTGGGATGATATCTGTGTACATTTCCAAGGCCTTGACCACTGCCCTCGAAGTCACTCCTCTCGATGCGCCCAACTCTCCTTTGCTGGCAACTCTCGCCGTCACAAAGATCGTCCACCAGTTGTGTCACTGGATGCGGTTTCTTTTGAGCGGTCCAATGGCGACTCCCACTCCGCATGTTTCTCACTCAGCTTACGAGGAATCTGGTTATGCCCTTGAAATAGCTACGTATGTGGGGAGGTGTAGTGACTGCGATGTTTCAGTAAGCCTCATGTTCAGCAGCTCCCAACTCTTGTCCATTAATTATTTTAGGAACGAGGAGCACACTCTAACCGGCGGCCAAGTGTCTCGGGTGAAAGCTCTATGTTTAGAAGCAGGCCCTCTGTGGACAGCAGAACAGATCAAGTGTAATGATGGTCCTCCGCCGACTGAATATTGTCTTGGTGAGCTGCGCGAGGAAAGCTTTCAGCTTGCAACTTATCATTTCGCAGTCGATATCGAACTTGGTAAACGCCTTTTCCGCATGAAAGATGGCGAAGAGCTATCCTTTCCTATGTTCAATATCGCAAACCTGGACGTGGTCGGAAAACACTGGGAGTACGACATGTGCTATCGCGTGAGGGACCAATGCAAAGGAGAAGAACAGGCTCCTCCTCGGGTTCTCTACGGGCTACGCCGGCCCAGCTCCTGCAGGGACGATAGGGACGAAGGCGTCTCTGTTTCCGCGTTGTAGTGTGAAAATGTAAAAATGAGCATTGTATCCAGTGTTACACGCAATAAAACAAAGCAGCGATTTGAAGAACAGTTCAGTTGTGGTCCAGTCCAATTGCGGTCATCCAAATTTCTTCGGCGTTGTTGCAAAGGCAATTCGCGTGACGTCACCAAATGCTCTCTTGAACAAAAACCACCATGTTGATCACCAACTTCCAAGCAAACTGCAAACTGGTATTTCTCACAGAAATCCTACACGCACGATGCGAATCCCATATTTTAGCCCCTCGGAATTTCGGAGAATTCGCAGGAGACGAAATAAAGGCGAAAGAGATCAAATTTCGCTTCCATCTTTGAACTCGGATATGAACGCACTCGTCTGGCCACCTCAGCCATACAGTCATACTGCAGCTGCTTGTCCGCCACTGCTCTGTCTGGTTCCGAGGGCTTGATTTGAACATTTTTGGCCACCTCTCGCCCCATACATTGTGCTGGTTATTTTCCTTTGGCTCTGTAGCTAGTGCATTGGGCGCCCATCGCACGTACATGGTTCCGCGGCGGACCATTCAACTCGATCGACCGGTTCAGTCTCCCGGCAGCGAGCTTCAAAACGGGGGAGAGACAGGAGAGCTCAACTATCTCTCGCCCTGCTCACCACACCGTATCGTTCGTCTCTTATTCGAGATCTGTTCTCCCTTTATTTTGTCGCCGATACTGTCCACTTGCCACTATGGAAGCCAAAATCTACTGCCAGCCCCAGATTCCAGCTCTTGCCAGCACTCCCAACGACATCTCCCCAATCTGCACAGGAATTTATGGCGATTCCTTGCAACTCGAATCACCCAATTCGTATGCGACTGCACCAGTGGTCTTTTATCAACGCAGTCGTTTCTCGCCCTACTCGCTACAACTATACTCCCCCATAACGCATCCCCCTCCCAAGTAGAAACCCTGGCCGCTCAGATCAAAAACGTCTTCGAATATCACAGTCCCATTGCAATCGGAAGTCAAGAGTTTGCGGAGCTTTCCACTTGGGGCCGCACTTACCGCACTGCGTATAGGGCACGCGTGTATATTTCCCGCACCCTTGCGACAGCTCTCGAATCGACTGGTTCTTTCGCTGAAAATTCCCCTTTCATCGTGGCACTAGCCGTCGCGACTATTGCCCGTGAACTCTGTCATTGGACCTGCGCCGAGTTAAACCTGTCCATGGCTGTATATATAGAATCCGGACATCTCCTGGAGACGGCGATGTGGGGAGGCATTGTGGTGGCGCCGTTGTCTCACGGGCAGTAAGCCTTATAAATATGCAGATGCTCTCAGCTCTTGATCCTTATATTTATTTCAGAGACACGCACGCTCTCCGGTTGGTTCAAGGGTCGCTGGATTTTCACCGACCCAATATCTGCTCAGCGAGCTTGAGAGAAGTTTTGTATCCTTCAACTCAGCATTCTCAGTCAGCCTCGATCTCGCACAACTCCTCAACCACATGAAAGACCGGCAGAAATTATCTTTCCCGCTTTTCGACGTCGGGGAGTTGGACGTACTTAGAGCACGGCACAACTACTATGATCGCTTCTGTGGCGGAGAAGGAGAAGGGCATTCAAGGCCCCGCTTCTACACCAACGACATGAACATGGTTTGCTCTAGTTTCGCCGAGTTGATGTTGAAAAAATGAGTAGCATCGTGCAATATATTCTACTATCTACAGCAACGCAACAATGCGAAGATGGAGAGACACGAAGTAGGAGGTAAGTAAACAAGCGCTGGGCCCATTCGCGTGACGTCATCAAATGTTCTCTTGAGCGGAACTCCCACCATGTCCAGCGTCGTTCGAAATGGACGTCGAGGAACACGCGCCATAGAACTCTGCATCCAGATTTTTGTGCTATCTATAATTGCGTGCGTCGCTGTGGACTCTGTCTTCCCAATATTCAGCTGAGACACTTCAAGTTATGGCTTGTATATCACAACCGTCGAAATTGCCTGTGAGTCTTCAATCTGAATAATTGTCTTTGGGACCCATCCTTATGCGCAGACAAATGGCTCATAATTTATCATGGCCAAAGGATAATTGGAGGTAGCTGCGTTTCCATATCGAATATTTGACTGCAATCAGAATTAAACCGCGCGCGCTCTGGGTCTTCTTAGGCCTGTACCTGACCACGGTCCTGTTTCTAATCTCTGTTCTTGGCCTCGTATACTTGTCCCTCATCGCCGGGCGCGGCACCCACAACGTTCCCCGATATTCTGTGCCAGATACAGACGACCTCACGGAGCCTTACGAATGTATCGACTCTGACGGAAACTTGGCTACTTGCGCCAAGTGCAATGGCGCGTGGAAGCCCCCGCGAACCCACCACTGCTCCACTTGTGGCGTTTGTCGCATGGAATTCGATCATCACTGTCCCTGGGTTGTATTTTCTTCTGTTCTCTTTATTTTCGCTGCGCAGTATTAACGTTACGATACAGGTAGGGAATTGCGTAACACGAGCCCGTATGAAGAGATTCCTAGCCCTACTTTTTCTCGTTCCCGTCGCGTATTCGGTGTCTATACTTCCCGTCTACCATCCTCTCATGCGGTATATGGCTCTCGCACTGGACGTGTCCCACCACGACCCATGGGCGAACCAAGTGTGGTGGGACTGGTACGGCTCTTGGATCTTCTTTGGCGGTCCCCTCGGTCGGTGGATTTTTGGCATGGTGCTCGGCTTCCGTATCCTCAAAGCCGTAAGAAGAGACGATTTGCCCTTGCTCGAGCAGCCTAGTCTTCGACTTTTCTCAATCTCCGCTCTCGGGGTAATTTTCTCGCTTTTCACGCTGGTGAGGTTTTAACTGAGCAACTTGACATCTAATAAATTATCCCTTGGCGCTCGTGTGCCATTAATTAGATCCTAGCTATATGGACAATCAAAGATCTATTGCGCGGCTTGACAACCTTGGATGCAATGCAGGAAAGCCGCCAGAAACAGGCGCCACGTTTTGTCCGTGTACCTAGGAAGGCCTCGTGCACTCCGCGCGATGATGGCGCAGAAGATAATGGGGCCGACGATGAGATAGCAGGCAGCCGCAACGTTGTTGCGGCCGTACTTCCTGCCGAACGCCTGTACGATCTGGGCCCTTGGGCCAACTTACGGGATATTTTCGACCGACCATGGCGAGATGCAAACCACACGTCCGTACTCCGAGTTTCTGACGCCCTATTAAAATAACCATCAGCAACAGCGTAGCGCACCGGTGGCCCACACTCAATCCCATTGTTTTGGAACGGGTCCACGGAACGATAATCCGTCCGAAAACAATTCCATAGCAGGTAGATACATGGTAGAAAATTGATACATAGTAAAGTAGAGATGTGGGACTACAACAGAGGGATACATCAAATCCAGAAAATCAGGTTCATTAAATCAATCGATGAACGAATCAGTGACGGCCTGGCCACCAACTCCGGTTGTGTTTGCGCGGCGCCTCCATGTCTGGGATGACTGGGCCTACAGAGAGATGGTCAGCCTCGTGGTCACCGCAGTTCATCTGCCTCACTTTCAACAGGTATGACGGGCCCTATAAACGGAATTTAGTCGGGAAGATAACCATGTGGAATCAACGCACCTGAAGAGTGTCTGTGGCGATGGTACCCCAAAGGGGGTGCTGATGCGCTTGAGCTTAATGGAGACCAAGAGCAGAGGATCGGTGCCTACCATAATTGCTATATCCGGAGCGCGACGAGTGGGAACTGCGATACGACGGGGGCGGGGAAATATAATTCATTTGCGGGGGGCGGAGCCATGTTTCGAGGGTCCTGCGGGGGGCGGACCGGAGGGAGGCAAGTATCCTCGGGGCTGCTCAACGCCATTGATCGTATATATTTCGCTGCCGTCAGGATAGGTGCGCGTTACGTGTTCATTTCCCTGTGATATCGCAAAGTTCAATTGAAGGGCTCGGCCCCATACTCCGAGGCTATTGATACTCACCTCCCAGTCGCGTCGTTTGTCAATGCGATTAGCTACACCGTTTACAATGCTAGTCATCGTGCTCTGTTGGGTCCATCGGATCTGGCCCGGGTTGTTGCGGAAGGGGGACTCGAAGCCAGAGGAAAACGAGCGCGAGGGGAATACGGACATGTCGCGTTCGAGATCAGCCATCATGTCCTGAATGCGGTAGATTGCCTCAAAAGGGTTCTGGCTCCAGCCAGAAGAAGAGCGTTGACGGTATGATGGGCGACGATAGTCACTGAACATCCTGTCGAACAGCTCGAAAGGATCTGCAAAGAAATTCTCGAAGGGGTCCGGGAAGGGCATTGGTCTGTGGCGATGAGAACGGTGGCGAGACGAGTATGGTTGCTCTTGAGGTGGCGCGGGGGGTGGCCATACACCATGCACATCATACAAGCGCCTATTTTCGGGGTCCTTCAATACCTCGTACGCGTTGCTAACCTAGAGCCTTGTCCAGTACCGGTGTGGAGCTCAGTGTCGAGACCTACATTGCGAAAGCGCGCCTCGGCAGCCTCTTTCTCTGCAGGAGTGAAACCTGCTGGAAGTCGATCCGGGTGAGTCAAGAGCGCCTGTTTCTTGTACGCCTTGCGAACTGGACAACAAGCAGTTGTGAGCGCTAGCAGCCGGAGAACAGCCTAGAAGTCAGTACACACTCTGTTCGGGTGTGGCATCCTCAGGGATTTGAAGTATTTCGTAGAAGGACAGGTCAGAGTCCATGGAGAGAACGAAGTTGAAAGCACAGGTAAAGTAGCAGGACAAGCAGCAGCTGCGTATTTGTACCACTCCGGCAGGTTTCTGGACACCGGAGCCGACGCCACTACAGCTCGCTTACACGTGATAGGAGCACAGCCACACATGCTTCTGCGCGAAACAATTTTGTGCGCAGCGACGCCGTCGACTGGTCCAGGTGCAATAGCAATACACGACCTCCAGACTGGCTCTACTCTCGCGTCCTTCAAGCAAACAAATGCAGCTCTCCATGGCACCGCTGTAGTTCAGTCCCAAGACGGCCAGGGTGGTTTTTTGCTCGCTGTGCAGCACGATAAATCCATCATGAACGTTTACAATTTTCAAAAGGTCATTAATTTTGCTCTTCTTCTGCGCCACTCAATTTCATGCTTCATTTCACATTTTCAGGACCAAATTAGTCTAAAAATAGTACTTCCAGAGAAACTTTCGTGCATAGCGCTTGACCACTCTGGTGCCTATTGCGCCGGCGGGACATCACAGGGGCGAATATATCTCTGGGAGGTAAGTCTGGGTGTGGCCAGGCTGCGCACGACTCCAACGATTCTTCTAGGTCGCGTCGGGTATATTGTTCAATTCGTGGGACGCACATTATCGACAAGTAACCGTCCTGAAGTTCACGCACGATGGTGCTGCACTTCTCTCCGGCAGTGAGGATTCCGGCGTTAGCGTCTGGTCCGTATCCAGGTCAATCTGGCAGGCCTCTGGCCACTAACTGATATTAACTCTTATTCTCTAGATTATTGGACGACGACATATCTAGCGATCTTCCTTTGCCGTACTGTGTCTTTTCAGATCACACTCTGCCTGTAACGGACATAGCATGTGGTATCGGCGCGTTTCCTGATTGCAGGGTTCTCTCCTCCTCCGTGGATCACTCTGTCAAAGTAACAGATTTTCCACTTCGATTGCAGTGATTTTTCTAATCAATGCTTTAGCTTTGGGATATCTCTTCTCAAACTCTCTTGACCACGTTTCAGTTCCCTCAGCCGATATCTTGTCTGGCATGGGATCTGACTGAACGCATGTTTTTTGCGGCGTCGAAGGACGGTTCAATACACCAAATGAATCTCTTCCGCCAGAGGGAAGACAAATCTAGTGCTTTTTCAATGGAGGCGATCGGTGGGGCAGGCGTTACGGATATTATTCATGCCGGTGGCGACCAGACAAAAGCACAGAAGCGACGGCTAATATCTGTCGGGTCGGTGCCGTAGCATTTTCCCTGTTCTGGCATCTTACCATGTTTACAGTGAACCTGTCGTCACGATAACAATATCACTCACCTCTACGCTGCTGTTGGCTGGAACCTCAACAGGCATTATCCACATCTACGATATTCCCTCACACCAACATTTGCGCAGCATATCTACGCATAAGGGCTTCTCAATCACACACCTCGCGACGATGCTCAAGCCCCCAGATCTGATCGGGCACGTCAGTCTGAGTATCAACGCGGGCCATTCATCCGAGAGTATTCCTGTCAGACATGTTGCGCCATTCCAACGCATGCGCGACGCGAAGAGCAGGGAGGCACACGATATCGCAATGATGCTGCCTGTCCAGGACAATGTTGTCAGTGATTACCATTGTCCCCGCAACTTCGTGCCGCCCCCACAAATTAATATTTCATTGTGACATAGGTTTACGAAGGCGAGGGAAGTGTCTACACCGCGGAAGCCCTGCTCCGCGACCATGATTTCTTCGTCCATCCCGCGGCGTCCGCTGGTCAGGATGCCGTTTCTCTGCAATCCAAGATGAATGAGCTCGAAACTGAAGTTGCACGTTTGCGGGAGCAGCTGGGCAAGGCAAAGGGTGTAAACGACATGATGTGGGAAACTGTAGTGCAAAAGGTTGTCGGCCACGGCAAGGACGAGAGCGATAAGCAGGATGTTGGGACCGAGGACGAGCGGCGGAGGAAGCGAGGGCGAACAGACTCTTGAGGTTGATCATAAAGCGCCAGGTACAAATACCGCAAAAGTAAAATACAGTTCCTTATTGTGGCAAGTTACATTTATGCTTCCTCATCTAAGCCAAAAATCCTGTCTCGCGCCAGTGCGCGACCCATTTGGTAACCAAACCGGGACTGATGGGTGGCGATGTCTGGATGCTAGGAGCCGATTTCACCGTGATACCTGTTAAGAACACCATGGGTTGACGGTAAGCCTTCCCATAGCGCATCTGGAAGAAGGGCTGTTGCGATCGACATGAGTGAGCGATTCTGAGGTACGAAAGAGACACAACTCACAAGAAGCTTGATTGTGGGATTCTTTGCGCCGTCTTGGTCAGAGTTTGCCAGCCGGCGAAGCCACTCCGTGGGCTCGACAGTCTCAAAATTAAGCCCTGTACCCGCGAGAGCAGTGAGAATGTCATTCCAGCTGGCATTGACATTTGGGTTGACGATGTGGTAAACTGCGGCGGACTTTGAGGAATGAGAGGAAAGAACCACTTCCGCGATTCCTTTCCCGGCATAATCAACCGGCAACCACGAAGGATGCTTTTTAGACGTCAGACAAAATGGCGGAATATGAAAGCAAAAAAACAAACGTGCCTCGTCAGTAGTTGGGAGCGCGCCAAATATGTTGGCGCTCTTGAACATAAGGGGCCACGCTGTGGAGACTATGAGCAAAAGCATGTGAAAGAATCGAGTTCCCGACCTTCTGTCTCATTCCAAACTCCAGTTACAGAATCTCCGACCATCTGTCCAATGCGCAAAACCCCCACTGGGACACCCGAGCTCGCTGCGGCCCGCTGGCAGACTTTCTCGACGACCCACTTGCTGCGCGCGTACCCTGTGCCCGCGGCAGTGCTCGGGGACGGCGCAAAATCCTCAGTACACGTCAAGTCTGGGGCTCCTTGTCGACAGCTAATTGAAGAGCTAAAGAAGAACGCGGCGGGCTCAGCGTACGGCGACGCGAGACAGAGGTTAATGAGATTGACTGCACCGCCGACGTGCTCGTCGTAGCTTTCAAGACCCAACGCAAAGTTCACAGGCCATGCGTTCTGGACAAACAAATAAGACTGAGTAATTCGACGGAATGTAGAGTGCGCGGCGTACATGAATAACGTCGGTTACTTCGTCTCGAATATGAGTATACTCGCTTTCTGCGAGACCCAGCAACGGCGCATTCGCATTGGCGGCATAAGACACAAGCTTATCGCCAGGGAGTGGGAGTTTGCGCGCTTTCATCGACTCCGCAATACGTCGAACAGACTCCTCATGTGATTTAGCGCGCGACAGACATATCACCTTGCGCACAGAAGTGGAAGACACCAGCTGGTGCAAAATGTGTGCGCCAAGCGAGCCCGTCCCGCCGGTGAGCACCTGCAGTGTGGTCAAGATGTGGGCAGGCGAAAATAACGATTCTTACGACGACGCGCGCGTCTTCTGGCCGCTTCGTTGCGTTGATGGCAGGTCTATGCGCTTCTACTTTGTCTAACCATTTGTCGACCATAGACAACATTTGTGCTTCATGCTGGTTGTCGGCCTGGCTTGCGCCATCTTGCATACTCAGGATATGATCTGCCAATCTGAAACAATGAGCGCTCAAATCATTTCCTGCAAAATCGCGCGCACTTCTCGATTGAAGGAAACTCATAAACAACTGAAAACTCATCAGTGGCCGGTCACTCTTGTTGTGAACCAAACCTACCGTTCTGGCCAAGTGAGCCCCCCGCCAGGAAAAGCTCCTTCTGGCACACATTCCGGATACGTGTGCCTTGAAGCGAATCGACGCCAAAAGCAAACAGATCCACTTTGCTATTAAGGTTGGCTGACTTGACGGGGCCCAGTGCCTTAACAATCGTGTTGAAGATGAACTCTTCTAGTTCCGGCTTGGCCAATCGGAGCTTGCTCCCTTCATCGCCCTCCTGCTCGAAGCGCGCGTAAACTCCCTCTGGTCAACCGAACGCAGCGCATAAGTATGATGTGCAGCGTGAATGAAGGGTCGTACCGATAATATCCTTGAACTTGGCGTAACACGCTGGCCGCAAAATGCTCATCTTGGTCGCGATGGGTATGTGGGTGCCATACGGTAAGATTTCAATCATTTCCGGGAGGATGCGGGAGTGAGTAGGGGCCTGCGCGTTTGCTTGCTCGACAACAGGCCAAATCTTCTCCATAATTTCAGCGTTAGAGAGGCCCTGCGCAAGATCGGAAGGAAGGATAAGACACCCAGTTTGAGGCTTTCCAGCGCCGAATACGATCGCTGCAGGCACAGTATGAGCATTGAAGGATTCTTGATGGACTAGCACGAACCCTCTGCAGCATATGGGCTGTTGCCGCGAATGGCAAGCTCGATGGGTACTGGAGAGTGATGAATATTTTTACACGAATGGCAAAAGTAAAATCATGCCTGGATTCGTTTTTTTCACCAAGAGTCTGAACAAGTGTGTCGTCGAGCCGCCCAATGTATTTGTACCTGATCTTCCGCAGTCAGCTTCTGAGGATTTCCAGCTCGAGCGTACGCACCAGTTATCGTGTTCTGGGTGCCGCAAGAAGAGGTCTTTGGTCGCGTACGATCCGTCGGGTCGGTTGGTCTCGATCTGGTTGGTTTTTTTAAATGAACGTCGGTTGAAAATTACGCGCGACTTGCCTTCGGCGGATAGCCGTCCTTTACGACAGCCTCGAAGGTGTTATCGCCACGCGGCTCCATGACAAGGTAGTCGAGGATCATCCCTCGGGCGCGCAGCCAGTTCCAGTCCTTGTCTGTGGCCATATCACGTTCCGAGTTCAACAGGCCGCCGGTCTGATGAAAGTGAGCGTAATACATTTTGAGATGGCATTAGTGTGACCTCGGTGGTCCCATAGATACTGAGAAGATTCACGCCCGCGGCTACCAAACGCGTTCCCAGATCGTCTGGAACAGCAGCTCCGGCGTATCCAACCAAGTCGAAACTCGCGAGCGCAGCGATGCCTTCCGTTGTTTCACCCAGAAGCTGATATGTAGCGTTCAGACAATGCTTGAATGAAAAGAATGAGAATAAAACCTTGATCACGTAGGGGACAGCAAAACATTGCTTGACGGGCGGAGAGGCCCTCAACACTGCACATATGTTGGCGGAAGTGAGAGGAAGGTGCGGTGGGAACAACGTGATCGGCTGCGTCGAATACATGCATCGGAAGCTGCAAAAACTGTAAGACATCGGCTAAGAGGAATAAAAATACCTACATCGCGAAATGGCCATACCTGGTACGTCGTCAGTTGCAGGATCATGGGAGCAGAATGTATCTGACCCATGATAGACAGGCAAAGTGCTAAAGCCCGGTTTGTTCTGGTTAATCGCTATGTTGGCAATAAGCCCATAGTGCGTGACGAAGACCGGTTTCGGGAAACCAGTCTACAGAGAAGATTAGTCGTGGCCGTCTCGTACGCAGAATCAAATCATAGTACCGAGCCCGAAGAGTGTAAAATCACAGCAGGCCTGTCGGACTCCTGCTCTGGGGTCAAGACGGCGGGGAATTGCTCGACTTTCGCAGACTCGACACCACCCTCACCCCACAACGGAAATCGCGTATCAGGAACCAATGTCAGATCGTAATCCTGGGACTTGAGAATCTCTTGTGCCTCATGTGCCTCCTTAGTAAACTTCTCGGAATAAATGAGGTGAGTGGAGTTGGTAAGCTTGCACAGATGGGCAACAGCGGGAACGGAATTGTTAACAGACAACAGCAGGGCCGCGAGGCCTAGCGGAGTGGTTAAACGCGCCCCGGCGGAAAACAGCGCAACACAAACCCAATTTGGCGAGCGTTAACTCGAGAAAAGATTCGTCAATGGCAGAGGTGGTGAACACCGCAATTACCCGTGCAGGAGGAAGCTCTCCTGGCTGGACAGTCGGGGCGAGTCCAAGCGTCGAATAATGCCACGCAAGGCGATCGACTGCCTTCTGAACTTGCGAGTACCTACCATCACACGACGTGAACAAGGCTTTACACGCGTTGAGGGACCCACGTTAGAGTCCTCAAGACAATCCTATTGTTCTCCTCTGGAATGCCGGTGTAAACCGCTGGGTGATTAGGTTGTTCACGAGCACGAATAGCTGCACGACGTGAGCGAATTTGGGAGAGAAAAAAAACGAGAACCAACCGAGAAGGTGATTAAGAGATTTGGCCTTGTAAATGGGGACAGGCATCGTGGGTTCGAAATGGTCTCCATATTGTTCTCCTTGCTTAAAAGGTCGTAGAATAGTTTAAGCACGGCCGGCCCGGCCCGGCACCCGATCAGGCGGGAGAAGCACTGCCACCCTGATCTACTCTCTCTTCCTCGAACGTCGTGTGCCGTTGCAGACATGTCTGTTGTCCAGCAATGCGGCGTTCAAACTCAGCCTCAGCATCACAAAGAGATGTTCATTGTTTGATGGCTGCACATCTTTAAAACAAGTAAAAACTGCAATTCAAGAGCATTCAAGTCGAATCGTCCCGCGGCAAAACTTTGAGGAACTTGGTCACAATTTTCATGGCGCCAAGGTGTCCCAGCGGCCCGGTCGTATTCACACTCCTTGGAGAATTCAATAAAATAACGAATACCCCGGTCCGAAAACAAAACACCCCGTGGGGTAGGCCAGAGTCTATATATGAGCCTGATCCTTGCTTCGGTCTTCTCGAGTTCCTGCCACAATATGTCTCTCAAACAACTCGACGACACAGCCGACAAAGGCGAAACCGAGCTGTCCGAGTATGCTCCCCAAGCCGCCGAGGACCTCGCATGGGCAAACCGCGACGATGTCGACGACCTTGACCGAAAGGGTGGGCTATTGGGTTATTTTCTCAAGAAGAATCCTAGCCCGGGCTTCATTGCGGACGTGGCGACCATGAATGAGACCGTCCTCGACCCGAAGGAGGTCGCTCGTATGTAAGCAACCGCGTTCGACGCGTCTTTGTTGTCCTTATTTTCTGTTTTGTTTCGCAGAGAAAGAAAAATCGATTGGTGAGTACATACTCCTCGAGAGGACCGCTCCATTTTCCCCTTATCTGTGAGACTCAGGTTGATAATTCCGGCCCTCTCCGTTTGCTATATGGTGTGCATTTCCCGACTTCCCGCTATGCTATACAGGCGTTGACCCCATGATTCCACTAGTTTTATTACATGTGAGTTAATTCCGTAATGTTTATCAGTCTGCGGTATCAACGCGGTTTTACCCAGCGACAAGACCACGTTGTCTTATGCCGCCATATTCGACAGTATGCCGAATACATTCTTGACATGTTCCAAGATGTTTAACCTCACGTTTTCCAGTCAAGAAGGACTTGAACCTTGGGACTTCGCAATATGTGAGTGCCGCGTGTACATTTTCCCGGAGTTGACAATGCTCCATAGAGCTGGCTCTCCAGTCTATTTTATTGTAGGTCCTTTTTGAACCTCCATTAGTGATACTAACCGTTCTGGGCCCTGGCGCAGTCGGCTGGCTTGCCTGGGCCTTGCCGACGAACATGATGATGCAAAAGTTTCCCCTGAACAAGTATCTAGCTGCGAATGTCAGTCCTTGTACCTGAGTCCTTCTGATCTCGGTGACTGACTGGCCACATTTGTGTAGATCTTTTTTTGGGGTTTATTTTTGATGTTGCAAGCCGCCAGCCGGAACTTCACGGATCTCGCTATTCTGCGTACAATCTCTGGCGCAGCTGAAGGTGATTCGGATTTTCCAAAAATGGAAATTCTTTAAACTTTGAGGGAATTTTGCGATTGGTCCGGCATTTTCCGGACCAATGGCCAATTTCGCAAGAACACTTTCTATCCACTGTGAAAGATTTTCGTGTGCATACTAGGCCGAGCAAGAGACTAATTTCTTCTGGGAATTTACAGCCACAGCAGATCCGGCCTTTGTCCTAATAACTTCTACATGGTACACGCGAGAACAACAACCCACTCGAATAGGGTGATCTCTCTCCGCCGCTGGCTTACACAAATGCTGATTTGCGACTCGCAGGTATTGGTATTGGTGCGCATTTCTGCCTTTGGCCTGACGGTAAAATCATTCTGGCTTGTGTTTACAGCGCCAATGGAGTTGGAATCGCCTTGGGTGGCCTTTTAGGGTTTGCTATCGGTAATTCCACCATTTGCCTTGATTCTTACGCCACTAACTGGCCGCAGGTCACGTTAGTTTTTTGCTGAGTTGGTAATCCTCGGCATACTTATTCAACGGACCCCGCACTATAGATCAAAGGTTTGCTCTTTCTTCAGGCGACAAACGTTTCTAATAGACGTGGCAGGTTTGCCGAGCTGGAAATACGAATTTCTGATCATTGGCGCACTATGTTGCGGATGGGCAATTTTCATGCTCATTTTCATCCCTGACTCGCCTTACCAAACGCGCTGGTTTACTCGTGCGGAGCGCCTCATCATCGTGAGCCGCAAGCGAGACGATCAGAACGGAACCGACAACAGACAGTACGTCGCAGTCTCTATCATGACCTCTTGAATTGAATCAGTCTCTAGTTGGGATGCGTCGCAAGCCCTCGAGGCGTTCATGGACATCAAGACCTATCTATTCTTCTTGTTCGGGTTTACCGCGAACGTCCCCAATGTATGTAGCTTTCATTTTCTCACACACTAATGTCTGACCCTTGCATAGGGCGGGACATCCAACTTGTGCGCAAGACGCTTGCGATCCTATTTTATCGAAATTGACTCTCATTTAGCGGCACGCTGATTATAAAGGGGTGAGCGCCTCCCCCATTGTTGATTGTCAAACCCAAAGCCCGTTAATTCGTTTAGGTTTGGGTTCAACACTCTCAACACGACGCTCATGCAGTTGCCATACGGCGCGATTATCGTCGCATTGTGCGTCTCCATTTCCCACCACAGATATTAATTCGAGACTTATCTGTATACAGCATCGTTGGCGCGCTCATCGCGAACAGCAAGATCCCTAAAGGAAACCGCACCTACCTCATGGTCGCCACAAACATTCCGACCGTCGTCGGGTTCGCCATGGTCGCGTGGGCCAAGCCCAAAGCTGCCCGATTAATCGGCTTTTGGATTACAGGTGCCAGTAACGCTACCTTTGTAGTTGGCCTGTCCCTCGTTTCTGGCAATGGTGTGTGTTTGTGGGATACGACCTCCGATGCTTACCATATTCTCAGTGGGCGGTCAAACGAAGAAAGCTATGGCTAGGTATGACAGAAATATGGATATTAAATTTTCATCGTGGACTCACTCTCCACAAGCGCGGCTGTTTTCTTGGGTGTCGCTGCCGGGTCAGTCGATTTTTTGAGTTGCTAATCAAGTTGAATGACATAAATATCACAGCAATATTGTTGGGCCATTCCTTTTCAAAGACTCAGAAGCCCCCCACCTACATCACTGGCGTTGTCGGCTGCATGGTCTCCCGGATCCTCGAAATCGTCGTCATCCTTGCGCTGCGCATCGTCTTTAGCAGGGCAAATGCGAAACGCGATCGCGCCGTTGCCGAAGGCCGTGTCGAGTATGACGAGCGCCTCACTACACTCCAGGATATTTCAGATTGGAAGAATCCGGCGTTCCGATACGTCTTGGTAGGCACAATGCTTGTTTTCGAGCTAAGATTTCGTTGAGATCGTTTGTTTCAGTGAGCCATTTTATCGGGAGACCACGATGTACTTATGGCATGATCTATGAGAAATTCTGTACTGTATTTGTGTTCGCAGCGTGTGAAGACATTCAATGTGAGACCGAAGGTGATCCCAATTTCACTGCAGGGTAGAAACCAAAGCCGTGCCTGTCGCGATGAAAAAACGAGTGCGATGCAAGACCATGCTGATAAATATACCATCGACGTCGTTCGTCCTCAACTGCCTAATGATGCAACATGAGACTGTAAACCTTCGCAGAGACAAGAACGAAATACACGATGCTCCGAACTGCATGATGCAGATGGGATCTCTGCCTGATTATCTGGCGGACAAGCTGCACGATCGCGTCCTGGAAGATCAAGGCTATATGCACGACCGTGGCAGGGTCGTCCAACGGTGTGAGTTCCAACTTGTCGCTGGCGGTCCACCCCGAATGTCAATGTGCGAGCTAGATGAGGGGTTCTGATCGATGCAAGATCGATGATTCACTAGTAAGCGAAGGATCCTCGCCAAAAAAAAAAAAGCAATTCTTGGGCCAGGGCCGAGGCGTCGTTATTCCTTGGGCTGGAAGCTTTATGACTGAATGAAGCATCCAGAATAACCGAACTTTGCGCCCAGATTTCGAGTGTGACTATGAGCCTAGCTTAAGCGCGCACATTACTCACGAGAGACTGTTGAAAGTAGCGGTAGAAACCTCAGCGACGTGAGCCTTTGAGCGAAAAGCGAGCCAGAACTATCAACCAGGACCGTGGCCGCCGTTTTTAAACCAGTGGTGTAGCAGTGTACAAGCGCCCGAGAGTTAGCAGAAGAAATACGTCTTGCTCGTTATTCGGGATTCGTTTAAATAGTGACTTGCCAGAGAACGATCTACGACGGAACTAGTTTGGAACTTGAGAACCTTGAGGATTTCGTTCTAGAATATTGCTCGAGTCTTCAGTGCATATGGGGGCAGGTATTGGACCGTTCCTACGCGTAGTATTACGAATACCTAGGTGCCTTGGAAAGCCCGAGAGTTTTGCGCGTAGTGGAAATGAGCTGCTTAGCAAGATCGTGATCGACGTCGAGTTGCGAATTGAGATCGGCCATCACGATTTTCGTCAATAGTAAATTGTCTTGTCGGTGCAGCTACTTTCAACTAGTATTCTGGTTCACCTGGTAAAACCAATTACCCAGAAACGAAAGCGGCATGTATTACAACAACAAGTACATGTGTAAATGAATGAGTGGAATATCGTGATAGGAAAAGCATGCATGCGTGTCCCAATTAATCGGCTGTAGATAAATCGTCTGTCCGTCCGCAACGTCGCCCAGCTGGTATCACATCACTACGCACCCGCCGCCTGAGCCCTTCGAGCGCGTGCTCAGTGAGACCCGCGCGGCCTCGTAGAACACCTCTGACACTCCGCGGTTGTGCTTTGAGCTACACTCTAGGTTGGAAGAATGGATGAATGAGCACCGATCGCGTTAGTCGGTGGAAGTGGAAGTGTAATACGCACCAAGGTATCGGGAAGCCCGTATTCGCCGCGCGACAGCGAGTCCCTCTTCATATTGTACGGGATGCGAGCCATATCGTTGTAGTCGCTCCTTCACAGGCCGATCATCCCGCAGGTCGCATTTTAGTGCTGTATTGGGATTAGGAGAAATAGCAGCGCATGTCAGAGTGCAACCCACCAACAAGAACGAGCTGACCGTAGGTGAGCGTGGTACGAAAGCGGAGACAAAGAGGCGCACCTTGACCCCGGGACAGTATTCTAATATTTCGTCCAACCACTGTCACACGTTTGTGATCAACATCGCACGACCCTCGGTACCACAGCACAAACCTTGGTCTCCACGTTCTCGAGAGATATTGGGTTATCCACCTGAAGCACGTTCAGTTGCGGCCGCACAGGACTGGTGGGAAATGGACCGACCGAGAAGCATATCATAATAACGTGGGTCTCGGCGTATGACAGCGACCGAAGACGGTCAAATTCCTCCTGTCCTGGGCGGAAGTGAGCTCCAGAACAACGGCCGCAGAGCAACGTGACCCACCGGCCGTATCCCACAGACTCAGCTCAACCTGCTGGTCGTCGACATAGATATCGTGCACATAGTTCTCGAACACCGTCGGTTCGCTTTGTAGCAGCGTCAGTTTATCGCACTGTCTCCCGGGCAGCAGTACGCACTAAACCTGGCTAAAAAACCCTGTTCCGGGTCAGCGTCGACGTACGCATCAAGCAAAATACACATTACGCACCTCGGGTAAAGACGTTGAGGAGTGATGTTTTGCCTGCCAAATACAAGTGCTGTGATAAGGTTCAATGTGCGACGCGCATGCTGCGCAGGGGGTGAGCATACCGCAGGCTCCGTCGCCACAGACTACGAGCACGCGCCGTTAGTGGAGTATAAGTTGTATAAATACAACATGGAAACTAACCGACGACCTTTCGCTGGATCTGGAGCAATTGAGCACATAGTATCTTCCAGAGAATCTGTACGCACTGGTTTGCGACCAAAGGTTCCGCGTCCCTTTGAACCGCACAAAGACATCGAGTGAAAGGGAAAGTAGTGAAATTTGCACGTGATGCAAATTTGGCTTGGCAATGGCATCTGGCCGCACTGCCACAGTGAGATCACTTTCCTTCGCGTTCTGCAGTTTCCTCCATGCCATCGCACGGGAAGTCAGAGCAACGAGACTACTTTCACAGTAAAATTACATTCGGCATTGGTTCAAGCTCTACTGGGTTCAAACCACCTTCTCAACACCCTCCGGCAGTACATACCCACCTTGCTTCCTGACCTGCACGCGGATCTCAACGACAAATTTCAAAAAGAAAAAAAATCACCCGCCTCGTCAAACACGGTCATCTCCAACAGACTCTTCTCGTGTCCCCAAAGTGCACTCTCGCTTTTCCCGGCCTTGATGCAACGCGCGACCTCATCTGCCTCAAAATGCATCCCATGTCCAACATATTCAAATTTCCTGTTATCCTCCCGAACAACATTACCGTTGTGGCTATCGTCGAAATACTGCACCTGGAAGGACATGGAGCGATAGATCGGTGGCGCGATCCGGATAACGCCTTTTTCGCACCGGATGGTGACACCTGGATTCGTCGAGACGGCGTTGATGCTGCAGCTGAGGACCGCCTGCGCCGCGATCTTGGGGAAGTTGAGCGCGAAGGAGGTGTTCGCATCCACTCCAGTGAGTGGGGTCTTCAATATGCTGCCGCTTATGGAGGCTGGCGCCGTCAGCTCATTGCGCGAGTTCTCGTACAGAGACATGATCGCCTAAACAGTTCAGTATCAAAGATGGGAAGAATAAGCAAGAACAGAATGCTTACCCAGACGAGGGGATACGGGCCTCTGTTGCATGGTCAATTGACGCGCTGGGACAAGGACAATTCTGCTCACAGATCCAGTATGGCGCCGCCACCCAAAGCCGGATCGAGAATTCTGTGTGACTTCGGGATATCTGCCAACAGGTTCGTCGCACAAACCAATAATTTGCGACAAAACGCGTACTATGGATGTCAAAATCGTTCGACAGATCCGCATGCACCACCACGGGCGCGCCGAGCTCTCCCGAGTCCAGGATCTTGATCACCGCCTGTGGAAGCGGCTGGAAACGCGTCCACATCGCCTCCATGAAGAATACGCCGTGTTCTTTCGCGGCGGCGAGAAGCGCGCGCAGCTCAGCGACATTGGTGGTGACGGGCTTTTCGCACAAGACGTGTTTCTTCGCCTGAATGGCGTCGAGAGCATTGATGTAATGGTACGTGTGAGGTGTTCCTTGAAAAATACATATTAGAGGCCAGGCTGGGATGCGCGTTGTATCGGAATAACCAATGTAAATTGCGTCCACGTTCTGGTCCGCGTATACTTCTTCATAAGTTCCATACGCCTTGATGGTCTTGTCTCCTCCGGCGTTGGCAGCAATGAATTCTTGGGCCGTCTCGACTTTACGCGATCCTACTGCGACCACTTTGTGCACGACATCGTGCACGTCGCGCCTTGAGAAAATTTAGACGCGATACAAAAGACGACCGCGATCTGCGTACGTCTTGGGATCAATAAGGAGATCCTGCCGATGGTAGACTGTGAGTCTCTCTCTTCATTGAATGAAAGGGAAAAATTCAATTACCTTTGGTAAAAACTGCAGCCTGAATGGCAGGGATGAGAAGGGGAAAGAAAGGGGGTCAAAATAAACGCGCAATTTTCCCGGTCGAGATGATTCCCCAACGAAGGACAATTATGTTTGCCATGGTGAAATCGGTCTTGAATAAATTATGGCCTCGCTGCCTTGAGCGTCCTTCGCGGTCGAAGCAGAGAAGGAGTGGGAGCGGGTAGTGAGCGGGTCCACCGGCCCGGCCACTATCACGATTCGTTCTTGATCGAACCACCATGACATCTCTGCCCCCAATTGAGACCATCGACGAGTCGCAAATCGGACACATCCTCCGCACCCTGCTGGAATCAAATATTCCATTTGACCCTCTTCTTCCGGCTGGAAATCCTGGTTTCGTGTCATACACAGAACTCCTGGATGCCGCGCTGGCCCAAGTAGCAACCTGGTCTGTCTCTACGCGCGCCAAATTCATTGCGGGACATCCGCGCATCGGGGAGACCAAGAACCTTTCCGTCCTCAGCGCAAAAGAGCAGGGCGCGACGCCAACAGTTGCACCCACCCCACCCGAAGTCCTCGCTCGACTTGCACATCTGAACGCCTGCTACGAGCGCCGCTATTCAGGCTTGCGATACATCACGTTCGTGAATGGCAGGAGCCGCGCGGAAATTGCGCGCGAGATGGAAGATGTTTTGGGGCTGCCGCATTCTTTGTCGCCAGATCAACCACCTGTGGAGGAAATTACTGTGATAAAACCTGAAACCGATGCATGGACAAGTGAACTAGATAGGGCGGTTGTGGACGTGGGCCGTATAGCGCACAGCCGATTGGGTGCTATGAAGATTCAAGAATCTCAAAGCAGGTAGGCGTATAATTATTTTCCAGTATCTGGGGCTGAATGGAGTTTTGCAAGTGCTTTGAATTGAGCTCACGTTTTCCTTCCTGCTGAGTCTTCAAGTCCACCGCTTTGTTTTTAGAGGAACCTTGATTATCGCGGTTTGCCGCGGGGCAAGAAATAGCCTGTTGCCTAGGCTTGAAGAATCCACTGGTTAATCACTTTAGGACCCGAGCGCTGTGTCGTCGTCATTCCTACATGAGAAATGAGAAATTTAGATATACAGTCCAAGATCCATCGCGCAAATGCAGGACTGGTCAATAACATTCCATTCTAGTAGCACTTATGTAGATACGTTCTCTGTTACAGAGCAGACTCGGGCTTTATAGCCATAAATACAACATTCGAAAGCGAAAGCAGCAAGTCCAGATCCGTCCACGAACCAATAAAAAATCATAATTAACGATGCTGACGCTGAGTCCGGACGGTGGTCAAGAGGCCACTGGTGGTGGCGGTGGCGGCGGTCGCGTATTAGAGTGGCCTTGCCGCTGTGAGAACGCGGTCGAATTTAAATAACCTCATGGAAGGCGCGTGAAAATTCTAACACTCACTCGCAGTTTCTCTTTCCGTTCTGCCCATTCAGGATTCTTGCGGTAGAGTTCAGCAAGCATGCGCTCGACCATCAGCCTATACTCGGCCGCCTCCTGTTCGCGCCGCTTCCGCTCCTCCCGGTCTGCGGCAGCGCGTTCCCGCAGTTGGCGAATACGCTCCTCGAACTGCTCGCGCTGCTTGCGGGCCCATTGCTGGCGGTCTTCGTTGCGCCGCCGCTGCTCTGAGCTGAGGTCGCCCTCGCCTGAGAAACTTGAACTGTGTTGCGGGCGGAAGCCTTGTTGAATGTCGTACGCCTGCAGCACGGTCATAGGCTTTCTATCGCAGTAATCGGAAATTTCGGCGTACTCGTCTTTTATACGCGTCGCGCAAGATCTCGAACGCTTCGTGGACCTGGTTCATGAGTCAGCAGAAGAAATCCATGGAAGCTGGGTAGCGCACCGCGTGGAATTTGGCTTCCGAAGCCTGTTTGTCCTCAGACGATGCTCCAGGGTCAAGTTTATCTGCACAAAGCTCAGAGAATGCCCCGAGTTAATCACGCTCTTCTTGCGATGCTGACCTGGATGTGTCTCTAACGCTTTGGCTCTATACGCCCGACGGACTTGAAAATAAATCTTCAGCCAGCCAGAACCAAAAGAGGTAGCAACTTGTGTGGGACGCACTTTGATCGGCCGAAGCAGATCGCTCGACGCCGAGGATCTCGTAGAGCGAGAGCGCATCAGCTGGCGGATTCGAACCCATACGGAGCAAAAGGGCTTCTGCGGGCCAGGATGAGAGCGCAAAGTTGAAGTTGAACGCCTTGTTCGGGTGCGGACCGGATGCGGTTATCAACACGCGTATCTCGGCCTTTCATTCTTAACAGCAGAAAACAACCGCTCGCTTCCCAATTTGTCAATTTTCTGCTTTGAGACATAGCGTGATCTCAAAACAACGTGTCACCTCTTCTTTTTGGGGCTTTTTCCAAATGCGCCAGTGACACATCTTTCCGCTCGACCGCATGCATTTCCTTTGTTCACTTCGCATGACACATTTCTGAAATCAGTTCGGCATATTCAGAAGGAGTGATATCCTACACAGAATACTATTATCTGGTCTGAACTTATTTTCCATCGTTTGAATCTGACTCTGGTCACAGCCTTGCAAACCATCCAAGCATATTCCCGTCCGTGTGCGCCAGGTCTGCTGCTCCGTCGGGCCATTCGCTGATTGCTTCCAGCTTGATTGTGCATCGGGGATCGCAATACTGGGGTGCCTGCGACGAATTGGGCAGACTCAAGCGAACTAGATACGGTTTCAGCTTGAAAATGGCAGACGAACGAGCCTTCTCACCACGAGGCAAGTCTGTTGTTGGTTGTACGGATCCAGTCATTTGAGCATTGCCAAAGTGCCGTCTTGCCCCTTTACCTCGTCCCTTCGTTTGGGACTCCGAATAACCGGAGGATCTTGGTCACACAATCAAGATCGAGGACGGCGTTTCCAAAAATGAAAATATTACCGCAAGAGAGATTCCAGCTGCCGTGCTTGTTTCTGCTCCAGAATCGTTGATGCAGTAGTCCCATGAATGGCAAACCCTCCAAGTAGTACACCAGCCCTTCTCCGAATCTCCCCGTTCGGGGATTTCAGTAACTTTGGGATATAGTCTAGGACGTTTGCGTTAACCACAGCCTTGGCACCATCCAACCATGCCACGATCAGAGACAAAGCGAACGTGGCCTCCCGAATAATCGCAGGATCGTCGTAACTGATTTGATGAGAATTGCGTCTAGAAACAGGATACTGACTCACCCCAGGAAAGACACAATTTTCGCACAGGGATCCAACTCCAAGATGGTGGGCACAATGTGCTTGTGACTGGCGAGCCTTCCCACGAGCTGACAAGTCCATTCTCGGATTCCCGGCCTGGGTGACTCAAGTAATGTCAATATGTGGTCCGCAGCATCGGCAGTGACGACGGCCTGTGCACCGTCTGCCCATCGGGCGATATGGCACAATGCATAGGTTGCCGACTCAACAAGCTCAGAATCATCGTTCCTGGTAAATTTTTTTTTCAATTTTACGGAGAGAAACAAGATACTAACTCACTTCAATAAGGACACAATCTGTTCACATGGTTTCAGTTTCAGGATGGCGAGAGCCGTGTATTCATCACTGGCAAGCCTTCCCACCAGCTCACAGGTCCATGTCCGGACCTCCGAGCTGGGCGACCCGAAGTAGTCTCAAGATATGTGTTGCAGTTTTAACTTGGACAATGACCTGGGGTGCACCAACCCATCGCGCGATCTGGGATAGAGCGTACGCGGCTGACTGAATAACAGGAAAGTGGTCATCGCTGATTAATTATGAGAACAGCAGCATCGGTAACGCGATACAAACTCACTATAAGAAGGACGCCAGCCGTGCACAAAGGCATAGTGCTAGCTGCAGAATGGCCCGCCCAGTAGACTGGTGACCAGCAAGTCGCCCTATTAGCTCGGCAGTCCGCGCGCGGATAACCGGGTTGGACGACCTGATTGATATCAAGATACACTTTGCGGCCTTTGCATCGACAATGGCCTGTGCGCCTTCTGCCCATCGGGCGATCTGAGATAATGCGTATGCAGCTGACTCTGTAATCTCAGAATGGCTGCCACTAATTTTTATGAGAATATGGCAATAGGATGGAGATGGGATAAATATAATCACCACAAGAATTTCATAAGGTGTGCGCATAGTTTCAGCTTCAAAATATACGGCGCAGTGGACTCGTGGCTGACGAGCGCTCCCACTAGATCGCAGGTCCATGCCACGACTTCAGGTCTGGCGGCCTCGAGCAGTATTAAGATGTGGTCAGTGGCTTTCGCTCTGACAATGGCTTGGGCGCCCTCGACGGTTCGCGCGATCGCAGACAATGCAAGCACGACGGCCGGAACAACGGTATAGTCTTTGGCATTGATTCAGCTTGGAGACCACGCAAAGGAACGGGAGTACGAACACCTGAAGAACGATACCAGCCGTGCACATGGCTTCAGTGCTAAAATGACTGGTGCAGTGGATTTGTGACTAGCGAGCCCTCCCACAAGCACACAAGCCCATTTCCGGATCCCAGCGTCTGGTGAATTGAGTAATTCCGAGACGTAGTCTCGCCCCTTTGCATCAACGACAGCCTTGGCACCGTCGATCCATTGTGTAATTTGAGACAATGCAAACGTGGCCCCCAAAACGATTTCAGGATCTTCGTCTCTGTTTCAAGATGTTGAAGCCCACGTAAAAAGAAAAGCAAAGAAAAAAATTACCGCAGCAAAGACAAAAGTCGCATACACGGCTTGAGTTCCAAAATGGCTGGCATGGTGGACTGATGAGAAACGAGTCTTCCCACCATGAGGCAAGTCCATTTTCGACTATATGTGTTTGGTGACTCGAGTAATGCCATGACATAGTCTAGTGCATTGGCGTCGACCATAGCCTTTGCACCGACCGCTGACGCCGCAATCAGGGACAATGCATAGGTGACCGCTCGAATAACCTCAGATTTGTTGTCCCTGACTTCATAAGAACGATGTCGAAAAACCAACACACACTCACCCAAGCAATGGCACAATCCGCACACAGAGGTTCGACTCCAGAATAGCTGACATTGTTGACTTGTGACTGGCCAGCCTTCCCACCAACTCGCAAGCGCATCGGCGAGCCGAAGGGGAAGACGAGTTGAGTAATATCCAGATATAGTCCATCACCTTTGCGTCAACTATAGCCTTCGCACCATCTGCCCATCGAGCGATCTGAACTAGTGTGCACATGGCCCACTCAACGACATAGGAATGGATGCCACTGAGTGAATGAGAATTGCGTCGGAAAGGAAAAAAAAAAAAAAGATGCATATTCACCTCAGTAAGGATACAATCCAACGATAGGGTTTCAGCTCCAAGATGGCCGGTGCAGCCAACTCGTGGCAAGCGAGCCATCCCAGTAGCTCGCAAGTCCATCGCTGAGTGGACGGGTTCGGAGATTCAAGCGCTACCGACACGTGCTTGAGTACCCTTGCCTCAACCATAGCCTTCGCACCATCGATCCATCGGGCGAGCTGGGATAATGCAAATATGGTCCACTCAATAGTCGTAGATTCATTGTCACTGGATGTGTGAGTATTGCGTCCTAGAGGTAAGATAGAACTCACTCCAGAAAGGACACGAATTGTACGCAGGGGTTCAATCTCAAGACAGCCGACGCAGTTGAAGAGTGACTAGCGAGCCTTCCTACCAGCTCGCAAGCCCATCGTCGAGTGGATGGCTTTGGTGATTCGAACGATATTGAAACATGATCCAACACCTTTGCATCAACCATGGCTTTCGCACCATCCACCCATCGCGCGATTTGACATAACGTGTACATGGCCGACTTGATAAGGGGAGAATCGTCGTGGCTTTGATTTTTAAGCGTCATATCGAAGAAGATGATAGAAACCCACTTCAGTAATAAGGAGACAATCCGGACAGACAGTTTCAGCTCTAGAATAGCCGGCACAGTGCACTGGTGGCGAGCAAGTGTTGCCACTAGCTTGCACGTCGAGTATTGAACTAGCAGGTTTGGCACGTCCAGCAATATCCAGAGGTGGTTGAGCACCTTTGCGTCAATCATAGCTTGAGCACCTTCTACGACATTTGCAATCCCACATAATGCGGATGTCGCGTCTGCAATAACTCCAGGATCTTCGTCACTAATTCAAGCTTAAAGACCACCTTTCCAGTGTACGACAACCTCACCGCAAGAGTGACACCAATTGCTCGCAAGCTTTTAACTTCAGGATGGCTGATCCAGTGGACTTGTACGACGTTAGGTTTGTCAATAATCGACATGAAGCACGACGTGTCCGAGGGTTTGGCGACCAGAGCATTTGTGCAGCTTGCGGGAAAACAGGTGAGTCGACTACCGCTCGCGCCTCCACCTCAGAAGTAGATCGGTCAGCCAGCTCATACAAAATGGCGGCTTTAGTTGACCATGAGACAAAATCCCATCTCCAGCTTCGGTCAGCAACTGAAGCAATGGACGGTCATACCTACGGAAAATAAGAGGAATAGATATCCAACATCGGCGAGGAAAGGGGGCTGTCGCGGTTTTTCCTCATTATACTCAAGGCCTGGCGGTGATGAAGAAACCTCGAAAGAGGCTTTGCCGCCTTATGGAGGTTGATCGTTGGACCTCTGAGCCCTGGATTGCTGTCGGACCACCAGCTGTGAACGCTGGGGCGAGATTCCTGGCGATCCAATGGCGGCATGAAGGAAGATTCACATTGGAGAATGCGGAGAATGCGAAAGCTGTAGAGTCTCTTCTGCTGTGCATATAATTACTAATTTAATTTAATTATACACAGAACTCACGCGATGCCAGGTGTACCACGCGCTGGCTAGACCACGGTACCAGCGCAGTTGTCATTGGGCTCTCAGCTGTCTGCCATTGCATTTGAGCCTGCAGTATATGGAGACATAGCTGTTGTGTCGAGAGACTTCGTGTGCTTCTCTATTCAACCTTAAGAATGCCGAGAGAAAATGGAAGCAGCTTTCCTGCGCATCAGGCGACCTTACGGGAGAAATAGAGCTCGACCGGAATACAGCAACTGCATATTTCGGGGCGGAAAGAGCACATAACCGGCGTATCACAAAAAGTGAGCAGACAGTTGCAGATGCACTAGTGAGAAAGGGTTTGGCTTGGCTTACGACATTCGATGCAGACATAGACAAAACAACACACCTCCGAAAACCCAAAATGGTAATTTTGACAGTAATGGACTGTCAAGTATGCAGAAATTGTCGGCTTCATGGTATTGAATTTCTTTGGTATCATTATTGGTGCCCGAGTGAAAAACCCCCGCTTTGGTTATGAAGTAGGCGACGGAACTCAAACGGAACCGTTCCCGTTTGGTTACCATAGCGAAATTACAGGCTTTCGTCGGCCGTCGGCTGTCGGCACCATAGTGAAGGAGGACTTGCTGCCGACATAATTTTAGTTTAGAGAACGGAAAACCTTCCGTCGGCTTAGTAAGCTTACGGGGAAAAGATGATGAGACTCGGAACGTCAGCCGAGATCACGTACTCATGATGCAGAGAGTTTGCCGCGCAATCGTGATCAATCAACTGCCGATCTCGCCAAGTCGCGCGGGTATAAATACGGACTTTCAGCATTCCATGCACCCCACTTCCACTCACAACTCATGGCTTCTCCCAAGACTCTCATCCTCGTCACTGGCAAGTAAATAACCGCCGAATCAATTTGATATTTATCTGTTTTTAGGCTCTAGCAGCGGAATAGGTTACGAGACAGTTCTTGCGCTCGCCCAGGCTTCCCCCGACTTCCCACATCCTCCTCTGCACCCGCAGCTTAGAAAAGGGCCAAAAGGTCCTCGAACAAATGCGCGCCGAGCACGGAGACACGCTTAAAGGCACCATTTCCGTCCTTCAGCTCGAAGTCACCGACGCCGCCTCCATCGCAGCTGCCAAGGAGCATGTCCAGAGCACATTCGGCGGCAAACTCGATGTCTTAATCAGTAACGCCGGCATCATCGTCACAAAGCCCTGCGACACGCTCACGAACCTCCGCGAGACCTTCGAGACAAACGTCTTCGGCGCAACCCTCGTCACCGAGGCGTTCGAGCCACTGCTCAAGAAGGCAGAGAAGCCGCTGCTGGTGTACGTCTCCTCCGAGCAGGGCTCTTGTACGTTGCGCCTCGACCCGGAGTACCCGCACCGCGAGGTGCGCGGGGACACGTACCGCATGAGCAAGGCCGCGATGAACATGCTTGCCGCATGTCATAAATACAACTTCCGCGAGTGGGGGTGCCGTGTGTGCAGCTTCAATCCTGGCTTTTGCGTGACGAACTTGACGGGCGAGAAGGGACGCGAGATGCGCATCAAGTTGGGCGCGAGGAGTCCTAGGGATCCAGCCCTGGCTCTCGTGGATATTGTGTTGGGCAAGAGGGATGCGGATATCATTGAGAAGAACGGCATCGTAGATCTTGATGGCGGGGTCAAACCGTGGTGAGCGTAAATAAATCGACAGAATCAAGATAAAATGTATATCGCCAGTAAACAAATACTGCTTGAATTATTTTGCAAACCTGGTGTCTCGGATGTTCGTAGGGTTTCAATGAGACCCTCATCCCACGAGAATGGCTGAAAATGAACCTTCGAGCTATGACGACAATAGAACCAAATAATACACCGCCAGAGGCTTAAAATGGTAATTTTGAGAGGTGACGTGCGCTTACAGGCAAAATGCACTCTTTCATCACTTGATCGCGAGTTCATTCTTTCTCAGAATCGTTCTCTCTTCTCTCTAGGACATGGCCTCCCTCACAAGATTTTACAGCGCTAAATGCAGCACGTTCGCGTCTCTGCGCACGCAATTCACTACGAATTCATATGCATGATACATAGCATGGGACGAAGACAGCAAAGTACCATTCACCAAAAACCAAAGAAGTTTTAGATCGTCATCGTCAAGTACATCTAGTAGACATAGCCGAGGAGCTTCCCGCCGACGTTCTTGCGCCGGGCCTCCTCGTGGTCCAGGATCCCACTGCTGGTCGTCTACAAAAACGCGTCAGCCTCCGCGGAACAAGGAAATGTGGGAGACGCACGAGGATGATGATGCCGAACCCACGGGCGGGGAGGAGCAAGTTGACCCAGCTCTCGATCTGCGAGTGCTGGACGTTGAAGCGCGGCGAGATGACGCCGGTCTTGTTAAGGCGGCCGTTGAGCTGGATGACGATCTTGCCGGAGCGGTGGTCGTCGATGATTTCGAATTCGTTGATGTAGCCTTTTCAAACACCAGGTCAGCAAACGAGCATGAGGAATGCACGAGGGGAGAGAGGTCAGGGAAAGAAGAGAAAGGAAGAGGATAGGGAGGATGTGCGTCCATCTGTGAGCCCACAGCCCGTAGAAACGGAGGTGCGGGTTGTTTGGTATCCGGAAGCTGGGGTATGATTTTCCGGAGCGTTAAAACGAATAACGGGTGGAGGCGAGACCCACGTCAGCCGTAGTTATCACTCCGGAGTGCGGCGGCAACAAGACAAGAAAGTAAAAGAAATAATGCTAACCGTGACGCTGCATGACAGACAAGAACTTCACGACGACTTTTGAGGAGGGCCGGATGAGGACCTGGCGCTTGCCGCGACGCTCGGCGTTGACGATGTTGTTGAGGCAGTCGTTCTGGCATCCAATTAACGCAAATGCAGATTATTGAAGAAAAAAAACACGCACGAGGACGGAGATGCGGACCATTTTTGCTGTTGGAGGTGAGGTGCGTCGATGAACCCAAGAATGAGTGTCGTGCTACGGAAAGCGCGAGTCAAACGGGCTGTCGGATAGATGAATGAGAAAAGACGAGGGCCAGGTTCTGGGTAGAGCTGGAGCGGTCAATTACCTTGCGTTCGTGGAGGGAGAAGGAAAGAACGGAGAAACGAAATTCTGTGTTGTGGTTTGGTTGGCTGACGGGATCAAGCAACTGGCAAGCCTCACGTGCATCTGTACCTCCTTCTACCGCCTGTAAGTACCGTACCGCCAATTATTCTCACTCAAGATGGTGTGTCTTTCGTCGTTGCTACTGGCGTTCTGGAGCTCATGTTCAATAGGGCCGTGTCCGTACCAAAACCACCAAGCGTGCTTCCCGCGTTCTCATTGAAAAATAGTTGGTCATTGGCGTGTATACCGATAATTTTTGCTCATCCGCTGTCTAGCTACCCCCCGCCTCACCCTCGACTTCCACACCAACAAGCGTATCATCGATGAAGTCGTTAGTAGTCCAGCTGAATGGATCCCTTTGTGCGTTGCTCAACCCACACCTAGGCAGTAGTACCCTCGAAGCGTCTGCGCAACAAAATCTCCGGCTTCACCACCCATCTCATGAAGCGTATCCAGAAGGGCCCCGTCCGTGGCATCTCCTTCAAGCTGCAGGAGGAGGAGAGAGAGCGGAAGGACAACTACGTCCCCGAGGTCTCTGCTCTCGACGTCACTGCGAACGGTGGCCTGGAGGTCGACCCCGACACCAAGGTCCGCTTACGTCCCTCTTTGCCGCGCATCCTGACCTGACCCGCATTTGCGTTTCGTAGGCTCTCCTCAGCTCGTTGAACTTCGACTCGATCCACGTTACTGTCGTCGTTCCGTCCACCCAGCCGGAACGCGGACCCGGCGGCCCCAGGCGGGAGAGGCGGAACGTTCCGGGCGCTGCTCCCCGGTAAACGTATCCCTGCGAGTGTTGTTGAGGCATGAAGTATGGTACATGTGTTCTGCACGCGAAAAATTATATGCTATGCCATCTTTGTGTCTCCCTCCAGCTCCTTGGTGATACGCACCAGTACTCCAAGCTTGAAGAACTTCAACACATTTCGTCTCTCAAAATCTTCTAATATGCACCTACTTCGTATTGACATCGAGACCAACAGTCTCTGGTATCTACAGTTCTACCTACACTCGGAGCGGACGGACGGGCTGTATTGGGGCGGTTTGGACTGGAGGCGAGTATGGGTTGTTTTTGGTGGTCAAGCGACAGATTGGGGGCCATTTCAAGCGTAAAACGGTGCACGCGAGGATGAAGGCAGACGTTCGTTCCGCTAACGGCTGAAATTGAATGCAGCTGAAACTCCGGGGCGAGACCATGGCGCGGCTCAGATAGCTGGCTTGCGGATCGATAGTTGGGTTGGGACCGTCACCAATATGCATGGCCATGTGTATGGGACTGTCCTGCGGCAAGGCGTTGTGGAGTCCGCGAGAGGGAGGCGAACAGAAACAAAGTTGGCGATCGAAGGGGTCGTGGGGGGAGTTCGCGGGAGATGCGTTGTGCATGGTGAAAGAGATTATTGCGGAACCTCATAGGGCGTATCGGAATTGTGTATGGGAGCGTCCTGCGGGAAGGCGTTGTGGAGCCCGTCCGCGAGAGGGAGGGGGGCAAAAACAAGAGTTGGCGATCCTATTGCACGAAGTGGCCGGGGAGAGTTCGCGGGAGGTGCATGGCAAAAGAGATTATCGCGGAACCAGATAGGCAGAGTCGGACTGAGCGGTTCAGCCATGATAGGTCGTGGACCCGGCAAAGCCAGGTTTGTGCAAATTTTGTTGAGGGCTCGAAAATGCCAACGATACTGATAATATGATAAGTAGATTGAATCGCGATCCTATTGTACGAAGTGGTGGTGGGGAGTTCGTGGGGGGGTTTATAGAGAAAATTGTTGCGCAACCAGATAGGGCGACTCGCGGTGGGTGATTCAGCCATGATGTTAGGTAGTGGATCCGATGCGCAAGGCCAGGTTTGTGCCATTTTGGGGGAAGCGAAAATGCCAACGGGGTAGATTTGAATCGCATGGCCAGGTTTTCGCGTCGGTCGAGCTTTGTGTTGTATTCTGCGTATTCTACGCGGGTGGGTGGTTCAAGTCGCGTGGATGTGGATCCCATCCGGGAATTGAAGATTATGAACTATTTTGGTGAGTGTTAGGTAACAAACGAACGGGGAGTGGCAAACCCACGTACACGACCCAGGTTTTCAGGTTGGTCGAGCTTTGTGGGGTGCGCGGACGTTTGTTCGTGAGCTGCACGGATGTTTTTTTTACGCGCGTTGGTCTTGAAATAAGCATGGAGAATCTGCTGCACGTTAGCTTACAGTCCGAACGAGAGGAGGGAAACTCACGTACGAAGACAATAGACCCGAAAACTGATACAGTTATGGGGGTGCACGCCGCCTGCTGGGTGTTACGCCCATAAAGATAGAAAGCAGGGGCTGAAACGATGGTAGTCCAAGAAGCTGAGAAGATGTCGATGCGCCAATCGCAAGGAGGATGCCGAGAGGAGAGGTCGCCGCCAAGGTGGTCCGGTCCAGAGAAACGCGCCCGCCCGCCCGTTCCATAACTAGGTAGAATCTAACTAATGAGGTATCTAAACTGTAAGTAAACGAGAAGAGTATCCAAACGAAGACAGAGGATTGAGGCTTGAGCTGAATGGCTGAGTTTTGAGATGGATTTGACAGCTTGAGGAAGAAGAGAAGATGTCGTCCGTGAATGGGAAGAGTACACGGAATGAAGAGTCGAATGATTTGAGGCTTGAGGATGAGTTTTGGAGTGGATTTGAGAGACTGAGGAACAAGAGAAGTGTCGCTGGTAATTTGCAAGAGAGTTATTGAATTTATGCCTGCGTTCCAATCAATGTCGGAACGGAGAGCAGTACATGAGACCTACTTCCAAAACTGCTGGGAAGACTCGCGTGCGCTGCGCGATCGAGTGCATTTGATTACAGAACGTGAGTGCGGAGCGAGACGGCCGGCCAGAAGTAACCACAGATTGGGCGAGTGGCTAAATCTGATGCAGAAGAAGATGAATGCAGAGTGGCTGGAGCTTTTGAACGAAAACAGTGGATGGTTTGGGATCTGAAGAAGAGATCGGCGACGGTTTAGAGACAAATGTCGCTGAACCCATTGTTGCAAGTGGACAGTGAAAGGAGGGAACTGTAACAACATGGTGAACAGGCTGGCGCGCTTGACAGTAGTGTTTGAGATTTCGAAACGGCTGAAGTGGCATAACCATCTTGATGCTGCGCAACGCCGGAAGATAGGAATTGCGTCCTTGGTCAGACCTTGAGGCTACTGAGGATTATACCGACATTGCAGAAGACTGGTTAACCGCAGAATAACGACAACAAGTTGAAACATACCCGACGATCGACGCACAGGTCTTCACACCCGCCCCCTCCCGCCGACCCCACGCCTCCTCCGTTCGCCCCTCCTCCTCCGCCTCCTCCGCTCCCTCCTTCCCCCCCTCCCCCTCCGCCTCCGCCTCTCCTCCCCTCCCCCAAGATAAACCCCCCACCCTCCGCCACCGCCGTGGACGTCCCGCCCTACACCTCTACACGGCACATCCTGAGCTCCCCTCCTGCAAAACATACTTACATGAGAATGGGACGAGCGTTAAAAGCAAAGAACTTACAGGAGGCTAGTTCCCGCGCGTAACCCCCTCCACCTCTGCACGGCACACCCTGAGCTCCCCTCCTGCAGAAGCAAAATATCATACATGAGCGCGGAATAAGAGTGAATGGATGAGCAAAGAACGTACAGGGGGCTAGACCCCGCGCGCAACCATCCCTCGACTCTACACGGCCACGCTGAGCTCCCCTCCTGCACGAAGCGCGCGTGAGTACGATCACGGCTCACATGAAGGGTAGATGAACTTACAGCGGGCTAGAACCACTGCGCTGGGGTCTTGACGTCTTGCGGTCTTGAAGTCTTGACGTCTTGCAGCGAGTTCTTGAAGTCTGTAAAAGTCTCCTTCCCGCTGCAGACTAGTCCACCTGAATCTGAGCGTGCGCGAAGGAGACGACGTTAGCAGGACGAAGCGGGCGAGAAGTATTGCCACGCAGCGGGGTCTTGAGGACTCTGGGCGGCGTTACCAATTGACGGATCTTGGTGGGTTATTGAGAATTCTTGAGGCTTTGTCGATAAATACTGTGTTGAGCTTGAGCTTGAAGTCGAAGAGGGAAAGGAGAGAGGGAGGGAGAGATGGTGGGAGGAAGCAAGAGACAAGTGGCTGACACAGGAGGATCAGCAAATTCAAACTCCGAGTCAGCCGAGCCAAAGCAGTCACGCTACCGCGTCGCGTCGCGTGAGTTTCATGTGAGAGTCGCTCAGAGTCGTAGCAAAAATCCCAGTGCATAGACTTTAGTGTGAATAATTGCGTTTCGTTTGACGCTCGCCAGCGACTAGAAAAAATTCAAAACTGGAAACCGAGACCAGCGAGAGAAGAAAAGTAAAAGTAAAACTCCGTGAATTAGATTATCCTAAATCGTTGCGCTGATATGAGTGTATGTATTGAATGAAGAGGGATTGTTAGTGAATGAAAATCATGATGAATCCGAATTGGATATCCGACCGCCTTGCCTTCCTCGCCCGCCTCTACTTCCCCGACCTATGGCCCCTCACGCCCCTCCTTCTCCTTCTCCTCCCCCTCCCCCCACCTCCCCTCCCGCTACTTCTTCGTGAACACCTAAACGCCTACTTCTTCTCCCACCCACCCGCCGAGCCGCCATACCTCGTCGGCAGCTCCTCCGCCGCAACATATGGCAACAGCGCCTTCCCAATCGCACGCGGGCTGCTCCCCACGACGCTCATCTTGGCAAACGTCGCAGCGGGGAGGATCGCTTTGAAGACCCAGAAGAGGAAGGACATGTACGAGGGGACGTTGACGAAGAATTTCTTGAACAGCAGCTCGGGGTAGTGGCTGGAGAATATGTTGCTGGCTTGCGAGGCGGCGGCTTTGGATGCGGGGGTGCGGCTCGACATGCTCACGCCTTCGTAGTCTGCGCAAACGCACCGTGCAGGTCAATCGAAACATGAATGTAAAATGAGCAGAGACGCACCATGGACCTGAATCGTCTGATCGACAGTCTCAAAGTTCAGCATCGCGACGGATTTCTCCATGAACGCGACGCGCCAGCGGAGGAAGCGATCCACGTCGCCGAATACGGCGTCGAGGTCTTGGTTCCCGCCATAGACGTTGTACCTGCGTTCAGCACATCAGCGTCGGCGTCGGGGAAAGCAGATGAACGTAAAGAGGGAATACTCACACGACTGGCCGGCCCTCCTTGTCGCGCCCATATATGTGCCCAAGCTGGCCAAAGACGTCCTGGGGGAACTCCTCCTTGAGCAGGTCGTCGACTTTGAATTCGTCGCGCCATCGCAGGGTCGCGACGAACATCTCCGCCGCGGCGGTGGCGTTCAGATTCCTGGCACCCGAACAAAAAAATTATTGCGCGTCGGATGAAATACGCGATGCAACCATGCCTCGCACGCAAGAACTTCATGAGCACGACGCTGGTGCGCGCGTCGACGAGGTCATTCGGGTCTATTCGCACGCCCCAGAGCGTGATGGCAGTCGTCTTCGCCTCGGGCTTCTCATACGCCTTGACCAGCGAGTCCGGGACCAGTTTCTGCGATAATGGCAGCATTCAGAATTAATGTAACGCCTGGACCCCGATGCGAATGTACCCTGAATTCAGCGAGCGCTTTCCATTCGTAGCCCGTGAATTTCTCAGTGAGGGCGTTCTGAGGCTCGGGTTTCTCGGGTTCAGCAGCAGCAGGAGCAGTAGGAGTAGCAGTATTAGTAGGTGCTGGAGTTGGTTCCGCTGTGGGTGCAGGCGCAGACGCAACGGGAGTGGCTCCGGGCTGCGGTGGCGCAGGGCTATCTGAAGAAGACATCTCAGGTGCAGCAGTGACTACAGGCGGAGCGGGGTCTATTGAGACGGTGGGTGTGGGAGCAGGAGGCTCAGCGGCGGAAGTCGGGTCTGCAGCAGACATCGTGCAAGGGACAAGGTGAAGGTTAAACCACAAATCTTATCTTATAACGGATTGATAATCTGATAGACTGGCGCGGCAAACAATGGGTCTAGACGCGTCCGGGCACTACATACTTATGTATTATCTATGTAACACACCAACCGGCGCCAAAAAGCATACGATGGCCTCTGATTTCTGGCCTGTCGAGAGGTAACTGAGCTATGCAAACAAGCGAGGTATGAGCTGCAAATTTGGCTCGGCAAGTGTTCCGTTCAAGCCGTTCTGACTTTCGAGTGTGTTTTTTCAGTACCGTCCTGAGATAGGACGTGGACATCGCGCAGTCGACTCGGAGCCTGAAAAAAACCGGCGTTCAAGTTTTCCGTTGAATGCTGAGTGATTTGGAAAACAGAAGCAGATGCAGACGAGTATGGAAGAGCGAGAAACGCTAGCTGGACGCGGACTGCGTCGTCAAAGTCGAGAAAGACGCCGAACCGACGTTCCCTGCTGCGGCGATGGACAAACCAGCGGCACCCAACGTCTTCACCGTCAAGCAGCAGAAGTGAGAGTGATGGCGGGAGGCAAGCTAGGATCAATGCATCACTGTCACGTACTCGTCCATCTTTGTCCACCGCTCGCCTTTCGCTCCATTTATCGAATTTTGCGCAAACGCGGTCCCTCTTTTTTTCTACGCTTGGACTGCTTCGGGTCTTTTCATGGATTACTATACTAGCGGTTCTTGTGCGGCTGAGCCCGCGCTGCCGTTTCGTGTTTCTCCGATGTTCAGCGGCTTTCCTGCACTCCGAGTGGGTCTCAAGCAACCTAAAACAAGCCGCTCACAAATACCATGCATCTTGTCTATCTGTCCGGCGGATCTTTGTCTTTACACCTGTTCAAGCTTCACACAAATACTCCGGAATACCGAAATAATCTACCGGTGTCGAACCTGTTGACGTTCAACCCAGCGGCGGTAGAGTGATTCTGACCGACTAAGCCTTCATATAAGCACGAATTTGAAGGCTCTACGAAAGAGGCTGGAACGACCCTACAGCAACGTTCTTTTGGTGCTACTTCTCATTCCAGCCTCGCGAGGGTCATTAATTGTGTGCCGCGATGGTCATTATGCTGCGAGATACAAATCTGGTGGCATGGCTCCCTTAGTCTGTCGGGGTCAGATCATTGAGCACTTTATTCTTGTTAAAGCTCCGAAATTTCTGGCCGTAATCTGCGTCATGGTAATCGGTCTTACAAGAACTTCGTGCGTCGGCTTCGGATTTTTATCCGAATCGTTCGGAATTGATTGGGCCCGAAGACATTACCCACTGCCGCCCAGCGAAGACCCTTCCATCTTGTAAAAAAAAACCATCCCAGCAGGCCAGTGCTTGCCAATGCTCTTTTATTGCGGGGCAGGTTCAACGCCGGCCAAAACTCCGTATATATGGCCCCAGCCCCCATGAGATCCCAACATTGCTCATGGCAAACACAACTGAATTACCCAACCCCTTTACGCCCCTCATTTTCCTACCTCCATCTCTCGCAAGTCAATTTGAGGTATCACGATATGTCCTGGCGGCAACACTCGGGGTAAGAACCGATCAATATCGCACTGCACGAATCAAATTAATCTATATTTCGAATCCTTAGGCGTACGTGTGGGACATTGGATTGAACCTCGGGAACGACTATGCCTTGTTGTTCCAGCACAAGGTTCGCTTCCCAACCATTGTGTATTTTCTTTCAAGGTGATCTCCAAGCTATTTTTGAGTTTCGAACGTCTACTGTGCTGATTACTTCCGCCAAGGGCATTCACATTGGCTTATATTCTCACATGCTTCATCTTCGCAGGTGAACTTGAACTCATTATTCGCCTTGGCTGCCGAACTGAACATATCAATAACTGCAGTTGCACCGGTTGAGAACTGCGACGCCTTAGCGCTCGGCCTTAGCATCTGCATTGTCTTGACGCAGACAAGCACCGCGATGCTGTTCTTTTTACGGGTGACCGCAGTCTGGCACCCAAGCAAAATCGCCTATGTGGTGTTCTCTATTCTTTGGCTCGCCGTCCTCGGGGCGGGTATCACCGACCCGGTTGGAATTCGCGGAACGCATATAGGACCTACTAAACAGTGTATCGACACGGTCATTCCAGGGAGTATAGCGGCCACGGCGATTATGCCTCTGATTAACGACACCGCCATCTTCCTTGCTATAAACTACCGTATTCTTGCCCATACAGTAGCGGAAGATTCTCTCATGGCCCGTCTACGAGCTTTCTTTGGTGGTACTGGATTATCCACACTCTCACGGGCATTACTTCAGAGTGGGCAGCACTTCTACCTGTCAGTATATGTTCTATGCATGTGTCCAATTCATTTGACGTTACCCCCAGGATCGCAGTTGCGACGCATGTCACTTTCCTCGTCATATTGAAGCTGCCTCAACTGACCCCGGTTTACCACGCGATGCTCTCAATCCCTGGATTGACCCTGGTCAATGCAATGGCTTGCCTAGTCTTCCGGAGGATTAAATTCGGACTCATAAGTCCTGATGGGACATCCAAAATTTCTACCGATTGGGCTTTCAGATTTCCATGCTACAGCGAATCTTAGGTCCCTCCCCCTTCACTTTCGTCACACTAATTCCTCTACCACGGATTTGAGAACGAATGCAACTCTCCCACTGGAGGTCCTTGGGTTTCAAGGTCATGCGGATGCAGGGGAGGGGTTCCACCATCCCGGTATTCCTTTCTGTTGAGATCGAAACGCGCGGTCATGCAATATACTATGCATTCTATTAATTCTACCTCTAGCAACGATTACAGAGTTGAAGCTGTCTGTTCTATCTTCTTTTCTACATCCAACACTCACGCCTCCCCAACCTTGAACTGCTCCTGCAACACAATATAACTCAACACATTCATCAACACCCGCGCACGCGGGTCAATAATTCCCTGCGGCAAAAACATCGGCTTCTCCAAATACGCCGCAAGCTGTGTCTGCACAAACGGCCAGCTGAGGAACCCGAGCTTCTCGACGCTCTCCTGCGTGATGCGCGCCTTCATGTGCGCTTGGAGCGGGACGAGCTCGTTGGGCGAAGAGGCCTTGGGCGCCGGGGGCGGGTTGAACGGCACCTTCTTGCGCAGGTACATTTCTTCCGTGACGAACTCCTTGACTGCCTCGCGTAGGATCCACTTCTCGGCGAGTGTCCACTTGCCCGGTTCGCCTGCTTGGACGGGCCGGATTTTGAGGGATCTGCGCAAGTGTCAGTTTGGGAAATTCGATACGAGAGCGGAGTCTTACGGCGGCAGGTTGTTAACATATTCGACAAAGTGGTGGTCCAAGAACGCCGGCCGACTCTCGATAGACATGGCCATGTCGTTCAGGTCTCCGTTGATGTTCAGGATGATGTTGCTCATGAACGTCTTCGACACGACATACTATGTCCAATCATTAACATAAATTCAATCCTCTTGGAAAACCCATGCTGCACTTACAAGCGAAACGTTCAAACTGTGCCACTTGCCCTCAACGGAGTTCTGCCGCACACGCATATCGACGTTCTCTTCGACAGTGCCTATGGGATTGGGGGCCCCAGTCTGTGCGAGGGTGGCAGGGGTAAACGCCGGCGCGACCAACGGCGCCGAAACCGGTGCGAGGAACAGGTGTGAGCTGATGTTGAGGAGGGACCGCGGCCCGTCCGACTTCTGCGGAGAGCGAGCAGTGCTGGGCAACTCCGAACACCCGGGTCGCGGCGGAGTACGCTTGCGCGACTGCACGGCGCTCTTCCTCAGAAGGAAGCGGCACGCCGAGGCTGGCCGCAGTTTTGTCCTCCTCCCTCAGATAGTCGAGCGGGAACCACGGGTAGCCGCCGAACGACTCGTCGGATCCCTCACCAGACAGGGCGACCTGCGTAAAATATTCAGAATGCGGTATTTGGGGCTTATGAGGAGACTGACCTTGAACCCAGCGTCGCGGACCGCTCTGGAGAGAAGAAGTTTGCCCGCACCGTGGAACGTGCTGCACGGGATCTCCGAGTGCCAGACAGATTCCTCAAACATGCTGACCAGCACGGCTTCGGTGGCCGGGACTACGACCATATCGGCGCCAATATGCGCTGCGTTGCGAGTCGCCATGGGCGTCTCATCGGTAGTCGGGTCCTCTATAGTAAAATTAGAGGACATACGGGAGGCGACGCATAATCCACATGCCATTGTAGGACAAAGTAAACGTCGTGAGTTTCGCATCCGGGTTCTTCTTGCGGAGCAGGTGCGTAGCAATACCAGCAACAGCAGAACTGTCGATGCCTCCACTGAGGTACACGGCCCACGGCACGTCGGCGCGCATGCGCAGGTTCACCGCTTCCACCAGGTGGTCGCGCACTCCCGCGATCATTTCCTCGAGCGTAGCAGCGGGCGCAGCAGTCGGGGAAGGGAAGTTGTAGTCCCAGTACGCCCGCGTCTGGATCTCTCCTGATGCTTGGCAGATGGCGTAATGACCAGGCGGCAGCTGCATTGGAGGGTAACCACAGCCGAGCAAGTTGAAGTAATGTATTTACCTTCTTGACGCCTTTGAAGACAGTGCGGGCGTCACCGAAGACACCATTCTGGACGATACTGTCGAGGTCCCATTCGGCCTTCCACCCGAGCCCCATAAAAGTCTTGATCTCGCTCCCAAACATCACACATCCGTTGGAGACGGTGTAGTAGAGTGGCTTGATACCGAATCGGTCTCGGGCAGCGAACTGCAATTTACGCTTGACGTCGTACAGAATGAATGCGAACTCGCCCCGGAGGTTGAACAGGCAGTTGAAGCCGTCCCGCTTGTACCTGCGCGTGAATTAGAGCAAGAACGCAACTCGCTGTGGATGATTTGGCTCACAATTGCACAACGAGCTCCGAGTCGGATTTGGTTTTGAACGAGTAGCCCTGGCCCTGCATCTCCGCGCGGATGCGGTCGTGGTCGTAGATTTCGCCAGCCACGACGCAGTGGATCAGGTCATCTTCGTCTGAGAGCGGCTGCTGCCCGGTTTCGAGATCAATAATGGACAGACGGACGTGTCCCAGGCCTGGTGCATGGTAAAGTGAGATCGCGCAATACAGTACTCCATAACCACAACGCACCGACACGCGCATCCGAGGACACATATGTACCATTCGAATCGGGTCCACGGTACTTGATTACCTCGAGGGCTGCGTGAAGTTTACTTTTGAGATCCTCGACAGAGGGTGGCTGGACGTTGTCCGGGTAGAAAGCAGAGACGATACCACACATGATGAGGCGAGAGAGAGAGCAGGTGTAGATCTTGGGGTTACATATTTATGGGATGAAATAATTTCAAGAAAGGAGTTACGAGGAAATCACTTAGCAACAACCCCTTGAACTTGATCCGCCGGCGCGCGCCCCCATCGAGCGATCTGCGGCCAGCCCCATCGGGAGATCTTCGCCATCCTCTAAAAATTACGAGTTCAGCGCATCCAAGTCAAAGCAGTAAAGCATTGTCAGTGCGTGTGGACTCTTGAGATTCGACTCCCCAGAATTTCATGGAAAACGACGTTGGTTCACGGCATCGAGACTCAGAACATTCACCCATCAATTCGTACATGCCTGTCTCTGCCCTAATTACATACGAGATTTGGATTTGTCTTTCGATGCGGAGAGCCCGGTGCGTCCCAAAAAATTACGCAGCTGATTTCATTCAAAGGTTGCCTCAGTCATGAAACATTGAACGACTGGACGCAGCGAATCACAATCCAATCCGCCATGGAGACGAGTGATAGCCATAATTCCATATTCAAAGTTCAAGCTGCTCGTCTCGGGTTATTCTGCCACCAGTGCCCAACTGCCAAGGAGGACGTGTGGCTTTTCGTAGTTCCTCGGTAAAAAAATATTTGCCGCAGAGACCAACGGCCGACCTTCGGCGAGCTTGCCGCGACGCGTGTCGCGCGTAACGCGGCGCGTTACAAATGCTGCCCGATAAGTAAACAGAGTTGCCATTTTGAGAATGGTGTGACACGTTTCAGATCCGTTGATCGTGGCTCCTTCCACGTGGGAGCGATGTGGCTATGTCGATAAGATTGATTTGGCACAATCTTATCTGTGTTTTTTTTGTGCTCCTCGTTGACAATGACAGCCGCCAGCCCCACACCCGCGCCCGCCTCTGCCGAAACATTTCTGCTTCTTCGGTCATTCTATTTTGTTCAATTGTCGTGCCGCTTGCTTCTGTGCGGCTTCATAAAATCTCATCCCGCCCAGATCCCGCCCGCGTCCTCGCAAACATGTTCAAGCTAACGGTCGCGTGCCTTGCATTCTCCCAAGTGGCTTCCGTAGCGACACAGAATATACTAAAAGTCCCTCGACTGGGGCTCCAAGAGCACTTCGAGCAGCCCGACAGCTCAAGCGGCCTTCCGAATGACCCTCTGTTCATCGATGTTGGACCCGAGCCTGTATAGCTTTCAGCCAGCTCATTGGGTCCGTAGATGCTGCTGGACCACTTCAACGCCAGCAACCAGCAAACCTATCCTAACCGTTATTGGGTGAACGCGACGTACTATGAACCAGGGGGACCTGTATTCCGTGCGTCTTTGGTTTCCTTCAGCCGCACTGGTATTTAGTTGTTGACAGTGTTTGATTCTGGGGAGCAGAATGCCGAGCCGCTGCTCCCGTACTACCTTCAAGTAAATAAGCTCCAAACATAGTTTTCGTTTTAGTGAACGGAAAATTGAGCATAAGCGCAGGAATACCACGGCCTGTCGGCCGTTATGCAGCTCGCGAAGCGATACCGCGGCATTGCGTTCTTGTGGGAGCACAGGTACTACGGCGACTCTCAGCCCTTCCCCGTCAATGTGAGTGCACGCTGCGTTTCATCCGCTCAGTTATGAACAGTTAATCATATACACCCAGGAAAATACCACCGCAGCGCAATGGCAGTTCCTAACCACGGAACAGGCCCTCCAGGACGTCGTCTTCTTCGCAGACTCATTTCCTAAAAGTTCTGTGCCGGGCAGCGCAGTGAACACCACTCCAAACGCACTCCCGATTCACCCGTCCGTCGTGCCGTGGGTGTGGCTTGGGGGCTCGTATCCGGGAGTGCGAGGCGCATTGCTTCGCCAGCGAAACCCGGAGACTATTTTCGCTGCTTGGGTGTCGTCGGCGCCCGTGGAGGTCATAGCTAGCTGGCTTTCTCGTTGACTCTCTCAAATACCGCACAGGCACAGGTAGACATGGCTAGCTACTACAAAGCGGCGGAACGAAGCCTCACGAGGAATTGTTCGGCGGACTGGGTCGCCGTCACGAAGTGAGGTTTCACCCGCCAAACACGACATAAATTAAATATAACTGCCTAGGTTTGTTGACGACACCCTCAATGACACGAATGAAACGCTTCAGATCGACATCAAATTTGATTTGCTCAAGGCAAGGCTGAGCGGTCCCGGCGGAAACACAACGGGGGCAGATGGTCTGACAAGACAACTCGCCAACGCAACCAGCAATGTCGAGGCGGCGTCGATCCTCATGGACCCTCTGGATTTCTATCAGGTACATACATACCCCGCCCGACTCTCGCGCCAATCTCGACACCCCTTTACTTTCGAATAGTATTACGGTTTCCAGGACTCCCTTCTGCCTTTCTGCAACCTGCTCGAAACGCAAAACTTTACTACAGAGCCGTTTGAAGGTGGTATCGTCTCCGCGCACGGCGTCAACGCCGCATTGGACGCCTTCCTCGTCGCCCTCGCGGAGCTCAACTACGATGCCATCCCAGGCAAGAACCGCAAGGCGGACCACCCAGAACGTTCATGGATGAGGCAGTATTGCTCTGAATACGGTGCCCCCCAAACCTCTACTGTCCGTGCTTTCAAAGCCAACTGACTCGATGTCAGGTTTCTACAAGCGAGGAGACCCAGAAAATCCCTTGTCGATCGAGACGTCTTTCCTTTCACTCGAATTATTCCAGCAGCATTGTAGCGAGACTTTCCCAGATCTGCCGCCGTCCCCGCAGGTCCAGCTGATCAATAAATACGGAGGCTGGAACATGAACCCGCCCAACACTTTGTGGACGAACGGAGAATGTGCGGGCCGTCCAGTCGGCTCGATGATTGAGACTGATATTCCTTCAGTTGATCCTTGGAGAACCTTGGGCCTCGCCTCGATCGAACCAAACTCCCCCCGCCGCACACCTACGGTCTCCGTCCCAGCGTGAGCCCCTGATCCTCTCGAGCGCCAAGACAGTTCTGATGTCGCATTTTCATACATAGATGTAATTCTCCTGCTCCCGGAACGACGTTTTTCGGACTCACCCATGCGCAAATGGTACATGTGTCTGATCTGCGTGTCCTCCTCGTCCCAGACTCGAACCACTCCAACTTGAAGACGGTGGGGTTCCACAGCCCCCGTATCGCAGGCGCCGTTCTACGCGGGCTTGGGGCTTTTCCAATTGGCGCTGGATGAATGGCTACTGTGTTTTCATGGGGGCGTCATTGATATCTAATTTGATTCTGAGCTCTCTACATAGTCCTCGATAATGCCTTCTTCTGGGCCCCGCACAGTTGGAAAAAAAAACCAGTGATTTAAATAATCTTGTCCTGATCACTAGTGCTCGGTTCTGGATAACTCTTGGTCATGTGTCTTCCGGAGCAGTTATGTCGCAGCTGGTTGGGCCCGTCATACCAAATAACAGTTTGCTCTCGATAGTTTGTTCTCAATGGACAGTTGCTGGTCAATGCCACTGCGTAATCGGTCGTTTGTCATCACGTCGTCAGTGTGGCTGTGCCGATGAGATTCGCATAATCTTATCTGTGTACTGTCCAGACTCGTCTTTGTTCGGCTGCCACCAACCTATTGCTGCGTCGCCTCCCACTCTATTCTGTCCAGTTTTCTGCTTCCTTCTGTCTGCTTCATCAAGTTCGATCCCGCCCGCTCCGGAGCCTTGAGACAACGGCTCAGATCTTTCTCTTTCACCCCACCGCTCACCATTCGACTTGATATTCCAATTCTCACAATCCCTCATTCATTTCACTCGTGTCGGCGCAACGAATTCCATGTCTATTTACAGGATTTTTCTGTTCTCTTGGTGTTGGTTTCAGCTTCGAATTTTTTGGGCAGACAACTGAACACGGTCATGTGGCTGGTGGATAACTTGGTCAATGAGCTCCCACGCCATGCCGCGGCGCGGCGGGACGCTTCTATCGTGCTTCGGTCTTTGAATTTAGTGGCTGAGGCTTCTGTCTTATCTTTCTAACTGTCACCACCCTCCAACATGTTCAAACTAACCCTCGCCTGCCTCGCACTTTTCCAAGTGGCTTGCGCTGCGACACAGAAAATGCTAAAAGCTCCTCGCCTGGGCCTCCAGGAGCGTTTCGAGGAGGCCGACGGCTCCAGCGGTCTCCCCGAATGACCCTTTGTTCATCGACGTTCGACCCCGGCTTTTATTCACTTTTCAGTCAGCTCATTTGGTGCGTAGATGCCGCTGGACCACTTCAACGCCAGCAACCTTCAAACCTACCCAAATCGCTATTGGGTGAACGCGACGTACTACGAACCGGGGGGACCTGTATTCCGTGCGTCCCAAGCTTCCTTCTGCTGCACTGGCATTTGGTCAATAGCTGTTGTTGACAGTGTTTGACTCTGGGGGAGCAGAACGCCGAGCCGCTGCTCCCGTACTACCTTCAAGTAAATAAAATCTCACCTTGGCCTTCGTTTTAGTGGACGAAAAATTAAACATAAGCACAGGAATATCACGGCCTCTCGGCCGTTATGCAGCTCGCGAAACGATACCGCGGCATCGCGTTTCTGTGGGAGCATAGGTACTACGGCGACTCTCAGCCCTTCCCCGTCAATGTAAGTAACACACGCTTCCTTCCATCCTCCACCTACGCACCTCTCACCATACGTTGTATGCTCAGGAAAACACCACCGCGGCGCAATGGCAGTTCCTAACCACGGAACAGGCGCTCCAAGACGTCGTCTTCTTCGCGGACTCGTTTCCGACGACTTCCGTGTCGGGCCACGCAGTGAACACCACTTTGAACGCGCTTCCGATCCATCCGTCCGTCGTGCCGTGGGTGTGGCTTGGGGGCTCGTATCCCGGAGTGCGCGGTGCGTTGCTTCGCCAACGAAACCCCGAGACCATTTTCGCTGCTTGGGTGTCGTCGGCGCCGGTGGAGGTAATACCTCGTTCCCTGCTATTGACGTTGAATCCCTCGTCTCACGTTCCGTATAGGCGCAAGTGGACATGGCGAGCTATTACAAAGCTGCAGAACGAAGCCTTACGAGGAATTGTTCGGCGGACTGGGTCGCCGTCACAAAGTAAGGCTTGATTTCAAACCGCAAAATCATGCAACATAAATTGAATAATTAACTGCGCCCACCTAGATTCGTTGACGATACCCTCAATGGCACAAATGAAACGCTCCAGATCGACGTCAAGTTTGATTTGCTCAAGGCACGGCTGAGCGGTCCGGGCGGGAACACAACGGGGGCAGATGGTCTGACCAGACAGCGCGCCAACGCAACTAGCAATGTCGATGCGGCGTCGATTCTCATGGACCCTTTGGATTTCTATCAGGTATGCACATATCCTGTCCCACTCTCGCGCCAATCCCCATATTTATTTACCATTCATATAGTACTATGGCTTCTGGGACTCCCTCCTGCCTTTCTGTAATCTTCTCGAGACGCAAAACTTCACTGCAGAGCCATTCGAGGGCGGTGTCATCTCCGCGCATGGAGTCAACGCTGCGTCCGATGCCTTCCTGGTGGCCCTCGCGGGAGCTCAACTACGATGCCATCCCAGGCGACGCGGACGACCCGGTTCAAGACCGCTCATGGATGAGGCAGTATTGCTCTGAATACGGTGCGGCACTCTGCTGTCGGCACAGTATACACAAAACCAACTGATACAATATTAGGTTTTTACCAGCGAGGAGACCCCGAAAATCCAATGTCGATCGAGACGTCCTTCCTTTCGCTAGAGTTGTTCCAGCAACAATGCAGCGAGACTTTCCCCGATATCCCCTCGTCCCCGCAGGTCCAGCTGATCAATAAATACGGAGGCTGGAAGATGAATCCGCCCAACACTTTATGGACGAACGGAGAATGTACGAGGCGTCCAATCGGTTGTTCGAACGAGAATGATTTATATAAATGAACTGCAGTTGATCCCTGGCGAACCATGGGCCTCGCTTCAATCGAATCGAACTCTCCCCACCGCATCCCGACGGTTTCCGTCCCAGCGTGAGCCTCTGCGCCTCTCGCTTTCGCAAAGACAGTTCTGATGGTGCCTTTAAACTTTCGTAGATGCAATACCCCAGCTCCCGGAAAGTCGTTTTTCGGACTCACCCATGCTCAAATGGTGCATGTATCTGATATGCGTGTCCTCCTTGTCCCAGATTCAAACCATACAGATTTCAAGACGGTGGGGTTTTATAGTCCTGTATCGCAGGCACCGTTCTACTCGGGGTTGGGGCTCTTCCAATTGGCGTTGGATGAGTGGCTGCCTTGTTTTCATGGGAGCGTTATTGATATCTAATTTCTGAATACCTTTGTTGGATGAATCTGAATGGAATGTTCCCTCGGAGCTGTTGTGCGTTTGAATGTCAGAATTTTACCTGTTCTCCACCAATTGGAGGGTGCACCAATACAATTATGGAAGAATACACGTAAAAATGCATTAGAGATATGTGATAGTATTAGAGATATGCGACAGCATTAGAGATATACGACAGATGAGGTAATGTCCAAAACAGCGAAGCGCTGCAAACCCAGTACAGTAAGTAGTATGTGGATGTAAAGGAAGAACGGTAAACACGACGAGGTGAATGAAAAGATAATTAGAGATATTCGACAAATGAGTGATGTCCAAAACAGCGAAGCGTCAGTACAGTAAGCAGTATGTGGATGCAAAGGAAGAACGGTAAACATGACGAGGTGAATGAAAAAAGCTTTAGAGATATGCGACGGATGAGGTGATGCCCAAGACGGCGAAGCGTCAATACAGTGAGTAGTATGTGGATGCAAAGGAAGAACGGTAAACATGACGGGGTGAATGAAAAGAAAGTCGAGAAGGCTACGATGACAATATCGTGGATCGACTCGACAGTTGCCGCATATCTGCTGCTGTGTTGTCAGTGGCCGGTGGAGGTTCAACAAGAAGACTAGAAACCATTGTCAGTCAATACAGAAAACAGTGAAAATGAAACAAACCTCCGACGGTATAGGGCCTGAAGGTCCCCGTAGCGCCGTGCATCAAGGCAACCGTTGAGGTAGAGCCGAACCTCTGGTATGGCCTGGAGCTGATATGGTACTTGGAACCGTTGCATATCTAGAAGACGCGATCAGCACAGAAAAACGAGTGTCGAACAGTATCCTCACCTTGAACGACCCGGGCTAGTTTGTGGTATTTGTCGAAGTTGACCAATTTTTTGTTGGGATTCATCGGTGACGGTCGATGAGAAGGGTCACCTTCGCAAAAGGCGACATCCCTCAAGTACAGGTCTTGCATACAGTCAGCCTGATATCTGAAATCATGGTCAAAACGTACCGAGAAATGGTATCGCAGGTGGAGCAGTTTTCTGGAGTTTAAAACGATATTCGGGATCGTTTCGGGAGTGATCAAGTAGTCTCCGGAGTGCGTCCATTCGCGATTTATTTTTTTGAGGAAGACCCTGGAAAGTTCGTCAAAATTGAATGGACGATAATTTTGAATAGTCGTGCTCACAAGCCAGGTTTGGTGAAGTCTAGAGATTGCAGTGGAGTCCAAAGCTGTGAGCACTGACCGAGGAGTACTGTCGTTATGTAATAAAGTACACCGCTGAAATAAAATTAAGCCAGCAAGAAGCAGTTGGGAATGAAAACGAACGCACATCCGCAACTTTGATGAAAAACTTGACGAGATGGGTTCGCTTCTTCGTGTCTGGCTCGCTGAGTATGCTCTCTGCAACCCAAATTGTGATCGCCGCACTGAACGACGAAACAGCCTTGACGTTTAGCGGAGGCTTCACCGTCTCTAAAATCTCCCCCGGATGTATCGCACAGTACAGGTTACACTCCATGATCGTCAACTGTCTCGCCAGTTCCAAAGGATCAAAGTCTGTGATGGCAATCGCCCCAAAGTTCTTGCTGCGCAGATTCGCCAACAACGCCTTGGTCATCGACGGCCGAGGGAATTTCTCCTATCGGTAGCCCAGGGACACGAGTGTGCTCGCTCTTGGGGCTGATCATTGACCTTGCCGTCTTACGACGCCGCTCTATCAAGTCTTGAATCCACCGTGCGGGACCGGGAGACATCGCTGCCAGCCCGTCTCGCGCGAACGCTGCGAGCGATTCCAACGCAGGATCATCCACGCCCGGTTGCCAATAGATCTTGACCCACATTTTGATGAAATTCGACACTCGCAGTCGTACCGGAATCCCCTTCCGGTGCTGCCACAGCTGCACATCCTCGTTGGAGATGCCGTCCGGCGGAAGAAGATTGTAGCGCCGGATGATCGTGTCCACAAGCTCAATTGGCGATGAAAAGAGCCGGAAAGTAAGGAAAAAGACTGCTGAAAAGGCGGGGTCGACGATATTGTCATGCGGTGTCATGTTCTCGACCAGAACGTCCATCGTGGCGCCAAGCAGGTATCCGTCCGCGTTGTACGCGACATCCTCGAGCGAGTGATCGTGGGACAACATCGACGCGTTAGGATTCTGAACAAAGGTTTCTTCTATCGCATGTGCACGACTACCCTCCCAAGTGGTTCCATCGTCCGCGTGGACCAAGGACGTCGACGACGGAAGGTCGGGGTCAACCGGGGTTTGGGTGACACTAAGATATGGAAGGGAACTATTTGGCGACGTTACATCGGTGTCCCGCGACCGCATAGACGAAGCCTTGGACAGCCCGCTGCTCTCAGAACCGGAGGACGCCTCCGCGAGGGGGTCAACTGGGACGCCCAGACGTTCCGTCACGTCGCCATGTAATACGATAGTGGTTGAGGGGAGAGAGCGTCGGCGTCTACGACCTGACAGGCGATAGAGAAAGATCCACTGGCAGGGCTTCTTGGCGTGGCAGTGTCTCGGTGCCAACATGCACTATAAATCCTCTGGCTTCTGGGTTCGTCAGTGAGGCATCCTGGAGTTCAACTTCCGGCCACTGGTATTCGGTGACAGCGTACTCCGCAGTTCCAATACCACCATCGGCGAGGACAGCGAGGAGGTGGAGAAGGCTAGGAGATGGCGGTTCGTCGGACACTAGCCCGTCTGGTTGAAGGGACAAATTCTTTTCAGGTTCAATATCTGTTGAAAATGGTATGGAAGATGATATATCTGGCTGGACCCCCATCCGCTTGGCGGTAGGGATGACAGTCGGGATTGAACCTTTGACAAGAGCCAATGCCGGAGGACTTCCAGGTATAAACGGCACAGACGGCATGGGACGTGGACCAGGAAGAGGCGACGGACATGGTTTTGGACCCGGAGGTCGCCAAGCCATAGCCTGCACTACAGATTGGGCTGACGGCCGCGTAGAGGGATCTTGCGCCCAGAATTCTGTCACATGTTGCCAGACCGTATCCAACATCGCCGGGGGACCAGGCGGTCTTTCTGGTCGTTCGCCGTTGATGACTTTCAGTAAAGCTGCAGTCTCAGGCACGTTCCAGAACGGATGCCGTCCTGTGTACAACTGGAAAATATTCAGCACACATAGTAATGAAACACAAAACGCTGTTTACCTCTAGGCAGACACATCCGAATGCATACACATCAGTGGCCGGCGTTCTAGCGAACGGGATCCCGAAACGGTCCGGATCGAGTAATTCGGGAGCCATCCAGTAGGTACTGCCTCCTCGATTTGTGCTCGCCGTTGAAGTGGTGTCGGAAAGAATGCTCAATCCGAAATCAGCCAAGCACGCGGTCCAGTCCTCTTTGATAAGAATATTGGCCTGCGGGTAAAGGTAGAATCAATGGACAATATAGTTCATTATGGAATATTTACTCCTCGCAAGTCGCCGTGGACGACGTTGCGGGAATGGAGGTACTCCAAACCTTGTGCAATCTCGTACAGCTCAGGATTTGCGTTAGATGAAACGTACAAGATAACACGAAGGAAGAAAAAACTCACCAGTTTATCGAGGTACGCATGGCCATGAGTTCTCAGATAGTTCAACACAGTTCCATGCTCCATCCACGGGGAGACCATGCAAAGGAATAGGGGGAAACTATTCGCATCGATGCCTAAGAACGGTAAGATATGTGGGTGGTGCAAATCTTTCCACACGAGAGCTTCTCGACAGAATTTCTGTATTCATTAGCGAGTGTGAAGGAGCGCGAGCGGGAGCAGCAGCGGCCGAACCACTTACCAAACGCTTGCGGCGCAAGTCCGAGCCGGGTTGAAAATGTCGCATACGCTTCAAAGCAACGTGCTGGTTACCGTATGAAGCACGATAAATATCTCCGTAACCGCCCCAGAAAGTGGGATGCTCATCCTGCCCAGTCACACCGCTAATGAAAAGCGAAGATGGGAGCCTGTCACACAGAGCAGAGAGCTTGCGGATTATTCTCCGGGCCATCTTGGTATGTTCCTGTGCCACGATAAACCCTCTGTTTAGGGTCTGAGAGATACAGCTGAGTCACAGATTCGGATCGAGTAGGAACGACTACCTCTTGGACGACGTCGAGAAAATGCTGCGCGGAATCTCCCTCGAGGCGCAGCACTCTTTCCTCATCGGATTTGGAGCTGAGTATAGACACAAGAAATGAGGCAATCCTCTCCTCGTCTGCTCGTATGGCCGTTCGAAGGTTGGGGTCATTCGTCAGCTCTAATCTGTTCGACAACTAGATGGCGTCAAAATTTCATCAACTATGTCAGAGTAAGTCCTACCTCCAATACTCTCTTTCGACACGAGAGACTTTCAACGATGGCACTGAGAACACTGTCGCATCTCATTGAAGTTATGCATTCCAGTCCTCCACTTCACCCAAACTTCGACTGCATTCAGATCAGAGTGCGAACATTCAAGTGAGCAGCTCACCCACCCTGGTTGGATGCTACAAGCCGTTTTAAGGAAGGAAAGCGACTCTTCATAGACTAGGATCTTGGTGTCTCCATCCATTGTTGCCTCGGGCGTTCGCAGGTCACTTATCCGGGGGCGGTCACCCTGCCGGAAAAACGAGAGTCATGGTGGGTCAATGAAATGTCATTTTAGGCGAAGCGCAGGCGCTAAGAGGCGCTAAAAGGCTGTGTTCCAGTGCGGTTCATAGCTCCTTTCCGGCGTGAATACCAAACGTCACAAAAAATTGCAGGAATTTTTATGGAAGAGGCGGGTTCGGCCACGCGAGCTAAACACCGATCAGTTTGATCAGTTCGGTTTCCGAACTGGTCAGCTGATCGATGAACTGTCTTGAAAGTGCTGTCCGTCTCGAAGAGTTTTTCCCAAAATATTCGTGGATGGGCGCCTTGCAATACCGCATCTATGGCGGTTCCCGCGCAGGTTTGGTGAAGTTTTTTTTTCGAAGATTGAACGCCTTTCTCGCCGGGAGCCTTAGTCATTCGCGCCTATTTGGTGCCACGCGATGGATGCCAAGATCTCTGATCTCCCGATCAAGCACCTCTTGAAAATTTTCTTTCCATATCCATTGCCCCTATATGCTACCCAAGTGTATTGATAATGACATTATTCCAATAGTATTGACGTCCGAACCAGGACCGGTTGACGTCGCTGATCCTTTCTATCTCCAGGCCTGTTCAATGGTTCATAGATGTTCCGGCTCTGGACCTCCAAGCGTCTTCACTTCTTCGACAGCATTTTTCAAAAAATCGAGCTTCGCGAAGTTCTCCCATTAGCTCCGTTCCCCAAAGTGACAAGACATTCGGAGAAAATATGGTGGTACATCCAACCCATAACTGGACTCCTTAAGCTTTGGCCATAAACCTGGAATATTTGATGAAAAATAAGATTATATGACGGACTCGGCAGGACTTACCTGCGCCGTCGATTTTACAGTCGAAACGTTGAATTTCTCCGTTTCCGTCTTCAAGTTGTGGGTCGATTGGGTACTTTCTCATCTCCCACAAGAATGAAATCCTCGGATGTCACAACTCAAGTTCGAGCACGCAAGATCCTTGCTCAATCCCTGGCGGCCATCAAGTCGGTCCAGTACAAGCTCGAGCACAACTAATCCTGCTGTTTAGTCGACACATCGAGAACGAAGGGTTTCATGGTTGTATACATTGCAGAGCATTAATTGTACATGAATAAAATAGTTTTTAGTCCTTTCGCCACAATCTTACAACCTGCTCTCCAGAAGAACAGGGCCGTTCCTCCAGCCGAGCGTGTTCTTCCCGAAAGCAGCAACCAACGCCTCGTTAACGGTCCGCACAAATACAAACTCCATCACACTCCGGATCTCCATTGCCACATCGTGCTCGACGTCCTTGCGATTCGCCCACGGGAGAATAACCTTGGTTATTCCTGCGCGGTGGGCACCAAGAACTTTCTCTTTGATCCCGCCGACGGGTGTAACCCGCCCCGGAGCGTGATCTCGCCAGTCATCGCAATGTTCGTCGGAACACGCGCCCCAGTCAAAAGGGAGACAAATGCGCACACCTAGATAAAGCATTCTGTCAGTTCACTTGGCTCATGTCGGAAAGAAAAGAAACGAGTACCATTGCAATGCCCGCACTGGGCCCATCCTTCTTCTGCGCGCCTGCAGGTAAATGGAGATGGATGTCGATCAGCTCAGGCACGCGCAGCGGATCCTCTGCGCGCGAGTTGGTTATCAGCAAGTCATACGCGTGGGTCTTGACCCAGCTCAGAGCAATCTCCCCGCTCTCCTTGATAACCTGGACGAATAAACAAACAAGAAGCAGGAATAAACCGTGAATGCACATACCTCGCCCAAGCTCCCCGTCAGCTTCAGCCGTCCCGCACCGGGGACCGCAGTCGTTTCAACAGGAAGAATGCCGCCTTCGCCTTGACCCATCACAACGAGGCCGTACACAACGCCGCGCCGCTCCTCCCTCTCGCGCTCCTCCGCATCCCAGCGCGCAATACCCAATATCGCTTCCAACTGACTCTCCTCCACGACCGGGCTGTACTCCTTGGGCTTAGTTTTCTGTTCGTTATCCTGGTTCTCCCGCTCGGCGTCGACGCACTCCGCCCATTCAACCGCCTTATACCTCACCACCGCCCCAATCGCCCGCTCGAGGCTGCGCACGCCCGCCTCGCGCGTGTACTGCGTCGCGATCGTCATCAGCGCCGGCTCCGTAAGCTGCACGTGGTCGGCGTCCATGCCGTTCGCGTTGAGCTGCTTGGGCAGGAGGAACCGTCGCGCGATGTGCATCTTCTCGTCGTACGTGTAACCCGACAGCTGCACGATCTCGCACCGGTCGAGGAGCGGGCCGGAGATCGTCTCGAGCGTGTTGGCGGTGCAGATGAAGAGCACCTGGCTGAGGTCGATGGGGACGTTGATGTAGTGGTCCTGCACTCGAGCGTGAGCCAAGTTGCAAGAAAAGGAAAGAGGCTAGAAATGCTCACGTTGAACGTGTGATTCTGCTCCGGGTCTAACACCTCCAGCAGCGCTGCAGATGGGTCGCCGTGGAAATTGCTGCCTCCAATCTTGTCAATCTCGTCCCTATGAGCTTATTAGTATCCTCCAGCGAAACATCAAGAAAGAAAAATACGCACAATAACAAGACGGGGTCGCATCTCCCAGCCTTACGCATGGCCTGCACAATTAATCCAGGCCCGCTCGCAACGTACGTACGCCTGTGTCCACGAATTTCTCCCTCGTCACGCACCCCACCCAATGAGATCCGCTGGAAGGGTCGGTCGAGTGCCTTGGCTACCGACTGCCCGAGCGATGTCTTGCCCGTACCTGGAGGCCCGACGAACAAAAGGATAGGGCCCTTGACGCTTTTCCTCACGAGTCGCGGATTGGGAACAGGCGCCTTCGCTGGGGCACCCTCTGCGGCATCTGTCTTTTGCTCGGCCTCCGCTGGAGGTGAAGAAGTGGTACCAGCAACAGCGGCTCTCTCGCGCTCTGCGTTCATCTCCTTGAGCCGTACAACTGCGAGATACTCAATTAACCGCTTCTTGATTTTCTCGAGCCCGAAATGATCCGAGTCAAGTTGCGCACGGGCTGCAGTCAAGAACGACTTGTCCTGAAGTGCTCGAGGGGGTTCGAGTGCTGAGTTCGGCCATGGGATAGCGGTGAGCCACTCGAGCTGAGGTAAACAATGTTAGCTTGTTTGCGAGTGTCAAACATACAGCGACGTACATAGGACCGAATAACGCCGTTCTCTACGGAACCCTGGGGGATACGCTTGAGCCTACGCCACTCCCGCACACCCATCTTGCGCTCTTCAGACCCTGGCTCCATGGCCTCGATGCGGCGCTTTAGATCGGCCATGTCATCAGCCTCATGCTGTTCGTCGTCATCCAGCTCTGAAGATGAACTTCGGCCGTCGATGAGGTTGCCGGGGGACGAGCTGGACAGAGACTGAAGTTCTTTGTGGATTGCGGCGAGCTGTTGGCGCAAGAAATGCTCCTTTTGCTGCTTGTACACAGATTCTTCTACCTGAGTTGCTATTTTTGTGCTGACTTCTGAGATTGAAACCAGTCTCGTGAAAATCTCAGTTGCAAGGGTGAGGCGCGCTTCAGCGTCATTAGTACCCAGAATAGCTGAGAGACAGGTCAGTCTTTGCGGTAAAAACGGAGTTGGCATACGAACCTAATTTGTCCGCAAAGCTCGCATTCACGGTGCCCACAAGAATATCGGCCATCCAGGCAGCTCTGGCATCAGTTACATCCTCAAGCATGCCCGATATCTTGTTGTACCCATCGCGTCGAATCTGCTTCCCCGAGTCTCGTGCGAGCCGGTCGAGTAGACGTAGCGCACTGTTCTTGAAAGTGTCGACGACATTCCGGGAAGGAACTTCCTTCGAGCTGGGTAGGTACTGGACGTCCCACGGCACGAAGGCATTGTCGGGGTCAGGGACATACGGGGTGAGTAATTGGACCCGAGTGAGGCCGTGAAGCGTGAGTAGATAGCTTTGGCGACTATTCCTCCCTGGGGGGCGAACGAGACGTAGAATTCGAGCAGCAGTAGCGTAGTTTGCGAGATCCGTGTGGTTAGTGTCAGAGGCAACCGGAACAGCTGCTACGACTGGTAGAACATCGGATTGCTCGATGAGTTCAACAAAAGCCTCTCCAACTTTATTAGTAACAGGAAGAGTTATCCTAGAGCCAGGGAGAAGGATGGTGGGATGAGGGAGAGGGAGAACGGGGAGCTTGGAGGCAGCCATGGAGGAAGAGGGGAAAGTGACTTGAAGACGCCGCTTAAGCGGGTACGGCTACTGAAGTGCGGCTGGACCCGAATTACACATGCGTCACTTCTGTCTCGGCCGAATCTCCTCAATGGGACCGCTGCGGTGCAATCCACTTCCTTCCTTCCTTCCTGGTGACAACTCTGATTCAGTTTCACAACTCCTTCATTCAAGACCTATTGCTATTCGTTCCTTGAACGAAAAAATAAAGCACCTCGAATCACTTGGACGAAACAGTACTAAGTAGTGTCAAGGCGCCAGGCAGCAGCCGTTAACCTCTCCGAGGACCGAAGGCGGAATGGACGTGACGACAGGGACGAGGATAGGGAGTCCAGGGACAGGGGAGTCGGCGGGATGCAGCCGCAGAGAGTCCAAGCCATTGTCTTGCCTTTTTCTATCTCTGGAAACCCGAGTCATAGCGGCAATAAAGCTCGTCGTTCTTCAAGGTCAAGTCTGCGGAAACCTCTCTATAATTCGCCTCGAATTGCTCTTGTGAACGGATGCACCAAAGCGCTCAATTCCACAAGCGACAAATGCCTTCTTTCGTTCCTTCCAGACCAAGTTTTCAAAAGTCGATCTCGAATTGGCCGCAACATCGGTACACCAAGTGCTCACAGGCGGACATAAGTTCAGGGACTTGATGAAATGAACTCCGACTATTTCCACCGCGAAGCAGAAGAAAAGACGGCGCGTGACTTGACGCGATAAATCCTCTGACCTTTCGGTCGCTGCCACTGGCTTGAATATCGTACTTGACCACAGACCTTGAAACAAGATGGGCCGCCGTGATTTTTTCGTTAAACCCTTCGCCAAACTGGCCGGTCACCAAGCACCACCAAAAGCACGGCAGGCCTTTCAGGAATACATGCATGAAAAGTACGACAGAGTGATTACGCCCGTGGTTAACGCGCGGTGGGCGGCTTCGTGTGTGGAAGACGATGGGACGCTAGCACGTCTTTCCGCGCTCAGGTCGCGAGGGAACCCTTGGCTATGGCACAAGAGTCTGTCCCGTCGACGACGAGGACAGCGGCGACACAGCCAGTACCTATATGCTGAAGACCACTACGTAGGAGGCGGAAGAGCTGTGGTAGCTCGAGAAGTCGAGCGAAGGGCCACGACGAGCTAAAATCAAGTCGAAGGCAAAGGCAAGGTTGGGCGTTTGGGTGTCTGGTGAGGTGGGTAAGCTTCAATAATCAATTCAGTCAATCCGATGTACTATAAGTTGTCTCTGACGAAAAATAAATACAACTCACAAGACTCCGAGGCGTGAACACTTTAAAGCGCGTGAACAGGCAACCTGAAAAATCTTCGAAATCCTTGGTCGAAACAAAAATAACCTACCCGGTAACCCATGGCCACAACGTACAAGCTCATGAACGAGATTGCAAGGAATGTTTTGTCTCATCGCGCTCAAGATCAGCGAATAGTGATGGTGCAAACAACGCCAACATCCTAGAAAGGAAATAATAGGAGTACAAAGTTTAACGCCACTCGTTCACTCAGCCCTTCAACGGGATTGCACTACGTCCGGCTCGAGTGTTTTTAAGATACAGGTTATAGCGTATGTTTCTATCTCTCCTCCTCTGCTTCCGCCTCTTTGACCGGAATTCCAGCAATAGGCATTGCTTAATTATTCTTTGTCGGCTATGGTGGACGCTTCGAATTACCGTTCTCGCGGAGAGAGACTCCCTTACCAGATTTCTCCCTCATGCGATCCGTTGTTCACCTCCAATCTGCCTCCTACAGTCAATCAGCTGACCGAGATCGCCGAGAGCGTCCGCATCGCGGGGACTCTCAAATCCAGCTTGGATCTGCAAATAACGGAGACGCGCATGAAGCTTTTCCGTTTGGAACGGGAGGAAATGCACGCTGCGCGTCACATAGACCGCTGCAAATTTCCTTTGGCACCCATTCGACGGATTCCCAACGAAATATTGTCCACGATATTTATCTGCCACGCTGATAGCCTCAAGAGCGTAGCACCACGGCATGGTACTAATTGGCACCACGGCGTATTGGTTCTGGGCCATATTTGTAGGCACTGGAGGGCTGTCTTGCTCTCTACGCATGCCCTTTGGGCTGCTTTCTCGCATCGGTGTGGGCTTAAAGTACGGAATCCAACGGCCGTAACGGAAGAGTTCCTGCTTCGTGCCGGGACTCACCTTCTCTCTATCGACTTCAGGTGCCTCGGCATGTGCGGCGCCGAAAATTCCAACTACCCGCACTCCGAGGCCGTGTGCAGAGACATATTCGACTCTCTTCTCACCCGGTCTTCGCAATGGAAAGCGGCCAAAATCGAGATCCATCCGCCCCTCTACCCTGAGCTGCGAGTCATCAAGAATAACATCCCCAATCTCGTCAAGCTTCATCTCGGTTTATTCACCGTCACCAGCCACACGCTCCACGACATGGAAACGTTCCAGTTCTGTCCTCGCCTTGTGGACCTCAACCTCCAGTCGTACTCGCTTTCGGACGAGCTCATTGAACACATTGCGTTCCCGTGGGACCAGCTTGAGCGTTACTCCGGTGCCGCATCTTACGGCGCCGGCGCCGTAAACGTCCTCGCCCAGGGCGCCTAACATCGTCGATTGCGCCATGTACTACCGTGCGGACCATCCTTTGGGGGCCCCAGTCGTGCATCAGATGCGTAGCCTACGGCTACTTGCAGGCGCCCACCCCGAGTTCCTCGAGAGTCTTGAACTGCCGGCATTGGAGCACCTCGCGTACCGCGCGGATATGACATCCGCGGTGGCCCATCTCCTACGCAGGTCTGCACCACCGCTTCAGTCCATCAAGGCGCATGGGTTCGGGAAAAGCAACGTCTTCGCGGGGATTCTCGACGTCCTGGGCGCCGCACCCAGTCTGACGCGTCTCGAGATCCGGGGCAGCCAGGACGACCAAGCCGTCGACTACGCGTCATCCGCATCGAGAGTATTCGACCAGCTCGCGCTTTCGCCTTTCGTTGTGCCGAAACTGAAACATCTAGTTCTGACCAGTGCGGCCTTCGATGCTGCGTTCGTGCGCATGATCGAGGCTCGGTGTGTCGGCGAGGGCACTTCCCGCTTGGAGTCGCTCAGCGTAGCGGCTATTGGTGACACAGAGCATGACCATCTGCTCCACCTCCGCAGAATTGAGCTACGCCACGGGCTTAAACTGACGATTGAGGTGGAAACCCGGTTTTCGGAACCGATTTTCGAGAGATTTACCATGCTACACACACACTGACACTAAAGTCAACTGACAATATCTGTATCTGTATGTTCTCCTCTTGGATGTATATGTGTGTGCGCTTGTATTTTACGGACCTCTGAATGTACAAGTAGGGTGTTTCACGGGACGAAACACTGTAGAATTTACTTCGAGTTAGGAGAGCGCTGAATACATCCTGCGGGGCGCAGCTTTAGCTACGGGACACTACCTTTTTCTGCTGGTCAGCAGCCTTTCCCTCGTCGCCTGAATATTTACTCCTTTCCACGAAGAACTGGCGAGCTTGAGCTGACGAAAATGGCATCGCGGCATAAGTCACAGTTACGTTCCCCTTTTTCTTCTTCTTCTTCTTTATGTCAGGTTTCGGTGATGGAACATCTGCAATTTCAATAGAACCACCCGCCGCCTCCGCCTCCACACCACCCCCCGTGTTCAATCTTCGTCTTTGCCTCGAGGAAAAACATCACATCCCGAAGCTGGTCCTGCAAGTCCTCCATCTTTGCGAGCGTCTCGTTCTTCTCCTTCTCCGATTGCTCCAGCCGCTCCTTTGCCTTACCTAAATTCTTCATTAGACCCTCGCTCACAGCCCGCTCCTCGCTGAGTTCCTTCTCCAGCCGACGAGCAAGTCCTGTTATTTTCTCGACACGAGCTTCGGCCTTAGCTTTGTCCTTCGCCAACGACTCCATCCTTTCTTCCTCGTCTTGCCTTCGCTGTGCTATGTCCTCCTTGGCCGCGGCCCTGTCTTTCTCGAATTCGGCGTTGAGCCTCTCTAAGATACAGCGCAGCTCGCCAATCTCCGAGTGCAGACCATTGGCCTGCTCCTCATAATATTCTCGCTGCGAGTCGAGCTGCGATGTCAAAAGATACGAATATTCGATCCCGATGGCCTCGATCTTCTCAGCGCTCAGTGCATCCGCAGGGCCAGGACCCAGACCGCCGTCTCGTTGACTGGTTCCCATCGATGAAGACGCGCTGGGCAACTCGACTAGCTTGCCATCGGCCTTATTTTGGATTAGTCGGTGAACGTAGCCGTCGCCAGCATAATCCCAGACTCGTTGCGTCTCGAGCTCAAGCGCATATAGATGCGTGGTAGTTTGGTAGTGAGCTTGCGCATGGGCACGTCCGTATCGTCCGCAACCGATGTTGCCACAGATGAGACATATCCAGAGATTGGTCGTCGACTCGCAGTCTGAACAGGCGGACAGGGCGGGAACAGAGGGATTTGCGAATGGGATAGAGCGTGTGGAGGAAGATGCGCTAGGGTGCGACGACATGAGTGTTTGTGAGTACCGACATACGGGGCATCTAGAAAAAAATATAATTCAACCAGCCGGCGACGCCTTGCTATGGAGACTTACCGACTGTCGCCCCATTTACTCAAACACATGCAGTGGAATGTATGGGAGCATGGAACAGTGATTAAGCCCGTTACAGCGGAATCCATTCGCTCAAGGCAAACTGGACATGTTGGCAGCTCATATAGAGCTGGGGTGGACACTAGACGTGATAATGCTGGATCCTCCGCGTCCACGGTGACGGAAGTAATGCGAACAACATGGCATATTTCTGGCTGAAAGTGTATGAATAATTATGAATAATCAAAGTGCATGCCAGATAAAGCGCACAGACCGAACTGAAGTCAAACGGCTTCCCATTATACGCCTCTGCAAATTCTGAGGCACGTTCATTATCTGAGAACTTGATAACAGCAATTGAGCGGTTGGGGACCGAATCTCTATGAACAGATTAAATGTAGTACATCTGAACCATCGATTCTATTCACCTAATAATCCGGAGATGAGTGATTCCGTCGTTGGCTGGGGCTACAAATGCGAGGAAATCGGACGGCGTCATCCACGAAGGGACCGCAAGAACACCAAGCACTACACCGTCGAATTCCGGAGAGTCCGCCTTCACAGAAGACGAAGAGGGCTTGGGATGATCCTCGGAAGCAGTCGTTGGGCCCTCACGAAATAAGTGCACAGTGCCTTCGGAAAGATTGGTCGATCCCTCAGTCGGGATGAAAATTGCGGTGGCGGGTTCTGCTGGTTATGAGTCAAAGTATTCAGCAATGCACCTGCAGGACGCGCACCGCGACCATATTCGCGTGCCTTCCCGGTAGTCTTCTCGCTCATGTCAAAATCCACCCAGTCCAAACGTATGGGGCCGAATCTGTAGTCTTTATGACGTGGATTAAAGGTTGAATTTCGACGAGTAACAGGTTTGGGTGATTGTGCTGGTAATTTCCCGAATATAGAGCTCGGAATGAATGTGTCGGACGAGAAATTGGAACTGGATTTGAGCTGGACGGAAATGCGGAGATGGTAGCCTCGCATTTCAGTCTTGCTGCATCGGTGACTCGGAGTGAGAGTCAAATATAGATCAATGCAGCCAAGATGCAGCAATATCGTGTTTGTTGTTTGGTCACCCACCGTTTGAACTCAGCCACCATGTCAAGAGCTTTCGCTCAGCTTTCTCGGTCCGCAGGCGTTCTACCAGTCGCCTGTGGCCTTTGCTGACTCTGCTTCTCGGCAATCCAGACCCAATTGGAGCTCTCCCATTTTCTCTAAGCCTTTTACTCGAAATATCTTGAAAACCATCCGTGAACTTCTGGATGATTCAAGTCGACTTGAACTACCCAGCTGGGCTAGGTAGAGCCGTTGTTTCCCTCGCAAGACCCCTTCCTTATTCGATTCCGACCACTTCAGTCTAGACAAGAAAAGAAACGCCGCAAGTCCCCTCCATTCTTGGGCCACAGTTTGTCTCATCATGATCCATAATGTAGGCAGTCCTCATCCCGTTCTGCAATGTACAAGAGACACCAGGAATCTTGCTACAAGTCAGATCTCTGTCGATGCGCTCCCACTCTGGAGAGGTAAGGTAAGTTCTCATCTAGGAAATTCCAGGGCTAACATGAAACCTGACTCTCAGTTTCCCGGGGGGTAAAGTCGATGCATTGGTGGACCTGAGCTTGCTCGACACGGCACTGAGGGAAACATCAGAGGAGATGAATATTTCAAAAGATACGGTCGAACTGTTAGGCTCTATCGGCCCGCCTGAGAAAAGCCTTCGCGGTGACACCGTTTGGCCATTCGTGGTAATTCCGTTTCATCTCCACTGTGGCCTCAAAAATCCAACAAACAATAGGGTTTCGTCCACAAACACACAGAACGGCCGTCGACGAACGAAGACCAGCCTCTCTACTCCATTGATCTTCCTGCTCTCAAACGGATGGCGTCGAAGGATGAAGTAGCCGCTATCTTTCATCTCCCCTTGACGGAATTGGCAAATCCATCCAGACGCAGACGATATTTATTCCGTGGGGACCGCCCGTATTGGGCGGTGGAAGTTTCGGACCTCGTATCTGGCGAGGATGGGCTACCGTTCATCAGCGAATCCGTAGAAAAACCATTCGAGGACGACATCGGAGCGGGTCAAGAAGGGAGATTGGAAGTCTGGGGTCTCACGGGATGGTACCTTCATCTGCTTTCCACGAAGCTCGCGTTACTGGACTCACAACAGGTGAAATTGTGATTTAGCCTGATGTTCGAACTTGTATATATTATCTTGTGCTGTAGAATATAGACCTCGCCGCCGCCTCCCTGTTCGCAGTGGAAAAATTGTCATGACGCCGTATCTTCGTCCGCCGACTTGACCGCTCGCTGTCGTAGCCCACGAGACACTCCATGCTCAATGCGGGTAACGTCAATCACTTGCCCGTCATCCTTCCTTTTCGCCGACGCCTTCAATTTCCGCGTAGGCCGGGCACGCGAACGTCTCGAATCCCAAATGAGATAGAGGACCGCCTCGGAGATCGCGACCACAGCGGCAACGAACAATGCAAACAAAACTTGCTGTTCGGTCCTTCAGAAAAAAAAAACCGGCAGTGCCGCAATTTCGATGCTACGCACCCACTCTTTCTTCCAACCCGTCTTTCCCGCGGCCCACCACGCAGCGAACCCCGATCCGATGACGCTCAAGAGCGCGTTCAAAAGGTACGTGATGGCTTTTCTCTCCGCTACTCTGAGAGCTTCGGTTTCCTCGGCGGTCTTGTCGGGAATGTACGCCGGGAACTTGCGTTCCGGGGACGTGACAGAGCCAGCGAGAAGCGCGACCATAGAATAGGACTGAGGCTCAAGGGATGCAGACAAGAGAGCTTCTTGCCCTGCAGGGGATCGAGACCATTGTGATATTGACTGCAAAAGCGTGTAAGGTATTGTTGATGGTACTGGTTCAGAAATGTATGGTTTGAGCGCGGAAGCAAGTTCGGGGAGCAGCAGAGGATATAAAGGTGCAAGAATCTCGAGGAGATGGGTTTCGAGGCTGATATTGAGAGCGCTCATGCTACGCTGCGACTTGTGTCAGTGGAGGAAGTTGAAAGGCAGCCGTCAAAACAAAGAACGCGTCTCGTCCGTCAGTCATGGTGGACCGGTGGTGATCATTGTCACTTCCAGCTCGTTATATACACGCCCCTTGCATTGCACCATCATTCTCGCGTTGCCTCAGCGCTCAGACTAGTGCGACATGTCGACGTCGGTGCTAATCGCGCCATTCGCCCTTGCTTGCGCGACGTTCGATATCACTTCTCCTGAAAGTGTCATATCTGTGGCAGCGATCCTTGAACCCATCACTGCGAAGCTCACAGAGAGCAAAGACCAGAGGTACAGATCAAGATATGGGATAAAATATGGCGTCTGATACGGGCTAGGGAAAAACTAACTGAGAATGATATGCTCTGGGCGGATTTACGAAAACTCTGGCGGGATCTAAGCCGAGCCCAATTAACATTCTGGGACAACGACGATTCCGACGACGAAACTGACAGTCAGGCTGAAAAGACGAGGCAGCAAGGTTTGAGGACGCTCTGTGCTAATCTGGGTCGATTTACGAGGAACATCGTGGCCGGCGTTCCACGGAACCAGAAAAAAGCATTGTGAGCATCCGCATCCTCAACAAAATATTTATTCAGCTCGGCCGCAGTGAGAATGAGCCTTCTATCCGCCGGCTACTCCATTACTACACCTCTTGGTCGTTTGCACAGGACGAGGACGGTTCGAACTCTGTCTGAGCGCTCATTTTGTTATTAACGCAAGCTACAGCAATTCTGGTCGCTCGTGTCCTGTCGCAAGCACTGGCCAACTTGATAACCGGGAACGACGTCCTTGTATCTACGTTATGGACCACCTACATGAATCTACCTGAGGACCAGGTTGTGGTAATGTGCGCGTCGGGTCTTGTTCAATTTCTTTGTCGGCACTTAGGCTGTTACAGACGTCTTCTATCTTCTTCCGACCCTCGCACGCTGGTCGCGGCTCTTGTTCTAATTCTAAATTGTATCGACGGAAGTCGAACCCGGATGTGGGTTTCTACCTGGGTCCGTAATTTGTGGCACGTTCTAATTGATATTGTACACAGAAAAATGCTAACGAGGACTGTAACTGGTGTGAGAATCTGTATATCGCTTCTAGATAGTATGGTCCAATTATACGATGCCGACGACGCGTCTGAGGGGGCGCGGGCATTCGATCTCGGGTAATATCAGTATTCTCGCGCAGCTTTGCAGAAAACCCTCACTGTTTGCGGTGCAGATATGAAATATTTTCCAGAATAATGGCGGTGGACTTGGTTCCCAGTCTTTTCAGCCGGCTTTCGATGTAGGTCGTATTCCTGTCCGTGATCCTTCATCCTCATCTAGTTCCAGGCAGGGCGAAATAATTACTCCCCATCAAACTACCCTGCTGAAGCTAATAGATTCGTATCTTCAGGCGGCCAGGATGTCCGCCATACCAACGACACCGCATGGAACGCCGTTGTATGCCAAACTCCGCCCCATGCTAGCCAAGGCGTTCTTTTCGCTCTCGGCCTATGCCCAACAATCCATTCGAGATTCCCTTGGATTATCATCTTCCAACGCCGTGCCGTCCGCACAAGCTCCAACGCCACAGGGGAAATCTGATGCCGCCCGCGCAGCAGCATTTGAGCCGCCGTCGTCGTTGGACGTTATGCTGCCGAAAGTTAGCGAAGCACTCGTGCTCGTCACCCAGTGCATTGTAACCATCACGTTGGAGTCGGTGGACATGGACGCCCACGCGGCGGTCATGGAACAGAACTCGCAGGATTTTTTTAACGAGGCATCTTTTGCGGATCAAGGCATCGTGGAAAGTCTGACCGGCAAGTAATTTTCCCACTGCTCCCCGTAACCCTGTTCTACAGCAGCATGGCGCTGACCACTTAAAACAAATATTACAGAACTCCTGCGCCTGCTGCACTTGTTCCTGCCGCGCATCAATTTCGGTAAACCTGTGCGGGCGGACGGGAAGGCGGCATTGCCCACGCATACACAGCCGCTGGAAGTCGGTGATGGAACTGATAGCACAGGATTTGCTTACCTGAAACGGGATTTGGTCCGCCTTTTGGGGATCCTGTGCTACGGCATCAAGGCGGTTCAGGATCGAGCGCGACTTTGTGGAAGTATAGAAGTAGTTATGAATCTGTGCGTTGTCGACGAGAGAAATCCATGTAAGTGGCCCACCGCCCTTGCGATACGCGTCAATTGACTCGGTGCTTCTAGATCTGCGCGAACATGCGATATTCACTCTGCACAACTTGCTTGAAGGGAATCCGGAGAACCAGGCTGTAGTTGAGGCTGTAAAGCCTTCTGGAAAGTGGGACGAGGATGGCATTTGGCAGGAGACGTAGGGCTGTCCGCAGGCGAGGCAAATGTTTTGGAGTGCGCTGTCTTCGATAGACCAAGCTATGTTATATATTGGGTGCGCATCGCGTTACCCACCCTCTTCCTCCTCCAGCTGTAACCGCCTCCTAGGGCTGTCTATTCTTTCCAACAGACATGCTCTGCGTTCATCCAAGCCCTCTGCGTCCTCGACGTCCATAACCTCGTCTGGCACTTCTCTCGCCGCATCCCCAGTCGACCCGCGTCGTCGTTTTGAAGCGTGCAATTCGTTGATTTTCGCGTCCATATGGTCAAACTCGTGGTCTTGGTGTCTCCGCTTACCACATGTATCTGATCCTTCCTCGTCATCGTCGCCGCCCACAAAGCCGTCGGACTGGTATGCATTCTGTTCATTTGCACGTCCATACGGTCAAGTTCATCGTTCTGGTTTTCCGCTCGACATCTGCGTCCGATGCTTTTTCGTTACCATCGTCGCCGACCATAAAACCGCCGTGCTGATACTCTGCAAATGTTTTGAAGAGTATGATCTTCAATAGACAAAGTTATGCTACATATTGGGTACGCGTCGCGTTACTCGTCCTCTTCCTCTTCCAGTTGGAGGCGCCTCCTGGAACCACCTGTTCTCCCCAGCGGACGTACTCTGTGTTCATCTGGGTCCTCCTCCTCCTCTTCGCTCTCAACGTCCATAACCTCATCTGGATCCTCTCTCGCCGCATCTTCCGTCGACCCGCGTCGTCGTTTTGAAGCGTGTAATTCGTTAATTTGCGCGTCCATACGGTCAAGTTCATCGTCCTGGTGTCTCCGCTTACCACCTGTATCTGATCCTTCCTCGTCGTCGTCGTCGCCGACCACAAAGCCATCATGCTGGTAGTCTGCATCCTTTTCCTTTTTGTCGTCGACCTGACTCTGGTGATGCTTTGATCGTCGCCGAGAGCTGCTCCTTCCTTCGTCTTCCTCCTCATCTGACCCGTACAACATCGCGCTGGGCTCATCTTCGTCGTCACTCCACACGGCGTCACGTTTCCGCGCAGCCCTACGTTGTCTACCTTCGGAGTCCTTCCTCCTCGACTTTCTTGCGGTCTGCTTCATCAACTCCGCTTTTTCGCGGTCTAGGTCTATGGTGGGATCAGGGGCCATGCGCAGACGCGCTACTTTATTATGTTTTTGACCAACGGCGCGAACTAGCATGCGGTGCGTCTCTGACTGCATACCAGTCGGCGTTAACGTCATATAACCGGTGACTAGCGCCTCCGATTGCAGGACTTGTGACCGTTTGTGCTGTGCCACGATGTAGGTGAGCCCCTGCGACTTGGTGGGGGGTTGGGCAGGCTGCGACGCGCCAAACGACTTGCCGCCGGACGTGTCGATGGTTTGATTTATGTCGAACAGCTCCTTCCCGAGCCGCAGACTTAGTGTACCGTCAGACCACCGAATAACGCGACTATTCGACTGTCTCCGCTGTTGGATTTTTTTGTTTGGTAGGTTTTGGCAAGACAGGGGCTACAGTCACTCACATCACGGTCTTCTGCATCCTTGGTCCATCTCCAGCGCACAGTGTTCTCTACCTTGAGCTTGATGGACATGCTTTTCTCGCGCAATGTCTCCGCCTGCTGTGCCTCGTCTTCCTCCTGCTCTGGGCCGAGATAGGTTTCGTGGTGGAACGGCTTGGAGTCGACCTTGACATAAGTGGGCATCCGAATAATCCAATTCTATGACAAGGATGTAGCGTCGCCCAGCCAGAACAAAGGTATGCGCTTACTGCACCGTTGGAACTTTTTGGCACAGGAATATTGGGGAACTCGACCAGAGCTTCACGAACTTCGACAGTTATCTCAGGCGGAGCGTCCTCCTCCTCGTACTCCTGTGCTCTGCGCCGCTCGCGCTCCGCCGATGACACATTATCTGAGGACGCCGCCGGAGACGCAGGACTCCGGAGACAGCATAATTTAGGACCGAAGCCTATCTCATACTCCCGACAGCCGACTTACTCGTCGTGCTTGGTCTGTTCCGCCTCCTCATTGCCGAAGAGGTCTTCCATTTCCTCGTCCTGATCGGTCCCCATCGCCGCGTCCTGTTTCACGGTTGTGCTGTCAGTATTCCATGGAACGAGCGCGCCAGCTAACGAAGACATGATGGAGGCGGGGTGCACGGGTTGCACAGCTTTTGCTCGGCTTCGGTGGCACGCGACTAGCAGTGTGACACTGATTGTGACTCGAAACACATACACCTTCCAAGTGCGCTCCCCGACGAGCGCTAAAAACACCGACGTCCCGACACGATGCTGTGTCTGTCGCGCCCTGGGCTTCCATTGGAAGCTTCCTCGTTAATATTCTGCATCGACTCCGCATGACTGTCTGGTTGGCCCTCTGGCGTTTCAACAGTCTCTCCTTGTGTCGTCCTTGTGGCCATCTCTCAGGGTCTCTTGCCCACGGGTGCTCTCCATGCACACTTTGATTGTTGTGCGGCTGCCCCTCCACTGGTGGCTTCAGCTCGTGTGAGCATCTCCAATCAGTCTCAATCTTGCCTTAATCTGTCAACAGGTCGGATTGTTTCCTGCGACCGGAGGTGACCGGTAAGCGCTATAAGAGTTGTGTGGTGATGTTTCATACCATCACCCATCAATATCCGGCCAACAAATTGATCTCCCGAAGTTCGGAAACGGTCGATCGAATGTCACGGAACCAGGGCAGTGCTATATATGTTTCCCGCCCCGCCTCCTGCGTTCTAAGATTTTTCTCTCGAGAAGATGCCAGTAAAGCAGTGAGTTTTCAGAGTACTTATACGCGTCGGTCTCGCTGCTCAACATCGTTGCAAAGCATCCCTTCACCCGCCCAACACCCGACCACGGCGACCACTACCTCCAAGTCCTTTCTAGGCAACTCCGCCAAGCTGCATATCCACACCGCATCATCTCTACCTCGCTTCATGTCGGGGTTCCACCAATACGTGCGCCGATCTTCGACTCTTAAATTATACTTACTTATTGTCCTCAATGAATCCAGCCTCACGGGTACAGTACAGACGAGCCCGACGCGTCGGCAGAAGATTTGTTCCAGAACCAGGAGCAACACTTCGCCTCCTTCATACCATATCCTGATCAACTCTGGCAAGCTCCGGGACCCGAAGAAGGATATCATTTCAGTATCGACACGACGGCCATAGGCCCAAACTCTGGCATCGTCAACGCCAACTTTACCCCCAGTGCAATCTTCATACCCTACTCCTTCTCAGCAACAATGGCCTCAACTGACTCATCCTCGACGTGTCTCCGAGGGAGTCACTTCGCTCTCTCAACAACACTGGCCCATCGATGTCCCCCGACGTGCCTCAGAGGGCTCTGTTGCGAGCTCCATGGATCATCCGTCTGGGTCGACTTACGGCTTGCCCGACTATGAGCCTGGACCATTTCCCTTCGCTCCATACCAAGTATACCCCCATGCGCAGCACATGCCCGCTACAATTTCTCCGACAAGCTCCACGGAAAGGCTTCTCTCTCCGGGTTATGGCTCCCAGCACGTCTCCCCTCGCACCAGTCCTCCAAACCACTTGACTCCGCCAACGACTCCGGGGGGTAGTGGCTTCACCGCCTCACCGAGTCCGGAGATACCCTCGTCGTCGTTGCTCTTCGAGCAGCAGCCCAAGGTAAGATATCTTTAGTTTCGATTGTTGCCTCGATATTGACATAACATTATTTCCTCAGACGGAAGAACGCTCGCAGCCTCTGTACACGCACCGAGACCAGCTTCAGTTCTTCAAAGAAGCCCTGTCCCTCCCTTCTGCCGGTGTCTCTGGTCCTTTTGTGCCGCAGCTCATGTATAAGCCGCACACGAACAGTGATCGTCGCCGGTATGTCGAAGAGGTCGACATGGAGGCACCTATCCAGTTCTGGGTGGAAAATCCGGATGAATGTGGAATTCCGCTCTCCGACGCTTTGCACTCCCGTGTGAGGCGGCTCCTCAGACGCGATGAAACTGTGTTCGAAGGTCGTGGCCCCAGTGTGTCGATACGCCTTGAGGTGCGTCCCCTCGGTCCTCCATTAAAATCGGACTAATCAATTATTTAGTGGCCCGGATACCGGCAGTGGAGTAGACAAATCCCCACAAAAGATTTCCGCAGTCCGCCCGGCCCTATCACGCGGGCGAAGCTGGCGAAAAATGTCGCGAAGTGTGTTCAGCGGTTCATCCAGGTGTGTTTCGCCGGCTCCTCAGTTGTAAGCACGGCGATTTACACTCCCCTTTCTCCAGGAGAGACACAGTCAACCCATGGAGGATGATGCAGACGCAAAATGGAGAGTCGGTCCAGGACCGAACCAGATCAAGCTCGAGGATCTCATTCTCGTCAGCATCCACCACGTCTCGATGGGGAGCTGGCAACCACACCTTAGACTGCGGCGTCCTTTTTTAACGCAGAGGCGGAATGCATGACGCGGCGAATACAGGCGACACCTTCACCTTCTCCTAGTTTACTTTCCATTTGGGCAGGCCCAGCAGCTTTGCTTCCTGCTCTGCTTTTAGCTTTTACAATAGGTAGTATTATTATATCGTCTGTCTCGTCGCGTCGTCTTCCCTTCTTCAGGAGCAAAGGAAGCGGCGACAATTGTACTTGTATCCTTGTAACTTTTTTACATCTCATAAAATATAATCGTATTTCCACTATTTTGCAATTCAGATTTTTGAGTTTTCAAGTGACTCACCGATCCACGCGCAGATCGTGCAGATCACGGAATCAATTTATGACTGACGTTTGTAGCGTTTCTTGCGATTGGCTCGGGGCCTCGGCCACTCGGTCTGCGGTCTTATCGGCCAAGCTTGGCAGATTTTAAAGTCTCACAGACAACCGACGCCATCGTCGTGAGTTCCGTATGTACGCCGGCGTTGATACTTCGCGTGCTCTTGCATGCCGACAGATTGCAGCAATATCCACGAGGAAACCCGAGACCGAGCACTGCACTGTCGCTCTCGAAACTGAGGTCGGCAAGCGTCGAGGCCCAAAAATCGATCGGGACGCCCTCCATCCCGTTTGGGTCACAGTTGCCATGCCATATTTATGCGTTCCTCGCCAAATCTTGATCAGCGCTCGGTTGGAACTTGGCGCTCGGTATTCGCAGACAAATGGGGATCTGTCTCGCGTCCACGTGATAATCCCTTGTACTTTTCATCCGCAGAGATGCTGCCTTGTCCGCAAGTGGAACAAGAAGACCGCTTTGAGAACAAGGTCCTAGAAAGACTATAAAATCCAGCTGCGGCCAATCAGAGTTGGATCCCGAGTGGGTGTCTTCTTTCCCCTTGATTTCACTGTGATGATGAGGGATGGATGTCTTGGTGTCGCGATCGTGTCGCGTCAAGTGATGGTAATCCAAGGTAGAATCGTCGGTGTTCAGACAAAACCACGTCGCAGTTAGCTGATACAATTTGTAGCTGCACGCTCGCACACGCGGAGGGATCGATTTCTTGATGTGTATACTTTTGTGCCTTTTGGTGCAGACCGCATCTTCCTCGCTACCAACGTTCCCAAGGCACGCATCACCACCAGCGACATCCTGACCATTTTCCCGCCCGACGACATTCTTCGCACCCGTTCTATTTCGCCGGGCATGCTGCAGCTTCCCGAAGAGGCTTTCACCGAGTTCAACGAGCTCAGCTCGCGCACCCAACGACGTTACGAGCAAATGTGGAATGCATTGGCGTTCGCGCGTTGACCGCAATACCGATTTTTCGTCTTCTTTGGTTATCATCCATTTCACCGCAATAGCGTTGTGCTTGTAATATCACTAGACCATTCGTTCCTCCATGTGTATTTTGTATTATCAATTCGTTCGTATCATTGTATGTTCTGTACTGCGTAGTTGAGCGCCCATGGGTTGGAAATTATACTGAATTACAATCGCGCACATGGAATGGAGTGGGACGGAATATCTCAAGGGAGCTCTTCGTGTTCTGGTTGTCTTTTGAGCGATGTGTTGCGAAAGACATTCGTTCAATCTCGGAATCTATTATCTGTCCATCAAAAATCCCGAAAGAGAGCCGTCATCAAGCACAGCAGAAAAGGAGCTCTGAGCTGTAACACGAATAAAAACGCAAATTTTAAGGGATGGGGAGTTCCCAGGGAGGCGAGTTCAAGTTCAACAACAATTGCCAAATCTGTGGTGGCGTTCTTAGCGGCGATCATAGCCTTGATCCGCTCGGTTCCGTCTGATTGACATGCTGTGGCTGTGATATCGCCAGTGATTCCCCTATCTTGCGCCGATCCCCAAACACCAAAGAATCCTCAAACAAAATGGATTCTGTCTTCATAATAATAATCCTGGCTGAATAAATAACATCTAAAGACTAATATCCTTTTGTAAACATGCTTCGTAAGTTTCAAAAGTCCCTGCGGAAATGGAGAACTAACTTGAGCTGCACATTCTCGTACGTACTCAGCGTTTCAATACAATCGAGGTACAAAGATTCCAATGTATTGAAGCGTCTGCACAGAAGCTATCGCAATGGAGAAATATCGTACATGTTTCTCTCCACCGTCGTTTCAAGCTCAACACTCCACTTCTTAGTAATCTTGAGACGGGCCTCAAAGGGTGAAATAAACACCATTATAAAGCTAGGAAGGGAAATTTTACGCTCTAATGAAGGGCTCAAAAAATGCCGTTGTCCAAGCTGACTACTAATTTATAGGAAGGTGGTATGCACCTCTGTAGCCACCGCAACACCGAACGATTAGAAATTTTACTCTGGGTCTTGCCCGGAAAAAGACAAATGCGAGAGTGAATGAATCGAAGTAGCCGCTGTTTCAGCTGGCTTTAGCACGTTTTAGCACTAGTGTCAGTGAATGCACAAATTTTGGTTACATGTCAATGTCAGCTTTGCGCAATCCTCCGGCCGATAGTCAGAACGCCAGCAACTGAAACCTCCCGAGAAAATGACAGAACACCAGATAGCATTGCAGATAGCGGATTAGATACGTATGAGAATAGGCTGCGGGCACCTACTAAACTAACTATAGTACACGAAATAGAACACAAAGAAAGTACCCCAGAGGCAGAGGAACCAAGACACTACACCTATGTAGATAAAGAAAAGGCGTGAGGCTAGATAATAATATATGTATAAGAGAGATGAGGCGGACATCGATACATGTAAATGAGGTGCGTCGGGTGAAATCAAATGGCGTAGAGGATATGATAACGTGGCGTAGACATGGTCGAATCGGCGTGGCGCGATGGCGTGCGTGGAATGATGGGGCGAGCGATGGCCGCCCGCCGCGGAGACGTCGAAAGGCATAAATCATGCAGCGATCGAATGTATATGTCATACGGAGTGCTGGTTGGTCAGTCAATCATCGGCGTAGCGGCGTTAGCATGAGCATGATGAAGAATCTCGGCCATGAAGAAATGATTGGTTCGTGCGCGCATCCGTGTCGCGGTGCGTCGGGAGCGGAGACGGAGGAATGAGGACGCTACGCATTCTGGAGGATGAGCTTGATGAAGCTGTCGAGTAGCTCCTGGCGCGCGTCGTCGCCGAGGTGTTGAGTCTTGCGAAGGAGTCGCTCAACGCGTGTTACGATGCCGGTGGGCCCATCGAAGGGGATCTCGTGCGCGTCGAAGCGATGCACATCTTCACCAAAGCAAAGCCTCTACTCAGCAAACTTTTTCTTACAAAATGAAAAAATGGTAAACTCACACTTCTTAAAGCTCCGATACCCGTCCTCGTCCAGCGCATTGCGGAATACCTCCGCGATCTCCTTGCCCTGCTGTTCGCGCCGACTCGCGCTGAGGCTGCGCCCAAACGACGACTCGGGCATCACCGCGTCCTCCCGCACCTTCGTCGGCGCCCATGCGAGCCCCAGTCCCAAGTCCAGCGAACGGCCCTTCTTCCCGGAGCGATAACCTACGCTCACACCCGTGTGTGTCGAACTCGTCGTGCTCGACGTCGACAGGCTCGCGGCGTGACCCTTGGGCGATGCCAGTGGCGACTTCGGCTTCGTGGTCCGCCGATCCTCCCATTCCCACTGCGGTCGCTCCCGCTCGCGCGAATGCTCGCTATCGCCCGACTGCTCCCGAAGTATTCCAGCTGGCATCGGCGGTACCGGCGGCTCGAACGCAAACTTGCCGTGCTGCCGCTCTTTCCCGGCCCCCGTCGCACTCTTCCCGGACTTGCCCAGCCCGAGCCCGTTCGTCAGCTTCGTGAATCCCGCGCTGAGCCGCTTGCCCGTACTCCGCCCCCAGCTACTCGTTCCCTCGGTGGGCTGGCTGTGCGATGCACTCGTCGACGTCGACGCGCCGGTGTGGCTCGGCTCGAGTTGCGGAGGTGTCGACGGCGGAGGCGGAACGACCCGGACATTGCGATGCGCTGCCGATGTCGATGCATAGATCCGTGCAGCACCCACACCAGCCATATTCGTACTTGCCCCCGTCGTAGGTCGTCCATCGACCGACGCGGTACGAGTAAGTTCTCGCTCTCGTTTGATGCGCGAACTGACTCCGAGGGAGCTCGTGGCACCCCTTGAACCCCACCCAGGGCGCTCAAAATCAAATGAGCCGTGTTTGCGCCTGGAACTGGCGCTAATTGTGCTTTTGGGCGCCGTCGAGGCCATCGCGAGAGGTTGTGTGGTCGAAGTTCCAACGGCAGCTGCCGACGGTGATTTGATCACATGCGCGGATGCAGAAACATTTCCTTTTCTGGAACCGGATGCTGTCGAGATAGGGGCAGCAACTGCAGCATCGCCGTCCGCCTCTGCTCTCCACTCTTCAATCCCGCCTAGCTTCGCCCCAGGGCGATACCTGTATACGTGAGCCGATTCTATGGATGGCCGGCGTTCACGGGTTGATAGCGACGAGGTTGAGGTTGTCGTGGTCGTCGCAGCACTTGCTCGTTGCGACCCCGATTGAATCCCCCTGTGGAATTGACGCGTACACGGGGTGTCGGAGGTGCAAGCGTCGAAGGGGTGGCGGATGACCGAAGATCGATAGACGCGCGCGGATTGCTGGCGGTGCTCCGAATTCGCGTCGGAGACGCAGCATTCACTGCACTTGTACCCGATATGCGCGCGCGCGCTGTGCTGGCTCCGACAGAGCTCATACTGCTACTCTGAACCCGAGGTGCAGGCGTTGGCGTTCCAGGTTCTTGGACCCGCGTCGTGTTGCCCACCTCGGACATGTACCGCCGCGAAGGTGTCTTGAGGGCCGGCTTCGAGGTCGTCTCTGCGACGATGGTGGACGGAGAGATGTGTGCGCCGGTCGGCTTTTGAGACGTTCTGGAAGTAGGGATTTTGGAGGGGGTCGTCTTGGGAGACACTGGTGGCGCAGGGTCCGGGTTGGACACGGCTACACGCATGCCGGTGCCCACGAAGAACTTGGACAGGCTCGACGCCGGTGCGGGGCCCTGGCCTATGTCGGACTTTGGCTTGGCCTGCTTCGCAGGTTTGGGAATCGGAGGTGCTGCCGCGCGACGGGGCGACGGCGGGCGTACCACTGACTCTTTTGACGGCGTGGTCGGTCTACTACCAAAGGCAGACTTCCTCGGACTAGGGAGAGGAATACCAAAGATAGTCTTCTTCTTGGCTAGTATTGGTGGTGCAGGCTCCTCCTTGACCTCCTTGACCGTACTGGGGACAGGTATGCGCGACGGGGTCCGTTTTCGCGGGGTGACATTAGCGGGAGTGACGGTACTAGCTGTCTCTGAAGAAATGGGCCTGGACTGCAGAAGCTGCGGAGGCTTGCTTGCGGGAAGGACTGGCACTTGGGCTTCCTCGTCCGCTTTTGATCGAGAGCCCGAGTGTGATCGCGAATGCGAGATTAGATTGAGGATCTGCGCAAATGTAATCGTTAATACCAGGACCGGGAAGCCAAGCGAAAAGAACTGACGCCGTCCGGTTTCGCGTGCTCGTCTGCAATATCGTCGAGCATTTCCTGCTTCACGTAATCTAAGGTCACCTTTCTCGAACGTCGAACGCTCGGTTCCTACGCCACGGTCAGCTCCACGGTCAGCTGGACGCCAGAAAAGGCTAAGCAAAGCACGTACGTGCGCAGAGACGCGCCGGGAAGTAAGACTGCTGGTACGGATGAGCGAGGCGAGCTGGGAACAACCCGGATCAGCTTCTGCCTCGAGGCTAATAAAAAGTACAGAATTTATACTTACATCGAGGTGAGGGATTCTCCTGCCCATGAGGGATAGACTGCGGCGGACATTTGTACTGGGACTCGAGTGCTCCTCGACCGTGGCCTCGTCGTCGTCCATCGACGGCTGGATTGCTCCACCGTCAATGTGTGAAGGGGCTGAGACGGAACGCCCTCACGTGGACTAATTGAAAGCACAGCATTCAATTGACGCGTAACAATGACACTAACATTATACAATATCTTATCAATTACGTTCTCAACCACAGTGCAGGAAAGAGGGTATGTGAACGACTCATTTATTACAATGAATTACAGTCCTGACCGGAGAGGTATGTATTCAAAATAAATGGAATAAATTTAGAGAAATAAGAGAAACACCGGTATCCATCATGCCGACTGCGTCGCATTCGGATCCCGGTATATCTACAGAAACCGGCGTTCAGTACCTTGGACTCGGAACACCAAGGACGAAACATACCTTGAGGTCCCAGATATTTCCAACCTTCTTCGAAGGCTCATTCATCTCCGCTGCAGGCGCAGGCGCATCATCGTTGGCCGCAGACTCGAGCTTGAGCCCCTGCTCGTTGGCCAGATGCAGCAAGCAGATGAAGCAGAAGCTCGTGCTGATCTCCTCCAGCTTGTCCTTCGGGTACGACCGCTGCAGCCCATTGAAGACCGAGCCAAACACCCGTGCCTCCTTCGGATCAGTCGGCGGCGGCTCGTTCGGGTCCACGTCCTGCGCAACGAAAAAATTGAGCAGGCGGAGCACATACGAACGACGGCACGTACCATGCTATCATCGTCGCCGTCCGGCTTGGCCTGCGGCACAACAATATCCAACCCCTTCCAGATATTATCCTTCAGCTTCCGGACATCAACCCTCTTCGCGCGCTTCGCATAGTTCACAAACTCCGGTCTCACCCGGCGCGTCTTACCCTGCGTTGCCGCCAACAAATCTTGTTCCCCGGGCTCCACTTCCGCTGCGCCGGCCCCGTCATATCCATCCCCATCGTCAAACCCAGGCCCGTCGTCATAGTCGTCGTGGAAGAACTGGGTGTTAAACGGAATAGCGCCTCCGCCCGCAGCTGGGAATCAAGTTATTGGCAGGTTCTTTTAGCGATTGGGAAGACATACTAGCATCCTCGTCGTCTCCGCGGCCGGCAGCCTGATCAGCAGCCGCCTGCGCCCAGAAGTTCTCGTCCACTTCCCCGTCGCCGTCCTCGTTATACCGGACTTTATGTCCCCGCATCTTGAGCTGCAATAATCCAATCAACCCCTCATTGCAAAATAATATCAAAAGAAACCAAACCTGGAACTTGGGCTTCAAGAACAACGATACCAACTGCCGACTGGAAAAGTGCATATCGTCTGGTAAACTATGGTCGTCCTTCTTCTCCTTCTCCTTTTTCTTGCTCTTCCGCGCCGTGGGGCCTGTTCCAGGCATGTTGATCCCTGCGCCCTTGGTCGCGGGCGCAAACAACTCCTTGGTGAACTCCTTGAAATCCTTCGTGGCCGGCGTCAAAAAGTCGAGCTTGAACGCCTCCTTCTTTTCCCGCGGCTTCTTCGCACCTTGCTTTGCGCTCGCATCCGCATCCGCTGCATAAAATAAGGCCATCAGTCGAAGAATAATGAAAGAGAAAGGGAGACTAACGCCTCCGAATCGGTTTCCGCATTTTCCAATGCTCGGGTCCAGCCCAATTCTTGGAAAAGTTCTTGTCAAAGTAGTCCATCATACCGCCTTCGCCGTCTTCGGTCATGGCCATGATCAGCTCATTAGGCGGCCGCCGCGGGTCGAAGGGGACCATGCCCCCAGGACCTCGTGGCCCAGGTGCGCCTCCGCCTCCGTCTGCAGCGTGTTCACTCGCCAGCCCAGAGCCATTTGACCCGTTCGAGCCACCGTACTCATCGCAACCCATACCATAATCGCCGACATAATCTTCGTTCACCGCCTCGTCTCCAACGAAGAAGTCCTCTGCAGCGGGGGCATCCGCGTCGACATTCATGGAATAGTTCGCCGGTCCTGCGTCATTGTCGTCATCGTCGTCGTCGAAATGCTGAGTATTGTCTTGGAAGAACGTCGTCTCGTCGCCGCCGCTGGCACCGCCCATGAAAGAAAAGTCAGCCAGGGACGGTGCGATTTCCTTTTCCTCCACGACGGCAAGATCAGGTAGGAACTGGCCTGTGGTCCCATTCATGAACTTGTGAGCGTCAACATGCAAAAAACACCTACTTCGAAGTTCTGTTAAATCCACCGCATCCTCAGGCTCATCCATGTCCTCCTCCTCATCAACCCTTCCGACGCAATCGCTCGCGTCGAAGATGATGCGCAACCCTGCTTCACTCCCGGTGCCCAAACCGAGATGGTTCATCAGAAGCCCCTGCGCGCCGCCCTCGTCAAAGTCGGCGCAGGTCTTCTTGAACAGCGGGTCCACGCTAAACTCAAGCTCGAGCTTCTTGCTGCGCAGCTGAGCAGGGTCCTTGGCGAGAGTCGCGGCGGGGCGGTGGGACTTTTTCTTCTTCGCAGTCGCCTCCTCGTCAGGATTGTCTGAGCCGTTACCATCCTCATCTTCATCCTTGCCATCGTTGGCGAGATTACTGAGCAGCTTGCCAGTCTCGGTGCCCACACTGTCGACGCGACTGGTCCAAATTTTGACACAGCCATCGAGCGTGCACGACGCGCGCTGGAAGTTTATCGAGCTGCCGTCATCGTTGCGGAGCAGCGACATGTCGTGGAAGTAGTCGATAAGGGCGAAATTCCACGAGTTGCCCGCGTTGATTTTCTGTTGTGGAGCGGAGCTATGTGAGTTGAGAGTACACCTACGCGCCGAGACGTACATTATCGGTCGCCATCTTCATCCATTCGTCAAAATTGGCACTAAGAATCTCGACACGGGGGCCGCCCGACTCGAGAACGGGTGCCGCCACTGAGTTCAGGGGCTGCTTCTGCCTGGCCGTGCGCGATGTCTCTGCCTCGTTGGAAGGCTCATTGGAGGGTCCAGCCGGCGCATTTTCGATTATAGTAATCTTTGTGCTCTTGCGACGCCTGCGTTTCTCTGCGGTATCATCGTTTATGTTGCGGCTCTTGAGGGGTTGGCGGGGGAGGAGATTCGCCAAAGGAGACGGATGGATCGTGAACATCGCTGAGACGTTTCCTGGCGATTTTCTGGGGACGCGGGGTCTCTTGGTCGTCCGAATCGTCTGCGTAGAGCGGTTGCGAGCGCGGCATGGTGGTTCGAGTTCAACAAACGCGTAACGCGCGCGTCACAGTCACGCCACGCGTTGTTTACGCCCTTCATCAACTCTCTCGAATCCATGGACTGGCGCATTGACCGTGGTTCAGAATCTCCTCCTACGCGTTATTTATCATCTCTTGACTATCTGCTTCATCAGCGCTATAACCTATGGACTCGTCCACCCTCTGTGCTTCAAAACGTTCTTTGTTTTCAATCAGCTCTAAAATCCATGGACTAGCCCATCCTCCGTACTTCAAAACTTCCTCCCTTGTTAGATATTTCGCGCCTTGAATGCGTCCTAGGAAATTCTTGGTCCAGGTTAACTCAACGTCATAGATCCGATGAAGCCACAAACCTCTGTACCGCAATGGCATTCAAACGCTTGTTCCATCTCCCATTCTGTGCTTGGGTAGAAGAAAGTGACTGTTCCTTATGAGTTTCGAACTGCGTCAATATATTGGTCTCACCTGCACTCCCCGCTTCAATGTTCTTCAGCGCTCGAACGTGCCACTTCCCAGGATCGGTGGACGACAGATCAAAGACGATATTTGGCTCGCAGGAGTGGTTCACTGCTCAAGTATCAGCAAAACATCTGTCTGTCCACTCCGGATACTTGCCAAATATGAAATCTGAATTCAGCTCAACATTGTCTCCTGGGCCTCTGTGGCACTGGATTGTGCTGTACGCCTTCGGACCGCGTGTCAAATTGCGCAGCACAGTCAACATATCGCCCTCTGCAAAAGCCTGGCCCGCTAAGCTAATTTATTGACGCGTTCGGGGAATGGATGGGCTTACTCGACGCGTTTTTAGGAACGAGGTAAACTTGCTGGATTTAAATTCCACGAAGAACTCTGGATGAGTGGGAGTGTACGAGACAGCCATCGAGGGAAGGCGTCAGATGCAAGACGGTCACCATCCAAAGGAGAGCCACAATACATCCTTATAGGCCCCCGATGCAGTTTCAAATTTGGCCCTCAAGCTTCCACGTGCTCAAGTCTCGCATGAAATCCTAAGGTCCGGAGGAGCGCCATCTGAATCTGTCTGATCGGTGCGGGCGACGCGTTCACCGGTCAAGACATTCATTCACGTAGAGATTGGGGGCTTGCAAATGTGTTTAGCTCATAGTACAGAGCTTGTTCTAGCTAAATATGTGCAGCTCTGTCTACCAGTTGAACCAGACGATGCTCGCCTACTCGTTCTCAAAGGAATTCGAAACGCCAGAGACGAAAAGTTCTCCAAAAATCCATATTGCCGAATCGCGGATCACATATCGCACCGGCGGAGATCAAAATTGGGAACTGGCTAGTTTGCCCGTGTTTGCTGTGACACCGCCATCGACAAATTTGCCCTCAACACTCATGGCACCGACAAAAAAATCCAAGGCCGCAAAATCCTCAGAGTCCATTGCTGCGCGGCTCGCCCTCGTCGTAAAATCGGGCAAATACACCCTCGGCTACAAGTCCGCGCTCAAGCAGATGCGCAGCGGCAAAGGTGAGCATACCCACCTCTGTCTTCCCCCGGGGACTGGAGCGTGAGGCTGAGAAGGTCCCTTGAGCTGACCATATTTCTTTTTCTCCCTTTCTTGGTTTGTAGCCAAGCTGGTGCTCATTGCGGGTAACTGCCCGCCCCTGCGCAAGTCTGAGCTTGAGTACTACGCCATGCTTTCAAAAACCACGGTGCACCACTTCTCCGGCACCAACGTCGCACTGGGCACCGCTGCTGGCAAGCTTTTCCGTGTCGGGTATGCAGTCCTTACTGGTTGTTTCTTTTTTTTGACTTGGATATTGAATAGTGTCATGACTGTATCTGACCAGGGCGACTCGGACCTGCTCAACTTCGCCGAGGGCAACGCCGCATAGGCTACTACAGAGCTATCATTTATGTTGCGCATTGTATGACAATAATATGCCCAATCATGCGACTTTGGCAAACTTTGGATGACATTTTTTGCGAACTCGTCGCTGTTCCTTGACCATCAACTATCCTTTTCGACATCAGTCGCATGGTATTCGCGCTACCGGGAAGATCTGCGACATGCGTTCATCTTGGATCGACGTGCAGACGATTGACGCCCCGAATCCTGATGTTTTGCGTCGAAGCATCTTGCACCAGGACCATCAAGATATCTTGTGTCGGTTTTGTGGGGCCTTGGACTGCCATGTCAGATAAACTCACGAAGGATAGCAAATGTGATGACTTCCGGCTTCAGATTCAATCTTTCGAGATGGAATAGCGATTCAGGAACTTTGATCCATAGGCTTGTTGCCCCACATTTTCCTCCTCGTGCTCGACATGTGTTTGAAAATTAATTGTGGCGAACTTCTATCAGTACTCCGGAAAACTACGATGTGCCCCGCAACACCGAGCCCACGTCGACTGAGATATGACCTCTGCCTGCAAAATCGAAGATGAACCTTCATTATTATTCAAAGATAGCATGGTATAGAACTAGAGCATCATCCGTTCCAAGGTCATCAACACGCTCTCCCTCGACAGCACAGGGTCGGCGGAGTCACCGCCCATCGTCGCATGCACAATGAGGCGCGCAACAACCTCGCCCTACCAATTATGTTGGTCAGTTTGAAATAACTATTTCACAAGTAGTTGTGGACGCACCAGCTCGACCAAAATCGCAGCAACAATCAACCTGAGAGGGTGAGTGAGTACACGCCAAGAGCCCATTCTAGAAAGAACCTGCCATATAATTATCCAAGTTATCCGCTCCATAGCAAAGTTATTTAGGTGGTCGTGGATCGCATCAAGCTGCGGGATTTCAGACTGAATCAGTAAGACCGAGGCCGGGTAGCGAGATACTCACGAAATCACTGGCGACCGCGAGCTTCTCGTTAAGAACCTGTACCCGGCCCTTGATCTCCATGTACTCGCGCACGGCGTCATACAACTCCTTCAGGCTCGCCTCGCTCCAAAACAACTCTGGCACATCGAGGACATTTGAAACCAGATTGACGTCCCTCCGGAGCTTGAAGAGGCTGCCGGTAAGTTTGAGGGCATCGTGGCGCCTGAGTTGCAGCGCGCCGGAGGTAGCGAGTTGCTTCGGGATCGATAACGTGAGCGGAGAGGAAAGGACACGTTGCGTGTTTGTTTCGTAGTGCGCGAGAAGGGTGGATTGCGCAAGTGCATGAGCAATAGACAGCTTCAGTAAATGTGACCTGGATTTGAGAGCTGTCTTCGTCAGTTGTTTGTGGAGAGAGGAAGTCAGAATGGAAATTACTGAAGAAATCATTGTATATTCGCGGGTACGCGATGTGGCGGTCGTGCTGGCGTTGAGATGAGCAAGTGAAGAAGACGCATATACGAATAACAAACCGCGAAATGGCACTCCTCGATTTCCCAATCCTCTTCTGATATTTTCTTCTTCATAATGCCCGCATTTTCGACATCTTCAAGTATACTTTTCTCTTGCTGTTCATCCAGTCCAAAGAAAACGACCACGCCGTATTCAAAGAAGATCACCTCTGCGACCTCTTCTTCAGGCGTTGGGGCCGCCGGCTGCGGATTCGTGGGCGTAGGAGGTTCCCCAGGAAGCGGCTCTGGTTCTGATACAGGTGTCTCGGGCACCTCAGACGCCGGAGTCTCTGGAACCGACTCGTGCGAGAAGGGTCCTTCATGGCCAGGATATGATTTACGTGCAAAGACCGGGGACTCTGAGCTGATGTAGCCATCATGTCGGTCCTTTGGCGAATGCGCGGCAGGGAAATATGACCCCTGATATCCGTCCTCTTCGGCCTCCGACAAACGAGAAAGTATAGACTTGCCCGTGATTGTTTTTGCCGGCAAAGAGGATCGGATATTCGAGCCCGGACCATAGCCCGGCAACAGAGGGAGGTGGTACATCTACACGACCTTCATTATGCATATTGCGCGCGTAAAAATTTCCTGAACGCGTGAAACAACATACCACGTATAGCGCCTCATCGAACACTCGCGGGGCGACATTGTGCTCCCCTTTTCAAGAACAAGCTCAACAGTTTCATTTTGAGTGACTCGCAAATGCAGTAGACCGTTATGCGCCGGAAGCCAGCGCGATTCCGCTGCTCCTTGGTCATCCTTTCTGCCTGGCTTTTGTATTCGCGGACACCACCGTCGGTCTCATAGCCAAAAGCAAGATCCTCGTCCTCGTCCGCAGGTAGAGGTTTGGTCTGCGGCGCAGAAGGAAGTACCACCTATAGGTTGACCCTATCATCAGCTTGATTCTCCACTAGATTGTCTGTCAGGGCCCTACGAGTTTTTGAGACGTTTTGGATGTTCGCTGGACTTTTGGTGCCAAACCAGATACAGAAGAACGCCGCGCCATGGGTGGAGCTGCTGCGCCGGATATGTCTCCCGAGAGTCTTCGCATATGGCTCTTGGGGCGTCTAGGAACCGAGGGACCTGAAGGGACGCGAGACAAACCGTCTGGCCGGGACATGGTAGTGGGCTAGAACCTAGTGCAAGCAATCGAAATGATCGGCGTTTTCCCAATTTGGACAAGAAGTTTGCGAGGAACGTGGCTCGTAAACATGGCGCTAGGGCGCCTACGGCCTGATATTTCGAAACATTTGTGTTTCCGTAGGCCTGGGACCAATGCGGATGTATATCTTACTCCCCTTCCTTTTGCAGCTCCCCACTGAATTACAGTGTAAAGCACACTCTTAATGCACCTCGCACTCAAGTCATCCAGCAATGAAAAAAATCTATACAGTACAAAATCCAGTCGTTTTCTGGAATGAAGAAATACAGATAATGAACAGAGTAGGGGGTATGGTATATAAGAGAGATAAGTCGTGAGTAATAAATGTTACCTGCTACGTGCGAACATATCTAATATACGTTCTGAAAGCCTCCGACAGGTTGCTGGTGCTGCATGGAAGGGGGAGGGCGTACCCATCTGCATAGGCGTCATAGGCGGCCGGGGCGGCGACTGGGACTGCGAGATCGATGGCATCGGAGAAGGACTATGCTGCATGTGGGGAGACATCGAGTGCGAGTTGAGCTGCCCATTCATCTGCCCGTTCATCGCGCGTATTCCGTTGCGAGAGCCGTTGGCGGAGGGCGTGCGCACAGGGACGGGAACAGCGTGTCGGTGGTTCGGGCTCGGCGACATGGACCCGTTCATAGCACCATTCATAGAGCCGTTCATGGACCCAATGGCGCCATTGATCAAAGGCCCGTTCATGGCACCGGTCAGAGAGGACCCATTCATGGCACCGTTCATAGCACCGTTCATGCCTCCATTCATTCCTCCGTTCATAGCTGCACCCTCCATCCCATTCATCGCCGAATTGGGCCGCATCGGCGACGCCCAGTTCATCTGACGTGCAGGCGGGAGCTTGAGGTTGATATTCGTCCCGGTGCCAAGCGCCATATTGAACATCGCGCCATTGGGGAGCATGTATCCCCCTGGACCAGGCATCTGGCGATTCCCGCCATTCGGCTGCATGCCCTGCAGATCCTGGAGTTGATTGGGCGGGTTGCTGAACGCCGCCTGAAGGAGCTGCTTCTGCTGGACGCTCAAGCTGGAGGACGACGGTGGGAGGTACGCAGCATTACTGGGCAGCCCGGATGGCAGATACCCGTTCATACCCCCGTTCATATTGGGCATTTGGTAGCCATTGGTCCCAGGGGCGTGCTGGTTCACCGATTTTGGCCGGACGGGGGAATTGGCGCGCATTACTCCGTTGGACATGTTTTCAGGAGGTTGCAGGAGGTTCGTCGGTTCCGAGGGTTGGTGGCCAGAAACGATCCCATTCGCCACCGGAAGTCCATGGGCACCAGCTGCCTCGGGGTTGGATTGCCCAAGGTGAGGCATGTTTATTTGCCCGTTGCTCCCGGGAGGAGTCGGCGAGTGCTGTTGGAGCGGGGGGTGTGGAGGGGAAGCGCGAGGGGGAGAAGTGTGGCTTTGCATGCTAGCGACGACGGGAACGTTAGGCGGACGCATGCCCCCATTGGACGATATCCGTGGCAGGTGCTGTCCCGCGGCGGGTGGCATCGGCTGCATCTTCTTCATCTGGGTGGAGATGGGAGTACCGTTGACGGGAGCAAGTGGTGCCGTCGGGCCATTAGGTTGCTGAGATATCATGGGCGGTTGCCCGCCAGGAGGAAAGGGGCGTGGTTGGCCAGACGCATCTCGACGAGTCATGATGAATTGCATGCCCAGCCGGAAACCTGGGACCTTCGTTGGGTCTCGACTCCCGTCCGTAGATGAGAACAGCAGCGAGGTGTCAGTCGTAAGACCCTGATGGTCATTTTCTGAAAGTAAGCACATCGAGTGCCGCAGATACCTGAAGAACGGTCAATGAAGAACTGCAGCGAGGCACAACTCGTCGTACTTGGGATCATATTCGTCAGTTAGTACTCTGTCCTGTTCTTCAGGACCGTCAGGACCGACAGCGGGATAATCGTCTGAATCGAAACGCCAACGCTCTTTGAGCCGGTTCATGTCCTCCACGTCCATCTCGTCATTGCCGTCGTCGTCGGGAGGTGGTCCGAACAATGATGAACGACTCTGTTTGACGATGGAGACGGAGGTGGTGGTTGCACGACGTCGGTCCAGCATGATGCGACCACCGCGACCCACACGCACGCGCACCGCACGCTGGACGACTGGTTCGTCGTCCGACGTCGATGACGCCGAAGAAGGCCAAGAGGGAGCGCCGGAAGGTGGCACGTATTTAAACAGCCGTGAGGCGTATGGAACCACGGGTTGTTGGTAAGTATTCTGCAAAAACGTTGGCTATGTGAAAATAAACAGAATTTCTGAACTTACATTGATACCGTCCTCCCAGTGATGGTCCTTTTGTCGCGTCAACTCAATGTCAATCTTGCTTTGAATCATAGCCGCGCGCGCTTGTGGTTTCATAGCAGGCTCGACTCGAGCAGAAGCCATCGCAGTGCTTGGATCATTGGGAGTTCTGATCTTGAGCCCTGGCAAACGACTGTGAAGGGAGTTAGAAAGCCAGCGCGCTGAAATGTAAAACACTGACGACATTTCTTGTTTCTTGGGAGGTCTTTCCTTGTCAATCAACAACTCATCGTCCGTCCTGTCACCGAGCGAAGGGAACTTGCGCTTCAGGTCAACCACAGCCATTCGCTTTTCCCAGACATTTTGCGCCTGACGAGCGCTCTCCTGCTTAAGGCCTTCGCGGGCTAGTACGGCCTTTGCGAGGTCTAGAGGATACGCAAACTCGCCCTGCAAACGGAGAAGCTTGTCAGAGGACGTGACCTGCGATGCACGCGTCTTGCGGACAGCCTTGATCTCGCGTCTGCGGAAACAAATATACGATTCGTTGAGAACATCACTTTCGTCGCCCTGGAAAAATGATCAGTAAAATCTTGAAGGTAAACTGGAAGGGACTGACATTAAGAGTTGGTATTATGCGGTGGCCCTCGCGCTCGACCCGACGTTCCTTCCAGTGCGGATAGACAGCGCGGCCGATGCGGAGGAGAGTAGAAGGTGGAGGAATCCAAGATGGGACGGCAAACGCGGCAAAGTCCGATGGGACGAGCGGCGACGAAAACGTGTCTTGATAGTCTGCAAATGAAGGGAACGGCATGCCCCCCAGACTCTGGCGACCGGGATGAGAAAGGTGTGGCTTCGTGGACCCCGAAGAACTCACAAGATGAAGATGTTCCGTCTTCTCATGCGTTACCTTCTCGAACAACCCCATCGCGAGCTCAAACTCGTCCTCGGAAATTACGACGGGTGTGGAGGACTCGGGCTCCTTGCCCTTTGCTTTCGCACTGCGGGCAGACGTGCGGACACCGGAAGCGGTAGACACGGCACCCTGGACGCTTGTGCCTTCGCCGCGCGCCTCCTCGTTGTTCTTGTCGAGCCATTCCTTGTCGCGTTCGTCCATATAGTAAGTACACTCGTGGGCGAGGGCATAGCTAATAGCTTCCTCGACCGTGGTAGACGTGCAGACATAAGTAACGGGGTCTTTCCACTTGTTAGATGGATAAAGCTGCTCATAATTCTCGACTTTTCCAGTCGAGTCGGGGGTTGGGATGTAGGCGGCAGGAGGAGCAGCCTTCTTGTCATTTGCACCCCGAGACGGGCGCTGCTGAGGTGCATAATTGCGCTGTGCGGCCTCGGACAAGACTGCTTGCAAGTGATGTTCCTACAGTGATTGCTTAGTCAGCAAACCGCATCGCCACAGAACCGCGGAACACATAGCCACAACACGTGACCACTTGTGGGTGACGTGGCCAGCGGTGATTGGCAGAGACAAGCTCACGTTGGCATCCTCCTGGTCGACGCCTGCGACAGCGAGACTCGATCTGCTCTTCTCATCGTCCTCATCGGGGATGAATGGATCGGTGTCGATGTTGCCATGGATGATCTTGAGGCGATATTTGTTTGTGATGCGGTTGCGGTTCCGGAGTGTGGTAGGTGGGTGGACAAGACGGGGCATGTCATGGAGAAACTACCAGGATTATCGGGGGAATAATGAGGGAGGAGGAGGGACGGGTTTTGAGGAGACGGGTGTCGACGGCGCTGTCTTCGTGAATGTCGGCACAGCAGACTTTGGCAAACAGGGCGGTCAGCCACTTCGGGCAAGTCAGTTGCCTCGGCCGGCAATTGCCGAGACATGTAGATAAACAAGTATATACACAGTTATTTCAGTGCGTTCTTTTATTCTGTGAAAACAAGACAGTGAGCAAGTAGGACATCGCAGGTGGCCATGGGACACGCACCTAAGTCACCCCCAGCCCCGAAACGCCGCCCACAATCGCTTACCATCTCCGATGTTTCCGTCCGAGAAGCTCATCCTGTAATCGGCGCGCGTACATGCGAACTTCTGAAAAAGAACAGGTGTGAATTAGGACTAGCGAACGCATGGACACGAATAGATTCACCGGAGAAGTGTGCGATAGTGGTCCTATTGTGTCCAGGATGAGTCTCGGATACACCATGGAGCTATTTAGACTGTCAGCGTATGCTTGGTCCACGTCATGACGACTCACCTCAATGCTCGGGGCCGAAGACGGTATGGTGGGAGGAGAGGCTGAGAAACGAGTGCAGTTCAGTTTACGCGCCACAAGGGGCAAAATGAAAAACACGCACCCGTTGCCTGGGACGATAACAGTAGCCATCCTTGCTGAACCCATAGGCGGGGACGAGAGAGAGGAAGCCTCGAGACCGCGTAGAATGCTCGAGCTCGTTCTCGCCTCGACGTCGTATGATGTCAGCAGGGTGGCGACGCTCGGCGATGCACCTCTGGCTGCAAGCTTCACCCTATAATCATACCCTGTGGAACAAAGCAGGCGAGATAGAGGAAACTCTGCAGGGAGCAGTGAGTATTCCCTGAGCAACGATGTCTGAAAGGGCGAGACGGACCGCAGTTCTCGCGAGTACAGGTGAATGTGGCGGAAATCAAAGTAGTAAAAGCCTTGAACCCGACGAAGAAATGGAAAGAGCCATGGGGGTGAGAGAGGGAGTAAAGGAAACGCTCTCCATGGTGTGAATGCGAGGTGTGGGCGATGGAAGGGAAGAAGAGCGAATTGAGATGTAAGTGATGGCATCAACCCGATTAGGCTCGCCGCCACTCGGAGAACAACATTTTTTTTCGGCAATTTCAAACGACGGGTATCAGTCCTGTCTCTTTGACGTCCAGGCTTGCTCCAAGCGAGCCTGGTCTGAGCTTGCTTATTTTTGTTCGTGTGCATTTTTTTCAGCAGATAATCTACAATAAATACAGCTACAACAGCGTAGGTGCCATTTCGATAACAGAGCGGGGACCCATGCTCGTATAATCTGCTTTGGAGACGAAATTTTTACCACCAGAGTCATTGAATGTGATCTAAACGGAAATTAGCTTTCGTCAATTACGGAAGACTGAAGTCCTTACTTTCGCGACGATACTGGCACCCAAAAACGCAGCAAATCCGTTGCCCGTGTCCCTGTACTCGGGAAAATATTCCGGTACGTTCAGTACCCGCATAGAACGAGGTTGGACGTCCGTTTGAAGCTCTGGGTTCACGATGAAGGGTGCTAACCGCGACTGTAGGGCGATGCCGATGCCTGAGGAGCAATTTAGCAATATGCAGTAAAGCAGGGATTAAACCTACCCTTGACATGTCGTGTAATATCCCCAGTAACGAACAGCCCACCGCTCCATATATATTGCCGTTGGTCGACCTCGGTCTGAGCAACGGCATGGCCGACTGCTGTCTGCAAAGGGAGGGACATCTCTGCAGTGGATCTCAGCGTCGCGTCGCCCGTGGTTTTCCCGCGCAACAACGTGGGGTCGAACAGCGGTTCGCAGAATCGATGACGCTCCTTCCCGAGGTCGAATTCAAGGCCCTTGAATTTGACGGGGAGGAGATCCTGGGCCTCCCTTTCGCGTAGCCGAGCCTGCTCGGCAGCGGACGCCTTTGCCGTCGCTTTCTTTTTCATCCCGCTCTCGATGAGTGCGCGCTCCTTGCCTGCTACGATGACGGCGGCAATATCGGTGACACCCTCGTCTTCGGCGGCGGCTGTCTCGCCGTCCGATGGCACCTTCACATGGCCGTCTTTCCACACCTGATCCACAAGCTCTACAAGAGTGGAATGTATCGCGTTTGGTTCAAGAGGGGCTTCAGGTGGGGATATCGCAGCCATGACAGATTGGTTTGAACGTAGGAGATGTGCGAGGTAGTTCACGCAGTCTCGTGTACCCACCGACGTCGACGTACGCGCGGAATGCACGATAAATCCGTCGTAAATCGGTGTAATGTCCGTCTTCTCGTGGCCGATGTCAATCACGACGCCGCTGAGACTGTTGGCCGCGTAAATTTGACCGACTGGGCGCTCGAGAATACTGAAGCCTGCGACGTTGAAGCGCTCAAAGAATATCTGGCATATTCGTTCGTGGCTGTCTCTCGAGAGGCCTGGAGGCAGAGTCAGAAGGACCGGCGACTCGTTCTGAACGCGTCGGCGTTGCAGTTGGTTGAAGAGAACATATTTCCTGGAATTAAATATGTATGATATTGAATTGGCAAGCTTCCACACTTACCAGAGGGCTTCAGCCTGGGTCCAGTCTCGGATATCGCCATCCGCAAATGGCCACGAAATTGCGATATCGGATTCTGTGGCTAGCACTTCGTCAAGCTGTACGCCAACGAGGTAGTCTTTTACTGCAGCATTGCGTTGACCGTTTTGAGGGAGCGAAGAAGCGCGACTTGTCGACGCGAGTGGGTCTTCCGAGATGTTCGTTTTGCCATTTGCCTCGGCGCCGTTGGTGAAAACACTTTTGCGCAGACCGACACGCGCAGAGATTTCCTGTAGGGTCTAAGCTCCGAAACATATGCCGCAGCCGACCTTGGGACATACAACAGAGGGAGGTTTCAAAAGATCGTGTAAGCCCAGTCCAGCCCGTATGACTGTGCGCCCAGTCTCGATTATGATCACATTCGAGTCGCGAAATGACATGACACAAGAAGTGGGGTTCCGCCAGAGGACTCGATGTCGGCAGAAGTAAGAGTTGTAATGGCGTAGATGTTGGCAGAATTGAACTCCTGTTTGTTTGGCTTCAACCGCCGCGTCGCGGTCACGACTCTCACGGCCACTGGCAGCCGAAACGGTAAAGTGGTACGACAAAAAACTTGAAGATGTACTCTCGTCTATCCATTGGCGACCACCGGAAACCGTTCACGGATTATTCAAAATGGAGATTGCTCGTCAGCGAGAGCGGACGGCACACTTGGCACTACTTGAAAACAGATGAAGAATGCGCGAAATGGCCGCAAAATTCCGTCGACAAGTTTTGGCTGGGCTTGGATCTGGTTTGGTTTCGCGAATGCTTATGGTCTGTGTTTAACGGAACGTGTACATCTAGAATTATCCTGCTCTCCCGCCTGCAAAAGACGCCTTCTCTGCTGCACGGAATGGCTATCAGTTTTACAAAACTCTCCAGTCGCATGATGGCCACTGGCCTGGAGAGTATGGCGGTCCTATGTTTCTCCTCCCCGGCCTTGTCATTGGGTCATACGTGTCTGGCATGGGCTTCAAGTTGGAAGAGAGACAAGAAATGATCCGCTACTTGATGAACCGTGCCAATCCAGAGGACGGTGGATGGGGAATGTGAGGAGAAGGCTTCCCTGTCGTTGCATTGGCTCATTTTCAATGCAGTCACGTCGAAGGACACTCGACAGTCTTCGGCACAGGACTGAATTATACCGCTCTTCGACTCCTCGGAATGGAGGCCGATCATCCTGTCTGCGTCAAGGCTCGAGGAACTCTCCATAAATTAGGTGGGACGTAGCCGGGATCCCACCTCAATCCTGACACCTTTGCAGGTGGAGCCACCGCTATTCCAGCATGGGGCAAATTTTGGCTTTCATTGCTGAACGTCTACGACTGGGCTGGTAGGTATTTCATTCGCAAAGTTGAACTTCAAAAATTGAACAATAGCCAGGGAATAATCCCGTACCCCCGGAATTATGGTATGTTCTTCTTCGCGAAAATATATGGCAATACTGAAGGCAATAGGCTCCTCCCTGATTGGGTTCCCTTCCACCCTCACAGATGGTGGATTCACACCCGTAATGTCTATATCCCTATGAGCTACTTATACGGCGTTCGTTTCAAAATGCCTGAGAATGACATAATTCTCGCCCTCCGCGAAGTTCGTTCATCCCATTCAGATACACAACGCACTAACATCCCAACAGGAGCTGTATCCCGAAAACTACTACTCCATTAACTGGCCAGCACAGCGGAACAATGTTTCCGAAGCGGACCTGTATGCGCCCCCACACCACCCTTTTCGACATGATCAACGTTGCACTTGGCGCGTACGAATCATGTGCCTATGCCTCCGCTTCGTCGTGCTGCTATCGCGCGCGCATACGAATTAATCGTATTTGAAGACGAAAACACAGGTTATCAGACTCTTGGTCCGGTCTCCAAGATGTTCAACCTCGTCGCGCGCGTCTATCACGAAGGCACCGAAAGCGAGGCGTACCGGTTGCACAAAGCCAAGCGCGACGACTTTATGTGGATGGGGGCGGAGGGAATGATGATGTGCGGCACCAACGGCAGCCAGCTGTGGGACACCGGTTTTATTACGCAGGCGCTTGTCGAGACGGGCCTGGCAGAGCTTCCGGAAAATGAAGAGAGCTTGATCAAAGCGCTGGAGTGGTTGGAGGACAGTCAGATGCTGGCCAACCCGAAACACTACGAGACTGCATACCGCCACGGTACCAAAGGCGCGTGGGGCTTCAGGTTGGTTCCCTTTACAGTCCAGTACCGCTGCGTGAGCTAAAAAAGTGTCTTTCAGCACCAAAGAGCAAGGCTACGTCGTTAGCGATTGTACAGGGGAGGGTCTGAAGGCCGTTCTCTATCTTCAGAAGGACCTCAGGTCCGTACTGCCCTTTCCATGTTCGTCCTCACACTTTGACCGTATACAGTTTTACTCCCAAGCTCGTCTCCGACCGTCGGATATTCGACGCCGTCGATCTACTATTAACTCTTCAAAATTCTGATGGTGGCTTTGCAAGTTACGAGCTCATTCGCGGGCCGTGGTGGCTCGAGCTTCTGAATCCCGCAGAGGTCTTTGGTAAAATCATGACCGAATACAGCTATCCCGAGTGCACAACGTCTGTTATCACCTCGCTCTCAATCTTCCGAAAACACTATCCAGACTACCGTGCAGCTGAGATCGAGTGAGTGTTCTCGTTGCGAAGGATCCTTTTGATTTTCAAAACTTTTTTCAGTCGCACAATCAAGACCGCTATCGTCTACCTTCATAACTCTCAACACCGTGAGGGCGGCTGGGTTGGATCTTGGGGAATCTGTTTCACGTACGCAACGCAGTTTGCGCTCGAATCTCTCTCACTCGTGGGTGAGACGTATGAGACGAGCGAAACGAGTCGGAGAGCATGCGAGTTTCTCCTTGGCAAGCAAAGGGCGGACGGTGGCTGGGGAGAAAGCTACAAGGTATTTGAAAAAAAAATCAAACGCAGGACAGAAACTTAACATCCCATTCATCCAGAGTTGCGAGCTCGGGGAATGGGTCGAACACGCCGACTCGCAGGTCGTGCAGACGTGCTGGGCGGTCATGTCGCTCATGTATGCCCATTACCCTCACCCTGAACCGTTAGAACGGGGTGTTGCGCTCGTCATGTCGCGTCAGCTGCCGGTACGTTCTCCTCATCGTATATTTTTCAGTCTGAGGACATACATCTCCTAGGATGGTTCATGGCCACAAGAAGCCATCGAGGGCATCTTCAACAACAACTGTGCCATAGCTTATCCGAACTTCAAGTTTTCGTTCCCGATTTGGATGCTTGGCAAAGCCCACAAATACTTGCAGGAGTTGAAATCGGGTGCGAAAACGAAGGCGAATGGATCGTCGAACGGAAAAGCGAACGGCAAATCACATTTGTAGATTATTATTCATTAATATTACTTGCGGTGGCTAATCTACATCCCTCACTGAGACATGACTTTGAGCCTTGCCTCGGCGGCGCGAGCACGCCGTTCCCTCTCAACCTTCGCCCGCATCTCTGGCGTCAAACCTGTTATGCCTGCAGCGGCGCCAGACGCCCCGCCGAGTCTTTGTGGCCCTGTGGAGCTGCGTAACGGCGCAGGTTTTGCAGGTTCAGGTTCAGGCTCGGGTTCGGCAGCCGGCTTGGCCTTCGCCTCCCGTTCCTTCACTTTGTCCTTCAAACCCTTCCTCCTAACCTTCTTTTTCTCCTCTCGCTCCTCTTCCTGCTCTTTGCTCAGCGCGCTCGGCACACGCGCCGCACCAAACCAGTCCCACCAGTCGGGATGCGCGCCGGCGCAGCGGCGGAAGACGTCGCGGACTGGACGCGTTCGTGCGAGGTCATAGGCGGTACGGCGAGACCCTTTCGGGGGTTTCGGCGAGTCGGACGCTTCCCCGCTGTCACTGTCTTCCTCCTGCTCCCCGCCCTTGAGTGGAACATCCACGGTGGGATCAGCGTGGTGTGTCTCGAGCAGCCAGCTCGTTACGTCCTCATGCCCCGCATGAGCAGCGACTTGCAGCAACGTCGCCCGCTTTTCGCCCGTCCAATCTGGTATGTGTGCGTCGACACCACCTAAATTCTCTCCTTCCCGATCCCAAAAGGACTTAAGGGGCTCCAATCGGCCTTTACTGACCATCTCGAGTAGCCGTGACCACTTCTCACGGAAGATCTCTTCTTCCTTTGAGAGTTTCACTGGCTTTGGTTTCTCTGGGGCAGATGGCGCAGGGGCAACCGGGATAACCTTGGGCTTCGGGAGAGATGCGAGATAGGCCTCGTCTTGCGCACGTAGTGCATCTTCTGTCAGATGCGATGTTTTGGCGCGTGTGAGTTCCAGAAGACAACGGGCGAGCTCGGATTGTGTCTGCATATAATGAGCGAGTGCATACAATGAAAGTCGGAATGACATACAGGACGCCGTGTCGGGAATGGAAACGTACGCAGTCGCCCATCGGTTTTCTCGATGACGCAGCCGTCGTAGTCCATGAAAATCTTGCGATTGGAGCCACTGGCACGAATCCAAATTCGTTCGCAAGCGTTAATTTCTTCGGCCCACTCGTGTATGAGATTTCGAATATCCTTGGGTCGATTCAAAAAACTTACAGGGTAGAAACTAGGATGCGACTCACGTCTCGCAGGGCTTGTTCTCCGTATCGCCGCAATTGGGCACCAGCGCTCTTGGCGTTGCCTTTTGCATTATCATTCAGACTTTGAGAGCCTCCCTGTTTCCGTCGAGCTTTCCAATGTGATAAGAAACCAGAATGTGTGCGAGTTATTTAACTTACTTGTGTAGCGGTGGAATGTCTTGTGCCTCAAGACTTCGGTGTCCGCTTTGGGCTTTTTTGGTTTCTTCTTCGTGTGTACCTCTTCACTGTCGTCTTCTTGTCCTCGGCTGACGCGCACAATCGCACCGGCAAAGTGTCCACCCGCGACCATGAACATGGCCCAAGTACGCCCCCCAGTCTGCATGCGCTTGAGCTCAGAGAGGTAGTCGGACTGGTGTACACCAGAATTGAATACGGCCCTGTAAACTCCCAGCTGTGTCGACGGTGGCGAATGGAACCAGGCCAGGGCAGTTTGTGCGGGAAGCGCAGGGCCTTGACTCGGGGATCGTGACCGCGCTTTACGCGTCGCCTTGTTGACAAGAGCATCTACGGCGTCATCTGAATCGTCCGAATCACTATCTTCGGACGCAGAACCGGATATTGAGTCCTCCAACCCTATAAGCCGTTGGAACTCGCAGGAATTATGCAGTCAGATGAAATGAAATACCATCGACCAGTTTTGAAAATTCTAGCTCGGAAACAGATTGGCCACCGTTCAATCTTGTCTTGACATTATATCGATGCCAATCGGATCGGAAATGAGCGCGCTGTTCTTCGACGTCTGCGAAAGCGACGCCATTGCAAACGTTACATGCTCGAGATCCAACGGTAGAGGCAGACGCAACAGGTGGCGGAGACGGTGATCTTGGCCGAGGCACATTACTGACAAGATTTCGAGGTGTAAATGTGTCGAGGAGCTCGATTGGCAGAGAATAAATGTGAAAATGAGACATGAGCAAAAACCCGTATGAATAACAATGCTGCTACAAAAAAATTGGATCGCGTATAAGAGCTACAGCGGAGCCGAAAGCAAGAACAGAACTGACTTGAACGGACCTCGGAGGAGTCAGCAAGAGGCGATTACTTAGACAGCTCGGGGCTGTGCAGAGTCGATCACCGATCAGACCAAATCAGACATCAGATTCAGACACGCTATTGGCCAGCTTCTCTTGTTCGTCCACGTTAGGCCAACGTTTTATATACGTGACTGTCTCCACGAGAGTATATAAAGTCTGATATACAAGACTACGTGCTCAACTTGCCTTACTCCCAATGGTTTCCTCCGCCTTTGCAGACAGACCCAACAAAAAGCTGGTTCTTTTCGATGTCGATGAGGTCTGCGGTTGTTTTGAAATCTTTCTTGCCTCGTTAACCCTTGTTCAGACCCTTACACTCGCTCGTCAAGTCTGAATATTTCCCCGATAATCCTAGTGCGATCTGACGTGTTTTCAGAGCGCTTCCCCGGAGATGATCCAAGTTCTGAGTGCCCTGAAACAGAAGTATGTTATTGGGGTCGTAAGCGGATCCAACATGGTCAAAATCTCAGAGCAATTGTCAGTAAATGGCAGAAATGGCGAGTTCATCGTGCTCCTCTTCGATTCACAACCCTGAAGAGTCACTCCAGTCATTGAAGATTTCGATTATGTCTTTACTGAGAACGGGTTGGTTGCTTACAAGAAGGGCAAACTCCTTGAATCTCAATCGTTCATCAACTATATCGGAGAGGACCGGTACAAACCTTTCGTCAACTTCATTTTTGCATTATGTTGCCGATTTGGACGTGCCAATCAAGCGGCAAGTTGTTGCATGCTCTTGCATTTCAAAATCTGAACAAGTTATAGCGGTACTTTTGTTGAATTCCGCAGTGGCATGATCAACGTCAGCCCCCTTGGCCGTAACGCGACGTGAGCCAATCCCCGCTTTGCTTTACACGCAAATTAATTTTTTGGACATAGTATTGCGGAACGAAACCAGTTCGAGGCGTATGACAAGGTTGGAGTTACTGGCCGAATTCTCCTCGATTCGCTCATTTTGTCATCCAGCAACACAACGTTAGAGCTAAATTCATCGAGGTCCTAAAAGAGAAATTCCCCGACTACGGCCTCACCTACTCGATCGGTGGCAAAATTTCCTTCGACGTTTTCCCGCACGGATGGGACAAAACCTACTGCTTGAAGCATGTCGCGGACGAGGAGTTTGAGGAAATTCACTTTGTGGGCGACAAGACGCAGCCGGTATGCCACAGGTTCCTGCTTTGTATCGCCAGTTTTTGACTGTTTTCAGGGAGGAAATGACTACGAAATTTATGCTGATCCACGCACCATTGGGCATTCCGTCGATGGTCCCGCACACACAATCCGTCTCCTTAAAGAGAAGTTCCTGAATGCATAATTGCACATAGAATAACTAAATAAGATGTACCAATATATTATACGGATGAATAGAGGAAGTAAAGAGGAAGCGTTAACGTCCATTCGTATACGATAATGGGGAGAAATTGCGCCAGTCAGGTCCCCGGTGTGTAAAATTCGTTAGAAGAGAAATTTAACCACTGCAAACGAATCTAATCATCGTCCTTGGCGGTGACTTGATGATTCGCCAATGAAAGAACTTGCTTTCCCATCTTCAAATATCAACCCACCATGACATACTTCCCCAGTTCAGTGTCCCAATCGACAGGGTCATGCCTGAGTCCTCAAATTGCCCGTACCTCGGATCAGAAACCACGGACACGATGAAGAGGTTCGCTGCGTACGAAGCGTCGTAAATCTCGAATTGGAACGCTTGCAACTGAACTGGACGCTGTCCCACATCCGAAGGGTGCCGCCTGGATGAAAGCATGCCGAACAGCCTGTCCGGAGTTGGGCCGTCGTACTCGAGGAGGCTCCATGGGGGTGTGCCGTGTATAATGTGTAGATACTCCAAACGAGGGAGAAAATCCCGATCATTAGCGAGTCGATCGAGTACATTGTCAATGGGGGTATAGAGCTGGATCCGGAGGGTGGTAATGCATGGCATATCTTGGAGGCATTGCACAAGTACGGTCTCGGAGGTGGGTAAGAAACACAAGGTAAGCTTCTCGAGTCGATGTAATGAACGAGAGGTGAAGAAGACAAATTCCGAGATGTCGACCGCAGGAGGCATATCTAGATCTACAGCCTCGAATTTGAGAGTGAGATGGTTGAGAGAGGGTACTGTTAAATGTCGGAGGAGATTCATCGCGAGAAGCGGCGGTGCAGTCCGCACGCTCTCTGACAGGGTCAGATCCCGGAGATTTACGAGGGGCGAAAGGGAAGTAATAGGATCCTGCGGGGTGTCCGGGATCAAGGAAAAGGTCGATGATGAAAGGTTGATTGCGTTTCGGAGGACCTCAATGCACTCCGAAACGGTGACATTTTCCGTGCTGTATATCTTCAATGTTTCGTACGGGATAGTGAGCATCCACGGCACCCTCTCAAAGTGCAGTTGGTGAAGAGAGCGGGCGTTCTTTAACGCATACGGAGGATACCCCTGGAAATCATATCCGAAGATATATTCAGATGCCAAATCCACACAGAGTTTGGTCAACTGAGGGAATTCGCCTCCGGTGGGAAAGAGATCTTCTACGAAGTCGGGGTAAACACAAAACCAGACATATTTCCACCGGAAGCCAAGTTGACCAGTCTTTTGAAGCACCGTACAGTTGGTCCTCGTCAACGTTCACACCCGGCTGGTGCACCAGCCAGAACCCTGGTCCACGCGCAATGAGAGCGGCACACCTTTGGCTCGTGAAAGCCAAACACAAAGGAAAGTGTCCGTCCCGGTTTGCCCAAACCAGTCATAGTCAATATACAAGGACGCCCATAGACCGGGGTGTTCAATGCTATCCGTCTCCACTGGCGGCAGATATAGCAAAAAAAAATGGAGCTCTGCCAGGCCATGTCGGGTCGATGAATTCTTCATCTGGCAAGCAGCGCAAGAATATTTCGGACATGATTTCGAGGTGGCAAAGTAAGCGCAAATCGGTTAATTAGCGCAAAAGCGAGCAACCCATCGCGACCTTGCACGATACTGTATTGCTTTTGATACTCTGTGGGGCGAATGGAGAGAACAATGGACCGTCGTGGAGTAGGCATGGAACTTGACATATAACTATATGGAACCGAATAAAATTGAACAAAATGGCTGATGTTCATGGTAAATGGTTCTTAGATGTGTCGGTCATTTCGTCGAGCAGCTGGTTCCCAGACTTTCTAGACAGAGTCTTCGACGCGCTGAAGAATTTCGGAAGGTGACCGTGACAAAGCGCGTTTTGCAAACTGGGACAAACAACTTGACTCCTCCACTTGACTTTCACTCGAGTTCTAACGCTTCTTCGTCCGACGCGTGTTTACGCTCCCAAATTTCGTCACAGTCCAGGGAATGCCTGCCTTGACGCCTACGAGGAAAGAAAACGTGCCTCTGCACAAGTTTGTGTCTTCCCAAGCGACGCGTCGCGCACGCATTGACGCGCTTTCAGTGATGAAACGGCTCGCGGAACGCAGCCTGCAGCCAAGAGAAGGAAGATAGAAGCAGCGGGACCATCCTCTTCTCAGCCAGTTCAGCCATCGTTCACAGACGTGCTCGAGCGACTGAAAGAGGAGAGCACCGAGGCCACTGGTGGGTTTCTCTGGATTGAGAGAAAGGAGGGTTGCTAAATCGCCTGAATAGGCGCAGAAGGAGGTTCAGACAGCTGGTCCAGAACGCCACTTCCGCACATCGACCCCAAAAAAGATTCAATAGGTAGGCAAGCTCTGCCGTCTCCTCGCTGCCTAAAGTTCATTATGAGTCAAGTTTTTCAACAAATTGACGTTGAGGATTCTGAAAAGTTCGGCGAGATCTATTTGCGCATGTTCGGCGTCACGAAAGTAAAGCTGCTTGCAATTTTCCCCTCGTTATTCTCATCCCCGTCAGGATGGTCACAGCGTCTTGGCGAATATCAATGGATTCTTGCCCTACTTCTATGTCGCTCAACCCCGAGGTTTCAGAGAGGAAGATCTCGAGCCTCTTCGTGCGCACCTAAACGTCTGCTTCGCCCCCTGATCCACCAAATAATTCCACTTACGTTCTGGGTAGGGGCTTGTTGCCGGGCCAGGAGATAAGGAGGCGGTTGTGAGCGCGAAGCTTGTGAAGAAACGAAGTCTCTGGCAATACAGAGGCGATGACTGGGTTCCTTTTATCAAGCTCACCATTATCAATCCTAAAACTCTGCCAAAAGTGCGAGATAAGTATTTATATCCCGCTGACTCTTTACTAGTGCTGACATTTTGGATATCCACGCGCATTTGAACGGAACGAATGCCGATATGAATTTTTCTCGACGGATGCCCCGATCGCTACTTTTGAGAGCAATATTGCCTACACACTGCGCTTCATGATTGACACCAAGGTTCCTCCCCTCGGTTACTCATCCGAATAATCCTTACGCGCTTCTTAGGTCGTTGGTATGAACTGGATTGAAATTCCGGCCAAGAAATACACCATCGTCTCCGAAAGAGACAAGAAGTCCCGTTGTCAGTTGGAAATCAATGTCAAGTGAGCCCGTATATCGCCAACTCGGCAGTGTCTTATCTCTTAGATACGATGACTTCATCTCGCACGCTCCGGAGGGGGATTGGTCGAGCATCGCCCCTCTGAGGATCTTAAGCTTCGATATCGAATGTGCAGGAAGGAAGGGAATTTTTCCAGAGGCCGAAGAGGACCCCGTCATTCAAATTGCGAACATGGTCACTCGTCAAGGTACGTCCAGTCGTTACGGAGTTGATGTCCGAGACAACTGATCCCCAACCCAGGAGAATCGAAACCGTTCATAAGAAACGTCTTCACACTCAATACTTGTTCCCATATTGTAGGCTCGCAGGTCCTTACTTTCCAGGACGAAACAAAACTGCTCCAAGCATGGAGCGACTTCGTTGCTGAGGTGGACCCAGACGTTGTCATAGGGTACAATATTGCCGGTTTCGATTTCCCATACCTCCTCGATCGCGCAAAAGCTCTCAAGGCCTCTGGTTTCCCGTTCCTCGGCAGGCTTAAGAGTGAGCATTCCCTTTTTCTTTCCGCCTCCATTTTGACATTTTCTCGAGACCACAAAACGGAATGCAAGGACACTCACTTCTCCTCCAAGGCTTACGGTCAGCGAGATTCGAAGGAGACTCAACTCGAGGGTCGTCTTCAGTTGGATCTTCTCCAGTTTATGCAAAGAGAACACAAACTACGAAGTTACACGCTCAATTCTGTTTGCGCCCAGTTCCTCGGCGAACAGAAGGAGGATGTCCATCACTCTGTTATCACTGAGCTGCAGAATGGTACACCTGATTCACGACGGCGGCTGGCTGTGTACTGTTTGAAGGTAGAGACTAACTTTACCTTCAGAGCGGGACTAATCCCTGCCCAGGACGCTTATCTCCCCCAGCGGTTACTCGACAAGCTGATGTGTTTTGTAAACTCCGTTGAGATGGCTCGCGTTACTGGTGTTCCTTTCAACTACCTGCTCTCCCGCGGCCAGTCGATCAAGGTTCTGTCTCAGCTCTTCCGTAGAGCCAACGACGAGGGATACGTCATTCCGGCTCTCAAGGGCGAAGGTGATTTTCATTTTGTGCATGGTCTAGATTGGGATTGGCTAAAATAATTTAGGGACTGACGAACAGTACGAGGGTGCTACTGTCATCGAGCCCAAGAAGGGTTACTACGATGCCCCCATCGCCACACTGGATTTCAGCTCTCTCTACCCTTCTATCATGATGGCGCACAACCTCTGCTACACCACCCTGCTCGACAAACTGACGGTCGAGCGTCTTGGATTGGTGAAAGATGTGGACTACGTCGTGACCCCTAATAACGGTCGGCATTTTTTTCGTTTGCTTTCGCTTAGCTCATCCTAACTCTCCCAGACATGTTCGCTACGACAAAAAAACGGAAAGGTTTACTGCCCATGGTCCTCGAAGATCTCATTTCCGCTCGCAAACGAGCAAAAGCAGATCTAAAGTCGGAGACAGACCCATTCAAGCGAGCGGTGCTTGACGGACGTCAGCTCGCGCTGAAAGTACGTCTCGTGGTTTGGCCCTCGATTTAAACTGAAATATTTGTTTCATTCAGATCAGTGCCAACTCGGTGTACGGTTTTACCGGAGCCACCATCGGAAAGCTCCCATGTCTCGAAATTTCTTCGAGTGTCACGGCTTATGGGCGACAAATGATTGAGAAAACGAAGCAGGTTAGCAGGCATGGATTAAATCAACTTGTCTAATCAGTTCCACAGGAAGTCGAAGCGGAATACTGTATTGAAAATGGTCACAGCCACAACGCTGAAGTTATATATGGTGACACCGATTCGGTCATGGTAAAAATTCGGTCCTATGGATCTCGAAAAAGTCATGGCTCTAGGTCAGCTTTTCCTTCACCCATCTCCGAATTTATCAATTGTTTATTTCTGCAGGCGGAGAAGCCGCCGAGCTGGTAACTACCAAGTTTGTGAAGCCTATCAAACTGGAATTCGAGAAAGTATATTTCCCGTACCTTCTCATCAGCAAAAAGAGATACGCTGGACTATACTGGACTCGACCAGAAAAGTATGACAAGATGGACACAAAGGGTATCGAGGTTCGGTCTCCGTTTCACCCTTCGTAGTCTGCCTAATTTTGGTTTTTCAGACGGTACGACGCGACAATTGCCGTCTGGTGTCGACCGTTATAGAAACCTGTCTCCACAAGATGCTGATCAACCGCGACGTCAAAGGCGCTGAGGAGTACGATATCTCGTCCCATTATATTTTATGATGTTAATTCTTGCTGTGGACAGATACACCAAGCAAATAATATCTGATCTTCTCCAAAATAAAATCGATATGTCGCAACTCGTTATCACCAAGGCACTGGCAAAGAGCGGTACGTTCAAGCAATTCGTCAAATAACTTCGCTGAACATTCATAGATTACGCTGCAAAGCAAGCCCACGTTGAGCTTGCGGAGCGGATGAAGAAGCGCGATGCGGGTATATATCTTTCGACCATCTTTGCATTGATGGTTCACTGACCTGGAACAGGTTCTGCTCCTGCATTGGGCGATCGTGTAGCGTATGTGATCGTCAAGGGCATGAAAGGTAAGTCCTCACCGCCCTCTTTCGACCCATAGTGATCGAGCATCCGGCAGGCGCCGCTGCATATGAAAAATCTGAAGACCCGTTATATGTCTTGGAAAACAACGTCCCAATAGACACCAAATATTACCTGGAGAATCAATTGTCCAAACCCCTTATGCGGATCTTCGAGCCTATTCTCGGGGAGAGAGCCAATTCCTTGCGTTCGTTGGTCTTTGAGGGTTGGTGTTCAACTCGCTCATTGTATGTTCCAGTGTCCGGCGATCACACGCGCACTATTCAGATTGCCACACCTACTGTCGGAGGGCTGATGAAGTTCGCTGTGAAGACAGTGACCTGCCTGGGGTGCAAGACTCCTCTTCGACCCAATAACAGCGTCAAGAGTAGGTTCTCTGCCGACTCTAATAATCCTTTGCTTATCTATTCCAGACGGCGCTCTCTGCAACAATTGCAGACCACGGATGGGCGAGTTGTACCAGAAACAAATATCGACCACCTCGGCATTGCAAGTGCGGTTCTCCCGCCTCTGGACCCAATGCCAACGTTGTCAGGGCTCGCTCCATCAGGTTGGCAATGTTTTCTTATCCTGATGTCCTGGCTGAATCGTTGTAGGACGTGTTGTGCACCAGTAAGGACTGCCCTATATTCTACATGAGGAAAAAGGCGCAAAAGGATGTCGAAGATGCAAACGCGGTGTTGGAGAGATTTGACTCGGATGCCTGGTAGCGGACTCTGGCTGTACAATGTACTTTTATTCGGTTTTGGTTTCAGTCTAATTAATTATTTGCATCTGTTTCCGATCACTTGCCATCGGTTACGCTTTTTTTCTTGGTTCCTCTTCTCGGATTCTCTAGATGGCGCCTAAGCCTACGCCGAATGGCAACGCCGCCCAGGCAGCGGAAGCCACAATCTCCTCTAATATCCCCGCTGTGGTTGGAATTAACTTCGGGAACACATACGCCTCCATCGCTGTCTATACCAAGGTTCGTCGACGTCAAAAAGTCCACCGCGACTCAAATGGAATTTCGCGCGTTTTCCTCAGGAAGGATTGGCGGAATGTATCGCAAACGAAAATGGTGAACGTCAGATCGCCTGCGCAATAGCGTTCCACGGCGAGGAAATTGTACGTTCTCTTCTTTTCGCGAACGGCCGCGTATCGGAAATCTCGATGCACGGCTCCTGCCACGAACTGCTGTTCAGCAGGAATCGCGATTGTGTTATTCTTTCAGGTCTGATTTTTCTCGATAGTATGTGGGCAACCAAGCCATGCCGCAATTGATTAAAAACGCGAATAATACTATCACCGGGTTTCGCAATCTCTTGGGCAAAAAGTGAATCCGCTCCAACCGTTTCACCGCCAAAACTCGAACTTTATTCTATAGGTTTTCTGAAATCGACCAGTCAACAGCTGCTTCTTCAGCACTCATAATACAGCACCCTACCGAGCCCGATACACCTGCTTACCAGGTTGAGATCCTACTACCGGCTCCCAAGCCCTTACCTACCTCCGCAACCAACACCCCGGCCGCCTCTCATGCCCCCACACCCCGATCTGAACCTATTCCGTCGACACGAATTTTAACACCGCAAGAGGCCACCACGATGTTCCTCACATCGCTCCTTCAATCCGCTTCAGATTTCCTTGGGAAACCCATCCTTGGTGCCGTTATTACCGCTCCACCTTCCTTCACGCAAATACAAAAAGAGGCACTAAAAAAGGCTGCTGAGGACGCCGGTGTTCGCGTACTACAACTCCTTGACGAGGCGAGCGCAGTATTAGCTACGACCACCTCGCCGCAGTGGCCGCACGCCGGAGAGGATCGGACACAATTGGTTGTCGATGTTGGCGCGTCTTCACTGTCGTTGTCCGTCATCGCTCTGCGTGCCGGGCTGGGCTACATTCTGGGCTCGAGAACGTCGACAAACGCCGCTAATATTGGTGGAGACGCGTTGTCGTCGCTCCTGGTCAACCACTTTTCCAAAGAATTCACCAAAAAAACCAAAACTGCCCTTCCCCAGCCACCCTCATCGAAGGAGGATATTCGGGCGACGACCAAACTTCTTTTGGCCCTCGAATACACAAAGCGCACACTTAGTGCCTCTCCTGCCCCCGCCTCCTTGTCCGTTGAGTCGTTACACTCCGGTCTTGATTTCACAGCGACCATCGCACGACTGCGGTTTGACCTTCTGGCAGCCCCAGTCTACACCGCCATCTCGTCCGAGATAAAATCCCTCTTGGAGAGCATCTCGATAGACCCTTATGATATCGATGAAATCACCTATGTCGGAGGCACCGCTTGCTTGCCTGGGCTCGACAGCCATCTGCTGTCGAGCGTTGGGTTCACGGAGGAAGTCCAGACGGCCTTCTCCAACGCGACAATGGGGAGTGGCGCCATTGGTGACCCGACTGGCGTGCTTTCCATTGGTTGTGCTCTGCAGGCGGCTCTGCTCCTACGCGTGCAAGAGGAGTCTCCGGATTTGGTTCAGGCGTTCGAACAATCCGAGGAGGTCAAGACGACCGCAAGGACGATCGGCATACTGTTCCCGACTGACGGTGGTGGTGCGGAAGGGCTTGGAGGGACGTATATTGCCGCGATCCCTAAGCACACGCCACTCCCTGCTCGGAGGATTCATGAGGTCGAAGTGACGCTGTCGGGCGGGGAAGGCGACGCTGCAACCAAATTCGGCTTCGAGGTGTGGGAAGTCGAGGAGGGGATCAAGGTTGAAAAGGCTGCGCCGCTAAAGCCAGAATCATCGCCAGAGGACGAAGAGGAGGAGGAGGAGGAAGAGCCGGAGGAGATCAAGACCAAGACGACGACCAAGCTCGGTTTCCTCGGGGCAGTCCTCGGTGAAACGAAGGGAGCTGCTGTCAAGGACAAGACGAAGAAGGGTGCACTCACCGCAACGCTGCAGCTGGAGTTGACGTTGGGGCTGGACGGTGTGTTACTTGTGGAGGCGCGGGATAGCAAGGGTGAAAAAAGTCGGCGAGCTCCGAGTCGAGTAGTCGGTTATTTATTTCCGTGTCCATAGATTCCTGTGCTATCGTAATGTTTTTCAAAAATTTTGGTGCGGGGTGCAACGCGTTGACGCGTCTGAGACGCGGTGTGACCTGCGATGCGTCACGCTGATTCTAAAATTTTTATTCTACTCTCATGTCGGTCCGGCTTTCGCTCGCGGAGCAAATTGCCCAACTTCAAGAGGCTGCGCCAGTTGGTGGATACAGTGCTCATTGCCGCATCCAACACCCACTGATATCTTTCCAGATTTTGACCCCGAAGATACTCTTGCCGGAGCAGAACCAGCTGAGGACCTTCCGGAAACAACAGCAGCACGGGAGCACTACGTTGATGTCGGGTGAGGGAAAGCAACAGGCTGTTTTACTTGGTGCTGAACTAATTCGCTCAGTCCGAGCGCACTTCGAAGATTACAGAGCGTTTCAGATCCAAAATATGCTGCAGTGAAGACGTCGCGGAAACAACTCGTGGAGAACAGTGATGGGGAGCCAAGCGACCTTGAGGAGGAGGAGAGTAATCCGCAAGGTGGAAGCGATGGAGCGGAGTCGGATGAAGAACGTAGGGACCAGGAAGACCGCGACGACGACGAAAGCATCCCGTCGCAGAGTGAACCTGAGGAAGGTAGTGACTCGGAGGAGGGTCATGCGCCAGCCCCACCGCCTCCGAAACCGCTCAAGGACTCGGAGCCTGAACCGGTAGACGATTTAACCTCTACTCTACGGAAAACTCGGGACGAGGACCGCAAGAAGGGGGAAAGCTGTTGCACAACAAATCGTATGTGCTTTTCCTTATTTCGTTCATTTTCTTGACGTCACTGGCATCCTGGTAGGCTCTCTGGGAAACCCTCCTCGATGCGCGAATACGACTGCAGAAGTCGGTAGCTGCAGCCAATCGGTTACCTTCCGTTCGTATTTTTCTTGTCTTCCGCGCTCCCATGGCTCATAAACAACTTCAGTCTTCACAACTAGCACAATACACAGAAATGGAAGAGTGCCGCCAGTCACTCGACAAAATGCTGGAGGAGGCATTCATGTTGTCTGATGAATTATTCGACGTCCAAGAGGTAATTCTCCCCTTCCCAGTTGAAGCGATCTGACTTTCGCCAGAAATTGTTGTCTGCAAACGAGTCGATTGTTCTTCCGCCTCGTAAACGACGAAGGCTTGAAGACAGCGCTACTCCTTCAGATTATTCCGCGCAATTGCATGAAGCGACAAATGCCGCTTCTGCTCTGGAGCATGCGTATGTGGCTATTCTATCCCGAGTGCTATATATTGAAGAGAAATCAGGTATCATCCCCATCTTGTGCAGACGCTCTCCAAATGGTCTGCGAAAATTCAAGCTGTTGCTCCGGCTGCTTTGCTACCGTCAAACCGCAACACATTTTCCTCGAGGAATTCGCAAAATCTCAAATCTTCGGTTCAATTAATTGACGAGACTCTTGTCGACCACCGCAAGTTGCTCGCAAGAACGCAAGTCCGAAGAGGCAAAGGTGTCCGAGTAGGCGAGACGGAAGAGGCGGAGGAGGCGGAGGGGGGGAAGACAAAGTCGATACCGACGTGTTTGACGACACCGACTTTTATCAGCAGCTCCTCAGGGATATAATTGATGCTCGGGGAGATGGGTCCGGCGCCGACGACTGGATGACTGTGCAAAGACAAAAGAAAGCGAAGAAAAAAGTGGACACGAAAGCGAGCAAGGGCCGTAAGCTTCGGTGCGTAATCTTTCTCCCTGCCAATCTGATTCCTGCTGACAGAATTTCCAGGTATGAAGCTCACGAGAAATTGCAGAATTTCATGGTGCCGGTGCCAGTGCCAGGGATGTGGCACGAAGAGCAAATAGACGAACTGTTTTCGTCGCTCATGGGGAGAGGATTTGAAGGCGCACTTGGACAGGCGGATGAGAGTATGAGCGTAGATGGACCACCACTAGGCGGCGATGTATTGAAGGGCTTCAGGGTCTTCGGATAGATAGAAAATATACAGAGTCCGCAGTAAGCGCCCGGTTCGGCATCTGTCCGAACGCCGTCACATACAAATAAGCATATCATCTTGAGTTGACGCGTTGGCTCCGATTCTGACTTAGCGCAGTCCCTCTTGGGCTCTTTCCTACCAAGGCCCTCTCGTCGATTAAGGAATTACAGCTCAGCACCTTCTGAGCAGTTCTCAGCGCTTCGCGGGCACAGTTCGATTCACAGGCGCAAATGGAGGCTTTTGAGGACGAGAACCCTTTCGAGACCGATTCCGACCGTCGCACGTCCACAGCTTCATCCCCGGACAAAATCGACCTATCTGAGCCCCCGTCGCCGCCTCCGAATCCATCTCAGCATCTTTCCCCCGACGTCACCGACGTTTACACGTCCCTTTCCTTCTCCCGGTACCGCCAGACAACCCCAAGCGACGTTCAAAAGCGACTTTTGCTGTCAGCGCGACAGGGTACTGCATTCTGGAGAGGACGTGGAAATATTGGTGCGTGTCTTGGTGCATTATGGGCTTTGTGCCGGTCTAATAGACTTTTACAAGATTACGGATGCCCAGAAGACAACTGTGAACTCTACATCACCGTATATCGTATATGTCATACGGACCGGGGTAATATTCGATTCATTTCATGCTGGGGTTCTTGCTGACCTTGGAACAGAATGCCGAGGCTCGCCACCGCTATTCTGAATTCGAGTCCCTACGTCTCAACCTCGTCAAGCTGTACCCTACTCTTATCATTCCTCCAATACCGTCCAAGCAGACTATCGGTGATTACGCGGTCAAGCAGGCTAAGGCCAAGGAGGATGTTGCGTTGATTGCGCGGAGGAAGCGCATGCTCCAGACGTTCCTGAATCGCGTTGCGAGACATCCTATTCTCTCCAATGACCATGTATTTCATCGGTTCCTGGATGGGGAGGTTTCTTGGGTAAGTGCTCGGTTTTATACTCTGTCTGTCACGGCTCTCAAGTCGCGTTCACAGAGTGAGGTCCTAAATTCGCCGCCCCTTTCGCTCCTGCCCAAGAACATCCTCAAGGCCCCTTCGCACAATCCCACCGACCAGAACGCTTCACCTGCCTACGCTGCGCTACCCAACCCTTCGGCAGCTCATCCTCTACGGAACCCAGACCAGCGATTTATGGACTCTGAGGCATTTACTGCCAAATTTGCCAACCATGTCAGTGGGCCGATGGAGAAGGTCACTCGGCGAACATTGAAGCGGTGGTCAGGTACGCACATGTTGAAATTTTCGTCGAGAAAACGAATATTCATATGTTGCACTCAGACCAGGCTCAGGATCATGCTGACCTCGGCGCGGCGCTCAATGGGTTCAGTCTCCACGAGAGTGGTGAACTATCTGGAGCCATTGAGAAGACAGGTCAAGCTATCGACGCGACATATGTGTCGACCACTCAACTTGTGAGATAAAACCGTCGTTTCTTTTTCATCTTATTCAATGTGCTTCAAGCTTCAAGAACTGGAGCAAAACTGGGCAGAGCCTCTACACGAATACACACAGTTTGCGTCCATTATCAAGAAGCTTCTAGCCTATCGCCACCAGAAGAATGTGCAGTACGAAATGACGCAGGATGCGTTGGAGGCGAAGCGAGAGCAGCTGGAAGAACTCGAGAAAAGCGAGCGGGAAGCGCGTCGCTTGGAGCAGGCTCTTGGTCGTGGGCGAGCGAATAGCGAGCCGGCAAGCCCACTTCTCGACAACCAGAATGGAGAAAACACTCCGAGACAATCTCAAGAAACTCAATCCGCACATCTGCCGCCGCATCCCGGACCCAACCCCTCAAGACGACGAGCACCAGGCATGGGCCTACTGAACGCTATCAGTTATACTCTGCATGGGATGATGGATGTGGACCCAGAAACTGCGCGGCGAAATGGAATCACTAAAGCGCGCGAAAGCATATCCCAAGTAACTCTGCGTCGCGTCGACTTTGGCTCGTTGCTAATAAAATATTTTCAGCTCGAGGATGCGCTCCATCTATCTGCGCAGGATCTGAAATATTCTAGTTCCACAATTCAAGCAGATTTAGACCGGTTCCAGCGACAGAAGGTCGCCGATCTACGGGAGATGGCCATAAGTATGGCGCGTACCCATCGCGATTGGTGCAAAAAGGTGCACTCCATTTGCTCTGCAAAATCGTGTGATTAAAATGTTTATTTTCAGAATCTGGAAGCCTGGGAAGAGGCGAAGAAAGAGATTGACAAAATCCCTAGCCATCCCAATCAGATGCCTCCCCCCTGAAGCGGGTTCTACGAATGCGGCTGGGACGTCGGCCATGCCCCGCCGGGATTCAACGGCGACGGTAAACGGGCGCTGAGTTGAATTCGGCCGATATCAAGTGACTGCGACAATGGACGGACAGATGGGATATTTTCGTTTATAATGTGTAACCTTTACCGCACCACCACTTCAACAATCTTCGTACTCTAACCGGCTCGGGATGGATGTATCGCGAGTACGCAGAGCCCGTCGTCGTCGCCGCGCGGAGTGTACGCTGCGAGTGTCGTGGACCACACACTGCAGGCGCTACTCCCCATAAACACCCGGGGAGCGAGCCAGTGTGCTCCCTAGTTCCAACGCACGGCCGGTCTTGAGTAGATCAACATTCAAACTTGCGCGCGCTTTTATTGTCTTCACAAAGTATATAAAGTCCTGTACTTATACGAGACTAAGAATCGATTTGCGTGTACTTGCTCAACGCGTCATGTACAGTCCCCCAAAACCCATCATGCCAGCCTCTCACCTCCGGCCATTCGGCTAGACTCTCTTTCAGAAAATACAACCACCCACCCACAATGAAATCCGCATACATCAGCACCGCGCCTTCGAGGAACGGCTCCTCATCTCTCCTAACGTAAAGCCCCGCCAGCTCGCCAAGGCCAGCCTCATGAAGAGCCTGCATTGCAGCCCTGGCCTCGCCCTCAATACGGAACTCGTCGTAGTTGTTCCTCCCAAAGCGCCGGCAGAAGTGGGCCTTTGATATCTCTGTCGTCTCGGGATTGTACGGCATCGTGTGCGTCACGAGCTGGGCATGGTTGGTAAAGATCTGGTCCACGAACTTGTTGAATGCGCGGTGCAGGGACGCGGGGAAGAGCACGTACTGTCTGTCGAGGTACAGCGCAATGTCGAACGAGTCGCCCACGGTCGTGTTGGTCGAGTGATCCACGATGACGGGGAGCGTGTACAAGTCGCTGCCGTCCATATGTTTCCGGACGGGGTCTGCGCCCAGGCTTTTCCGGACTTTGGTCACGTCTGGGTGGTCGACTCAGAACGTCTCATACTGCACACCGTTGTGCAGGCGTTTGAAGTTCAGGGCCCGACGCTATGTCGTATAACGTAATCGATGGTTTCGACATTTTTCGGGGCACGTGAGTCTTGGGTTTGCAGTATCGTGAATTTGTACATTTTAAGGACCTCAGTCTATGCCGTCCGTCAGGGTGACTCACGCTCGATAAGTTCCGCCTCCGCCAGCCTTCGCTCCTCAGATCTCAGACCCCTGCCAGGCTCCTATACGCGCCACTTCTACCTCTTTGGGGACGGCCCATCGCCACCCTCTCTCGGCAAGTCGGCACTCCACCTCTGCCGAGATCCCGACGTTGGGTACTGGCTGGCGGAAACACCTCTTACTTCTAAACTGCCTCGTTTCCTTCGGTCCCGACACGTTGAACTCTGGTATGAAACTCGGTAGCGCGAGATGAGTTGAATTCATGCTCTCACCGGTTGCAAGTGGATCTGCTTCCTTCGGTCCCGACACGTTGACCTCTATGCCTTCCAGCCCCGCTGCCTCGTCTTCATCAGTCTCCCCTTTGCTGTCGCCTGCTTTCACCCGTGCTGTTGGCCCACTATGAACACTATTGACGCTGAAATGGACTAGGTACCCCAATTACACCTTTCTTCCCTCTCGCCCTTGCTTCACATATTACAAGCTTTCTGCAGATCGCCTGGTCGCTATCTGCATCGGGCGAGACATGCCGCCACTCCGCACGCTCGTGACGGTTCCCGTCCTCGCCACAGACCTGCCTCGATTGTTCAACCGCTACACTCTCTACTTACTCACCATGCACGATCCTGACGATAAGTCAATGTTCGCTTACAGGGTTGATTCAGACGTCGATTCTGCTATCAACTCTGGTCGATTCTTGGCCAAGAATCAGAGGAGAATCGAGTTTGTCGTTGATTCATCATGAATCGAAGTGATCGATGAATCGACTCCGATTATTCGATTCAGCTCGGTTCATGAGAATCTATTGGGTGAATCGACCCTGTAAGTGAACTTGGTCTTCCTCTTATACTCTAATGGGGGAAGTCAAAATTCGTCTACGGCGTCGATTCCCCAGCGTTCCAGAATCGATCTAAAAATCGACCTTTCAGCTGAATATTAAATTTTGACTTCCCCTAATATGAACTATTTTCTGCTTGCTATCGTGTGGTGTTCAACAAGTAGATAATATTATCTCTCGAGACGCATGTGTTCTCAGTATTCTGAATGAAATGTGTCGCGCTCACATTGGGAATCGAGGAAGGTGCTTTCTCGCCTGCTTTATCACGGCGGCGACGCGCTCGGGTTGCGCTCGGGAACCTCGTCCTCGTCGATCGATGGACCGGAGGACTGCCGGCAGCGCGGCACAAAGTCTGTGTGCCGATATGCCGAAAGAGGCGATGGCGGCGGAGGCGCGACTGCGTGAATCTAACTACACTCGACGTCGTGGTGAAACCCACGCAAACCCTCATTGTCCAGAGACTTTTTTCAGAATCTGGAAGCCTAAGAGGCGAAGAAAGAGATTGGCAAAGTCACCCCAAGCAGATGCGCGTGCCTCCACATGAAGCGCGCTCTACGAGTGCTGCTGGGACGTCGGCCATGCCCCTCCGGGATCCAACGGCGACGGTAAACGGGCGCCGAGTCGAAGTCGACCGAGATCGAGTGACTACGAGAATGAAGGAGAATGGATGGTCAGTTGGGATAGTTTTGTTTATAATGTAACCTTTTACCCCAACACCACTTCAACGTTAAATAACAATCTTCGTACTTCAATTGAGATTCTGCTTGCGCGCGCTTTGCTTCGTCGTTGACGGTGTCAAGTCATTACATGTACAACAAGTCAGTCATAGTCATCTAATTCAGGTTACCTGACTCCTGTGCCGAACCGCGAACCGCAATATAAACATCAGCAGCGCTACAGCCATCCTCTTGCCTCTCGACTATGACCGATGTTATCCCAGCTGGAAAGCAGGTAGTGCTCATCCTAGTAGGCCTAATCGGCAGTGGCAAAGTAGGTTTGCTCTCTATTGGGATGTGCATTGCTGAATCCATCCATCGATTTTAGAGCACTTTCGCGCAGGCTCTGCAGGAGCATTTCCCCGAGCTGGTTCGTTGCAATCAGGACGACCTCGGTGATAGACGAGCGGTCGAGCACTTGGCTCGACTGTCTCTCCGCAATGGGTCCTCTGTGTGCATAGATCGCACGAATTTTGACGCGTCGTAAGTTCAACGCTCGGAGCGCATTGCCGACGTGCCAGCCTAAGCTAATGCGGTTTTGAATATAGCCAGCGATCCCACTGGATCAAAATTGCACGCGAGTTTCCAGGAACTTCAATTTGGGTTCTTGTAAGTCTCACAGGAAGCGATTGTGTACCCGAAACCGGTTTTTACTCTATTCTCGTAGGTCTTCAATACTCCAAAAGATGTGGGTTCTCTATGTTTTCAATCATCTCCGGCTACTCGGACTTAATGATGACTTCCTCGCAGATCTGTGCCTCTCGTCTTCGAACGCGTCGGTTATTTTCATTGGCTGGGCAGCCTTCCATTCTGACAAACTCCGGCTCTTATTAGGAACAGAACACCCGACGATCAAAAACCCCGAGGATGCGCTCTCCATTTTGGACAGATTTTCTTCGCAATACCGGCCGCCTTCAGAAGAGGAGGGGTACGACCGGATATTATATCTCCAACCCTCGGAGCAGGAAGTGGAGTACTCACACTCGAGTCTCGCGGCCATTCTCCAGCGTATCCGGGACGCCCCCGCCGTCACTCCGTCGGTGGGTCGTCTCGCGTCTCCGCCTTCGACTTCGCGTTCATCTTATTCTCGAGGTGGCTCTTTCCGAGGGAATCGTGGGGGCGGCCGTATTCATAACGTCAATTACGCTGGTTATGGTGGCGCTGGCAATTATTCGCCGACGCGGGGTGTAAATAGATGGGCAGCACTTCCCGCGCAAAGTCAAACCGAGTCGACGGAAACGTCTCAAAACGCCGAGTCCACCAAGGCACCGTTGCTAGTTGAGGGTTCTAAATCGTCCGAGCCTAGGACGACAGACGCAGAAGGATTGTCAAATGTAAGTGTGTAGCGATCGGTGAGATTGAAATGTATGATGTATACTTTGTGAATACAATAAAAGTCGGCCTGACCAGTCCGATGAGTACCGTAATTATTATGGCTCAGATGATTTTTTTTGCTTCTTGGAGTTCTTCAGCTTCTTTCATCCTGCGTCCAACGATCTTCGCGCTGACGTTTCGGACGTGCATTGCTGCTCGCTGGATGTTTACCATTAGTCGTCGGCAAGACTCCGATGAGACAAAATTCTCACCTCCACACCACGATCTCTGCTGCGCTGGTATTGTTCCAGGGCTTCTTCCAAATCCCCGGCTAGAGAGACAATGGTTCAATTAAAAATACGGAATCGAGGGACCACCTACTGGCTTCCAGAACGGCGGCAAGGTTGAAGGCAATCTCGGGGTCTTCCGGAGAAAGGGTGGCTGCGATACTAAGGTGACTCAAAATAAATATGACGCTTTTGTGGTGTGGACGGCACTCGCCGGAGGTGCTTCAGGGCTAGGTCTGGTCTAGCAACAGGTGACATGATATACGCGGACGCCAGATCTTGGAAAGAGCGGATAATTTATTTTTGCGTTCGGTTTTTGAAGAGGCAAACATACTGGTGTGAGCGTCCGGGGAAGACGGCTGCAGAACAATGGACGCCTGCCAGGATGCTACATTGGATCGTCAAAAAAAAAGCTAGCGTGAAAAGAGTTGATTTCCCAATTGCATCGTCAAATTCCTCTGGCGTTGTCAGAACACGGCGGAGGAGTCAGGACGTCCAAGAACATACTCAGGTGATAATGTGTTACGCCTAAATTGAAGAGACTGCTTGCGTTCCGCCGGATTTCCACGCTCCGCTTATATAGTTCTTTTGCGGCAGGGACATCTCCTTCTTCGAGCTTCAGTGTCCCCATTTCGAGACATTTGAGTGCCTCCGTCTCGGCGGGATCCGCAGCGGTTGAATGAGGGGTGACAGATGTAGCCCATCCTGGCGCGGCTCAAAAGCTGAAAAAAAGGTTATATTCAGGAAACTTACGCCTCGAGTGTGATTGCAGAGCCGTGGAACGGAAGACTGGCCTGGCAGATGACCGCGCCAAATGAGATATTCTCTGTCTCCACATTGATGTTTTGGTCCAAGTTGAAGGCGCGTCCTGGCGCGTTACGTGACCCCATCAATATTAGTCACGCTCGCCAAATTTTTCGCTCTCCCTCCATCAGCCCTTCATGGCCTCCAAAGACCAGTCCTCTTCCTCCTCGTCCTCCTCGAATCCCACAGATTATCTGCGCACAGCAACGTTCTCTCGAGACTCTTCCTCTGCTGGCGTAGACCATGTCGCTACTGCTTCAGAACTTCTCATGGGCGCTTACGACCCCGCCAAGTTGCACCCTCTGGCAGAGCTCGGCGACAAATTAGATTATCTGCTTCTCGATGATGACAAAACAAGCGAACTCCCTGGGGCCAATACAGCAATCCCATCGAGAGGGTGGAGTGATGATCTCTGCTACGGAACGGGGACCATGTATCTCAGTGGTGCGTCCAGATCTCTTTCGAATTACTGCTTTTGAACCATGGCGTGCTCCCGACCTCGCTTAACTCCCTCTCACGTCCTCTCGCGCCTTATCTCTTCATCTCGGACATCCCATCTTAGTCGACTCTTATTGTTCTTTGTTCGTCACATGCTCAACCGTTCTCCAAGGTCTGGCTATTGGCGGCGCGTGGGGTTTCCGTGAGGGCGCGACCAGGACTCTTGCGGTGTCAAATACGCGGTTAAGGATCAATAGTATCCTTAATTCCGTGACCAGGCGGGGAACTTTTATCGGTAACTCGGCTGGTGTGCTCGGTTGGTTCACCTACTTCCGGTGCGATCGTCAATATATCTGACTCGTCCTTCCTTTTTGTCTAGCTTTGGTATACAATGGGGTTAATTCCTCGATCGATGCAATGCGCGGCAAGCATGATATCTTCGGCAGTATGGGTGCTGGCGGGATAACCGGATTCCTATACAAATCCACCGGTGCGAATTCCGTTTTCTTGGATTTTTGCATTCGTCCTGATATTTACCCTTCATCAGCTGGCGTAAAACCTGCGCTCGCGGCGGCGACGTTCATGTCAGGCGTGGCAGGCATCTGGAGTTATGTGAAAAAGAACGTTTGATCATTTTAGGCCTGTACTTAAAACATAATCTCCCCTTTCTATGGATCTTCTCGCCTCATTAAGGCAGACAGCCTATTTCAAACACGCATTCACCCGAACTGGTTGACTTATGATCTGAAGGTACCTTCTCACCGGTGGATCTGCTCGGCCAACTCGCAATCGAGGCTGTGATTTGTCGATTTCCAGAATCCACACAGACTCTGTTACCGCAACCCTAATACTATAAATGATATCTCATTCTGATATTCTCGTCGGTTCCCAGTCCTGCTCCTGTTGTTAAGGCCGTTCGCACTCTGCGCCTGGGCTGTGGGCGCGGTGATCAAGCAATGGCGACTTATTCTTTAACACGGCGGCGGAGATCGTCACAGACAAATCGCGCACGAGCCGGTTATGGCTACAATCCAAAGGTCGGCTAGGGCTCTTTTGTCTTTGAAGCGCCTGACCGCTCTTATCAGTTATTTCTTTTCCCGAATTCTGTTATGAACCCAGTCACGAACACGAAAATGAGGAATCTACATCATGTGCAAACCTCCAAAGCTCTCACTCGTTTAAACTTTACGACCACATTTTCAAATTGCTTAAACTCTAATTCACCCAATGGCCCGGCATGCAGTCTTGAGGCAAGCAGTGGACATTCATCGCCACAGACCGTAGCTTCATCTGTATTTTCCTCCAATGGGTCAAGTTCAAGTCGCAGCACGCCAACCAGCCATAAATCCATCACTGAATACTCGACACACCGTGCTCAACCCCGCTCCAATCCTCGGCTTCAAATTTCCACGCTTGTGGTAGACCCTCGTAACCGGTTTGTCTCGGCGCACGTTCTATATGATCTCCGAGGTTGACCAGCGTCTAGGAGATCATATCAGCTCAACGTCGTGCAGCACCCTCAAAGGACGGCTGAATTTGGATATGCGAGCCTGTCCCGTCTCCCGCTGACTCCGCCCATGGTTGTTCAGCTCACGGTGCGCGACGCGAACGGCAACTCGATTATACCGTATGTATGACCCATCTAGCTCTTCAAAAAACAGCTGATGATTTTTTTTGAAGCCGAGAGGAGCTACCCTTTCTTATTGCGCATCTTTCGCTATTCGCCGAGAACGGAATCACGCCTCTGGACATGGGGTCCTCCACCACCGGCCAAGGATATAGACATAGCGCGCCGCCACCTATCTTGTACGGTAATCTCGTCTCTTCCGTGGATTATTTAGAGGACCATAACGGCAACATGGGCCTGTTCTTCATCTTCCCGGACGTCAGCATTCGCTGGCGCGGCCGCTTTCAGCTTGGCGTCACCCTCGTGAGGATAAGCAGGCGAGTCCCCGCCATGTCCGGACAATTACCTGTTGCGCTGCTTTATATCTCACTTTATTTCTCGTGCAGGCCCGACTCTTCCGGTGTCGCTGAGCAGGGGACGACCCTTGCGCAAGCACGTACCAGTACATTCGACGTTCTCCCTCATCATGAATATATCGCAGCTCGTTTGTGCTTTCTCGTTGCGTGCTTGTAGACGAGATAGCTTACTTTGCTTGGCAGCTCAAACACGACTAACGCAGGCATTTCTCCGCCAGGGTGCTCGGATGTTCTCCCTGCAACCGTAATACTTCCTGCGATGACCGTATCATTATTCGACCACGACTTCGTTCTTGTTTATAATTGCTTATTACTTCGTTCTCGCATTAATTGCTTATTACTTCGTTCTCGCATTAATACAGCTCCTGGCTGCGGTCGGCTGCGATTTACACTGCCCTCTGTCTGGCTGTGCACAACTCAGATTAACAGGTGGTCATGGACTTTGCGTACAATCGGGCATCATGGCCATTGCGGGGATCCTGGCATCCAGGTCGTGGTATTCGCGAGGGATCATATATTACATGAATCTTTCTCAAAACGTTGAGACGAGCGCTGACGGTCGCGTGATCGGGAGTTGTATCAAGAACAAAATTTTGTGGACAAAAAATGGTCCTGCTAGCGGAAAATCGACGGTTTTGCCTCTCCTGCAGATGCAGCGCATCGACTCAATTTTCGATTCCCGATGGTTTCCGAAGTGAGCCGAACTTGGTCACAATTATTTAATTATGCGCAAAGTGGCGTGAGGACAGCCACACCCGGGCTCTGAACACGTGGGAAGTTCCGCCGCCGGAACAAGCAAGAGACTGCGCTTCTGCCTCTTATATTTACTTCGCCTGTGTCCAGGACCACAGCATCGAAAGCCCTCCTCTCACGACCTCTTCAACGATGGCAGCCAACGACTACTACAAGGGCCAGCAGCAGCAGCAGCAATACTATCCACCTCCAGGTACGTATGCATATGCCAATCCTGTCGGCGCCAATTCGTGCCCAGTTTTGGCATGCTGACTCGGAAGTACTTAGCTGACTGACATCGTATTTCCGTTAGGTGGACCCCAGCAGTCACAGGGTGGCTACTATCCTCAGGTCTGCAGCGTCTCGCCAATGGCTTCGCTCTCGTTCTCACGCCACATGGTTTAGCAACCTCCGAACTCGTACCAGCAGGGAGGTTACGGCGGCCAGCCGCAGTATGGGGGATACCCCCAGCAGGGATATCCTCAACAGGGATACCAGCCCAATCCTCAGCCTCAAACAATCTACGTGTAGGGTCGTTTCGGCGAAAGTAGCGCACAGACTAATACCTTTGTTTCATTTTTATTTAGCCAACAGCCCGCACAACAATCTAGTGGTGACAGTGTAAGTGCCAGGTCTATGTAAAATTTGGATGTTATCACTGACGCTGGAATGCAGGGATGTATGGCATGTTTAGCGGGAATGTGCCTCTGCTGCTGTGCGGAAGGTTAGTGGCTCATGCTGCTTCTTAAATTTTCCTCTCTTACACCGATAAACAACACAGAGCTATGCGAGTGTCTATTCTGAGCTCGAGACGGAGTGGTTCCCGCGAAGGGGACGGTTTATTTTCCACGTCTCTTCTGAACCGGGAGGAGACGCTCTTATCTTACGGCTGTATTGCGTACTACAGGACCATACTACATTCTTCATATTTTACGATTTTATTTCGAGCGAACTGCATATCTTGAACTGGGGCATTGTGATTGGCTCTTGAATATCGGGTGAATCGGGTGAGCGTGACGTGTCACACTACCTTCCGAACTTGCACTACAAAATGCTGGCCAGGCAGTTGAGCGCCAGCGCGCTGAGGAGGGGCCCTGCCTTTGCTTTGCGCCAAAAAAATGCGCTCCCCGTCGCCCGCGCCCTTACGGTAATACCCTGACTTTTTTCCGCGCGTTTTACAGGACAGCTGAGCCGTCTATCAGGTCCGTAATGCGTCCACCGCGTCGTCTTCTTCCGCGTTCGAGGTTTGCTGCTTTTTGCGATGATTCCTTGGTATTTTTAACGTCTTTACAGTCGTTTCTGAACTCCCGCATTACCCTGGTGTCGGTATCACTCCTCACTGCTGGTTCGGTAGCCTGGTACACCCATCTCTACGGCTCCCTCCCATTCCTCGGCGAAGCGCACGCCAGTCTTTTGAGCGATGAAGGGCTTCATCCCCCCAACTATCCCTGGCCGCACAGTGGCCTCATTGACACCTTTGATCATGCCAGGTATTTTTCTCGGCCTTCCCGTTCGAGCTCATACTCATTGCGGCGCTCAGCATCCGGAGAGGTTATCAGGTATACCGCGAGGTCTGCGCGGCGTGCCACTCTCTTGACCGCATTGCGTGGCGCAATCTCGTTGGTATCTCCCATACCGCCGACGAGGCGCGGGCCATGGCCGAGGAAGTTGAATATCAGGACGGCCCCAATGACGAGGGAGAGATGTTCATGCGGCCGGGAAAGCTTGCCGACTACATGCCCGCCCCCTACCCTAATGAAGAGGCCGCCAGAGCCGGCAACGCTGGTGCGCTGCCTCCGGATTTGAGCTTGATCGTCAAGGCGCGCCACGCTGGTGCTGTATGTCTGAATTGACGCGTTTTCCTTCCGATACTGACTCTGGGGCGTCTCAGAACTACGTCTACGCTCTCATTACGGGATATGTGGACCCCCCGGCTGGCGTGGAAGTCCGCGAAGGCATGAACTACAATCCTTTCTTCCCTGGAGGAGCCATCGGCATGGCCCGTGTCTTGTTCGATGGCTTGGTCGAGTATGAGGATGGCAAGTTGCTTCCACGCATTACTGCTACTAGTTTTTACGAGATTTCCAGGAACCCCCGCTACGACGTCGCAAATGGCCAAGGATGTCGTGACCTTCCTGCACTGGGCCGCCGAACCCGAGCACGATGACAGGAAGAAGAACGGCATTAAGGCTGTTATTCTTTTCTCCACCTTGACTCTGATTAGTCTCTACGTCAAGCGCTTCAAATGGACTCCGATCAAGAACAGGAAAATCAGTACGTTTTTTTCTTTGTGTTCATCCTACTTCTTCTGACTCGATTATCAGTTTACGACCCACCCGTAGACAAGAAGCATTAGAGGAGGGACTGTCTGTTCTTACCAACCTAGCAATAAAATTAATTTTCGTTGTCCATAAACTTTATTCGCATTATTTGGTGTTGTTTCTTCCGGAAGTGTTTTCGATCAAGCTCTCTCACCTCAACCAGCATGTCTGCAGATTCATGGCCACCACAACTCAAGTGCGACGCTCGTCGCTTTTCAACGGTTACAGCTTGATTCTCTTCCAACAGGGACTGGGTTGCGAAATGTCTGGGGCAAATGACGGATATGAACAGAACGGAGGCACAAGCTGAACTACGGCAGGTGATCGCTGACGCTTTCGCGGCTCATACGCTATGGACGACCGACTGGGCAGGCGTGCAACTCAAAGCTCTGCTCCCCCAACCACAGCCACAATTCAACACTGCCAATTTAAAGCGTAAAAAGTTTGCTCGTGCCCTTATGCTGCTGTCGCCCTTTTGACCGCAGAGTGAATTCTAGCAACGAAAAACTCGCCCGCTAACAAGAAGGTGAAAAAAGCATTGAAGAACAACACATCTTTTGACCCCGACGACCGCGCTGCACTGGATAAACGCGCACAGCGGTTCCAGCGGGAACACCAGATCGAACGGGAGAAGTCGCGTCTCGGCGCTCAGGGTTCTCTACAGGCGAATTACAATACTTCACATCTATTCGACGCCAATTCACGGTCGGCGTCGCCGTTTGGGCAGTCGGATGATCCAGAGGCAGATCCGGTGCGTGGATTTGTTTGAGGTTCGTGGTCTTGTGCTGAGCTTGACTCCAGAATGTTATGGACTGGGATCGGCATACAATTGTGGGGACGTCGAAAGAGATATTCAAGGATTATCTCCGGTTAACAACGGTTGGTACTCACTTTCCCCAAGCCCAGAAGGGTTCTGAAGTCACCCCAGGAACCTAAACCTGAACAAATACGTCCCTACCCTGTTCTTCAACAAACTCTTCTTGAGCTAAAGAAACGGTTCCGTGAAAAAACGCCGTATAACTGGATATGTAGTCAGTTTAAAAGCCTGCGGCAAGACCTTACAGTGCGTCATCTCCGCGTCTTCTCGAGATTACCGGCATCAGTTCCTTTCATTTGCAGGTACAACGTATCAAGAATGAATTCACAGTTCAAGTGTATGAGATCCATGGCCGCATTGCGTTAGAATGCGTACGGCACTACGTCTCCGACCTTGTCAATATTCTCACATGGTGTTTTAGAGCGATATGGTCGAATACAATCAATGTCAGGCGACATTGAAAACCCTATACGACCTCGGGATTCCTGGCAGAGTTGAGGAGTTTACGGCATATCGCATTCTCATGCTCTTGCATGGTCGCAATAGATCTGGTCTGTCAGAGAACTACACCTAATCTGATACTGATAAATATTCTCAGAGTTGAATTTATATGTAGGTCAGCTAACCCCTAAGCTCAAGGCGGACTCTGCGGTGCAGCATGCTCTGAAAGTCCAGCGTGCACTAGCAATGGGGAACTACCATGCGCTGTTCGCATTGTATTCGTCATCCCCAAACATGGGCGCGTATATCATGGATCATTTCGTTGCTCGTGAGCGGGCTAAGGCTCTCATGGTCATCACCAAAGCGTCAGTCCCGACCGCCCTATGTTGTTATTGATGCTGAGGAAGTGGGCACAGATATAAAACGATTCCGCTCTCGTTCATCCATCAAGAGCTAGCCTTCGAGGGCATAGGTCAAGCGCGCGAATTCCTAACCGAACACTCTGCCGCATATTTCACAAACCCCGGCAGCTCGGACGACCAGAAGACGCTGGACTGCAAGCCTGCGAGCGCCCAGCTAAATCAGACATTCGAATCCAAATACCGCAAGGTGCTCATCAAAGGTGCAATATGACAGACAGGACACATAGGCCGCTCGCTCGATCCGGATTCCCCAGGTTATCTTTTCGCCCCATATCTAACGCTTTCCATCTCTTTGGCATTTCTTTCATGGAGCCACATCATCAACAACTGCAGTGTCGTAACTATCTTTATTCGACTCGTCTTCATCATCACTTGCATTGTCGTTCTCTGACATTATCATGCATCGTGGTGGCCCACGGCAGTTGGGCGCACGATCGGAGAGAGTTGGTGGTGGTAGAATGTAATGCTGCGTTGGTAGATTGATTGAAAAGCATTTTTCTGACGAGCTGATGGAAGAATTTTGCGCTCCATGTTGTTCAATCTGAGGAAGGTGAAGAGGCTCGTTCGTACGTGTTGTGTTGAATGGTTCGCGTCAAGTGCGGCCATAAGTATCATCCAAAAAATACAAAACAAGATTACAATTAAATGCTAGTCAAGATGTGGTTCAACTCAATCTCGCATACGGGCAGGGATGAAACGTCGGACGGTGACCTCGCGCACAGAATAATACTGTAAGCAAGCGGGGGAGTCGAGGACGTCCAAAGAAACCCGCGAACGCGCAGGGATCGTGACATAGGCCAGGATCAAAGTCTGTCAACGATGTGTTAGCCTATGAGGCACGGGGAACATGATATTTGTACCGACCTTGAAGACTTGAGTATTCACGCGGTTGATTGTGCTCAGCCACGACCACGCGAAAGGGGAGGAATGGTGCAGATCGATCGAGGAGGCTTCTTGATCTGCTGGGTCTTCGTAGACAGGGCAGACTACAACGGAAAATCTGGAAGAACGAGATTAGCAGAGGAAGTACAGGTGAATTAGTGAGTTGGGTTACTCGGCGTGATTGAAAACAGGACCGCGTTTGTAGAGCATGTAGTCGACGCAGAACTTGATGCCGCCGCGGACTACCCAGCCGAGGGAACGATAGTGGTGGTACACGATGTAGTTTATTAGGAATGGATTGTCAAATTGCAGCTCGGGCGTTGATCTGGGAGATACAAACAGCGGAGGGCTCAGATGTGCGGCTTGAAAAGCGATCCATATTTGTTGAATGCTCATCAATTCGTTCTGTGTGCAGAGGATTCAATAAGGGTGATGGATTATGCTTTATTCGAGCTACCGTAAGAGGGTCCTCGACTGTGAGACAGTTTAAATTCCACATCAAAAAGAAGGCCTCAGGAAGGGTGAGCTGGAGGTGCTCCAGGTCTTCTGGGGGGCTCTTCGTCCTCCGGCGGGAGCTTCGCTCTGAGGCGTACCAGGTGTATCTGGAGGCTCGGTCGGGCGTGGAGCGGGTTTCCAGGTTGCAGCAGAGGGAATTGAGGGCCCAGAGAGCGCAGGGACAATTACACGACCCTCGTTCGCGAAAGCCGCCTCCGCCTCGGCTGCTACTGCCGCAATGGCGCGTGCACGATCGATTTTGAATTGTTTTCGCTCAGCGCGTCGTTTCGATGTCATCTCCTCGGATGTGAGACCTATGAATGCGAGTCTGCCTCGAGAAATCGGGAGGAGCATATGGGCTCACGTTTCCCTCCCGCCTGTCGGGCGTTGATTTGACGCTCGAGCCAACTCGGCTCACTCCGCGACAAATCACCCTTGCCAAAGAAACCGCGGCGCCAAAGTAAAGTCGAGTCATTTCTGCTCGATACCCAGACTGAACGTGTCGCTTCATCGAAGATTCCCTGGCACTGGGGGACCTCTACTTTGGTCAAGGAGAAGCCGAGAAGGCCAAGAAGGGACCGAACGCGCGTTGGGGGAGGATGCGAAAAAACTATAGGAAGAGCATGCGCGTATATTTGGTTGTTATTGTTGCGGCGGCCTGCAGCTTTGCCGGACACGGGTCCCTTGCGCCCACTGGGCTTGATTAGTGACATGGTTCAAGTCGAGTTCAAGTCAAGATTCAAAAGGAGTAACAGCATTAGATCTCAACAAAGCCACACACGAGAGATTACAACAGATACAAATAGCACCTTCCTTGACGTCATCAATTTCGATCCTTAAGTCCAAGCTCGAGTCCGTAATGGCGCGCTCTTGCTCCCAACCTTCATCCAGATGAACTCAGCTATGGATTCTCTTCCAATCGGTGCGTCAAGCTCGGGCGATGCACTACATCGCTAACCGACGCTTTAGACATGTCCCATCCTGCAGTCCGCGATTACCTCGCCTTAGTGCGGTGTGTGCCCTTGGCTTTTGAATTCGTCGGTGCTTATCCTGTTCAGACTGCAGGTGTTAACGCCTCTATCTCTCTTGATAAATATCGCAGCCGTTTTGGTCTGTGCAGTGGTCATGAATCCATCAATAGGTGAGTACATTCACCTTCGCGTGCTAAGCCATGAACTAGCGCGATTCATCAGGAACGATATCCAAAATATTCCCCACTTCCCTGACCCCCAGTTTCCCTGTTATTTCCGTTTACGTAGCTGCGATGTATTTGGGTCAAATTGGCTTTTGTGTCCTCCTTGTCCTTGCCAGAAAGCCTGAAACAAAGGTCAGTGCTAGTGTTCGATGCAGAATATCACTTATTTTACCGCAGAACACCCTGACGAAGGGAGTGGGGACTTGGATCGTGTTTGCAAACTGGGTCATGGCATTCTGGGCCGTTGCATGGGTATGATTTCATGCGTAGATCGTTTCGTGCTTGATGTGTCTTTTTAGGTCTTTAAATGGTTCCTCACTTCAGTAATTCTACAAGGGATTCTCCTCATCCTGCTTCTATTCTGCAATATTTCGCTGCTCACATACCATGCCCCAACCACCAAACGACCCCTCGATATGGCCCTCATCCACGCCCCCCTTCGATTTTTCTTCGTGCTCCAGTTTGGACTCATGTTTCCCCTTGCGCTCTTGTAATCATTCCATTCCTGGATAACACGCGTTTCGAAATCTGACCCTATCGTAGCGTATATCTCGGGCTCACGTACACACCCGTGTACGACGGTACGCCTATCGATTACGAGAAATACGCTTGGCCTGGATTCGGTGTCGTCTTTGGCACAAATCTCGTCAGCCTGCTCGTAATCGTTCTCCGCCGCGACATCGTGTGGTGCGTAGCCGCGACGTGGATTTGCATCAGCATCTGGACTCTGCGGCCGAAGCCACAGGCTGTCTATGTGAGTCCAGAAGAGCTCCAGCTTGATCCAATATGATATTCATGTTGGACAGATAACTGTCCTGATTTTCACGATAATTCATCCTCTCGGGCTCATCGCGGGCTACATTCACGCGCACTTTTATTCCCGAAGTGAGGTGGAGAACGGAAACGTGGAGAATGGAAACGTGGCCCTTCCGGGAGATGAGCATCCAGGATTGCGCACAATCCACCCTTCCAACGAGCCACGTTCGACTCCAAGAGACGGTGAAGGTCGGGCCAGGGAATTTGACGCCGAGGCCGTCTGGGGCAGCTAGAGTCGAGGCAGCTTGGATCGGACGAAAGTGCATATGTAACATTCTCCTGCATTACTATACAATTTCATGCATTCACTTGACTGGTACAACGCCAACCGCGGGGCCCTGTTCTCCGAAAATGAATCTCGTGGCGCCTTCCAGGGCAGCTGGAGTGTATTCGAAGCAAGCAACATACGGGTGGGTGACGGTCGCCGCATCGTACGGCGCACAACTCCCTACCACGATTATCGGGACTTGAACAGATGCAGTCAGGCGCTGTAACACTTCCAGCTGCCAGGGAGATCGGTCGGCGTTGCGCAGCGTGAATATTACCGCCGAGCAGTCCGCCGGCACTTCAAGCGGGACGGTGGGCTCGTACACTGTATGTATGCATAGCGCGCGTCGGCCAACCGATTCAGCAAAGGCAAGGAAGGAGGGTCCTGCGGTGTTTCGAAGCTTGCCGTCTTTCGTGCGGAGAACCCCATCGGCGTCGTCGACAGCTTTGTTAAGGCTCTCCATCGGAGGTGTGAACAGTGCTACCGGTTGACCGGGTTTCAGTGGAAGAACGCTGGTGCCATTCAGCAGGGCCGTCGACATTTGATATGCCTTCTCGCTCAAGGCAGTACTGTCCTTCTTCGTGTTCTCCCAATCCGGGTCAAAGTCCTCTCGCTCGCCGAGAACGCTGTCCCAGGTCCCCGCAAATTTTTCTTTCAGGGCGTCGATCCGAGATTCATTGAGGACCAGCCGGCCCGACTCGACGGCTTTGTATGTTTCGAGAACGGCGTCGGTCTGCCAGGCTATGGTATGGCATATCATCACAATGTCGGCTCCCGCTTCGAGGGCGCGTACAGCGCCTTCCTCAACGCCGCACGCGCCTTGAGACTTGTTCGATATCGCCTCCATCTCCAGACAGTCCGTGACAACCAACCCCTCGAACCCGAGTTCGGTGCGCAGCAGGTCCGTGGTGATTGCGCGCGACAGCGAACACGGCGCGTCGGAGCCCGTGATAGCGGGGAGCGCCATGTGGCCCGTCATTATCGTCGCGACGCCGTGTTTGATCAGCGCCTTGAACGGGGGGGAGCTCGGTGGCATGCAGCTCGGCGCTGGATTTCATGATACGCGGGAGCGCGAGGTGCGAATCGACGGAAGTGTCGCCGTGCCCGGGGAAGTGCTTCGCGGACGGGGCGACACCGGCGCTGGTGAGTCCCTGCGCCACGGCGCAGGCGAATAAACCCACTTGCTCAGGATCTCGAAAAATATGATTATCTGAAGTTACTTGCCTTCAGAGAGACTTACCGTCACCGAATGAACGAACACCTGCAAAGCGCGGACATTCATCCGTTTATTCAATGAGCTGAAAATTTGAATCTTACCGATGACTGGGTTGCGGGGGTCGGAGTTGACGTCCGCGACAGGGCTGTAAGCCCAATTGATGCCAACGAGATTGAGTTCCCTCCCGCTTGCGAAGGAGACCTGTTCGGCAACGGCGGGAGAGCCTGTCGCAGCTAGAGCCATTGCGCCGGGGCTGAAATATCATCGTTGGAAATTTATTTCCAGCGAACGAAGGAACGAAATAGCACGGACAATTGGGTGCCGGCGCCAGGTCTGCTGAATGCAGAGACCAGGCCTGAGGAGAAGGAATAAGGCTTCGAACGGAGGTGATACTAGCTCCGTACCGTTCTCCTGATCTATACCAATCAAGAGGGGCCTTTCATGCCCAGCGTCGCGCGCTAGGGTCTGAAGTTCACGAATAAGAGCTCGGGTTTGTGGGGCGTCTGAAGCCAGCTAAAACTCAGGACAGCCAATACGTCAGGACCGCGAATACAAACCGACGACGTTTCTCTTCATGAGGATTACGCTTCCTATGTAATACTCTTGGATGAGTGTCTTGATATCGGCCGAGACAGATTCTCCATGAAACCCAAAGACGAAATGCTGATATGTTGTGAATTCCTGCCAGATGACCTATCAACGATGGCGCGCACCTGCCCAATGCGCTTTTTTTGTGAAACGTCCATTGTAGTAAATTCAAAAGGCAGGCAAGAGTTCAGAGTCTTTGTTGTGGAGAGTGGAAGGAAGACCTCAAGCGGGCTTTAAAAGGAAATCGATCTATTATCTACGCGAGAACGGGCCGGTCCTAAGCGGTATTCGCACGGTTCAGCTATCTAGCGTTGCCTGCACTCTTTGGCTTGTATCGTTCTCCAAACCGGCTGTAATTGTTTGCGAAACTGAAGCGGCAGACTAGTAATGTGTGGGGCCTGTTTCGAAGCAAGGAAATGAATTTTGGGTGCAATCCTGAATGATATCCTTACCTGTAGTACCTAGGGCGTGAATTATTACGTTGTGGGGTTGGTCCTACGAGTTCAAGTAGAATTGTGCAAAGCTGCGAGGAGAGAAAGTCCGGTGTCATGTAAAATCCCTATGTTCAGGCGTAGCACCAGGTGCGGAGTTTGACCGTAACGGAAACACGAGTCTGCGAGGGGTTGAACAAGATGGGAGCATCAAACAGCTACGGGCTTGAGCAAGCGTGCACGTCTTCGTCTTTGGCTAGATTGATTTTCTCGAGAACGTTGGAGAGGCGCTCAATGTTATCCTCAGAGGTGTTCGTGGCCTGGAGGGACGCGAGCTGCATGGAAAGACGTTCGGATTTGATGGATGCTGCATCGAGCTGGGTGCGGAGGTCTTTTATTTCTTCCTCTCTTTTGTCTAGGGTATGTGCTTTAGCTATAGACGCAAGAAAATCAAAATATGCTTACAAGCGAGAGTCTCTTGCTGGCGGAGAGCCTTGATGATCTTCTCCAACTTGCCCTTTTCCTCTTCCTTTGCTTGCATTACCTCGTCCTGCTTGTTCAAGAGAGCTCGGAGGCGGTGTACCTCCGTCACCAAATCTGACATTATGTCGAGGAGCTCTGTTCCAATGGCGTTAGAGTTCATTAACCCACGAGCGCTAGAAGATGTAGACTGACCAGCGGGATTGATAGCTGTGTCATTGGTTGCATCCCTTGCACGGCGAGACTGAGCAGAAGCGGGCGTGGACATGGCGGGATGGGTGCAAGTTACAAGACGCGAACCGTCACGTGGCCGCTCACACCACTCCGATCACCTTTCCTTTCACGACCCGTACAACTACATCTCGGGAGCTCGCAAGACATAACTCAAGATGAGCGAGCAGCGCAGACAGCAGATAGAGGCAAAGAAGGCGAAACTAGAAGCGATGCGAGCCGCGCGACTGCAACGGAAACCACGAGCTTCAGGTGTCAGTAGTATTCCTTCAGTCCATAGCTTTCCAGTTCGTAAATTTTGGGATCAGGCCGCTGATACACCTCCGGAAATCGTGAAAGACAAGGAGAAAGACAAAGACGACCTGAAGGGATTACTCGACGAACTCCTTCCTCCCCGTAGTAGCCATGGCTCTCCGTCCCCGTACCCTATTTCGGAACCATCCGGTCGAGATAGCCCCAGCAGCAATCTTCCTGAACATTCCAGTCCTCGGCCCGAGCGGTACGACGCGTGGCTTTGACAAAGACATGCCCTTATAATAATTTAATTCACAGCGAAATAACACCGCGATATTTGCCTGACCTAGTCCTAATAGACATTCACCGGGATCTATTCGAGCTTCCTCAAAAGGTTGACCAGATTGTCACATTGTATCTCGATGCTTTAATTTCCATGGCTAGACGCGGACGTTGTACGACAAGGAAATCCAAACTCTCGAAATCGAAACGGAGGCTCCCGAAGATGTCGAGGACAAGATACGAGAGCAGCTCATTATGCAGCAACATCTTGAGGCTGAACGACTGGCATATGAAAAGGCCCTGGAGGAGGAATCAGCAAAGCTCGACCGGGAGATTGAAGAGGAGATTCGAGGTATACAATCTATTCGATTTATCCCAACAGACAATTTACCTGTGGAATATCACAGAGCTTACAGAGGAAGAGCGATCAGCTTTCTTGGCCGACCCGGAGGTGCAGACGTTCATTGACGACTCAACCAAGATTTTCCATCGTGTTTTGAATGACCGCTACAACTATATGAGCGATTATACCCAAGGGACGGAAACCGGAGGGTGCGCTGGTTTTCTGCGAACTATATATAATATTTATGTCTTAACAGCGACGATTCAGAAGGCAGACGAGTGAAACGAGTGTGCGAATTTTGGAACGAGCGATACGGGAAGAATCGCTCAATAACGGACGTTGACTGGTCTCCCAAGGTACAGCCAGCATGTTTGTAAACCTCTGATCCTTATTATAACCCGTTTTTGTTAGTTTCCTGAACTTACCGTTGCATCATACAACAAGAATCATGCTGCTCTAAACGAGCCCGCAGGAATTGTCGCTGTGTGGAACACGCACTCTGTAGAGCGGCCGGAATTTGTGTTTCATTCACAGGTTCGTTTCGCTTCCTGTTTTTTTATTTGACCCCACTTGACCAGCCCAAAGTCAGATGTGCTTTCCGTTATGTTTTCGCCTTTCCATTCCAACCTAATATTCGGCGGCACATATTCTGGTCAAATTCTGCTTTGGGATAACCGGTCGAAGCATCTACCTGTGCTGAAAACACCATTGTCTGCGGCGGGGCATACACATCCGGTTTATGCAATTCAGATGGTCGGCACTCAGAACGCCCACAACCTAATCACAAGCAGCACGGATGGCACTGTTTGCAGTTGGCTCGTTGATATGCTTGCACAACCTCAGGTTTGATCAATTTTCATCTCGCCATTTAGCGACACTTATAAGGCTGTAGGAAACGCTCGAGCTGATCCACGCAGGGCACAACAAGACCGGAGAGGTAGCAATTACTGCACTGGACTTCCCGAATAACGAGACCACCACATTTTGGGTGGGCACGGAAGAGGGTAATGTCTACCAGGCCAACCGCTACGATCGGGCCGGAGCGAAAGCAGGTCTGAATCAATACGACGTCTACAAGGGCCACTCTGGGCCTGTCATGGGACTTCATTTCCATCCGTTGGCAGGCCCCGTAGACTTTTCTGACCTGTTCCTCACGTGCTCGGTCGATTGGACTGTCAAGTTATGGCGGGCGAAGTCCTTGTCGAAACCCTCGACTTCGCCGCACGCGATAACGCCTTTATATTCTTTCGATGAAGCCGACGACTATGTCTATGATGTGAAGTGGCATCCGCAACACCCGGCCTTGTTCGGGACTGTAGATGGATCAGGCAAATTCGATCTGTGGAACTTGAACACGGATACTGAGGTATGCAATCTTCTCGTTCCTTGAACGTTGACTGATTCGTGTACAAGGTGCCTGTGGTGTCGACGAGCGTGGGGTCCGGGCGTGCGCTCAATAAGCTGCAGTGGAATAAAGACGGACGGCATGCCGCACTGGGAGGCAGTGACGGGAGGCTGTATGTTTATGACATTGGTGATATGGGAACCTCGAGAGAAAGTGAGTGGCAGGAGCTTTCGAAGGTTGTTGCAGGGATCAAGGAGAATGGTGTGGACATCGGAAGATGAGGAGCAGCGTCCATACTCTATCTTGTATTTTTCGCAATCGACCTGCATACTGCATATAGTGGGCAGAGATCGGGCCGGAACCGATCGTTGATAATGTGACGCAGTGGTGACTCTCCTCCTTTCATTCCGCCATCTCGTTGCACCCCAGTACTGTATCCCTCTCTACTCTACCATGCCTGACGACGATTCTATCCAATATCTGGGCACCAGACCTGCGACTCGAGCACTACCGAATCCCCCCTTTCTCAGCAGCTCACAGCGCCCGGTTACCGGTATGTGCCTCGTTTCACTCTCATTGTATCGATGATACCTTGAGTAACTCATTCGCATACACAGGTGTTGCTCTGAACATTGAGAAGTCTGCCACTGAGTCTGGTCATAGTTTGATATTCCGCAAGGCAGAGGAGCCCGTCGTCCACATCGGGCGACGACCGGGTTCTGACGCCGATAAGCGCAAGAGTGAACCCGGAAAGGCTTTCTTCACCTGTCCTGTGGTGAGCCGCCACCATGCCAAGATCGCCTTCTCCGACAGTGGTCATGTACGAAGTTACTTACCGAGTCGCATCAGCAACCGTGCTAATTACTTAAGCAGTGCTATATCATTGACTTGCATTCGCACCATGGGACTCATATCCGCAAGAGAGACGAGGCCTTGTCCAAGGCACTGATTCCAGAGACACCCACTTTGCTCGCCGACGGTGATGTCGTTACCTTCGGCAAATCAGTGGGCTCCGACAAAGGTCTTGTGCGCCCAGTCGTTGCACGCGTGGACCTCTTGTACGGTTCCCAGCAGCCTCCTCTCAAACCCTTGGTTGTACCGGGGGCGCCAGACGGCCTACAGAAATCGCTCTTACGGTCCCTTTCTGGTCGCTACGGCGTATATGCTCCTGCATCGTCTGAAGGATCTTCTTCATCTGACGAGCGGGCCTCCTCTGACTCTCACGATTCGGATATCGAGGAAATATCTGCTCCGGCCCCGGCCCCGCAGCCTCCCTCTGTGGTTCGCCTCCCATGGCACGACAACAGCAGCGGCAGCGACTCCACGTCGCCTCCGCAGAAACTGATCCCTGAATCTTTTTCTGCCCCCAGGCCGTACTCACCTTTTGGATTCTCAGATGAATTCCCGGCGTTTTCTCCCGGAATTCTGGAGCCGGCCCCTCCTATGTTAGAGCGAGACTCCTCCTTCTACAATGTCGGGTTTGATGCGTACAGCAACGACATATTTGAGGACGATGACGACGATGACAATTCGGAGCACAGTAGCTATTCGAGGTCCAACTCGTCGATGGATCTCTCCAGTTCTCCTGAGCCCTCTGACCCACCGGCCGATGCGAATAAGGAGGCCGCTGGCGAGCCCATCATCGTCGGCGCATGGCCTCGTTCCCGTTCGTCGTCGCCGGTCTCGGTTTTCTCGTCGTCCTTCCCTCCCATCCGAATCCTCGATGAGGTTGCTCCCTCGAAGTCAGTTTCGAACGCGAACGACGCTGCGAAAGTAGTGGTAGACCCGGCCGAGAATGATTCTGATGTTGAGGTTATCGCGGCCGACAAGGATGACGATGAGAAGTCTCTTGACAGCCCTGAGACCGCGCAGCTGAAAGCATCGCTTGCTACTGTCAAGGTATAATATTCGTCCACTTTATTCTGTGGCTACTGACTAGCGTTCGTAGGCGGACGTTGCCAAACTTAACGCCCACAGACGCAAGTATAAGCAGCGGTTCAATGACAATATCCACGTCATGGGCGACAGGTTTTCTGATCTGGAAGAAAGGATAACCGAGGCGCACGACCTCTACAATCTCCTGTCGGACAAACAGGAAGAGAACCTGGAAGCTTTGCATCAAGCCCAGACACATCTAGATGCCTTGCAAGTTCGCATTGACGAGAAGCCTGAGCCCGCAAAGACCGTCGAGCCTGAGATACCTTCATATGTCGAAGAGGCAAAGGCCAAAGCGAAAGAATTGGGGGAACTGGTTACTGGTGTGTGTTCGAGGAGCAAGCTTTCTGCAGACACTGATCTACTTACATTGCAGAGATGACAATGCTGCGGGACACCGCCCGAAAGGAGATGGCGGACGAACTGCAGAGCATCCGGGAAGCCAAAGAAGCGTTGAAGAGCCTCACTGAGCAAGTTCAAGCCCAGGTACATTTTTGACGGTCCATATTCCATGTTGTGCTGACACTTCTAGACTGCATTCCTCAAACGGAAGCGGCTTGATGAGGAGTTTGAGGGTGAGGTTGCGCGCAAGGAAACTCCCGAAATATTGGCGCGCCCTCCACGTAAACGCGCGAGGCGGGTGGCTAAAGTGCTCGTGCAGACGGCGACGGCAGTTTCGGTTGGTGCTGTGGTGACCTGGTCTGCGCTGGCTTTCAGCTAGGCGGAGCTGTGCAAGATAACGAATATGTATGATAGTAAGCGTTTAGGCGTATGTACTTTGTATTCAAGCTGTAATGAAATTTTCGTCTATATTTTTTCGTCGGGCATCCGTGTCGGTGCTTGTGCGGTCCGCAGATCCGCGGTTGAAGGATGGTGCGGAGTTCCTTCTGAACTTAAGTATGATAACATTGGCTTGGTCTTTGCATGATCCCCGGCTTGAGCTTCCGAGCAAGGGTTTCAACAGTTCTTGAGACTCGCCCTCGTTTCTTGCTTCCACGTACCATGACCACCCTCACCGACTTTAAACAAGTGGGTAAAATCTTATCCGCTCGTTGTGGGTTTCTTATCCCTATGAACGTGTAGGCTCCGCACAAGTAAGATCCCTCCCTCTTGCCGCGAATAACCAATTATCTCTGATGGATGGGCGCGAAAAGACTGCTGGTGTAGGTTGAATCGGGCTAATCCATGCCAATAATAATGCTCAATACTGCTCATTACGCCCAGCATCCCAGGCCCGATCGAGGTATCCGATGAGGTAGGATTGAGTAGCGCACGCGCGACGCGTTTCCGCTCAAGCACAGCCAGGTTCTCTACGCCAATGCGCATCCGGTCACGTCGCACGTCTCGCCCGACTTCATTCCCGTCTTTGGCGATTGCATTCGCATGACAAGGTCAGTCTTCGACGCGTGCGTACAGGTGTGACCATGCCAATCTTTCTTTGGCTTCAGAGAGGTCGTGTTGTCGACGCAGGGTCAGCCGTTCTTGATCTCGGGCAGCGGCACGCTCGGGTGGGACCAGGCGCGTCATGTCTATGTTTGCCGGCACTTTATTTGACGTTAACACGCGTACGGGATCCCCAGGTCGCTGCTAATCTGATACAGCCCGGCGAGAATGCCCTCGTCCTGCATAGCGGGTACTTTGGCGATAGCTTCACGGAATGGTGTGTGCTATATCCATCTATCGACGAAACTAAATATATTCCAAACAACTACAGTCTCGAGACCTACGGCGCGAAGGTCGACCAGCTGAAAGCTGAAATTGGCGCGACCGTCACCCAGGACGCCATAGAATCCGCGCTCAAGTCGAAGAAATATCGCCTCCTGACGTTCACGCACGTAGACACCTCGACGGGTCGGTACACCCTCTGCATCCGTCTGCTCCCTGTAACCATAATTTATTGGCACCTTCTGTAGGGGTCCTCTCGGACGCTAAGGCCATAGCGGAAACGGTGAGGCGTGTCTCGCCAGAAACACTGGTGCGTGTATTTTTAGGAACGGCATAGCGGGGTGCCCATTCCATCTCATCTCCATATCTCCATCTCGGAACCGCGAACAGGTTATTTCGGACGGCGTGTGCGCTGTTGCCAGCGAAGAGCTGCGCATGGACGCGTGGGACATCGATGTGGTTCTCACTGCCGGCCAGAAAGGGCTCGGCATCCCGCCCGGGCTCAGTATCCTCGTTGCTAGTCCCAGAGCGATCAAGGTGAATAAGGTGTTTGCCTCTTGGGAGCACGCTTTGTATGCTGATTGTGCGCAGGTATATGAATCGCGCACGGCACCCGTCGCGTCCTACTACGCGAGCTGGAAGAAGTATGTTTATCTCTTTCTTCATTTTTGGTGCTTACTTCGCCCACTCAACAATGTAGGTGGCTACCGATTATGAAGGCGTACGAGGCGGGCAAACCAGCGTATTTCGCGACCCCGCCCGTGAACTTGATTTACGCGTACCACGCGTCGCTGACGCAGATCACGAAGAAGAGCCCGTCGCTGGAGGAGCGCTTTGAGCTCCACCGCGCGGCGAGCAAGGAAGTTAAGGATACTGCGACCGCGCTGGGCCTCAAGCAGCTTCCGCGCGAGCCGGCATGTGCGGCGATGGGGATGACTGCGGTAGGATATGACAATTTTTTTCCAAAAAAGTCTTCGGTGCACTGAGCAGGATATGATAGCTGTATTGCCCTGAGGGTATGACTGCGGCGGACGCGATATCGAAGCTGGGAGCGAAAGGGATTGTTATTGCTGGGGGGTTGCACACTGCGATCAAGGGTATGTTTATCCATTCATCGCGTGGTGACAATTTCTAATTGTGCTCCATTGCACTATAGATAAATATATCCGCGTTGGGTGCGTCTACTTTCCCTCTCTTTCCTCGATCTTGCTCGCTAATGTGGGAAATAGGCATATGGGAATCACCGCTGTTGAAGGGCAAAGGGGAGATATCCAGACGATTACGAGCGCGTTGAAAGAGGTGTTCGGTGCCAAGAATTAATCGGGAGCCCGTCCCCCCGTGTCCTCCCGCCAAGGCCAATGTGGCCAAATCACAAACAGCCGCCCGCGTCTCGCTATAATAATACCTGCGTGTATGTATCTTTGACGGTTTGCCGCAATTCCAAACGGTTATTGTAAGTTAGCTTCTTGCGGAGAGCATTATGGCGAAGACGATGATGACGATGGTTGCGAGGACGAAGGTGATGCTTGCTGCGGTGAGACGGGCGACGGGAAACATGCCCTGGATTAGCGCCGACTGGATTCTAAAGTAACGTATTGTGCCTGTAGCAACATGAAAATATGTATCGGTGCAGCAAGGGCGTTGAACAACTAACCGAAAGTGAGCACGACGAGTCCGAAGCAAACCATGGTGGCTCCGAGCGGCCGAGCCCATGCTTGGATGCGTTGGGTGGTTGGGAGAAATGAGGTTTTATTGTCCGACGTCGTATCGGTGGATATTGTGAACAGTTGGACCAGAGCTGATAGTTTTCAACCATCTGTCAGAGAGATGCTATAAAAAAGGACTGACCGACTCCAGTGGACGCGATGGCCAAACTCGTCCGGACATATGCGAGGAATGTTCGTTCTGGAGACAAGACACGAGGTTGAGTCATTATTGCTAGAGATATTCTGAGAGCGGCGTCTATAACCTGAGGCTAGATGATCTCTCGCTACAGATCCGCTGTTCTCCAGAAGGAGAGTTATTTTGAGACGCTCGAGAAGAGATGGTTCAATCTCAGAGGAGCCACTCGGACTCGGACGTGAGCCATTTGGGATGCGCGGTATTGCAGGCGGCAAATCGTCGACGTCCGGGTGCTCCTGTGGGAATGCAGGAGGTGCCAACGTCGCAGAAGGAGGGCGAATTTCTTTGTCGAGTATTTGGGACATGGTACGAGAAAGACGGGTAAAAACGGTGCGTCTGGGAACTGTTTGACGCCGAACAAGGGGTGAGGCCGGCGAAGAGGAGCGCGAGGCCGACGCATGTTCAGAGAATTCCGAATTTTGGCAGCCTTGGCTCCCCATTGCGTTAACGGTTGACTGCCGACTCGAAGAAGATCGACGGTGATGTCATCACATATGGTGTTTGCAATGGAAGCTGTCGTCTCAGGCAATCGACCCCGTCAAAAAGTCGCACCACGTGATGTCACGTGTAGATACGCTCACGTGTAATTTGATACCAGAAATGGATTTCGTGTCTTTTTGAGCGCGTCTTCGTCCAGCTTTGATCTCCACGACATTTATATTCAATTTCTGGTGTATTGTTATCCCAGAAGAAGCCATACAACCCATATTCACATCTAGAATTATTTTAGATGGCCCCGGCCAGTATGCTCTCTTTGCCACCCGTCCTGCTCATGATAGCACCGTTAACAAATTACTCCAGAGGCTGAGCCTACTGCTACATGCAATGTATGCCACAGAACAGCAGCCCAGTCGACATTCCCACAGAAAAAAGACCTGGCATACAATAAAACATGTTTCGCATGCAAAACCAAGCGAGCTAGCACGCGCGCCGAAAAGCGTGCCACCAAAGAAAATGACGACGATACTGGCGACGATCCGGGTCGGAAGCATCGTGCTCCGCCAATCCAACCTGCTGAGGGCTACACGACACTCGAATGGCATCAGTGCGAGACTCTCCTCCGCAAACATAAAGATCATGCCTTCGAATTGGAAACTTTTATTTCCGTGACAGGCGAAAGCGCAGCTGCAGCGTTTGGCCCATTGAAAGCAGGGAAGGAGGGTGCCGACAGGATAGCAGAATTGATCTGGAAAATATCTGGCTATCGCTTCATGTACGTCAATTTTGATTTGCACCAAACTTTTCCTGACATACCACAGTTATAAAAGAAAGAAACCAAGCTCTACATCCGATTCGGTCCAGACGTATTCATATTACTGTGCCCAGAATGAAGATGAAGTCAAAAAGTCGCAATTACACGACGAGCCACAGAAGCGCCGCGCGCGAATGAAAATGTGCCGGTTTCCGTGCAAGGGGACCCTACAGATCACCATCGACGACACAGACCTTGATCTTCCTCTGCGGCTAAAGCTCAAACACCATCAGTCTCACATCGAATACGTTGATATCTCCATCAGCGAGAATATGCGGAACCTTGTAGAAGGGATGAAGCACGAATCGCCCACAAATGTGAGCCTGAATTTATTTTTACGACTCACCATGAAGCTAACAGTGCGTTCAAGATCTGGCAACGAGTATTAACCCAGTTCCCAGGTACAGAGGTCACACAGAAACAGATATACTCACTTTGGAGCGAGCTTAATGAAGGGCAGTGGCGGCTCGATGACGATCAAGTCAAGTCTGCACAGAAGATCTTGGAGAAAATGGAGGGGACCGACGTCGAAATGATACCGATATCTCCTGAGCCAGGTATTCATGCAATAGGATTTGCCTTTAAAGAGATCCTTGGTGGCTGGGCGGACAAGACCGAGGAGCTGGCGATGGACTCGACGTGTATGTCTTTCACACGCCATTCTGCACCCGTGACTTAAAAAAAACATTACTCAGGGAGAACAAATGCGGCGCAATACGAACTTTATGCATTTGTTGCTGAGGCGAACGGGCAGGCAATGCCGTTTGCATTTCTGTTCACCGTTTCGAGCGGAGATTCGGCTGATGGGGCGAAAACTCGAATGCTCAGCGATGTCACCAAGTTCATCAACAAGCGTTGCCCCAAAATTGAATTCACCTTGTCCGACAAGGAGCTTTCGGAGATTACAGCATGCAGGACTGAAATCCCGAACGCGAAACACCAGCTCTGCTACTGGCATGCTATTAAGTATGTCGAGGGGCGTCTGGGGGAAAATAAGCCGCCCGCACCGTATGATCCCCGCAAGGCGCACAGAACCTTTGATTTCATTGACCCAACTTGGGCGCCCGGAGTCGCCGCTGTATATTCGAATGTAGACGAAGAGGGCGAGGGTGTTGACGAGGATGAAGCCGAGGACGAAGCTGAACCTGCGACCCAAATGCCGGCAAGTTTCACGCTGTAATCAAGGAAGACGGACCTAATTTGTGCTTTAGAAACCATCGCAGACCTGTAAACCACCTGTATTCGTCTTGAAAAATGGGGATGTTCGCGTTCCCGTGTGGCCGAACCCGCCGAAGGTTGCAAAGAAGGCGCTCCCCGAGTTTTGTCCGAAAGAATCACGGTCAGAAATTATAGAGAAGTTTCGGACGCACATGCATCAACACCCGAAAATCCCCCAGAATAGCTCTGACGAACCATACGTCTCGGCAGAAGATATCCATTGGCGCGCTGTCAAAGAGATGTACGATTTCTGTTATTCCCGTGGGCTTTCTCAAGTCTGGGCGTACCTCTGGAACCGGTGGTATACACCACAGCAATGGCCACTTTGGGCCCAAGCCTCGTGCGACGCCATCCCTCGCTTGAAAACGACGATGATCGTAGAGAGTCTTTGGAGGCATGTGAAGCATCGGGATCTTGCGCAGTTTAACAGACCCAGATTGGACCTGGTCATAAACGTTGTGCTCCAGAGCCTCCTGCCTCGGGTAAAGCGTACATTGGAGTACGTGCAAGGCCTTCGTCGGATTGGCCGGCCGCAAGCACTTGCTGGTTGGCAGGCAGATGCCAAGGCGGAGTGGGTAGAGAAGAGCCGAACCGATGAACACCGCCTTGTCGCAAAGGAGCTGAAGGTGCTCAAGAGTGCTCCCACCACCAAAGGACGCGCAGAGCGGCTGCAGCAAATTGCGGACGAGACGGCTCGCGAAGCTGGCACTTATGCCACGGATATCGGAAACTGGGTTTGCCCGTGCGAGTATTTCTTCAAGAGCAGGTTCCTGATGTGTAAACATCTCATCCGCGAAGCAAACAAACTGCTTGATAACAGACCACTCACTGATTTGCGGTTTTTCCTCGATTTGCGCCGCAACCACTTTCCACCCTATTATACCATCCCTGGCATCCATACCTTAGCACAGCCAGAGAACGACGAGGAGAGCCCCCAGCCCAGCGAGGTCATCGTTCTCGGTGTTCGTGGATCCATAACACCAATGGTCGAGGAAGAGAGACCTGGCAGCGCGTGCACGCCGCGGCCTGACGTGTCGACTCCGAATGATGGTTGCCAGCAGGACAACCTAGCAGCAGGCGTCAGAGAGAATGAGGCAAGCGAAGGAGATGCAGGCCCAAGTGAGACTGTCGAGAAGGCCGCAGGTGACGAGGTAGACGACTCGGAGGACCCTGAGGAACTAGTGGACGGCGACAGACGCGTGAGTATTTCGGAGTATTTTTGACAGCTCTGTGTTCCATGACTGATGGGTACGCTATCGGCAGGTTACGTTCGCTGAAGCTCGAAGAATTCACTTGAAGCGCTGCTGGGACGAGATGATGGATGCCATCGACAATCCACGTGGAGTTCATCCGAAATTGGCAGCCGTTCTCGAGGGCGCATTCACCAAAGTTGAGAAAATAGGTGGAGACATAGGAAAGGACAAGAGAAGAAGGACAAACCCGCGTACATGGGCAGATAATAACTCTACTACTATGTACCTAGACTAGCATAGCTCAAGACGCGTCGAAAACGCGTCGAAAATGAATTAAAAGCTTCAAAGCGTCAATCCCGCACGTGTTGATGGTGGCACGTGATGCGACTTTCTGACGGGGTCGATTGCGGCTAATGAAGCTGTCAGACTCAAATGCAACTCTGTCCAAGATTGTGGACTTGCCTGACTTTTACCAACCTCTATCTGCACAAAACTGTGGCCAGTCCTCGTGAAATGCCCCAAACTTCAAAGGCTCTCCAGCTCATCCAGTTTACTGTGCTGAAGCTGCACGACTTCGATCTCTGCCGCCACCAAATTCTTCAAGTTGAAAATGTTGACTCGGGACACTGCGCACAGAAAAATCGACTTTTTATCTGACTCTAGGCAGGCATTTCGTGAATGTTATTCACAGCCATGCAGATTGGTCTATTTTTGGGTGCTGCGTTCCTATCTCCTGAAGTTGTCAGAATAGGAGGCTCAGGAGCAAACAATGCCACGACACCGGTTTATCGCTATCCACCGCCACTCGCCGCGCCGATGGACTCGCGGACTCAATCTTTACGTGCATACGCCGACCCTTCGCCTAATACTGCGCGCGACAGCAGTTCCAAACCTAAGAACACGTGTCGCTCCACATCTCTATCGTCTTCACGGTTCGCGCTGACAACACAGATCCCACCGGCCAAGCCACAGACCCTGCCGACCAAACCACGGACTGTACTCCTGCGAGAACATCTCGTCACGCTGAAGGATGCTGGCGCCGTATGCCGCAATCTTTGTTGCGACCAGACCCTCGGACGACCTGGCCAATTTGTACGTACGCGTTCCGAAGCTATGCACGAGTTGTGCCTGAACTATTGCGTCAACTCCGTGCAAATTGCTCAAATCAGGGACGAAATTTCTCAGCTTGAAGTCTCGCATACGGCGCATGAGCAGGAGATTCAGAGGTTAGAATCCTTGTTGGCCGGGCCACCGTCCACGAATTACAACGTTCCAGTTGCTCCCGGTAGGCATTGGAGTCACATTTTTATCGGCTCTCTCTTGACATTTTACAGGGAAATTTTGTGCGCAACCATGCTGCAGTCTTCGCCTCGGTCTCGGTGCTTCGCATCGAGTGCAGCAGGTTCTTCTGCAGCTTCGGCGCAGAACCCAAGAAATCTCTCAGTATCTAAATGCGAGGCGATGCTTGTTGACTCCCATCCACCGCTTGCCTCCAGAATTGCTAAGAGGGGTGTTCTTCTTTGCTGCGACATCTCCCTTGGACGTCGTCATTCGGTTGGCACGCGTCTGCAACTATTGGAGGGCTGTCGCTTTAGACACGAGTCAGCTCTGGGCCACCATTCGACTGCCTATTTCAAACCCTCAACTTAATTTTTGCCTGTCGCACGCCAACTCGGCGCCACTGAACATCACATGCGCGCCAGGGACCCAGCCCTCGGCTCTGAAAAAAATAGCCCGTCTAAGCCTTCGTTGGCGCAGTCTCGATCTCTCCATCGCGTCTGGCTCTGAGCAGCTCAATGTTATCCACCAACGGCTCCCTTTGCTCAAGTCCCTCCGTCTCAGCCCGTGTACCATCGAGGCTTTCCGTACCAGACCTCACATCTTCAGCGATGCACCTTCCCTCCGTCGCCTCTCACTGGATGCTGGTTACCGCTTTCTATCTCCATCGTTGTTCAGTTTGCCGTGGGGTCAGATCACGTTCTTGACCCTCAAATGCGTTGACTTTCCTGTATTCTCGGAATTTCTCCGCCAATGCCCTCACCTGTTCTATTTCAACGTCGAAATCGTTTCGAGCGCGGTGCCGACAGCAGAAACCGAGAGCTCGCTGCGCAAGTTGGTTTTACGCGGCTCGTATTGTCAGGAGGCCATTGTTGGGCACAGGTTTCCGAAGCTGCTCTCGCTGTGCATCGATAAAAGCATGTACAATCAGCATCCCAACTTCTTGGCGTTCCTTGCCCGCTCCAGCCGTCTCGAAATGCTCTCCGTCCGGGGACTGACGAACACAGTTGCGTCGTGGACGCCTTCGGTTGAGCTGCTTATGGTGACCCCGTCCTTGCGTATCATACTCATACGAGATTGGGACAGTGATTCTCGGATGGCGATGGTGACACCCAAATTCCTTACGACGCCCCTTGTCGCGCCATGTGTATACGACCCATTCTCTCCAGTGGCACCGCCGTCGCTTGCCCAGGTCGATGTTGCAGGGTGCACTATATTTGACGCGGCAGCGTTGCTGGCGTTTATGGACGCGCGCGGCCCGTCATTTGACCCGCACGGGATCGAGAGGGCGCGGGTGATCGATCCCTTTGGCGAAGATGAACCGGACTATCTCGACCATGTCTAATGCACAGTCCAAAACCACTTGGGTCTCGTCCCTAAACTACCGCGACGTATCTCCAGACTTTTAGCACAATGTCCTACTTAGCATTTTTGGTTTATCGAGTTCTGGTAAATGTCTTCATAGCCACAATCTAGGCATAGTAATCGAGTATATCAGCTTCCACGACCCACCAGTTTTTCCTTCTCAAACTTAAAGCTTGAAGCTTGAAGAGTCAAAACCAAAGTTTGCGATCTTATAAAAGGTTGATGACATGTGATTGCGATGTTCAGTGCTTTGAACTAGCGCGCGCTTTCCTTCGTCTCATAACACCAAGTAGTCCAATTCACCATCGCGCTAGCTCCAGAGGCGAGAATACGATCTCGACTTCTCCGGACTTTCGCAGATAACGCGGACATCATTCACCCCTGTACTGAGCCATTGGCTTGGATCTGCTTGGATGCTGGATGTAGACATGTTGTTCGGTGCACGTCCAACGAGCGACAGCTTCCTTCGAATATTGTCGATAGTCGACATGCCTTTCTAGGCACCTGCCGACTTTACCCCGCACTTCTCCAGTTCTCAGGCTATTCGGGCGGAGTCAGTGATGAATCTGCCAGCTGGATTCGGATGATATAGATCTTTGCGTCGAACTTGATGATTTCGTCCTCCTCCTTCCTCGTTCTCGCCAACATGAAAGAGTCGATCATGTCTGCATCGTCTCCTATAACGGCGCCGGCCGTCGACGGCAAGAGAAGAAAATAAATGGATTGGCACCGTTGTAACAGCAACTCCATGTGCGCCTCGGCAAACGGCGCGAACGTTCGTGTAAAGTTGTTACACAATCTGTTCCCGGCCGAGTATATAAAGTATGCCTAGGCAGCTCCAACGGAATCGCTCGGTGTTCCTCGATGTGGTCTTGGATGATACTGCAATCGCTTCTGGCGGCGGCGGCGCTCGTGGCCGGCGCAGCAGATGTCGCGGAGAAGAGCCCTACTAGCAGCGCGAAGGTCACCAGCTTGAAGATCAGTAGCACGATTATCAACACACCTGTATCGGCCTTCACTGCTCCTGGCTCGTTTCCGACTTCGATGTTCACGAAGTATTACAATGATCCAAAACAAACCGCGTCGCAGGTCCAGCCAGTTATCAAGGACCCAGTTGAAACGGTACGCGCCAAACGCGTCGGCTTTTTTTGGATATCTTTTAACGCGACTTTCTTGCTAGAATGTTGTGTATCCACTGTCCTTGACCAGGTAAGTCGCGCAGCATACGCCATTGGTTCGGTTTCATACATAGCAATGAATGTAGCCCGGACACCATCCCGACTAATGACACCGTTGACCCGCACCCGCTTCCTCCGACCGCATCCTCCTCCCAGTTGTTCCAGGCGGCGTTTGACCAAATTATTGCGATCTCGACCAACCCCATATTCGGCAACAACAGCTGTGCACGCTGCCAAGCTGGTCTGGAGGTTGCAAAATTCCTCGCCATGGCGTCTCCAGAGAGTGGTCCCGAGCTCGCGGTGCAGCTTTGCTTCCATTTCAAGTATTTTCTCTTCTTTTCGCGGTTTGTCGTTGTATGAATTGAATTTTTTGCAGCTTCAACTCCGCTTGTGGCACTCAGTTCAGTCGTTTGGCGCTGGGGTCGGTCATCACGCAGGTTATCGCCAACGCGAATGTAGGAGGGTACGACGGCCAGATGCTCTGCCAGAACTTCCTCGGCCTCTGCCCCCTCCCGCCCGCCTCGCCGCTCAACCTGACCTCGTGGTTCGCCAAGCCCAAGCCCGACCCTCTTCCCGCACCGAAGACACCAAGCGGGAAGCGTCTCAAGGTGCTGGTAAGCGTACACACATACAAGCTTGAGATGTGACGCTGAGCTCGGGTCTAAATTGAAAGCACCTCAGTGATATTCACATAGATCCACGTTACGATACGGGCGCAGAGGCGAACTGCACATCGGGTTCCCCGTGCTGCCGGAAACCCTCATTCAATTCCCTGAGCCCGAACGCAACGATTTCCCCTGCACCACGATATGGGGCGTTCCTTTGGTGAATGGAGTGCCTACCCCTTTGTATTGTGGAAAGTGATGCTAACACAAGTGCAGCGACACCCCGATATCGCTCGTGACGGCTGCCATGGAAGCGATTCCGGTGCTCACGGGCACGGAGGAAACTGGGTTCGCGTTCACTGTGTACACCGGTGACTTGGTGTCGCACGACCCGGACAACCAGCTTTCGCGCTCGTATGTCGAGTACACCGAGGTCTGTCCATCCAACATTCTCTGCGCCTCTGTATTCCCCTCTGACGCCAACCAACAGACGCTTCTGTACGACCTCTTGCGCCAGCAGCTTGGCTCGGGGCCCACGTATGCCGTGCTGGGCAACCATGACTCGTACAACCAGGCGCAGGACGCGCCGCACAATCTCAGCGGGGGCCTTGGCACCCAGTTCAGCTGGTACGTTGCGTAGAACAGCCTCGCCTTGATAACATTCAGCGGCTAACAGGCTATCGCTCGTAGGAACTACGACCACCTCGCATCGCTGTGGCAGCATGAAGAGTGGCTCCCCGAGAGCGCGGTGGACCTCGCGAAGGCCCACTACGCAGCCTTTATGGTTCGCCGGCAGGATGGTCTGCGGATCATCTCACTCAATACCGACTTGTGGTACAAGTACGTTGTGCTGAGATCAGTTGCGAATAATGGATTTCTGACGTACCGTGCAGGGCCAACTACTTCAACTACATCAACCTCGACTCACCGGACAACTCCGGGCATGCTCCGCTTCCTGACGGACGAGCTACAGGACGCGGAGGACGCCGGAGATCGTGTCTGGATTATTGGCCATGTTCTCTCGGGCTGGGATGGCACGAATCGTATGTATTCCTCGTTTTCTTATGCGCGTTGCTCATGCGATTTCTTGTGATTAGCCCTCGTGAACCCGACGAACTTGTTCTACCAGATCGTCGATCGGTTCTCGCCTCATGTCATCGCCAGTGCGTTCTTTAACATCACTCTTACAGCCGGGAGCTGACCGCAGCTGAACAGATATTTTCTTCGGCCACACGCATGAGGATCAGCTGTCCATATTCTATGCGAACAACGCGACGAATATTAGCGCCGAGAACGCGTTGGTAGCATCTTGGGTGCGTTTGTAGCTTCTTTTTCGTCACCACAACCCTCGCACTAAAAACGTATCACCGTTTACAGATGGGTCCGTCGATCACCCCCGGATCGCGCCTCAACTCAGGCTTCCGGATGTACGAGATCGATTCATCGGTGCGTTCTTCCTACTCCTTCATCTTCACTTTCAAATTCAAATCTGATCTACTTTTCATTTACCCCCCGCAGACTTTCGAGGTTCTGGACGCGTACACCTGGCGTAGCGACGTCAGCACGTTCCCCTCGCTTGACTCCCCAGATCGAGGTTGGACCGACGTTCGCGCTCGAGTACAGCACGCGTGAAACGTACGGCCCTGCCGTGCCTGGGTGGGGGCCGAATGACCCGCTCAACGGCACATTCTGGCATTTGGTTACCGAGGGTACGGCCCTCTTTTTCCTTTCTTTACTGTACTGCGACCCCGTTCGCTGACGCGCTTCCCCACAGCAATGGAAAACGACTCCTCCATAGTTTCGACGTTCAACACTCTACAGGGCAAGACCTCGGTCCTCACAAAGCCGTGCACGGGTGACTGCGTTGCGGCGAAGATCTGTTATATCCGCAGCGGCTCGGCGGCTATTGCGTTCCAGAATTGTATTCCTGGGTTTGGAAGCGTGCAAGGCGGTTGAGAAAGTATTGGACTTGCGTGGTGATATACCTTTCAAGAAAATTAAATCTTGGATTAATGATAATGCGTGTTGCAACCGTATCCAAAACGTGTGCGGTACCTGGGTGGTCCTTGGTTGAAGACTCGGCTTATGCTCGGGAGAGGGGATGGACCCTGGGAAAAACATATCCCCACCTTTTGATTGACGTGTCGTGGCTGTGACAGAGATCAGCACTTGCCAGACCGGAACTTCCGGGCCGGGTTCTGCAATGAACCAAAATTGTAACAACTTAGTCTAGACCTTACCATGGCCGCAAATGTGCAGTTGTTCAGCTCGATTTGTACGTTCCAATGTTGCGCAGTATTTGGGCGCGACCAGGACGGAAATCTGACGAATTGAAAGTAGTCGGCGGCCACAGAACTGGACACAGCGGGGATGGAGAACGCAACGTTGCGTGTGTGAAATTTCAGAAATGAAAACATCGCCCTCAAGCCATGTTGAAATCCGTGGAATTACAGCTTCCTTTGACAAAGTGAAATCGGATGCAGGGACGCACAGACCACGAGATCGTTTTTACCAGCTTGGGATCGTTTTCCGTAAGTTGCAACTTACGGAACTCCAAGGGGACGCCGCGGGAGCAAGTTCCGTACGCTACGGTGACCAGCGGCGAGCATTTGAATCTGATGGTGGACCATTCAGAGAACCGAATAGAGGTCTCGCTTGGCGTCTTTTTGACAGCAGAAACGGACCAGCGCGGGCTGCGAAGCGTAAGCTCCGGGCGACCGCGCGCACGCACGCCTATCTGTGGGCGTGGGCCGACTCTCGGGAGTTTTGGAAAGGTAGGGAGATTGAACGCAGAGAAGTAAATGCTTGAGAGTGAAGACGACAAAATTGACGAAAGTGACGTGCATGCAATGGGTATATGTAATTGCGTGAGCCCGAATAGTCCATCCACGATAACCCAGAAAAAAACGATCTCGTCCAGCCCAAAGGAAAGGTCCGCTATGCGTATCGTACAGCCACTGTGTATTGGAGAACGATTAGCATGTGAAAATAGACGCGACGCGACTCGGACCGGCACCTCAAGAATGCGGAGACAAATGGCAAATGCTCATTGCCCGGACACCTTCCAGCCTGGAGGCTGCCTTTTTCATGACCTTCATACTCTCGGTAAATTGTATATTCTGCGGTATGAAGATAGAAGCCAACCTGGCTCAGGTCTGGTGGCGATGCCTCTGGCCGGTAGGGTACGAAGACCGGTTGGATAGGCGGAGTTCCGGCGGTGGGGGAGAGTTTTGGTGATTTAGAATGGGAAGGGGGGCGACTTGGCGTCGTCGGAACAGGGTTTACGTTTCGTGGTGGAGGAGGCGCGCGTGGGGCGGGCGGAGAGTACGATGTGAATGGATGCGTGGCGAATGGGTCAAAGTTCGTTCCGTTCAGAGGTGAGACGGGTACAGGTGTAGTTTTTTTGGAGTTGGACATGGCAGACGAGAGAAACGCAGTGGTGCTAGTGCAGACGGATCCGAAACAGGTTTTATAGTGATATTTTGCGTGCAATAAGCGTGGCGCAGGGCGGACAAATGATTAGCGGATGAACTCGTGATCGTTTTGGGCGGGTGACGAGGCCCGTAACGGCCGACGGGCTCAATGTCAGAAATCGGAGAAACCATGGGAGAAGGAGTCAACGCCAGAACAATACGAATGCAGCAAGGAGAAGACACGTAAAAAATACATTCCACGGAGGCAAAAGGTTGGCAATTAATAGACATGCAGAAGCGGTCAATTTTGCTACACGTTTCTTGAGTTTCCCCGACGTTAATAAAGCCAAGGAAACGTCAGTAAGTATTGTTCTGCGCCAGATTCAATTTTGAGTAGGGTCAGCTGGGGGCGTCGACGTCGAAGTCTGCCACATTGAGATGCTATGTCCGTGATGCAATCGGAGATTTTTTGCAGACGAGAAGGCAAAGGTGCAGGACATGCATCGAGGACTTGAAAACCGAGGAAATATTAGGGCAAAGCTAACGTAGAGTCTTAGCGGTCGCGAGGCGATAATGTGGCATCCCAATGCATGGCCAGGCACCTCAGATGGCAAGTCACCTCAGGGTTTTCGGCTGATGTGAAGTAACGGACCCGCTGTGATCATAGATCAGTCGAGGCAAATTACTTCTCACCACGAACGTCCAGTGCGCCGTGGCCAAAGTGCCACATTACCCCTCCAAATCTACAATCCTGGAGCCTGTCCTCTACCCATGTTCTATTGTGCTCACAGATGTCCAAGTTTCTTCTCAGTTGTAAGTTTTCTCTTTGTTTTTGGTCGAAAAAAATTTTCAGCACACGATCGCTGTGCTCCGATCCTCGTATGCCTCGCAATATCGGTTCTTTCTGCGAGCCATTTCCTCGTTAGACCCCTACCCAATCCCTCGAGGCTCCTGAAGGGGCCTTGGGTCTCTCCTACGCCCGCACTGAATCGCCATCTTGATCACACGAGTACTTGCTGATGACAATGTTACAGCGCATCCAAAACAACAGACTCCCGCAATGTCGCCTTCTCACCCCCCATACCGTAAGAGGCGTCGCCGCGAGTCCACTTATGTCCCAGGAAGACGAGGACGATATTTGCCCGGTGTGCGATGGCGAATGCACATGCACCAACAAATCGCGTCCAGTGCATACTACTTCTACTGCCATCAATGCGGTCGCGAGCAGCAGCCGCATCCCTGCTCCAGCTGTTTCCTCCTCGACATCGGCCCAAGCTGGCGCCTCCAAACATCCGTCCCTGAAAATCAGACTTACTATTCCGCCGAACATGCTTGGCAAACCTCTGCCGAGTTTCAACAAATCCAAGAATGCAGGATCGATGACGTCCGCCTCCGCAGCAGGCGGTGGAACATACACAATTTCTCCCCGCCCATCGACCACCTTTTCCTCGCAATATGGCGCGGTTCCGAAGAAGAGAGGCCGCCCCCAAAGTCAATCTCATCTGCCCGCAAACTCGGAATCAAAGCCAACAACGATGCCCTCACATTCTACCCCTCTCAGACTGCGCGCAGACGCAGCTTGGCCTCGAAAAAGGCGGGCATTTCCCGCATTCCAGAGAAACTAAAGGGCAAAGGCACGACCGTCTCAAAGGTCGCGGCCAAGCGCAGACGCGTCGATTCCGGCGATTCGTCTTCTGAACTGAGCGATATCGACGACGGTCCTTTTCATTTCAATGACAACGACACTGGGCGGTCATTCCCGACGTTTGTTTCGGCCTCGGCCTTGTCTTCGTCATCTGATTCAGATGCGGTCTCGTCGTCTGAATTCGACACTGATTCGTCCATGGAGGCCGAGGAGGAAAATTTTATTGTTGCGGAGGAGAGCCGCGCGGCTGAAAAATCTCGTGTCCGTCGCGAACTTTTGGGGGGAAGACGGACAAAAGAGGAGGAATCCCCATAATAACTGGGTCATCCGGCCTCGCAAGCGAAGCGTCGGGCCCAGTGACGTAGAAATGGAGGTGGCCAGCGATGCTACGGAAGAAGAAGAGGAGGAGGAGGAGGAGGGAGGAAGAGGAAGAGGATGAAGAGGCAGATGAATTACCGGTCGGCTCTGGATACATTGGACTTGCCACTGGGTGGTCTGAAGACGAGGAGTCGAGCTTTGACGCCGACCTGTTCTTCGCCAACCTCACTGATTCCGAAGACCACTCTTCTTCTCCCGACGAAAATGACGAGAGGGGGAGAGGAAGGTGACCAGTCTGACCTAGACGGCATGACGCTCAGTGACACGGCGCTGGCCGGACTTGTCCCCCGGTTGCGACGTGAGCTGGTAAACCTTCCGTTCGAGTTGACGGAGGGGTTGGGATGGGCAAGTTATCTTCTCCAACGGCCTCGTGGAGGGTCGCAGTTTGCTTGATATGGACTTTGAGATCACAGCCAGTCTCGCCGAAACTAGTGCGTCCCCTAGCCAAGACAGCGATAACGAGGACATGGAAACCGAGGAGGACGATTTCGAGGGCGATACCACCGACGAGGAACTTGTTGGCGAAGACCAATTGCCCAACGAGCGAGCGATGCGATTGTTCAATCTTCCCCTCAGCGTGTCTTCCATCAATCCGATGTCTACCATGAGCCCCTCAGCTAGCCCTGCGCCCCATAATCGTCGGCCCTTTGGGCCACTGGGTCATTTAGATTCCCCAAAACCTTCTGACATCCTGGCGGGTCGCTTTTTCTTAGAAGACTTGGACAACCCGGACGACGACGACGACATGGCTGCACCAAGTGTGTCGTCTCGTGGCACTGGGTCTGGTCCGAGAACAGGCACTTTCATTCCCGGCGATACCATGCGTGCTGTCATAGACGATACCCATGCGAGTGTCCCTTCGCCCCACCCACGCGTTCGCGGTCGTAGAGGGAAATCTGTTTCCCATCTCGGCAGGGTACGTTTAACTGTGTCTCAGCCATTTTTTATCTAACAATATGTACAGACCAGTTTCCGGCATCTTCCCTCGAGACCATCGTCCCTTCCTCCCATCTCTCAACCGTCGTTCCAGCTCTTATCGGCTTCAGAGCTTACGACCTCTCCGGAACTTCCTGCACAGACGTTTGACCTCGACGATGTGTTGGATTCGGCGTTCCTCGACTCAGAACCGCCGGAAGCCCAAGCATCTGCTTCATCGACCGAGGACTCGCGCAAACACTTGAACCTCAGCCGATGGGGCTGGGGTTCGGAAACTTCCGCGAATACGGATTTTGGGAATGCCTTGAGAAACAGCCCATTAAGTAGCATGCTGTGGCAAGACAAAGACGGCATCCCTGCTCCAACTAAACAGGCGCAGTCGAGCCCTTCCCTTCGTGCACGCGACGGCGATCGTACACCCACCAACGGCGCGAGCCATCTTCCGCCACCCCTCCAAAAGGATATTCCGACCAAAAGCAGGAAGGAGACGAGACGGGAGCGCAAAAGTCAAGCAAAAAAATATGGGGCTGAGCCACGAACGGCCCCCGCATCAGCAGCATTACTTCCGCCAGCACCATCCGAATTCTAAAACCCGCAGCTCGAGCTCCTCCCAGCGCTCTAATTTCTTCAACAATTCGCCGCCTACCACGAACCTCTGAGCCACCCTTATCTTGAACGACCCGTCATGACAATGTTTCTCTCGTTTCTCTCAAAGTTTGTATCTGTAAAGCCCATCCTTCCTCGTTCCTTTCTCTGCATCCATCCCATCCTGCCCACATATCCACGTCGTGCCCACAGAAGTTCCTGTCCCTCCTGTATTTGTGATATTATCTCGTTCCCACCATCTCTGGAGTAATTCCTCTTTCCATTTGGATATTGTCCGTCTCCCCTCTCCCAGTACGAATCTGCAAAATACGTAGTACGTACCACCAACATTTGTTGACTAGTTCCAAAGTGTAAATGAAAAGTATTTATTGCTTCATACTGTTGACCGTTTTGCTGTCGTGTGGCTTGAATTAAGCGCCAGCGCGTTGATTACATAATCATCTACTTTCCTCCTCCTCCCTCACTCTCTTTCCGCCATGGCGGAGTATAACTACGATGAATCCGGCAACATGGCGTCGTATTTCATTATAACCTTCCTTGCTCTCCTTCTGGTTCCCTTCACCATTTCCCTTATTCCGTCCCGCTCCCGGAATGCCAACAAACCCTCGCCATGCGATTGTGGACCATGTATCGAGCAACGAAAGCGCGCGCGTGGGTCCAAGATCCAGCTGCCCGGAAAGAAGTTTGTATATTATCCTCGTATTTTTTTGCGTCGCTGAACGACGAGCAGAATGTCATTTGTCATCGTCGGCTGGATCGCTTTTGCGTACCTCTGCTGGAAGGTTGCGGGCGCCAAGTCTGACAACCAGATCTACAACCCATTCGAGATCCTTGGGATTAGCAGCGGGCTGGGCGAGAAGGAAATCAAGAGCCACTACAAGAAATTGAGCAAGCAATTGTGAGTGCCATTTAGGATACGTGTCGACTTGGTGTTTTTGGAATCGTCGACGTGGCCCTCCTGCGGTTTCGTAAGGCAACCGTAGGCCATCCCCATAATGTTTACACGCTTTTGTGGACCGAAGGGACGCGTTGTTGTGTTGGGGGATGACTGTCCTTCGGCTGGCCTGCTGAGTTCTGATTTATACATCAACGGCATTATACCGTCTTTCTTAATACGAGGCTGACGAGATTCTCTATAGCCATCCCGATAAAGTCCGCGTAACCGCGAACGAGACCATTGAGATGATCCAAGATCGTTTCGTCAAGCTCACCAAGGCATACAAAGCGTGAGCCCCAGATTCCTTTTTAGCAAGTCATGTTATTTGACTAATGCGCTCCCCAGACTCACTGACCCTGTCATCCGCGAGAACTGGGAAAAATATAATAATCCTGATGGCCGTCAAGAAGTCAGCACGGGTATTGCGCTCCCAGCCTGGATCGTTGCGGGCCACAACAACATTTACGTGTTGGGGGTGTATGCAATTCTCATCGGCGGTTTACTTCCCGTGCTCGTGGGTCGATGGTGGTTCGGCAACCGTCGAAAGACGAAAGACGGCGTCAATGTAAACTCTGCTGCTGCGTTTTTCAAGAACCTCAAGGAGGACTCCACGGAGGCCGACGTTGTACGTGTCCTTGCTTCCGCTTATCCCTTCGAGGTAGTGCCCTCGGGCAAGGAGAGCACAGACGCCCTCGAAGTTGAGGTCCGCGAGGCCGTGGGCCCGACAGTCTGGGCTGGTATTGCGGGCGAGGACGCACGACAACGTCGAGCGATGATCCTCTTGTATGCGCACCTGTTGCGGCTCAACGTGAACAAGGCGTTAGCCAAAGGTACGTTTGTTCCTTTCACGGCCTAGCGCACGCTGACTTGTAGTACAGAGCAGTCCGCTCTCGTTCTTCAGGACGCCTGTCCTGCTCAATGCTCTGCTCACCATCTCACAATCTCGCAACTGGCTGGCGCCTACCCTCGCAATCATGCGGCTGAATGCTTTCTTTACCCAAGCTCTGCCGCCTGCTACCGTGCCGAAACATCAGCTCGCGCAGCTCCCCAGTGTCAAGCCCAGCGAAGTGTCAGCGAACGATAACAACTACGCGGCCTACGCGGACACGCTTGAAGGGCAGTCAGATGGGCGCGTGGCTGATGTACGGAAAGCGCTGAATCACTGGGGCCGCGTCGAGATTGTCGATGTCTCCTTCCGAGGTCAGGCTCCCTACCTCTCCTTGTGCCCTTTTTATTGATCGTTTTTCAGTAATCGGAGAACGAATAATCGTCCCTTCATCTATCGTGTATCTTGTAGTTAAACTTCGGGTTGCCCCACCAGGCGCTGAGCCGGCCAAGCCAGCAGAAGCGGACGGGGAGAATGTGAAGCGATTGGGCCGCTTAGCTGAGGAGCGGGAGCTAGCGTTTTTGAACTCGCGCAAAGACGCGGAAGACTTGCAACCGGGGCAGACCTTTTCTGGTGGTGCACACGCTCCGTTCTGGCCTGGGGGTGCGTTGCCTGCACCTGTACTTGTAACTTTCTGACTTGGGACTCAGACACGTAAACCCAGTTGGTGGATTGTACTCGGTGACAACAAGTCAAACCGGGTGATCATTCCGCCGCTGAAGGTCAGCGATGTCCCATGGCGTCGCACAGGCGAGACAAGCGACTTCCGGGCGTATAAGATCCAATTCCAGGCACCCCAGAACACGGGTTTCTTCACATGGCGTGTGCACGTTGTGAGCGACTCGTATGTTGGCGAGGAGGTTGTACAGGACATTTCGGTTTGCATTCTATCTGCTCGTCATCTTCGCTTGTTTATTTTATTCTCGCACAGATGAAGATCGACGATGTATCTGCATTGACTGCCGACGAACGGGGCGAGGAGGATGAGATCTCTGACCCGGAGGAGGATACGATTGCTGGACAGATGGCTGCGATGCGGGGTGGGAACGTCAAAAAGATTTCCCCCCAAGACGAGGAGAGCGACGAGGAGAGCAGCACCGACGACGATAAAAGTAGCGACAGCGACAGCGACAGTGATAGCGATTAGATTCGGTGTAATTATTTTTGGTTTGTTTCTGTGCGCATTTATTGTGAGACCGAGTATTGTTAAGTATGTGCTTGTTAGTCTGGAAAATTGCCATTTTGAGCCACTGGCGTAGTGTTGATTGTTCATGTTTGCATCGGAGGCTGCAAGCCAAGCAAACGGATTTTCTCAATGCCAAAATGAGCGCCCTCAGCTCAAGACTAAAAGCCCTCACTCGCCTGCAATGCGAGATATTCCAAACATCGTATAATCCCCAAAATCTGCGCACCGGCGCTAAATATCTGCGCAAGCACCTGCGCGGGCCCGCCATGGTTAAATACTACCCTGAAGTGGTCAACGTAGCCGCCATTGCCCGGGAGTTCCCCAAGATGGGCCTTGTGGATCCGAAAGAGGCGCAGCGCCTTGCGGATGTCGAGGACAGAAAGCGACGAGGCAAGGGGGCGCCGAAGAAGGCGAAGAACAAAGGTATTCACATTCGCGTGTTGGTGGGTCGCGGAAACCTAACTCGATTTTCAGAGGACAGCAGGAGAACAGCCAAGAGACGATAGACTGCGATGCGACGCGTTCAATATTCAATGTACTGAAACTACTGCACGCGACGTTGTGGCAAACATTAATTTTGCATGGGCAATCCAAATTGCGACTGCTGCCGACGAGCTGGCCAATTCGACAAATCCTTGGTACTTGAAACAAAATCGCTCGGCAGGCAGAGCCGCCCCTTCTGATCATGAACTCGGTTTTTTGAATAATCATGACTTGCCCGCGTCTTTGTTCGCGTTAGAAGCAGCTCCAAATTCAACAGGAAAATTAGATTCAAGAAAGCAAACAGGACGCTACTGTACACCATACATACAAAAGTTAGTAATACCAAGGGTATCTTACAACGACTTCTACCCTTTCTTCTCAATTCATCAAATCGCCAACGAAGTCTTGCCAGATAGACGACTGCATGTTCCCTTCTGGCGACCCGGACGACGCGCGTCGTTGACCCGGCATCGGGTTCATGTCCAGGATGGGGGTGTTCGCGAACCCGTCGTTCATGCCCGTCGTCGTTCTGTAGTCGTAGACCGGGAAGTACTGCGGGAACGATACGTTCTGTGGGGCTCCGTTGCCCATCCCGTTGCCCATTCCGTACCGCTGTTGCTGCTGCGGCTGCGACCCACGGCTGTGCGCGTGCTGCGACGCAGATGGTTGATTTTGGTGGAACATGGACTGGGAGTCCAGCTGTGTAGGCGACTGCGAGATGTACGACGAGCCATTGCTCTCGGAATGGTAGGAGCCTTGCATACTGGACATGCCGTACATCGACACGGGCGATATGTCGACGTCGACGTCTGCATACGTCTGTGTGGCCGACGGCTGCTGGAATGAGTTTAAGTATTCCAGAACACCAGGGTGGACCTGCTCGTTGAGGGAGCCGGGCGATAACGGAAGCGGCACAACAGGATTGTGCGACGTCGGCGAGCGTTCGAGAAGAAGTGGCGATGTCGGCTCCTTTTTGGCTACTAGACGTGTCTTTCCGCCCAAAGTCGAGAGCTCATCATTGTCTTCGATGGGTGATGGCGATTCTGGCGAAATGCGGCGTGCCGCAGGGGACAATTTACCCTTCCGGAAATCCTCAAGACTGTGGTGTGCTTTCTCTTGCAGGCGGAGCATAATATTCTAGAAATGAAGGTAACGCCGTTAGTGGAGTAAATTTATCAACGGACCCGGGTAGCACTAACGAGGACTTTGACGGCACGGAAGCCGCGTGCAGCTTTGGAGAACAGCTCGCACGCAGAATCGAGTTGGACAAGTGCTGATGGCGCGAGGCTCATTGAGGGACATCGGGTGACAATGCTCCCCAATATAATCGCGCACGAGAACATGTGTGTCCACAGGAACCTATTCGATACGAACATTCAAGCCGTCAATTTTAGCTCTTCAGATTTCATTTCATATCCACTCACCAAATCCGTTCGCTGGGCTCCTTGAGCTGGCTATGCAGATTGCGCATGAGTGCGACGAGCGAGCCGGCGCTGCGGTATGCCGCAATGACGGACGTGCCGTACGGGCTCCCTAGCGGGTCCTTGGGGTGGTCGCTGATGGCGCGTGCAAAGAAGCTTCGGTGGAGGTACAGCAGATCTGTCAAATGCCGTCAGCGCCTCCGGGCCCAACTTGAACAGGAACGTACTCATTTCTCTGATTGCCAGTACGATATGCCTTTGCAGCGTGAGCATGATAGTCTCGGGGAAACCTCCCGGGCGGGGTTCGGAATTGCCGAAGCCTGCAACCTGGAGGATCGGCGGGACTGGGAACGCGCGCATCTTGCGGTCGAGCTGCAGAACCGTTGCGTACGTCGGTGTCTTGGCACCGAACGCTTGATCGTGCAAAAGGATCATAGTTTCGGAGCAGAAGCGGTGTTTCCACGCGTGGACTAGGAGAAGCATATCAGTCTTGGAGCGCGGGAGCGTCAAGTGGACGGGAACAAGGACCCACAGGCTTGGTCGTCCGCCGGGTCGTTCCCATGCGGCAGTTTGCAATCGACATGTGCGAGCGCGAGCGAGGTCGGGCGACCAAAGGTCAAACATTGCCAAGAGTCGTACGTGTATAGCTGAAAATACAATAAATTGATGGGGCGTGCGTTTCGGACATTGCACCCACCTCCCAGAAAAGCTCCCGCCGCTTTTGCGTCTCGATTGGATCAACCTTCCAACGTCCGCTATCCCGATCTAGAAAAATAACTGAGTAATGGGGCTTTGAGCGATGCAAACCCGTCTTACGTAGTCCAATCTGCGAGGGGCAAGGTCTGTGAGCGAAACGAACATAATGGAAAAAAAGTTGGAACGCACACTCTGAGCCACCTTGACAGCGATGCCCATTATTGCCCAGCGCGCACCCGAGCCGGTGCCGTGACGGTCCGCTAGGAAAAGGTAATACGCCATGAGGAACTAGGAGTATCGGACTACGTCAGCACGACCCCTCAAATAAGCTGCAAACGCACGAGAGATTGCACCGCGTTTATGGTGGGCTGGTCGAAAAATGAGTGGAGGAAAAGCCTGATTTTTCGCATAACATAAAATGAGCTATTTTTTTCTTTACCTCAGAGAAGACGCATGTGCTTACGCTGCGCGCGCGAGTTGGTGGTACTTCTCCGCCTCTAGATTGTACGCGGGCTCATTGGTGTCCATGAGAGAGCCGATCGCAAGAACGATAAACATGAGGGAGAGGCGGTGGGCGAGGAGCGGCTGGTCGATGGCGCCGGATGCATTCGGGTCGTAGAATTGCGAGTACACCTCGACCTCGAACGACTCCGGTGATATAGGAGCGTACCTGGGATCAGAGGATTTAGAAGGTGAAGGAGCGGCGCGGAGAAAGCAGCCTACATCCAGGCCGCATAAGTGAAGTAGATATCACGGAGGGCAGCAGCTTTGACGCCCGGAGGGAGGTACCAAAAAGAGGCTGCGTAGGGACTCGCCTTCGTGGGCGGGCGGGGTGACGGGAGAGATGGGAAAGGCGGCGGCACGGGTGAGGATGTGCGCAGGAAGCACGCTCTGCAACCTCGTAAGGTGGTCATCCTCCGGCTCATCCTCCTCCGCCGTCTCGTTCTTAAGAAAGAATAATTGTCAGTTTGGCATTCACGCGAAGCGCGGGGTGGCGTGCACACCTGCAGGAAGTACTAATAACTAAATTAGCACCCTGCGCGTCGGACGGAGTGAAAAAGACGCACCCATGAATTGGCGGTGGTGCCAAAGTACTTTGCACTACCAGAGAGAGTAATAGAAAGGGAACCAAATGCATCGACGACATCGGGGTTGTGTTCCTCCTCTTTTATTGCGTGGCCCTGGGGCTGGTTGCGGAAGGCAGGGACTTCGCGCTGTAGGGGCGCCTTTATACGAAGGAGCTCTTCGGAAAGCAACGGGTGCGGCTCGTTCGATAGATGCTGGTGTGACGAGCGCAATGCATCCTCAAGCTCGCGGACCCGATTTGCGAGCTCTGCGATCTTCTCGTGCAGCTCCTGGGTGGACGCGAGAACAAACCTGGAACGACATATTCACATCAAGCAGCTTGAGGGGCCAGCGATGCGCACCGATTTCCCTGACCGGTGGTGAGAGAGCCCTGTTCACGACGTTAGGCGGCGAAACGGTTCCAAATGGGACAAAGCGTACATCTGGGCATATTGCCCCGCATCCTCGCTGCCACCGGGATTCAGCAAGGGACAGCCGTAGTCGCGAGACGCACCTTTATGCAGGAGCCACAGGGAATCGAACGATCGCAGCGCAACTTGAGTCTAAGCGAGAAATATCATTGGAAATTGCGGCGGAAGCAAATTATGATAACCGAACCGGCGACATTCTGCACAACTACCGCCACGACGAAGAAAGGTATTAGCTCGTTGCGGCCGGCGGTGTGCATAGAAATGCAGAAATACCTGCAGATGCGGTATATTCATTATTGCATTTTTTATCGCACCTGCGGCGACGCGTACCTGAGACGAGTTGCTCCCTTCCTGCGCTTCTTGGCGAGCCCGTCTTGAGGGTTGCCCACATCGCGCTTGACGGGGGCACTGGACATGAAGGTTCTCGGGAAGATATCAGGTTATACGTACAAGGTAGCTATCTCACGAATATTCCTTTTCTACTACTAACTCAGCCAAAGTCAATTACTGGCTCCGAGTCCGTTCAAAATAGTAAGCGAATGATTCCCGGCTGAAACCACACGCGTATCTCCACTAGTTTGCTGTAGCAGCGAGGAGCACTGCAGAAGCGCCCAGAGCCTACGCTTGCGTCTATCCTTCGCGGATCGATACCTGAGATTACTGCTATCCAAGGTTCACGCCCAAAACGCGTCTCGTTTATGCTTCATTTTCTGCAAACAACTCAACTCTCGGCTGCCCTCGCCCTAATTGACTGCCACAGCACGCTCTACTGCACGGACAGCTCGTACCGGTTTCAGCAAGGAAGCCTGTCTCCCCTCCTCCTGGATTTTTTCTGTCACTACCATGCACTTGTTTCTGGCACCGCGAATTTTTTTACCTGGGACCTAGACACGCTGTAGAGTTGCGCCCTTGCCCAGTCACCGGACAGATGAGATCACCAGCACTGACACCTGCCTGCTCCCCCTTGCCCTCGTCGAAGGTCGGCCAGCCCTCGGCTGTTCTCCCGCTCCTTGTATCTCGGAGCCTCCCCCGACAATCTCGGACCTCCCATCGCGAGGCAGGCTGCCATTGGCGGCTTCATGCCAATTAATACACCGGACGTCCCACGCGCACTGTGACGTCTGGCATGGAAGATCTACTAAATACAAGCATCTATCTGTGCGAACTAGCGTGGTATGTATGGCGTTCGGAACAGAGGCGCAAAGTTCTATTTGAATTCGGAACTGGAACATTCCCACCCGGCGCTCGGGCAACAGCCGCGAAAAAATTCAAGCTCGGGGGCGGGGCCCCGCCCCGAGGTGAGATGGCTGTCGCAGCCTATCACTGTGCTCAATCACCGGCGATTTTCCATCCCGCTGTTCATTTCGGGAAATATCATTTCCATTTCTGTCTGTGTACGAGGAAATTACTCCGTATACGCATATTCTCCTTATGGCGATCTCGTCGGCGATATTGCCCCTTTCACCGAGACCTCGAGCGGCCGTTATGTTTCGGCGGACAGACCCTCGCTCTGGGTACTATCGACTTTTGTCGCGGGATAGAATTCGACCACGGTCGAGAACTCGTTTCGGCGGACGGCCCGTGCCTCGGATGCTATCGACTTTTTTCTTATGTCGCACGAAGGACTGATGTTCAGACAAACAAAGGTTCGAATGAAATTCTGTACTGGCGTTGCTACCGATCCTTCCAGGAACGTCTCCGTCTCTGATTATTTCATTTTATCCACTCGCCGCTCTACTTCAATGTTACTATATCTAAAACTGGTGTGATATTCATTTGAATCATTTCATGGTCACCACGAACATTTCATTGAACAAATGTTGTCTTCTAAGGATCGTCTTCACAAGCTTGTGCCTTGAACTTGGGCGGTTTAACCGGTCAGATTCACAAATGAAATTGCAAGTTCAAACTTTCTTAGGAACGCTCCCGGGATCGTATCACCGCGATAATTCTCATATAACTAGACAATCCACCTGCGCACAACCGCTACCCGGCCCAATTGCCAAGGATCGTCTTCACAAACTCGAGTTCGTGCCTTGGGGCGGTTTAACCGCTCAGATCCACAAATGCAATTTCAAGTTCAAACTTTCTTTGGAACGCTCCCAGGATCATATCACCGCAATAGTTCTCATACAACTAGACAATCCACGCGCGCACAACCGCTGCTCAGCCCAGCTGCAAAGGATCGTCTCTACAAACTCGAGCTTGTGCCTTGGAGCGGTTTGACCGGTTAGATCCCCAAATGAAATCTCAAGTTCAAACTCTTTCTTTTAATTGGAACGCTCCAGGATTCCATCACCGCAATAGTTCTCATAAGTACAACCAGACAATCCACCTGCGCACAACCGCTGCTCAGCCCAGCTACAAAGGATCGGCTCTACAAACTCGAGCTTGTGCCTTGGAGCAGTTTGACCAGTCAGATCCACAACTCCAAGTTCAAAATATTTTCTTTGGAACGCTTCCAGGATCGTATCACCGCGATAGTTCTCATACAACCATGCAGCCTGCCTACGCGCACAATCGCTGCCTGACTGGTTTCGCCCTGTTGCCCCACAACTCTGCATCACTGGTCCCGCTTCAACACCAATTCAGGAAACATTATTGCCATTTCCGTCTACGAAGTAATTTGACATTGGAAATTCCTCCAACCTCGTGCTCACGCGCCTGCTGCGATGTTGCTATATCCCAAACCGGTCGTGGTCGCTATGTACTAGCGGTTCCCATGCCCATGAAAATTGCTTCCAGGAATTTGACTCTAGATCTTCAGGTCGCGAAATGGCAAATGCGCCGACACAAGTTTCATGGTTTTCAATCGACTTCAAACTCTGAAGATCTGAAAACGCATCCGAGAGTGCAATATACGGAGGGAAAATGCTCTCCATAATTCTCTTCATTGTCGTCGTCATCGTCGCACTACCTACTTAGCTATGCTATAATACAATGCGCAGTATGTACGCGTATAGAAAACGAATATACGTAGTCGTTCGTATGTGGTCATCATGGCATTACGAATAATAAGATAGAGGTGAACAAATCTATGCATGCGTACTGGAGGGAGACCGAGACCGAGACCTAAAGCAATAAGCAAATAATTAACGCCGCCCGCACTGGGTTAACGCCGGGCACAGACGCTCAAACGCCGACGGATGGCGTACTCCGCAGACTCAGTGCGTCGTCCATCCGCTGAGCCTTCACCGGCTCCCCCCGTATTCTCCAGCTCGGGGCTCCCGCTCCCGGTCCCCTCCCGCACGCGGACGTCCGGCCCCGCGCCCGCCATCTGGCTCGTCGGGCTGATAGGTTCCGCGAGGGACGACGCGTCGGAGAGGCTATACACCGAGTCACGCGTACGTTGCCGCGAGACGGGTGTCGGTTGTTGCTGAGTCTGGAGCGGGGCCAGGGACGACGTGGTGCTCGAGACGCTGGCGCGCGAGCCGAAGAACCCGGTCAGCTTGCGTGCCAAGGGCGCCCCCGGGCCGGGCTGTGTCTGCTGCTGTGCTTGCGCAGGCGCGGGGGGCGCGGTGGCGACGGGCGACGCGTTCGGCGTGTCGGCCTTCCATAGCTTAAACCCCCACCCGCTGCCGCTCTTCTTGTGCCCCCGCTCCTCGCCCTCCTCGACGCCCGTTGTTGTGGCGGGCAGCGGCGGCAGCTTCACCGCGTCGCCGGAGCCGAGGTTGTTCTCCGCGATGAACTCGCGCAGAGCGACGACGCATGTTTCGCTCGCCTCGCGCGCTTCGTTCGCCTCGGTGAGCTCGTGTCGTGTCTCGTCGAGCGCGGACTGCAGGGTTTTGATCTCCTTGCGCAGCTTCTCGAGCTCGTCGGGGGAGGAGTCGGAAAGGGAGCGCAGGGTAAGGGGTGGTTCGCGTGGCGGGGAGCCGCCGGAGCGGCCGAAGAAGCCTGATAGGCGGCGGTTGGCAGGTGGATCGGCAACGGGGGGGCTAGCCGTGTCGATGTTCGTGTCGGATACGGAGGACATGCGGTTGTGACCGTTTGGTCGTATCGAATTTGCGGCGAAGGTGCCCGTGAGTGGCGTGAAGGAGGCGCGACGAGACGACGGCGGGCCCAGTGAGAAGGAGGATGGAGCGTTTGCGCGGCCGGTGTCGAGAGCAGCGGGCTGTCTTCGACTTTCTGCCTGTAGACGCATGAGGCCGCGTCTGGGCCAATGAGCATGCTGGCTGCGGAACGAGGGAGAGAAATGCTACATACCTGCTCTCTTCGACCTTTGTCCGCAGCATGGAAATAGCCTCGGCGTCGTCCCTGGTCTGTCTGCGGGCCTCTGAGAGGGCCTCATCGAGAGCCATGGCCTTGTCTGTGATGTGCTGGAGGGCGTCCTGGAGCTCGGCCTCCTTCGTGTGAGCGGTGTTGACGAGAACGACGAGATCGTCGCGCTCCCCTCGTCATGTCCGTGAGCTGGTGTCGCAGCTGGCTGATAATGTGTGCCAGAACATGGGGATCGATGTCCGGGAGCTTGAAAGGCATATCCATGCTACTGCGCGGGTGGTGTTGCTGGGTCGGCGCAGGCGTCGATACAGGAGACTCCATCTCGAGCTGGTGCTCGAGCTCGAGACTGAGGTCAATCGAGTAGCGGTTCTTGGGCTGGGGAGTATCGTCAGACATGGTGGTTCATGTACAAGAGGTATGCTGCTGAAAAGTCCGAGTGAGCGTTGAAACGCGGTTACTAGGGGCTATGTTCGTATTCAGACACCCGGAAATCACTGATCTCCGTGTGCTTGTCCTCATCCTGCTCTGATACTCGACGCTCGACGCCATGCACGATGCACACGACGTCGACAGGACTCTCACTATCTACTGCGACTCTCCTCTGATTCCACGGTCTACCGAGCAGCCACCTCACCTGACTAGATGTGGCTCACTTTATCCGAATGCGTGTCAATGCGTGGCTATTGTTTCGCACTCGGTATATGCCCGGATTCAGCGGCCGGCCCCGCTGAAAGTCTTGACTTGCGCAGCGACTGAGCAGGATTTGCTTCCACTGGTGACAGCAATCCACCAAACTTTAGGCGGCACGTCGTGAAGTCTATTGGACCACTAGGGGTTTTTTCATTGTGGACTTGCCCGTATTTTTCTCTCGCTGGTTGGGACTGGCTCACGTCCTGTATGCTAACTCCTGGCGGCCCTCCGAGTCTTCAAACCCACAAATTCCGGGTCCCAATAAATAAATTGGCGAAACGTAGGACGATGGAGTAGGAATCTCATGAAAACATACTACTAGCTGACAAGAATCCATTTTGTTGCATTGAACACTGCCTGCTTGGAGCCAACTTGACTAGACTTGCGACGCTTCAGACGAGGACACCGCGTTCGCCGACCGAACGGCGTATTCGCTCCACTCCCGGCTACGAAGTATTTGTCTTACCGGTGTTCCCTTCAAGGTCGAATTGCGGCCACGAGAACACCGCGTTTGCTTGCCGGATTCGCTGCAACCCGCGCTGGGATGTATTTGTCCTCTTCGATGCGATTACTTCCGCAACCCTTCATTTGTGCAATGGCCCCGAGTGAAATTACTGTCAAGCCTTTGCCAGTCTTTTCCATCCGCGACCTGTAGGCTGCAAACGTCCTCATTATTTTCTGAATGCGAGTTTGGGGCGTATCATAATATGTTGTACCTTGCCCTGAATCCAATAAATTTGTCGTGATTATCGGCATATATGGGTACTCAAAATCGCAGGGATATGCTAGTAGCTACGGCCGACGGCCGGACACCGTTTCGCACAACCGTGGGAGTGCGGACCACCTCGATCTGCCGAAAGCGCCGAGGCGGAGTCTGAAGCGGAATGATCGCAGAACTAGGCAGTCCTCACGTGCACAAGGCCCATTTCCGACTCCCTCACGTCAACCTCAAGAAAAAGTCCATCGTCCTCCTCGACGCAATAATGGTAAAAGGTCCGTCGCTGTCGTCGTGCTCGATATGCTGGGCTATGCTGATGAGTTTCTTGTTCCGTTCCTTTCAATGTTTGCCTTGTAATTTTATCTGCAATCCTCGATAACCTCGTCCTCAATAACCTCGCAATCCCGATAACACATCTCAATCCCCAATAACGCACTCGCACTCTACTCAACAGTATACAAACCCGGCAAGGTCGCACTTCTGCTGCAGGGCCGGCAGGCAGGGAAGAAGGTCGTGGTGATCAAACAGCTGGACGAGGGGACGAAGGAGCGGCCGTACCCGCACGCCATCGTCGCCGGCATCGAGCGCTACCCGCGGAAAGTCACCCGCCGCATGGGCCAGAAGAAGGTTGCACACAGGAGTAAGGTCAAGCCTTTCATCAAGGTGCGCTTTCCCCGTCCCATGCATTGTATACATGATTTTAACATGGCACCCGACTCGCAGGTGGTCAACTACTCGCACCTGTTCCCGACGCGGTACGCACTTGAGCTGGAGGGGCTGAAGGGCAGCGTCGCCGCCGACACCTTCAAGGAGCCGACGCAGCGGGAGGACGCGAAGAAGACGATCAAAAAGCTGCTCGAGGACCGCTACACTGCGGGCAAGAACAGGTGGTTCTTCACTCCTCTGCGGGTGCGTTTACTTTTTTCTCTTCGCCCTTATTCCTATCGCATACTCATAATGATGTTTTTCAGTTCTGAACGCGAGTGCATGGATGGATACATATATGCCTTCGTATAAACACTACTGTATGGCCCACTCATGCTGTTATGCCACGCGTTCTGTTGTGTATCGCGCGACGGCCCTGCGTGGGTGAACTAAAAGGCACTTCCGCCGATTCTCCTTGTTCGTCGTATTGGGTTATAAGACATTCGGACGGCATCCTTCATGGTACCTCCTACTGTCTGAGACAGTTTTGCTGATGACAGGGATCTCGGACGATATTTTTGCTTATCTGTGATTGCGACAGGCTCGTTTTCAAGCGATTCAGAAAATGTCTTGACATGAGCCTCTCTTCTCGGGCGGGCGCCATGTCACCGCAAAAGCTTGTCGTTCCTCGAGGATCGAGCTTCATTCAATCTGCGATTATGTGTACAGAGTTTTGACACGGTTGGTGCTTCATTGGCCCCTGCTACGTCTCCGAAAAAAGCTGGATTGTCCGCCGCGTGCGCTTCGAGCTAGGCAAATTCTGCTAGCTAGGTACGAGCTAAATCCGCCTCGGAACCTACAAGAAATCCCAACGTCGACGAAAGAATATCGTATGCCTTTGCTATTGAGTGGAGGCGAGAATGGTGTCATGTTTTGGTGCTGTTCATACTATCCGAGGGAGCAAGATTATTCTGCTCGCAATAGATCTCGCAGATGCGACTTGGCCAACCGATTCCTGAAGGAATAAATAGTAGTAGGGAAATCGCGACTTGGCGGCGCCAGTGTCGGCATTTCTCTGGCTGTACAGTAGACGAGAGCAGATGTACGTATTTGAAGATGGACGTCAGGATCAACGTGTGATGTGTACCCTTGTATCCGACCGTTGAGCAGCTTCAGCTACAACGATGCCCTACTCGCACACACGCGCGCAGCTCGTCGCTATCGCGCGCCAGTATAAGCCGTTGCCCACAGACGGGTACGACCCGGACCCCGACGATGTCCGCGTTCCTCCCAGGTTCGTCGAGCAGGTAGTACAACTCCTGCGCAACGAGGACGAGGACGAGCTCAAGAACCTGCTCAAGTCCGAGTACGACATCGACGAAGAAACGGTAATTTAGAAAAACTGGATCCCGAGCATTGGTGCTGACCTGCACAGGTCGAGCAGTGTGTCCTGGATCTGATGCACAAGCACCACGACGACGAGGCTGGTGTGCCGTTCCTCTTCCCTTACCCCGACAAGGAGACCCATTTCGCGGCCCTCGTCGCGTGCGTCGGCGCGTCTGCGACCAGAGACGCCCTCGTCCGCGCCTAGTTCGCCCCTTGCAGCTGTCTTTCGCAGGCCCCATACCCCGCTCACATCTCCGCTCGGACCAGTTGCGGCGACGTCTTACATGACAGCCAAGGCTGAATACTCGCCCCAGTCGTCTCCGGTGCTTCCCCATGCGCCGCCTCAGTTCACCTCAAGTCTCCCGGCATCGCCTCTGTCGTCTCCGCGGCTGTTGAACGCCAAGGCCACCGAGTTCAAGCCAATTCCCCGGCCTCTCTCGGCCGCCTCGTCAAATCCAGCTGGCCTGCGCGCAGAAACACCGTCCCCAGACATGTGGTCCCACAGCCCCTTGCGTTCTAACTTGGCAATTGCCGCTCCGCTCATTCCAGAGCGCTCTCTGACACCCAGCTCGTCGCTGCGTTCCTCAATGCTCCTTGGAGATGACGACGACGAAGACAACGACCCCTTCGACCCTTTCGGAAAATCGCTACCCCATTCGTTCCATTCGCTCTCCGTCTCGGACTATGATACTCAGTGGTCTACTTCGTCTAACAACTCATCTCGCTCTCCAGAGTCCCTGGACAGCCTGCACGCCAACTTTAGTGACGCTAGCGGATTTTCACCCCCCGAGGACCCCGCTGAAATGGAGGCCGCTGCTGCCGCAATGCTCACGGAAGGCATGACGCCATTTGACGTCCTCTCTTCCGTGTTCGGCTCAACCCTCGCGCCCTCTGAGCTCGAGGAAGCCTTGGCTGCGAACGGGTACGACTTTGACCGTGCGATGGCCTGGCTCATCGACCGCGCCGTACCCACGGTGCCGCAGCAGGCTCCGCCCCAACTCCGCATCCAGCAGATGGGCGGCCGCGTAACTGTGGTTGCTCGCGACCCTGTAGGACGCGGCAGAGGGACCCAAGATCCGCGTGGTCCCCCGCGCTACGTCAACGGCCGTCCCGCACCGGGTGGGAATCGCGTGTGTCGTTACTTTGTCGCCGGCGAGTGTCTCCGCGCCGATTGTCGTTTTAGGTACGCCGTTCCTGCCCATTAATTTTATTCTGGTCCTAAAATAACTGATTGATGCAGTCACGACCTGGAGCGCGCTCTGTGCCGCTTTTGGCTGCGCGGGACGTGTGCCAAGCAGGACAACTGCGAGTTCCTGCACCACCTCCCGAAGGACGTGGACATGTCGAGCCTCAGCGCCGCCATGTCGCGTGCGAACGTGCCCCCCGGCACCGGCCCGCTTGCGATGCATACCGCTGCGCTGGCGGTTCAGGCGCCCCCGGACGACTTCCCCGCGCTCGGAGTCGATGGGAACAAAGGCCGCCGCGGGCCGTACCCGTACAACGACCCCGGGCGCACGCGGTTCGCGACGGCGGTCAAAAAGCAGCAGCCTGTGGCGGCGGCCACGTCGGAGCGTGAGGTGGACCCAACGCTCGCGGCGCGGCGCGAGGCGATGGGATACGGCGCGGACAACTTGTACCACCGCAGCGCGATCGTCGCGCCACGCGCGTCCCCGCGGCTGAAGCTGCGTCCGCCATCACTGCTGCCGACGCTCCCGACAGGAGAAGCGGTTCAGAGTCTGTACATGGCGTACCGCGCGCGTGCGCTGCAGCTCGGGGCCGCGCGTAACGCGTGTCTGAGCCGGGCGGCGGACGCGTGGAGAAGAGGGGACGGTGCGGCGGCGAAGCGCTTTAGCAGGGAGGGACACGAGTTGAATGAGAAGATGGGTAAAGAGATGGCCATTGCGGCGGCTAAGCTCGTTAGGGAGCGCGCGAGGGTCACGGAGCAGGCGGTTCGCCAGAGAGAGGCGGGGTGGAGCGATGATCCGGGAGATAGGGCCGCACGGGGGAAGAGTCTTTGGCGGGGGCCTCGGGGTGTGTTTGGGCGTAGCAGGGAGAGATGTCGGCGACGGAAAGCTGAGTGCGGAAGAGCGCACCGAGTGCGTGCTTGATTTGCATGGCCTCCATGCAAATGAAGCGACTGAAGTTTTAGAAGAGTTTTTACTCGCTGTAAGCGCTCCCTTTCCTTCCATCTATTCAACGCAACGTTGACCGTTTTCTCCCTCAGCTTGAGCACGAACATTTCTATGGACTAGGTGGGCATCTTCGTATTTTTCTGCGGCACCTGCTGAGGCGGCATGTATAGCATATGTAATAGTCGGCGAGGAGAAGCACACGGGGACGCAGGACGCAGGCCGCGGCGCGTCCCGTGCGCGCCTCGCGACCGGCGTGCGGGAGTGGGTACACCGCTGGGGGTACCCTTGGTCTGAGCGCGACGGCATCATTTGTGTTGACGCGCTCACCCATGCGTCCGAGTAAACGTCCCGCGCCGTGCATGCGGGCGCGGCGTGTAGAGGGATGGTTTAAAGGACGTTAACCCATTAAAATAAAAGACAAACAAAGGGGAAAGGCACTGAACTAAAGGAACGCATATGTATTTGTAGTGTAGGCAATGGAAAGAAAAATGTTTTGGCTTTGTGCCTGGCGTCGAGAATCTCAGAACTCGGTAACAGAATAGACTTGGTTACAGCTTTTAGCTTTCTTTGTCCTATCAAGCAAGTGCAGTGAAAAGCAGCAATTGAATGAAGTGATTATTATCTGCTGTTGAAAGCAGTGCCAGAGTGATGAGAGTATGTGTTCCATCTAGTACGCCATTGCCGTACGTTCTCCTACAGCAGATGCACTGGCAGGCGCACTGAGCACGCAGGCCGCAGGGCGGTTGTTGACAAGGACAGCGCAGATAGTGGGACTACCATGTCGTCAGAAAGGTTCTGTAGCTCTGGGGAAACAACGACGCACAATGGCCCATTCTGTCAAGAAGAAAAGGGCCAAGCGATGCATTGCTTCGGACATACTGTCCTCTGAATAGCTTGGAAGTTAGTTGCGCAGAGAGGGTATTAGCGATTGTACTAAGTTCCACCTCCTGGTCGTTCCTCCATGCATCGACAAGTGGGCCCAGGATCTGGTCCTTGAGGTTGAGCTCATCCACAAACAAAACTGCAGCTGCTCCAAATATGTCTTTCAACAATGCCTCGCGAAACCTGCTAGTAGGGCGGCCGTGCGGGACTTCGAGCAGCGCGTGGATACGCCGCCACTGTCGGCGAAAATCGATGATCACCTCTTTGGAGGCAGCAACGTCTTGGAGACATTGCGCAAGAGAATAAAAAGACGACTCCAGCAAGGCCGACTGTAAAGCGGCGATGACGGTTGGACTTAACGTGCATTTCAAATCGGGGTAGTGGGACAAGAGATCGTCAACCACAAGACGCGCAACTGCATAGGCTGGCCCTGCGGCCGCGTCACAAGCGGCCTTGGTGTAGTCGACGCGTGCGAGGGCGGCGGCGTAAACTGCGAGGTCCAGAGGAAAAACCCTGCTAACGTCCGACGCGTTGCTTTCCGCCGACCGGAGGCTCTCTTGGGCAGCGACGAAGACGGCGCCGGGGGCTGTATCCATAAGAAAGGCGATTTGACGAGCTCTCTTTATACCGAAAAAACTTATTGCAAGATCGAAAAGACAGGAGGTAGGGGAAACTTCGCGCCAATGACCGAAAGAGTCATATCGCTCGGTCCCGGATACGAACAACACTGACGACGCGGCAAAGGCAACTCATTAACACCAGGAGGCGGTTACCGCTGCAAGAGAATGCTACGTCCAGGTCTTCCAGGTTCGCGAGAGCCTCGAGAGTAGAGTTTGAAACGGTGCATACCATATGAGCACATGAAGAGCGTCGATCCTTGGTCGACTATAGCAGACTTGTAGTAGCGAGATGGCCTCCAAGCACGAGAGAACCGATTGTTCAATATAGTCTACCTCATTCAATGTTTCAATTTATCAAATGCAGGATAGGTTGACGTAGTCTGAGCGTGGACCTGGCGCGGACGAGGAGAATTTGATCTCGGGTTGAATGATTCAATGAAGTCAAGTTGAAGTAAACGGCTTCAAGTTGACCACCCACACGTGACAATCAGAGGTAAATGACGCGTCGCGTGCCAAGAACTCCAGCAGGTCTCAATCGACCCTGAAGTCGGCCATTGCGACCGGAAGTTGTTCTCTGCTCTTCCAGGACAAAGACATGACAAGCCTTCTCTGATCGCCGTCGTCGCACTTTTCCCACACGCTCAAGTCTCTATTGTCCTTGTATTGTCCTCATGATCAAGGTTGTTGTATTCCAGTTACTTCCATCTTTCAGCCGAAAAACAAGGCAAACCGTATCCAAATCACTATATAGTCCACGGTTTAGCGTTCGAGCGGACCCACACCTACCATGTCTGCCTGCTCTACGGCTGTCGAAATCCTCGTGCAAATTCCTGGAAAGACCTCTACTTCCTCGGACATCTACGTCCAGACTCCGAACGGAGAGGTTTCTGAAATCTTGGAAATGTCTTCAACTTCAACTCAAACCAAACCAGCCAGCAGAGTCGTATACAGAGGTCCCCACACGCCTGGAAGATCAACTCTTTCGTATGTTTCCGGCATATTGTACATCATGTTCACTCATTTGGTCTATTCCCAGTCAACTCGAATCAGGTACGAACAGCAGCTACAGCACGCCGACGTCGAGCGATAGCAGTGAGTACGTTACTTGGTATTATGAACCCAGAGTCCAGCTGATTTTCTCTAGCAGTGACTCGACGGAAGCTCCCCAAAATACGGCGCTTGCAATCTTCAAGGGCCTGCTGTCTCTGGGTGTCCTCATCGCCGAAATCTTCCTGGCCGTTTTTCCAGTTGTCTGCCGCGCTGTCTTGGTGAACGTCTTACTCTTCCGAAGACCACAGGGCTACGCCTCTGAACTGGAGCCGATAGCCGAACAGGCTGAGTATTGCAGACAAGACGCCCGTCCACTGTGTTCTGTGGGTACGCAAGGAACCCTCCCGGCTTCCTTGGTATCCCTCCAACAAACGTGGGAAAAATACCTAGAAGCGAAGAATAAAGAGTGGTCGCTCTGTTCTTATGGAGCAGGAATTTTGGTTGGGTCAGTAGGCTCTTGCAGCTTCAAGTTCGAAGGAAATATTCAATCACCCCTTAGCTTTATCTTGGCCGCACTCCAAATTGCGGAACAAAATGACCCCCTCACTCGTGTCTTCGCATTCATCGCATTCGCAGTACTGGCCTTCAGCCTCATGGCCAATCAATTGCTTTCGTACCACCTAAGTGATAAACCTGCTAAGGAAGTGCATTACGCGTACCACTTCTTAGAGGTGGAAATGTTTACCTTCAGAAACATCTGGAGCTGACCTCCAATTTCCAGAGCGTACAGATGGCAAAAGCTTCAACGTGGAATATGCACTGTGTCTTGTCAATATCGAGTGTTTCAACTTGGTGGTAAGTGAGCTCGGTTGTTCGGGAACGAAATGCAGTGCTCACAATGGGACGCAGGGCAATCATTTTGAGCGTCTTCACTTTTGGATCTGTGTTTTATCACGACACAGAGAGCACTGCATCATCCGTGGACTCGAACTTACCTTTGAGTTTATGGGAAATGGTTACTTGCCGTGTGCTCATGGTCGCTATTCTCCTCATTTCAGGATCGTGCTTATTTCTAATGCACGCAACATTGAAGAGCTACGGGAAATGCGTCCCAACTGAGTCCGGGCAACAAGGCTTAACTGGCAGGTCAGACTAGACTAGACGAATGTGAACTCGATATATTGTTGTGTGTATATACTCTTACCATCCAATTTTAAACCCCCACTGAATGAGCACCGTCTCTTCCCGCCACGACTCACGTGCATCCTTCCCGTCATCTGCCAACGAGCAGTCCTTCGAGCACGAGAAAATCAGACACGTCCCCCATTCCATTCCGCGGCCTTCACCGGAGCTTCCTCCCTTGAGCTCCTGTTCGACAAGTTTCCGCCGCTCCTCGTCCGTAAGCTTCCGGCTTTCTTCTGCGGACCCACTGGCACGCAGAACGTTGATGAGATTCGGCATGAGCTGGCACTCGAAAACTCGGTTGGATTTACAAACGGGGCAGGGCGGGATGGTAGTTGATGGATCATATGTCCGTCGAGCTGGTGGCACTACTGTGAACGCGGCCTTGGTAACAGGCAGAGGTGGAGCAGGCGGTAGCGGGAACAACGATTGGAAGACGCTGTTCTGAGGCATACGGCAGCGGAGTGCCTTCTAATTCATACCTAATCGAACACGGGGTCAAAACCAAGAAAACTTGGGTTCGTAAAGCACGACCCACCGCACACACTGGTCTCCTTCGAAGCCTACGCGTTTTGTAAAGCGTTCGAACACCTGATCGACGTCGAGAGAATTTTCATACGCTTCTGCGATCCACGACACGTCCTTGCCGCCTTTGCCAGGATCGTCCAGGGACTCGACGACTTCAACGCCAGGCGGAAGCTTCGGTTTTGGTTGTGCCGGCAGATATTCCGAGCAGGTGGATAGGTAGAGTGGTGGGTACGAGGGTGCGGCCCGCCAAGGAGATTCTTCGAGTGTTGTTGCCGCTAGCGCCGTCAGTAATTCTTCGGAAGATGCATCACTGCCTGCGTCACTCGTGTCGTGATCATCTTCTGGTTCTTCAATGGGAGGACCTGGAGGAGAAGAAGCGGCCGATGGAGAATCTCCGAATATCTGTGCACCCAAGCCAAACGGGGTTGAATTCGGAACGCCACCCAACTGTTAACAAGCAATTAGTCTCGAGGACGAGATGGGTCGGCCCAACTGACAGAAAAGGGATTGATTTTAGGTTTCTCGGTGGTTTTGATGGGTTTTGCCTTCTGTTTCGCGGATTTTTTCGCAAGTTTGGCGGCATATTCATCATTGTAACGCAGTCCTCTCCAGACACGAATACTGCGGCCGCTCGGATTAGACCGAAATAGCTCAAAAATGAGCTACACACCAGCCTTCCTTGGATTGGCACTCCGGGACGGCGCAGCCCCATACATAAAGGGCCCGATCCATGGGGCTGTTCTCGAACGGACACCACATCTGAACGAGGAGCTCCATGGGCCTAGAGCACGTTTTGCATTGGGAAGAGGAAAACTGGGGGCTCATTGGATGGCAAAAAGGCCTTTTAGACATGTCATAAACGAGTCAAATTCTACACAACGATACATTGGTGAGGTAGATCGTACAGGATGGCCACCAATGCGAGAAACTGCCGCATCGGCGAGGTCTGCCGCGACAGTTATGGCTCCATCCGGGGTGCCGAGTAAAACAGACGTTTCGACCTCCGAAACGACTTCCTCGTCAGAATCTGACCAGTCGTCTTCATCAATTGGCGGCATGGCGGGATGTCTGGGAAAAAGAGAAGATCAATACAATGTATGAAGGGCAGAGACGGGCAGAAAGATCAGAAATGCATGAATGGAATATTTTAGTGTATCGTCAATGATGCCACATGGACCAAAAACTGGCCCAGATGAACGATTCAGACTCGTCATCTAAGTTAACTCATCACGGAAAAACCAAAAAGAAGAGATTCTTACCCTTGCGGTGACGAAGTGCGGAAGAGAGAGAATAGACGTGGATTGGGTCGTGAATGGAAGAATGCGAAGGTAGGAAAAGGGAAGGAACCCGGGTGCAGAAAATTTTCGTCGAGATGATGGTGGTTTGAGGTAGAAAACCGTTCTCACGCAGGGAGCAGCACTGCCACACTTATAACAGACTCGGAGTGCCAGATATGGGACCCAGCCGTCGGTACACGAACTCGCCCGAGCCAAGCTACCTCAGCCTCTCCTTCTCCCTCCATCCGAATCATCCATGGCGTCTTCGCTGCCGTATCCTCCTCGGCCTCGACGTCGGAATCTTCAGCTGAGTTGTTCAGAGTGCCGCCGGTAAGCCTCTTACACATCAACCGTTGTCCCCGGATCTTTGACCGCTTTCCGCATTCCAAGCCTCAAATTAAAGTGAGGCGCGCCTACGTCCCTTCATTCACTATACGCTAATCGCGCGCGCAAATCCAGGTGCACTCGCGTCTTTCCCTGCAGGTTTGCGATCACGACGCGTCTATTACTTCCCATTCACTCTCACCAGCAATTGTGTGAAGAAAGGATGTGCTGCGATCTGTCCCGATGGTTCGAAGACATCTGGCTTCTTGTGGGATTTGCGTGTCTAACCGTTCGCTGCCAGGTTCTCTGACCACCGGAAAAGGCAATCGGTAACGACGATCCTGGCTCGTCCGCAATTTGGGAATTATTCATCTCTGCAGATTTGTGCTCGCCGACACCGAGGTCCTCCACGAGAAGATTGGCGAATTGTCCAACCGAGTGCGTCAGCTAGAAGATGGCCTTGCACAATCCCACTCGTTACATTCTCTGCAATCTCATCCGCTATTAACTCCGGAGCTGCTCAAGATTAAAAGACCATTGGAGAGGGAGAGACTTGATGTGCCGAAGGAGCAAAAGCCTGATACTAACACAAACGAAGGGGTCGATGCCATGGGCTCTCTGTAAGTTGTGAACCGTTGCAAGTGAATTTGGTTTGAAAAATTTCTCTTGCAGTTCAATTTCGGAAGGTGGCCGTTCGACGTTCTTCGGGCAGGCCGCCAATTCATGGGTCCGTATATCCACAGATGCTTTGTTCTCATTTTAATGCGCGTTATGTTGCCAGTATCTACTCCAGGTACGGATTTCACTTGACCTTCTTTGTATGTTCTCAATCGCGGTAGAATGAAAGAGGTTCGGGTGATGAGAATGAGCCACCGGACGTAGAACCTGCGATGCCCACAGACATTCCCTGGATCGCGTATGCGTTTCCGTTTTCGGCAAACATCAGCAAGACAGGAAAAGATGTTCGACAAAACCTCATAAATCTTTTGCCCAGAACGTCTGTCGCCCAGAGGTTTGTCGTCTAACCCAGCTTCCCACTGCATTCACTTATCCCTTGAAGGTTCTGCGATATTTACTACCGACATGCGGCTTGGATGTACGTCTCACTACTCTTCCTTGCCATTGCTTCGTTCTCAAAGTGCATCTAGGTATACCCCCATAAATGAGTCAGATTTTTACGAGACAATATTCCGGCCAATATACGATGACACCAGCGGAGGATCTTACACCTCCGTAAGCTCGCATTGCCTCGCCGTCCTTTACATGGTCCTTGCCCTTGGGACCCTCGTGGACTTGGATATGCCTCCTCATTCCCCAGAGGCAAGTCGCTCGTGATACCATCTACTCATTCTGACAAAGATGCGCAGGCAACAGAGTATTATCAATTGAGCAGAGCGGCCCTCGCCATTGACTCCGTTTTGGAAGAACCGACAATTGCTGGGATACAGGCTTTGGTCGGTCACTCTCGTTGTCTAATAGACTGTAGCTGACAGGTGAACCTTAGGTCCTAATGTGTCACTACATGTTTTGGGCAGACATCGAGGGTCCCAGATGGGTGTTGATGGGCCTGGTCGTCAAACTCGCCCACAGTGTTTGTTTTCTTCATGTTCCTCAATTACTAGATCTGATTCGAGCGATTCTAGGTTGGCCTGCGTGAGCATCCAGCTCATTTGAAGCAATGAACAGCCTAGCTCAATAATCGCTTCATAGATCGGGACAGTAACCTGTGGAATTTGGACCCAGGCGAAACGTACCGGCGACGGTGCTTGTTGTACGAAATTTATACGTACGATTCATTTCAGGTATTGACATTCTTGTCATTCATCTCCACACACATTGAGTCGCAACAGTCTCTGACATTCGGACGGCCACCGTCTTTTTCAATACATCACATCGACACCAAGCGCCCGCACGAGTCCGGCACGAATCCATCACCGCAGGACGAGATGTCTTGTACGTTCGCTTTGATGCAAAGGTCATTAAAAAAGCTCACGTATCTCTTCAGATGCCGCCTGGAAGCATCGTTGGTCCTATGAATGCTTGTCTGTTGTTCACGATCGAATATTCGGCGCACGATCCCCGGCGTACAGTACTGTACGAGAACTCGATAAGAAAGTGCGAGCCGACCATGTGCCTCCAAGCCTTCAAGTTCCCGGTTTTGGAGGCTCCAAACTGTCGGTAGAACCGGAACAACCAACAATCGAGCTGACCATGCAGAGATATTGCTGCTTCGCCATCAAAGAAACAGGCAAGCATTCGTTATGTATTCATTCATTCAACGAGACTAATTCAATCCCTTCACGTAGTGCTGTTTTACATGCATCGAGGCTTTTTTGCTCAAGCTCTACAAGAGAACCCAACAGATCCAATGGGCCACAAATTTGCGCCGTCCGTCTTGGCCGCTTATACTAGCGCATGCACATATGTCGGCCTCATCGAGAGCCTCTTCAAACAGCACCCCCGCACTGACGGAGCGCATGTGGTTCTATTTTATGCATGTGTTCTCATGCGCCGTAAGTTGATATATTATCTCGCACGAACTCGTACTGAAATTAGTCTCAGATTGTGCTTGGTTCGATTGCCATTAAGCCTCAAATGGCTCTTGCACCATCGGCGCTTTCTCACCTAGAGGCTGCGTGCAGTTTGTTCGAGCGAGTTTCCGACCGGCCGAGAACGGCAAAAATATTGGTAAATCAATTCTAACCTTTTTGGTTTCCCTCTCTTATTTCTCTGCAGCCAATATTACACAAGCTTCGAACTAGTGCGCACGAAGCGCTCAATCCCGATTCGCGTAATATACACTCAGTTATTCGCGCCGCACCCAAGATCAAGACCGAGATCGACGAACTGGCAGCGCTCGGTGGGGGTACGCGGTTAGTTACACGGAGAGCAACCTCATCCACACCATCACGCTCCGGATCCGACCCAACCTCCTTACCCGCATCCCCCTCCCCCGCCTATAATGGTCGAAAGCCCGCACGCGTGGCAGGGCTTCTCCCAGGTGCAGACAGAGTATAATTTCCCTCAATACACACTCGCCCCGCAATCATACGATGACGCGCAACTGATGGCGCAGAACGCAGAGTATTATCCGCCAGGAGGGTACGGGTATCCGAGCCCGGATGAGATGAGCAGCACGGGCTCGATTCCAGATCTAACGTACTCATGGCAGAATTTCATGTCGCAATTCAAAAGGCTGAGCTCGTTGTTACGACTGACGATGAATGACATTTTTGTACATACCCTGTATCATTAGGTTGTCTGTAGATTACTTTTTTTGCCAGATACCCAATTACGTTGTTGCACTGGAACGAGAACCACAAGGCCAGCCAACCCGGATCTCGGACCAGAACGTGAAGTGTCGTGGGCTTGCAGCAATTCTCGGTATTAGGGCGGAAGATGGGACTTGTTGGCTCAGCACTGCGCCGCGGAAAATTTCGCCGACACGAGAAGAGGAGTCGAAGGACAGGTTTTCGGGCTTTATGTCGCGATGCACTATCCCGGTTCGTTCTAAGACAGAAAGGCGATGACGAAACTGTATGATACACTTCTCTTGACTGAATGAGGCGCTCCGCCCAGAGTCGAACATGAGTTTCGAATTTTTAACAGCTTCGAGTCTGCAACAAGAGCCTGCAGCAGTATTGGTGAGGGTGATCGGGAAGACCATTCCCATGTAGGCGAAGAGCTCGATTCCCCCTTCAGTCAAGAGTATCTGCAGTTGCAAAACTTGGTCTGAATGCAGACGAGGTAAAATGCGGTGTCCAAGAGCGCACGTCCCGCATCACAAACGTGTCTCTATCGCAGGAAATGCGACACAGACGGGAAAGAAACCAATCGGATAGAGAACGCGTTGTTAATATCCAGCGTGTCTTGACCAAATTTGCATAGATTAACAAACATCTCAAGCAGATATTGGTGTTGTCGGATGCACCGGATGAATTTCTCGCCATCGATCCTCTCAAACCGTAAGTAAACTGCGGGCCCCGGAGGGAGATCAAGAGCCTCCGCCACATCGTACTCACGCCCTGTGGAAGGGTTCAAGGCTCAGGCCAAGGTCCTGCCGACACAAGGATCCATGTAGTATGATGGACGATAATGATCCCGCGGGGAACGGCCTTTGCTTGCGCTTGGACTGAAGAATTGGGTACGGTGGCGTTATGGAGCAGGTCCGGACGTTGAGAATGAAAACAAGAAGCATGAGGCAATGTCCAACAGCCTGCGATATCGATGCCCTCTGGGCCGCAAAATGTCCTAAAGAGCGGCATTGCTGAGAAGGGGCAGAGACATCGATGGTTCGACATGAGATAGTGTCGCACAGCAGAAGGCTTACTGCAACCGACAAGAGTCATGAGCACTGGGCTGTGTACACGAGGAAGAAGCGAGGATTGAATTGAGAGAAATATAAGAAGGCGAGAGGTCCAAGGACACACACAGCCACAGAGACCCCAGCTGAGCTCTCTTTGACTCGTACCACCATCACACTCGCTCTCAAAGCCTGTCCTTGCATTTTACTTTGCACTACCTACATATTACTATCATGACGGACCTCTCTATGTTCAATCGTGATCGTCCTCTCCCAAACTCGTACTGGGCTTCGCCCCTTGTTTGTGCTTGCGAATATCCGTGGGAGCCCAAGGCCACTACACCCAAGCTGGATGCGCTGCTCAAGGCTGGTGTACGTACTTTCGTCGACCTGACAGAGTGCGGTGAGCTTTCCCCGTATGCCAATCCTGGGAAGGGCAAGACATCCCAGTTGCTGGTTCGCGCGGCCCTCCTCAACATCGACCCTGCCGTGCGTTGAAATGCATCTGATTCCTTCCATTTTGTTATCATATATCTCACTTCCCCCTCGGCCATTTCTTGTACAGGAGATCGAGTACCACAATTTCCCAATCCGCGACCGAAGCTTGCCAGAAAGCGTCGAATACATGTATCACATAATGGCTGTCCTCCGAGATAATGAAGAACGCTCGCGTATCACGGCTGTCCACTGTCGGGGCGGCATCGGCCGCACGGGCATGGTTATCGGGTGCTGGCTCGTCGAAAGCGGCATGGCCAAGGACGGGCAAGAGGCTCTCGCAATCATCGCCCACAAATGGCGCGGCGTTGCCAAGTGCGTTGTCTATCCTCACAGCCCCGAGACTGGTCCCCAGTTCGAGTTTGTGCTCAACTTTCACCCCGAAAAACCCCGCGTGCAAGTCGCATTTTGAACGCAAGCCGATTTTTACGATTAGATCATGTTATAGATGCGTTGACGACCCATAGTGAGTCTCGAAGATTCGTCCTACGGAGCTGCTGATGCTGACGTTTCAAGCCATGATGGATATGATACCTTAATGCCCGCTTACTCTAATATATTTGGACATTACATAGCGCTAGTCGCCGCCCTGGACTGGATTGATTCTTCCGTAGCTTTCCGTACCATTTGTATTTTTCACAGTGGTTTCCAATCTTCATGGCTCGTTTGCATATTTATAACTCTTTTGAGTGAGATGGCCACGGGATATCAGGAGACGCAACGAATTCCAAGAAAGTGTTGACTAGCAGCAAATTACAATACTGTACATCAGGTTTGCAGATTCTCCCCCCAAATCATCCACTGCTCGAGGTGGTCTTGCCCTGCGATGACAGGGCGATTCCGGCACTCCATGTAGACTTTCAAACACCAGCTTGTGTAGGATCGCTGTGCATCCTGCGACTTGAGTTCCTGATGCAACCTCAGTATTGAAACGAAGGCGGAGTAAACGAGATTTACCAAGCGAGTATTGTTCATCGCCGAGAACATTTTAGTACAATAGCCCACATATGATTTTTTCTCCTCATCAGGAAGTCCTGGTTCGTCGAGGCAGTTACTAAGATTTTCAAGGATCGCTGCAAATCACGCCGGTCAGATCGACGCGAAGCAAGTCGGGAGGATCTGTCTAACCTGTCAAAAGTGGTAGTCGCGCGTCTAGCAAGTCAATATTGGATGTCGCGTCCTTGTCCAGATCTGAGTCCCACGAAACACCTCTGAAAAGTGGATGCTGAAGTCCGTCGATAGAAAGCAGCAGCTTGGTGTATTCGTTCTCCGAGGTCGGGTACCACGATACGAGTGATTCAAAAAAGACAACCAAAAAGGTATCTTGGAGGGTCTGAACTGGAATCAGCACGGCCAGGAGAAATGCGGATAAAATACCAAATAGGACATCGGATCCAGGCTCAAGACATTGCTGAACACGAGGAAATCCATTCTGCGCTGACAAAAATGATCCAATTTTGGCCACCTAGTATTGTTCTTCGGTCCGTATGCGTGTAAAAACGCGGACCACGACTGCATTCGCGTTATCAACGAAGGTATAGAAGGCAGAAAACACACCTTCTGATTGTTGTGAACAAGAATATTTCCACAACCTAACCAACATCCAGTCAGAGTAGCGATGTCCGTACTGAGTTGACTGTTGTCTTTGAAGCTCTCCTTCAACCCTGGGTTGATTTCTCCCAGTTCTCGACCTAATTGACGAAAGAGCGTCCAGGTTATGTTTTCGTCCAGCAGCTGGATTTATGCGTGTCAACGAAGAACGGAACAATGGGAATAGTACGCATACTTTGCACAAAGTCCGATCCTTGATTTGATATTCAGGCTGGTCATTCTCTTCGAGGGCAGCGATCATATCTTGGTCGAAGGCTAGCGCCTCAAATTCATCCTGGCTCTCCTGGTTCGCGATAACTGGGCGTCTGGGTTCTGGCACAGCGGCCGCCCTGGCTATCAAAAAGCTTCGGATAAGTCGTGGTACTTGATGCGCGAATGAGTTGTTCGGTTTGACCAGCGACGAATCGCGTAGAATGCGTTCAATGGACACTGAAGCGGTGTTAACGCAGTGAAACAGGTCACCTACAAGTACTCACGAAGCAGCCGTGGGTCTGGATAACGCTTCGAGTCGCAGCTCTTAAATGTGCGGATAATGTTGCGGACAGCTCCGACAAGCAAATGGATGACAAGCACGACTTGCTGTTCGTTTCCTGTATTATGTTTCCGTTCATCCAGTAGCGTAGTGACCATCTCATCCAGCCAGCTCAGTGACTCGTCGAGCTCAACGTTTCGTTGCACCATTACGCTGGTGAGATACATTAAGCCACGAATGTATGCGCTGCGTGCGGTGACATCCACATGCTTGAACTGGACATAACCGCGCGCGCGCTGTATCCACTGGGCGTGGCCATCAGGCTCAAGCTGAATCGCAACTGCGAAGGCGCTAAATCGGTTGTACAGCTGTGAAAGATCGTGTGGCGATGGAGGATGTGATTTAGACCACGGTAAGTGCCCCACTGGCGCTAAAAGCGAAAGCAACTTCTTGGCCCTAGCGGGAACGACGAGCAGCGTCTGATAGACCAGCTTGAGGAAAATGACAAAAGCGGTTTCTGAGTGAATTGGTCGAGAGAGCATGGTCCAGTCGTTGAGACGTATAAAGTCCGGAAACTCGGCCGTTTCGTGGCGAAGGTTGATGAACTTGCGGCTCTGGAAGACCTTGATGAGCTGGGGAGATCGCAGGAGATGTGTCTTGAAGTCCCCACTTCCACCGGCTCCACAGAAGGCAGCATCGTTCAACGACCAGTGTGATATATCGATCGCGATTATCGAGCCCCGAATCAGACATTGTTTTGTCGATTTCTTCGTCAACTTCCAACCCAATCTGTTGGAGAGCAAAAACGACCATATCCCAACACGCCGGGGGTATGGTCGACGCGCCTACGTACCGGCTCGAGCTCGGAAACTGGGACATTTGAGACACGGTGGAGAGGCTAATCATCGCATGCCATGCCCGTTCGCTGGCGTCCAAAGGAGACGTTTTAGCAGCGTGTCGAGCCTGCAAAATCGTTTGGACGAGTTTCCAAAGTGGATGGGGAGCCGTCGTCGACGTTGGATGCCTATACTTGTGTCCGACATGCCACAATCCCACCCACATCTCAAATGCCCGATGAGCTACGGTTGAACCATCAATTACATCCTCGCTGGCGAGCGCCCCCATCCCGCGCTCTAAACCATATTCAAGGAGGTGTTCGATGAGGACAGCGCAAGCCTCGTGTAGTGGATTTTGCGGGTCTTTGGGGCGTGGAGTGCCAGCAGGCAATGTAAAACCCGCGCGAACCGCTAACTCGACAGCAAACCAGCAGATGGTGAACGTCGACGAATCCATCGATGCAGAAGTAAGGGATGCTTCCCGCATTTTCGAAGTTAGACGAAGAACTTGGGTCGCCACCACGTCCTTTAGCTCTTCGTCTGGAGGAAGGTACGACACGAGCAGGCAAGCAACGGAAATGAGTCTCGACCACTCGTTCGCTTGGTCTCCGTTGTCCGCATCTGGGATTCCTGTGGCAAATTCGAAGAATCGGTCGCATATATTCCCCAAGATGGCCAAGAACTCGCGAGCAGAGACATTAGGCCCAAGATCAAACCCATGGGCGGAGAAATAGCTCGGGCGCACAGCCTCGGGTGGAGGCTCAATGAGCTGCTTGAGAGCAAATTTTCCAATGTACGTCTGCATGCTGAACGTGATGCTCGGGACGACAGGTATGCCGAAATCAAGTAGGAAGGCTTGCTGCTCTTCCGGAGGGTCCACCTCGACTTCGCTTTCAGCTCTGTTCGAAGCTCCGGCCTCCTCGTGGCCCATAGGACCATCGCTCTCAGCATCATCGCCGTCAGGAACAGCGAGAGGGGGACGATCTCCGCGAGGAAGCAGCCTCCGTCGAACGTGGATTCCGGAAGATCGAGATGTGGACTTGGTGGCAACTTTCGAGATCAGGGGACGTGGAGCTTGTTGGTTTTCTTTATCCGACCTAATGGGTGCCAACGCCTTGTGGAATCCGCGGTCGGCAACATTGATGGCGACAGCTTTGATTTTACTCGAGGCTGCTTTGGTGCGTTGGCCATCGATGCGGCTGCCTTTCGGCGCCATGAATACATAAACGCCTTGCATCTTTATGCGAGCCCGCCTCTCCTTCTCCTTCTGTTTCCTGGCTACTCTGCGCAGCTCATCCGGATCAGGTATGTCATGAACAGTCTCGTTCCGAGCGTTCCTGGCAGGAGGAGGTTCATCCTCGTGGAGTGAGGGTCCACTATCTCGTTCAGGACTAGAATACGAATATCGGTCTCGTTGTGGTCGTGGGCTCCTCGATCGTGCGTTATCGATAACCAACACCGTCTGATGGACTGCAGGGCGCTCGCGACCTTGCCTCGACGTAGAAGCCACAGGGCCTGCAGAACCGGAGGGAGGATCGTGGGCTCGCCTTTGATCTCGAGACCGGCCGCGCCTGGGTTTTTTGTCAAAAGATAGCAACGTTTGACGCTCGCGCTTCCGTCCTCCTATCCTGACCGTAAGTTTGGGTCGACTCGAGCCTTGAGAACGTGCAGCTTTGAAGGACTTCTTGGTTCGTGTACTCGGTGGCCTTTTGCCTCCAATTTGAGTAGTGTTGGCCAACATCCAATCAATCATGTCCTTCTCTCGTAACCCAGATCCACGTACGGGGGCCTCTCTCAAGTACGCGTCGATTCGCTCGTCATCTATCCTGCCATCCGAGAGGACCTCGTCAGAATTTCTCCAGTCATCTTCCCGCTGCGTACGTCCTTTGCGTCCGGGCCAAACAACCTCGACATCCGAGTCGGTTGCAGCTGGTTCTCCATCGGAGTCTGCGGCATCCCTAGTGCCCAGCATTTGGTCATCTGAGCTCTCCGAGTCCCCTTTTGATATCCTGGACGTTGCGAGGATTCTCTGCCTTGCGGACTCTTGTCTGTCCGGGAAGTAACGGCTGCTCTCCGTCGCTTCCCGCCGAAGACGTTGTAGGGGAGCGCCGACGCCGAGCTGCTTTGGCAGGAGCAGCACCCATCATCATCCTCTCGCGCATGAATGCTGGATACATGCGATTCAGAGCGCGGATCCGGCTCTGCTGCTTCTTCTCTTCCTTTGTCAATTCTTCGGGTTCCGACTCCTGTGTTGGAGCGCTCTCACTGTCACTGATGACGATGGGAGTCCCGGGATTACTTTGCTGAGCATGGGAATCGGGAGGAGGGAAAAGATTGCCGGGATCTTCCATATCAACATCGCTGTCGTTGTGGAAGAAAGCCGGCGGTGAAATCGAATGCGCATTTCGAAACACCAGCGGGACTGCACGGGGAATTCGAGGGGAAGAGGAAAGAGTGGGAGAACCTGATTTATTACGGCGAGCGCGGCGAGAAGCCTTGAGAATAATGCACGTGAATAAAGGAGAAGACACAGGCAGATACTCGCATACCGGCTGGGAGACCCGAGCAGTTGAAGGGCCAGGGGAATGCGTACGATCAAAAGAACGACGTGAAGGGGACTAAAAAATGACAACATGAATACAGGTAATGGAACATAAGGAATGTGCATACTCGGCGTGAAGCGTGGTTGGTTTCGTCAGAGCTTTCGGTTGGTTTGAGAGGGAACGGCTTGGTTGTTTTTCTTCCCGCCTTTGCATTTGCTTGCTGCTTTTTTGAGGGCCCGGCGCACCTGACGAGCTTCCTTCCTCACGGCATCAAACTCGCCCTCCTCGTCTGAAGAGAGTGGGGGAATTGCATCTGCTATCCATTGAGGCTTCGCAGGAGAACTCTTGCTCTTGGAACGCCTATGCCTCGGTTCCCGAACATCATGATTGGCAGACTCGTTTTCTACTCCTTGAGGCTCCTGGGTTTGATCCTCTTCATAGTCCTCTTCGCGGTGCTGGTGACGCCTGGGGCTACGCGTTTTCACTATAGCCTCCGGGAGATCGCGCATTGCATTGTGGTAGAGAGCTTTATCATATTGATACGGCTTAATCTGCTGAGGTTGTCGTCGTCGTAGAGAGTAAGGACGACGGTTGGCGATAGCGAGAGCAGCCTCCAAGTCTCCTGGATGTGCCACAGGGGTCTCGGAACGCCGAGAGATGGGGGACTCTCGAGGTTGAGCAGCGGCTTTGGGGGATGGCGAAGGGGTCAGAATGGGTGGTGGCGAACTGAATGCTTGTTTGGAAGGGGTGCGAACAGTGTCGTCCTTTGACTTGATGGTGGACACTTGGGCATTTTCGTCGTTTAATGACGGCCGAGAGGGAGTGAAGAGGAGCAAGGGATCTACGGACTCGGAACGCGAACGGCGCGACTGGGAGGGTGGACTTGAATGACTGGGCTCTGAGATCATCGGATCCCCCGGATCGTCAAGATGAAGTTGGAAAGGAGAGGGGGGACGCGAGTGCGATTCGCCATCCTGTCGTGCAACGTGGTAGAATTTCTGTCTGTCGAGTAGTAAAGGGTCCTGAGTTTCTCCCATGAATGGGGGCTGCTCGGAGCGTTCTGAAATCTCCGGGGAAACGGAGGCATCTGTATGAGTTATCGGTGGAGTCGCTATGGGTGAGCTTGTTTTCGAAGAACTGGCTCTGCTGAGACCAGGAGTGGTGTGGTCCGATATCGCTTGACAGCGGGGAGACTGCACATTGTGAAATGACGAAGAAGGGGAAAGTGGAGGTGTTCGAGGCGCAATGTCACTGTATTCATGGTGAAGCTAATAGACCCGTAAGTGACAGAATCAACGGAAATTGGTTTAGTGGCATTCCAACCTTTGGCCGTTTTCGTGGAGACTGGCGGCCGTCTCTCGAGGAAGGTCGTATCTGAGGCTTTAGCCGTCGCAGTTCCTCAAGCTCCTCCGGATCTGAGGTCTCGACGATTTCGTCCATCAAACAACAAGAAGAGAGCGGACAGTGTGATACACGACGCGAAGATGTCACACGACCACGTGAGGGTGTCACGACGCGACGCGTCTGCAAGCGAAAATGTGTAAATGCCATCTTGAAGTGTTTGCAAAACATGTTTTTGCCATTTCTAGTTATTGACCCGGCCGGAGTTTGAAGTTACTGATCTGGCGGACGCAAAATTATTGATCTGACCCAACTTTCCCAAAATTGAAGGAGCCTCTCGCATTTATTGATCTGACTCTTTCCAGTTGTTGAAATAACTATGCTTTTGCAGCTGGTCACATTATGGAACTGACCCTAGTTTGGGCAGTCCATTGTTATTGAAGTAACCGCACTTTCGAATGGGTCACGTTATTGACCTGACCCTACTTTCGGGTCTTCAACTTATTGAAACAACCACACTTTCGAGCTTGTGTCACGATATTGAAGCGCATCAGGCCATCAATCCCGCTCGCCTCACCTCTATAGTGAGATCGGAATCGTACTCCGCTGCAATGATACTTAAATTCATAGAAATATTTGGGTGTCTCAAGTATGCGCTCCCTTCATGTATGCCTGTAATTGATATACACACAATGGTCCGTAGGCGGGAAAGTTTGATACGATCACTTGGCGCATCAAAACGTCGGCGCAACTCCAGTGCACTCACTTGCATACGAGAATTATTTGATTTTTTGAGTCGAGACTTCAAAAAACCAATAAACCCAGTTCATATGAATCTGGGATCTCAAAAGGACTCTGTGCAAAGTTAATTCGTCAGATAGACAAGCGTCACGTGTCCCTCCGACGAAAGTGTGGTTAGTTCAGTAAGTTCGACCCTCAAAAAGTAGGGTCAGTTCAATAACGTGACCTGACCAAAATATGGCTAGTTCAATAACCTGGGCACTCAACAAAGTGAGGTGGGTTCAAATAAAATACCATGGGTGAAAGTAGGGTTGGTTCAATAACTGGAAATTGCCAGATCAGTATCTCTGCGTGCCCAATCAATAACTCGACTGGGTCGGATCAATAAGGCAAGTTCAAGAAAGTGTGGTCGGATCAGTAACAGGCAGGCTCGGGAAAGATGGGCCAGCTCATTAACGGCGGCCTCCGGCCGGTTCAATAACTAGAAATGGCAAAAACATATTTTCGGAAGTTTTTGACCCGGCCAGGGGCCGCAGTTACTGAGTTGACCCATCTTTCCCGAGTCTTGCCGTTACTGATCCGACCACACTTCCTGTGAGCCGGCTTATTGATCTGGCCCAGACCAGTTAGTGACTTGACAAAGCCACAGTTATTGAAGCACCCATGCTGTTGGGCGTGTCAGGGCGTGTCATACCATTGAACCCACCCAACTTTTCTGAGTGCCATGGCTATGGAAACAACAACATTTTGAGCAGGTCACATTATTGATTTCACCTTACTTTTGAGGTGTCGAACTTATTGAACCAAAAAAGGCCTCGTGACTTCTTACCACCACCATCTTTTTGGCGGTGGGCGGTTTTCGCGTCGTCCCTCCGCTGCTGTACGCAGTGTTGGGCGCCGTTTGCGTCCTACCATGACCATGTGGCTCCGGAACACGGAAAGGGGCAGTACAACCCTTGGACCGCGCAGTACGCGACACCAACCGACGAACCCACTGCCTTGTTTTTGGTGACCAAGACATTGGTCTTTCGAGCCTCTCAGCCCACGGTGCTCCTCTGCCCATACTGCGTACGACTCCCTGAGGCCTAGCGCAACTCTTCACGCCGTCACTCTCAGCAGCAGTCACCCTAGGACTACATCACGTGTGCAGCTGTATAGTTCCTCAAAAACAGGGAAATCCAAGTGAAACAGACATGCGACGAAGCCCACACTCCATAACGCACCGCCAGGGTCGTGCCTGTCTCAGTATTGATGGCAATGACTCCATCGACGATAGGACTCGTCAAAACCGTCTATCTTAGGATCCAGCTTCCGGACTGGGACCATTCCTGCGCACCACACCTCCCCGCGGCCTTGGAACATGCCCCACGCTCTGGTACTATAGCGACACGCTGCTCACTACATCCCCCACCGACATACACCTAGTCAATTACCATAGTACTGGCCTGCCCCTCTAGATACACGCTGTGTAGTTCAGCCTCTTTGTTATATCCGTGTCGGAGAGTGCCAGAGACGGAGGCGAATGCCGGAGACGGAGATGAATGCCGGAGACAGCCGGAGGGCTGAACAACACTACGCAAAGTCGGCGAGTGTGCTGAACTAACTTGACGACCAGTCAGCGAAGAGGATTTCCAACGACGGAGCAATGCGGAGGCAAAGCACGTTAGTTATCAACTGAAGTACATCTCAGAGTAAATACGTATTTATACTAAGTACGGAGATATTCCGGATGGAGTCGTAGAAGCAAGTAAAGACAATAAGACGAAGTAAAGACAATAAGAACAATAAGAGGAATACATGTGGGCATAGGTCATATGTTGCATAGAGGGGAAACGCTCAGTAAATCTTCATTGCGTAAAAACCCCGAGAGGCGTGCATCAACAGTCAAGCTGGATGCATCAGCGTGATGTAGGACGCGGGCCGGAAGTACGGAGACGCGTCCGAGACGGAGGACGGAGAATCCCGGAAGATTCTCCGGACGGAGGACGGAGGTTGCCGGAGATGTGCACGGGCATAACAGTATCCCCCTCTTAACGTTCCTTGACCCCAAGGAACTAAGAGGAATACGGAGGATGAAGAGAGATGTCGGGACGGAGGACGATGGTGAATATGAAGTGTTGTTGACCACGTGACAACATGTGATTGTTGATTCTGCGTCAAGTGATTTTTCACATCTCTTACTCGAACCACCATGACCTCCGCACCATCGAACAATGGAACTCGTTCGAATACGCCACACACGCCGCCGCCAAACCCCGCGAAAGGAAAGGGACGGGAGGAACAGGAGACGACTGCGGAGGCGGAGGCTCGGGAGAAGCAGGAGCAGGAGGAAGAGAAGCGTCGGAAGGAGCAGGAGGAAAAGGATGCGCGGGAAGAACGGGAACGTCGTGATCATGAGTGAGTACTGCGTGAGCAGCAACGCCAAGACGAGCTCGCCATCCAAGCTCTCGAGGATGAGCTTCGTGAAGACGAGGAAGCGCGCCGCCGCTAAGTTATCGACTATTCGGTGGCACCGCGAGCGCGCCGCCGCCCCTTCGCGCGGGATTTGAACAGGAATGCGTTGGACGACTTGGGACGTGCGGAACTCGCCGACCTCCGTCGTGGGTTTTCTCCGACCATGGATGAGGTGCCGGAGGAGCCAAACGACGAGGATACGAGCCGAGGAGGATGAGTACGCGCCGGAGCCGGAGGAAGGTAAGAAGAAGCGCAAGAGGTCGGGGGAAGAAGGACGGAGAATGGCGTGGAGGAGAGAAGAAGAAGGAGGAACGTGGAACGGAGAAGAGACGGAAGATGGAGGATGATGAGGAGCTCCGTCACTTGGATGAGTCCGGAGGATGGGTTGTCAGCAGCCACGGTAGGTGATGGATTTGCCTGTCATCGGCATCACTGATTTTTTTCTTTAGGTTGTGATCTCTGCCGATCCCTTTCACTTCCCTGCCAGCGTCCTCCGGCTCAGGGGAGTCGGAAGAAGGCCTGCCGGCTCTGCCAGGTTCGAAAAGTCAAATGCACGAATCTGCCGGTGAACCGCAACCGCCCCGCTTTGGTGAAGAAGCGCCCCGCATACCTGGTGCCGGAGAACCAGCCGGAGGCAGGCCCCTCGACTCAAGTCGCCGGACCTTCGCAGCGCCGCGTCGTTGCGGGAAGGTTGGGACGTGAGGTCGAGCGTTTGGCGCCAGGAGATCCGGCGCTTAACGAAGGTCACTTCACCCGTGTCGACCGTCTGCGGGAACAGCTAGCGCAGGCGAGCCGGGACATTGCTGACCTGCGGGATCGCTCGGAGACCGACCGCAAGGCGTTGATCTACATGGCCAACGAATTGCTCCGTCGTGATCCGGAGATGGTCTGGCCCCGGATGTACCTCGCAGCCACTGGGCATATTCCGGCGGATGGGAAGAAGTGGCAGACCGAGGACGGAGACGACGGGGAAGAGGGACGGAGGATCGATGAGTGGGTCGCTGGAGTGGAGCAGGGAGGAGGATCGGGCGCGAATGCACCGCCGCCCAACGAGCAGATGGAGGTTGACCCACCCGTCGAGGCTCCCGCCGACATAGCTCCCGCTGCTGAGGCCCCAATGTTTGGGCCTTTTATGCAGCACCAGGGTGTCGTATTCCAAGTGGAGAGCCGGACGGAGGTCGTGAAGATGGAGGAGGAGGAGCAGCGCATCCCCGCACTGGCGGAGGAGAATGCACAGACGGAGGCGGAGCTGCAACGCCGGGGAATCGAGCGGAAGGCGGCCAAGGAAAAGGCCAAGGAGAAGGAGGCGTAGAAGGGAAAGGCGACGGAGACGGAGGTGGCAGTGAAGACGGAGGAGACGGAGCAGCAGGTGCCTGGCCCCTCACTTCCACCTCCACGTGTTGAGACCCGCTCCGGCACGTTCTTCGAAACGGTGGCCGGAGGAACGAAGAAGGTTGCTGTACAAGTGGATCTGATCGAGATCCTCGACAGCGACGACGAGGAGGAAGCCCCGGCGCCAAAACCGACGGAGGATGCCGGAGGGAGCGGAGGAAAATGAACGGTATATATAGCATAAAAGAAGAAAAAACGAACACTTGTACATAATATTTTTCTTGGTGTAATTGCTGAATAGAGTGGAAATTTCTTGGGAATTATTCGTGCGAAGCCGGAGATTTTGCAATGCCGGAGAATGGACGGAGGACGGGGAAGTCATAAAGCGCGTAGAGTCGCCTATGAGACTATAGGTTCCCAGTCAGGTCCAGGTTTATCCGGGTATCGCTCGTGGAATTCCGCTAAAAGTTCAGGAGCGTCCAAATCGAAAGCCGGAACCCATTGGTATTGTTGTCCAGTTGCAGACCAACCGAGCCATTCAACGTAGTATCGCAGGGGACACCGACGATAGCGCCTGTCGATTTTGGGAGTCGAGTACACCTGCAAGTTCGAATGCTCGTCTCCGTCAATGATTTCGACGGGGCCCGGAGGTTCTTGTTCTGTGACCGGAGAATGGATTCGGAAAATGTGGCTCCAGCGAAGAGACGTGGAAAACGGGGTGAATACGTGAGAGAGCTTTTGGTAGACGGATCCGGTAGGATGCGCCGGAGGTCTTTTCGATGACTTCGTAAGGTCCGAAATGAGTCTCGGAGAACTTCTCGGTAGGACGAGTGGTTGCAATGAACTCGGCGGAAACAAAGACCTGATCTCCGACATTAAGGTCGGGATCCGGAAGACGTTTTTTGTCAGCGATCTCTTTGTAACGTTCCGTAGCAATAGTAAGTTGCGTACGGAGGTATTCATGGACTGATTGGAGATCGTAGACGTATTCTTGAGCTTTGTCAACGTCTTTCCCTTTAATGGAGGTCGAATGGTAAGTGATAGCTGGATGGTAACCCTTGTTGGCGAAAAACGGAGATAATCCGGTAGATGCGTTCGGAGCGTTGTTGAGCGCAAACTCTCCCAAAGGAAGAAGCTCTGCCCAATTGTCCTGTTGATACGCACAGTACATCCGGATGTATTGCTCGAGGGTTTGATTCATGCGTTCCGTCTGTCCGTCCGCCTCCGGATGGTGCCCGGAGGTGAAGTGCATCTTCATGTTGAGTAATTCTCCCAGTGCGCGGAAGAAGGCGGAAACGAATTCCGTGCCACGATCGCAAGTGACGTGGAACGGAACCCCGTGTTTAGAGAAGACATGGATAAGGAAACATCTGAGCGAGTTGAGCGGAAGTGATGTGTCGATCGCAGGCAATGAGGATAACCTGCTTGGAAGCACGATCAACAATAACGCAAATGCAATCAAACTCGCTGGAGAAAGGAAGGAATTCAATGAAGTCGATAGATATGGAGTGCCAAGGACGGAGAGGAACCGGAAGGGGATGGAGGAGGCCGTAGGGCTTATGCCGTGGGGCCTTGTTGCGCTTGCAATGAGTGCAGGATCTACAATAATCCCGAACGAATGTACGCATTTCTGGCCAGGAGTATTCTCGTCGAACGAGTGCCAGAGTACGATTCTGTCCAAAATGTCCGGAGAGTATGTGATCATGTTTGTTCTGCAACACACGTACACGGAGGATGTCCGGAGATTCGCCGGAAACCTGCGGAACATAGATCCGATTCTGCAGTAGGAGCATGCCGGAGGGATCCATAGTCCAGCGCGGAGAGCTGCCGGAGGCTGCGGAAGCGAGACCGGAAGTAGCAGCTGGGTCGTCGCCATAGTGGGACTTGATGTCGCGGTGAAGCTGATCAATATCCATAACGACGGAAGCTCGGAGACAAACTTCCTCGAGGAAAGTTGCATTGAGCGATGCCGACAGCTGATCAGAGGTGAAAATGGAGCGAAAATTTTGAGGATTAACGTGGCTGAAAGCCGTATCCCCCTCTTTAGGGTAGACGTCCCATCGTCTAGTCAGCGCATCGGGCTTGCCCCCGAGTTTCCCCGGGCGGAACCGGATGACCATATTAAAATGGCAAAGATATTCCGACCATCGTACTTGTCGACGCGTAAGGGTCTTCGTCGTGGCAAAATATTCGAGGTTCTTGTGGTCGGTGACGACGTCGATAGGTAACGGAGCTCCCTCGAGATAATGACGCCAGTGAGTAAATGCATCAAAAATAGCAAGGAGTTCCTTATCGTGCGTGTCGTAGTTGAGTTCCGGAGGAGTGTTATATCCGTGCACCCAAGTACCCCTAAACACCTCCCAGGGGTTCCTTTCCTCCTAATCACGACTTCTCTGTCGAGCCCACTCTTACTTCCACTTGGGCTCTCTTCCACCATCCGGTACCCTCCGGTCCTCTTTTCGGAACCTCCGCACCTCCGGATTCCCACAGTCTGATCCTCCGGGCCATCCTCCGCTTCCTCTATTCCCAGGCTCCGGTCCCTCCGGACTCCTACAGCCGTCTCTTCAGCATATCATAGTTCACATTCCTTAATCATCACTTCATACTTGCATTTACTTCCCTGCGATGAGTGCGATTCCTTCCGGCACTTCTCCATTCTGTCCTCATGGGTTCCGGCCCTCCGACCCTCCGGTTTCCCACGCTTCCCTCCGGCTTCACACGCTTAATTCTCCAGCTCCGGCTTCATATATAATCCTCGTAATACATCATTACTTATTGTTCCTATTTTCCGTACTTCTTTGATGCTGTACGTCCCACATGCTCTTATGCTCTCTATTCCATATGCTCCTACTTATTGTCTTATTGTCCTTTCCATTTCCTTACATAGGATTACTTATTGTTCTTATTGTCTTTCCATTACTTTTCAGTCCGCATTTGGGCTTCCTCATATTTAGTATAAAAGCTAGTGTACAGTAAACTGTAAACTAGCTTCGAAATAAACGTTATGTGGCAAACATGATGTGTTCCAACATTATAACTCTCTTCCTTCTTCACTCGTCCTCTTGACTTGCCTCCGGCAGTCATTGTTCCTTAACTCATGTTCCGACAACTTCCTTCTTTCAGTCTTTCATGTCTCCAGGCGCGTTTCACGCACTGGATTCCTTCCAGCATCGCTTCCAGAAACCTCCGGCCTGCCTCCGGTCACTTTTGATCGGAACCTCCGGAATCTTAGTCAGCGTTATCCTTCGACAAACCAATTATGTTCGGATCTTTCACATTTGGCTATTTCACCTTTACAACCCCTCCGGCTTCATATGTTCTAGCAATCGCTCGTGCCTCCGCTTTTAGCTCCGGCATTTTCCCACGGTTACATGCTTGCTCCACTTTCACAGCCTCCGGATATGCTCCTTCCGATATGGCTTACACCCTTGCTGCATCCCGGAAGTCTCCGTACTTTTAACGTCATTGTGTCTTTTCGATGTTATACTTCCTCTTTCACTCAGCGCAGCTCCGGATCTCCGCATCACTGGAACGTCCGCGTTTCCCACGCCTTCCGCGTCCTCTGCGCTTCTGCGTATCTCCGGTCTCTGGCCTCCGGCCATCGAGTACCACTTGCTATGCTCATTCTGACCATTTATTATCTTCCTTCCGATCCACCGGCTACTCACTTCCTGTGGTCGTGCTTACCCAGGTAGTCGCGTCACTCACCTACCCTCCGTCTTCATCTCTGTGTAGTGTTCGCGAGATTGACCACTCTTTCGCCATCTTGACTATTCAGTCTTTATCCCGTGTTGGGGTAGTCCATTCTATTTCCGGGCTATCTCTTGTCCCCCGGCACAGGACATAACAAGGAGTGAGACTGCGACTCCGGAAGGCGACAGGGTGGAATTCCCCGTCATCTCCGAGAATGGAGAGGATTGCCGCTATAGCGTAGTCGGAGGCGTCAGTTTCGCACATAATTTGCCGTCCGGGGATCCAATGATGGAGTACCGGAGCTTCCGTAAACGCACGCTTGAGAGTTTGAAAAGCGTTTTCGCATGCAGCGGACCATTCCCAACGAACGTTGGAACGCGTGAGTCGTGTGAGGGGAATGGTGATATTTGAGTAGCCAAAAATAAAACGTCGATAGAAGTTGCAAAACCCGAGGAAGGACTGAACGTCCTTGACCTTCCGAGGTACCGGCCACTCCGTAATAGCGGAGATTTTGGCCGGAGACATCCGGAAGCTGTCCGGAGAAAGGATGTATCCCAGGTATTCACAGGTCGTAACGCTGAATTCGCATTTCGGGAGCTTGCAATACAACCCAGCTTCGCGAAGACGTCTAAGCACTTCGCGAACATGAGCAGTATGTTTGGACGGGTCGTCGGAATAGACCAAGATGTCATCGAGGTAGACGACGACATAGACGTCCAAAAGATCTGCGAACAGAGTATTGAGGAAGCATTGGAAGGCTGCCGGAGCATTGGTCAAGCCTTCTGGTACAACCCGGAAATTGTAAGACCCATAGCGAGAGCGGAAAGCGGTCTTGTACTCATTGCCGGCGGCGATCCGGAGCAAGTGGTAAGCATGTCGGAGGTCGAGTTTGGTATATATACGTGCCTTTCCCGGAGCATCAAGGAGGTCCGCGATCAACGGAAGCGGATAACGATCCTTCTTTGTGATGCGGTTTAGCCCCCGATAATCGACACAAAGACGGAGACTTCCATCTTTTTTCTTGGCGAAGAGGATCGGAGCGCCATGAGAGGAACGAGAAGGGTAAATAAAACCCGCCTTCAAGTTCTTGTCGAGGAACTCCCGGAGCGCGGAGAGTTCAGCCGGAGAAAGGGAGTAGACATGACCGACCGGAGGTTCCTCGCCATCGACCGTCTCGATCTTGAGGTCGAATTCACGATGCGGAGGAAGATTGTAAGCCTCCTGTTCGGATAACACATCTGCGAAGTCGTGGTATTCCGGAGGTAAGCCGGAGAGGTCCGGAACATCGACTGAAGCATTAAATGCCAGAGTCTCGTCGGTTGGTGTCGCACGTAATGTATACTGAACGGTGTCTTTGTCGCGTATGATGGCGCTATAGGCTGCTGCGTTGACGAGTGATACAAGCGGAGCGGTAGTGAACGGACGAGGCATAGAAGCCTCTGGAATGTCCATAAAAAGACCAGGAGTCTCCATGAAAGGAGCAGATTCAGGCGAAAAACGTCTGCGGCGTGAGTGGAATAGGCTCCGGGGATGCCGGAGGTTCTGCCCTCTTCATTACCGGAGAAACCGCAACAGGTTCCGGAAGTATTCTTCGGGTGTGTCGACACAGGTGACTCGTCGTAGACAGGGCGGAACTGCATTGTGGCACTACACCAGTCAATCAACGGATTGTAGCGGCGGAGCCAGTTTAGCCCCAAAACCAAGTCGCAGGCAGAGTCAAGACGGGTGACGTAAAATTCCATTAGATGGACATCGCTGGAAGGAAACCGGGGCAATAGTTGCATCTGCCGGTTAATGATGGATGAGGAGCCGTCAAGATACCGGAGTTTAACCGGAGACACCGCGTACAGAGAAAACCCATTAGATTCGCAGACTCGTGTAGACACAAAACAGTGAGAAGAGCCGGAGTCGATGAGTGCCCGTAAGCGGAAGTTGAATCCCGCGGCTACTCGTGATACAAGAGACGGGAGCAGGGTTAGGCCTGCCTCCGCCGGGAGGAAGTCCGGAAGCTTTGCCGGAAGGAGAGATATAGTCCGCGGAGAGTATAGATACATCAAGATCAACGTAAAAAGCATCAGAAGAAAGAGTGGACGATTGAGGGTAACCTCCGGAAGCACCTCAGAGTCAACGCAGCTCGGACCAGGTGCAGAGGGTTCCGAGCCGCTGCCTATTTTTTGACTCGGAGGAAGGTGCGTCAGCGGAGGGAGCAGGTGGATTGGATACAGAGCCTGCCTTGCCCTGAGCGTTAGCTGGGCGCTTCTTGCATTCATGCGTCTTATGACCAGAACCACCACAGAACATGCACAAATTGTTCTTCATACGCCGTTCGTGTTCCTCCGGTTTGAGCTTGCCGGAGGAAGTGAGTTTGTCGGCATACGGCTTCGAGCCTTGGTGTTGGCCTGGCCAGCATTGCCGTTAGCGGCCGGGGATTGTTCGCCGGAGGGTTAGGTTTGGACGAAGGGTTAGAACTGCCCTTGCCTTTACCCTTGCTTTTGTTCTTGTTACCGCTACCACCGGAACCTCCGGTCGTGGCGTGAGCGGAGGAATCGCCGGAAGACTTTCCGGAAGACGGCGGGTTGGCGGCACGTTCCGCAGCTTTCTCCGTCTGACGCTGGTGATAGCGTTGGTCGAAGTCGCTGCGCAAGAGCTTTGAGACCGGCGAGAGTGGGAGGACGATTGACGTTCGCGATTTGGTCCTTGATACGATTTGGGGAGGCCTTTGTAAAATGCCCGATCAAGGGCTGCCTCGTTGTACCCGGTCATGACCGCTTGAGTGTCGAATTCCAACTGGTAAGTAGCCAGTCGATCCCCAGGCTTCATGGTCAGCGTCTCTAATGCCGCGCGAGCATCTCCGAATGGATCGTGAGGACCAAAATTGGTCGCGAGCTCCTGAACAAAAAGGGCCCAGTTTCCGTCCCAAAATGGAATGGCAGCTTGACCTCCGGCGAAGATGTTCGGTTCGAACCACTTCTGAGCGGTTCCACGGAGGTAAGACCGGACGTAGAAAATCTTCTCGTCGTCGGTCGGAAAGTCTTGTGGCCGTTCCGCAATGTGAAGGTAAATTTGGGACATGAAAGAGGCGAACTTCGACGAGTCAGACCCATCAAAGGTGTCGGGAGCTTTGGAGGAGGTTCGGGTGGAGCAAGGAGCTGCGGCGTTCTGAGCGAGGAGAGCCATTGCCTGTGCCATTTGCTGCATGGCAGCATCAAGCTGGGGATTATTCGGAGCGGGGATTTGAATTGCCGGGCCCCGGAGGGCCGGGAGGACCTTGAGGACCTGGAGGACCTGGAAGCGGAGCCGGGCCCGGAAGCCCGCCACTACCACCGCCACCACCTCCACCGCCACCAGGTCCTGGGCCGCCGCCTGGCGCAGGAGCGCCGCCAGCGGGAGGTTGAGCCGGAGGGAGAGCCGGAGGCTGTGCACCGCCAGGCGGAACACCGCCACCTCCACCGCCCCCGCCTCCGCCATTACCACCACCTCCGCCATTCCCGGCAGGATCCGGAGCGGGGGGTGGATTAGGAGGAAGACCAGTGGTTGGAATGTTGGGTGGTTGTGCCGTAGGATCAGCAGAAGGGTCTGGAACAGGTCCACCACTTCCATTACCTTTGTCTCCGTCAGGAGGATCACCACCACGAGCAGCCGGAAGAGGAGCGGAAGCTGCTCGAGGAACCGGAGCTGGAATGGCGTATGACGCCAATTCAGCCGTAATCTGTTCAGGAACTTCCGGAAGTTCCGGAAGTTCCTCGATAGTCGCGGAAGTGAAAGGTTGCATGGATGAGCGATGACGAAGAAGGGTAGGTGAAGCAAGACTACCTCCGGCAGAGAGGTGGTCGTACTCCTCAAAATCCATCACCGTAGGATAATTGGGACCAGGATATTGAGAACTGGCCACAGAAATACTATCCTGTCGAGCACGGATAGCAGCACCAAGATGTTCCGAGGGAAGAAGAGCTCTACCCCATGGCATCGGAGCATTCGGCCTCGGAGGACGTCCCGGTTCAAAATGAGCACCTTGTAAAGCCAACATAATGCATTACATCCTGGGGAGATACCGCACTTTCAACGCGTTATCTCTGGGGTAACCATATATAGTAATAAATCACGTGATATGCCCAACTCCGAGGAGAAAGAAATTAAAATAAAAAAGAATGTCAATGGTGGGAGTCGAACCCAAAAACACTTGCATGATGCCATCAAAACAGCAGAGAGAGCATCTAATCCATTGTCCCAACTAGGCCATATTAAATATGCAAATTGATTAAGGTATACTATATAGAAAGAAGTCAAAATAAGCTTGATACACCCCCATAATGGCCCGCTAGGGCCATTGGTTAGGAGGTTAGGGTGGTTAGGGGTTTGGGTTGGTTAGGGGTTAGTGGTTAGGTGGTTAGGACCCAGGTATATTGATTTTTTTGGTTAGGGGTTTGGGTTGGTTAAGGGTTAGGAGGTTAGAGGTTAGGGTTTAATAACAAAAGAACAAACAATAAACAATATCAAACAATTTTTCGAAGGCCCAGGGCAGCTTGCCTGCCCTGGGTCTGGGTCTTAGCAGTCCCAGGTAGGGTAAGGCTAGCCTTACCCTAGCTGGGAAACAAACAGACTTATATAGCTACTTTAGTCTAATAGTTATGTGTCCCAGCTTCTGCCATCAATTTCTGATGCTAAGGTTGCTGGTTCAAACCAGGCTTTTGCCTATTTTTCTGCCTTTATTTCTGGCAGCATTTAATTTAGCTCTTGTGACTTCATTACCCCATGGAGGACAATGTGGCTGTGTGGGGAGCTTCCCAAAGATAATGCATTACATCTGCGGGGTTTCCCCAGAACATAATGCATTATCCTGACTATATGAGCTGAAATGAGGTTGTGTCCGGAGACGAGGTGCTCGAGGATCAGGTGATAGAAATTGACCAGGAAGGCTGGAAGCGGATCCAAAAGAAGGTCATTGAGAACCAATCTGAAGCGGAACGATCGCGCTGAACTGGCGCGATTGCCGACGTGGATCGTGGGATTGGCCCTGAAACTCCGGAGTAGGAGGAAGATGAGCAAAAGAAGACATGGAAGCCAGCCAAGTTAGGTTGAGTTGATAATACTGTTATATCCGTGTCAGAGAGTGCCGGAGACGGAGGCGAATGCCGGAGACGGAGATGAATGCCGGAGACAGCCGGAGGGCTGAACAACACTACGCAAAGTCGGCGAGTGTGCTGAACTAACTTGACGACCAGTCAGCGAAGAGGATTTCCAACGACGGAGCAATGCGGAGGCAAAGCACGTTAGTTATCAACTGAAGTACATCTCAGAGTAAATACGTATTTATACTAAGTACGGAGATATTCCGGATGGAGTCGTAGAAGCAAGTAAAGACAATAAGACGAAGTAAAGACAATAAGAACAATAAGAGGAATACATGTGGGCATAGGTCATATGTTGCATAGAGGGGAAACGCTCAGTAAATCTTCATTGCGTAAAAACCCCGAGAGGCGTGCATCAACAGTCAAGCTGGATGCATCAGCGTTATGTAGGACGCGGGCCGGAAGTACGGAGACGCGTCCGAGACGGAGGACGGAGAATCCCGGAAGATTCTCCGGACGGAGGACGGAGGTTGCCGGAGATGTGCACGGGCATAACACTCTTCCTGTGGCGGAAGCCTCTCATTTCCTCTCAACGCCATACGGTATGATACACAGAACTCGCGCCCGCGCTCATACTGCATGGACACATGATCACTACTCTGTAGCTTGATTTACGACAATACACACCTTCTCTCCCTCCAAATCTGTTGGATCAGCGAGTGAACCCCAGGTCTGGGCCTGGAAGAAGACACACGCAGAGAAGAAAACGCGCGCACCCCAAGCCTGCCCAAACACTGGTCGCGCAAGTGCGCAGCACCAAGGACGGCGGGCAAGGGCCAAGCGTAGTTGTGGACGAGGAGGTCGACCCCTCTTCGAACGTGGCTGTGCCGCAACGGTGGGGCCTATTTAGGCCGGGGTCCGCCGACCAGCAGTCCTGGTATGTTGCTCAACGAACGCCGCATCTCCCAGAAATGCGGCCGGAGTTGAGCTTCAACCCCATTCTGAGAGCTCCCACACGCAGCCTTAGCGCAGCTGCAGTGGTTCGCACCCACCTGGGCCTCGCGCAGCCCCCGGCGGCCCTCAACGCGCTACCAACGACCAAGAAATCCTACAAAATCCCACAGGTGAGTCTTTCGTCTTTCGGAACGTGCACGCGACAGCTGGAGGGGGTGAGGGCTCCGCCTCCGGCCAACACGCACCTGATGAAGGCCTACGCGACGGAGGAGGGGTTACCAATGGCCACCCGGAGGTGAACCGGGATGACCACCAACCCTCTTCGGGGAGGAACTCCCGAGACATCGATGATGGGCAGCCACAAGAATCCCTGCTGACCATACAAGTCGCGGGGGGTGCCAGTAACGGCGCTAGAGCGCGATACGCACGGGGGCAAGACCAAATAACCCCATCCTCTGAACGAGGCATGCCCGCAGTGAGTGAAGGCGAAGGGAGGACCATCCCCAACCCGAACAGGTTGACAATATGAATCCCAGGAAGGATACGTACTGAAACAAACACAGAACAACCCAGAGAGCCAGAAGACGACCCCCGAAGCTCGCCTCCAGGAGAACCATCGCAAAACCCCCTTGACCAACCCCCAAATGCAGCGGGTGGCGCCCTGACAGACTACGAGTACCCCGAAGTGAGAGTGTACCCAGGACCCGCAAGACCGCCTCGACAGAGGGGAGACGACGAAGAGCCGGGCAAAAAAACAATGAAGACGTCAATACAGATTGCTGCACTGAACATAGCAGGGAATGGGAATACAAATGTTCGACACCATGATAACAAATGGTTCAACCTATGGGCGCTCATGAGAGATGAGAAGATCGGAGTACTAATCACCGGCGAAGCACACCTAGACGATGAGAGGCGAGATGACGTCCTGAACTTATTTGGACGAATGATAGATATCGAATACACGAAGGACCCGCTAACCGCGAATGCAATGGGCCTGGCCTTTGTCCTCAATAAACGTCTGGTTAAAACGGAGGGGATAAAAACACATGAAATAGTGCCTGGTCGGGCCATGATTCTCGAGATGCTAAATGTAAATGATAAACCTCTTTCAATTCTCGGCGTCTATGCACCAAACCCTCCAGCAGAAAACGCACAATTTTGGAAGGACATAGAAAATTGGTACCGCACACACGATGTCAGAAAGCCCGACGTATTTGGTGGCGACACAAATATAGTCGAGGATGCAATTGACCGCCTTCCATCTCGACCTGACCCACCGGCCCCCGTTGCAGCCTTAGATGACCTAAAAAATTACCTTGGTGTAGTAGACGGGTGGAGAGAAACCTACCCAACGACAAGAGCATATACATGCTATACTGCCCACTGCGGCTCCCAGTCGCGTATCGACCGTGTCATGGTCAAGAGAGACCTAATGAAATACACCTTCGAATGGGCCATCAAAACCGTCGGGATACGAACGGACCACCGCATGGTGTCTGTACGGCTATCGTCAGCGGAAGCACCAACCCTGGGCCACGGAAACTGGTCTTGGCCAGCACACCTCAATAAAGACAAGAAACTCATGAACTACATCCTCGAACAAGGCCTTGAGTATCAAACAGAGAGAGACAAAATCTCCAGATGGCCAGAACGCGACCCCCAATACAATCTACAAATACTCTGGGCCAAATTCAAGTCAGACATCACAAATAAGGCGTGAGAACAGGCGAAGATATTGATACCGCAAGTGGTGAAAGATATTGCTGAAACAGAGAATAAGCTAGACACCGTATTGGCAGACCCGGACCTATCTGACGAAGAAAAGAAGATCACAGCTGCTGCACTCACAGAGAAGCTGACACAACTCCAACTCAAACGCTATAACGCCAAGAAACTGAATATCCAAATCCGAAACAGACTCGAGGGAGAAATAATCGGGAGATACTGGTCCAGGACCAACAGGCCGAGTCACCCCAAAGACATCATATATAGGTTCAAAAGAAACCCGCAATGTGCCCAACAAGAGGGGGACCAGGCCCCAGAACCGACCAGATACGAAACAAACACCCTTGGTTGTAGGGTAAAGCCTAACTGGCTGGCAACAGCCAGAGCGAACGTTGTCTTCCAGCACGGCTCTAGCCAGGGCATTGGCTAACCTAACATTTTCTGCTTTTTCACTGTCAGGCCGGGCGCCGACCCCCCGGTAGGGGCTCTGGAGACATTCTCACGCTGGAATTAAATATTGCATGCAGTATATTAGCCGCATCTATTTGATTATCGCATTGGTTCGATCAATCTAGAATTTGACTGCTACTCCTACGAACCCAAAATGGAAATAAAGCCACCGTGCATACAGTACGACAAAAAAAGGCGCTACACCCTCTGCCTTTCCTCAGTCAGGTCTCCCGCTGCACTTGCAAAAGCTGACATACTGTCTGCGAGCAGTGCATCCTCCGCGACCGCCATCCGAACCGCAGTCGCGACTGAGGTATCCCACCCCGTCTTGAATCGGCGCGCGATTTGTCGTATTCCGGCTGCCTGCCGGGCCGCGTACGCATCTAAACCTGCCCGCAGCTCGGCTGATACCCCTTCCACTCTTATGCTTCGCCGCGCTTCCCACCATGCCGACCGCCAGCGCAGGGAACCGAAGCACCCGCTTCATCTCCTCGCGAAGGAGGTGGACCTCCTCTTCCCACCTTTCCTTCCGCGCCTTGGCCTTCGACCACTCCACGCGAACCGCTGCGACTCCAGATCAATCCAAGGTCCCACCGAATCGTTGTATTCCACTTACAGTCATGGAGTTCCTTCTCATTCTTCCCCGGCCCTCCGTCATCCGTCCAGATCCACGACAAATACCGCTCCTTCGATGACAATTCCGGCTTGTCTCGCATGGCCGGGCCCATGCAACTCGCCCTGCTGGCCCCGATGTTCCCTAGTTTCTTCCTTTGCGCGTCCTTCTCCCTCTCCTCATCCAGCTGGATATCGGCGGCCGTGAGCTCGCGGAATTGAGCACACGTCCCGGTCCCCTTAGGGCAATCAGAGCCAGCCGTGCACGGCGGTACTTCGCCGCCCGCTGCGTCCACCCGCTCCCCAATCTGCCCAATCAGAGTCTGAGACCTCGTGGCCGCTCTCTGGCCCACCACGGCGCCCGAGTCCCGGTGGTTGATAAGGTGTCGCTTCGGCGTGCAGGCGGCTGCGAAGCAAAACCAGTGCATCCCGACACTGGCCCTCCCGCAGCTTTGCCTCCATCTCTGATAAACCTTTCCTGCACCCCACCTCCCTGTCCGCTGTCCGCAAACCCGACGGAAGATACAACTTTACGTCTTCCGCCTTTGGCGCCGGCATCTCCGAGTCCCGTACTTCCTCATCCTCCTGTATCTCCCTCACCGCCCCTGGCATGTAGATCTCCTGGAGATTTCGAAACTTGGCGAGCTTTGAGAAGAAGGCGATGCGCATCTCGGTGATCCTCCCATTCTGATCCACAGCGAGCAAGCTGCGCCCCTTGACCTCGTCCCGAATCCGTCGTCTGGCAAGCCACGTCAATACCTCATTCCACACCCAGCACCAATGCATCCACTTACTGGGTTTCCTCCAGCTGCAATCCCGCTGTCAAGAACGACGTCACGCTAGACCCGTGGAGCTTCGACCCTCCCATCGCAGCCTCCTGAAGCTCGTCCTGCGCCAGGGCCAGACGAATGGCGGCCTCTCCTGGTCCCCCTTGAATCCATTCATTCAGCTGCACGTCGGAGACGGATGCAGGTCGTGCTTACGATCATGCCCTTCAGCTAGCTTGTACGGATTAGGATTCGCATTGTTCTTGCGCCATGCGTTGATTTTGTCCTGCCATTCTTTCCGCACTGCTTTCTTGATCGTCGAGTCGACTTCCTTGAACTGCGCGACCTGTCGATCCCGCTCGTCAATGGCCAAAATCAACTTGCGGGGCAAAAGTCGTTTCTAGAATCAAAATCAATCCCGCTGTCCCACCGCACGGGGAGTCCTTCTCGTACCTTGATTAATGTTTTTCTCAAAATTCAAGTGGTCCACCTTATCTTCTATGGCGTCGTGTCGTGCCCCCGGTTCATCTCTTTCGTCGACCAACCCAGCGGATTTAGATGAGACCACGTCCTCTCTATCCCCTCTCCGTCTGTTCTCCCCACGCCAGGAATATAGCTGAGCGAGTTCTGGACCTGGCAGTCCCTCTCATGGGCGGCGGCATGCCAAACTGGCAGCCCAAACATCACTGTTACCGCCATCAAGTCCAGCCGTAGGCGTTCTGGCATGTTGGCCATTCGCGTGGCGAGGTTGACTCGCCATTGGCACGCGATGTCGTAGGGAGATCGCGAGGTACATTGCTGTCACCCCCATGACGGCCGACAAGAGTATATAGTCCATATTGGCGTATCTATCCCCCAGCGTTAATACGCAGTGCAGCCCTTTTCAAAGTTAACGTACCGTTCACCCTTTTGTAAATCTCCCATTCCCCTGCGCAGGACCAGCTCATGCCGCGCACAAACCACCCCGCCGACACCCGAAGTCCTCAACCCCGTCGTCAGGCGCGTGTCTTTCTGCATCAGAGCCGCGAAGGCAATACAGGTACTGACCTGTGATCTTGGTCTCAGTCCACGTCTTCACAAACCAAATAACAGAATCACGCACGTCTTTTTCCGCCACATATCCCTTGAGATGGTCTTTGTATGGCCCCTCCTCCACTTGGTATCCCCACCCCGACGCGAGCGGCAAATCCTCGTGCTGATTACCGCGCAGCCTATTCTTCAAGCAAAAATTTGCGTCCATAGCTAGGAAGTAACATGTAAAGGAACCTGAACAACTTCAGTACTACATACGCGGCCGGCCGAAAAACACTCACTGAAATTCTGGCGATACATTCCGCCAGCCGTCGGGCAAATTGATTTTGTCGTGTGGGCACGCCCAGCACATCACGGCACACTCTCCTGTTTTCGTATTGCGGACACCGGCGGGATCATGGGCTCTTCCTGTTCGTTTCAGCCTTTTCAAGAAGGCGTACTGCCTCGCCATACGACCGAATGCCTTGTAGCGATCCTGCAAATCTCGCAGAATCAATATTGTGTTTTGCAAACGGCTCCACTCGTGGCTTACTGGTACCGACTTCAACTGCGACGCGTTAGTCTTGCGCTCGAGGGTCCCGACAAAGTCATGTACGTTTATGTTCCCCACAACGTTGAGCAACCGAAACAGATCGAGCGCAGCGAACGTCGCACACGTCGCAGGGTCCACCGTCGTCGCCGGGTACCATCCATTGCGCAGCAGTTGTTCCAAATTCGGCGCGCGGTCGGACCTATCGCACGCGCAATAGCGAAAAACTTGATCGAATGGATGTACTCGGTGTCGAGCACCACCATAGTCCGCACCACCGGCGCCGGTCGCGGACAAGGATGGCCGCTATGGCCAAGCTGGTAAACGCAACCCAAACTTGCCAAGCTCACGACGTCCCAGAAATGCCCAGTCCACTCCTGCAGCACTTGTTAATAAGACCAGAAAATCTCAGTAATCATGAATCTACCTGGACTCGATGCAGCGGCGACAATGCGTGGCGAGACAAGAGGCACGCTGAGCATTGGCTGAATTCGCCGCAACTCAGACAGCGGAAGCGGCGCTCATTCTCGGCGAAAACTGTGTCACAACAGTCGCATCTCCCAAAGTCATCCCCAAGTCCTTCGCGCCTGAGTAGCTCGTCGAGAAACCGTGGCATCAGAGGCCGCCACAAGTTCATAGTGTCATCCTAATGAAGATGTCTTAGCCCTCTTGTTCGTGCCATTCCATTCACACTCGTGCGCCAACTACAACTCACCGAGCTCTCATATCTTTTTCGTTTCTCCCCAGAACCGCACGTTTCCCCATCCCCATCCAAATGATCACCTTCACCCTCCATGATCTCTCCTGGCAGTGGAACCCACTCGCTGTACGCATCGACAAGGTCTGACGGCAAGATCTTCCGTTTCTTCACGCTGGACGTTCATTCCTTGCTGCGAGGCGTTTGCCGTCCAGTGAGGCGTAGAAACCGGTATCGCGGCTGAGGTCTCCCGGCATCGTTTCGTAGGCAATCGCGCAGGAGTTATCCCGTCGGGATCCCATTGGAGCGCGGTGGGTAGAGATGTTGAACGAGGCCATATCGCCCACAGAGTGAGAAAGCAACAAGCCAACAACAACAACATGAAACAAAAGGCGGAACGCGGGTCACCCCGACGCCCGCGCCAGGCGACCACATGCAGATATTGAAAGAAAGCAGCAGCAGGAGTCTGAATGCACGTGATCGACGGAGAATTTCCCAAACAAGATTTCTTTCGCACAGCACCAATCAACAAAATGGTATTCTCTTTATTCCCCGACCAACTTAACACTGGAGCAATATAGTATGTATGTGTAGGTAGCTCAATTCAGGGGGAGTAACATTGTCTTCAGTTTTTTAATTACCACATTCCCGTCATGGTCCCGGAACGCGTAAGCCTGGCGTTCGCTGTATGTGGAATGTTGACCGTCGGTGCAGTCACACTCCACGTCGCGGGTTTGGTTGAGGCTGATCAACTGAGCACACAGTCAGTCAGCAAGTCGACATAACGAACGCAGAGGAAATCGAGGCACTCACCCGGATACTGTGCCTCTTGTCTTCCGCTTTTGCGTTATCCGTCGCCACCCTACTCGGCGGATCGTCAGTATGCTACCCAGTGAAACCGCCCGCCAGCCAGCAAACAAACTTACTTGGAGGAGAACCAACCCCCCACTTGTGTCGCGCTCCACGATCTCCCCGGGACAAAGCCGCGCTGCCCAAATTTGGGATGCGGGCACGAATGCTGCCCGGCATCGCTGATGGCGCAGCGGACATGGAGGGAGCACTTACGTCGGCAGAGTTGGATGTGCCATCAGATGAGGACGCCGCAGTGAAGGAAGTCGAAGCGCCGCCACCAGAGCCCGGGAACGCGTCCTCCGTCGACGACTCGTCCAAGGGCTCCAACGCCAGGCATCCCGTCGTCCGAATCAAATAGACTGTCGTCTGAGTCCCTGCAACAAGGGGAAAAAGAAGAAGCGTCAGCGAGCTGTCCCACAAACCACATAGTCCCAAACCGAACTTACGTGTGGACGCCGGCTGCTTCCACCGCATACAAATTCTTGTAATACTGGCAGCACAGGTCGTAGGTGGCATAGGGCAAATTGTCGTGATTCGCTTCCGTTACAAAGCGCTTCCGGTACATACGAAGCACTTGGTATTGTTCATACCTAGAGGTAGGGGGTGAATTTCTCTTCCGTAGGGTGCAACATTCGCTGTACTCACATAGGCAGCCCGTAAATGATTGAAGTGGTGGTTTTGTGGTATAGGATAAGTTCTTTTTCAGGGCCTATGTAGTTATCAGTACAAACGGTCATCGGCGGCGCACGAACGAAAAGCTTACCGGGTGCTATTGGCTCCTCCTGCGCCTCATTCGACATGGTGGTTAGCTCTCAAATCTCAAAAACGATCCCCACGGAATTTTATACTGTATCTTAAAGGGTTTGTTTATTTGCTGCCCGCGCTCCATTCGGCCCCAATTGATAAGCGATCTGTAGCCAGGTGTCTGGCCAGCCAGGATCGGGAATCTCAGATTGAAATATGCGACGTTAGGCGAGATCTTAAACCGCACTGAGAGTTAGCTCTGACACACAAAGGCGGACGGAGTTCGTACCATTCGTACCGACGAAACCCCTCCCCCCAGTTGCGAAAATGTCGCGAGTCCGCATTAACCTCAACACCCCTGGCTTCGTCCATCGACCTTCTCCACCCCCGCGCAAGTACGGAGCGCGCGTCGCAGACTACCTCATGCCAGGGTTCGACCAGCTCGACGACCCACTTGAGCCCCACCTGGAGTTCCATTTCCAGGCTCGCTTGCGCCAAGAGCTCCGCCTGCGCGACCCAAAACAACCCTTCTCTGGCGATCCGCTCCCCCGACGAACAGCCCGAAAGCACCGTCTCCGATACCCAAGTGGCCCTCGCCGGGAAAAGCGCCGCAGCAATCGAAGAAAAAGCTTCCCGCAGTTCCAATGCGGTCGCCGTCCTCAGTGGACGCCTCAGAGCCCGCGAGAATGCCAAACGTGCTGCTCAGCGCGAGGAACGCTTCCGCAAAATCCAGCGCCGTCTGCTGCAGCAACGGATGGACGGGCTCCCACTCCCTCGACGCCGGAACATTAGCGTCGCCGAAGGCGGTGTCATGGATCCCAGCCTAATTGAAGACAGAGAATACGACCTTGGCGAAGTGACTGGCCCCCGCTCGAAGTTCCGTCTCAGGCTCATACCGTGGGGTGCAGAGTATGTGGCATCGTCTATTGCTGCCTGGCCAGAAAGAGCTGATAAACACATAGCGTATCACGGGCGGTGTTTGCCTTCGACAAGAGTCTTGTCCTGCTGCTTGGTGGTCGACCCCGCAACCCCAACTGGTGGAAGGAAATTGTCAAACCCGCCACACAGGAATGCGACGTCGCGGTCCTCAGCATACAGCAGTCGCCCCAGAACAAAGCGGCCAAAATTGCGCCCGTCCTCTCGGGCGGTGTCGGGGAGAGCTTCAATGAGCCTGTGGTACGTCAAGTTGCTTCCCATTCGGTGTGAAAGCTCGGTTTGATGTCAAAAACAGACTGAGAAACCGTCCTATGGAACTTTGTTGAATACACTGGTCTTCTTCCAGTTGTTCACTACGTTGGCCATGAAGCGTCTAGTGTGTTACGGAAACCGTAAGTAGTGGCGCTGTTGATTTGTTGTCAATTGCTTGACGACCCATCATTCCCTGCAGGTCTTCTGGAAATGTACTGTAACGCTGCTTTCCTCGCTCTGCAAGCCCAGAAGACGGAGTTCCTCAAACACCACCCCGACGCTATGTATCCATGCAACTCAAGTGTCTTCTCTGCGGCCACATTTGAGTTCGGGGGACCCCATCGTCGCACAACTTCCGCTGGCGGTCCAGACCGATACCACGCCGCCACTTGGAGTGTCCTCACCTCGCTCGGGAAATACGTCCCAATGTACGGAGGGCATGTCATTTTCTGGGACTTGGGGCTAGTCGTGGCATTCCCTCCCGGAGCCTCCATCCTCATTCCCACCGGTGTTATCCGCTACTCTTTCGTCAAGGTCAGACCTGGAGAGCACAGATACTCACTGCTGCAGTGGGCTGGGACAGGTATCACCCGCTGGTTTCAGAACGGACAGCGGATGGATGACGAATTCGCCGTGCATGCAACGAAGAAGGAACACGAAACTCGCGAGCGCCTCCGACGCGACACGCACTGCGTGTTATGTCCTGTGCCGGAGGACAAGAGATAGCCCGGAAATAGAATGGACTACCCCAACACGGGATAAAGACTGAATAGTCAAGATGGCGAAAGAGTGGTCAATCTCGCGAACACTACACAGAGATGAAGACGGAGGGTAGGTGAGTGACGCGACTACCTGGGTAAGCACGACCACAGGAAGTGAGTAGCCGGTGGATCGGAAGGAAGATAATAAATGGTCAGAATGAGCATAGCAAGTGGTACTCGATGGCCGGAGGCCAGAGACCGGAGATACGCAGAAGCGCAGAGGACGCGGAAGGCGTGGGAAACGCGGACGTTCCGGTGATGCGGAGAGCCGGAGCTGCGCAGAGTGAAAGAGGAAGTATAACATCGAAGAGACACAATGACGTTAAAAGTACGGAGACTTCCGGGATGCAGCAAGGGTGTAAGCCATATCGGAAGGAGCATATCCGGAGGCTGTGAAAGTGGAGCAAGCATGTAACCGTGGGAAAATGCCGGAGCTAAAAGCGGAGGCACGAGCGATTGCTAGAACATATGAAGCCGGAGGGATTGTAGAGGTGAAATAGCCAAATGTGAAAGATCCGAACATAATTGGTTTGTCGAAGGATAACGCTGACTAAGATTCCGGAGGTTCCGATCAAAAGTGACCGGAGGCAGGCCGGAGGTTTCTGGAAGCGATGCTGGAAGGAATCCAGTGCGTGAAACGCGCCTGGAGACATGAAAGACTGAAAGAAGGAAGTTGTCGGAACATGAGTTAAGGAACAATGACTGCCGGAGGCAAGTCAAGAGGACGAGTGAAGAAGGAAGAGAGTTATAATGTTGGAACACATCATGTTTGCCACATAACGTTTATTTCGAAGCTAGTTTACAGTTTACTGTACACTAGCTTTTATACTAAATATGAGGAAGCCCAAATGCGGACTGAAAAGTAATGGAAAGACAATAAGAACAATAAGTAATCCTATGTAAGGAAATGGAAAGGACAATAAGACAATAAGTAGGAGCATATGGAATAGAGAGCATAAGAGCATGTGGGACGTACAGCATCAAAGAAGTACGGAAAATAGGAACAATAAGTAATGATGTATTATGAGGATTATATATGAAGCCGGAGCTGGAGAATTAAGGTGTGAAGCCGGAGGGAAGCGTGGGAAACCGGAGGGTCGGAGGGCCGGAACCCATGAGGACAGAATGGAGAAGTGCCGGAAGGAATCGCACTCATCGCAGGGAAGTAAATGCAAGTATGAAGTGATGATTAAGGAATGTGAACTATGATATGCTGAAGGGACGGCTGTAGGATTCCGGGAGGGACCGGAGCCTGGGAATAGAGGAAGCGGAGGATGGCCCGGAGGATCAGACCGTGGGAATCCGGAGGTGCGGAGGTTCCGAAAAAGAGGACCGGAGGGTACCGGATGGTGGAAGAGAGCCCAAGTGGAAGTAAGAGTGGGCTCGACAGAGAAGTCGTGATTAGGAGGAAAGGAACCCCTGGGAGGTGTTTAGGGGTACTTGGGTGCACGGATATAACACTGCGCCGCCCTGAACTTGTTCCCAATAGAGGGTGACCTCCCCGAGGGCCCCCGTTACTGGCCTTTTGTTGGGACCAATCCTGAGGTTCCCGACGCCACGTGAACCTCCTTGCTGTCTGAATGCCCCCATTCTGCACTTACCCCTGCTCTGTTCCTTCATGCGCTTTGATTATTATAGTACTTGCCTGATCTCTTTTTTTAAACCTACCAAAAAGTCCCACCAACGATCACGTCGCATATCTTGTTCCAACGAGTTCCGGTGTAACGACCATAATATTTATTTTTCGTGTAGTATTTTAAATCATATGAGAGCGTTTTTATTTGTTTATAACACCAGAAGTTCAAAGCACATATCATTCGTACAAGGTTATGCGGTTCACGCACTTCCGTCATCCAAGCCGCATCGAGTACGACCCTGCTGTCATTGAGGATCACGGCTGGGACGGCCTCGACCGTGGGATAGAAGAGACTCATGTCCACCTCGAAGGTAAAATTTGAGTCATTGCGACTGGTGTCTTTCCGGTACCATTTTTGAATGTTCACAATGGGCTTGCCGTCGGTTGGATCCCGGACCCACGTCTCCACGTTTACTTTACCCGGTATATCGTGCCAAACTTTGATGAGAATACCCAATTTGATGGACTGCATTCAAGTTAACCACAGTATCAAACGATGATAAGGACACACCGGATAGTTCTGGAACCATTTTTGCATTTTCTTGTAGACGTGCGCATAGGGCTCGGAGACCGCGCACTCCAAGACTACCAGAGGGTCTCGGCTCCCGGGGGGTCCTCCCACCCGTAACACTGATCTGATTGGACATCCCCTTCGTCGTCTGCCTTCAGGCCGAATGCTGGTACACGTTAGGACAAAAAGAACTTGAAGAAACTCGGGCACGCACTTGATGCGCCCAGTAAAATAACTTTATTGTCCGGATCTCGGGTGTCGAGGTGATTGGTGAAGACGTGATTCAAGGCTAAGTGCAGGAGCTCGTGTGGGAAACCGGGCATACATTTTACGAACATTTTTTTTGTCGAAATAGTACAAGCTGATTGTGTACGATGTTAGCACTAGTAATGAGTAGGATGAGCCAACATACGTCCACCTCATCATCTCGTAGCTTGCATTTTTGTTCATGCGTCTCTTGACGGCGAGATAGTCCGCGAATGGCATGACAATTTCTTTGATACCCCCCTCAGACTTGGGAGTCGCTTTTTGCTGGTGGACGAAATCCTGGCACATCCAGATGATTTCGTCAATTCTCTCTGGCGCAACTTCGAGGGCAGGGCTCTGCTGCGGGTCTTCAGGCATTTGAGCTGCTTCACCGCTTCACAATAGCCGGTGAATGCGACGGTCACCGTCACTACGTAATGCTTACCTTGGTGAACGTGGTGGAATTTGACGGTTTGTGACGGTGCTCAGTGGCACAGACGAGGCACGAATGCCTTTGGGATGGCTCATTGTTTCAGAAGGATGGTAAGTTGGATGAGGGTTGGTCACCATTTGTCAGCCGCTGATGTGGCGAAATAAAAATAAAATCACAAAGGCGCTATCTAACTAGAAAGCTGGAATGCCGTCGAATTTGAAGCAGAACTGCTGCCCACGCCCACCCGACCTCGTCGCTGTACCTCAAAACCAGTATCGACGCCCGTTCTTGGACGTACGGCTGCTGACCCGGTTGAGGCACATAGTCGCGCTCGCTGTCACCCTCCCACCCTTCATCCTCACTTCCGCCACCATCCTCCTCTCTCTCGCTTTCATCCCTGGCCGCTATATCCGACAATGATCGCGGGGTGGGAGAGCCTGGTGCGCGGGGCCGAGGAAGGTCGCCACGGTGGCTCGGGTGTTGCTTGTTAGGGTGTTGCTTGCTAGGCTTAATAAACCTCGACTTGGCCGGTGAGGCGTTATTGGTGCGTGCGGCCTTGACAGATTTCTTGGCTGGCTTGTTGCGTCTGTAAGATGAAGATCAGTGGCAATATATTATATGTGCGGCGCTCCAAGACGCACTCTTGATAGTTCCGTCGATATTGGGCCGCCCGCAGCGAATATTCCAGTTGTATCGCAGGCGGCGCCTTTTTCAGGGCCTCGCGCCCGTCTGCAAAGGAAAAAGAGATCAAGAAAGAAGTGCGACTTAAGCCAAAACTTACAGACACATACGGATTCTGGCTTTTTCATTGATGACCTTCCGGTTACGCTGGCGGTACCTCCACGCAGCCTCGGCACGACGGTCGAGTAACTCGTCGACGGTGAGCTGTTGTTTAGCCATTTTGAATGGGTAGGAAAGTGGGACGTGGCAGGGTGGCGGTGCTAATTAGCCGCAATGCGAAGGGGAAAACCAATTGTACGTGAGCTCCTGGCAAGAACGTGTTGTAGTGAGTGCGCCATGTTCATGAAAAGAGATAAATAATACAACCATCGGCGGGAAAAAAGGGAGTCCGACTTCCGTACTGTTTAGGAGTCGGAGGGAGTTCGTCAACGGGTGAAGTTCGTCATCTGAAGAGTTCATCACCATTACTGGAGTCGTTAACCGCCGTGCAGGACTCCCTTGAGGATTTAACTACGAAAGGCCGCTCACATGGAAGTGTGCTCGCCTTGATCTGAGATGTCGGCGCATCCACGCATGAGAGTGGTGAAAATAATAGCATGGTGAAACAAGATCTTCAGCTCGCACTTTAGTTACTTGAATATACATGAGCTCAGACACTTACAATCTTTGAGTTCGTCATTTTCAGTCCGTAAAAAATCCGGAAAAAATGGGGGCACAACATTTTGTCCTCAGTCGGGTCAAATAAGGATCACAGTCGTGCGGACAGATGTTGGTTGTGCCCCAAGCACATAGGATGAGACCCAGAACGTCGTCGACGGCTGCGAGGCTGGAGTTCGTCATTGCAGGAGTTCGTCATCCAGAGCCGATTCCAACGTATTTGAATGCGGGGAAGGCCATTCTCTTTCGCCATTAAATAGAGGGTAATTGCGAATATCGTCAAAGGCCCTTGAGTGAAGGGCCAACTCCGATGCCGTTCATAGTCGAGGACCCGAGTTCGTCATTAGACATGAGTTCGTCATCTCCTATCACACGAAAACCAAAGCATGGAGGTGTACTAGATCAAATTTGGTCTCAGTGTGAATCAGCAGTAATTGCGGCTGATTGGAGCGTTAATTGGAATATCAGACAGATCGCATATCCTCTCCTCGAGCGGAGTTGGTGAAGTAAGGACCAATCGCTGCAGGGATGAATGCTAGAGCAAAGCTTTTGGATAGGTTAGCTGCAGAAAGGCAGCGATGCCATTGGAACTGGTCACCAAAAACTAATGGGCTTAAGACAGTCAGTCAAGGAGAAGGACGGGTCGACGAAGATGGACGCAGTATGATGCGTGACAGGCGTGACTGGAGTGACTAACTGCTGTTCGCCAAGGACGCGACTCTGGTCTCACTGGGTGTCCTTGCACACTGGAAATGGAACGACGCCAAACGATAGCATTCTGGGAATCGCAGTACAGATATGAACGTAGTTTCAAAGCAAAATGACTCGGGGAAAACAAATTTTCGATACTTGACTGGCAACTTTTGGGACAATCTCTGGAACTCGGCGACGACTTTGGAGGGAGGGCGACACGCGTGACGACGGCCTAGCGAGATAAAAGAACGAACATGCCCCTCGTTGAAGGCCACTGAGTACGCCTCCTCCGCGGCGGCACGGCTCCGGAAGGCCTTGTAGGAGCTACCCTTGATGCCACTGGCGTTGAGGCTACATTCGAGCCAGGATCTGTACACGCCGGGCACGATGCCGCGACAAACGACGTACCACACATTTGTGGTGGAGCCGGAATTGAGAGGGTTGTCGTCGTGGGACGAGGGAAGAGGGAGAGGAGAGCGGGACTGGGTAGGCGGCGGGGTCGAGTCAGCGGTCCAGCCTTTTCGCGCGTATTCAAGCGCAGCGTTGGCGGCCTTGAGATTTAGAAAGCCCGCGTGAATCGCCAGGCCGCTGCCGGTGACGCTGCGATGGGCGTCCCTCCATTCTTCAAAAACCCCAACCTCATTTCCAAAGAACACTACGTGCGCCCCGGCGCGACCCTTGCGGGGACGGGAACGGCTCGATGGGGCCACTGCGCGGACGGACGCGCCCGGGTACACCCTGGGTGAGTGCGGCGGCTTCAAACCACGAGGAGACGTGCCCAGTCTTCTGAGGCGAGTCAACGGCATAGCCGGGGGCGTTGGAAGGCGTGCATGGGGGGAGATCGCGTAGCACGGGACTTGACAGGAGTCTGGGGAAGCACCGGGGAGGACGGCGGAGGCGTCTCCGTATCTGTGGGCGCAACACAAAGTCAGTCCCATCGAGGGGGGCGGGGGCACATTGTTTTTTTTGGGGAGACTCACCGTCGATGTCGATGACTGCCAGGTTATCGATCACCTCGTCAAGTGCGTGGAAAACGCGGTGGAACTCATCCTCCTCAGAAATCTCGCTGGCAGCGGCGGGCGCAGTTGGCGACGCGTTCCGTCGCGTGCATCAACTTCGACATTATCGGGGGCAAGTGTACAGCAAGTTGGGTGAGCCCCATCTGTTCTAGTAGTTCGTCGAGCTGACCATCGGACAGTGGCGCCAGCAGTTGGTCGAGTTGACCGAGGGATAAGGACCCGCAATAACCGTGAGGACCCAGGAGTACAGCAATCTGGGCGGGATCGAGGTGGGCAGAGGTCATCGCGACGAGCAGCAAGCTTAGAGGGCGTTTGATGTGGGGGAACTCAGAAAGTGGCGAGAATTGCGGCGTGGAAAAGGAACTACAAACGGGCGTCCCATTCTCTTGGCTCAGACGACCCTCTTGGTGGTATGCGCGACCTCCGAGACGCCGATTGGTGGACAAGACGAGAATCTCGGGGACGGCGGTTACTGGCGTTCCAGCCGCATGGCTACATCCAGAAGACAGCTGACTACCCACCACTACAACCGACTGAATTTATCAAAACGGAAACAAGACCAAAGTTTCACACTTACGTCGGTTCCTGCTCCAACTCAATTGAATTGTGGTTCTCAAGGTGGGAATAACCAGCTGGCGCATGTAAAGACGTGGAAAGAGCATTTGGGGGTGGGCTTGAGGTAGCTGCGCTGCCACGTCGACGGCTGGCTCCAGGTGAGGTAATGATCCAGAATAGTGCGCCTCGCATGCAATAGCGCCCACCGCGCAATTAGCTACGTCGATGTAAATAACCCCCGACATTTAATCCACAGCCTCTTTGTGAAATTTGTGGTTCGAACATAGGAAGAAAATGGCTCGCCAACGTTCAAAGTGTTTTCAAAGCTGTTGAGGAGTCTTCTGGGTTGGGGTATGCGCTGCCACGGCCCGGCTGTCTCTGCATGCGGTGCCGTGCGCACGGCTAGTACCAGGTGAGGTAATGCGTCGAAACTGATAGAAGTCTTTGATCCCAAGATAGTCTTCCAATGCGCTGCCACGGCCTGGCTGTCTCAGCATGCGGTGCCGTGCGCACGGCTAGTACCAGGTGAGGTAATGCGTCGAAACTGATAGAAATATTAGGTTTGATCCCAAGATAGTCGGCAATGCGCTGCCACGGCCCGGCTGTTTCTGCGTGCGGTGCCGTGCGCGCACGGCTAGTACCAGGTGAGGTAATGCGTGGAAACTGATAGAAATATTAGCCAGAAGATAGTCGTCAATGGTCTGAGCTTACCGACGGCTCTGCGGCTCCAAAAAAATTTGTGGGACTTGATTCAGTTCATATCTCATCTTATGTGATCTCCGAATGTTTTTCTGGGGTGAAAAATTCAGTTTTCAAGAGCAACTTTGTGCGGTCACATAATCTACTATCAAAAAAAAGGGTTAGCGAGCGGAGTTTGAGTTGTCACGATTTGTCACGCTGTACACTTCTCCTCAAAGAACAAGAATGTCCTGATAAAATAACCTGAAACCGCAGCAAGTGATCTATGATGTGTGGGCAACCATTGCGTTTTTTTTTTTGACTCTCCTGGGTCAAGGAGAGGATCAGAACATTGACATTGGTTTTGGGATCAACGACTTGATGTACCTTCCCGACGCGCCATCCCTCCGATATTTGGTACGGTCATACACTAGAAGAAAAAAAAGGGTCACGAAAGAATTGTATTTATCCGGTGTTGTGCGTACGGCTAGTAACAAGTGATTTTGATCAGGCCAGCAAATCGGGGCACCACCGACCAAAAAATTGGACACAAAAAAAGGGACGCGAGAGCTGTGTATTGCGGATCACGAACAATTGAGTACAGTACGGTACGCGCTTGAAATCATCTAGGCAACTTGAACACCACCCCAGGTGAGCGCACGGTTGAAGGCGTCCAATGCCAAAGCTTGTGTGGTGTAAGCTTTGCGAGCTCCATGAGCAACGCCAGTTATCGCGACCGTCGACAGAGCACTACCGCGAGAAGAACACAAAGTTTTTGTTAGACAATAAGACGGTTTAGGAAAAGATGGCCTTACAATTGGTCGACTACACCAACAAAACGACCACGAGTAATGGCATACCACTCAGGAGCGGCCACCGCCTCTTCAACGGAAACCAAAGGCTGAGACGGAGGAACACTGAACACCTCGTTCGCAAAAAAAGGCCCGTCAGCGCCGCGGAGGAGTGCGACGAGAGCAGCAGGCAACCCGGCGCCAGCCGGAGTCGGAGCGGTTGTGGCGGGTGCCTTGGGCTCGGCGGCAGGTGCCTTGGGCTCAGTAGCAGGTGCCTTGGGCTCGGTGGCCGCTGAGGGAGCGGACGCGAACGGGGACGATGGCGAGGGGCAGAGAGGCGATTGACAGGCCTGCCCCAACGAGAGCGACCGGGATGAACATGACAGGAACAGCTACAGACAGCATTTAAATTTGCTGGAGTGGCGAGAAAAGACTGTAACTTACTGTAGCACGCGGACAGAAGAGGAGCTGCTAGGGACTGCGTCGAACTCTGATGAGAAGATTGGGTCATTTTAGGCAGGGAAAGAGAGTGAAGACAAATAGGAAATCTAGTCGAATCGCTTTATGTGAGACCTCACAGATCCCTGCAAACCGATTTGGGTTTACAACCGGAAACCGATTTGGAATAGCTTGACGCATCGGGAACCAAGAACCGAGAGAAACTGAGTGATTGTTTTATTTGGCCGCTCCGCCCAAGTCCTGCCCAACCAGACGCACCAAGATTCCTCTAAAATCAATTCTGCTATAATCAATTCTGTGAGCTCTATAATTTCACGGGTTGCAGATATCATAATGAGACTGACTTTAGGCTCGTCCTAGCCACGCTGAGTGCAGGATCCCAGGAAGATGGGGAACGCAGCAGCTCCGCGCAAAAGAAAACGGAGTTGGAAGCGTATAGCGAAGAAGGATCGCCGTAATCTCAGGTTATGGGCTGAAGGCGCGCGAGAGTCGGTCTTGAAACCACACATCCCCGCGTACACGGACGCGTTGGACCGAGGGTGGAGGGCAGAGCGAGACTATATCCAACAGGTCTGCAACGAATTTCACGCCAGAATTTCGTGGCGGCTTCAAGACGACGAAGAACCTGCTTTGCCTTTACCAGAGTACGACCCATTCGCGACGGCGCCGGTTGAAGTGCTCGATGAGGAAGAGACAGCAGCGAAAAGAACGCGAATTGAGACTATGAATGCGGTATGTGATGCCTGTGATAGACGCGTGACTTGTGCTTATTATTATTCTCTTCCTTCCGCCTACAGCGCATTGGTCGCTGGCTTAAATATCGCGCTCGACGCCTTCAACGCCCTACGAAAATGGACCGTGCGCGTGATCCTTTCGCTATTCTCATGGCAAAACTTTCTGGACACCACTCCCCACCGAAGGCACGACAGGCCTTTCAGCAATACATGCACGAGTCGTATGAGGAAGTAATAGCGCCCGTCGTGAATGCGCGATGGGCCGCTTCGTGCGTAGAAGAGGACGGGGTCACATTGAAGAAAAAGGGCCCAGATGCGCCGTTCCGTGCGCGCATTGCGCGAGAGCTGTTCTCAAACCTCTCTGAGCCGGAGCAAGAGGGGCTTCACAATCGGGCGAAGAGCGAGGCGCAAAGAGCCAGAGAGGAGTATACCGCCGCGTTGGAAGCGGCCTCCTTCAAAGATCCAGCGGACCGGCAGCGGTGAGTGCGCGGTCTGAACGGGAAGACGAACGCCTACTGACACACGTTGGCAAAGTTGTATCGATAATTTGGGCCCTTTCATGTCGAACTTCCTTCGCGCGATATCGGAGGTCACGGGCCTACATGCATTGTGCATTTTCGGAGGACCTATCCCCCAATTTAACGGAGAACTATGCACAGTAACGTCCGTTTCTGTGTGTGCATACATTGGAGATGCTCATAGTACCTTGTAGCGTTGCTCATGGGCGGAATCTTGATCCCTCACCTGCTCCCTTGTCGCAGTGGTCAAAAACGCGATTCTCATCGCATGTCATCTCGTATGTGAAAGATTATCTCGCGACAGCTTTCAGTAAGTGATTTATCGCAAAATTGAAAGGTCTGGTTAATTGAAATGGCTTTGTCTGCAGCACCACAAGATTGCTTGGAGGCCGTCCTTGAGACGGACAGCCACGTGGCTAAACTGTCAGCGGCGAGATATACGATTGGCGAAGGACCCTCTGGGGCAGGGTCCGAGAGCTCGTCTGAGAGCGACAGCGACGACTCCGACTCCGAAGACAGTGATGTCGACAGCGTGATGGCTGCGGACGTCTCGTCCAAGGAAAAGAAGTCCGATGCAGGGAAGAAGAAGGCGACGGCGGGGGTGGGAGCTAAGGGGAAGGGTGGCAATAAGAGAAAACTTGACGAAGAGGACCCAGGAGGGCAAAGGAAACGTTCCCGCGTTGCGCCGGCGTTGGCCATCGACGACAGCGAGAACGAAGACACACCAGAAGACCCGCCGCTCACCGCCCAACAAATTCGCGATGCCGCTGTCGCGAGGAACAAGGCCCTCCTCGCCCAGATCAACCAGGAATATGCTTTGAAACATCCTGATTGGGCTGCGGACAGGGAAGCTCGCGGCGTTGGGAAAACAAAGAAGACGGTATCGAGGCCCCGAGCCAGACCTAAGCACAACAGCGGCCCCACGCGTCGTTCTGGACGTCTGAGCGAGAAAGGTGAGCTTCAAATTCATTAGGAGGCGCTGTCCTGATCTTGCTAACTTCGTTTCGCAGATGATACCGAAATGATGGAGGCGTATAGCTCGGGAACCCCTCCATCTCCGTCGGCCGCATCAAGCTCGGGAACGCAGGGGGCGCCGGGGGGGAGTGATACGCCGAGGGGGCCAGATTCGCTGTATCCTCCGCCCCCAATCTCTCCACTGTCCACGACGCCGATGGAGGTTGATGGGCAGACGGAGAGGGATACATTGCCTCCTCCGTCCATGCCTCTTCTGCCCTCCACGACTTCGACGGAGAGCGATACGCGCACTCCGTCCTTGACTGCCCCTCTGTCCACGACCCCAGCGCACCCGCTTCCTCCGTCGATGACCCTTCCGCCGTCCACGATTTCGACGCAGAGCGATACGCACACTCCGTCCTCGACCCCAGCGTACCCGCCGTCGTTGGAGGTGGATAGACAGGCAGAGAGGGATAAGTTACCTGGTCCGCAGCCGACCGCTCCACCGTCCTCGGCAGAAATGGAGGTGGATACGCAGACGGAGAGCGAGCCGATCTCTTCTCCCTCTGCAGCTGGGACCACGATGGGGCCTGCGGCCTCGCTATCCGAGCACCCCACGCTGCCGCAATCGGCCCCAGCCCCACTGTTGTCCCGGGCGGCGGCGACAACGCTTGAGGGTACCCAAGCCGTAGGCTCGACTGCTGAGAGCCCACCACCGACCGCATCACCAGTTGACATGGTTTTTGCTGATGACGGTTCGACTCCGAGATGCCCCAAGGGAGCCGCTCAGTGGTTGAGGGACGTTTACGGGGAGGTGGCGGAGGTGAATTTAGGGCGCAGCTTCAATGCGTTACTTCGGCTCTGGGTAGACCTTGAGAGGAAATACTCCGACAACGAATGTGGCGGCGGCGGCAGGAAGGGGAATACCAAGCCTGTGTGGAATGCGGGGGACATCCAACCGTCCGCAACAGCTGAGCGCGTGGGTGAGGGCCGGTCGAGGCTCGAGAGCAGTGGACACCTCCGTGGACTCCATTGCCACATTTGAGAAGGTGTGGTGGAAGTGGTGGGCGGTATGCCAGCCCTCTTGGCGCATCGAGGATCCCGGCAGACCAAACAAATTCCTTCGTGAAACGTACCCGGAACCAACGCAGGGAAATTGGGGGTGGATGCGTCATCCGGGCCCTAATGGGGTGTTGGCATTTGTCGCGACCTTGTACTGGTGGGGGAGGCTACGAGGAGAGCGAGGCAAGCCCGAGGAGTACGAGTCCTGGGCTGACGCAGTTTCTGATGTCCACTGGATGATCAGCGGGTTGCTTACCGCCGAGGAGCGCATGTGCGCCGCAAGCATCTCATAGAATACCATCTCGTGGACACTGATCTTTCATGTGTTCTTTTGGGTGGTTGCGAACGTTATTCTTGTTTTCATTTGCATAATACTCAGTGACCTGTACAGATAGTAGCAATCGGATGGTAGATAGCTGATCCTGTGATGACTGGGATATTGATCTATGCAAGATTCTTGAAAACCAATGCACTATTTAAGGCCGACTCGATATGTACTCATACCGACTTGGTGTCGGACAAGTTGGGACACGCATAGCGAACACCGGCACTTGTCGTTTCTCCCAGCTATCGGCTCGACTCCGCCCCAGCCTTCTTTCCACCTTTCTTTCTGGGCTTGGAGGTAAACAAAAAATTTTGGTGGGGCACGTGCAAGTACGATTCAACTCCCCTCTGAGCTGATGAGTCCGCCATGAGCCGTTACTGTTCAATGAAGAAAAAAAATTGACAAGCGGCGGGGGCGGGATATTGATGCGGTGAGCGTATTGATGCGGACTGGTGACAAGCGAGCGGCTTGCATTGGTAGGTGAGGTCTTAACTGAGTGAACGGCGGCTCGATGCCGCAGGGCAAGTTGAGGTTAAATCCGAGACGACGTCGCAAAATCACTCAATTGTAGGCGGTTCGAGTCCGCTACGAGCCATCTTTTTTATTGTTTCTTTTTTCTATCGGGGAAGATCTATACATTGAGCAGTAATAGAGTATTTGTACTGGCTCGGTGTCGCGGGACATGTTGAGCTCGAATAACGCACGTCCGGTTGATCAAAGCCTCTCAATACTGGCGGTTCGAGTCTGCCACGAGTCATTTTGTTTTCGTTCCTAAATTGATTAGATTAGATGCAATATTGATGGATAAAATCTGACAAATTGGGGTCAAGTCGGCCGATCCAGTCAGTCACCGGCAACCACCCAAAATGGTATAAAAATCAGCCGGCCAAAATGCCCGGATTGCTGCTTGGGAGCGAAAAAAACAGGGCTAGCAAGGGCTGTGGCTGGGACCATGCTAGAAGACAACGGTCGCTCTGGCTAGGTCCAGGCCATTTATACTATATATTACAGCTACGGCTCAAACAAACTCAAGGAAAATGGCGGACATGGCGAAAAACTACCACAAGAACTTACAGGAAGACGGGAGAAACATACCCCCAGACGTCCGAGAGGCAGCAATACAAACGGTACTGGGTCGCACAGCTCGTAAGTTATCTGAGGAGCAAGCCCAAAGTCTCAGAACCAAGCTCACCATTGAAGACGTCCGCAAAGCACTCCGCCTTTCAGCAAACTTCAAAGCCCCAGGACTAGATGGCATAACCTACGAACTATGGAGAGTGCTAGACTCATAATACCAGACAGCCAAGTCTCTAAACAAACCGGCCTTCAATGTACTAGAGGCAATGCTCGGTGTATTCAATGACATCGAAAAACACGGGATGGTAGAAGGTACGAATTTCGCGGAGAGCTGGATGTGCCCACTGTACAAGAAAAACGACAGAGCAGACATAGCGAACTACAGGCCCATTTCGCTACTCAACCCTGACTACAAAATCTTCACAAAGGCCCTTACGATCAAACTAGCTGCAGCTGCACCAGATCTGATACATCCCAACCAAGCGGGTTTCGTACCTGGGCGACACATCTACGACCAGATCTGGCTAACAAAACGGATAATAGAACTAGCAGAGGCAACAGATATGTGGCGGCGTGATTGTCGCCTTGGACCAAGAAAAAGCGTACGACAAAAATTGAACATGACTATCTATGGAGGGCGCTTGAAAGCTACAACATCCCGGAGGAATTTATTCGCACCGTCAAATCACTATACAGTGATGCATACACCTACGTCTTCATCAATGGTGAAAAAAGTAACCGCCCATTCAAAGTCACCCGCAGAGTGCGGCAAGGCGACCCACTGTCATGCCTTCTCTTTGACCTGGCCATTGAGCCACTAGCAGAATCTCTGAGACAGTCAGACCTCAAAGGCTTGAAGATCAAAGGAGCCCAAGAACACCTAATAGCAACACTCTTTGCAGACGATACCTTGGTGTATCTACAATGGGGTGATGACTTCCGGGAACCTAGTGGACATCTTGAACGAATGGTGTACCGCATCGGGAGCTAAATTCAACATTAATAAAACAGAGATGGTTCCGATAGGTAACGAGCTGTACAGGGAAGAAGTACGTGAAACGAGATGTGTTAATGGTTGGGATGGCACAAAAATCCCGGCACACATTAAAATAGCAGAAGAGCAAGAACCGATCCGAACACTAGGCGCATGGGTCGGAAATGGTGTCGTCCAAGTTGACACATGGACCCGCACGCTTGAAAAGATAGACGCTGCTCTTGACCAGTGGGACAAAGGCCACCCGACAATGGAAGGCAGGCGCCTCATAGTGCTGATGGTGGTTGGAGGTATGACCCAATACCTCACCAAGGTGCAAGGCATGCCCAAGGAAGTTGAAGAGAAACTGGAAAAGCGTATTAGAAAGTTCATTTGGGCTGATAAGAACCAAGTGACCGTAAATAAAGAGACCATATACGCACCCAGAGACATGGGTGGTCGGGACCTCCTTGATATTGTGGCGAGAAATGAAGCCATCTCAATTACGTGGCTTAAATCTTACCTGACATTCGGGAAAGACAGGCCGCTATGGGCATATGTAACCGACGAGATAATGTCCAAGAATGCCTTAGGAAACGCAAGCAACGTGGACTCAGCACTGAGAACCTGCCCATACCTCCAAACCTGGAAACCGAAAATTGCGGACCTCAGCGATGATCTGGCACGAATGGTAAAAATGGGAAACAAATATGACCTCAAATTGGAAGGGCTGGCCTTCTCCCGGAAGCTCCAAAGAGATATGCCGATATTCTACCACGCCAAATCGGAGGCCACGAAACACCTTTTTTAATACTGGCCCTGAAGTAAAATGCCTTAAAAAAGAACCATAAAATGAGATTGGTTGGAGATGCTGAGCAGCTCGCGAGGCGGGCAAATTCAAATGGACACAGAGCAAGGAAAGACTGCAAATGCACAGCATGCATCAACACGAGAAGAGAATGCCGGCCAGGCAGGTGCGCAAACCCCCACAGATGCTATGTCAGGGCACGCAAGATGCTGGAATCGTTACAGGACAAATGGAACCCGATGTGCCCGCAACCAGAGGATTATGAGAACGAATACCCACGGGAGGACCCAGATGATCCGGACTGGATAGAGTTTAACCCGAACATCACAGTGGATGGGGAACTGACCGAAGCTTTCCGAATTTTCACACAACCAGAAATTAGCCCAGATCCCGTAAAACGGGCACCCAACACAAAGCCAGCACGCCAAAGAGGCAGCAAAGTCACCATCTACACTGATGGGTCTGCAACAGACAATGGAAAGGATAACGCACGCGCGGGAACTGGCATATACTATGGTGAGGATGACCCACGGAACAGAGCGATCAGAGTGCCCAATGAGCTGAACCCATCGAACCAAGTGGCAGAATTGCTAGCTGTCAAAGAAGTCCTTGAGAATACCCCCCGCGGAACCCCAATAGATATTATAAGCGACTCGAAATATACCATAGATGGAGTGACGAAAAACCTCAAGAGATGGGAAGACCAAGGTTACAGAATGGTTGCAAATGGTGACCTAGTGAAGATAGTGGTCACTAGACTACGCCGCCACAAAGCAGAGATAAAATTTAAGTGGGTCAAAGGCCACTCTGGGGTAGCTGGCAACGAAGCAGCGGACAACCTCGCCGCACAAGGAGCAGCCAAAGACCAGCCCGACCTAATCAACAACACGGTAAAGAAAGGGCTGGTGGTGCATGGAGCGAAGCTGAGCGAGATGACACAATCCCTGGCATACAAGATAATCAGACAAACGACTATGGATAAAGACTCATACCAGGATGCCCTAGACCGCAACTCCACACGTCGCAACATGGAGTATGCCCGAGCAGCGGCAGAGGAGGCAAACAACGAGATGCCAACCGAGAAAGATATCTGGAGATCAACCAGACACAAAGACTTCTCAAGGAATATACGCTTCTTCATGTGGATGCTGATCCACGGCGGTTACAAAGTCGGAGACCACTGGAAACACATCCCCGGCCACGAAGAGAAGAGGACGTGCAGCAACTGTGGAGTGACCGAATCCATGGAGCATATCCTCACGCAATGCTCTGTCCCAGGACAAGAACAAGTATGGGAAATGGCCAGTGAACTCTGGCAAAAGAAAACGGGCAAAGACTTAAGACCAACGATTGGGGAAATAATGGCATGCAGCGCAATCAACAAAGGAAGCAAGGGAACCTCTCGCCTATTCCGGATCGTAGTATCTGAATCAACGCACCTAATATGGAGAATCCGGAACGAAAGGGTGATTGACGAGAGGGACGCCGCCACCATTCCTGAAATACAAAACCAGTGGCGGAAAGCCATCAATATGAGACTCAACTTGGACCGCATCCTCACCGACGATGCCAAGTACGGCAAGAAGGTTTTGAACCGTAAGCTGATCGAAAACACATGGGAAAAGGTCCTGTTGGACGAAGATAATCTCCCTAAAGACTGGGCAAGGGAGACCAGGGTTTTAGTGGGTATCGGCTAATGATAGAGTGAAGTTGGTCTGGCTTGCCGGATCAGCGGAACTCTTGAAGCGGAAGTCCCTCACGCGGCACCGACATGGTGCCAGTGTCGAAGAGACATTTCCTCGGGTGGTTGACTTTCTGTCTGGCCAGGTTTTCAGTCCAGGGCCTCAAACTAGCGGGTTGGGCGACGACGACTATGTCGGTCCGAGGGTGTATGGAAGCGCAGCTAGACAGCACCTAAGGGTGGCTACGGCTACTGAGTCCCTTCTGTATAACGCTCCACAAAAAAAAAAAAAAAAAAAAAAAAAAACTTATTGAACCAACGACACTTTTGTTGAGAGTATCGTGTGACTTATATCTTGCAAACGAAATGCTTTGTAACGGAGTGTCTCTCAACATTCGAGATTCATGTAGACAGTGTATACATTCTGTGTGAGTTCCCATTCAAAAAAATCCAACGATCCATGAATTCAAGAAGGTGCGTTGGAGTTGCACCGACAATTTGATGCGCCAAGTGATCACATCAATCCCGCTCTCAGAGACAGAATATGGCCTGGCTGCATGAATCTCAAGTACCGCTATACATGCAGGGAGGTACATTCCAGAAACACCCACATATTTTCTTGAATCTAGTACCACAGAGTAGAGTATGATTTTGACCTCGCCATGTGCGATGGCGTATGGCGGGCCGTTTGTAACATTAAAAAAAAAAAACTGGGAGGTTGAAAAAAAAAAAACTGGGAGCTCAAAAAAAAAAAAAATTGAGAGGTCTGAAAAAAAAAAAAAACTGAGGTCAAATCAGGGAATCCCTTCAGACTGGCTCCCTAAGGTCTAGATAGATGTCCCCATGAGTGCAGTTGCTGATTGGAAGCTGAATTTGGTGTTTTAAGATGCTCCAAAGTGCCCCAAAGTTATCTCGGCACACCGGCATAGCATGCACAGCCGCCGGGTGTTCCAGGACGGAAGTTCCCGCTCTCGGCTGCTTTCGGATCATGATTCAAATGTGCTTACACTATGTAACAAGTTAAATGCAAGCTAGTTAATATTGTAGGGAAAAAAATCCAAGTGGTAATGAATCATGCTAATTCGGCCATTTAAAATTTCTTGAGGGTCAAAGACAAATAACTTAAACTGATCAATATCTGGAGCCATTTTCAAGCAAGATTCTATCTAACATAGTCAGAGCTCTCTGTTTCTCTTCAAAATCACCCTTCTCATTATCCTTAATCTGTATGTGTGCAATAGGTTGCAGATCAGTCTGGGTGAACCATTGCAGACATATATGGAAATATGTGGCTGTGTATTATAACACCAAGCTGACCACAACAGTTGAGGCCTGATTTGTACAAGAGGTGATTGATCGACAGATCTTGGCATCCGTTCCCATGGGGGAGGGGTACCAAATAAGGCAATGGTGACTAAGCGGCAGAGAGAGCCGAGAACGACGTTCAGAGTCTGCACGAAGGACATCTCACGGAACCGATTTAAGACACCATAATATGCTTTTGCCTTGCTCACCTTTCCCTGAATATTTTAGAGATAAGACCTCGAGATGGCCAGTATTTTCAGAATTGAGGAAGGTATTCCGAACTGATCGGTGCTTGGTTGACATAGCCAGATCAAAGGACGATATCGGCTGATCACTCACCTCTTGGATTTGTAAGTGATGTCAGTCTGAAAGCAGCCGAGAGCGGGAACTTCCGTCCTGGAACACCCGGCGGCTGTGCATGCTATGCCGGTGTGCCGAGATAACTTTGGGGCACTTTGGAGCATCTTACAGCTGTTCTCATATTTGTAGACGTTTTTTCTGAAAAAGTTTTGTTGATCGGGAAGTTCCGACCATGCTGAAAATAGTCGATGGCGCCAATTCGGCATCGTTTCGGGGAGGCGGCGTGGGTTCAAGTCATAAGGAATGCGCTACAGTATGGCGTCATCGATCCCCGCCGGCACTTCCCGATCAACACAACTTTTTTCAAAAAACGTCTACAAATATGAGAACAGCTGTAAAACACCAAATTCAGCTTCCAATCAGCAACTGCACTCATGGGGACATCTATCTAGACCTTAGGGAGCCAGTCTGAAGGGATTCCCTGATTTGACCTCAGTTTTTTTTTTCAGACCTCTCAATTTTTTTTTTTTTGAGCTCCCAGTTTTTTTTTTCAACCTCCCAGTTTTTTTTTTTTAATGTGACGAACGGCCCGTCATAATGGCGAGCGGGATTGATGGCGTGATACGAACGCCAACCGTGCGAAGGCGACCAGTTTGTGTACATTATAATCAAGTTGTTTCAATAGGGGCAGTCAGAGTAGAATTAAATGAGGTGATTCTGAGGCGATTCTCAGAAGCGATTCTGAAAAATGATTTACATCATAATCGTGCGACAATCATCCAGAATCGCTGATCAGCTCTGACCGCCCCACCCTGGAAAGCGATTCTGATCTCGCTTCTCAACCTCAACTAAAAGTTTAAAAGCCTCTGTATTCATGCTCATTCCTCTTTGAATATATTCTTGGGGCGTGTCTGCTATGATCCCAATCGCTGGATGCCGTTCCGAGCGTGAACAAAGTCCAGTATCACAAAAAAACACCGGTAACGTGAATTTCTACACACTGTTGCACCATTGTACCCGCTCATTCCTACTTATGTTGTCTCTATCGCTCAGAATGGTGGACTTGGATGTTAACCTGATTTTTGGGTTTATTTTCAAGGGCAGAGCACAACCAGGAATACTTCACACAGCAGTATATAAGTACTGAAGGACTGTGATTAGTTGAGAATCGGAATCGAGAATCAAAGTTAAATCGCCTCCAGAGGAGCTTCTGCATTTCGAGGGCGATTCTGCTTTTTGTCGATTCTCCCACGCTTTATTTAATTCAGAATCACTTTCCGAATCGCCTGTCAGAATCGACGAGAATCGTCTACTCTGACTGCCCCTAATGGTTGACCGACCGATCAGCTGGGTCCACTTAGCATTGCTAAGTGCATAGCCACTGATGGCATTTTCGGCGAGGGCGTCCTTTGTCTGTCCACAAGCCAGAATAAAATCCAGAAATATTTGAGAGAGCTCGTTACATGATTTTACTTTGCCTCTGTGGAAAAAATCCGAAATTTGAGGCACTTGCCCAGTATATTGACGGAGTTGCGGGTTGGAACGCGATGTGTGACGTTTCCGTAACGTCACACTTAGCGTCACACTTAGCATCGCAGCGGCACTCATACTGAAATTATAGGTCTTGTGGGCGCCCTCAAGCCCTTAAAAAATTCCAGGATGTTTTTGAATGCTACTTCGTCGTTATCAATGCTTAAAATGTGCAGAATCGCCTTTCCTTTCCCATCAAATACGTATTTTTCTATGAATCCTTCAACCTGCCAAAAACCCGGAACTTTATAGATCTCGCGAGAACTTTTGGAGCAAAAAATGAACTTCAAGCCAAGATGTATCGATTCTAGCTGCAGTTTCAATTTTATTGGCTCTCGGGACACTGAAAAAGCACTGGAACTACAAGAACATGAATTGTGAGGTTCTTTTGTAACTGCAGGCTGGCTTTCATGCTTCATTTATGGAATCAAGTCAATTCAAAGCTACTTTGTACCTTTTTAAACCATCAAAACTTTCGAAATCATGTACTTTCTTGTTGATCTGAGTATTGAACAAATTGAACATGGATCAGCTTCACAACACTTGGAAGTCTTGTTTTCTGCACCCAGAGGATCAGAAGGGTCAGATATATCAAGCTGACTGAAGATCCAAGGACATCCCTTGAGGTTTGCTCAAATTCTCCTGATCTTTCCCTTTCTTATTTCTTTTTCGGCGATTTTCCCCTTTTGGCGACCCAGTAGAATGGTCGGAAAACCGTTTCAATAGTGAGAGTTTGAGAAAGTGAGGTTGGTTCAATAATGTGACAGGCTCGAAAGTGTGGTCAGTTCAATAACCCAAAAAGTGGGGCCAGTTCAGCAACATGACCTGTTCGAAAGTGTGGTTGTTTCAGTAACAGCGGCATGCAAAAAAGGTAGGTCAGTTCCATAATGCGACTGGCTGAAAAAGCATGGTCAGTTCAATAACTCGAAAAAGCCAGTTCAACAAGTACGAGAGGGTCAATTTGGAAAAAGTCTAGTCGGATCAATAACTCCCAGTATACCACATCAATAACTTGAAACTCCGGCCGGGTCAATACGCCGAAATGGCATTTACATGTTTTGCGTCTGCAAGTCCCCGTACCATATTCCTCTTGTCCGTGTTTTTAAAAAAATACAAATTACTACCACTATCATCTGTTGGATTCATCGACCTGAATGGTCAACTCTTCTAATCCCGATATCCGCCGCCGCAGAAGCGAGTCAACCCGCTCAACAACCCGATCCAGCTTGGTATGTGTGAGTCGTTGGTTTGAATGCGGGCCACCAGGGTCGAACGATGAGGCTGACGGTGCTAGTTGAATGTGTATCGACCCGATGAGGGTAGTTGCGTCTTTGGGCCAGAATCTTGGGGCTGTGAACGATCCAACTCCTTCTACTGACTGCAGCTGCACGACGAGGTAAATTAATAGGTCAGCATGAATAACTGAAAACAAACCTCAGATAGGGCTTGATCTATGGTCGCTTCTCGGTCAGAAACGTCCAAGCAAAGCACTCGCCCAGTGTCCATGACCAAGGGGATAACACTGGCTGCGATTAGAATTGCGATAAATAGAGATGCAATAGGATCAAAGCCCGTCCAGCCATAGAATTGAATCAGTAACGTTGAGATGATGACACCGACAGAGCCTAATGTGTCCTGGAAGTTCGTTCAGCAGTGAAGACGTCGTATCCAAGATACAGTACCCACCGCCATTACATGGAGGAACACTCCTCGCATATTGTGACTGTGACCCTCGTGCGAAGGCGCATGCGCGGGATTGTGCAAATTGGGGACATGCTCGTCTTCATGATGGGTTTTATAGTGTTCATCGACGCCGAATCGATAGTTTGGTGTTATGGGTGTCCCGACTTCGAACGCCGATCCATTGGGAGTTCTGGCGGGGTGAAGCTCGAGTGTCTTCCCGTTGAAAAGGCGTTTCGGGTTGGCAGACACAGGAGTTGGCGGTTGGCCCCAGTTATGATCATGATGGCCGTTCTGTGACGGGGACAGCGGCTCGCTCGAATGGGAATGAGAGTGTTCATTCGAGTGAGAGTGAGAGTGGGAGTGATTCGCATGGCTATGTTCCGGAGACGGAGGAGAGTGAGAATGAGTGTGAGGCTCCCCAGAAGAATGCGAATGCCCATGGGCGGCTGGAGGTGACGGAGGTGGTGAGTGGAAGTGCGAATGCTCCTCTTCACAAGGCTCGGAATGCGAGTGCGAGTGGGCTGGTGGAGAGGGTGAGGAGTGTGAATGGGAATGAGACGACGTCAAGGGCGGCTGCGAGTGTGAATGCGATTTAAAAGAGATCGGAGACGAAGGAGGTGAATGCGAGTGTCCGTGCCCCGAAGAGTGTGAATGGTCATGGTGTTCTGAGCCAAGAGGGGCGCTACTATGCCCAGAATGTCCATGACTCGAGTCGCTATGAGAGTGGCCGCCGCCATGAGAATGCCCGTGTGAGTGCGAGTGTCCTCCCTGCATCACGGTCAGCAAAAAAAAAAAAACCAGCACTGCGAATAAAACACTTGCATGATGATGGCCTCCCATTGCAAACATGCCGAACAGATTCACAGCGAGACCAAGGGAACTAACAAGGAGGAGTTGACTGGTATTCATTTCCGGGGGTTCCAAACTAGAGCATCGAATGAGGAGAGCATTATTGGAAAATGTGAATAACGCTTACATGCGTTGAATAGCTTCGAACACAATAAAGATAGAGATCAAGATTAGAAAGATTCCATTCGCGAATCCTGATAGAGTTTCTATTCGGCCGTAACTAGACAAGATCTAGTCAGCGCAAATCATCAAGTGTGAAATGAGCTTCGCACCCATAAGTAAATCGCTCATTCGGTTCCCACGTTGCCATAACCGACGCAAAAAGGCCAACGCCAATAGCCATACAGTCGAAAGCCATGTGTATCGCTATCGATAATTAATTAGCGGAAGCTCCAAGGTCGTTTCCTTCGGTACACACCATCTGAAATCAAACCTAAACTGTTCGTCCAAACTCCGTATAACATTTGAACAAGCATATAGGCCATGTTCAACATTAGGAAATAAAATATCTTGCGAGATTCTGGATTCGACAGGATGGTTTTGAGATAAGACCTGATGAGCCGAGAAGTGGAGGTGCGCGGCGCGGCGGGGAAGGCGTCAATCTTCTCTGGTTGCATCCCTGCGAGAGTCGTCAGCGTCGAGCCTTGTCTATGGCTGTGAACGCACCGAAGTACAACAGTATTCCCACTGCAGCATCGGTCCATGTCGGAAATTGCGAGAATGCAAGCGACCCAAGGATAGCCGCAAAGATCAACGTGCTGGGGTATGACAGCATAAAATGTTGCGGGGTGAAGGATAGATGGTTCAAGGACCGTGCAGTGATCGGGGAGAAGAATAGTAACGAGAAAGCGAGGAAAGGAAGGGCAGCTAATGAAGTGAGAGGAAGAACGGGTGTTGGCCGGGAATCAAGCTGTAAACGATAAGCATGAAGAAAGTGGGGAAAAGCCAAGACTTACCACGACGGATCTGAACAAATAAAATGGGAGCGCGAAGCCGGACGCGCCCAACACGCTCGCGGCAATGGTGAATGTCGACCCCAGAGACGGCGCCAGAATGCCGATAGTCTGGTCCAGTGCATTCGAGGTCAAGGAATGGCCAAGGAGCGCGCCATATCCCGGGAGGAAACGCCAAACGTTGTCTGACGAGAGTTGAGTGTCAGATGTAATTGTAATCATCCACGCGAGTGCAACGGCCAAAGTTTTCCGAGGCTTTGAAAAAATGAACATCAGACTACTCCAGAGAGTAAAACAACGGTACCGTGGAAATACGACACAGAGAACTGAACCATAAGGTCGAAAAATGAGTGAACAACACGACACTGCTCCGACGTGAGTATCTACCAAACGGCAGAGCAGTTGTTAATACCGGGTGGAAGGAAGGCGGTATAAAGCAGTGAACAAGCAAGCCTGCTGAACGAAAACCAAGAGAGAGGCTGTTCCGAGGACGGACCACTGAAAAATGGCAACGAATCAGCGAGAAACGGGAACACGGTATGTTGCGCACCTCAATTGTCTTGCGCTTCGCCAGCTGTCCTGTCCGTGCTTCCCAGACCAATACACCAATTCCAGCGCACGCAAGCACCCTCATAACCACCCAGAACACTCCGACATCAAAATCCAGCAATCCTTTGCCAGCGTGAAGTGAAGTCGCGTATAAAACACCGGTCAGCAAAATCCGGGGGAGATGCTTGTTTAACGAGCTGCCGCTGGAGAATATTTTGGGGCTGCTCAGGCTGATCTTGTGCCGAGTCTTTGCATCGGGTGCTGGCATCGAGGATGAGAAAGAAGCGTGTTGAGACTCGGCCAAATCAATTTCCACTTTGAGCCCAGCCGCCATCATCTCCCAATTTATCCTCCATGGTGGATCCTATGTAGGCTTGTTCTACTCCACTGGGCACGTTATATGGAAACAGCCGTTCACAATCAAGTGCACTAGCGAATTAATCCTTGAGCCCAAACTTTTCGACTCTGTCGGACCTAATACGTGTCCAGCCCTCGATTCTTGTGGTTCTACAAATTCGGAGGGTACGTCGGCGACAGCCGCAGGACGTCTGAATGTCCGGAGGCACTTTTTACTTTGCTGCGCGCGCGTTGCATTTCAAGATGAGATTTGTCCCAAACCAGACGAGTCCACCACGTCTTCCCAAAATATGTGAGGAAAAAATCGTAGATTACGCTCTATCCAAGCGTCTTATTTCGTCCAGCACCCCACAAGATGCGGTGCTCGTCGCTAACACTTGTCCCCAAGCCTCCGAGCTTCATCTCCTATGTGGATCCTTGAACTAGAGCATTTTAATTCCGCCCCATTACTACGACGACTGCAGCAACAGCACGTTCGCGCTTCCGCCCACCGTAGAGGGAGCTAGCCATATTTTCTTTTGGGGTACCGGAGCGCTGCGTCTTCTGGACAGTATTCGTGTATCGACTAGTTCCCCTCGTTCCGTTTCCGACAATATTGATAACATATATTCTGGCACGGCCCTTGCAAGATTGCAAGATATGCTACATATCTCGAGACTATCTCAATGGATTGAGTGCAGGCGTCGGTCATACACAGTGTGCTCGTTTTAACAATCTGTGCGCATTCGTGTCCTTACTGTTTGACAGGAGCCCGATGCTTCAAACCGCAAAAGGTGGGAAACTGTTTCCCAGAAGCTCCACTATTCCTTGGAGTCACGCTAGGCCCTCGTGCTGTCTCGGTGGGTACTGTCTGATTTATGTTTCACATACCGGGATCAAAACAGCCAATCCATGGGCGCGGCCATGTTTTAGTGCACTTGAATGTTTTTTTCGAACCCAACACTGGGTGTGACATTTGAAGACATCCTTGAACAGTGCACGGCCTTCTTGCCTTCGTTGCAATTTCGTCGTGCCATCTTTTCTGCCGCTCTTCCCTTCAGCGGACCTGGTATTCATTCATACACTACGCCTATTCCTTTCAGGTTCGGCTGCCACTCGGGCTATCATTGTATATTGGATTTACAGACTCGACTTCCATCCTCCTCCTTCAAACACCGGAGCAACAGCGGCCGCAACTTTCAACAAGCGACGATCGTGGTATCGCGGGGCCACTAAAGAAAGGCCGATAGGTAACCCATTCTCCCCAACGAAGCCAGGAACATTCACAACTGGGGTATGGAGAGCCTGAAGGTGCAAGTGAGTAAATAGCTGGATAATATAAACAATTCCCGACCGTCCACGTTGCGCAGAGCGCTGCATTTCCAGTACTCGCAAGCCCTTCTGGTGCCTCGTCCACTGCAGACGGAGTAACAATCGCATCATAACGACTCGCGATGAGATCAAACTTTGGTCGCAGCTGAGCGAGATTGTCCAACGCGTTCAAGTGGTCACGATGCGATAGCTTCGTCGGGTTTTCGACGAATCCGACTAGAATCGGATCGAGCTGGTCCTTGGCCCGGATGTATTCGTTCATAAAGGTTGACCGAGCATCACATTCGAAAGCTTGTAGATGGGACTGCCTGACGCTGGCGAATTCTTCGGGCAACTCGAGCTCCTCAACCGAGGCGCCTTGCGCACGAAGAAGCTTCACTGCTAGATCTAAAGCATTGATTGTTCCCGGTCCAGCTTGGGGCCATACGTGTGTTTTGCAGGCGGCAAATTTCATTCCTTCGATTGTGGATGGAACGATGGGCTTTTCGTCGTCTTCGAGCCTAGCTGCGTCCGCCAGAAGCTCGAGATCCTCGATAGATCTGGCGAAAAACCCCATTGTATCGAAATTCAAAGCACAAATTTTGACGCCTTCTCGAGAGATAGCACCCCAGGTTGGTTTGAAACCGAATATTCCGTTGAAAGAGGCCGGACGAATGATGCTAGACTTGACATAAATTCAGATGCTCGACTGGAAATTTGAGAGCTACCTTCCGATAGTCTGCGTACCCAGAGCAACTGGAACTTGAAGATCGCCAACAGCTGCACCAGACCCGGAAGACGAACCTCCCGGAGTCCGAGTGGGATTATGTGGGTTTTTGCTAATTGTCCCAGTCGTGACCGACGCAAACTCGGTGGTCGTTGTCTTGCCTGAGCATGGAGTAAATACCAGGGACCCTCGTCCAGTGGAGACGAACCGAATATCAGAGCGCCGGCACTCTTCAGCAGCATAATGAGCGCTGCATCGACGTTAACATTAGCGGCGTCATCTTGGTAAAGAGGAGAATTGTGCTGCGTGGGCATATCTATCAGAGACTCCTTGTTCACTTGCATTTGTGCTTCAGTGCTTCACAACGGACCTTTGGTGTAGTAAATGTCCTTGACGCCGACCGGAACCCCGTGCAGTGGACCGCGCTTCTCCGGAGGTATGGTGTCGAGCTGGCGGGCCTGGGAGAGCACATATTCTTTGTCTAGATACGCCCATGCCTGCACCTCGGAGTCCCGGGCTGAAATATGGTCCAACAGCGAACGAACATAATCCTCCACCTTGAGTCCTGAGGACAGAAACTCAGTCGCGGTCATCCGATACAGAAGCATAGTTAGCGTTGAGAACAAGAACCAATTCCATCTTTGCAGCCGGCGGCCAGATCCTTGGGAACAATCCCATCGCGCGATAGTCTGAGTAAGCTCGATAGAGCGAACCTCCTACAGGAGAGTCCTCAATAAAAATTGAACAGTGCTTGAGTCGATTGAAATCTTCTTCTAGAGCTTGAGGCAAGGGTTATATATTATTTTGCATGCAGCGAGAACAAGAAGGTGGGAGTATGAGAGTCAACAGTGCAAAGTGAACCAGTCATTCCCGATTTGGCTTACCAGCTTTCTCTTCCTACCTTGACGCAGCACTGCTGCTTTTCTCATTTATTCTTCTTTACTTATTCTTCTCTTGTTCACGCTCATGACCACGCCAAGTAAAGCAGTCAAGACCACCTCTTCAAAGTCCAGCTTCGTTTCCAAAGCCGTTCAGTACTTATGGGATACCGACTCAACGCCAGATAAGTGCGAGGAAGAAATTGTGCTGCTTGGTACCGGCCCATGAAAGACCAGCTGGAACTACATTAACCCTTCAATGCAGGAGTCAAACATCCCGGTTGGAGTGCTGAGACCGAGGATTCGGAAACGCAGGCTAGCACAATGGTTGAAACACGCATGTTCGCGTAGCTAACGCAACGCAGGGACAGGACTCGCACCAATGGCCACCACAATTTTACTCCGATTTCAGGAGCCGTGTGTGGTGCACATATCGGCGGGAGTTCGAGGCGATAAACGGCGGCCCACGAGCATTCACCTCGGACGCAGGGTGGGGATGTATGCTACGAACTGGCCAGAGCTTGTTGGCCAATGCTCTGCTGACGATTCACGTAGGGCGAGGTACGTGCTTTCAATCCTCGTTTGACAGCTGATTCAACTCAAAATTCAGACTGGCGACGACCCCCTGGCCCGCCACCGACTCGCTCTTCGTTCTTCCTTCCAACCCCCAACTCATCCCCGAAAAGTACTCACCGTCGTAAACACTCTGTTCCGTCCGCACCGCCATTTTCCCCGACTACCACCACCTCTTCCATGTCTAACGAAGATCGCGCATGTCAAGCGGCTTACGTGCGTCTCCTAACGTGGTTCTTCGACTCTCCCGCCCCCAATGCGCCATTTAGTGTGCACCGTATGGCCCTTGCTGGCAAAGATCTTGGAACGGAGGTTGGGCAATGGTTCGGCCCCAGCATCGCCGCCGGCGCGATCAAGTAAATCGCAATCTTGATATTAATCGTTTAGGCTGACGTTCCCTTTTTAGAACTCTTGTTCAGGCTTTCCCTGCATGTGGCTTGGGCGTGTCAGTTGCCACCGATGGAGTGCTATACCAAAGCTCGGTATTCGAGGCATCACATACATCGCCGACTCAGGACCCAGATTCAGAGAACGACTCGGTTTCCTGGGGCGACCGTCCTGTACTTCTTCTTCTCGGCCTACGACTTGGACTCGATGGCGTCAATCCTATTTATTACGACACAATAAAGGTACTGTTTGCCCTTTTCTGTACAAAGCGATTCTCATTTAATCTTCCTAGCAACTATACACTTTCCCGCAGTCGGTCGGCATTGCGGGTGGACGGCCCTCTTCATCGCTGTACTTTGTAGCAGCCCAAGCGGAAGGTCTATTCTACCTGGACCCCCACCATTCACGGCCTGCGGTGCCACTGCGACCACCGCTCAAGACATCGCTCGAAAAGGACATGGATGAAGCGACGGAACAGTACTATGCTTCAGCATACAGCCCAGCTGAGCTGCAAACCTTTCATTGTGAGAAGGTTCGCAAGATGCATCTAAGTGGCCTCGATCCTAGTATGCTCGTGGGCTTTTTGTGCCGCGATGCCAATGAGTGGACCGATTTCCGGAAACGTGTCATCGAGGTACGTCTACTTTCTTCTCATTGGACTTTCATTCATAGAATGTAGCTTCCGCGTGCCATATTCTCGGTGCAGGAAGAACCTCCGTCATGGCCTTCTGTGGATTTGGGTGGAGACGAAGACGATGATGGTCTCGCGCTTGAAAGCGTCGCGAGCTCAAACGACCCTCCTGCTACGTCTGCCGCCTCACCGCTGAGCCCGAACGCCGTTGCTTCCGCGCTCACGCCAATAGACACTACTACCGCGGTTTCCAGCCCAACTTCGCCGGAAGAACCACCGTCTCCATGGAGTGCGATCGAACCACAGCGCGTGAACAGCGAAGATTCTGCGCGCTCCAAAACCAACGGTATTGGAAAGGGCCGGCTCTCATACGCCATGGAAGGATTCCGGAACAAGTTGCGCTCGTTTGGACGCAGTCGGACATCCCTTGCGCTCACAGAGGACGACAAATAGGCTTTGCCCGTCCTCGAGTTCATCGCGCGTGGTGAAATTACACTTGTCGCTGACTATCTTATGGGGCCCGACGGCGCGTTGAACGTTACAGGGTCAGTATGGTGGTGGATGGATCAGGACTGAAGCTGATATTTCGATATTTCTTTGCTCATGGCGTTTCTTTATAGGTTTGATGCCTCGTTACCCTACGCTATTCATACCCACCTTATTGTAATATGTACTTGTTGAAGGACTGTATGTAAATGTATTAGAGACTGTTGTATGTACCAATATACACGCTTAATTTTCTCGTCTTGCATCCACGGGCCCGCTAAGTCGCCCACGTAATTACAGACACGAGAAAAAAAAAGCAGCCCGGGCCCGTGGACACAGCCACTGGCAAACTTTTAGCCCCTATCTCGAATTTACCTCGTCGGCAAGCATGCCGGCTTGCGTATGCGTCCTACTTAAATTGGGAAGCAAAGGGATGGTTTGGACACCCAGTTTACTCAATCCCCATGCGCTTGAAGTACAATCCCGCCACAGATATCCCGGACCTCACCGGGAAAGTCATCCTCGTTACTGGAGGTGAGCACATTCAAGTTCAGATTCGTCCAACCCATATGCTGAGACCGCGCTGCAGGGACGGCAGGAATAGGCAAAGAGGCGATTTTGGTATTTGCAAAACACAATCCGCAGCGTCTTTATTTCAGTGGCCGCAACGCTGAGCAGGCTGCTCAAATCATCGCCGAAATCAAGTCAACCTCCCCTTCCGTCGACGTCGTATTCCTTGAATGTGACCTCACGTCGTTGCCATCCGTCGAAAAAGCAGCGAAACTCGTTGTCTCCCAGACCGACCGGCTCGACATTCTCATCTGTAATGCCGGTGTCATGAATGTTCCTCCTGCCTTGACGAAGGAAGGCTATGAAGTCCATTTCGGGATCAATCATGTCTCGCATGCCCTCTTCATAAAACTCCTGCTCCCGACCCTCCTGCGCACAGCTGAGGTGCCCGGCTCCGACGTGCGCATAGTTTCGTTGACCTCCAGAGGGTTCACCATGCATCCCAGCGGAGGCATAGTATTCAGTGACCTGCGCACCACCCAGGGCTCTGGACTTGTCAAGACCTTCCGCTACGGCCAAAGCAAACTCGCCAACATTCTCTACGCCTCCGAACTCGCGAGAAGATACCCCCCAGATCACCTCTGTGAATATTAGTTTTTTCCATTGAATTTCGAACTCATCCTTTGATAGGTCTCCATTCACCCCGGCGTCGTTCAAACAAACCTGCTCAATACACAGACCGCCTTCGTCCGAGCATTATCGTGGATGAGCGTGGGATTGTCAGCGCTCACTCCCGAACAGGGCGCCTACAATTCGTTGTGGGCTGCTACAGCAGACAAAACGAAGATCGTGAATGGAGAGTTCTACGAGCCTGTTGGAATCCCCCGGAAGCCATGCGCGCAAATCGCGGGACCAGAAGTTGGCGAAACAGTTGTGGGAATGGACCGAGAAAGAGCTGGTCAGCTATCATATTTGAGCATTTCTAGGATTAAGGCGTGAAGCATAATAAATTGGACATAAATAGCACGGAAGGACTGTGATCATGCTAGGTGTTGCACTGATTTTCGGTCCGAGTGACTATCTTCAGCCTCGCGGCGGAAATCTCCAATATAGTCCACCTCGTGGTTAACGAACACTTCCATCTTCTACAGATCGGGTCAGCAAACGGACGTTGCAACAGAAATGAATTAGTGTGCTATTCACGTCAGTGCTATCAGATCTCCTGGGAGCTGCCGCAGGACGCGAGGTGCTGGGCTGCGCACCATTCACGCGCATCGGACGTTTGACCATGCTCACGGGCTGCTGCGAAATGTTTCGGTGGCGATACCAGTTGCGCAGGTTCAGGGTGGCCAGCACGGAATTGCCGTACACTGTTCAGATTTTCAGTGACCATATAGCAAGTGGTAGCGATGAGAGACGTACATTTCCCGATGAGAAAATAGATCGCAAGATAAACAAAGTTATGCGACATGGTCAGCCACTGAAAAAGATGCTCAGATCTGAGAGGTTCAGGCAGGATGGAGAAACGTACGCAGATAATCACAGCAAGGACTGTGCCGCTGAAAGAGGCACATGAACATTTGTTAGGAAGTCGTATAGAGAACTCACCAGGTCAAGCTGTTGACAGAGTCAGAACGTTCTAACACGTGTAAGAAAGAAAACTCACAGGCCATCGTTGATAGTGAATACCACAACCGCATCGACCGCTTCATGAGTGCTAGAAATGGAATCAACTGACAAGTTTTTTTAGTCGAATGGAGATCTCGAACACTGTATATCCCTGTCGCATATCTCTCAGGTAGAAATAACGTGCCCCCGAGACAAGAACATCGGTGATCGCAGAAACAATTAATCCTGAAGTGAACAGAATCTATCCTCGCCAGTGAGTTAGGTAGCGGTTGTCAAGAGAGGGCGGACCTTGAATTTGGCAGCAAAGGCAGGGAACGTTTTCAAGATTAACCTAAATATGTGTGTATCAGCGGGAATGTCGTGCGTGCCTAGCGGCACAAAATCTACATTTCCGTGGTCGTGGCTATTAAAAGGTCAACGGAAGAACTACCTGAATTACTCAGGACGCACTGAATGCTAGCCCTGGCAAGATAGAGGTCAAACCACATCCATAAGAAAACCAAAAGTGGCTTACCGACACGAGCGATCGAAAGAAAAGCCTGGATGTCGACTTAGTAACTTATGACGGGGAAAGTATGAGGGCCTACGATAGGTCCAGTTAACCACCAATTACTCTTGCTCACTGTATTTGACATCGGCACGCTGTGATTCATGAAAACGAGGACGAGGATACTCACGTTTGTGTATCCTCCACCCGTAGAAGCTGCACAGTATAAGCAAAGTCGGATCGAAAGTATCGAGATGAAATACACTTACATATTCACGCTCAATGTGATGATGGCCGTCAGTACAACAGTCATCTGAGGGTGGGATTACACTGAGAGGAATTTCCAGGATACGGATGTATCGACATACTGGGATAACGCTGACGAAAAAATATCAGTAACGTCGATGTCTGATTAATGCAAAGAACAAACGGGAATATGTGCAAGTGGATGTCTGGTTCGCCGAAGTGCAATATGGTATAATCCCAGACGCCCGTGCAAATCATGACCGTGTGTGCAGCATCGAGCACCCTAAAGGCTGCATTAACAACAGGTCGAGTGAGCGTCTAGCGCCATGCGCACGCACCAAATCCATCCGACCTATCCGAACATAGTTATAAGTGCTCTCCGGTGGGGCGAAAGGGGACGCACCAGAAGCTTGTAAGGCAACGCGTCCGACGGAAAGACTTGGAAATACAAGAAGGTTTGAAAGCCCAATATAGCGGACATGCTACGGGAAGTTAGAGATCTGTTTTGGCGAATAAGAACTAGTTCTGACCCCACAGCAGCCAGGCATCCTGCTAAAGTGGCTCCTAGGGTTGGGACCACGCTGGAAGACATGATTGAAACGAAATGGTGGACTGGGAAAGAAGGCCGGAAGTCGCGCGCGTAAATATGTGTTCTTTTGAACGAACGGGTAACAATCCCCAACGCTGTTGACTAATTCCATCAAAGATGGTAGTTGAATACATCAGCGGCAGCCAAGATGCAGACAGCACAGGTACCCACCAAAGTGCGTCAAGATTCCCCGCTGACGTGAGGCAGACCAGGCAATGAGATAAAACTTTTCCCAGATGGCGTCTAGTGGAGCAGAAATCAAGAATTCGCTTGAACGGTAAGCGGAGATCCACAGAAGCGAAGGGATGCGGGAACTGGGCCGTCTGGACGGATCGACACAGAAAAACCACCACAATTAGGCAGAGTTTAGACTACAAGGACGATTCCAGCTCGTGCAAAGCTGTAGACAGAGGTGTAGACAGAGGGCTAAGTCACTGCGGTTTCTATTTGTTCTCAGCATCAAATACGTCGAGCCTGAGGCCTGAGACTTGAGTTCTGGTAAAACCCATTCGGATACCTTGCTTGTTGTGCCGATATGTTACGACCATTCAAATTGAGTTCAACCGACGTCGTGAAGCCTTGGAAATTTTCGGGTGCGATGTTAGCCGAGTTCACGGTGATGCCGGGGCATCGTTGGCTGTAGAAATGTTCAGAATGTCGTATGCAACCAATTTGGTTCCGAGCAAGGAGCCTCGGAGACTGGAGAGAATTTCCCACGACGCATGATGGCAGGGTGCGTGGGGATCACGGATCGGCGATGTCGACGGCGATCTGACCCGTTTGGCAAGCTGTGCTGTGTTGCTATCAGCATCCTCGGACATCCAGAACTTGTTCAAGTTCTTGCTCACAAATCCTTAAAAGCCCTTCCAGTACCACTCTTGAGTTTTCTCCTCAAACGTAAGCACTCGATTTGGGAACTTTTTTCGGCAGGTCGGCATTTTCACTGTCCAGCCGACAGCCTGCCGCAGCCACGTGAGTCGCCACGTGAACAATGCCCAACGCGTCCCTCTCTCTTCCCTACTACCACCACCCACCGCCCTCCCCGCCATGAACGACTACTACCGCAAAGCGCTCGGCGTGTCCGTTGCCTCAAGAGTGGATGTGGTCGCTGCCTAACACGGAAAACAGCAATTGGCGGGAACTGGGAGAGACCACATAAAGGTGCGCAACCAATCTCGCTGTGTAGGAATATGCCGCTAATAGCGAGATTTACGGTATTTTAACTTAGGCCACCAACCGTCACCTGCCCCGTCTCACTCTGGTACCCGGCGGGTTAGCGCCTTGTGCAGCAACGCGATGTGCAGGCGCGACTGCCGCGCCAACGGCGGATGCCAAATTCACTTTGTACAAGCTGCACCTGCGACTGTTCTTGCTCTCACCACCGCTCCTGCTCCTGCCGCCGCTTACGCTCCCGCTTCTGCGCCCGCCGCCCCCACGCTTTCCGCACGCCGCCGCCAGCAAGCCGCTCTTTTCCGTTCTCGACGACATGCTGCAAGCTACAGCCGGATCGTGGGTGCTCCCGCCAGCCTTCCCTTTAGCTCCTGCGGTCAAACCCTCGACGGCGCGAGAGAAAATGCTGCCCCGGGGCAAAACACGACGTGTACACGCTGGCGACCCATCATACGGAGGCGGCGTCACAAGCGGCAGTCTCGCAAAGCCAGATGCCCGGGTACAGAGACCGACGAGGAAGAAGGCAAAGACGGCGACAATGATGACGACAACGATGACGACGGCCCCGTTGCCCGCTATCCCGACAGCTCCGTTGCCCAGCATCCCGACGGCCCCGTTGCCCAGCATGTCTGCTCCCGCGACTTCCCAGATGGCGACAATCATCATTCCGCCCTATCTCCCGCGCTATCCACCTCACCAAGCAGCTGCGTATGCTCAATATCACTATCCCTACCCTCCAGCGTTCGTTTCCGGCCACGTCCCACCTTCATTGTATTACAGGTATACGTAGGCACACAATATGGTGTCGTCTGAGGTGATTATTATCATTATTCATTGATTTATACATCATGTATTGCTTTGTATTAATTCAGAATTGTATTTTGCTCGTTTTCTGCGTGTTCGGGGCACTCTGTACTGGGCGACGACGTCGATACGACTTGGAGAGCGTGGAGAGAGCGATGACCAACAGTGATGACGACATGAACGGCATCATCGGCACATCAATGGAGTTGCCGACCTGCCGAAAAAAGTTCCCAAATCGGGTGCTTACGTTTGAGGAGAAAAGTAAACAAGTTTCCAGTACCGGCTTTTCAAGTCAGCTTTTGAAGATTATCCACCTGTTGTGCCCACATGTCAGGCCTACTTAGGCGTGGCACACCATCACGATGACGCGCCTAATTGGGCATCACTTTCGTTAGATCGCTGTGTACACCTTAAATACGACTTATATGCTACGTACATACCTTACCTTCCGGCCGTCCCCAAGCAAGCGGCGGCATAGACGGCGTCCATCAGGCGCTGATGCCTCTGATGGCGCCCGCCCCTCGCGTCCCGCCCCTCGCTTAAGGCGTGAGCAAGATCAAGAGCCATCGGGCTCGCATCAGCACCGTCAAATCTTGATGGTCTTGACAGCTTCGGAGTCCGTTCCGGTGCTTCCCCGATCTCCGCTGTCAAGGCTGACGGCCCGTGATCTCCGACGCTTCCGCGCTCACAGCACAAGTCCAAAATACCACGAAAATCAGTAATAAATTCAACAAAATAATACAACCGGATAGCGAGAACACAGTAAGAGTCACATAGCGCAACTAAAATTACAGGTCCCCGCCACGTCGTCCGCTATGCGTAACACCAGCTCGAGGAGTCCGCTACAGCCTCAGCGTCGACATCTTCCACCCCCTCGACCTCGCTCTCAGCAGCGCGAAAAGCCTCAGCGCGGCGCGTCGGGCATCTCCTCTTCCGCTGCAGCTAGCCGAGGAACCTCGCGGTCTTTCGACAGTGCAGTTCCAGGCTCCAGCACCGCTGTACAGCCAGTCTCTTTGCGTAGCTTCTCCAGGCGTCGGCGGTGCTCGTCATTGAAGCGGATGTGCTGTTGGCGGGTGCACCTCCACCTGGTAGGCCAGCTGGGGCTGGTGGTTATCGAGGCGGCGGGGCGTGATGCGCAAGGAACGCGTCCTCATCGCGCTGTATGTATAGAGGCGGCGTATCTCTACATTGAGCCGCTCGACCTCTTCCTTCGCCCGCTTGATTTTGAAGTGCAGGTCTACGGCTGCACGCCCGGAGCCCTGAGCCCTGGCTCCGGCGTGCGTCACGACGGCTGAACCTCAGGAGGTCGAATTCAGCAAGAAATGCGTATTCGACGACTGCCTCCCCACTCAAGCGGGGGGCGCGGGCTTTTGAGCGCGGCGGCGGCGGGCGTTGTAGTTGGCGAGAGCTGTGCGAACCGCTTTCGAGCGCGCCTGCATGGCTTTTGCGATGTGTTTACGCAATTTGTAGCCTGTACATACCAAAAGTAAATCAATTTATTCAAAAGATCGAAAGCATACCTGTGCCTGGGATATTCATTTTCCAGAGCTCCAGCAAGCGAGCCGCAACCAGGGATTCCAGCTTGTCCAGAGCAAGCTGGTAACGGCGTTTGCTCACCAGCACCTGAGCCTGTATCCAATTCTCATCGCCCGGCTGCCAGCGCTCCACGACTTCCAGGCGCGCCTCCAGGTACCTCACTGCCTCAAGGCACTTGTTCTCCCGCTCGCAGACGTGCCGTCGGTTCGTCTCGACCGCCTCGTCGTGCTTTCAGCCCCCGCCCTGTCAGCGCCTGACTCCTCCACGAACTGCAAACCTGTCACATTCGACCTCAGGCCATCTGCTGCCTCCCTGAATTATGGTGAGTAGCTGCCAGCCCTTTGACTCGCGATACGTACTTGGCATCGTAAAAATTGACGAGAGCCTGGTAGTACTCCATCTGGAGAGTCTCTTCCTCAGGCTCTTTCTTGAGAGAGGAAAGATACTCGCGCTCGGCCTTTAGCCATCCCTCGAGGGTGGCAGACGTGGCGCCGTTGAGCTCACTCGTGAGCCGTGCCAGCACGGGTGCTTCAGCGATGACCGCTAAAGCGTGCCGATACTTTGTAACCAGAGTGTGGGCTATCAATGAGTATGGTTAAGAACGCTTCACCAAGAGACTCACATAGCTGGCCGTAGGTCTGAAAGCGATCCTTATGCTCCGCCCAAGTCACAACGCCTGCCAGCGGTGGAAGGCGGTTGAATAGCGTGTTCGGGCGGCGAGGGCATTGGACTCCGAGAAGAAAGTCTCGCAGCCCTCGAACCCTTCCAGCCCGACGTCATCTTTGTACTTGGGCAGGTTTCTAGTCTGACAGAGGCGGTTGTGAGCGGTGCCGTGGAACGAGCCGACAAGGGCCAAAAACTCGCGATCCTGGAGAAGATCGCTGACACGGGGATGGCGCATCACCATCTTGTAGAACCGGCACCCTATGTCGTAGCCCAGGATCAATTTGGCGATCTCGGGCCCCAGCGCTTTGCAAAGATGGGCGAGCAAGGCGAACGCATATTTGGCTCTATTGAAAGTCAGCACAAATGCATTATGATAAAAACCGAAGGAAAACGTACAACTCCCCGCTCTTCACCATGTCAACGGCGCCAGCACAAAGCCGTGCCGACAAAGGCCGGCAAAGATACCGGTCTCGTCATAAACAGCCGCCGCCCGCACCGTATGCACCTCCTTCATATTCTGCCACTTCTCGGCGCAGCCGCTGTCCTTCTCCTCGTCTTCATCGTGTACTTTCGCGAGCTCTTCCTCATCCTCTACCGCCCAGCTGTCCACCACGTCTCGTGGAATGAAGTAATCACCAGGAGGACGACGAGAGTCGTCCTCGCCCGCAGACTCTCTGGGCAGCGGGTTCCCCTCGTCATCCCACTGCTCCTTTGTCTTCCGCGCAAAATCGTTTGGCCGAGTCGTTCCCATCGCAAGTAAAGGGAAACGGCCAGTCCTTTCTCTCGCCCTCGAGCTTATAGGTACAACAAGGGCATACGTTCCGTAGCCGCCAGCATGGATCGTTGCGACCCAGGGGCGCAGCGCACTCTCCTCGCCGTCTCCTCGCGCACCAAAAGGTACACGTCAAATGCAACGGAGAACTGCACCCCGAGATAGGGCCGGGGAGGAACACCGTGGATGTCGCAATCATCATGCGGACCCACGCCTGGATGCCGAGGCGAGGGGCAACGTAGCTGGGTAACGCGAAAAATCTCCAGCGCGCGCGTCGTGATCGCCACTGCGGCCACCGCGGAAGAGCAAGGGAACAGCCCTTGTCGGATGAGGCCAGAGGCGACGAATGGGTCTGTCTTTCGTAAGGGGACATGGTGTAGCTCACATGCTAATTCTTGATCAGCGACGTCTTGCAGCAGCCGGGCCAGACGTACAAAACAAATCCACTACAACCACCTTGATGCGGTCCGCGATTTCCTCCTCCTCGGCTGGGGCGTACGAAGCTGCAAGACCCGTTGATGCGCTCCAGTCCATGTACGCGTCGGTAAGTGCGCCGAGCTGGGCGCTAAATGCGTCTACGAGCCTCCTTGTGCGATCCCGTCGCCCGGCGGTAGTCAGGACGGCGTGCCTTTTTGCTGAAGATAGCACTGCGAAATGTAAATGATTAGTACAAATTCTTCAGAATAAACGTCAAATCCAGAGGCTTACTTGTAATCGTGCTCCTGAGCCAGGTCTTCCAGCAACTCCTCATCTGCAGCTTCGGGATCAATGGCCTCACCAGCATGGCTGATGTCGGCGGGGGCGAGTACCGTCTAGCACTTCTCGCTCGTAGGTGATGGTCGGGCCAATGAAGTCGTCAGGCTCATCGCGCCACGCCTCTTCTGCCGCCAGCTCCTGCGCCGTGAGCACTGCGAAAAGTTAAAAAAAAAAAAAAACACTCTCAAAAACAATCAATTTCACTGACCTTCACGTCGCTCCCTGCTCTGCAGCGAGTGCTTCTTGTTGTTCCGCGATCATCTGCGCCATGGTCAACCGACGCGTATGCCGCATGCCGGATGTGTTAGTTGTCATCGGCTGAGTAGACCGCATCCTCTTCGACATGCCCGAGGCTATCTTCTCCGGTTTTCGTTTCTGCATGTTGCGTGTAGGGATAGAATATTGATCATGATGTGCGCTGGTGTTGGGACTTGTTGACGCGTCTCACTTCGCACGTGATCACGCGTTTCCTTCCCTCTACTAACACTTGTCCTCATTACGTGCTATGGGCCAAGGTGCGTCAATTGCTCTGTGCCACATCCACAACCCCTTGTATCCACGTTCTTGCTCCCGTCTTCACCTCAGACCCACCACGGCCGAGGGTGGAAACGGTGGCAAGGACGCGACTTCACCTTGCCTTCCAACCTATCGTCCCCGTCTTTTGCTCATTGAAACCCACAGATCGCGTCTTTTTTTCTGGGGATCCCATCCTCCTTCCCCCACTTTGACCTTGAGGCTGCACTACAGGCTGAAAACGCCGCATGCATTCTGAAGACTGCGGCGACCTCGATTTGGACGACGTTCCCTTCGATGTAGAGCCAGCCCCGCCCTCAACAACCCCGACGTCCACCACGGCCTCATCCACCCCGCTCGCTTCTACCTCTGCTCCACCTCCATGGGACGGACTCACCGGCGCCGCACGCAAGAAAGCAAAGCGCCCGCGCCCGAGACACGAACATACGGCAAGCAGCAGCAGCTAGCCGCGCCTCCAGCAACGAGCCTCCTCCACCCAAGCCCATTGCTGTCGTGCGCGCGTCCGATGCCTCGCCGTTGCCCATCCGACTCGCCGCTGAGGACTTCCGCACTACCCGCACAGCGTGGACGGGTCTGACGCAGCAACTTGAGCACCCGCACCTCGACCGCTGGTGGGACACGGAATTTCTGAAGAAGCATCTAAATTATTTTGAGTGGGATGGGAGGTGCGTCACGGCAGCCCGACTTGTTGTCCTAGCTAAGGGTCTTCTACAGGACCTCACACGCGTTTGTCGAGTCGAAAGGCCGCGTCGTGGGGGGTCTCATCGGCGCCCCCAAAGATGCCACTTGGCCCGTAGTCATCAAACAGGCGAGCGAAGCTCTGCGCCGCGAGTGGCTCGGCATGTCTTTCCCATCCGCTGCATACGAACATCGCCGCGGCAACTTTGCCCAGGATGCTTTGGGGAAATCGTTCGGCGGTGGTCGCAAGACAGTCGGGAATATCACCCCCTCCTCCTTGTCTAACGGCCGCGCCATGGACCGCATCGCTCGTGACCCCGCTGTGGGCCGGATCCTACGCCATGCGCTAAGTATGTTTCTTCTCCTGTGGCCGCGCATTTGTTACTGGACGCACGCCTAGGTGGCTTGAAAGCTTTCTTCTGGGGGATATTTAGCGGCTACCACACACTTGACCGCGCAATCACTCGCCTAGCACCCCGCTTGACGCGCCTTCCCTTCGACGCGCCTTACGCTGCCCTCAGCGTGAATTTCGAGCACGCAATTAGCCCTCCTCACCTTGACGGCGCCAATAGTGCGGGAGGCGTGTGCGAAATCACCCCATTGGGCGACTTCAACCCCGACACCAGCGCACATCTCGTTCTCTGGGATTTTGGGTATATTATTCGGTTTCCGCCTGGAACCAGCGCCCTCATACCATCGGCTGTGGTCACGCACTCCAACACGCCTCTGCAAGCAGGAGAGACGCGGTTTTCGATCCTTAGATACACCCGGGGCGCCCTTTTTCGCTGGGTAGCCAATGGCGGCAAAACTGACCTGGAGTGGGAGAACAGAGCAACGCGGGAGGACCGGAAGGTGTGGGAGGAAGGCGCGTCGCAGTCGGTAGCAGGAGGCAGTCGCGCGCTACACCCGCTGGAAGGATCTGAAGGTCGGGAATTACCAAGGCACTCGCGATGCGCGCGCGGACGCTATTTTAGACCTCACGCGACTCGTAGAAGATCTCCAGTGACCTCAGCGACGAGGGCGATAGCGCCCCGCTTTCCCCTCCGTAAGCGCCCTAGAATTTCTTAATTACGCTCGACTTTGTACTCTAAAAAATTATCTTTTGCCTATCCCACTGTGATATTATGAAGTCGTCGGAACAACGGCAGGCAACGGAATGCTCAGCCGATGCCTGTATAAGGCAAATCAGTGATGTCGGCATAAACAAGGCAGACAATTATGACCGTCAACTCTGCGGCTTGCTTGTGGCATCACGCTCCCTAAGATTCCTGCCCGAAAAACGCTTCATGCATGTGTATGTTGACTCTCTCGATCATTCCATGCCAATTGCAAAAAATTCCGACCAACAGTCGCAGAAAAACAACATATATAAGCATAACATGTAAATTCGTCCATACGACCGTGTTAACGAGCCTTTTAACCCAGCGGATTGTATTCCCAGACAGCTTTCATAGTAAATTCCCGGATCCCTGAGTTATGTCAGCCTTCGTCTTGTCCACGAAATGATATGGCAATACCTCCTCGTAGATCATAAGCTCGATTGAAAACGCTCAAGACGTTCCAAAGTCCAGTGAGCAAGGTAGTTGGCGGAGAATACCGTTAGGGTTGAGATATTGTAAAGGTTCCTGCCCAACTGTGAAATGACAAGGTCATATGTCAAAATTTCACTCCGGTGAACAGCTAGTTCAGATCGAAAGGACCTGCATAGATGGTGGCGTGGGCGTACCACTTCCCAGAACCGTATATGTGGGTTATATCACCTGCAAAGTTTCCAGGTCAGCCGTTGAGCTGTCGAGTTGTAACGACGCTGCCAAGTTTTGAGATTTTGACACAAAACGTCGTCGTACATGTGAGCGAAGGCCATTCTCGCCTGGATATCGTGTATTCGGGCATTATACATGACCCTAAATAACATATTAGATAGTTGAGCAGATCGAATAAAAAAAGTTTTTCCAATTGTACGATCTCGAAGCCCTCAGTTCTTGCAAATACCGACTGGTCAACCTGAGAAGTAAAAGCTAGCATTGATACCCACTCGAGCCAAACATGACTTTGCGAGACGTACCAACCCCTCGGAAGCTCTCGTAGGTGCGTTCGGGCAACTCAGGACAGCGCTGTTTCGCCAGCAAAGATGATTTGGTTCCGTCGTGCGACATTTCTGACTCTTGAATCTTGAGCAATGAGAAAGACGGCCTCCAAGCCTGGGGAAAGAAATAATTACGCCATAGACGTAAGCTGAATCTAACCCTGGGGGTAACACTATAGTTCTCGCACGATACCAAGCATTCAAGCTCAAGAATTCCGCAAAGTCATAGGCGAGTAGGATTTGAGTCGAAACATGCATTGGATAGAATAGAAGCGTTGCTGAGGGCTTTCGGGCAACAAAGAAGGCAAATAATGTTGCCGCGATTGGTGTCCTAGCACAGAAGCCGGAGTTTGAGAGAGCAGAGGCGGAGAGCGAAGCAAGAGATCAAGACAGGGGGTGTAATTTAGGACGGCTTATGTGGCAGTGCACGCCCATCAATCCTGCTTCCTGTCTCTTTTATCGATGCAAGATGCTGCTGTCTTTGAACTGACCGCCCTCACACAATTGATCGGGGGACGGACGGCGCTTGACAATGAAGATCGGGAGGCATTCCAGCGGCTTTCTGCTGAAACCGCGGCTTTACTTCGCCCCACCCCACGTGCGCTTTTCAATCCTCGTGCTTCATTCTGGGTGGTGTATGAGGGGTGTACAAAGAGGGGTATATGGCACCTGGTACGTGCCAGTCAACTTCGCAAGGCCGTGATGTGATTGGTATATTCTACAGGGGGCATGACCAACGCGGTGATCTCTGGTTATGCGGGCAATAGTCACAGTAAAATCCGAGGATGGGAAGCAGCCGTCCAAGCACTGACCCAACATCTCTGGGACCTGGGATTCCGCGCCGAGGAGTCTTCTCTGCTATCTACGCCGTCCCCCTCAACAACCTCTCGCCAGCCCCCGTCATCTCGTGCTACGCCGTCTCACACTTCGCGCGCTCAGCCCGCAGTACCGTCAGCCGCGTCAATTCATCGCGTCGTCAACGCCTCACGGAACCACACCTTGCACACTCATCCCACCTCGCCGGCAGCACCATCTCGGATCGTCAACGCCTCAGGCGACACGACGCCATCTCGTGCCGTCAATGCCTCGCGCGACACGACGCCGTTTCGTGTCGTCAACACCTCGCGCGATGCGACGCCGTCTCGTGTCGTCAACACCCCGCGCCACAATACCTCGCGCACCCAGCCCGTGCATGCGTCGATTTCGCACATTTCTGTCCCCTTGCCCTCGGATGTTCGCGACACCTCCGTCACCGAGGCTTTGATTCCGCAAGAATTTCGATGGTATGTCGTGGCTAGTGACTCCGAGATTGCGGTCTTCAAGGACCGGTGGGTGCCGCCTCTCTGGCCTGAATTTTGCATAAGCTGATTCATCTGTCTGCCTTTTTTTAAATTTTTTTGCAGAGATGCAGCGCAACGTCGTGCTGTGGAGCACCAAGATATGCGGCGGCTTCGCTCCTACCGCAGCACTGATGGCCTGGCGTCTCTGCTGGATTCCGTCGAAGGCTGGGTCTGGGATCATGCGGACGATTGACTAGGTAGGATTTTTCAGGTGTACGCAGATTTTAGGAGTACAGGCGTAAGACTGTGTGTAGCGATATCTACCTTTATTTCGCTAAATATTCAATTATCCCGGCAATGTATGCGACTTTGAGAGCTGTCTTGAGGCGTGAGGTAAAGGATGTGACATTTGTCACGGCATAACGCGACGCGAAATGTACAGGTTCTGCTTTCTACTTTATCTGCGGGCTCGTGCCACTTGTCCTCAGCTAGCTCATGGCTCTCGACATCACCGAAACTCATTCAAATGCATGAAAAAGTTCCTCAAACTCACAAGTTCTCCATCTCGCTTCGAAGACACAAAAAGCTCCGTTCCGATAGATATCCCAGCAAATCTCAACATTCCAAGTTCCGGGACTCGGACGTCTGGCGTCGCGACACGAACAGTCAAGACTGGTTCTGATCTCGCTTTCCATGGGGTATTCTAGTGTGGAGAACTCAAACTTGGTCAATGGCTCACCACTGCACATCATCCTGGTGCCCTTCAACATTTCACGAATAGCGGCTGCGTTCTGGTGTAAGGCGGATGAACGGTAAGTTCTCTCATCCAGCTATCCAATTTCCAGACAATTGGTTTGGGTCGATCAACATGTGATACGTGTTGAGGCGACAAAGCACATGGGCAGACCGACTCCGCTATCGGCTGCATAGTGCAGAGGTTAATCCTAGGGTTGCTTCACCTCCGGGGATCGGAGGTGGTTGGTTCGAGCCCTTCTGCAGCCCAAGGGCCGGTTGTTAGCAGCTCCCCATCGTCCGCCGCCCGCCAGGGTGGCGCGCGGTCTTGGGTAGCTGCTATCAATCGATTCTTTTTTTTTTTCACTCAGATCTTTTCACTCAATTTTTTTTCTCTCTTGCTCCGGCGCACGACGATCAGCAGCAGCCTTCAGAAAGCGAAGGCCCTACTCTCTGATTTTCATGCTTGGGCAAACCCAGGACCGCACTTGATTTATTTTTTTGGCGATTATTCCACTTCATATAACTAATAAATGGACTTAAACCATAGGGCCTGTAGCTGCGTGCCTGTACTCGTGAGGACTAACCGGCGCAAAGTGCCGCGCGTGAAGCCTCAAATCGTGACCCGTACCTCGGACGCCCCTTGCGAAAACACCACAAAACAATCAACAAGCCTTGCCTAGCAGCACAATGTCCTGCACCTCCATACCAGCGTACCATAGCCCCTGCCTTCCTATCCAGCCGTCGACCGTTCCCCCGCATGTGGCCAACGGCGTCACTGACGCGTCCGCTGCAGGAAACCGTAATGCCGCCTTAAGTGAGGGATCCCATTTTTTTAAAGAGACTAGGCGTGCGCTGATTGGTGACGCAGGAGCAGCAGATGTGTCCCTGCCTGCCTCACCCTCGGGAAACGCGGGGCAGGGCTCCACCCCCGCACCTGCTGCAAACCTGCTTGGCTCGGCAGCTGCGGCTGACGCGTCGGGTTCTGCAGCCGTGGCTGACACGCCTGGCTCTGCAGCAGGGTCTGCTCCGCGACGCAACCTGCTCGACGGCCGAACGGCCGAAGAGGTGGAGCGCATCAGGGCGGCTATAGGGAGATCAGGTGCAAAATCGGGCCCTGTTGCCAACAGCCGCTCTCTGAGCAAGCCAGAGCGCAAAGCGCGGCGTGAAGCCTTCGAGTCGGATCTCCTCGAGATGGCGGTAGCCCAAGAAGCCGCCGTTAAGCAGCTAGCGGAGAAGTACCCCGAGAAGGGAGAGGTCAAAATTCGCAAGATTGCCTCGCACGCCTCGACCTTCAGGCGCTCTCGTCAAATCACCCTTCGCAATGCGTTGATACACGACCTCTGTGTCAAATCCCAAGAGGAGAGCGGTAGGGCTTTTCTATTCCACGCATTAGATCAATACTGATGTGTAAATAGGCGCGGGGAAGGGCAAGTCGGCGATCCAGATCACGAAGGAGTTGGGGGCTGATGGCCTGCGCGAGATGATGGATGATTTGGACGAGGACCAGCGGGTTGAGCTCCTCGAGCGGCTAGGCGAGCATCGCGAAAACCAGCAGCACGGCACCCGCAAGTCGACCAAAGCGCAGGCCGCGGACGTGCGGCAAAACATGGAAAGGATTCAGAACGAGGTATGTATAGCTTCACCTGAGGAATTACGGGTGTTAATCTTTCTCCCAGTTCGACGCCCTGTACTCGCGCACTGGAACGCGGGCCATGGTGTTCACAGTACGCTCAGACACCCACGACCCCAACGAGCCCACGTTCATCGAGACAGGAAACTCTCGCGAGTTCCTCCCCAGCTACCTGGGCAAGAGCTACCAGGAAATTGGGCATAATTATGAGCTGTGGTCTGTCGCTAAGGGTAGAGGTACGAAATCGCTCATATCTTTCTCAATTATGACTCATAACGTTGTCCTGCAGGCGAGTCGAAGTCGAACTCGATGGTGAGCGTTAGAAAGGAGATCAATAAGGAAGTGCATGCGAAATTAAGTAAATTAATAAGAAATCCCACCACCGCCAAGCTAACGGCCACACAGGGATTATCACAGGGAAAAAAGGACGCCAAAAATGTCTTGGTCAAACTACGAGATTGATGTCTGCGAGGCCCACAAGGTAAAGCTGGTGGGCTGGCTTGTCACCCAGACGGATGCAGACGGAAACGTCGCGGTCAAGATGGGCCCGCTGAACCAGCTTCCCGCGGGAGACCGCCCGCCTAACGCTCAAAGGGCTAAAGAATGGCACCATATTCTTTGTCGATATGTCCAAGGCCGAGCACGACGCCCTCGTCGCAAAACACGACGCCCTTCGCATCGCAAATGGGCCTCTCAAGAAACGCGCACGACGCTCGGACTTCGGTAAGAAGCATGCTTCCCGCAAACGCAAGGCAGGGGGAAATGACGACGAGGACGACGACGATGGAGAGGACAATGAGGATAGCTCGGATGAGGACGGGAGCACCGAGCCGCGCGTGCAAAAGAAGCGCCGCCGACGAGCCAAGACGCAAATGCGCCCACGTCGAACGCGCGCCCGACGCGTCCAATGTGCCCATCGCACCCAATGCGTCCACCGCGCCCACCACATCCGCCGCGCCCACCACATCTGCCGCGCCCACCACATCCGTCGCGCCTGCCGCGTCCAGCGTGCCCAACGCGTCCAACGCGCCCGAACGCGCCCGCTGCACCAAACGCGCCGAAGAAAGGCCGCAAGTCGAAGAAAAAAGCGAAGGACGTGCCCGCATCTGCACGCCCCGTTCCACGACCACGTAAGCGCCTGGCCCCATCCACCATATCTGCGCCCGCTACAGATGCCCCAGCAGCCGACGACGCGACACCAAACCTTCGTCTCCCGTCCCCTGAGCCCCCTGCACGCCGCGTATGCATCCACGTCGGCACCAAATGCGCTGACTTTCGACTTCGGCCAGTCGTCCGAGGCGCGCGCCTTCGGCGCGCTAGGGCCTGATTCCTGGGGCCTGCCGCAGGGCGAAGTAACGACAGGGGTGGATTTTGGCCCCGAGCTGATGTCCCTGCTCCAAGAAGCTGTGAGCGGGCCGCCGCTATGGGATAACGGCGCTACGGGGAGCGCACAGGCCGCTAGCGGACCAGTGCCCCAGCATATGGCGCTGCCGTCTAGCGTGCAGGGGTCCCCGCTACTCCCCCTCAATGGCTCCATCCCACCGCCTCGGCGTACACCCACGGATCCGGACGGGCTCGGGGCAAAGCAGATTGACAGCAATATGAGGGGGATGTGGGGAGAGAATGCGCCGCCGAGCGCCGCTGGCACGAACTCGACCTCCTTCGCCTCTGATTCCCTTGCGTCCCCCGTACCTAATGACACGATTCCGTCTGTGAGATTTGCATAGCTTGACTACTTGGACGTTTTTTATTTTCTACTAGTATCTACACATGCCCTATGCCCTATGTCTATGCTCTTAACTACATGCCCTTACCTCGCCAACATGACTTTATACTCTGTGAATACAAGCCCCTATCTGCCCGATACATTGTCTGCTGAATTTAATGCTGATTTTCGACGGATTTCTGACTTGTGCTGTGAGCGCGGAAGCGTCGGAGATCACGGGCCGTCAGCCTTGACAGCGGAGATCGGGGAAGCACCGGAACGGACTCCGAAGCTGTCAAGACCATCAAGATTTGACGGTGCTGATGCGAGCCCGATGGCTCTTGATCTTGCTCACGCCTTAAGCGAGGGGCGGGACGCGAGGGGCGGGCGCCATCAGAGGCATCAGCGCCTGATGGACGCCGTCTATGCCGCCGCTTGCTTGGGGACGGCCGGAAGGTAAGGTATGTACGTAGCATATAAGTCGTATTTAAGGTGTACACAGCGATCTAACGAAAGTGATGCCCAATTAGGCGCGTCATCGTGATGGTGTGCCACGCCTAAGTAGGCCTGACATGTGGGCACAACAGGTGAGATTATCTGACTCTAACGTCTGCTCTCAAATTAAAGGCAAGGTAGTGAATGATTTTCTGCAGGGTTTGTCCTGGCTGCACACATCTGTCTCTACGCTGTGCAGCATTTCCTGGACGAGGGTACGGATGCATTGAATTTCACCAGTTCAGGAAGTTGCGCGACGCGCCGCTGCAGGCCTTGCGCTGACCTCGGACAAGCACTTGCATGTACGGAGGTCGTTGACGCGCGTGTTCTCACACGACGGTGACGTTGAGGATCAAGCGCATGCAGCAGTGCAGGGGGATATCGAGCATCGACAAGCGAGGTCGCACTCCAGCCACAGGCATGCTGTCACCACTCGGGTGCTGAACAGCGCTTGCCGCGGCGGATGCTTGTAGAGGTGTTCGCAACGCTTGATTGGTCGTGAGGTCGAAAAGCATGTCCATTAATATGGTTTTATTCAAATTCAATGTTTCCCACTACTACGCTTATGCAAATGAGAAGGAATATTAATGCCGGGCTCAAGGCGCCTGGCGAGAGTGTTGTATTGTGCTGCGGAATTCCAATTTCCTGCCGGGCAGCTCGACGGGTTCGCGCGGACAACCAAGGGAAGAGATGACCTCGATATACACGATCAAGATCTTGATCTGCATCAGCTTCTTTAAACATCATCTCGGAGTCAGACTCGGATCATGATTGATCACAGAAAAGATTGATTTCTTGCTGCAGAGAAGAAATACGATAGAGGCATGGACGTCAATGATACACGAAAACGAGACGGTAGCAAATTTGCAGACGAATTAAACGAGCAGGAGTTGACTTCAGCTGTAAAAGCCGACCGTCAGTCTCGGGATCGGTGGCTGCTCAGGAATTGTCGCCTACCTCTTGAGAGTATTATCATATGACTTTGATCACGCCAGGTGCACTGATTTTCTCGACGTGTTTTCCGAGTGAGTATCTTCGTCCCCGCGCGGAAAGTCCCCAACATAGTCCACTTCGTGGTTCACGAACACCTCCATTTTCTACCGACCTCATCAGCAATTGAAGGTGCACTAGAACGAATTATTCAAATGCTACTCACACTCACGTCTGCGGTGCTGGAGGGCGTCACGGGAACCATGGGATGCGAGTTGCTGGACGGCACGCCAGTTACACGCATTGGGCGTTTCACTATGCCCAAAGGCTGCGGCGCAATGCTTCGGTGGCGATACCAGTTGCGGAGGTTGAGGGTCGCGAGGACAGAATTGCCGTACAACTTGCCGATTGTGAAGTACACTCCGAGATAAACAAAATTATGCGGCATGGTCAGCCACTGAAAAGATGCTTAGATTTGAGAGGTTCAGGTAGGATGTTGAAACGTACGCAGATGATTACAGCAAGAACCATGCCACTAAAGGAGGCGCATTAATAATTGCTAGGAAGTCATATAGAAAACTCGCCAGGTCAAGCTGTTGACCAAGTTAGAACGTTCTACCATGTCTAATGAAGAAACACTCACAGGCCATCGTTGATAGTAAATACGACGACAGCATCGACCGCGTCATGGGTGCTAGAAGCGATGGATCAGCTTGAGAGACTCTCGCATTGAATAGAGAACCCAAACATTGTATATCCTTGGCGGAGGTTTCGCAAGTAATAGTAACGCGCTCCGGATACAATGACATCAGTGATTGCAGAAACAACCAATCCTGAGGTGAACAGAATCTGATACTGGCCGGTGAGTGAGGCAGCGTGATGATGAAGGAAGGACGGACCTTGAACCGGCCAGCAAACGCAGGGAACGTTTTTGAGATAAGCCTAGAAGTATAAATTAGCAAGAATGACGATGTCGAGCCTGACGGCACATAGTGCACATTTCTGTGGTCGTGGCTATCAAAGGGTCAACAGACGAACTATCTGAACAGGTTGAAACGCACTGAATGCTAGTCCTGATGAGATAAAGGTCAAGTTACGATCAAACCAAGCCCAAGACACTCACCGACACGAACGATCGAAAGAAAAGCCTCGACGCAGGCTCAGTGGTGGAGCAACGGGAAGATATGATGGCATACGATGGGTCCAGTCAACCACCAGTTATTCTTGCTCACTATCTTCGAATCAACGCGTTATCATTGATAAGTGCTGGGATACTGACGTTTGTGTATTCTCCACCCGTACACACTGCGCAAACGGTAAAAAGTCGCTTTGAAAGAGAGAATAGACGCACGTATTCACGCTCAATGTGATAATGGCGGTCATTGCAACTGTAATCTGAGAGCGCAAGTTCATCGAAATAGGAATTTCCAGAATCCTGATGCCGACGTACTGCTATAACTCTAATGACCATATATAAGTATCAGTAACATCTGGTGTATTCAAAAGAACGAACGGAAATATGCGCTCATGGACGTCTAGATCGGTGAAGTGCACGATGAGATAATCCCAGACTCCAGTGCAAATGAGGACAGTATGCACGGCATCCAGGATCCTAAAAGCTGGATCAACAACGGCTAGGGAGAGCATCTAGGACGCATACCAAATCCATCCGACCTGTCCAAAAAGAATTATAAGTGCTTTCTAGGACGGGAGAACGAGGATTATCCACCAAGAGCTTGTATGGTAACGCATCTTGGGGAAAGATGCGGAAGTAAATGAAAGTTTGGAAGCCCAACACGGCAGACAGTCTACGAGAGGTCAAAAATGCTGTTGTGACGAATAAGAACTGGTTCTAACCCAACAGCAACCATGCATCCAGCTAAAACAAATCCTAGGGTCCAAACCACGCTCGAAGACATGATTCAAGCGCAGTAGTGGACTAAGACAGAAGAATGACGCTTGAGCGTATAGACGTGCGTTTTTGAAACGTCCGGGCAACACAATCCTCCGTACACCGTTGATTAATTTCATCAGAGATGGTAGATGAATCGCCAGGGGAAAGCTCGTTCAGTGCAGAACAGCCAATGAGTGGGACCGTCCAAAAATAGTGTTTGAATGGATACAGAGATCAAGAATCAAGGCCGAGCGGAGCGCGGAGACCCAAAGAATCACAAGGAACCAGGTGGACCGCAAGGACACAAGAACGCTGAAGCAGATTACACCCAGCAGGGTCCAGACTGCCAGGGCGGCTCCAGCTCATGCGAAAAGCTTCAGACAAGACTTGAGCAACTTGAAGCTTGAAGGCTTCTAGCCATCCAATTTGTCGAGTTATGGTGAAACTCAGTCAGATGGCTTGGAATACGGTCCGTTCAGTTCCTTGGGTTGAACGATTTTACCGAAGTTCGCGGCCATCTCGGCGTATCGCAGAAAGGTTGAAAATGTCGCACACAACGGAAACAGATTCCCAGCAAGGAGTCACTTGAGAGGCTTCCTCAGCGTTTTCGCTGCGTTACTTCTTTAAAAGTTGTTGTCAAGTTTGTAAACAATGATGTGGTGGATCGACAACAATGCAGGATCAATCAAACGAAAATACACTTGTGCTGTGTGACAAACTACGCAGTTCAATCAATCTCGTATGGCCACGGAGTGCCCGATCACGAAACAGCGATAGCAGGTACAAAGATACACAATTATTCCTATGCACTATTGTCAATACTTTTCAAAAACCTCGCATATACCGAGGACTGGATGTGCTGCAGCTTTACAGCTTCGTCTACATGCGTCGGTTGTACTTCAGCCTGAGATGAAAATTTAGCAATCATCTCATGAAAACCAGCCAGACGCACCAATGTGAAAGGCCGGTATTTATCGACCATCTTGACCAATATCCGGATCATATACGCTAACGCAGCGTTATGCCGCGAATCTGACCGATCTCTGAGAGCATCCGGTAGAATCCCGATGAGCTTGGTCGCGTTGCGGGTCAATTCGTCCGTCTCCTCCTCCAGAGAAGAGATAGCGTCCAGCTCTTGCTCATGCCCAAGTTCTCCTTCTACTTCAGGCAGTCGGGTTACGATGTGAGCGTAATCGAGGAATGCCTGATGAATATCCCTCAGCGAGCTGGGCAAGGAAATAGTTCATTACACCAACCTTCCCACGCACATGCCATCCATCTACAGGCCGGCCATTGAATCGACTGAACAGGCCGGTGAGGAGCGTAAGATCGTTGCGGATGATTGCATCCGGCGCAAGTTGCAAGACAGCGATATCATGCGCGGCATTGTACAAACCGGCCGAGAGATACAGCTCGTATGCCTCGAATACCTCATTGCAGTTGAGAGCATGGATGGCCTAAATACAATAAACTCAGCATCAGATGATGGTCCCGAAACACGAACCTTGGCCTCTTGAATCCAAGCCATCGGGATCCGCATACTCCCCCACAAGCCCACGGGTCGACCATTCGTCCAATCGAGTAACACATCGGGCCAAGAGATCTTTAATGGCTTTCTCCCGCCTGTAAGATGTCAGTACTAGGTTTATAATTGAATGCAAGTGAACCCACCCCGCCGAGCCTTCGAGATGTAGAAGGACGAAAACTGCTTCTTGGAGCATACCCTGTTCCTCCAACTGAAACGCGTAACTGCTGGTCAGCAGGTCGGCGCTTGGACTATGGCCTTCTGCACCATTCTCCTCCACTTCATCCTGGGAGGAAGATGGCGAGGTTCTTCGAATTCCAGGGTCCTCGCGATCTGCGAAATCACGCACACGCATACAGCGCGAAAGAATGATATACAGATGCCAGGGTAGTGAGGAGTCCAAGGGGGACGGGGCGAACGAAAGCGGCGTAAGGACATGCGACAGCGAACAGGACGGCTCGGCGTGCAGTCGTATTAGAGAAAATAGCGCATCAGGGGCTGAAGGCGGAGAAGGCAGCTTCCATCGCCGCTTCGACGCCGTTGATGACTCCTCATACCATGGAATAGGTCCAGGTATTTTTCGTGCAGGCGGAGACTCTTTGACAAGCCGGTTGTATGCGTCGAAAATGTGCGAGATTGGGGCATCCACCAGCCCTGAGAACCACAGATGTAGTCCAAACACCCGCTTCCAGTCGAGACCAGCGGTAATGTCCACATCTGGACACTTGTCTTGTCCGCCACCTTTCGATCCCTCGACAACAGCGTCCACAATTCCAGCGAGTAGCGCATAGACCTTTCGTACGCTTTCGTCGATATGGATATCTATCCGCTGTTGCCGCCAAATCTCTAACTGATCTTTGAGGTCCTCGCGGAATTCGAAATCACCGCCGGCCTGTGATATCAGAGTGGCGAGCTTGAAATATCCGCCATCTAATGCCACCTCGCTAGCCCGGTCCACCTGATTGCCGGTGAGGTGCATGAATGCGAGAGCAGCAGGCCCTGCGGACGGATTGGCGCGTACATCGGTGTCTACAGAGGAAGCAACAGCTTTCTCGAGCCATGCCGACAACGCAGCTTTCCGACGAAGGGCAGTTATCCGGGCACGAATGTCCGGAGTTACAGAGTCGCCAAGTCGAAGATTGAGCGAATCAAAGAGCGCGGACCCTAAACGAAACAGAGATGCCTGGAAGGAATGGTCCGTCGCGGGGAATAGATCTGCGAAAGAGGCGAAATTTAGATGAGTGGATGAGGGATTTGCGAAGGGGATGTCGTCGTCGTCAAAGTCGATGGGGGAATTGGATAGTTGATGTTGGAGGAGCTTGACGCAGAGGTCGCTAGATTCGCACATTGGAACCTTGGTCATCGATATTGTGGATGAGTTGGCGAAGGTTTTGCTAGGCATGCGCACGTTTAGAATGGGGTGGGTGGTGCAGAGGTTGTCGACTCACATGGAAGTAGAGGGAGCACAAAGACCGCCAGGATGCACCAAGTGGCCAGCGGGCCCCCACCCGACACGAAACGAACGGCCAAACGCCAATCCAGCGTCGACAAGAGCCGCTTCGTTTCCAGTTACGGCGGATTGAGAGCTCTCGACACGGGCGTATTTTCGTGACGGTCGATACGGAGGGTCGATATCATGGGCAAAAGACGCGCGCTATGCATTCCGAAGTTGAGTGCGCAATTGAAAAATACTTTAATGCCACGAACAGTACCTCCTTTGGCTCCAAACGCAACCCATCCCCGTCCGAATCACGACTATGCTTGCGACTCAGCGGTTGTGGCACTTGCAGGGACACTTGCGCGGGCTTCTCTGCAGCTCGCATCGCCGCTGCCTCCTCTGGCACGCGAAATAGGGACGTTTGCATGACATGCATTTTTTGGGCGTCCACTCCGACATGTTGGGCCCATGGAATGAGTGTCGGGTCCGCACGAGGCCGAGAAACCTCGTGGACATATTGAATGTCGCCGTTTTCGTCCTCGACAAAGCCATTTCGCGGTTTCGGTCGTGTTACCAGGTCCTCTTCGCGAAGGTCCGAGGATGCTGAACTGGACGAATCATCGTCGCTGTCCTCCTCTGGCGGCTCTGGTACCTCGTCGAGGATTTTTTCCTCCTCCGAGTCTTCGCTGCCGCTACTGTCGCTAGTGTACGCGCGAAACCGAGCCATCCACACGGGGCGACGGAAGACCAAGTTGGTTTCGATCGTGGAAGTTGCTTTAGATGGTTGATGCCACAGCCAAGCTAGCACAAATAACGCGAAAGTCCAATTGTCTTGCACTCAATCAAAAAAATTTTAGAAGGAGAGAAAGATGCATATATTATCAGCAATGAGTAGAGTGAAATACGAGTACGTGAAGGAGAGTCAATCAATAGAAACCGGTCATTTGCTGTAAAAACGTATTTTATTCAATATGTATCCAGTCGGTGATACAAAAGCACTCACAGGCATCATCCCGTTCATATGAGGTGGTGGGGCAGCGAAACTGCGGGCAAATTTAGTCGACGAAGAGCAGATGAGATATAGCGTACCCAGTCGGGCCATTTGTAATCATCAGCTTGCCAGGATTGATGATGTGCGAAGCAGCCTCCTCCTCCTCCTTCTGCACTTCCTTCTTCGACCGCTCTTTGACCTCTTTCTCCAGTGCCGCAAGCTGTTGAAACATAGGTCAGTATTGTCTCCATAATTCAACGCTGCTGAGCTTGCCTTGTTGACCAGAGAGCGCTGCACCTGGATTTTGTAGGGCATGTAGAAATCGTTCAGGCCGTGCTGCCAAGAAAGCTCCTCGACGACGTCTGATCGCAACAGGTCAAAGCAGATGTACAGCAGTGCGGAGAAGCACTCCTTGTTCCCAATGTCCACGAAATAAGACAGCAGCTCCTCCGCTACTTCTGTCGATCCCGACGCGGACGCTGTGATCATCGCGTCCTTGTATAGTCTGTCCTGCTTCGATAGAACGATGGATTCGTCCCATCTTGAGTTTTTCTGGACCCAGAAGCTCAGGTTGCTGCATTAGAAATTTATTTGAAGCACAGACCTTGTAGAGGTGGGCCGCAAGTCGGCGGAACTCGAGCAGAGGCGAGACCTGGAGGCGTTTTGCAAGCGCGATGGTATTGAACTTGTCGAAGTTATCAATCGAATCTCTCAGCGACTTGTAGTCTTCCTCCTCTATCAGCAGGTCGTTGTAAGCATCATTGACCTCTTCAACGTTCAACTAAGGAGGACTCTCAGTACAACGGTGGTGTTTGACTGTAAATCCACTTACGTGTTGAACGGCGGTGAGGTACTGGCGAATCAAAGGAAGGTGATCTTGTTTTCTGAACATATTGACGACACGCGGGTGATTGATGCGCGGAATCATGACGGTCAACAAGTCAGTCAAGAGGTTCGGATGTTCCTCGAGATAGAAGGATAGAGCGCGATAGTAGCTGGCCAAAAATGAATATTGAAGCGGTCACAAATGCGCGTGAAACATACATCTCGAGGTTGGCAACACGAACGACCACGTCCTTGAACTGGTTATGCTCCCAAGCATCGGCAGAGCGCTCGATCATGGCCACGGCAGCGTTGTCCTTGAATGCTTGCTTCAGCTAAAAAACCATGCCTCAAGTTTGAACTTACAAATTCGTCGTATTTGATGTAGAGGAACACGAGTTCTGGCCACATATGGGCCTTCTCCACCGCTTTGATGACCTGGAGAGAGACGATTATTTTCGTGGTGAAGAAGACGTAGGCTAATACATACCTTGGGGATGTTGATACGAGAGACGTACACCTTCAGGTGCTCCATGACTGCTCACAGGTCAGTAAGCACGTCAATATAGAAGTCTACGGCATACGTTTGGCAGGCTGGTATTTGCTTAACAGAATTGCCATCTCGGTGAAGATGCCCATGTGCGCGCGCTCGAGACCCAAGCCGGCCTTCAAAAGAGCAATGACTTCTTCGAAGTGTCCACGGCGTTCATACAGTTGGACAATTGCCACCAATTCCTCGGCGTGAACGATGATATTCAACCCACAGATCTCCGCCTTGAAACACAGTTAGAAGCTGCTATAAATGGCTCGATGATTCTTACTAGTGTGAAATCGCCCTTCTCGATGCAAGCTGCATGAACCTGCTTCCAGACTCTAGAGTTGCGATTAGTCACGACACCTTTCCGAGCACACATACTTACTGGGTGTTCCCGGCTTTCCTGGCACTATCTACCGCGGCCTGGTTCTCTCCCAAATAGATGAGCGTGGTCGCAAGCCGAGCCCAGTTCGAGATGCTGCTGAACAGCAATCTTGCAGCCTGGTACAACTCATCGTTGAAGCATTTCTCGCCAACCTCCAGGATATCGGCAACATTCGTCATGCCCAAGAAGTCCTCCATATCGTGCAGACGGTCAGTCTTGGCGTACGCGTACGCCAACTCTGTATCAATTTTGGGTTCGCGGAGCGATCTGCGTGCCATTTGGAGGAATCGGACGAGGTCGTCTTGCTTGCCGGCGCGAGTCGAGATCTCAATAACTTCCATAAAGTTCGAGGGATCCTCGGCCCGGATGTACGAGTCTGGAAGACAGAGGTTGGTCGACGAAGACCGCTACTTGGCTGAATTGGCTTACCGATGGCGTCTTTGATGCGCAGGCCATCGAGCTGGGCCTTCGCAAGTCTACTCCACACATCAGGCTTGTTGACCTGGTTGGCGAAGTCCAAACCACGGTCAATGGATACAATGTGCTCGACAAGAACGTTGATGGCAAGTGCATGTTCTTCGTACTTCTTGTAGATCGTGAGGGCCTCTTCGTACAGTTGATGGTCCGTCGCAATCTTGGCGATCTCGTTCGAATCGTAGTTCTGGAGTTTGTTGATGTAGTTGACGACTTTGCCCTTGTCGGCGCGGATAGCGGTGAGGAGCAAGAGGTTCTGCAAGTTGCGGTTGTCGCTGAAGGGAGATGGTTCGATGATGATTTTCTCGAGCAACTCGATCAGCTCCATGGGAAGATCAGCTTGAATGAAAGCCTTGACTGTGATCGAAACATCGTCAGGGTCTGTGCATTCAGGGAGGGCGGTGGCGACGATCTAGTAGGCGTAGTTTTCAGACCATGTGTCCTGGAATCCAAAACGAAAAATGTACCTGGTCAATAAGCTGGCGACGATGAAGATTGCCCCCGGCGAGGACTTGTGCCCAGAGATCAGGCTGTCGTCTCTTGACGAGATAGCGAGACTGTTGCTTGAACATGGAGTTCTCGTTGGTAATGGCGATGAGTTCATCGTCACAGAACCCTTTGGCGTAGGCGATGTATGCGAGGTACGGATCACGTTTCTCGCAGAACTTTCCGACCACCATCGGGTCGTACAACTATATCTGGTATGAGATGAGCAAGAAGATCAAGAAGAAAATCCATACGTTGTTGTCCTTCAAGAAGGCTTCGGGGTTGTTGTTGCTGTCAATATAGATCTTCGCAATAGCGTTGAAGACCGCAGTATCTTGACTTCCTGCTTGAACCCGAGCCTCGAGCCACGGCAGAATCAGTTTCAGTCTGTTGCGTTGCTCGACTTCGTGGACGAGCTCGTCAATGGGGAAGTTTCCGGTGACAGATGCGAGCAGGCTCTTGATGGTGCCTTCATCACAGTCAACGTCGAGGAGCCCACCGACTACCTGAGGCGTGCGAACGGAATTAACCCGTTGGACATAAACCTCAATGAATTTGGTGAGGCCGTTCTGGTACAAATAGAGAACCAGGTCGTGGACGAAGTCGAAGCGGTCGCAGACAATGATGAGAGGAAGTTGGTCCTGCAGTTTGGCCTCTTTGAGGAAGTTCTTGACTTTCTCCGGGTTGTAGTGGTTACTTTCGCGGCAAATCCGCTCAACCTCGCGAATTTGGCCGGTCCGCGTGGCAGCTTGGATGTACTTGAAGTGAACTTCAGGATCTTCGCTGACGTTAACCACGGAGCCGAGATAGTAGTAGAGGCCTGGTACAACGAGTTGAAAAGAGCTCAGTCCAGGGGAGAAAGAAATATGAACCTTCGAAACTCTTGAAACTCTCGAACATCTCAATGAGTTTGACGGGTCCAAGGATGTCCGAGTACTTGGTCGCGATCTGAATGACGACCTGCAGGTTTTGCCGGATATTGACTTTCAGCATTTCCTGCATGCAAGCCATGGACTGCTCGGTGGTGAGGTTGCTGAAGTAGTTTACGAGCCACTACACCGCGATCAACACAATGATTCGAAGCAATTATGGGAAACAAACCTCGGGCTGAAGAGCAGCGGTGTGTACAATCGCGCGCTTAATATCAGCAAGATCCTCATAGTGCTCAAGGGCCTAGGCCAAGGTCAACCAAAGGAAAAGGAAGGGGAAACAATTCGCACCCGCTGCAACAAACCAGCCTTCTCGCAAAGATTGGCAATCCGAGGGCGATCATAGTGCGTGAACATCTCATTGCCAAGGATGGCATCTGCGACTTGAGGGGCATGCATGAGGTTCATTTCAAGGAGACGAGTCTGAAGAGGTCCTTGCTCGGGCCTGTTGTCCTTCAGGGCATCGAGCAGGAACGACGTCGCAGGTTGGATCATGTTCTGAGACATGAAAACGTCGACAACCTAGACGGAGAGGAAATGTAAGCACTGCGAGCAAGAATGCCATCAAAAAGACCTACTCTTTCGACGTCAACAAGTGGGCCAGTTTCATCGTTGACCAGCTGAGCTGCGAACTCGGCTCCTTTCTCAGGATTCGTTCGCATGACGTGCTGCAACAACGCGAAGTAATCGGGGCTGTACCCAACCTTCTTCGAATACAGGACAATCTTCTCCGTCTGACCGGTCTCCGCGAAACAAGCGATGACTTTATTGGGGACGTTTGCCCTCAGGTACACGCTGAGGGCAAGAGTCATGTCGTGAAGGCGGACGATATCACCGAGTTCTTCACTGCATGTGAGCTGCCGGGACGTCAGGACATTTCGGAAAAGGGAAAAAATATAAACGAGAACGAACCTTATTTTCCTTCAACCATTTCTCGAGCAGTTGCTTGCGACCCTGCGCAAGCACTGGACGGGCAAGTTCTAGCGACTCGAGATGGTTCAGTTCGCCCTTCTCAAGTAGTATCCCGAAGTATTGCAATATGGGCGAAAGACCACCAGGCGGCGTAGGTGCGGACTTGAACGCTTCAATGACTTGAACAGTGCGCAAAATCCCCTGGAACGATATTGAGCTGTCGTGGATACACATACAGAAGACGATATACTCGGGGGAGAGTTCGCAGCAATCTTGGCAGCTTCTCCAAACTGTCCGCTCTGGAAAAGCTGGTTGTATTGCGCAACGTACAGATCGTCCGCCCCGGGCAAATTGGCACGGCTAGCCAATTTGAATGCAAGCTCGGTGTTATTGAGGACACTCAAAATGTATGGAATGATCGTCTGCTCGTCGACGTTCACGCTGAGAACTTGGCCCTTCTTGTTGACCCCAATGATACCGTTGGTAGCTTCATGCTCCGCCGTGACGAAGATGGTCTCTCCGGAAATACGGTTCATGTATACGCAGGCTCCGGACTCCAGGTCGTACAAATGGATGAAACCATACTTCGTGACCAGATAGATGATGCCGTGCTTTTTCGAGACCTGCATCGCAACGGGGAAGTCGTTTGTAGCCTCTGGTGGGAAGTAAACGTCAACGGCTTTCTTGACGAAAGGAGGGTCGGGAGCCTGGTGGTCAATTTCGACTACGTGGAGCTGGCAATTCGTTCAGCGCTGCGGAAAAAAAAAAGGGTAATATCGCAGCATTACCTTGGCTCCCGTCGCAGTCCGAACCGAAAAAGTAAACAACTTCGTCGGTTTCTGGTTCCCATCCAACTTCATCTCCGCAAAAGCAGCAGCGTGTCCCTCAATAGGCTGACTGACGCCTCGCTCCCTGCTGTAAAGCTGCATGGCGCCCTTGACCTTGAATGCCGAGGGATTCGTCGTGTTGCCCGAGATTCCGACGAGGACCAGCCACTTCTCATCTGGGGTGACACGATAGTTGATAATTTGAGCACCGCTGAGGGTAGGGTGACGGTCGAAGATTTTTTGCGGAGGGGACGTCTGGTCGGCGATTGTCCAGTGGAAAACGGACGACTCGGTGACCATTCCGATGGTAGTGTCGGAGACCCATTTCCAAAAAACCACGTCCGTGTCGTTGACGTGAGACTTGACCTTTTGCTTCGTGTCAATGTTGAATATTTGCAAAGTGCGACCAGCTGCGTAGCGCAGCGCAAGCAACGTCAGCATTATTCGGGACCGCAGCTCGCAGTAGCCATACCTTTGAGCGCTAGGATCTTCTGGCTGGGGTGCATAATGGCGGAGTCAGCGGAAATGGGTCGCCGCAGGACATTATTGGCCTCGGCCAAGTCAATGATGACGACTTGGTTTTGCTCGCCAACCTTTTCCCGAACACATATGAAGTGGTCGGACTCAAGGGTCAAGGTCTAGAAAACAGTCAACACGACATAGAGGGTTCCAGCGCGTCCGCAAGACGAACCTGAAATGATATTGAAGTGGGCTGAACGCTAAGACTCGATAGTTGAAGGTGCTCGCAAAACGCGATAGGTTTAGGGGGGTTCCATAGCTTGAGACAATGTCAATGGTGCACAAGCAGTAGAAAAGGTATAGAGACCTGGAAAGAAAGTGGGTGCAGAACGCAGAAATGTGAATCCGCTGCTGCCAACGTATTGTTTGGCCCGGTTGTTTACTGGCGGGCTTGGATTATAACGCTGAATATTTCGACTCTAAGCGCAGTTTAGCGCTTTCTGCGCAGCGAGCCCGTTAGTTTTGCTTACCATTTCGTCCAGAAATTTGAGTGGGACGCGGAGAACAGTATTAGCTCAAGTGAAAGCGTGGCTGCGAGCACATGCTGCATACACGCCTCTGTGCATCGATCGTAGATACAAAATAGGCTCTTGTCGGCCATGAGAGTAGCAATAATATAATACCGAATAACCATTTTACTCCTCCGCCAATGCCAGAGCTTGCTCGAGGTCCTCGTTTTCGAGAAGGACGCTCAGAGGTGGTTCATTTCCATAAAAAACCCGCTGGACGACGATGGCTGGTACATGGTCAGATTCTGGCAAGGGATAACGAATGATATGACGCACCGAAATCTACGGAGAGCTGAAATATGGCGCAGACCTTGAATTGGATCGGTGAGCCTTGCAAGAAAAAAGTATACAGTCCTGTAGAAGTTGAGTGGAAAGTCGATTGAATAGGCAAAGCTGTACTTGAAAGCATCGCCTCCAGCCCATCCAACTAGTGTCGACATTCTGAAGCCATACAATGACCGTTGCTTATAATTGCTACGGGTATTCAGTATCAAACACGGCATAGTTCAGCGCATGGCAACAGACCTGATCAATTGAGGAATGGGCAGGGTGCTTTCGAGCCCTAGCGCAAAGAAACCAAGGATGGAGACGTAGGCCTCGAAACGCCCAAGGATTAAGAACAGTATAGCTTGGAACAGGCTAAAAAAAATGTGGGAAAATGGCACATGGTGCGAAGAACGCACGCACATTAAACCCGCCAAGAATTCAACGTGCTGCGCATACGTTGACCACTGCCAGAACGAAAAAGGGCGAGAGGAACCTCCGAGATTTTCAGGACTGATCCGAGGCCGGTAGAGGATACAGATGTATAAGAGCGCAAGCTGGTTGCGGGATGAGCTTGGTGTCGAAGAGATGAACAGATAATCACCTGCGCCAATATCATGAAAATTGACTGGAACAACAGTGCGAATTCGAAGTGGTCGCTGAGGTGAAATAAGACGAGATTTCGGGACGCTCGAGTTCAAGACTAACCCCAGCCAGAAGAAACATCTTGTGATGTTCGCAATAAGGCTTGGAAGTGCGTCAGCCAGACGCACGGCAGCGAGAATTTAGACGAACAGAATGGCGCAAACGTCGCGCGAGAACCCTGTAGCGTCCCTTATTCAATTGTGGGTCTGTGCATACAGCAGCGAAACTGCGAAACCAACTTTTTGCGGACAATAGAATATGTCTGGTCCGCGTACACCTGCCAGTGCGGAGGACTCGTATTTAGAGCTGAGAACAGTGCGACGTGGAGAGGGTATTACCAGAGGGGGGCCCCACAGCCATGCCGATGGACGCGACAGTAGATATCCAGGAAGCCATCTGAGTTCCAAATAGAGCCCAAGAATTCAAGCCTGTTTAACTTTTGCGTTGAACCGTTCAGTGCGCAGCTGTACGTTGTGGTTTCTGCCAAGTGCCAAGTTGTTGGTACACAAGACACAACAGCGTCTAAAATCTGGAGTCTTGGCATTGTCAAATTCAGTTATATGTAGTCTGAACGCCACTGGTATCGCTTAAGCTGGCGAATTTCCATTTTCATTTATAAGACGCGTCCTTGGGACGAGCTGGACGCGACGCGACTCATGAAGCGTGATCGACGTGTGGCACGTGAACATCCGCCCAATTCGGACCGCCTTCATTCGCTTTCATTCTTCACGTTAACCACGATCTCACTCCCCTCACGATGGCCTTCACCAAGCCCACCGATGAAGCTGAGATGAAAAAGGCTCTGGCCACAGGCGCGGTCAAGGAGCCGCCATCCCTCGGCGAGTGAGTTCGTCCAGCACAGAAAGAACGAACAGCGTTCAAACCTTCCCAAGTTGCCCCAATCGCTTGCTATTGCATGGCGTCTATCCTGATGACCGTCATCAATAAAGTATGGTATTTGCCTCGTAATGCATTCGGTATGAGACACTCATCACGAACATTAGTTTGTAGTTTCAGGCGCAAACTTTTCCATGAACTTTTTATTGGTGGGCTATAGCCGCGCTTCTCTCGCTCTTCATAACGTCCCGGTAGCTCTGCATACAGAGCTCGGTATGCATAGGTTGCGTGATGCTTGTAAAGAAGGCGGGAATCATCTCGTTTCGAGATTTCGACATGCAAGACGCGAAGGCCTGGTTCCCAATAAGCTTCATGCTTGTAACCGTGATATACACTGGGTCCAAGAGTCTAGTATGTCTGAAATTTTTGCTAGAACTATTCATTGATGTATTACAGCAATTTCTCAGCATTCCCAGTGTATGAGCGAACCACGTATTCCCTGCAATTGCGCTGACAATGCTTGTCAGATATACGATTTTCAAGAACCTAACCATAATACTCATCGTAAGCCCAAAGCTTTCCTTTTGCTTTCCCTCATGCGACAATAGGCATACGGCGAAGTCTTTTGGTTCGGTGGAAGAGTGACTGGGCTCACATTTATCTCGTTCATTTTCATGGTAACATTCATGCAAATTATTCCGAGCTATAATTAACGATTGACAGGTCATTTCGTCCATAATTGCAGCATGGTCCGACGTGAGCGGTGCACTAGGAGATTCGATGCCCACAGGTAGCACTGGAAGCAGCGCAGCGTCTCTCCATCTCGCCGTTAAAGACGTCGTCCAAAACTTGAACGTTGGGTATTTCTGGATGCTGGTGAATTGTCTCACCAGTGCGGCCTACGTAAGTAAAAATACAACTTCAGGTCTGAGCGCTGTTAATGCTCGACCTAGGTCCTTTCGATGCGCAAGAGGATAAAAGTGACGGGATTCTCAGATTGGGACACCATGTTTTACAATAACTTGCTGTAAGACCATCCATTATTCCCGAGTGCTTCCCTCACCAAGCTTTTGAAAAACTCAGATCGATCCCTGTCCTTGCTGTTTTTTCGTTCGTCTTGGAAGACTGGGGCTCAGAAAATCTGGCTCGCAATTTGTAAGCGCTCGGGGAAGGGATACACCAAACAATTACTCAAATATGATATTCCAGTCCCCCGCAAACTCCGAAACGTCCTGCTGTTCGCTATCGCATTTTCTGGCGCGGCGGCGGTGGGCATCTCGTTCACCACGGCGTGGTGCATACGCGCCACAAGCAGTACAACATATAGGTCCGTGCATTCGCTCCTCGTAATTTTTTGGTGGTTGCCTTTACCTCGTTTTTGCTTTAGCATGGTTGGCGCACTGAATAAACTACCTGGTATGTATTATTGCTCCTGTATAGTGATTATCGCATTAATACGCTCTCTTTTCCTAGTTGCGGCATCAGGGATGCTGTTCTTTGGAGATGCTGTTACGCTGGGGTCCGTTTCGGCCATCGCAGTCGGCTTCTTTTTCTGGTCTCCTCTACGCCGTCGCCAAAAATAATCAGAAAAAGATGGAGGCACGAACGCAAGGCGAAGCTATAATACCACTCGCAAATAGAAAATAGATGATATTTGACATGACCTGTAATTCTTTAACGGAGGGCGCGATTAGTCCACAAGCCATCCGGAAAGTGGTTCATGCCCCAAGGCCTCAAGCTCTAACATGAATTAAATTACTCTCGATTATACAGAACTCCCTGCTCAAGAACCAAGTACACGGCTGACACTTTTCTTAACAGCACCAGTGATGATTTGTCCTCCAATGCCTCCCAAACCCAAGCCCCAGCCAGAGCTAACGACACCTTCTGCCCACCGCTTCTTGGAGTCTCGGTCGCTGAAAAAAAGAGTGAAGGTTGCAGCACATCCGAGCAGGGAAAAGCGTACGCATATGTGAATCCGATAGCATTCGTTACGTTGAATACGAGTGCGAGGACGACAACCGGCACATAACTATTTCTTGTCATCAATAATGAGAATGATCAAGTCGACGGAAAACTGACGTGAGCTTGAATCTCAACAAGGACACGATGAGGAGCGCGACCCAAAGAAGCGGGAAGACGTATATAGCAATCTGCCCTCCGTGCGTTAGAAGTATGAATTTGAAAGGTCTGGCCAGTTACCCAAAACATTCTGTTGGTCAGCCGCAGAAATTAATACAAGCGCAAGCGCGACAACGGGACAGAGGGACGTGCCTAGAGTCTATAGCATTGGCCGGGCGTGAGGGCTAGAGAATATACGCGATGAAAACCATGCGCCTTGGAATAAATGCGTAGACGTACATCCCGACTTTCAAAGACCCAATAGCTTTCCCCATCCTCGTCGACCTAACAAGGGATTCGACCGTAATTTACCATTAAAATGGCCTTGCATACCTGATTCCAGAACCGCAATCCTACTAGCGTTCGACCGGAAACATTCTAGCATGAGCGAATTAGACACGGGCAAGCGCCACGACAAGATGCTTACTCGACAATTCCAGAAATCCATAGCCAGCAAAACCACCACCACAACGGTGATAACAACGTAGTTCTCTTCGTTCGAAGGCGGTCAGTTCCAACGGCTTTGAGTAAAAATTAACCAACCTGTCACGATTCCGGAGAACAGATACACTGGGTTGTTTCTTAGCAGGACCGCCAGAGTATACACCGCGGCATACCTGCTATTGCGGCAATGCGGAAGAAGAACAGGAAGAAGAGCGCCAATGGATGCGCAGATTGGCGAAATATGCCAGCTATACCAGCCTCTGCATCGCTCTGTGTCGTGGCCATTTGTTCGACGCGATTTGTCGGTGTGAGCACGACGGGTCGCGCATTATTTGACGCTGGGGTCGAGGATATGTTCCCCGAGACATCTACTTCGTCTGGCTCGATCTGACCGTCGAGGTAAGTGCTCATGTCGTATGCGCGCAAGTGCCTGTTGTGGACACAAACAAAGCACAAATGCCTCTCTCCACACGTTCATGCTAAAACAAACGTTCGACCGGCCTACTTAAAAGCCCGCAAGCCATTCCTTTGCTCTCTCCCCCGATGCCCCCGCTGGAAACTAGTCCCCTTCTAGGTCGCCAGCCGGTGCCCAACGGTACCCTGCCGGAGCCTTTCCCGAGCGTCTCGGCGACCCTTCTCCGTCTCGGAAACCGCATCGACCGCATTTCCATCGACGGCGTGTGCCCCAGGAGTGCAGACGTCTGCAGCGAATCTGCATTCCGTCTTGTGGTTCTGCTCGAACTAAGAACGCGTATATTGAGACGGAAGCCGAACCCGGACATCTGGAACCGTTGGACAGACAAGGCAGCAATCGCGGATGACGTGCACCAGTTGAATGAGCAGGTTGCCAGCGCTTGGGTGCTGTTCCTTGACGAATATCGAAGTCCCCAAGAAATTGAACAAGTTCTTTGGACCTCATTCCTCGTCAACGACGATTCCATTCACCGAGTCCGCGGTAAAGGCCTCTCCTTTCCTCCATCGACACTCAGTCTAATGCGAATTCAGTCGTCGATCTGTTAAATGTCGACTCTCCGAGCCAGCTCATCTGCCACGACGTTGTGATGGACAGTCTGGTTGATTTGTGGAAACACGGGCACTCTCGCAATCTGCCCTCACAAATGGATTCTTCGAGCAGTATTGGCTCGCGTTATGATAGTTTTTCCACTCCCCGGTGAGAAGGTTTAATGTTCCGGCCCATTGCCGAGCCTTACCGGATTTGTTTGCCTTCAGCGCCCTCCATCTCATTGAACTTGTGACCCACTTGGCGTATTTCGGTCTTCTTGTCAGCTACGTGATGCACCCACCATATGAACCGACAATTTCCGACACAAGCCTCGAATATGTGGGGGCCAGGGAGATTCTGCTCATGGTGTTCTCTGCCTCCATCCTAATTCGCCCTTGGACCCTCTTCACTGTCCACTTTGCCATTACGCTTTTAACATTTTTATTCTCTCTTCCTACCGTCCCTTTCGCCTCAGGCGTATCTTTTAATTTCTTGCTTCTAGGGTTGGTTCTACTTTCTTTCCAGCTTCATATGTCCTCCCCACCTAGCCCTCTTTACTTGTTCAAAGCTGACGTTACTTTACCTTTTGCCCATTTTATTGCCAACGGATTTTACCATATAATTTTCCCCCTTGTGCTTTACTTCGTCCCCATATTCATCCTGGGCTCTTCTTGGCTTTCCATGGCGCTAGAGGGACACCTTTTTCGTCGACCCTGCGTTCATTGCAAATCTCCCAACCCCCCATCCAGACCCGCACCACTGTGCTTTTCGTGTTCTTTGCCATGGTCACCGCCATCTCCTGCTCGCTCTTCATCTTCGTCGTGCAGGGACGGCATTTGGACCCTGACGACTCAGGATGGGATGCATATTCCGCGAAAGTGGGCTTGGCTGCGCGTGCATCCTTTGTGCGAACAGTCATCTCATATTCGTCCCCGTATACTTTCCCCGCGCCGTTCAGCTTGTTACAAGCTCTCATAATCACTGGACCTTCTCTCATCTGCGACCACCTCGGCCGGCGCCTCGGATTTCAGCCCTCTTTCGCACAAGCCCAGAAGATTCTTTGGAGACTGAATGTAGGACCCTTCGGACTCGTCAGCGCGCTCGTAGTCGCGTTGTTACCTTAAAACTACTTTGCGGGTTCGTCTTGTCTCTCTTACCGCATTTCTCTCGAAACTGAACCAGCTCGACAGAGCTATGTCCATTACTTACATCTATCTCAGTTACAGTCTACGTTGTAGCTAATATAATTTACTCGGAATTGCTGACGCGTAAATAATGCGTACACATGTATGCTTATTTGTAAGCAAAGTCATCACATCCCGCTTGTTCCCGGCCTCCATGTTCGAAAAAGTAGGCTAGCGACTCAAGCCCTTGCGTTGAATCCCAAATGTTGCGCAGATAATATCATTATGGTCCTCAAAACCTGAGCCCCCATACGACCCGACGAACCCGAAGCTCAATCCGCTGAACCCCCAGGGTTTAAAACCGTGCGGCGTTCTTCGTATTTGCGTTCGTTCAGCCGCTAAGCTGGCGCCTTGCCTTGCAGATGTTGCGCCTGCCCCGAGACAAAATCTGCCCGCGACGCATGTTTCCTCAACGCCTCCGAGTCTGAAGCGGATGACAAATGCAAGCAGCTGGTGGCGAACCACGTCGCGTGTATGCGGAGTCTGGGATTCAAGCTTTAGACCTACAGGTATAGCATGAAAACCATAGAAACATCTAATAATCATTTGACCTTCATGGAAAATTTTCCCCTGCGTGGGTTTTGCTTTTAAGAAATTACATATCTAGTCTACTGCTGCTCCGCCATCATCTCTTCCTGCGTTGGCCCGCTGGCACCTTGTTCCCGGTCTTTCCGTACCGCCTGCACGACATCATCTACTCGGAGGAGCATTCGGGCAGCCTGCAAACAGGTCAGCGCGAAGAATGCTGAAGCACTAGAGAGGCTTACCTCAATGGCTGTTTTAAATGTCTGGATCTTGACGCTCGCAGACTCATACAGGCCATAGGACTTCATGTCCACAAGCTCGCCCGTGTCCCCGTTAATCCCCCAAGAGTTTTCGCCGTTGGCGTGTTTGGCCTGACCTGAATCAGCACCAAACGAAAACTGAGAGCAATAAAACACGCACCCTCAGCTCTGTTAGGACCCGGATGACATTTCCGCCGCTGTTCTGAACCAGGGGTTCGCGGAATCACCTCCATTGCGTCCGCTACAGCCCGGTAAGGCCAGCCTTCCACACCGACGATGCTGCGCGCCTTGGCCTGCAGCCCTACGCTGATCGCCATCTCCGTTGCGCCACCACCTGGTGCGAGCATCGGATTGAACACTACGTTACGTGCGACGCTCATGGCGTCGGCCAAATTCCTGTCGATCTCGTTCAGGATATCTTTGGATGGGCCGCGAAGCAGAATCGTGCATGCTTTCGGCGTGCGGCATTCAGTGAGGAAGGAGAAGTATCTGGCAGGCAGTGAGAAAAACTAAAGTATAGATGCGAAGGAGAATTTACTCGTCGCCAATTTTGTCGATGTTGAACAGACCGCATTGGGTACCAACGTCAGATTCCCGAAGATCCTCGACGCGGTTTACGATGGTTGCGCCGACGGCAAGAGCAATGCGATTGTTATCCGACTTGCGCACACGCCGTAAGGCCGAGACGTTGTGCTTCACCAGCAAGTGCTGGGCCGTATCTACGTTCTTTAGAAGGGATGTAGGTAAACAGAAAATAATGCTCACCTGAAATCCCCTTCTCCGTAATTACCAGGTCTGGCTTGAACTCCAGTATCCGGGTGACGAGCAGCTTGACCTGCTCCTCCTCGATGTCCTGTGCCCGAGCCCAGTCGCCCTCTTTCGAAAACTCCATGTTCGTCTGACTCTCTCCCTTTTTGTACTCTAGCGGGCAGTCGAGCAGGATGATTCTCGGATTGGCGATTCGGCGGCGCATTTGAGGGTGCGTGATGTCCTTGTTGAGCATGACACCGCTCAGGACCTTGCTCTGCTCGATCTCGCCACCAGGAACCTTTTCCACCCGCGCGTAGCGCTTGATGTCCACGGTCTTCATGCCGTTGTCGTCTGAGGCCACAGTTCGGACGGCCTCCAGGGCGAGCTTGCACATCAGATCTGACCAGCGCATAACGAATTTCGTGCCGATGGAGGTCTTGATGAGGGCCAGCATCTCCTTGTCATTGTTCGTGTCGATGGGGATGGATATGCGTTTAACGATTTCAAGCGCGTCTTTCAGAGCCTTGTTGTACGCGGAGATGATGACAACGGGGTGGATGTCGCGTTCCAGTTGGGAGAGGGACTGCGCAAGAATTTCACCGGCGAGGATAATCACACTCGTCGTGCCGTCGCCGCACTCCTCGTCTTGTGTCCGGCTTAGCTCGATCATGTTTTTGGCAGCAGGATGGGCGACATCGATTTCGCGCAGAATAGCATTACCGTCGTTCGTCAGTCTAAAAGTTCCCGGAATGAGTGCACCGTGACAAATAATCGCGTTTGGAACACATGCAATATTCCACCCATGGGATCTAAAATCATCTTCAGCATGGCTTTGGGGCCAAGACATGTTCGGATGACATCCGCGACGGTCTGCACAAATAATGAGATCGCGGAGACATGAAAATCTTGAGGCGAACTTTAGCAGCAGTGATATTTGACATTTGCGCCTTCCGCCCCGACTGGCGGGCGGGGGCCGTGTCTATTCGCAAAGCAGATTACTTGGAAGTCATCCCGAGTATAACAAGTCGTACTCATCACGAAAACGGGTGTCTGAGACATGGCGCAGGCAGGAAACAAGAGTTCGCGAAAAGACGCGTAGACTTTAAAACTCAGGCTGCAACCAAACAAGAGGTCTTGACTTGAACTTCGACCTGCGCTTGCTCTGCCATCTAAATGCGATAGCGCAGCATAATACGCACCTGTATCAGGCTGCCTGGGACACTGGCTGCCTCCGTCACGCTGTCTAGAGAGAACTGGCTGGTCTAGTTTGGGTCTAGCTCTTTCAGAGGCTAAGTTTGGCTAACGGCCATCTCGGTGTCGCAAACCGCACTTTCGAACACTGGCTCAAGACACTGTTTGTGGTCAATCTGTGGCAAATTTCGTGCAAGTCGGAGAGGAATCCAGACGCGACTTTTCGTTCACGTAGTCCTTGAGCTTGATGATTTAGTAGTATCCAGACGTGGCTTGGCAGACCTTGGCAACCGGTGCTTGTTATGAACGAATTCTTCGCTGGAACTATAAAGCAATACTAGTGACCCTCCGATATCGATTACTATCTCAGGCCAGGTCGCGATCATTCAACTAGGCGACGAAGCGGCAACCTCGGGCAACAACGATCACTTCATTCCGCCGTTCAATTTTGAGAATCTATCCAAAGCTCATGAGCAAAGAAAGATGTCCATACCATGTCTACTGTAAAGTACTGAAACTCTGTATCAATCAGTTGTCGCATCACCTCTGTCACCAACGCAAGTGCCAAGTACAAGTTCGTAAGTAAGTTGCATACGGGGTCGTCGCGGGCACCAGAGCAGCGGATATATCGCATCACCATCCCATCCAGAGCAATGGGTCAGCTCAACCAACTACAGACAGCACCCATCAAACGTCCCCGTATCCCCTCATCCCTTGAAACAACGCCGCATCACATTTGGCAGAGCATGTAGATCAAAGACGAGCCCAGGACGCCGCCGGTAACGGCGATAACCCATCCGATGGCCGTAGGGAAAACGGAGACGAAAGGCCCATCCCAGACATCCAGGGGGGAGCGTCAGCGCGAGCGCAGGCGGGGTAGTCGCGTTGACACAGTTTGCAGTCCATCCTAAGAGGTGAGGAGAACGAAATGAGATATTACTGCAAGGAATAGCGAGGGCAAGGATAGGACGCACCACCGAGAACCTGGTTCGACCCGGCAAGGGGAGTGGGCGCAGGCTTGTTGGCGCGGACAAGGGCGGTGAACATGCACTCCTCGCAGGTTTGAAGAGCCCCCGTCAGAGCGGGCGTACAGTAGCACGCCGTGTCGTTAATCGAATTGGTAAAGCACGAGTTGATGGCGGTTGAAGCATTGGTGCAGCTGGGAGCACACTAGGAGACCGAGAGGAGGTAAGATTCGATAAGTATCGCATGCAAATGAAGCAGACGCACAGACGAAATAACAGGGAAAGAGGAGACATCGAAATCGAGGACTTTGTTGGCCGGGATGACAATGTTGGCGTGCGGACCAATGGAGACGGTGAAGTTGGTGGCAGGAGTCTGCGCCAAAACTAGAGACAAATAAATGAGTGGAGGCAGGAAAAAACGAGGAGAGCGTACCTCGGCCAGCGAGAGCAGTGAGGACAAAAGCGGGGATGAGCTTAGAGAACATGATGCAGAAAAATGAATGGATGCAAAAGGCCTGCCAGAGGAGGTGGTAGAAAGAGAGACGCGAATGCCGTTGTCACACTGTCACGCCAGATACAAGCAACAGCAGCTTACAGCTACAGCCTCCGAGCGGATCGCGCGGATCCAATTTTTGAGTCGAGTGCCAGCAACATTAACATAACATGAGTGTGTACAACCGTGTTATTACAACAATGGGTGGACGGATATACCAGAGCGCATACGGTCATAAAAGAAAAATAAGTAAGCCACAACAAGGGACGATAGCGAAAGCAAGACGAGGGAGTACATTAGATGGAAGAAGAAAATGCCGTGTCTAATCAAAGTCGACAACAGTTTCTTCTGTGGTGAGGGCACGACGAGATAGACCAGGTGCGTCTTCGCTCCCTGCCTCGTCCTCCTTGCGCACAAGGAGTTCCTTGGCCCACACAGCAGGCGCACCCTTGATGGCCTCCGCAAATGCGAAAGCCAGACCAACGGAGGCGTTGAGTACGCGCAGGTTCACACCGAGGGGGTCCTGCGCGTATAATGGACCCACACCAGAGCCGGGGGCCGGCGCTGTGGCGGGATTGTACGCGAACTGGAGCGCGAGGCGGACGATGGACGCCGTGAGCGGATCGAATGGGATAGCGCTCGACGGCGACGGAGTAGGGATGGCGGGGGAAAAGGAGATGACAGTGCCGACGAGAGCGGGAAGAAGCAGCGTCGGGATGAACCAATGTGTAAGAGTGGGGATGAAGCCGGGGTAATTGAAGGTATACGTCGGGGCATATGGGAATGCGAAAGTGGTACTGCCGATGTTGAACTGCGTGCAGTGGTCAATAAAACAGCTCCGATGCAAGAAATTCCATCAACTTACAGTATAAGTCTGCCATGGTATTATGGTATAACTGTGCGTGGTCGTGTTAATACGCCCCCTCTGACGTGACAAATTTCACGTACAGGATGAAAGCGAGTTCAAATACCGCGCTCAAGGACCAGATGTTGCGTGAGTTTGAGAGAAACTAGGGTTGGTTGTTGAATAGGTTGCTAACCATATTGAATTATTGAATGGACGAACGCACGTTTCTAAATGCAATAAGGCCCTCGTTGGCAGAGCGGCGTGCGTTTTCTTCGCCTTCTTTGAACCGCTGAACAACGAGACTGACGTCGGGGCGGGACAGGGGCAGGTGGTCTATGATGCTCCTGTCCGCATGGACTACCTCCATGCTATGGTCTGCGCTCTCAGGGAGCGGGGGCAGGCTGCTGGGGGTGCCTGGAGAGAAGGGATTCGACTTGAGGTACGCGGAAACGTCGCGGTTGTCGACTGGGGTTGATTCGCGTACAGGGTTCAACACGACAACCTTCTTGGGCGATTCGACGCGGGAGCTTCAGGGGATAAGAAGAAATTATAGAGAGGAACTGGGCTACATACGCCGAGGGCTGAACACTCCGTTTCCTACGGCCAAAGAGACCAGCAAAGGTTGGGTCATCTTCAAGTTCGGCCTGGTTGTTGTCGAGGTGCTTTTTTTATGCGAGTTGAGAGTTCATCCTTGGTTCCATTGGAATCTATGTCGAGAGCAGTCGCGATGGACTGCAGTTCCGATTTCTTCTTAGACGGGAGTGTACCAGAAAACGTGGGCATGATGGAAGTAAACAACAGAGAGCGCGTCGATCACGTGTAGTTCCTCGCTTACCGCGTACCCTTCAAATAAGCTTTACCAGTGGCCTTGGCAGCGAGCATTGGCCTTGCAGTCGTCAAGTTCCAAATTTCCGTCGCAAAGTTGAAGCACGCAAATACAATAGACGGGGCCAAAGCAATTCATTCTTATAACACTGGACGCGCAACTACTCCACCTAACTCAACGTGTTTTTAGCTGGGTCGAATACTGCACCACGGACCACCAACATATGTAGTCGGGCTACAGCGGGGGAGGGAACCCCTTTCAGCTCCTTGGGTCTGACCACCTTCTTGAACTCCTCCAGCTTTGTCTGTATCTCGTTGACAATCTGCTTAACCCTCGGCCCTTGCTGCCGACGATGCAATGAACCAGCTGGAGCTTGCTAAGGTCGATCCCGAGCTTCGTATGGAGTCTGTGGAGAAGCAGGAGCAGGTCTTCACCACGAACGAGTGCGATTCTCCGAGCGCGCACTGGATCAGATAGACTGCGGCGGCGGTGATGAAGATAGAATCAACAGCTGCGAACGTGGAAGAGCATCCTCGGAGGTACAGTGCGCGCTCTGGGGATCTCCTCGTCCTTGCCGACTTCGACAACAAAGGTCGTGGCGTCGCCGGCGAGCATAACAGCGGCGGAGACGGTGGAAACGCCAAAGACGTCCTGGACAGCCGTGGAGTCGATTTCCCCTCTGTGAAGCGCGCCGTGGAGGATGTTCTCGAAAAGTGAGCCAACCGCTGACTGTACCCAAGTGGCGTCGAACAGGGCGGCCAGCTTCGTCACACACACCCTCGCGGTACATCTCGTGGGACTTCTGCATCGCAGTTGCAACAAGTTGTGCAATATGATTGGAGACGAAGACGAGGTTATAACAGCCTCGCAGCAAGGTGACCGCTCCATTGACTTCGTCTACAGTTTCGCGCGTATAATGAGAACATTGAGAAGCACTTCGCCCTACTCGATATTATGCCAGAAATGATAACTTCTTCTGTTCATAGTGGTATGCACATCTCGCTCAAGGAAGTGAATCGACGCCACGCTGGCAGTGGAATACGGACCGTGCCACCGGTCCTTTCGTTTGAATCCTGAGAGAAAGTTTATCTCGTTGCAAGGGGAACTCCAGTGAGCTTCATTGTTGACGAAAGTCAGCGTTCACTGCGGTTGACGATAAAAGACAAGACGCACATGACGGAATTCAACTCTTGCTGCGTCCAGGGTACGTACGTGCTCTCCAATGTGACTTGAATTTCTTCATCCACCAATCGTGCGGCGGTGGTGACGCCCAGTCGTCAGGCATCCAGTTTTCGTCCCTGCCCATGTCGATGAGGACCCAGCTTCGTGCGATGGCCTGGTCAAGATCTCTGCAGCTATCCTGTGGGATCCGTGCTGGATCGAACAGGATCTCGCAGCCGTCTGGACCAAAGTAGGTGACATTTGTTGTGCCTCTGACAACGAATACTGGTTGGCCAGAACCAAGGAGATGGAATAGGAAGTAGCATGAGCCGAAGCTCTTGCTTGTGTAACGCAACACATCCGAGTCAGCGCAGCACAAGGGGCAACGCAGAAAGCGGCTTGCCGATGCCAGGTTGAGTAGTGACAAAGTAACGAACCGGTTTTGGTGGATTTCCGCGGGCCTTCTCGACGTCGGCGAGGAATTCTAGGTATTCGTCACGGACAAGGAGCCGCTTCGGACCTATCGCATCGCTGAGCTCGAAGACTCAGAAGATCGACCCTCGAAGTATCGAGGTAGTAAATCGGTGGCACGACCGACTTGTCGCACGAGCCGTCTTCCGAGTCATCGTCCATGCTGTCGTCCGAGCCGTCGTTGACTCGTTGGAGCCATTGTCTGAACTGCTTTGCGAGGCTTGGTGGATTTGCATGTGCGAGGACAACTGGCCTCGCAGGACAGCCCTGGATGCGGATGGCCAGAGGGCATCGTGAAGCTTCTGCAGGCAGCTGTCTGGCCGCGACGCTGGGCAAGGATAGGGGTCAGGTGCGGGCAAGCGCTTACGTAACGAGACGTTCTTTGCTTTCAACCTCCTCTACATAGGGCTCTCGAGCAGCGCCAGTGCTCTAGAACCATGGCTGCCGCTCGTTTCTCCATGCAGGCTACCCTCGCTCAGCAAGCTGAAAGAACCAGAGACCTCTCGCCAATCGAAATGCAGCACCTCATAGCAAAATGTGATTCCAACCTAGCGTCTCTTCAAAACGACATAGTTTCTCTCGAGTCTCGACTGGCGCCTCTGGTCACACTACGTGATCGTGAGCGCGCTATCTGTGCCGGCCTCCGATACGTTATTATGACCACCAGCACCAGCACCAGACCTCGGTTTTCTATGCGTACCATCCTTGCCCAGCGAGCTGCAAGAACTAGAGAAAGCTTAGCAGTCCAAATGGAACAGCTCATTGCAAAATCCGATTCCAGAGTCATTTCCCTTCAAAACGACATCGTGTTTCTCGAGTCTCAACTTGAACCTTTAATCGAGCTACGCCATTGTGAGCGCGCCATCAGCGCTGCGCTACGATACCTCATCGCGCCCATCCGCCTCCTCCCGACCGAATTGCTCGGTGAAATCTTCGTGCTCACGATTCGCAAGCCGGAAAACCACAACTCTCACGTCTGCTCTTTGCACGTCCAAGACGCCTTTCGCATCTCGCACGTCTGCCACCATTGGAGACAGATTGCAAATGCCCTTCCCCAACTTTGGACTGGCCCTCTAGAGGTGGCTTTTTCCGAGCAGCTTGACAACGAGAAGGCAGAAACATATCTCGGCGTTTTGCAAGGATGGTTCGCACGCTCGGAGCCGCTTCCGATCCCCATATTCATCGATAACTCCGTGTGGCCTACAAAGTTCAGCTCGCGTCTAACGGAAGAACTGCTACGCGTTGCTCATCGAATGCAATTGTTGTCATTCTACAGCGCAGTCTCGGATTCTCTCCTCCAGCGGTTCGCGGACAGCAGGTTCGACTTTTTGGAGGAACTGCACCTGCCCGGCGTGAGCGCAGATGCTCCCGTTCGATCGCCAAACGATGTTGTGCTTCACAGTTGCTTCTCGCCTCCGAAGATTGAGCATCGATCTATGCTGGATAGTTCCCATGCCGTGGACCCAACTCACCGATATCACGGTCCTCCACCCTGTCCCATCTGAAGACTTGCTAGATGTCTTCGCCCAGTGCAAGAATGTCGTCAAGGCAGCCGTTGTGCTCGGATGGTCCACTGATTCACCCCAACCTTCCGTTGTACTCGCGCTCGACCACCTCCGTATTCTTCATGTCCGCTGGTTTGGCTGGACGAATCTAGCCCCTGACGAATTGTTCTTGGACTACCTACATGCTCCTGCACTGGATACTCTTCACCTGTGTTTCCAGCGTACGCTAAGCGGTATGGATTGGGTGGGAGGCCCATTCACAGCGTTCCAGCTCCGATCACCGAATATTACCAAACTCAAGATCATGGGCAACAACACCACTGGCCTTTCACCCGATGCTCTCAGAGCCGCTCTTCAGCATGCACCGTCACTGACGCATCTGACTATCGATGATTGTCCGGATTTCATCGATGACGCCCTCCTCTCTGCTCTCTGTCATGCGGATAACTACGAGCTGCCTCTGGTGCCACACCTACAGTCTTACGCTCGGTGAAATGTATGGAAATATATCTCAAGATGGGTTAGCACGTATGATTGCGTCGCGGTGGTGGACGGACGCCGAACTGGCGTCGCGCTCGAGGGCGCCCACAGTTGCCCGCTGGAGACAGATACGCCTGGGGGCCGGTGGGGTTTCGAGGCCAGTGCACAGTTTAGAGACACGATGGAGAAGTTGTAGCAAACTGGCCTCGCTGTTGACTTGGAAGACTGTGACTCATGGTGGTCGGAAGACGAGGTTCAATGGAATTTTTGGTATGCACTGTTCTGTTAAATGAAGTTTAATGTTGAAATTCTCAAGGCACCAGGGCCCGTAATATCGAGCGTGGAGAATACTGGGAGTAGGTGTTGCATTAATGTCTTTGCTTCTGCACTTCACGGTAAAGTTCAAGCTGCAGACCCTACGAGACGCGCGGCGAGGGACCCAACGGCGTGGCTAGAAATTTGGTCATTTGGGATACAGCGTCTATGTCGTGGCGACCACTTTAAGCGGCACCCGCATGTAAAATACACGTTTCTAAGTCAATGCAGAATTATTGCGGAATATTTTTGAAGCATCGAGGCGGGAAACGACAAGAATATAACGAGCGCGTCCACTGATTACAAGTTTTGGATGGTGCACTGCCACACATTCAGCTTCACCGCAACCTTCACCGCAGCAGTCGACTGATAGAGTCCTTCTGCAATGGCCCCCGAAATCTTCCACATCGCCCAAACACCCATTACCTGCCATGCATTCAGTGCTGACCACAAGCAGCTCGCAGTCAGCTTGAATTCCAATGATGCACAGATCTTCACGCGTCAGGGCGCGGCTTGGACTCCCACCGAGACTCTTTCCGAGGTAGGGTCGGTTCAGTCTCTCAGAGGCAGATAATAGATGGGAGCCCAAGCCTTTGTGCGCTCAGGGTTCGAAGAATACCCTCAGACACGAAGATCTCAAGAGACTGATTTGCTCTGCCTCTGCCATTTACCAACTTTGAGATGATTACTGAGATTTATACAGCACGATAAACTCATCACCTCCATCGACTGGGCGCCGAACTCGAACCGCATCGTTACCGCGTCTCAGGACCGTAATGCATACGTCTGGCAGCAGACTCCCGATCCTCAGACCGGAAAGACCATCTGGAAGCCAACTCTCGTCCTCCTCAGAATTAACAGGGCCGCCACCCATGTTAGATGGAGTCCCAACGAAGACAAATTCGCAGTCGCGAGTGGTGCCCGGTAGGTATCGTCTTCATTTCTTTCTTCAAGGCTCATGCCCACCGCAGCGCGATCGCTATTTGCTCCTTCGATCCTGAGAACAACTGGTGGGTATCCAAGCTCCTCAAGAAGCCCATTCGTTCGACCGTGCTGTCCGTCGATTGGCACCCAAATAACGTCCTCCTGGCCGCTGGAAGCGCCGACATGAAGGCCCGCGTCTTCTCGGCGTACATCAAAGAAATCGACGCCAAGTATGTTCTCGCTTGTCTGCTTTCCCTTGTTCACATATTTCAGACCCACCGCAACCGTCTGGGGGTCCAAGTTGCCCTTCAACACCGTTTGCGGCGAGTATGCCAGTCCCGCTGGCGGTTGGGTCCACGCTGTTGGTTTCTCCCCTTCTGGAGACGTTCTGGCGTTTGCTAGTACGCGCCCCTACTCTTGATTCTCGCAAAGTCTTACAAAAATGATTGCAGGCCACGACAGTTCCATCAGCATTGTCTACCCCGGCGGACCTGCCATCTACAACATCCGCATCTCGTCGCTGCCTTTTGTCACCTTGACCTGGACCGGCGAAGACTCGATCGTCGCCGCCGGGCACGACTGCCAACCTGTCGTCTTTTCCGGCTCTGAAGCGGGCTGGCAAGGTGTCGGCAGCCTCGACGACAACACGTCGCACAAGGGGGGGGCCGCGCGCGGGCCCGGGTTCCGTGGGGCGCCTCAACTCGGGCGCGTGGTCGACGTTCCAGGACGCGGACAAGCGTGGCCACACTGGCCCCGGTGGCGTGAAGGAGAAGGACACGAAGCTGACGACGGTACACCAGAATACCATCACGAGCGTGAGGCCGTATGAGGCTCGCGGCGGGCGGGTTTCCAAGGTCAGCACTACCGGCGTGGATGGGACGTTGGTCATTTGGGAGGCGGACAGTGTCAGTGCTGTGACCGGCGCCATGGGCGGCATGCGCATGTAGAGTAGTGAATGTACTATAAGAAATGCAGAATCCTTCAGAATCGTCGCAAAGCATCATCTAGCATCATCGTTTGTCGCAAGGAGGCGAGATCACAAGTACAACAAGGAGACAGGCACAGAAATACAAAATCATCTCAGAGTGTCGTTGGTCGTATCGAGGTTATAAGGGCTCGCGACATTCTGCTCGTTTATTACTCCCCACACCGACGCCTTGAACTAACACGGAAAGATCAGAACGGCGAACGCGCTGGTAAAGGGCAGGGCACGCACCAAAGTCAATATCAACCCCATCTTGTTCTCTACGGCGCGTAAACGAGCTACGAGCCTCGCATCCGGCTGCTCCGTCAAATTGCGCGTCTTTTGCTTGAGCTGGGAGACTTTGTTGCAGTGGAATCGCGCCAATGTATGTGAACGTACCAGTTTGAGATTTTGGGCGAGTTTGACGTATTCCCACAAGACATCAGCCTCGATGGACGAGAGATTGGGGTGATTTAGGTATGGATTCTCGGCGAAAACATCGGGTGGAGGTGGACTGGACATTCACGCTACGTTACATAGAAGTTCGAGGCAACGTCCAAGTAGCCCAATATGGTAATTTGTGTTACATTGACGGTCAGAAAAGCTAAGGAATTCACGTAAAAATACAAGTCGAATCCTTCCGAACGAAAACCCAGTATAACGCAAAATAAATCAAAGCAGAACACATCAAAACGAGTATCTCCACACGCTCCGCAAATTTTCCTGGTCTTTCTTGCGGAGGAGGGAGGAGTAGACCATCTTCAAACTCAGGAACGGGAGAAAAAGTCTGCTTGCGGGTCAGGAGTAAGCACGAGGGCCGCGATAGGGGTCGTCGTAAGTCTCGTGGGGACCTCCCCTCGAGCTCCCGTTGCAGTGATGTGCGAACGCGTTCCAGCATATGCCCAAGGTGGTTGGATCCAGTCTCTCCCCAGTAAGCCTCAGGCTCCGCGTATACGAGGGGCGCGTCCAATGTATTCAGTAGCAGACCTCGTAAATTCGAGTGCTGCTGAAACTTGAGCAAAATAACGTCCTCCATCTGTAAATGGATCCATTAGCGAAATCTCTGGAGAGCGAACGTATGTGTACACTTTGCAGAAAGACCGTTGGCCAGTCGGGACGAACCGAGTTTGGAGACTGGCGCTGCAGCTCTGCGCTGAGCGTGTGGACTTCTCCGGGGTCAGGACACGCGCGGATGCGTTCTGCAAAGGCCGGATCGACAGGCAGGTACTTTAACGCCTCATGCAAGTGCATCGCAGTAGGATATATGACATCGTTGTACATGACGCGGTGGGCGGAATATGTTAGGAATCCATGATATTCCGGCGTCTCGCTGGAAAATCGGATGGGTAGCCGCACACTTGGAGCGGTAGACCGCCGTCCGTCGCTGCTTGCTTGTGATGCCGATGTGGTAGTCATCGTAGGTGGCTGTAGACAGGCGGTTGTTTATCATCTTACCTTGTGCTTATAGTCGCCGTCGCTGCATGATCCCATCGCGGCGTCTTCCAGGAGAACAACGTCCGAGCGACCCAATATGGTAATTCATCAGACGGCAAATTTGGGCTCGGAGCCAGCTTCAGACAAAATCGTGTTACATTGACGGTCGAAAGTCTAAGGAATCCATCCTACCGAGGACGTAAAATACAAGTAGAATCCTCCACGAAGAAAACCGAGTGCTAGAAAGCAAAACAAAACAAAGCAGTACCATCAAGACGACCTTCCTTGCAGCTCTCGTTGCAGCGATGTGCGAACGTGTTCCAGGATATGCCCGAGGTGGTTGAATCCAGCCTCTCCCCAGTACGTATCAGGCTCCCCATATATCAGCGGTGCATCCAATGTATTCAGCAGCAGACCTCGTAAATTCGCGTGCTGCTGGAACTTGAGCAAAATAACCTGCTCCATCTGCGAAACAGATCCATCAGTAAGATTTCACTCAAACGAAAGTATATGTACACTTTGCAGATAAACGTCCGACCAGTCAGGACGAACCGAGTTTGGAAACTGGCGCTGCAGCTGGGAGCTGAGCGCCTGAATCTCTCCAGCGTCAGGACACGCGCGGATGTGCTCTGCCAGCTCCGGATTGATGGGCAGGTACTTTAACGCCTCATGCAGATGCATCGCAGTGGGATATATGACATCGTTGTACATGACGCGGTGGGGAGAATACGTTAGGAATCCGTGATATTCCGGCGTGTCGCTGGAGAATCGGATCGGTGGTCGCATATTTGGAGCGGTAGACCGCCGCCCGTCGCTGCCTGCTCGTGGAGTCGGAGCGTGCGGGACGGGGGGATCATACAGCGCGATGGGGGTTGGGGGAACAGCTGCCCTATCGAATGCTGCTGGCGCAGCTGAAGCAGTTGCCGGCGCCGGAGCTGGAACCCCAGCAGGATTCACGGACGGCGGAGGCTGTCCGTTGATGAATACTGGTACAAAGCGAACTTCCTCCTCCTTCCTTCCGCGTCCTGTGAGTGCCCGAAGTAAGCCCCCCCCTGTTCTGTTGCCACTGCGCCGCCCGTAACTCGGCGGCGGCGGAAGGCCGCCCTGTTGCGAATAGGCAGCCGTGAGAAGTGCTGTGGTTTGTGGGAGGTTTAACAACGTATTGTACGGTGATAATTCGTACAAATCGCGTGGGGGAGTTGGAAGGGGATTTCTAAGCGGCGGTAGAGGGTCCGGCAAAGGAGGGGGGCCGTAAACTGCAGCATTGGGAGTAGGGAGCGGTTGGAGCACTCGAGCAATGTCAGCGTTAGCGCGCTCTTGCGGTTGCGCTGGCGGCTGCACAAATTGTGGCACCACCGGTGGCTCTTGTTGCTGTGGCGGAAATGCGCCTCCGGCAAAAGGAGTTTGTTGAACGGGGTTAACGGGAGGGACCTGGGGGGACGCAAAGCTGGTGAGTGGGGCACCGTCGCCTGGGATAAAGAGAGGGGTGGCGCGAACAGGTGCAGCTGCGGGAGGGACTACTGGGCGTGGATTTTCTTCTTGTGGCGCTGCCGGCGCGGCGGGTTCTAGCAGAGGTTATGAAGCGACAACTTTGCATTATTCGCCATAGAACGCACGATGAGGTTGTACGGGCCCCATCCCCGTGTGTCCAGCATGCCAGCCTTGGACATAGGCCTGTGCAAGTTTCTCCTGGGACGATACCGATTCTCGCTTGGATTTCCGCTTCTTCTTCTTGGTCGACGTGGTATTCTGAGTATATTGTGTTTGGACATGCGGGGGGTAGATAATGATTAGGATTTTGGCCGTACGGAACGTTGAAACCAGGTGTGACTAGCGGATACGGCGAGGCTCGAGGTTTGGAAGATGACAATCCCATTAGAGTTGGTTGGAGAACACGAGGCCTCCACGAGTTTTAGACAACGATTCCCCGACGCGTAGAACTGCTCTAACAGGATTTTGGGGCAGAAATAGTGTTCCCCGGCAGATGGATATGCGTTAAGAGGACAAGTTTCTTAGCCGAGGTCAAGTTCAAGTCGATCAACCACGACTGCCGAATCGGGCGACTTTGATGGAATGCTTGCAAAATCAATTTTTGATAAGTTTTCCTTGCGACACCATACTTTGCGCAAAAATAAGTAATACTAGGGATACATGTATATCAAGGCTGTTGTTCACGCCAGTCTGCAGTCTTCTTGGCCTCCTCGATAGCAGGTGGTCCATCCTTCTGCTCGTTGAACTGATACATCGGAAAGTCCAACAACAACGTCTTCTTCAGGACGGACGGCACATGCTTGTATATTGCTGGGGGAAGGGGAATCAGAATAGAGGTTCTGCGGAGGTGTGCCTTATATTGTTCCCATATGAAAGCGTCGTCTGCGTGCGCTTCAGGGCCGTAGCTCTTGAGGTAAAACCGCTTGGCCTGGGGCTTCGTCGATGTTGGCAGGCCGGATCCAAACATCAGTATACTATGAATTGCTGATTTCAAGTTCGGAGAGGATGAGAATGAGAATGAGGCGTACATGACTGTGAAGATGGGCGACATGATGGCAGCATATTGAGCAGAGCGCGAAGAAGAGGACAATGTTCCATTTGTCGAAGGCGAGAGACAAAGAATCCAGATTCCCCACCAACACATCATTCTGCAGTTGCATCAAGCTCTGCATTGAAAGATGATAGATCTACGCACTCCCCAAAATACGGGGGATTCCGAGACCACGCCCACAGTCCGGTCTGGATGCAAGATCAGGATAAACGCGGAAGTCAGCGAGATACCATACATTGATCGCCTTGTCCTTCGAAGTGGTCTTTGAAAATTTGTACAAGAACTGAGGAAGGTTTAATTTGTGTAGGACCAGTTTTACTGTAGCATACCTTTTGCATGTCAGCGGTGGCTTCGATGAAGAAGCCCAGAGACCATAGCACTATTCCTGCAATATCACGCGAGGTGCCAAAGGGAGGATTGGAGCCACCGTGTTCAACATCCGAAACGGCGGGGGAATTCAAGATCACAACGGGAAGTGAAACGACCCAAACCTTTACGCGAATAAGTTGCCAGCGAGGAACAAAAGAAGCAAAAAGGGCACCCATAGAATCTGGCCTGACAAAGGGTTCGCCGTCGTCAGCAACATAGGAGGGAAAGCACGGGGTCTGACCTATCCAGAAAGCTAGTACGGGATTGTCAGAAAGTGCAATATACGGAATTCGGAGAAATATACCGAGAAATTTTAAGAAGCTCTTTCTAATGTCATCGAATCTTCCGTCGTGGCCGGTCTTCAAGACGCGGAGGAGAAGGAAACCTACGAAAGTTGATAAATGGCGGCTGGTATGCAATAAATACTCACCCGCAATTCTGACCGCCCAAACCATGACCAGACTAAGCAGGGAGTTTGAACAACATGCGAAGGGGGGGAAAACTGATGCTTCACATGCTTGCGACTACATTACGAGCGTGGAAAGTGCCTCCACAGAGCAAAGTTACCAGGGCTATGACGCGTCGGCTCCCGTGCAAACATCGATAGTCCTAGACTTACCCAAGATGAAGAAGTTGGATCCCTGAACGAAACCTTGAGTCAGAGGTCAAGAAATACAGAAAGTATGCACTGCTCACTCCAGTAAAATCCGTGATTTTATCGAACTGAAGAGTGTAGGCGATGAAGAAACCGGTCAACTGGTAGCTATAGACGAGCTGCAATGTTGCTATCTCCCAACGACCAGTTGGATAACTTACCCTGTTGTAATCAATATCGTCAAGGCCAGGTAGTGCGAATCCAGAGCGTGAACGGGCATAGTTTCGTCAACGAAACTGGTACGAGGTGGAAATTTCTTTCAGAGTGGTGGCAAGAGCAAAGAATTGCTAGCGGATCTCATCGACGCATCGTTTGTGTGGTCAATGCAATTGCACTCTTGACTTTCCGCCAAAACGTGACTTCCCAAATGCGGGAATTTGATCGCGGCAGCACGGCAAGCTCGCAGAGCGGCTGATCTCCTGCCGTTGTTTGTTTGTACGACCGTCTCCCTTCTCTCCCTTCCACCACCCCACCCGCCTCTTCCTTATCTCCACCGGCTTGCTCGCCCGCGTCAAATGTGGTATTCCCGCGAGGTTTGAACAGCAGCTGGGTCCTATATGTGTCAAAAAGCCGAGAATGGATACTGAAGTCTTGGATGTCGCTATCCATGTACGTGGACCCGCCTAGCTCCTTTTCCTCTGTAAATGCCTTAGATGCTTACTATAGCACTGCAGTGCCATAATCCAACCACTACGGCAGATACTGGGCATGAAACTGTCACATCGAAGGTTTATCTCGCGCTCCAGGCTGGTCAGACCTCTAAGTACCTCGGCCGCTTCTTCGCGCCTTTGCTCTATCCCTGTCTTCCCTGTATGTAGCCATCTCTATAATTGTATTTGTCTTGCACACCTCCGATTTCTACCGATGACCGATGACGAAGTGCGAACAGCGATCACTGCCTCGCTGCCATTGTCTGGATGCTCGCGCGCGACCTGCAGGTGGTACTTACTTTCTATAGTTGAGTAAGCCATATACACATCACTGTCAGTAGCCCCATGAATTGGCTTGTCGTGCTTTATTGAGCGATTCATCGACGAGCGCTTGATTTCGCAACTTTGAAGCAATGGTGATGAAACTTCGGCATTTGGCGGCAAACTTCCACTCTGCCGTAGTGGCCGCGATCAAATTCCCGCATTTGGAAAGTCACGTTTTGGCGGAAAGTACACAAGTATGCAATTGCAAGTTTGATCGGGGAACGCATCGACGACACAGCCACACATTGGCGTTGCTGTCCAAATTGGGACGCGATATAGTCGGCCAAATTTAGAAAGTCGTCTTTGAAGTTGTCTTGCAAATGTTACTCAAAGGTTGGGAGTGTCAAATTTTACATTGCATTATTTGATGGCGGACGTCTAGGCCACATCCCGAACATTAATGTATACGAACAGGGTCGAAAACAGATATTGACAGAGCTGCGCATCGTGCAGAGGAAGGTGGCGGAAACCACGTTGTAGGCTTGCGAGCGGCGAGATATGCCTGGCCAAAGGTTCCAAATCCGGCCTTTTATCTTGTTTCACGGTGAACTCGACCTACAGAACTTCAGTACGTATGATCGAGCAAGGTTGCAAAGAAAAAACGTACGAAAATGAGCTCTTGCATTCCCCCAAGGCAGTCAAACGGCAAACAAAGTTCTTCTTGCCACATAGGATTAAATCCGTTATTTTTTACCGCTGGTGTGGCAAAAGAGATCTTGCGCGCAGAGGTGCCTTCGCCGCCACTATTGTCGGAAGGTGGAATGTGCTGGTAGCCCCCCATTATCGGGCAAGAAAGGCGAGCGTGACCAGGCAGGAATGTGTACCGTCACTTCGACATAGGGGTCTACGATCGACTTCTCCGTGACCTCTTTCCCCGAGCTGTGCGTAGGACGCGGCAGCTGCTGCGCGGATATAATCTTGCCACGAATGAATGAACTCGGTTCACTTGAGAAATGAGATGGCTTACCGTGACATCGAAATAGTGGTTGGTGTGCTTCCGTAGCGCCTCGAAATGCACATCCCGCAGCGCCGGTGGCTTGAGAACGTAGCCCTGGCGGCCACGGCGCAGAAACATGGCTTGGTTGATTCTGTACCCCAGGTCCATCGTTTGGATATTCAACGCAACAAGTTGACAACCGGCCGCCCAATACTGCAGCGGTTCGTAATTCGTCGAATTGACACGCGAACCCTTGGGGTAGATTCGCACAACGTGCGACTGAGTATGGCGAATCAGATCCTCGATGCCAGCACCACCTTTGATATATTTGTTTGCACTGTTCTCTGAAAGCGAGAAAACCTGCTCAACATCGTATTCCTGTGATTTGTCTATTCCGCGGCATTTGACACCAACAGTATAGACCAGGAGTGATGCAAGCGCCATGGACATCGGAGCCTTGGTTTTCCCCTTTTTTTTTGAGTCTGTCGAGCCAGATGGAACACCGCGCAGCTTTTTCCACTTGGATTTTAATGAGCTTATCTCCTGCCCGATTTCTTGCATAATGGATTGCGCATCTGTTTCCGATTCGGATGACGAGGACGGAACCTCTGCTTCGAGATGAGCTGCCTTGGCTGCAGCGGCCTTTGCTGCTTGCTTATGGGCTTTGATCGCGTCCAGCTCTGCTGAAACAAACATATTTTTGGTCTATGTCACCCTTATGAGCCAAACCCGGTCGAAGGCGTAAAAAAAAAACCTTACTTTAACCATAATCCGTTTTTTCAGCTGTTCAGGGCTGGGCAGCGCCACGAGTTTATTAGGGTGTTCATCCAGTGCAACTCTCACAAGAGCGGACCCAAATGCTTTCGTCATGATGTCGACCAGCATATCTTGCTGGACCAGCCCACAATGCACCTCGCAAGACAGGATAATGGGATATGGGGAAGAAACAAACGCGTACTTTGCGATCGCTTGGCATATTTCTCTGACCGAGACCTCTGAAGTCAGAGTCTTGCCGTGGTACACCATCGGCTCGTGCGGGCCATCGTAGATATCCAATTCGACGCTGCGTGCCCCACAGAGTAACGCCCTGATATACCCCTCGATAGTGCTGACACCCATCAGTTGGTTTCCGATCAGGTATGTGTTATGGGATGTGGAGATGAAATAATCCGACATCGGTTGTGTCATATCGTTTGATTCAGGCTGTGTTGGTGCATTGTCTTGAGACATTAGAAACGAAGAAAATCCGTCTAAGCTCATGTTTCGAGCAGACGATGGACTAGGCGATGATTGAGCAACGTCTGTTTTCGGAAGTGCGGGTATTGTAGCAGGGGCTGGTGGAGGTGAAGTTGGAGCAGCAAGTGAATCCGCAGTGGTCGCGGATAAAGTCGGAGGGGGTAGGACCGGAGACACGGGAGGCACCGCTGAGACATTTGTGGAAGTTGGCACCGTCAAGGTAGGCGCGGGCGGCACGACAGTGGGCGGAGGCACTACAACCGGTGCCGTGTCGACGTTGGCATATTTATCGAAAACGATTTTCAGTTCAACTGAAGAAAGGGTGGACTGGAAACGCATAAGTTGGATTCACGGGAGGTTTAAATATTCACTTGTTGCGTATCCTTCATAAATTTCTCGAATTTGGCGAAGTCAAGAGTCTCTTCGCCGCATAGCTTCTTATATAAAGCTTCAAGCTCAGGTCTACGTTTCAAGAGCTTCACAAAGTGCTGGAATTGCTGGAAGTTCAGGGAATTCTTTTGAGTGGTGTCGGCTTCCTGCAAGTGTTTGCGGTCAATTCATTGCATTATAACATCAAGAAATTAGAAACGCGCCTTGAAAAGCCGTTCTAATTCACCCTTGGGAAAGTCAATGTTCAGTCGAAGGCAAATTGATTTGACGTCGTCTAGGTTTAGCGATTGGCGACCCTTAGCGGCGCCTTTCCAGTACTGTCTCTCCCAAACCGTCTGCCTCAGCTCGTGGTTATCGAGGTCGTGCATCAGCCCCAATCGAATAGAATACAGCTTTCGAAGGTTATTCTCCCACAAAGTCTTGAGATCGCAGGTCGGCGCAAGTAGGTGGAGCGTCCTGTAAGTGTTGTGCAACACATATACAATTGTGATCCACTGAAAGGATTGAGGGGTTTATTCGGTAGGTGGAGGAATGTTCTCACTTTGTCCAGCTCGCCAGCAAATCCATATTGGCTACAATAATATTCGGCGTCGGACCCTGTCCGAATCTCCTTGATGCTCTCGATCGGAACTGAAGACCAGAATTGAGTGGGTGCTGAGCCCTGGAGTACGTAGAGCCATGAATGGCACACGCACCAATCCCATGTTTCCAAGAATCATACAAGATCTGGCCCTCTTCAGGATCCAAACGAAAAACGACTTTCTTCTGTGATTTGTCGGAGATCTTGGTGAGTTGGGTTCCTTGCTGTAGAAGTGGCGGGATGAAGTCCAGAGTGGTAGTAGCCATATGTAGGTCGTAGTACGGTGCAGAAGGATTTATTGTGGATTCACTCTCTGATTGTGACGTCTCGAGAACGCGACGGGGATATCGGCCCGAAGTTAGGGGCTAACGCATTTTCGGCTGGCACATGAGTAACACATCCTCTCGCTGTCTGCGTCTTTCTTTCGAGCTCCATGCATTTCTCGCGGCTACAGAGAGACCTGAACGAGCCAGCAAGAGCTCTCCAATTTTAGAAACGCGGCAGGTGACTCAACCTGATACAGAATGAGTATATTCACGACGTGCCGGCGCGCATCGACCCTGTCAGACGAGCGTCGGTCATCTTGGTCTGAACAACAACTTTTGATCAAGCCTCAGATAGAATGACGCATCTGCGTCAAAATATCGAATTATTATTCGCGAATAGCGAATAGCTGTAGCGTCAATGGAAATACAATAATTCTATCGTGAAAGTCTAGACGGTCCTGCAACAGCGTTCACCGGCGTCGTTGGACGAGCGTCCTCCATAACTACATCTCGATCTTCTGCCGGAATGAGATACTCAATATCTTCGAATAGGTGAGGGAACAAGATTTGAAGCTGTGCGGAATGCGTGAGACGAGGTCAATATTTTCAAGTTATTTCCATACCATATCTTCGATTCTGCCAGATAAACGGGTCAGGAATGATAAACGAATGAATCATTCGAACGTACTTGAAGATGAAATCTCCCTTCTTCTGCATCTTCTTAACTGGGGAGTCCACTTTCTTCTCCCCATCGCCAGCAAGGGACGTCGCGTTCAGGATTGACCCCACGGCGTTGTTTTTCGTGTAGAGCGATGTTCCCTGCCGGAGTTTCAGAGACGGAAGCCTTTCCAGTCGTTCAGACATACCTGACGCGCTGCTAAATCCAAAATGTTCTTTTCGAAATGTCAGCCTTGAGAGTCGAGGCTACTTGACGGGATTACCTTCTCGATAGTGTCTACCGAGACGTGTGTTAGTCTTTGGAATATCCTCGAATACTAGACGGATTTACCTTCTGCATAGTAGCAATACACTAGAAAAATGTTACAACAACTCGCTGGAGCTCAGGTTATCAATACTTACCCTCTGTGGGCTTCTTTTGGCCCATTCGATCGATCCGAGCAATTGCTGCGTCAAGTGTCAGCGTGCATCCGGCAAATATCCACACTCAGTTGGTTACCTTGAATTTCGAAGCCGTGATGGACGACGCTCTCCAACAGGAAGACACGGGAGGCACAGGTGATATTCAACCCAGCGTTCTCTCTTTCACTGCAAGCAAAGGTTAGCCAGTCATCCCGACGATCGAGGATTCAGATACCCGTGGAGAAGAAGAACGTTGATGTCCTCCGAAGAAGCGAAGTGCTTCACGGCCGGCATACCCTGGCGTTTTTGGTCAATTCTCAGACACAAAATTCCTTGAGACAAGATCAGTTAAGCCAACGATGAAGAAGAGAGTGCTCGACCATTTTCTTGCAGCGCTCGTTCCACGACTAACGAATGGGATCAGAGGCGGGAATAAATCCAGTGTCGGGTTCTCACTGAACAAACTGTCGGCCCATGCCGAAAACACAATGCTTTTCGAGTCTGGATCGACTTCACGGAGATACGACAGATGGCGGACCTGGAAAAATTTTCGAAATAGCGCCCAGATGGATATAACAGAACACGAACAAGGGTCTGAATTTTGTTGCCATAATCTCCGAAAGACGGCATGGCCTGGATTTTGCTGAAGATTGCCGGGTCTACAGGGAATCTTAGAAGTCGTTCGCGTATAAACGGCATGACAAGAATACCAATCATGTTATAGACTATTTCCCGTCGAGATTTTGGGACAGAATCGGCTTCGCCTTGCGGTGCGGGTGGAGCAGGTTGTTCCGCCACAGCAAAACCTGGTGGCACAGGCGTCAAAAAAAAAGTCAAGGGGGATCAAGGGCTCTCACGTTCGAGTTTCGTAGGATCGATTGCAACTCTGCAAACGGGGCAAGTGTTGCCTTGTTTTTTAGCAACCCAGGCCTTCATACAATCCTGAAGAGCGGCATTCAGATTTGTCACAAAGTCATAATATATACCCACCTCGCAAAAGACGTGAGCGCTTGGGAAATCGTCAGTTCCTCGCTACCAAACGAGCGTCCCTGGTTCACATACCACTGGGTGATAAAACCTCTGATGAAGTCGCATTTGCAGAGAATGCAAGTCTCTTCGTCCTCATCTTGCTCTCCGCTGAGTTTATTTTTCGAGAGGTGGTCAAGGTACCTCTGCCTCGCTCGGTTGGTGTTGATCTAAAATCGGTATTGGCGATGGGATAAATGGATTAGAAATTTGATATACCTTGACACCCAGATCTCTCTGCGCCGTTACACATTCTGCGAGTGCTTGTTCAGCCGTATTCTCAAATTCGACGTCGGCCACAGCGTCCGATATTTCTTGTAGTTGTCGGAAATACTGTATGCGGCTGTTAAAAGCTTTCCGATGGAGTGCAAGATCCGCATCCAGTTTTTCCAGCAAAGGTCCTGCACGCGCTCAGAAGCCGAAAAAAGTGGTGAAAGTGCGATCATACCCTGTTCTGTGATGAGAAGGCGCAAATCTGCACCCGCCTCCTTTAACATAGTTCTATGTTCGTCGTCCTTGTGCATCTTGGCGACTTTGGCGGCCATGTCAACAACAACCTGTGCGGGGCTCAAAATGCTGCTGGGCGACATGTAAGACAGACGCGTACACTTTTGATGGCTCTTCCCTGGAGTTCAGCAACGAGGCCTTTGCGCTTCGCGGAAAGCTCCAGATGCAGCACTTGATGCTCAGGCTGCAATTCGAGATGATCCGACCTCTCAAGGGGCGGCGTATCCAAGGCTGCGGATGCCTTCATCGCTGCCTTTGTGTGCCGAAGTTTCTTTTCCCGCTGTCGATACGTTTAAGAAAATCGCTACTTCAATGTCTTAGAAAGCATACCGCGTCGTGAGCAGCCAATAAAGTACGTTCTTTTAAAAAGGGCTTCCCGTCGGTCTGCAAGAAGAGCTGTATAGTTGATCAAGTAAATCTCGGCCTCCCCTTGGGCGTCGAGAGTGCGTTGATATTCTTCTCCGTCAGCTTCTTGCCCGGGGGTCAGCTGCTGCGTAAGTAACGCGATCAACTGCCCTCGCCATTCCCAAAGGAGCGTCGCCTGCTGGTTCAACACGTTGACGATGATCTCATTGGCTTCTGCTTGCTAATGGAAATTCAGAGAAACTCGTTAAGGTGCGGACTGAACTCACGTATGCCATAGACTCTGCCACGTTCTCAGCTTCTTTATCTGTCTTGGCTGCTTTTGCAAGTTTCGCCAATGGATAGTTCAGGAATGGGGCATCGATTTTGATCTCCTCTCCCGTCAGGCCGTTGGAGGTGACATCTCGAGTAAGGAGATTCATGGCTTCAACTGCCTCTGTTTCTGAAGCTATAAAGTGGTGTTAGGTATCACAATTCCGACGACTGGAAAGAAAAACCTTACTCTTTAGTATAGTGCGACGTATCTTTTCTGCTTCAGCATAAGCTGCATCTTCAGCTGCCGACTGAGACGCGCCCAACATGTGGTAGGCATCTCCTTGTAAGAACTTCACCCTATGCATGACCTACGATTGCTAAGACGATAATGCGTTGGAGAAGTTGATGTCTCACAAGTTTGGCTTCTCTCAGTCTTTGTTTGAGAGCGCCCCGTTTTCTCCGATATTCTTTTAGAGCCGAGGTCTGAGCGCCGTCGTCGTCGTTCTCATCGGACTCGATGTCTGATAGAGGAGACAACGAGCGCTCCCGTTCTTTACCCTTTCCTTTTGCGTCTGGAGATGCACTTGACTCCGTCTCCATCTGATCAGTCTCCATCTCTTTAGAACGAGTAGCTTCATGGGTCGCGATCGCTGATTCTATCTCGTTGATCAGCTGTGTAGCCTCTTTTTCCGCCAGCAAGAGGGTCTCCAGACAGCGCTGATATCGATTCTTGTCGGGAACATGTTGTTGTAACTGGGCCATCCGAATGAGACCTTGGATCTAAAAAGCCACGTCAATGCTCTTAAATAGTGGTCAGAACATTGACTGACCTTGTTCTTGAAATCATCCAAAATCGACGCGTAATTTTCGTCGCACATCGCCTATTATGACAGCGTCATTAAACTGAGAGAGGTCTGCAAATCGCATACGAACCTGTAGGACTTCTTCCATAGTCTTCAAAGCGCCAGGTTTGAACAACTTATTACCTGTTTGACCGATCTATTGAAACGTTAAAAATGGTTTTGTCGTGTCGCGTGAAATCTCTACCTGTGGATGGGTGCATATTGCCCGGAGTTTTCGAAGCGAAGACCTCAGAAGAGCTCCGTCAGGTTCCTTGTTCTCGCCACGGACATCAACGCCACGAGCATCAAGACCGAGGTCGAGCAGAATCGATTCAAAATTCTGATCATAAACCTACGAGTACTTTAGGCGAGCCCGAAGGTGTGAAGGTCTGGAAAACGTACATGTCGTTCGACGCGGCCCATCTCGATGCTGACGAGATATCTCGTTTGTTGTGGGATCGCTAGCTCGTTCGTTACGCTCGCTTTGGTTGTCCTATGATATTCGCATCAGGTCGGAGCAGGCTGTAGGGTAATCCCAACGCACCGAACCGCAATGCTCTGAAAAAAGGCGGCGAAGTGGTCGGCGTATCCAGGGACAGCTAGCCTGGCCCAATGGCGCGGATGTGTACCGACGATATCATCGACCCGCAAGAACCTGGCTGATGGTCAAACAATTATTGCGATTGTGTCAGCAGATGTACCTGAGGACATGCATCAGATCAGAGATCTGAGTTCGAGCAGGTGTTCCAGACACTGCGAAAGATGCGAGACGAGGAACTACACCAGGTCAATAAAGGTTACGCAGACAGGAAAGTAAAACAAACTCAAGGAAACCATATCTCTGAGAAATATGGTTAGAAAACTCAAACAAAAGAGACAGATTCACATACTCCACGTTTCCACCGCCGACCATTTGGACTTCATCCATGACCACCCTGTTCCATTCGACCAGAATTAGGGGACTGCGAGGACGTTCGACCGTCGTGTATACAACATCTTCTCGTCTCGGACGTTTGGGAATGGCCCGAGCGACATTAAAATCTGTTTTCAACGTCTGATATGTGGTGATGACCTTTCGCGAGAAGAATCAAAATGAAGATCCAGTCGAGTAAAACGATCGAAATGGACCAACCACGTCAAATCCCTGCACATAAGAACACCAGTCGACGATTTCTCCAGTATCCTCGTTGGCCTCATCTGTAATCTCTTCCTCGTCGCTGTCTTCAGTCTGCTTCTTCTTCCCCTTCCCGTTCTTTTTGGTTTTAGATTTCGCCTTACCCTTCCCTTTACCTTTGGATGCAGCACGAAGGCGCTTCGCCCTCTCCTTTTCGATGTCGCTGGCGGTGATCGGTACTTTGACCTTGGTCCAACCCTCATATACCAGGACCTTGAGCGAAGGGGCGTGAAGTTTCAATTCGTCGATCCACTGAGTCGCCAGAGCGGGTGGCGTAACGATGAGTGTGGTCTGGTAAGAAAAAAAGTGAAAATGGACCCTTTTTGAAATTGGGGACATCTACCTTCACAGCTTTTACCTCGACATCTGTCGCGGGGTCCCACCGTTTGATCCCAGGATGCCTATCCGGTGAGGCAGGGTTTAAGAGGAGCAACGAGATGATTTCCAGCGTCTTTCCAAGGCCAGGCTCTTCAGCCAGGATGGCTCCGAGCGCGGGCGGCTCGTCGGGGCGAGTGGCAGCGACATCACCGGTTACTCGATGAATGAAAAAGACATTGTTTCGTTCCTCGATTCGCTTCCAGAACGAAAAATGCTCGCTATCAGCGGGTTTCTCAACGACTTGGCCATCCAAAGTGACCGTCTTGCCTTCTCGATCGAGTAACCAAGCGACACTACGACGCTGGAAGGGGAGCAAAGTTGGGAGCAACGCCTCCGGCTGCATAGCGTGGTCTATGGTGGCATTTGCGATATGCGGTGCAGGGCCGAGGACGGAATAGAAGAAAGGAATGTTGGTTATGGTATCCGAATTAGGCAGAAGGGCAGGGTCGGGATATAGAAATTGAAGGAGCCTCCGCTGGGCATTTTCGGTTGCTGATTTGACTTTCTTTGTGGTGATAGGCTCGTAAATGGAAGGAGTCAGGGAGACCGTGAGTTGTACGCGGAGGAAGAATGGGAGACGATCTGCTGATTCTTCCTCGAGGACGAGGGTCAGATGCCCGTGCATGTCGACGCGGCCAGCCCTTCGTAAGTCACGACATGCAATGAGAATGTCGTGATTGGGCAGGTGGCGGTTTTCCGGGTTTATGTCTAGCGCCTCGAAATCAACCTCGTCTAAAAGGGCTGGAACGAGCAATAACCACTGGGCGTCGTCGTCGGAATTGCGTTTCTGAAGCACATCAGAGACAATGACAACGCGGTCCAAATATTGGGTAATGTCGACGGCCCCGAGATCAAACTCGCGCGGTCCCTCGAGGTCACAGAGAAGCGCTAGCGTTTCTTCCAAATTCTGCTCCTCTACAACCCAGTCTTTGTGCGAATCTGCAGTGGCAAAATGTTGGCCGGGTTGCACAGAAGTACTGTAGTGGATTTCGAATGCGTGTGAGAAGACGGGGATACTTTCTATAGGGGCAACGCCTCGATTCCGTGTGACATCGAGTTGCGGGTATTCCATCGCCGCCCATGCAGCTTTCTTGACTTTATCGTTTCCATTTCCACCTCTGGTGGCCGATGTTTTGGCTCGCTTTTGCGTTTCCGCGGTTGAAGGGGTGGCAGCGCGTTTCTTGCCTTTCCCTTTGGGCTCGAACGCATCAAACGCGTTCGAAATGGGAATTTGGAGTAACTCGACAAGTTGGGATATATTTAGGGTTGGCCGATAGTCAGGAATTGCGAGTCCTCCCCAGTTCCCTCGAGGAAAATAGTGAATTGGAAGTGCGCGTAACGGCTCGTTATGTCGAGAAGTTGTCTCGCGCATGTTGTTGCAGAACTTCTATACGCAACAAAAGACCTGCGCCGCACCAGGGAAGGGAGGATTACAAAAATTCTAAGCCCTCGATGGTGGTTAGGAGCAAGGGCAATTGATGGCGAGTCACGATCACGTGGGTGTATGCCTGACTAGCTGAGTCATCTTCACTCACACCTCGGGTCCGCAGGAGGAAGGATAAACTCGTGATGATTCTCTACATACGTGTATCTTTACGATGCAGAATTACACTTACATCGATGCCTTTCCCCTTGGCTCGAAAGGCAGGAAGAGGGCCATACAGCCCGCACCAATGATTAGAGCCCCCGAGATGTAGACGGGGACAGCGGTGGCCAAATTGGCGTAGAGAGCAATCACCGGGGCCTACAGAGAGATCAATTTTCGCTGGAAATAAGTACAAGCTCAGAAAAGGACATACGATTACTCCAAATACTCGAGTTGCGGTAGAAACGAGCGCGTTCCCTGTTCCGCGATGGCAAGCAGGGAAAATCTCTGGAGAAACGGCGTAGAGTACGCCGTACATGATCTGTTCCCAAGGTCAGAACTGTCGAGGTGCTGGCAGAATTAACCGCACGTTACTGAAGAAAACGTAGCCACAATTCCACCCGAGGAGCTGCACTGAGCTTCGGGCGGTTGTGCTCGCGAAAAGAAAGGCTCCAGTTAGCCCTAAGTTTCGCGAGGAGTCGTTGAGTAATGTAACTCTAGGAACGAACAGTCTACTTGCCCGAGGAAATTGCCAGAGTCCCTTTGCGTCCGATATAAGGAAGCTCGACAGCCCACCCGGCCAAAAAGGCTCCAGGAATACCGATAACACTGAGAATCACTTGCTGCAAAAGAAAACCTGTGAGATGAAAGTTTTGGAAAAGAATTAGAAGCCACACACGTTGCGGTAGGTGAGATACAGCGAGCCGTCATTGAATTGAGCACCGCGGCTCGAAAGCCTGACAGTTGTTAACCATGGTGAGGGGCTGAGGGAAAAAGGCATACAGAAAAGGGAGGAAGCTATTGTACAGTGTCGATGCAAGTCCGATGATACCCCACAAAGCGATCAGCATCGAGGTCGAGACCGCCATTTTACGTGTCGCAAAGAGCCCTTTGATATGCACCAAAGTGAAGATGGATGTTTTGCTGAGTAGCGGACGTTCATCAGACGCGTTTGTTCCTTTCTCGTCTGTAGGTTTCTCTTCGACGCCGATTAAATCTTCCAGGCTCAGACTGGTTGTGGTAGAATTGTAAGCAGCCATCTGGTGGATCACTTCGACAGCCCTCTGATCCATTCCAATTCCAACCAAGAAACGCGGACTCTCCAGAAGATTGAAGATGAAAAAGCGGATGAAAGACATAATCAGTGTCAACGCTCCGAGGGTGACAAGTAGGTAGCGCCAGCCCATATTGTCAGACTTGGGGCATGCCAACGCAGTGGAAGAGCACGAGAAATTGGCTATGAAAGGCCAGGCGAGCTAAGCAAATAGATCATCGATCAAGACGCTGAAATTGAGCAAGTGATTCATACCAAACTGATGAGGAGCTGCCCGAGACTCCACCACACAGACATGACGGTGAGCAGGTATTGGTGTGAGGCGGGGACGAGATCAAGAAAGACAGCCGAGTCAATCGGGAGGTTCCCTATCGCAACATGAGATCGCAAATTTTACAAAGTTCGTCGTGCAAACCTCCAACGCCTACGCCAACCACAGCCAATAACGAAGCCAAGGTCAGGAAATTTGGCGAACCACCGGCAGCGAGGCCGAAGACCCCAGCGATGAGTAAGGTCTGGCAAGCCGTTGATTGAAATGCAAAGAGTGAATGAATAATGGTGCGCATACGAGGTTGAAAGACCACTTTCTTCCCCACACATCGGCGCCAAGGCCCCAAACGACAGCACCTACGAGTAAACCGACGTTTGCAGCAAGGGAGAGGAACGGTCCATTGAATTTAAACTCGGCAATGACGGGGGTCAGAATGAGACCAGTGATGAGCTGAATTTAGATAGGTTCAGAAGCACCAATCGAACTTGATAGACCTACAGGCCAGACACTATCGCTGAAGAAAAAAAATCAGTACAAGGCAAAATTGGGTCCGATAATCGTGACATACGCAAACCAGCCAAATCCGGCACAGATGAAGAGATAGTACTGATATCGGCCCATTCCGATGTCTTGGATGGCGGCGTTGAGGACTTTCGCTTTAGCATGGTAGACTGGGTCGACGTTGGAGTCGTCAAGGAGATCGTCGAGGTGGGGCGCCATGGAAGTAGGAGGAAGCCTTGAGAACCTCCGGCTAACTCGGTTCAAAGCACATCATACTGCATGTCGGTCGGACATCAATTCTACTTTGCGTCTTGCCATAATGAGGCTCAAAGTTCAGTCTGTGCCACCGCTGCCTGTGCTAAAGGTGTGGTTCACTCCTGGCGAACAGTGCGCGACTGTGGCAAATCTGAAGTCTGCCTTGGCCAGGGAGGTGTTTGCTTTCAAGCAAAAAAACGCGTCGCCACTCGAGCTTAGTTTGGATGGTTTTGATCTTCTCGAGAACAGTTCGCTCCAGGATGTGCTGCGCGATGGCGATCTGGTCTTGGTCAAGACCAATAATATTTCCTCTGGTACGCGTTTCTCCCTTTGTGTCTTTGTCTCAATTCCAACAATACACCAAGTTGGCAAAAAGAGAAAAAGGAGTATCAGTCCTATTCGCAAAGAGAAAACGCGCTCTCTTCCGCCACCCCTCGCGTCTTCCTCGTCTTCCTCGTCGTCTTCTGACTCGGAGTCATCAACTTCATCCAGTTTTTTGTCCAGTTCGTCATCGTCTGACACTGATTCTGAATCCGACTCTTCTTCCTCTTCCTCTGGGTCGTCCGTCACTCCTCAAACCTCTGCTTCCCCCAAACGCGTTGCCGTTCCACAAGCGCAGGTTGCTCGTAAAACTTTCACGCGTCCGCCCACAACCAAACCTATTGTTCCTCCTGGTAAAGGAAAACCGGGCACGCACTCAAGGAACCAGCGCCGCCGGTTAAAGAAGAAGGCTACTTTGTCCGCCGCCGCGCCTCTTCCCGGTTTTGTTTCTGCCGCTAATGCGACCCCGGTTGCAAAGGCGGAGACGGAAGCGGAGCGGCGAGCGAAGGCGAAGAGACACGGTCCCGCTCCAGACGTCGCCTCTGCGCTTAACAATGCATTTGGGGGGAATGAAAGAACGGGACGTCTCGATCCTGGTACTTTACGTGCCTCTCCGGTGTCTGCGTGTTCTTCGACGTTACACACCCCGCTGTATCCTCCAAGCGAGGTGGATGCGGAAGAGACACTCAGTATGCATATGTTGTCGTTTCTCCCAAAGTCGAAGAACAAGAACAAAAGCCGGAGGGGTGTCCAGGAAATCGATCCTAGGAGCAGAAAAATCGTGTTTGGGAGCCCGCCACCGCCGCAGGTTCCTCTCCAGAACGAGATGGTCGACGAGGAGACAAGGAACCTGCGCCCGGTGCTCATTCCACCATCTTCTCTCCCCGAGCATTTGATACCCAGCAATATGTTCATCACCTGCGTCGATGTTGAAGAGGGTCTCAAGAAACCGAAGAAAAAGAAGCGCAAAGATCAAGAGGAGAACTGGGCAATGAACGAGCCAGTGCCTGACACCATCGTACTGGATTATGGCGAAGAGGGAGGCTCCGAGATGGTGGTCGAGGAGTCATACATCGCGCAACCCAGTTTGGACCTCGGCGCGTTTGACTTGGACGCGGCGCCTGCCATCAATTCACATACAGACCTCACAGAAGGGTGTATAGTTGGATTCGAGGTATATAATTGTTGTTCTCGTGCCTTCCCGTTTATTGAGCACGAGTGCAGGGCCTGATCATGAACTTGAAAACCTTTGCGCCTGAGGTTGGGAAGCGCTATGGACGAGTCCTAAACTGGTCTGAGAACGCCATGACAGTTCGACCGATCGTAGACGGCGAAGAGGAAAACGAGGACGAGGAATTGGATTGGAAGGAGGTGCAGGGACAATGGAAGCTTCTACAACGTACAACCTAGATATTGCAATTTATTCGGATTTCTTGAATTTTGTGATGGCTTGTTTGTAAGGCAAGGCATTGACTTGTTCTTCTCCAAACCGCCCATCATGGTAAATTTCCCTTTGGTTCTCCGGAACGCGCACTAATGTCTCCTAGCCTCCTCCAAAATCAAAAGGTGGGAAGATGCTCAGTCTCATCAACTGGCGGCTGAAAGTGACGATGAACGACGGGCGCGCATTGACTGGGCAAATGCTCGCCTTTGATCGACACATGAATCTGGTTTTGGCCGACTGTGAGGAATTTAGACGCGTGCGGCCGAAGAAAAAAGCCTGGAGAGGAACCGGCGCCCGAGCAAGAGATGAAGAGAGCTCTAGGGCTCGTCATCCTGCGCGGAGAGACAGTGGTGAGTCTGAGCGTTGAGGGGCCCCCGCCGGTTGTGGACGAGGATAAAAAGAACGCGGTGCGTGCGGTTGGTTTTTGTTCTCCCGGCGTTGGCTAATTTATTCACGTTGCAGCTCCCTGTCGGTCCTGGACGCGGAATGCCTGCGGGTCGCGGTATGGGGATGATGCCTCCGAGTGCGTTGTTCTTTATAGGACGATGATTGTGTCGCTGACTTGTTCACAGTGGGTATGCCTGGGATGGCGCGTCCACCGATGCCGTTCCCGCCACCAGGGATGCCTGGTCCTCCACCTGGATTCCGGCCACCTGGCTTCCCACCAAATATGCCGTTCCCCCCGCCGCCAGGCTTTTGCGGGTCCCCCGCCAGGGTGAGCTGCCGTGTCGTCTTGCGTTCATCTTGTCCCCACTGACACCGAAACAGCTTCCAACCTCCGCAGTAGAATGCTTAGTTTCGATTTTTGTATCTTGCCAATGAATGAAAGGCTGATCTACGTGTATCCTGCTGTAATTGTCAACACCTCGAGTTCTCGAACGCTGGGTTCTGGTGAAATTTACTGAGTGTCTTTCCTCATCCCTGTCACCGTCTTCTGATAAATGCCTGGGGTCGAGATGTTTCTTCTGAAAGGTTTGTGTCGCGTTCGACGAAATTAAATGCCGTTACATTTGGACATCTAGTGTCTCTTCACAGCCTAGTCTTGATAGAGGACGGGTCTATTGGCCTCTGGGTTCCGTACGTTACGAACGCGTCGGTTCCGCTCCGTTAATCTGGCAAATCTACTGGAGTCCCGCTCAAAGACGCATATTCTAGAAGTCGCGGTTGACCCGACTCGACCGTGCTTACGGTTGCTCTGAGTCTCCGATGGAACCGATATTCACCAGTGCCGTTTCACCGTGCTCCTATGAGGGTTCGCAGATCTATCCTGTTCCTGCTTGGCCATGGGTACGTCAATAGAGTTTGCTTCGAAGGTTACTAGATGCGTGGTATCTCAACACATAAACCGTATAGCTTTCCGTTTTCTTGGGTGATGGAAATTTGGGTCAAGACACAAGACGGTATCCACTGCTTCGACGATTCGCCGTGGCGAAATAGGTGACGTTGATGCCAAGTCCACGCCTTTTCAATACTGACAAAAGGAATTCTGTGCAGGTGATGTTTCTACCTGCAAGTCGGCTTGTCTGTGGATCTCCTTGTGTGTTCACAGGAAACTCTTGGAGATGGACCAAGATCAAACTTATTTTGTGAGTCTTTGTCTTGACTTTCCCGGCAGAGAATACTCCGGGGCGGACTTTCTATCCCGGTGGAGTTGCCGAAGAAACTGAGCTCATGAAACGGACTAACGTCAGGGGAAATAGACGCTCCCGAGCTAGGAAACTCCCGTCGTCGAAAGACAGCGCATAGTAGCTGCCTCAATCATCTCTCACCCGACGGCAAGTGACGCGGTACGCCACAACGTGTGGAACATTTCTTTGTCGACGCGAGTCGTGTGCCAACTTTTCAACAGCTTGTCCGCTGCGCAGCGCGTTAGTCGCGAAAGGAAATCCCGGGACCGATTGACGCGGTGTGTAAACGAACCTCGTCATTTTATGTGGCTTATGTGGTGGTGGTGGTTACAGCTTTCAAAAATTTAGTTTTTTCCGACGCCGTCGTACGCATCCACATGAAATTCGCGCGTGGCTTGACGGGATCAAATCAGATAAAGAGACAAGAATCGAAGGCGCGCGGGTATGCGAGACAAAGCCCGGTCGAAATGTGGCACTCATCGACCTCGTTGTCTTTTGTTTTGCACATGAAAATTGGTAGGATCAAATCAGGTTTTGAGAAGAGGAGGATCGAAGCTCCACACGTACGAGACCAGACAAGACATGGTGAATGAAGAATTACAGGCTTACAGCTTCTATTTTTGACATGGATTTGATCAAATCACGCAGTTTACAGCGACAAAGACGATGCAAGAGCTGTCAAGCTTACTTCCGACGGAAGTAAAGTCCGGTGCGACGAACAAAGCAATCCTTCGCCGTCGTCTGACTGACGTTGTTTTTTTTTGTTTATACAGATGAAACTTCTGAGGGATCGAAGGATCGTGCAACAATAATTCCAGCTTCTGGATGGATTTAATTCGGTCGCTGCAAGACAAAGACGGTACAAGAACTGGCTTGTTTCCAGAAAAAAGCATAGTTGACGTCAAATGTGGCGAACGAAAAAATGAATTTTTTGCCGTTGTCTTTTGTGTTGTTGCGCATGAAGATTCGCAGGGCGAAAGTATGTTCGAAACACGACAGGACGGTGCCCATGGCCTGGTTGCTTCTGTTCTATTCTTTCGCGTGGATTCAAAGAGACCAGAACAGTACAAGCCCAGACAAGAACTGCTCAACGCTTGCCTTGCTGGGAAGTCAAGTCCGGACAAGCGTTCAACGTTTCTGTAAGCGGACAACAACAGCGCGACGCGTCGTCTCTGTTCTCACATGAAAATTCACAGGACGGCGACAGCGGAGGAGACTAGACGAGACGAGACAAGAACAAGACAAGGCGATACGATGTGCTGAACAGCCAGTGCTTCTATTCTATTTTTTGGCGTGGATTTGATTGAGCCAGGCAGGGCACAGTGAGAAAGACAGGACCAGAACTGCCCAACAAATCCTTATTTCTGATTGCTTCCGAATCCGAATTCGAGGAAGTCAACTTGTCGTCTGTTGAACAATGAAGTGAATCAGGATCCGTTCACTGTTCATTCAGGCAGTGAAAATTCCCTTGGTCGGTCAGGATATCCGTCGTCGTTCGCCGTTTGGGGGTTGATTCCCAACTAGGCACATGGGGTGCCGTCTTGGGGCAGTAAGAAGTGGAAGCGCCCCGCAATCAAGGCATTCTCCGGCCGTTCTCGTCTAGCCTAACGAAACTGTACAGGATTTCGAAGACAGCGCGAAAAAAAATCCCACTGCTGCGCTCGGCATTTCCCTAACTAGGTTCCCGCCGGACCTCGCTTGGCCAAGCGTTTGGAGCTTCGGTTGTGGTCGCGTTCGGGATTGTCGGAAACTTCCCACCTGGGTAGTTCGCCGGACTAGGCTGGAGGGTACCAGGCGTATGGAACCGCGCACGAAGCGATCACCGAACAGGGCGTTCGCCGAGTCTCGTCTATGGTACACAGCCAGACGGAAATATTGTGAAATCGTAAGATCGGCTGATGTACAGTTTTTGTATGACCGAATTGTAATCCTGCATTAGACTTTATGTAAGAAATACCTACATCCGCGGGATGTAAGTTTTGGCAGCGATGTCACGTACGATTTTCTTAACACTTTTGATGCCTTACGATTTCTCAAGGTGCCGGTCCGGCAAGAACAGTAACCGGCATCCAAAAGGAGTAGGTTGATCAAACCTCACGGAAGCCTCGCGATTGCCTCAAGGCCTGCAGTGGGGAAGTATCTTGTCTATTCCATCCACCTCTGGTTGCCGCAACATGGAAGAAAAACCCCGGGGCCTCCCTAAATTTGTTGGAGACTTTAAAAACCCGATAATTCGGCTGTCCACCATTCGGAAATTACGCACTGTTTATAAATGGCAGCGCCACAAGTTCCTTGGTCGGAGATATGCGTTCAAGCATGCATCTCTATTCTGGACAATCTGGCTTTCATCCATGGGCATTTCACTATGTTTTCTTGCAACCACTCTGGCCTGGATTATGGCTGTCACTGGCACATCTCCAGTATCAATTTTGGCAATGGTTTCACCGGTTCTTGATTTCCTTGTGTTATTTTATGGAATCAGAGGTATTGGTCAAATAGTGAAATGATGTTGATTTAATATATGTTCAGCTGCACGCAATGTCCAAATGAAGTCATTTATAGCTTCAGAGATGACAAGGAAAAAAAAATCAGACACAAAGATGTATTCACTTACAATTCTAGGGCCCTTTCGGGGGCCAGCTTCTCTGAGTAAATTCTGATTCACTTTCAAATAACAAGGATTTACTCTTCAACAGACATGGCACCTGAAAGTACAATCCAAGATATTATGCATGACTTGAGAAGGCAGCATCTTATCTCATCCAGTTCACGAATCAAGCACCACATACTTTTCCCCCAATATCAATTTGCATCATTGGCATTGACTGATAAATTGAAGGATATTGGGGTTGGTGACCTTTCTGTGTTGCATGTCCGAACATCTGTGCTTGGAGGAATGCCAGATGTCAACTCATCAGATGAAGAATCATCAGGTAATTTTTTTTTTGTTTACACTGAATGAACACTCAAGATCAAATATCAAGGTCATAGCTCAATCCCAAACATTGCTGAACCATTTCAATTTTCAAATGCAACTGGCAGGTTCAACTCTTCAAGGCCAGATAGTAGGTACAGTATTTGGGGGGTCCTTTACACAGCAAACATGATTCAGTGATTTGCCTTTCAACATTGCAGGCCATTCAAATTCTGAGCTGGTAGAACCTTTTTGTACTCTATGATGAAGGTTCAACAATATTTTCATGAATTTAGAGATACAGGAACGGTGTATATTGAGTGTGTAAAGGAGCGTTAGTCGGATTTAGCCCAAGTTGATGGCTTTTGATGGCATGTTTTTCGCCCCATTCTTGGGCGTCCGTCATGCTTAAAAGGTCTTAGCCAAGCTATACATGATCCTAACCTACTGTACCAAATGTATTTGACCCAAATTTCCCTGGATGTAACCGTTTTTTTAAGGTGTGTAAAGGAGCGTCAGTGTGTAAAGGACCCCCCAAATACTGTATTTCTATAAAACTGAGACTCAGGAAACTGATGTTGACCGGAAGTTTGGAATCCTACACCACAAGGGTGGTATTGTGCAGTCTGTCCTGACCATGCACCCTGTCAAGCAAAACGTATCAAAAACCATGAACAAACACTCAAACATGCAAGCAATTTACTACGATATGACAGCAGGCAACAACTGGTTGATACTGACTCTGATGATTCTGTATCTGAATCTCCGATATTGCCTAGTCCTTCTAGCAATGTTCCTGGTCCTTCCAGGATTGGTCAGCTTCCACCTAGCCAAGTTCTCGGTCCCCTGGCTCGAACTTTGCAACAAATTGCCCAAAATACCGCACCAGATAAACCTAACCAAAATTTTGACCCAGATATTGGAGGTGTTGATTGGGAGGCAGCAGACTATGAAGCACAACTGGAAGACCCTCGTGATATTCAGATGACAAGTATAGCTCAGAATCTACTTAAATATCTGCAAGAGGATGACATTGATCTGACCTCCGATGAAGAGGCAGAAGAGCGCAGTGATATCAATGACTCAGCTGATTCAGACAATGGCAAGTTTCACCCTGTGTATCTACAATCCCTTTGGCTGATGACATTCAGACTCTGACATACCATATGTTGCTGGCCGAAAGACGCGGCGTGTTGACCCAGCTGCAGCTGAGTCACCCTGGTTTCCTTGGCCAGATAAGGAGGTAAGATTCAATGTGACCTCGGCAGGTCTGCAATAACATGTGAACTGACAGACTTGTGTACTTGACATACTGCGGCATATACCTCGCTGTTCATTTTCCAAGAAACAGAATTCTGCAATCCATTGGGCAATGCTTGCTCTTGGCCTTCAAGATCTACCTTCAGATCGAATTATGGATGATATTGACAAAGCACTCCAAAAAATGTGGAATTCAAACAATCCGGTATTCAGGGAAGTTGGGACATGTATACTATGTCAATGACTTGGCTGCTATCATTGCCCAGGTATTCAACACTTGTTCATGCACACAATTTTCTGACAACACCTCAGGAAATGGCCAATCCAATTACACGCAAAAACCTCCATTTCTTTCCAGAAGATGCTGGTTCTTCCCTTTCTCAAGCATGGCAGGCTAGCCGTTGGTTAAATGAGCTTGATTCTGACCTCACAACACCAATGTTTCGGAAGCAAAAACAGGATTTTTATGTTGATGAGCCCACATTGCTTTCAAATGGCACAGTATGTATGCCTACTCGGTGGTTCAAACGTGGAGACAAGACTTTTGCTTGGGCTTGGGAAATGCACCAACATTTTGATACACACCACTTGGGCTCTGGCTGGGTTATCAAGGGAGACAAAGAGATCGAGGTCTGTGAAACTGACCTGTTGGTTTCTTTTCCAATTCTAGCCAGTGATTTTGGGAATAGGAAAATTTCAGATCCGAGAATCATTATAGGTGTGTTTCATGTGGAATTTTGGACCACTTTGCATAAGTTGAACACCTGTCAAGGCATCCAGCAAAGTGGACAATTAAAAAAAGTGGACCAAGACAGACCCTGCAGAAGGAAACCGATGGCGAAAATTGAGTCATGGCCATCGAGTGCTTGCTTTTCCAATCTGGCTTTACTGTGATGATACCTCTGGTAACACATCAAAGAAATGGAACAAGCATAACTCCTTTCTTTTCACTTATATAACACTTTGGACCGCATTGAGTGCAGTTGTTACTCTGGTTTGGCAGCCAGATATAACTGACATTAATAAATATACAGTGAGTTTGAACTTATTCCAGGCTTCTCAAGCTGAAATGTTACCAGGTGCAGCTGGAAGCAGCTATAAAACATTTCCTAGACTGCACTTGTGGTCTGACATTGCAATGGTTCAACAAACCGAAATTTCATGTAATCCTTCATCTTCCTGAACATATCAAACAGTTTGGGCCAGCCATGCTGTTTGCTACAGAAGGATTTGAATCCTTCAATGCCATCATAAGATCCTGTAGTGTGCACAGTAATCGCCATGCACCTTCTCTAGATATTGCATCCAAAATGGCAAGAGGGAACCGTGTCCGACATTTATTGAGCAGAGGGTACTTTCCATCAAATAGGCAGTTTAAACAAGGATCTTCCCAAGATCGTCTTTCAAAATCAACATGGATGAATATCCCATTTCAGGAAATGCAGAACTACACCTGGGCACTAGCTGCAGAGGCACCTCTCAAACTCATGGAGCTCAACTCCTTTGGTTCCAGGCTTCTTGGTTGGGAGCTACCAGCTGTTGAAATTATGACAGGCATGTGCGAAGGACTTGGTCAACCACAGCCATGGGCAAATACAAAATCAGCTGCAGCAGGTATCACCCAGTCAAATAACACTTTAGCATTCACTCCAAAATCAGTTACACTAATCAATGGTGATACCTGTACTGTAGGTGACTGGGTGGTCTGGGTTCAATCTACTGCACAGAGCTCATTCAGGCGGATTGGCCAAGTTGCTGAGATAGTTCAACTTGTTGGCTCTATAGCACAACGCAAAGGGGCAGCTGACTTTCTTTTGGTCTCGCAAACAATTGTGGGAGAGCCCCATAGTGTTTACAACATGCGCCGGCTGCAAATTATTGCAAATGAATACTCCAGTGTTCTAATCAATGTAAGTTTGTGTCCTGACTTTTCCTAGATTATAGCAGAAGATTAACAATTAAGGCCAGGACATAAAGTGTACAATAAATATTCAGCACAATTGTGCAGACAACAAATGCAGAACCACTCGTTCTCGGGTAGTCATGAATGAACGAGAAGCTACTTCGGAGGCGTGCCTTGGCTATTGAGCACCTGAAAACAAGTGATCTCATTGTGAACACAGCACAAATGCGTGATGCTGCAGCTCTCACTGCTTTTCGTTGGGCACCGGAGGCACTTGCCACTGGAGATATCATTCAAACAGCAGCAACAAAAGCATTTATTGATCGCCAAAATAAAAAGAAAGCAGCAGAAAATACAGCCAAAGCAACGGGTGAACCAGCTGTGGAGCCGGGTTCAGGCTCCGAATCAGAGCCACCTGCAAAGAGATCTAGAACGGAGACAATTCTGACTTCAGTAACGCAAATGACACGGGCTGATTTGTCGCGCCCAATTTCGGCAGTTCGGCAACCTGCAAGCACACTCCGCCATGTTTTGACACCACAAATGGAACCTGACCATTCAACTCACCAATCTTTGAATTTCTCCAATATGTTCCAATCAGCGTACCGACCTTGACTTGAATTGCCGCCAGGGTATTTTTTCCTCCGCCTTTCAGTTCCATTCCGAATATCCCGATGGAGGTTCTTGATCGACACCGGAGTATTCCGCAATCAATTGGGTTCTGTCGGGGTTTTTGAGTCCTTGAACAGGTTTAGATTTTGTATTTCATCTTCTTTTAATTTAATATTGGCCTTCTGGCTGCATGCATCTCAATAATACTCCTCGCCTTCATTCTTTTCTCGTGAGTTGTCGGATGCAAATCGTCAGTCATTTCGGGTGGTTCCGAAACGTGACGGTAATGTGACTGTCACTCCAGCAACTTCTCCCTCAACGCCGTCCCCGTCGCTTTTTTCTGCCGTCGTCGACCCTGCCCAAGCTCCGCAGATGGTGCTATCACGAGGTTCGCGCCGCAGCCGATGCAATCCCCCACCCTTCGCCTGACCCTCCTGGCTCCTTTTAGTCGTTACCACTCCCACCGGCGACGGAGACGAGGCGGGAAAGGAGACGGTGAGGTCCGCAGATGGCGTTATCACCAGGCTCGTGCTGCAGCCGATACCATCCCCCACCCTTCGCCTGATCCTCCTGGCTCCTTTTTGGTCGTTACTCCTCCCACAGGCGACGGCGACTTGAGTCGGGAAAGAGGACGATGAGACGGTGAGGTTGCGGCAAGGTGAGGACATTGAAATGTTATAAAAACTGCTCTTCTCTCATATCTAACCCCCATCCTCAACCTTCTTCAGGGAACTCTTCGCTGGCATGCATTACTCAGACGAATATCAAATCCCGTCTTCTGACTCCTACTCCGACGGCTCGCAAACTGCTGCCGGTTCCGACGATGCCTCTGTGTTGGCAGACCACCTTGCCAATAACTACGGGCTCGACAATAACTCTCGTGGAGAGCTGCTTGCGTTTTCTCAGGCGAGTCTAGTGTCCTTGTCCTTTTGTTCTTATGCTCACCAGGTCTTTTTTTTCCTTTTTGCCAGCTCACGCGATCACTACCCGGTGTCCAGTCGCAGGTCGTGCTCATTCAGCATGCAGCGACTCTGCAAAATGGGCAGGCAATCGAGCGCCTCTTGAACATGTGCATGACCATCCAAAGCACTGTTGACTCTCTTGTCAAGTCGACATTAAGCACTGAAAAATTCACTGTGGAGCAAAAGGTAGAACTCTGTTTGCATCTCCGTCCATTTTTCATGAATTCGTAGGCCGAGATAAATGCTGCCTGCAGGGCAGTGTTCTTCACCGGTCGCCTCACCAACTTCGACAATGACGACCTCAAGCCTGAAGTCGTCGTGAGTCTTAGTATTTAGCTGGGATATATTTTCCTCATAGTCTTTACGAGGTGTATTTGAAAAAGCACATGGACACCAACGGCTTCAAACTATTTTTCGAGGACAAGACCCAGGCCCACAGCAGGGTCCTCTTCGTGCAGGTTGGACGTTCGCTCTCTGGGATCAAATCATTCTTCCGTCGTGCGGTGCGTCTACCTTTTTCTTGGTCACAGTCTTTTGCTAACTCGTCTTTTGAGACTCTGAAATCTCTCCCGGATGGCAAGGGCGACGTCGGCTGCAGTATCACCGCATTGGCCAACACGCTGGGCAAAAGATGTCTCGGCGGCATTGAGAATGTCAAGCCAAAGCATGCCATCTGGCTTTTGATTGTTGTAAGCCTGCGATATCCTGTTTTGCGAGGCTCACATGGTCTTCCTGTCAGCGTTCTTTCATCCGCAATGATGAAGAGCTTCAAATGTTCTACGCCGACCTCGATGACAACGAGGGGGACGAGAACGGGGAAATTCCCACCCCCGCTCTTCCGGCCAAACGGACTCGCAACGGTACGGTCAAGGTTCCGACCAGTGACGGGAAGATCATCACGACCTACTGGGAACGGCTCCAGTTTCTATTCAAGCAAAAGAACAAGGAGTTTGGGACGACTGAGCTGAAGTCGGAGCCATGGACCAGGTGCGTGGGCTTCTAACCTCTTGTATTTTCCACTGACATGGTCATGCAGATACATCAACACATGTGTAGTGCAGGAGAAGGCGCTATTCCCGCACGACAACCTCGCTCTCATCGTTGGGAATCAGGCCGTTATCTCACCCCCAGCGCCTCCCTCCCTGAACCGCCTTGCCGCGCTGCCAATGCCGAACGAGGCGGGTGGCTCCCGCCCGACTCTGGGGTCTCGCCCATCTCACGCAGCGGCGGCGTCCGGAAGCCGCGCGTGTACGTGTTCTTGATCACATTGGTTTCTGTCCTCACTGACAACCGTTCAGCACTTGATCATCTGATCAATACCCCCACTCCTTTTACTATTCATGGGACTCCTCTGAATGCAGGTTCGTATTATCTGCCTCATATTCACTCGAACTGACCTTTCGTTAGGCTTCTCCTTACCACCCCTCAACCTTCGGGGCAACAACGACGTTGTGGGTTCTCGGTACCAGAATGGGCATTAAAGTCCTTTGGTACTAGCATTAGTGGCTCGATGATTGTGTTAGCATATCTTCTGTTTAATTGCTTGAAATGCATGGTTTTTCAGCTTTCTTCGTGCCCCGCAAGCTGTAGAATATGGAAAATCAAGATGCTGGCGGCGCCGGCTCTCATCCTTCATGGGGTGTCCGAATGGGGCACATCGAAATCAGTCTTAAGTATTCGTTAGATACTGTTGTATGAAATCGTACGATCCCGCTGTCTTATGAAATCGTAAGTGGCCCGATTGTAAGATTGCATTAATGTTTGCGCAATCAATCCTTACGATCCAGAATCGTAAGTAAAACGTACGCCATCAGTGCACCTGTGTACGATCAAGGCATTCGCCGAGAAACCGACCTCGTCTAACGGACTGGAGACCGCACTCGTGCTTCTCGCGTCCGGAACACGCCGTAGGACCCTGGATTGAGCGGGATCCACAGGGAAAACCCCGAGAGTCCGCCCCGGCGCGCAAGGCAAGAAGGCAAATGCCGAGCGACGCATAAGGGAGTGGATCCATTCTAGGCAAATTCCGCGATCCAGAGAGGCTAGCGAGGGCGTTACCGTAGCGCTGTCCGGCGTCAGCGTGGGGAGCCCGAGTCAGGAGAAGGACGTTTGCCGACGGTGTTTTGCTTGCGTCCAAGGGAATTGTATACGATCCTCGATCACAATGCGGCGTGGGGAGTCACTGTAGTTTAGCGCTGGCGACGGGCGTGGATTCCCACAGGACAATGGTGAGGTTGGTTGACGACTCATTGCGCCTACGTGTGCGCTCCCACATGTACAGACGACGAGAGACAGGATGAGTTGTAATCTCGGCTCCAGATGTTCCGGGGATAACTGGGGCACTGAGATCAAAAGATCACAGTACCCATCAGCCCCGGAACATCTGGTGCACTTTGACCGCGGCGGTTGCGCTTGCTCAAACCGGTCACACTCGTAACACTTCGTCACAATCCGTGACACACTTGGTGTGCAATTTTGCAGAGTTTTGTGGCTTAATGCAATGGGAATTTGAAGGGAAAATGACTGGCCTCCAAATTAGCCCAAGAAAAGGGCAACACATGAGCCAGTCTGGAGATCGGTAGGAGGTGCAGTTTACCGGCAAGCCCCGTGATGTCACGCCGTTGCTGACAGTGTGACGCAAGCGCACCCTCGGCGACCGAACTGCACCAGACGTTATAGGGCAGGCGGACGCGATCAAATTTTACCATCAAATCTGCCTCGACGACATCTCGACACCCGTTTTGGAATGCCCGCGAGCGCAGCGAGCGGTGACTGCCCTATAACGTCTGGGAACGAGACTAGATGAGTTGGAATATTTGCTGATCATGATCGGTTCTCACATTATTTCTTTTCTCGATCAGAAGAAGATTGGAGTCAGAGTGATAGACTCGCGTTGCGGTTGGTTGGGTGGCGGCGGGCGCAGGGAGGGGATTGCGCGGCGCGTCGCCAGGCTAGGAGCCAAAAAGTATCCACACCTTGTTCTTCTTCCTGCTTCTCTCATTTGGGCTTTTTTTAATGAATTTGCTACTTGTCTGCGCCGCAGGCTAATTGAGCTTGGGACAATGAAGAAGGAGCAAGGAAGCAGAGACTGCTTCGAGTTCGAAAAGCTCCGCTCCGCCCGACGTTCGTGTTTGCTCATTTCATTGTTCTGCGTCGCGTTGCTGTTGGTCGCTGGGGTGCCACCGTTGATGCATTAAACTTTTTTTTGCCAGGCTCTAGCGTCGTTGGCTGGGTGTTGTGGAGTGCTTGGGCCTGGATTCCGCGTCTGATGGGGGCGCAGGCACGCCCTTCTCACGCGACGTCGTCGTATACTCAAGTAAGCTACTGCGAAAAAAGCAAGGAAGCACCGAGCGGCACGCGCTCTCACGGGCGGGATGACAGCGCCAGAAATGCATGAAGATTTACCTCCGCTCGCGTCGTACCGCGTCTGCGTCCATGTCTCCATGTCGAGATGTGCATTTCTCTATACCTAATTACGGTATGGGTGCGGCATTACCTCGAGCGGATATGGTCTGGATATATTTTTTTCCTTTGCAGATTATGTACGGTTTTGTGGGCGATGCATTGATATGTGGCGGCGCGCCGTAAATGCACTGATAATGCAATCACGCGCGCAATAAATGACGGAAATTCAAAACAATGCATACAGATATAATTTATTCTCGAAAAGGCATACGCCGCTGGCAACATATACCGCCACCGAGGGCAATCACGGTCGTATATCGTAAACGACTCGAGTGCATCCCCGTAAACGACTCGAGTACATACCGTAACGACCGCGACTCGAGGTGCAAGGAAAGGGCGCGGGTGCAGATGCGCTCCACAGCCCACAAATCCTCAGGCCTGATCCTGATCATGATCATTGACAGGAATAATTCAGAATTAGAACGCACCCCCAATCACTTTCTAATCATTGACGCCAGCAGCTAGCGTTGGGTTGGTTGGTTGGCAAGCACAAGTGGATCAGCAGCCACAGAACCGAAGCGCTCAGTTAGTGGTTAGTGGGTGAGTACCTGATGCATGCAACAGTGAGTGCCTGATGGAATAGTGCTGTGGGGAGGGCGGGAAAACGGATTTTACACGCACACACTAGAGTAGACTTGAGAACTGAGGAGATGCGTGAATTTCAAAAGACGAAAAGAGTTAGCACGCCGCCGAGCCATCACAAGTCATTCTGAGCGTCGACATTAAGGAGGATGTGGGGAGGGACGACAGCTCGGTCGCGCCTCTCGCGCCAAAGTTTCGACCCTGGCAGGCCCAATTCGATAATTATGTATGACGAGAAGGACCATAACAGGGCAAGGACTGAATCGGGCAAACCCCGGCCAGGACGCTGGTCAGCTGTCGTCGCACGGCTTATCTGCGGGGTCAGGTCCAAGCTTAGCACTCGACGCGAATCAGCAGTGTCTGAAGAGGGAAGGGGAAGGAAGGCTTCGATAGCCTGCTAAAGTCCTGCCAATCGCGAGGGTACTTCCGTGGGTGCTTCTTTGTCACGGTCGAGACGTTTTTTCGTTACGGTTGGGTGATGCGATGCGATTGGATGCGTGTGTGCCGTGTGCGTGGGTGTGGCACTGACTGAGGGCGATCGAACGCAATGACAAGAAAAAAAAACGAAAATAGGTATGTGTAGCAGAGAATAGCATTCCAGTCACGCCGAGAACACTTGATGCAGAGAAAAACTTGAAGCAGACAGAAAGATGCGGGGGATGCCTGAATACAATTGTTCACTTTGTACTGTACAGACAGACACGAATCTCAAATAAAGTACAGACGTCTAGGGATGTATTGCAATGCGCGTCGAAAGCAGATGAGATGAGCGATGGGGAATGACAGTGGGGGGTTTTTTATGGATGCGAATGAGTGTTGAGTGGATGCATGGGATGGATGCAGCTATGCGAAAGGGATATGGGTTCCGGAACATGCAGTGTATAGAGGCGGGCGTGTGGTCGTGCGGCCTTTTGAGTCGTGAGCGCGAGACGTCTAAAGTGTGTCTCGGGAGAAAAAAAGCGATGCGAAGAGGAGATCATGACGCTGCAGGCGCTAGTCTGCGGCCGCGCGTTGGGTGACGCTGGACGGCGATGCCGCGCGGGGGTGGTGGGGGGTTTGGATTTGGCGACGCTGGCGCTGGAGAGCGGGGGCCAGAGCGGGGAGACATCACTGTCGGCCGAGGCGGACTCGTGTGCCTTTGCGAATACGGTGAAATGGCCCGTGGAGAGGCGGGGGAGTTGGGGGCGCTGTGCGGCGGGTGCCCATGAGCGGACAAAGCCGCCGAGAGAGGACGCAGCAGAAGTAGAGGACGCGACGAGGGACTCGGTCGCGGTAGGGGATGTGCGTTGTGCGGGGCGTGGGGGGGACGTGGTGTGGCGGGCGACAGTGGAGTGTGATGTCACGCAGGCGGTCGAGTACTGGGGCGTGAGGATGCGCTTGGATGGGGAGGTGTATGCTGCGCGCTCGGGGGGCGGGGGCGGGATGGGATCGACGCCCTGGGCCCAGAGGGAGACGCGGAGCCAGGGATCGTCGTACTCGTCGTCGCTGTCGTCGTCGCGGTCGAGGACGGGGAGGACGGCGGCGGCCTGTTGCTCGCAGCGGTCTGAGCAGTAGCCGGCGTCCGAGTCGACGACGAGGCCACAGTGGAGGCAAGAGTCAAAGCACCACTGCGCAGACATCACAAAATGAATGGGACTAGAGCTCCAATACACCGTCGATTTAAGGCAGCGCGAGGATCACACGGCCATATGGGGATAGATTCGCCCGATCTCGCCAACACACACACACTACACGCCTCTCACACATCCCTTCGCGGCACACTCGACGCACATCACTGTGTCTTTTTCGTCTCCAGCTTCGACTTCTCTTTCGCAGCCTCTGCTGCATCGCTCCGCCGTGCATATTCTTGTCCAGCCTGCGTCACTCTGTAAGTTATGCGTGACTCTCCGCGGATGAGCCCAGACACACCTGCAGCAACAGAACCAAGCCGAGGCAACCCATGATAATGATATTTCCCGCACTCAACAGCTGCAGCGCCTGGACCCGGTCACTCCGGTTCTCGTCTCCCACTGCCAGCACAATCGTTTTCAGCCCTGGGATAATCACCGTCATGTAAACCGCAAATCCAAACAATACCGCCGCTGTCGCAGAGATCAGCTCCCGCGCACCAGAAAAATGTGTGCAAACGAAGTACCTATAGATGATCCATCAAAGAACATCGCGCTGTCGTCCCAGTCGTGTAGCTTCGCGATCAGCCCCAGCAGCACAACCCCAATCAGCCCATGCAGCAGTGCCTGTGCTCGCATATAAGTCCGCGGCACACCATATGTTTTGCACACTCACCTTGATGGCTGGAGGTGCATTGAAAAAAGTCGCATAAAATTGGAACCCGTCTTCGATCGTCTCCTCCGTGAGCCCCTTCCACAGCACTCGGTGGTCGATATTCAAGCACATAAACAGCACCCCCAGGAAAAAGCATACGGGCCCCAGCACGGCCGCCTGTCGGAATCCCATGGTGGTGGTTGAGAGCAAGTGGTGATGCGCCAGATCGTACACGTAAGCTGTACAGATAAGATTAGATTGCACGCTTGGACCGCCGAGGAGCTCAGCACGACCATCCTGGTCCGAGGAGCAGGCCCTGCCATATCCATTCAATTTCCATAGATGTACATCCAAGAAACCATTATGCGACTCATCCTGGCCGCCGATGCAACGTCCATCAACCGAGCGCCTTGGTCTAGACAAGACGAGCCCACTCGAAACAACGTTAGGATAAAATGGAGTAGATGTCATCCTGCATCCACCGCCGAGCAGGAAAAACCACGACGAGTCATGAAAACAACAGTGTATACACCTCTGGCCGCGGCGAACTGATTCCTGGCCGCCGAGACGACGTCGCCTGCATCGAGCACGCCGGCGAGGAGCGGAGGCCTATCCAAATTCCAGACGCAACCTCGGACAAAATCGGGTAGAAATGAATATTCAAAGAAAAAACACAGACACGGCGCACGCAGACTCGGGGTGACGTCGCCTGGCATCCGGCGAGGAGCGGAATAAAAAAATTCGGGTATAGATGCACATTCAAAAAAAAAAAAAAACATAACACACGACGCACGCAGACTACGCGCGCGACATAGGGCGTGGGCTTGGCAAGTCAATCCATAATCCAGAGCTTCTCCTTGGATCCAACGACAATAGCAGCTGGAAAAAAAAAACCGGCCCATTACGCATCCACCCAGGTCGAGGCGGCCGAGGCGAGTTCGCCGGGCATCGAGGAGCAAATTAAAGCAGGTCCTCCGGAGCGGAGCGGGGGCCTGTCCAAACTCCAGACTCGACTCGGACAAAATCGGGTAGAGATGAATATTCAAAGAATACATTATGCGCGTCTAGGCGGTCCATCGTATCGCGACTTGACGCATAAAAAACAACAGTTTAGATAGGGTATAGATGTACATCCAAAACTACATATCCATAATACACTATGCGCCAGCATCGACCGGTCGCGGCGATCCTGGCGGCCGAGGCGACATCGGCAGCCCCATCATCGTCGAGTGCCGGTTCCCGCGTATAGACAGGTTCAGCCCTTTTGTCGTCGCAGTCGTCGCCGCCTTGCTCGTCCGCGGCGTCTGTGCCTGCGCCTCCCGCGGCGTCTCCGGCGGCGGCTGCGGGCTCGAGCTCGACGACGACTCGGCCGTCGCGTTGTCTTCGGTGGTCTCGCTCTCGTACTGTATCGACGAGTCGTCGTCCGACGGGCCCTCTTCCGCCGCTGTGTACACACAGTCAAGTTAGTTTACGCGACACATCCATTAACGGGCGCCACTCACAAGTCAGCGTTCGTCCCGAGAGCCCGAGCAGCTGATCCGCAGCCCCACTCGAGTACTGCTGGCTATTCCTTCTTCGGTGCGTCGCCTCTGGGCTCCGGTCCGAGCCACCCGCAGGCGACGCAGGCGTGGCGCCGCCACCCTCATCTTGTGGCGACGCCTCCTCCGCATCATCGCCCTTGTCGTCCACATTGAATACCCGGTTAAACTCGGCGAGCATCAGGCTGAACACCCCCGCCGGAATCCCCAGCGTCGGGCTGAACACAATCCCCACATTCCGCATCGTCATCTTGTTCACCGCCGCATTCTGCACGATCAGTATGAGATGCGCCGTCAGCGCACGCAGCAGGCTGTAATTTGCGATTGGCAGCGCCGAAATCAGCTGTGACAGCTCCTTGATCCGCTCTTGTGCGTCCACAAAGTCTGTCCAGCAGTTGAGTTTGAATGTGGCGCGGCTTTAGCTCGACACGCGCGCCACTCACCGATGACAGCCAGGAACCGAAGGTGAAGGTTGTGCGTCAGGATGCTGGCAGGTAGTTCCCTCAGGAAACTCTTCAGAAGCCCTGCGATCGCGTGCGGGTCCCAGTACTCGTCAGACCCCACCAAATCAATGTCCCCTTCTGCAACGAAAACATTGAAAATCGTCACGAGCGAGCATAATCAGAACCGGCTCTTACCCATATTGAATCGGTCCTTGAGGTTCTTGATCACCGCAGAGCTCCCGCTCAACCGATAGATCCCCTCTTCTTGGTCCGCCTTCTTGGCTTCCAGATACTGGATGCACCGGAACACGATCGCCGGTAGGTTGGCAATCTGCGCAACGTCCAGTGACTCCTCCAGCGTCACACCAAATACCGCCCGAGGCACAAACGTCACCGCCGGTGGCGTGTACGCGTGCGCCTTGTCGGTTTTCTCGCTGTTCCCGGCCCCAGACCGCCCAAAGCCGCCCCAGAAGCCCCGGCTCTTGGCCTTTTCACGCCGCTCAGCGTTCGCCGGGGGTACCACCGCCGCCGCTCTCGGCTGGCGTCGCGTCCTTGCCACCGAACTTGTATCCGGCGGGGATAGGCGCTCCACCCATGGGCCCCGAAATCTTCACCTTCGATTCAGGCGACGGCGGCCGCTCAACCGGCGCCGCAGGCGTAATCGGCGACGAAACAACCGTATTCAGCGTCGGCTGGAACCCTTTCTCCCGCGTCCGGTGCTGCTCAGGCGAGTTTGTCCGACGGTTCAGCTGCATGTCGGGATAATACCCCTGCTCCGAGTTGGCGCGCTGCGACGGCTGCTGCAGTTCTTGAGAGGCAGCCGTGAGCGGCGAAGAGTCGGGGAGACTCGACGGCTTGTGCTGCTCCATCACGCGCCGCGCCGCCTGCGAGTCGTTGAACCCGCCCGCGCCTGGGGGTCGTTCTATCGGTGACGAGTAGTCGACCGAGCGTGTAGGACTCGTTGAGCGGCCTCGGTTGTAGGCGTCGGTGCTCGGCCGCGCCGCGCCGTTCGTGTATGCAGGTGGCGGTGCGCCGTACGAGACTGGGTCCTCGCTGTATGTCCCGGAAAAGTATCGCACAAGAATCTCGACCCACGCGTCCCGGTCGGCGTCACTTTCGGCGCACAGCACGTGCCGCGGGTGGTTCCCGCCCGGGCCCTTTTTCGCCTCTACAATGAGGAACGCATGTCGGTACTCTTTCTCTTCGTCCGTCGTCGGCCGCTCCGTGCGTTGCTGCCGCCCGATTTGCGCTCCAGTCACCGTTATCGAGCCCAGATGCGCTCCACCTCGCTGTAAAGTAGTTGAACATCAATAGATACAGTATTGAAATGGCACGCACGCAGTCATAATACTCGAGCACAGGCCCTTGCAGCACAAAGAACCGAGTCTTCCACCCGCCAAAGTTTTTGCCCCGCTTTGTTAGATAGCCCTCCTTGTGCCCCGCTTGCATCACCGGCTGCTTGTACTCGCGCACAATGTCGGACGTAAAGAACGCAATCACTTCGTCGTTGTTCTTTACTGGCAAATTAACGAGCGCCTGCAAGTACGTCTCGAGAATCGCCTTGCGCTGGTCGACTTTTGCCGGCGCATGGTCCTTCCAAAGCTTGCCTTCCGGAAGGTTCGCCATCTTTTTGCCTACCGTCTTGCCGACGCTGTTGCGCACCCGCTGGTCGAGCGCCAGCACGTCCGAGTACATCTTCTCCACCTTCCAGCCCTCCTTGTTGTTCCCCGGATCCACATACACCACAAACGACAGCACCTCTTTCCCGCGATCGTTGGGCCGTACAAACGAGTGCGAGACGACCACGGTCGTGGTCGGCAGATCCGAAGAGAGCAGCGGCAGTGCGCGGAAAGACGCCGGAACGGTGGTCGCGACGGGAGACAGCCGTTGCGGCTGCAGCGGCACTTGCGGGTTGAGCGTTGGTTGTTGTTGCGGGTTGACGAGTGTCTCGGAGGACTGCGCAAACTGTTGCTGCTGTTGCGCCCGGTTGGGCTGCAGTGGCGTGGCCGAGTCCACGAGCGTATCTACAGACGGCCGCTGGAACTGTTGTTCTTGCTGCCATTGTTGCTGCTGCTGATACTGCTGCTGTTGTTGTTGTATCTGTTCGCGTGCACGTTGTTGCTGCTGCTGCTGTTGCGCCATCGCCGCCGCCGCCTGGGCCTGCTGATACGCAAGCGCCTGTGCCTGAGTGTTAGCCGCTTGTGCTTGAGCATCAGGCGGCTGCCCGCCCAACGTTGGCGGCGGCAGGGGAAAGTCGGACGCCGCGGTAGGCGGTTGCCGCCGCGGGGCGTACAGCGGCTGCGTCACCGGAATCGATGACTCAGGGACCTCGGCGCCACTATCATCCTCCTCGTCGCCTCGCTCGTCATTGTCTTCGTCATCAGCCTCGTCCTCTTCGAGATCGAGGAATTGGCTGTGGCTCGAGCTCGGCGGCTCCGCTGGGGCTTGAGGAAGGGCACGTGGAGCAAAGGCGTCCACCTTGGGGCTCGGCACGGGCGTGTCGCCCATGTTGGCGATATACTGACGGGCTTCATCGGGGAGCGAGATACGGGACTCGCGGGAAAGAGCCTGGGAGCGGACATCGCTTAATAGAGCGGCGGCGGAGGGACCTTGAATGGATGAAGGGGACGGGGAATCGGTGGAGTTTTCCGGAGCCGTCGTGGTAATCTGCGGCTGAGGATCCCTTTGTGTGATGGTCGCAGTGGAGGCGTGGTGCGCGTGACCATGTCCGGACGACTCGCCAACCGTATGGGGTGTTTGCACGATAGGTTGGGGGCTGTATACGGCGGTCTGAGGTGCCGCGGCGAGGGGGGACGAACGGTGGGTGGATGAAGTATGGCTCTGGGCGGTGACGGGAGTGCTGTCGCTGCGAGGAACTAGCCGTGAGCCGTGGCTGAAGGGTGCAGTCTCGGAAGTGGCCGAAACAGCACTGGAGGGTAGAGGAAGGCTCTCTGCGCGCGGCGGCACGAGGAGGGGAGCAAGGTTCGATTTTTGGCGGGGAGGTGTCGACGTCGAATTTGATTGAAACGATGGCGCGGTTGCAAAAGGTTGTGGGTGGGTTTCCTGCTGGCGCGTTTGCGGCTGACTCTCGTGTTGCCGCTCCAGCGGGGTCTCGGGCTGGCGGTAGTCTCTGCGGGGCGTCTCTTTGCGGGCGTTAGGACAAAGCAAACGGGGAAAGATAAAACACGCACGAATGTCGTCCATCGCTGTAGCGGGTGTACGTGGCAACCGCGGAGAGTCTACATAGTCTGCAGTGCCATTCAGAGTGCCGTTCGGAGCACTCTCCTTGCGTCGGCGGTCAGGCGAGCCACCAGCGAGAGCGGCAAGCTTTGTCTTGTAGCCGTCGCGCTCGCCACGGACACGCTCGAGCTCCTTGAGGATTTGGTTGTACCCTGTGCGCTGCTTCTCGATTAACTTCCAAAGCTGAGTGTTCTGGGAGCTGAGAACGTTCCGCTCCGAGACAGCCTGATCGAGAGCAGCCAGCTTGGGATCCTGGGCAGCGGCATGGGTACTGAGGAGCGCGTCGAGGGTCATTGCGGCTGCTGGAGCCGCAGGAGAGGGGACATTTGCTGGTAAATTTGCAGATGATGCAGATGAAGAAGTGGGGGTGCGTTGATGGAGATGAGAGCTCTGGGAGAAGGCGGGAGAGGACGTAGATGGCTGGGGGAAAGCATGGTTGCTGCGGCTCGGGGTGGAGGTCATTGAGCTAGTCCAGCTATGCTGTGGATAATCCTGAACCGATGTTGCAGGATATTGGTGTATTCCAGGAGACACACTTGGCACCTGATCAAGCCGTTTCACTGCAACCGCACATCACTGTCACCGAGCACACGAGTCTTTTGCAAAAAAAAAAATCCCTTGTTGCCAGGAATCGATAGGGACAATGTTTTCTCAGTGCTGGACTTGGTCTCTCAATATTTGGACTGGCAGGGAAAAATTTCGTGCAAAAAACATATCAAGTCGGGCAACTCGGCCAAGCATAGGCTTTCATCAGATTGGTTGTCATTGAACAACAACGAGGATAATGTTATTCGCTTAAATACGAATACGACTCTGAAAGAGGGACTGTAAAGCCGGTCAGTAGCGTTCGAAGGTTGAGTTGAGCCAAGAGCCTAGATTGCTCTGACGGCTGACACGGTCACACCCATGTTTTCTCGCGCATTCATCCGGGTTCGCCCGTCGCGCCTGAGTCGACGGTTCTCTACCCCGGCAGAACATGCAGTCATCTCCACCTTTGACCTTTTCAGCATTGGCGTCGGGCCCTCGTCGTCGCACACTGTAGGTCCCATGCGCGCGGCCAGGATCTTCTGTGCAGGTATATATTTGCTGTCGTACATCACACCCAGCATCTCTCCATCTCGCCTGCAGATCTCAAGGAGCTCGACGTCCTCCACAAGGTACTTTGCCCAATCCACGTCGTCGAATAGCACTGATAATCACAGGTCCGGACAGTCAAAATCACACTGTGCGTTCTTCGACTTCGACTCGCGTATCATTGACGTGAATGAGACAGCTATGGATCCCTCGCTGCGACGGGGAAAGGGTACATAGTTAACGCAACGTTCTTACTCTCTGCGATCTGATGCTCATCCGTCCAGCCATCACACGCCTCAGGCCATTTTGCTCGGTCTAGAGGGCAGGTAAGCGTGACCCGCAGTTCAGTCGACGTTTTCTTGAGAATTTCCAGCGACCCAGGTTTATAATTGATTCTTCAACTCAAACCTCTGTAAAGCTCAAATTTGCTTCCGCCAGAGACTATCGACACCGGCACTATCCCCTCCCGGTACAACACTATTCTCACGGGAAAGTCCCTTTTGCTGGCCGGCCATCATAGGTATTTACCATTTTTCTGCAAAGCAAAAATAAAAAATCAGTGAAAAAAAAAAAACTAAGAATCCATTATGACATGGACCGAGACATGCTCTGGCGCTGGGACCAGGTCCTCAAGACACATCCCAACGGCATGCGCTTTAGCGTCTTTGACGAGGAAGGTGACCTTCTCGCCACCAACGAGTACTTTAGCGTCGGCGGCGGCTTCGTTGTCAACGAGAAAACCAAAGTTGACGAGAACTTGTTTTATATGGGTGTCGATAAAAAGGCTGTCCATGCCGCCAGGCTCCATCAGGTCCACTCTTTGTCGGAGCCAGAACACAGCGCCGCCGCCGAAGCAACAACCTCCTCGGCTGCCGTCTCCGCGGAGGAGGAGTCGGGGCCGGAGGAGGAGCTGGAACCCTCAGAACCCGGGCCCGATGCTATACCGTACCCATTCTGGTCAGGAAATAGCCTGCTGGAGCTCACGAAAAAGCATAATGTACAAACGTCGTCTTCCCCCGCGAATCCCAAGCTGAACTTTTGCAGATGTCGATCGCCCAGATTGTATGGGACAACGAACGGTCGTTTGGCTACTCGGACGAGGAGGTGCATGCGAAGATCATGCGCATATGGGGCGTTATGGACGACTGCATCCGCACCGGCGTCTCGTCAACGGAAACACTCTTGCCTGGCCGTTTGGGGTTGCGTCGCAGGGCGCCGATGCTCTATCGGAGACTCATGCGAGGGTTCGGAAGTGGTTTTTATTCCTTCTTTCTCGTTCTGATGAACGTAACAGCTTTTATCCTGGTATATCATCACCGTTGACTGGTCCTCGAATTACAGCAGGATCTTCGCCGGCTGGTGTGATCGATGCACCCATGGCTGGGCTGCCGAAGCATTCACAGGTCACCATAGATCCAGACGCACCCACACTTCTTCGCCCCGCGGTCTCGCGACCGGCGCGCGTCGTGGGATCTTTCGACCACGCAGTGTTGCCTATGCCTCCCGTGCGACCATCTTTTTTCTCTTTCTTCATTACTTGACGTGATATGTCAGAGGAAAACGGTCATTCCTGCAATGGACTTTCTGTCATGTTACGCTATCGCTGTTAACGAGGTAAATGCGGGTGGCGGGTGGGTTCACTTTTTTTGTTGTTGTTATTTATTTCTTACGTTGGTGCATTTTTAGCCGCATTGTGACTTCGCCCACAAATGGCGCAGCGGGTGTCATCCCTGCTGTACTGAAATACATTCTAGAGGTACCAACACTGATAGATTATTTGTTCCCTCTCATCTCCGATTCCACAGTTTGTGAGCGACGATCCAGAGAAGAGTGTGATTACGTTTTTGTTGACCGCATCGGTGAGAACTCGTCCGTCGTGGCGTCGGCACCACCATTCATGCGAAGCATTGTTTCGTTACTTTTGTAGGCTGTCGGCATGTTGTTCAAGCGTGGTAGCACTATCTCTGCTGCCGAAGGTGGATGTCAGGCAGAGGTCGGCGGTATGTGTGCTGCATTCTGCAGTTTCTTAATTGTTTGCTCCGATGAGATTAATATAATGGTCTTAGTGGCGTGTTCTATGGCGAGCGCTGGCTTTGCGGCGTGCATGGGCGGTGCGGATCTCCATTTGGTGAATTTCCTGTTCCTGACTATCACGGACAGCGTCTCCCGAAACGGTGCTGCAGGTGCTTGTCCCATTTGTCGCCTCTCTATGCCCCCCACCACTCACTTTTCTCTTTGTTTCTGTCTAGGCTGCCGAGATTGGCATAGGTGGGTTTTTGTAGTGTTCCGTCCCGTCTAGCCACAGACCGACCTTGCGATTGACGCGGGCAGAACACAATCTCGGTCTGACGTGCGATCCAATCGATGGGCTGGTGCAGGTACCGTGCATTGAGCGAAACAGTCTCGGAGGTATTTGGGATTTGGATACAGTTTTCCTGATAGGCACTAATTCCGTTGCGCGGATAGCTGTAAAGGCGGTCACGGCAGCGCAGCTGTCGCTTGCCAGTGATGGCGTCTATAGCGTCACACTCGACGAGGCCATCGAGGCCATGCGTCTTACCGCAGCGGACATGAGTGTCAGTTTGCATGCCCGATCTCGTTGTCTTACTCACTCGGTTGGATAGGTTAAATATAAGGAGACGTCGCTCTCGGTGAGTTGACCCGTGGCACACGACTGGACCTTTCCTTCTCACAGTACGATCGCGATCGAACAGGGTTTGGCTGTAAGTCGTAATTTGCTTTTTGGGGGTGCATTCGAGGTCTCAATCTCCGCAGACATCTGTGAAAATCCCGCTCACGGTCCCGGCGTGTTGAATAATGGAACGCATCCTACTTCATGTATTGTCAATAGCTCTGCCATAGAAATATAGATCTAGACTGGAAGACAGGGATCTCTAAGGTGCTCCGAGTATCTCCAAGAGCAGAGAGTATCGTGAAATACAACATGAGATTCAAGTTGCGCCAGATTCCGTCCACCAAGGACGGAGCCGCACACAATGAGCGTGGGCGTGAATCGATAGTGTTGTCATGTCCGCAGCTGGCCTCATTGACAGAGCATCTCAAGTGCAGACGTTAATTGCTTTCTAGCATCGCCTACGCAAAATGAACCCCAATGTCATGGAAGGCAGAGAGCAGTCTGTCAAAAGATAATGAATCAAGGCCAAGCATATGCCACGGTATGTATGCGCACTTTAACAGATCGTCGACATCCATTTTTGCAGCGCGGTTTTCGCTGTTGCCCGTATCTAGAAGCACTTGCTCGATTTTGGCCTTCATGTCTACGTTATCCTCGACCATCTGCTCAAAACATCAGCGCGCGCGTGAAGGAGGAGTAAATACAAACCTGATCAGTCTCGGCACACCACGTCCGCCAATTCTTCTCGAGCATGTCGATAACCCCCTTGGCCATGAAGTTTCCGTGTACCGTTTTGTTCCGGCGACTGAAGAGGATGCGCCCGAGGCCATCGAACTCCTCAAATTTCACCGGGGGCGGCGGGTCTTTCGGCACAACGCGCACGACGCTGCTCTCGACCATTGGCGCTGGTCGAAAGTTGTTCTTGCCGACGTTCATGACGTGATCTACCTTGGCGTATAGCTGAACATTGGCGGAGAGGCGCGACCAGAGCTCGGTCCCCGGTCGTGCGACGAGGCGGAGGGCAAATTCATGTTGGAACATCAAGATGCAGACGCGCGGCAGAGGCCGGTGCGAAAGCAAGCGGAATATTAAAGGGGAGGAAATCTAAGAGCAAGATGCATAACAAGGAAACAATGAACGTATGGGCAACGTACCTGATATGGTGTGTTGGAGATACAGACGTCGAAGTAGGGCAGTTCTGCCTTTACAAAATCCCCAATGATAATTTCAAGTTTTCGTTGTTCAGGTCTGTTCCACATTCGCATCAAAGGACAGGATGAAACAGTGCAAAGACGCACTTTCCCTGCACCCGCTTTGTTAATTCAGCCGCCATGCGAGGGTCAAATTCAACGGCCGTGACTACCCTCCGAGTTAACGTCGAGAAAACCTGATAGCTATTCCGTCTGACCATGTTTTGCTTTCTCCAGAATCCGCATAGTGAGATTACCAGTTCCGGGCCCAACTTCTAGAACTTGGTCCGTTGGCCGCAAATTGGCCTTGTCTACGATACTTAAGAGAGATTTAAAGGTCTTCCAGGCGGTTTCAGGACGGCCAAAACACACCCTTGCGCCACAAGTGGGTTTTTCAAAATGTGCTGGCCAAACTGCTCAGTTTTGAATATTGGATTGCGGCCTGCGGATGAAGAGGAAGATTTTGCATCCTTGGATGAAGATGCTTTGGCAGATGGCTGGTGCGCGCGCGAAAACTTGTCTGAAGTTGCTCGAGGCATTTCGACGAAAAGTCAAAGAACGGTGTCTTGATTGGGTAGGTTATCTCAGCCTGTCAATCAATCCCGGCCCGGCCCTCCGTAACGAGGTCAGAAAGCACACTCGGTCGAATGGTCGTCGAGGCACTACTAATTCTGCGCACAGGGAAGTGAAAGAGTTATTGGCATCTAATACATTTGTTCTAATCGTCGTTATCCCAATTGCCTGACTGTTGCGGTATCTTCGGTCCTCCAGCTGGCTTGCTCATAATGATACTGTCGACGTTGAGCACCGACACGGCGGCCTCGGTCGCGAGCCGAATTGCCCACGCCTTAGAGGCCAGCGAATCGTAGATCTTGGCGGCCGACGCGTCCAGAGTCCCATCGGTCTCATTCTGCGAACAGGCTTAGAACGAAAAGCGAAAAAAAAAAGAAATGGAATCAACCTCCACATCGACACCCCATGCCTCACCAGCAGCTTCATGCTTCGCCCACAGCCGACTCACTACCTCGTTGCCCTCCGCACCGCCCATCGCGTTCTCCGCTAGTGTTCTGGGGACGCACTCCAGCGCGCTCGCAAACCGCCTCACGCCGTGTTGGGGCAGGCCCTTGAGCCCTGCACCATAATTCTCCACCCGCCGTGCGAGTTCGATCTCCACCGCGCCCGCACCCGGTACCATCCGCCCGTCCTTGATCAGCCCTTTCAGAACGTTCACACCGTCGTCGACAGCACGCTCGAGGTCATCCAGACTGTTCGCGGTCGCGCCGCGCAGTACAATTGTCGCGGTCTTGGTGCGGTCGCCCTTGCTCGTTGGATCAAAGCCTTCGTCACCGTCTACGAGTTGTCGGAGGACGGTGACGCGGTCGCCGCCGATCTCGATTGTCTCGAAGACGTCGACGTAGCCCATCTCCTCAGGCGTCGGCGGGCCCATACGCGCGAGCGGCGTCGCGTTCACAACACGGCAGAGCCGCCGCAGTTCGAATTTAGAAAGGACCTTGAGGACGGCGATGTTGTGGCGGTTGAGGTAGTGTAGAGCCAGGTCGCCCATGGACGAGCCACCGATCACAACAGAAACGCCCGCAGCCGCGATTTGGCCGATTATCTGCGCGGAAATGAGTGGGAAACTAATTGGCCGATAGACGGTGCGCACCATCTCGAGTTGCTTTTCTTCCCCAGTCGTGAAGTTCAGCATCTCTTCTGCGTTTTTTATGAGTACCGTGCCCTTTGTCTCTGTCTGGGCAATGTCCAGAGCCGAGGTGAAGACGGCCACCTTGGCCTTTTTGGCTTGCTTGACGGAACCTGGAAGTTTACGCGTAAGCAAAATAAACGGACTGATGCTGCTCGTCCTCACCTTCTGGCTCGCGACCAAACACCATTCCCTGGACGACGCGGCTGTTTGCCAGACTGCCGCCCATTATTTTGACGACGCGGACGTTGTCCACATTGAAATTTCGCGGGTTGGTGGGCATAACGGCGAGCGCAGCCTCCGCTATGAGGGCGGCTAGCGGGTCCTCGAGTCCGTATTGTTTTGACGCGAGTGCGGGCTTCAGAGCTGCGGCGAGCTTTGACGGCGTCATTGGCGTCGGGAGATTGAATGCAGACAGGGCTGTATCGCGCGATTAGGATCGACAGCAGAACATTGAGATCAGCGCACGTACTTTCAAGTTCTGCGAGGGCCTTTGTACATGCGAGCTCGTAGCCAGGGATGATGTCTGTCGGCTTGAGTCCCATGATGAGGAGATTTTCCGCCTTTTTTGAGAAGTTCGCCGCCGAGAATGATTACGAGGTTGGTAGAGTCGCCCATTTCAGCTTCCTGTGCTTGCGAGGCCATTACAAGGAGCTTTGCTGCAGGATGCACGACCTCGATCTCGCGGATAATCGTCGCCGCATCCGAGGTTACAAACAGCTTCCCGAGATGGTTTATTATCAGCTTATTCCGCCCTGGTCTTGCGGATTAGAGGGAAGACTTGAATTTCAAGTGCCTTTACCGTTTGGCCCGAAACTTGTGCGGACGAGATCAGAGAGTTCTACGACAGCCTCGATGTTGCGGAGAATGGCCTCGTCGAGCCCTTGCAGATGTTTGTACCCATCCTTGAAGATTGGGAGATTGTTTGATTTGGGAACCTGGAGGGAGTCAGTACTGACAGAGAGCGTTCACCAAAAGACGAGACCTTGAGAGACATGGACGCGCGGGTCAGAGACGCGTTTTGGGATTCGAAAACTGACACAGCCACACCTGTCCTTTTCTTTTCGTCCACGATGCACCTAATGTACACGATAGACGAGGCCGGCAACAGGGTCTACACTCTCAAAGTAACACCATTCTCAATTTGCTGCCACCAATATTCATTCATTTGCTAGAAAGTAACCGACTCTGGCCGCATAACCAAGTCCGCGCACCCTGGTGCTTGGTTTTCTGCTTGATTGCCATTTTATACTGACTTTATCTCGTTCGTCGTGCCTCAGCGCGTTTCTCGCCAGACGACAAGTTTTCGCGCCATCGCGTGACGATTAAAAAGCGCTACGGAGTGCTGCTGACCCAGCTCCCTGCGAAGCCAATGTGAAGTCTGCTAGGAGCCTGCGGAAACTTGTAATGTGTATTTGAGGGACAGAGATGCGGCAATAATCTGTCGAATATAAAAGTAATGTAACGGTGTTACCAACTGCTTATTCCCAACCACCATGACCATCTTGGGTTTCCCGATATCTCTTGAGGTTCTGGGTCTGTTCCTTGTAGTCCTAGGTTCTCTCGTCAAGTACTTGAAACAGCGTGTGGTCTTCCCCCGTCTCGCCCAGTCTGCCCCTCAACCCATCCTGGGCGTCGTCCAATTGCCGCATGAACTCGCCGAAATTCGTCATTTCGCCCCGCTGTATCCTCGCGTGGCGAGCCCCGTTATAGTGCATCGCCGACAATTTTCTACTCCTGGCTCGCCCAACCAACAAGTTCTAGCCCCGAGACAGCGTCAAGCCCTCCATGGCCACCGCAGACATTCGTACCGTGACGAGTACCCGATATCTGCATCCCTACTGGCTTCACCGTTTCTACCTTCGACCCCTCCGTCCACTGTCCGCAATTCAGGGCTGTATGGACGTGCCGAGAACGCGCTCCGCGGGGATGAGTTCACTACGCGCCTCCCCGTTGGCCCTCCTCGATCTCCCTTGGCCTGCCGGACCAGCAACCCTAGCTCTCCCCGCGTGAACAGTCCGATACACGCTGAGACGCTCCGCCCCTCACCAGCTTCCCCCTCCCATGAAGATGTAGAGCTCCCGAGGCGCCTCGCTGGCCCGCCTCGCTCTCCTTGGACTCGCCGGCTCAACTCTCACCGCGTCGACAGCCTGATACAGCCCAAGAACGGCCCTCGCTCGCCAGTTTCGCTCTACGAGGATGTGGAGTTCACGAAGCGCCTCCTCGCCGGGCCGCCTCGCTCTCCTTTAGCTGGCCGGCTTGGCTCTCCCGTGGCGCAGACAGACTCGGACTCCCCCATCGGCCTTTTTGTTGAGCGTCAACACCCAGCTCGTTCTCCCTTGGTACCGACGGCTGGCTCTGCCATAGCGAACACGGGCCTACCTAAGCAAGAATCTCCCGCCGGCCTTTTTGTAGAACGTTTGCAACACGATTTGACGTCGCCACACCTGGTCATAGATCCCGTTCTGCGGTCTCCCGAGCTATCTCATCCGCAAACTATCCCTTCCGATGCACCTTTACAGTCTATTGCTTCAACATCGCTTTTGCTTCCTTCCCCCATTCCAGCCGACCAGTTTGTAGCGCCATCTCGTCCGCCACAGCAAACGGTCAGACGGGCTCCATCGTTTTCCCCCGTGTCCGGTCACCTGTTCCTATGTCTGAATCCAATGCTCGGAAGATGAGTAAGAAGGTGAAGAGTCGCTCGATGGTATTCCCTCCCCCTGCGTCTCCCGCCACCTCTCGCATCTGTGTCGTCTCCGCTGTCGTTACGAATTCGGCATCGAATGTATCCACTCAGCATGCTTTGCATCCGGAAGCCGCGGCAGGCGAAACAGTGGAGGAACACCTCTCATTAGCTGATGTGCACAATACCCCTCCTCCGGCGCCGACGCTGAAGAAGGTCGCCGTTGAACTCCCTGACGGTCAAGCTTCCAGACGACGTTCGGCCCTTGGTTCCCCCACCAAGATCCCAGTTCGTATAGGAGCATCTTCACAGATTGCGGCCCTTTTCTCTCCAACCAAGGCTCCGAGACGCTTCGTCGACGGCGGACCGAGTCCAGTTTATCACTATTGCCTGGATGCGCCTGTTGCTGTCGTCGCTAAGAGTATTGTCCGTTCGGCGCAGAGCGACTTCAAGAACTTTTCGGCTACCTTGGGGGCTAGGTTCAAACAGAAGGGATGGGCGGCGGCTGGGCCTAACGAGCTCGCAGCGGAAAAGAGGAAGGGCAAGAAAAAAGAAGAGGGTGGGTGTAAAGGACGCTCAGGCTAACTGAAGCATCGTCCTCGCCAGTTTGAAGGAATACCGTGCGGACAAATAACTAGAGGTGCCCATCCGTACGGTGCATTTACATCTACTGTCGAGTCTGTATTTTTGAACAAGAGTACATGTGTGACTGCGTCTGGCCAGATTTTTACAACGCACCCCGAACTTGTCCGAAAATTGGCAAGAGGTTGACCCCTCTTGGCAAGAAGGCGTATTATGTGTGGACCGGCTTCGCCAGCACATTCCACTGGACCTCACCGACCGAGAAGTGAAATACTTAACTCGAATTCAGAGGTTGAATCCTGCGCTTAACCAAGTGCCATCATATCTCGCCCTCGCATCCAGAGTGTTCTCAACTTTGTAAAAAAATTATCTCCACTTTTTTTTTTCCGGAGATGCGGAAGCTCCAAGTACATGTCCGAATTTCGAGCATCGGATTTATTCGGGGACTTGACAGAACGGGGGAGGCGGCGGAGGTCCGAAACCCGTCCTCCTCGCAAATCAAATTTGATTTGGCAAAGAGTTTGAGTCCGAACTTGTCCGAAGCGTGTCCCCAATTCAGATGTTCCTGCTCTTGACCAAGCACCATCATGTCTCGCTCGGCGAAGGTCTTCAACACAAAGCTGACTCAATTGCTAGGTGAACACACTCATATGTCTGCTTTCCGCTGTCCGTTGTGCTGAACGAGGCTTTCGGGATAGGGATTAGAACACCCGTAGTTCTGCGTACTACTAGTCTTATTTCTGAAGGAATGAATCGATTGACCTTCTTCAGCACCGATGGCCGGAGCGGCCGGCGGTAATGAAACCGGATCGTACATCTGAACCTGCTCATTTAACGTGTTGTAGGCAAGCTCGCCGGACAAGTCACGTCGGCTGGTGGATTTGGTTTCCTGTCTGCAAGTTGAGATATCGCAGACCTAAATCAATGCAGCAACTAATCCGGTGTAAAGGTTACGGCGCTACGCCCGCAGACTTCAAGCAACAGTTATCATTTGCTCGTTCTGCATTGCAAACGCCGGATTCAATTAATTCAACTGCAGTCGAATTCCCTGTTGGTGTTGGCTATCTGGCTTGGCAACTTGAAACACCCAAATCGACCGTGCTCGAACTATTGCCTATTGCTCTGGAGCATAATATTCAAGCTGTCTGGTTTGCTTTTGGTGAAAATCTGCCTCAGTGGATCCAATTTGTTCGAGACCACGACCGCCGCCTGGGAAACGACAAGAAGACCCTCATCTTCGTTCAAATCTCCACGGTCAAAGAAGCTTTGGTGGCTGCTAATGAATGGAAAGTAGACTGTATTGTGGCGCAAGGTTGAGCGTAGGCATGCTACTGCGCTCACTTTTTAATCTGAGATCTTTAGGCGTGGAAAGCGGAGGACATGGGGCGGGCTATGCTTTACCCCTTCAGAACCTCCTTCCTTTGGTTTTGGCTGCCATGCCTGCAGATAGTCCTCCTATCCTTGCAGCAGGAGGGTTAGCTAACGGGGCACATCTTGCCTCAGTTTTGACTTTGGGTGCCGCTGGCGCCGTTTTCGGTAAACCTCCTCTTATTTTTTGATAGCATATTTGAGCTGCATTCGAGGGACCCGATTTCTCTTCGCAAACGACAGCCTGTACTCGGATCTACAGCGAAAAGCTCTCGTGAGCGCCACCTCTGAAATGTCGGTGCGAAGCATGGTACCATCAAGTTTTCTTGTGTTCTGCCTTGCACTGATCAAATTCGGTGCGCAGGCCTGGGATAGCGCTCGTGGAACCTTGGGATGGCCAGCGGGAGTTGATGGAAGGGGATTGAGAAACAGTAAGTGCAACGAGCGGAAGACTCGGAAAACTCAAAGGAAATGAAAATGGAAAGGTACTGTTGAAGACTTCGAGAACGGACTCGCGATCGAAGCATTACAAAGCAAATTCCAGGAGGCGGTCAAGAATCAGGATATAGACCGTTTGATCGTTTGGGCTGGCACAGGCGTAGGTCAAATGAATAAGGTTCAAACGGCAAAGGAAAGGATACTTTTCCTCTTCTAATTCACGCACATCTACTCACATCATTTTGTAAACAGTCAATTGTTGAAGAGTTGCACATCGAAGCGATTGAGCATCTTGAGACTGCAAAATCCCTCGTTATGTAGTATATGCGGTACAAAGTATACGTCTCTAGGTTTCATCAATTTGTTAGTGAACAATTTCGACAGTCAAGTCGCCTTGGTTGATTGAATCGCCTAACGCCGACAGCTGAGAATCCACAAAAAATGAAGATGGACGAGTTCTCACCTTCCTGCACAACAACACGTTTGATGTGTCCAGACACTGGTGCGGTAACCGCCGATTCCATCTGTGGTGATCGTTAGCGACTTGATACAAACGTGGAGTTTGATAAATACTTGCCTTCATGGCGCTGAGAACTAAGCGCAAGGTGTTGAAAGACTCACAGCATGGAGGCGATGATATCACGTACCACAAAGTGGGTCACCCTTCTTGATCTCCTGGCCTTCCTTGACTCTAACTTCGACTACCACGCCGGACATCGGAGCCCCAACCGATCCAGGATCGTTGGTCGCCTTCTCCCGCGAAACGGTTTCCACAGCGGAGTTCTTGTCCTCAACAGATACCGCGCGGACCTGAGGTAAAATAGGGTCAGCATGCACGAGGCTATGGGTTTTAGTCGGCCGCACTTCTCCATTTACTTCGAACCAAACATCGCGTTGAGCACGGCCCTCTACTACCGGGCCCACCGCCATTAGACGAATTATCAGGGTCTTTCCTTGTTCAATGGAAATGTGCATCTCCTCCCCGATGTCGGGACGGCCCAAAAAGTAACGTGTGGGAATAACACTGAGGATCAATTTTAATGTGTACTCGATCGACGACACGATTGAGAGACGTACCTCAAATCACCATACTTCTCGATGAATCGTTGATATTCCTCGAACACCTACGCAAGTCGTCATCATGCCGGCCATATCATCGAGAAGGCACCCCGTCGTACCTTAGGATACATCACCGACGAGATCACATCCGCATCCGTAATGTGCTTCCCGAGGGTGCTTCGCAAATCTGCTTTGATCTTCTTGAAGTCCAGAGGGGCCATGGTGGCTCCAGGGCGGCCGTCGATTCTGGGTTTGTTTCTGATAATCCGAGTGCGCAAGGGTTCTGGGAATCCTCCCACAGGCTGGCCGAGGTAACCTTGGAAGAATTCTACAACAGAAGACGGGAAGTCGAGTTGCTCGGCGCGTTCGAGTACCTGCTCTTTGGACAACGAATTGGAGGTCATCCATTGAGCAAAGTCTCCAACGACTTTGGACGAGGGCGTGACCTAGGCTCGATCAACACACATACTCACAAGGTTGAAGTATTAATAGCTACTTTGATAATATTTCCGCACTGTTCAAAAAAATCAGACCATGTCGAAGAACCGAAAGAGGATAAAAAACTCACGAGATCATTGGCTTCGATGTATTTCTGTTTAATGACTGCGAGAAGTTTTGTAAACGACCACAAAAGGTGATAGAATGGAAGGACTACCGGTCCACTGGGTCCCGAGACCCAATTGAGAGGCTTGGAACTACACGCAGAACGTAAGACGAAAAAGGAAGTTTGCTTAATTGGGAAACTACGCACCATAAGGTTCGTATATTGTCCTCCAGGCATCTCGTGATCGAAAACGCTCGAATCTGATGCCCTGACGTTGGCCTCGAAGCACGAGTAGAGTAGCCGAACTTGACTCCAGTAGAGATTTAATGCTTGGATATCCTCGAACCGGATCCCAGTGCCGAGGGACGTCTGTTCCAAGGCCATGCACACGGCACCCATGGATGGTTGAGAAGTTAAACCAGACATGCCTGGAGACAGATACAGAGGGACAAAATTTTTCGAGCGCGGAACTCACTGTCGATAGCGACATCAACGACGTCGGCGCCTGCAGCGGCCGCCGCGATCATACTGGCGGCGGCGATACCTGCAGTGTCGTGGGAGTGTACATGGATAGGAAGATCAGGGTGCGCTTTGCGAATTGCACCGATAAGCCTAGAAGGCGTGAAAAATAATTCTACGAGGCAAAAGGACCAACATCTTAGCGGCTTCGGGTTTTAACAGACCGGCCATATCTTTGACCCCGAGGACGTGGATGCCTTCCTTGACGAGTTGGTCCACAAAGTCAAGGTAATACTTCAACGTATACTTCTTCTCGTTGGGGCTCGCGACATCTCCGCTGTAGCACACGACGGCCTCGCAGACCCCGCCAGCTTTCTTGGCAGCATCAATACCTAGTTTCATCTGTATGGAGGTTTAGAAGGGTCCCAGGCTTCAATATCCTTCACTGACGTTGTCTAAAAAGAGTTCAACAACGATACATAATAGCCAGCGGAGCGACATACCAAAGTAGTTGAGCGAGTCGAAAACTCGGAAGATATCCAGGCCATTTTCTACGGCTTTCTTGGAGAACTCATAGATGGCATTGTCGCTGCAACATATATGTTAATGGCCGACCCGGAAAGGTCGCACGGAAACATACGGATAACTAGTATACCCGACTCCATTTGCACCGCGGACCAGCGCCTGCAAAGGAATATTGGGGACGAGTTTCCGTAGGGTTCGCTGATATGGATGAGCAAAAAATACTGTCGGTAACGAAAAACAACGTACGAGACGCTCCCAGGGGTCTTCATACAAGAATCGCATCGCAACATCGAAGGTGGCTCCGCCCCAGCATTCCAGACTGTACGCATTTGCAAGCGCATAGCTGGTCTCTTTGGCAATGTTGACCATGTCGGCCGTGCGCAGACGGGTCGCAAGGAGTGACTGGTGGGCATCACGCCAGGTCGTGTCCATGATAAGGGTGCCGGGATACTCGCGAACGGCTTTGGCGAAGGCTTCAGGTCCATGCTCTACGATGATATTCCGCCAGCCGACTTCACACGGGAGCGATGCGTCGAGCGGCGGGCCGTTGAGAGGATCCTCACGGTTCTGGAACTTGGGGATGATGACTTCGTCCTTGAGTCCAGGTTCACCCTGCGATATGTGTTAGAGGGGATGTGAGATCAAAAATTAAATCGGAAAGATTTACCACTTGGCCCTTGATAGAGCTACCATTGACGGCTAAATCGCCAAGGTATGCGAGCAGTTTCTGGGCACGGTTCTGGCTCTGTACCAGTTTGAAGAGCTCAGGAGTATCATCAATGAACTAGTGGGAGTTGAGAGATGGAATGAAAGATCACTGCAACCATTACCGTAGTCCACGTTTTGCCCCCGATAAAGACGTCATGGGTCAATAGCCGGAACAAGAACGGGATGTTTGTCTAGACAAAGGTCAACGTGCGCTCGGAACATGGCTCTTGGCGAACCTTAACACCACGGATACGGAATTCTACAAGGGCTCGGAGCATCTTGCGACGCGCAACCTCGTACGTAGTACCGCTCACTGTGCACTTTACCAGCAAGCTGTCGTAGTGGGGCTGAAAATAACATTAGATGCCAGAAGTGATTCAATCAAGAGGGAAAAGAAAAACTACGCACCGTTATCTGAGCCCCGGCAAAGCCAGAGCTCGCATCGAGACGGACACCATTCCCGCCTGCACTGCGGTAGACCTCAATCTTACCGGTGTCGGGTTGGAAGCCCTGCGATGCATCTTCGGTCGTGATACGGCATTGGATTGCAAAGCCGCGTTTAGTAACAGCCTCCTGGGTTAACCCAAGCTGGGGCAAGGTCGCTCCGGCGGCAATCTGAATTTGGGCAGCGACAATATCAATTCCCGTTATTTCCTCTGAAGAATCAACTCGGTTAGAGATAGAGATACAGCAAGACGCTCGAATGCGACGTACCCGTGATGGTGTGCTCGACTTGGATGCGGGGATTAATTTCAATGAAGTAATGTCTCCCCATTTGGTCGACCAAAAACTCGGCGGTTCCGGCATTGCGATACCCGACGCTCTTGGCGAGCTTGATTGCATCGGCGAGGATCGCCTGGCGCACTTCCTCCGGTAAATGAGTGGCTGGAGCAACCTCGACGACTTTCTGATGGCGGCGTTGAACCGAACAATCACGTTCGAAGAGATGGATGGTGTTGCCCTGGGCGTCGGCGAGAAGCTGGACCTCGATATGGCGGGGACGCTCGAGGAATCGCTCGATGAACACTGTTCCGTCACCGAACGCGGATTTGGCCTCGCTGGTTGCGCGTTCGAACGCGTCTTTGAACTCGGACTGTGACCGAACGACGCGCATTCCGCGTCCACCACCGCCCATAGCCGCCTTGATGATCACTGTCAAGCATGATAAGGCACAACGACGACGAATGGCAGTCAGCTACTCACCAGGGAAACCGTATTCTTTGATAAACGCGTCACCGTCGGAGTATGTTTCCACGGGTCCGGGTGTACCAGGGACGACGGGGACGCCGGCCTTCATGGCTACGCGTTGTGAGCACCAGCTACGTTGCGGAGATAGACGCGCATACCGAGGGTGCGGGCCTTGGTTTTGTCGCCCAGGCCATCGATTACCTCGGGAGAGGGACCAATGAACGCAAGGCCAGCCTGCTCGACTTTACGGGCAAATACTGCATTCTCGGAAAGGAAGCCATATCTAAATGGAACGATTGATAACGGCCGAGGAACGAAATATTGAGACCGACCCAGGGTGGATCATGTCCACGCCATGTTCAAGGGCAATCCTGATGATATCGTCTTGGGCAAGGTACGCGGCGACGGGGGTGAGCCCCTTGCCCACTTGATAAGCTTCGTCGGACTGCTGGGGTCAGTTCATGGCCCAATGGAATAGCTATGACGGACCTTCTGGCGATGAGCAGAGAGACGGTCCTCGTACGAGTAGATGGCCACGGTGTGCATGGCGAGCTCATGGGCGGATCTGAAGACGCGGATTGCGATTTCCTGGGCATGGAGGGTTGGAACAGATTAAAGTAGCATCGTGCAACATACACCGCGATTGGCGACGAGAATCTTGGGCAAAGGACCACTGTGGCCCGCGCCCTTCCTTCTCATGGACTGAATGGAGTGGACTGGGGTCCCCGGCACGCTGGGGAACGCGGAAAAGCTGCCCAAGCGGGGCGGGTGGAGGGTGGTCATGGTGGTTCAAGTGAGGGTTGAATGGAGCCTGATCGATATATAGTGAACGTGCCTCTGCCATTTAACTACGCGACTACATTGCCTCGGTTTTCGCCGCTCAAAGTCCGCAGCACAAGCAGAGCGCGTAAGAAATGCATGTAGTTACGCGTAGAAATATGAATCAGAGACGCGCGTGGAGTCTAGACTTCAAAATCTGATATACGCGCGACAGACACAATTTATGTTCCTCTTGAGGCTGTTACCACGATTATCGAGTCTGAAACCGAGTCGCGTCGAGTCATACACGATATCGATATATACGCCCAAATCTAGATTCTTATCCACCACCATGGATTCTGCGCAAAAAATCCTTTGCCGCCCTTTCTATCGCTCCCGCTGCTCACGTCGATCATGCGAGCACCAACTCGCCGGCGACGTGGCGCGAGGCTCTCGATGCGCACCCCTCACTCCCCACAAAATCCTTTGAGCTCATCAAGACCCTTGTATACAAGCCCAAAACTGCCAAATCCGCCACCCCCGTCCCCGTCGTTGTAATCGCTCGCGATGATACCGAAGCCAACTCTGGCGCGATCGGGAAAAAACTCAATCTCAAAGAATTGCGTCTGGCTTCAGAGGATCTCTTGACCGAGTTTTTCGCCCTTGACAAAAACTCGCGTACGTTTCCGTTTTTTTACTCTGGCCATCGCAGATCCTCAATCGATCTAGTGTCTCCCCTCGCCCTCAATGCGCAAACCTTCCCCAAGGTCCTCACTGTTCTTGACTCGTCCATCGCGTCCTCTTCCTCCCTCTTTGCCGTCCATGCGCTGTCCGCCAGTGCGACCGTGTTCTTGTCAGGCAAAGACATCGTTACCTATCTCCGACACCTCGAAACCGACACCGTCAAAATCCAAGAGCTGGATTTTGCCACCTTGGCTGACGCGACCCCCGCTGCCTCTTCAAAACCCGCTCCCAAAGAAAAGGAGGACGCAAAGATCGAGGGCGCCGTGCAGATCGCCATCGGCGTTAAGAAAGAGGTCGACTTCCCGGCGTGGTACACGAATGTACGCTTGGCCATCCGTCGCAGCGGGAATCCGGCTGATCACGGTTCAGGTTCTCCTCAAAGCAGACATGCTCGATTATTACAGCGTCAGTGGCTGCTACATCCTCAAGCCCTGGTCATATAGCATCTGGGAGGAGATAACACGTATGTGGTGATATCGCCGCCTGCTTGCCCGCCTTGAGCTCTTACATAGAATGGTTCAACGCGGAGATAAAGGAATTAGGCGTGCAGAACTCGTATTTCCCCATGTTCGTGTCGCAAAAAGTCCTGGAACGTGAAAAGGACCACATCGAAGGTTTCTCGCCCGAGGTAGCATGGGTCACGAAAGCGTCGGTATTGTTTTGCTTCTAAACCGCTTGGACTTACGACTCGCAGCGGTAACTCCGATCTCGAAGAGCCCATCGCCATTCGTCCGACCTCGGAAACTGCGATGTATCCATGTACGTCTTGTGACTGCGGCTTAGCCCTAATCTCACCAACTGTTATAAGACTACGCAAAATGGATCAAGAGCCATCGCGACCTTCCTCTGAAGCTGAACCAATGGAACAGTGTGGTACGATGGGAGTTCAAGAATCCCCAGCCCTTCCTACGCACCCGTGAATTCCTCTGGCAAGAAGGCCACACCGCGTTCCTCACCAAGCCAGAGGCCGACGCTGAAGTCCGACAAATTCTCGATCTCTACCGACGTGTATTCGAGGAATTGCTTGCTGTTCCCGTCGTTCCGGGTGTCAAATCCGAAAAGGAGAAATTTGCCGGCGGTCTGTATACTACTACCGTTGAAGGGTTCATCCCCACATCCGGTCGCGGAATCCAAGGCGCTACTTCGCACTGTCTGGGGCAGAACTTTTCGCGCCCGGAGATGTTTAATATTTTCGTCGAAGATCCCACGGATCCTACGGGGCAGGGCAAAACTTATGTGTGGCAAAACTCGTGGGGCCTTTCCACTCGCACGATAGGTGTGATGGTCATGGTGCACGGGGATAACCAGGGTTTGGTATTGCCCCCGCGCGTCGCCAGCATACAGGTTGTGATTGTTCCGTGCGGTATCACAGCCAAGACAACAGAAGAAAGTAGAGCCACGATCAACAACGCGTGCGAGGAGCTGGCCAAGACGCTCAAGAAGGCGGGCATTCGCGCCAAGGCCGACCTCCGAGAAGGCCAAACTCCGGGATGGAAATTCAATGACTGGGAACAAAAGGCATAGATAACTACTTTGAGCATCTTGGGTCGTTCTGACGTTGAATAACAGGGTGTTCCGCTTCGTCTTGAAATCGGGCCGAATGACCTCGCCAAGAAACAGACCCTGACTGTGCGCCGGGATACTGGTGTCAAGAATCCCATCGGTCTTGCTGACATCGGCGCTACCGTCAACGCCTTGCTCGCCACGATTCAGAGCGACATGTTTAACAAAGCCAAGGCGACGTATGATTCGTGCATCAAGGAGATCACGCAATGGGACGACATCGTCCCTGCACTCGACAGCAAGAATGTCGTCGTGATCCCGTGGTGTGAGGTCGAGGAGTGTGAGGATGACATCAAGGAGCGGAGTGGCAGGGCGTATGCATCATCTCGTTTTGTGCTCGGGTCTGTGCTAATTTGCTCCTTTTTCTAGTTCTGAGCCGCAAGATGAACGCGCTCCGTCTGCGGGAGCCAAGTCTCTTTGCATTCCCTTCGATCAGTCTCGCTGGACTCCAATCGTTCCAGGTCAAACGAAATGCCCGGCTTGCGGTAAAGATGCCAAACGGTGGACCATGTTTGGGCGGTCTTATTAGTTAGATGTATTCTCTGTCGAAACGGTACTTGAACGCAAAACCTCTGTACTCTTAGAAATTGTTAGCTGTGTGTGAATGCCTTAGTGAAAATTGCTATATATGGACTGTGGAGGTGAAGAAGTTTGGCTGTGCTTCCCATTCGCCGTGCAACCAAACACAAAACGTTTAGTTCCGAAAACCTCCGTCTCATGCTGCAGAGAATAGGGCAGAGAGTGAGCGTGTAGCTTCGTGACGTCCGGATATTGACCCCCACCTAGAGTTCCTTGCGCTCGGTACAACGGTTACGTTGGACGGCCCACCGAAATTACGCTGCAACCTCTGATCCCTACGAAGTCGTTGTCATCGGCGGCGGTAAGCGCGTTTTCTTCTCGAGTTCTCTCCTCATTTCCTCCAGGGCCCGGTGGTTATGTTGCCGCCATCAAGGCGGCCCAGCTTGGCTTGAAGGTAGTCCAGAAACATCTTCTACAAGCTTATTCTCAAACCGACACAGACTGCCTGCATAGAGAAGCGCGGTTCTCTCGGTGGCACCTGCCTCAATGTCGGGTGCATTCCCTCCAAGGCCATGCTCAACAACTCCCACATGTATCACCAAGCTCAGCACGACATGCAGCGACGTGGCATTGATAGTGCGTTCATGCTAACTCCCTTTCACAAATAACTGAGCGTCTATATACAGTCTCCGGCGTGTCTCTCAATCTGCCTACCATGCTCGCGGCCAAAGACAATGCTGTTTCCGGCCTAACAAAGGGCGTCGAGTTCCTCTTCAAGCAAAATGGCGTCGAGTACATTAAGGGCGCCGCCTCCTTCGTTTCTCCCACCCGCATCTCTGTCCAGTTACTCGAGGGCGGTGAGACGGAGGTTGAGGCTAAGAGTGTCATCATCGCGACGGGCTCGGAAGTGGCGCCTTTCCCCGGGGGCGGCATCCCCATCGACGAGAAGCAGATCGTAAGCTCCACCGGCGTGCTCAGCCTGCAGCAAGTGCCAGAAAAACTCATAGTGATTGGTGGAGGTATCATTGGCCTCGAGATGGGCAGTGTATGGAGCCGGCTTGGTGCAGAGGTTACAGTCGTCGAGTTCCTCGGTACCATCGGTGGCGCTGGAATTGACGGGGAGGTCGCGTACGTTCACAGTTATTCTCGCAGTACTTGTATTGATCTTTCCTCAGCAAGCAGTTCCAACGACTACTTACCAAACAGGGTCTCAAGTTCAAACTCAACACGAAAGTTACTGCCGCAGAAAAGACTGACAATGGGAAGGTCTCTCTTAAGATGGAGGCGGCAGCTGGCGGCAAAGAGGAAGTCCTTGACGCCGACGTTGTTCTCGTCGCTGTGGGCCGCCGGCCATACGTCGAAGGGCTGAACCTCGAGGCCATCGGCGTCGAGATGGACAACAAGGGCCGTATCGTCATCGACGACCAGTTCAACACCTCCGTCAAGAATATCAAGTGCATTGGGGATGTGACTTTCGGGCCTATGCTTGCGCACAAAGCTGAGGAGGAAGGTGCGTTCACGTTCTTCCCGCCGATTCAATCCCAACTTGAATAATCCCAAGGTATCGCCGCCGTTGAATTCCTCAAGTCAGGGCACGGACACGTAAATTACAATGCAATTCCCTCCGTCGTGTACACGCATCCGGAGGTCTCATGGGTCGGCAAGACAGAAGAGGAACTCAAAAAGGCTGGTGTCCAGTTCGCGGTCGGCAAGTTCAATTTCACGGCCAACTCGCGTGCAAAGACCAATCTCGACACCGACGGCTTCGTCAAGATTCTCACCGAGAAGGAGACGGACAAGATCCTGGGTGTGCACATCATCGGCCCGAACGCTGGTGAGATGATTTCCGAGGGTGTGCTCGCTATGGAGTATGGTGCAAGCGCAGAGGATGTAGCAAGGACGACCCACGCACATGTACGTCTCTTTTCTGGCCAGATGTTCCTCTCCTCACATGATCCCATTCAAAGCCGACCTTGAGCGAAGCTTTCAAAGAGGCTTGCATGGCTGCATTCGCTAAGCCAATACATATGTAGCCTACAGTATGGTACCTTAATCACAAAAAATAGATAGCACAGTGATGCGGTAGAGGCACTCCGGATCAATGGCAGCCAGTAGTCACACTTGCGGCTCGATACTGGTGGCAGTGGACAGATTCTGATACTGATACTGATCGGAGTTTGAATACGGTCCGGCTAACCCGGTATCACATGTCGCACGTGCAAAGCTTCGCGTCGCGCGTCGCGACTCGCTGTCGCATCGCGTCGCATCTAAATAATAAACTTTGGCAACCAATATTATGCTTGAAGCCGTAGCTTTGCGCTTTGTGCACAACTAGTCCATCTGTCCTCAGCTTGAGATACTCAAATATTGGTCAGAAAATTGATGCTTTCACTCTTTTATTGTCACAGACAGCCATGGTATGGCCTTCATTGAGTGGCAAGGAGCTTGCTGTATTCAAATATCTCAATTTTGACTTGTAAGAATGCAAGGTATTTTATTCTGAAAGTCAGCAATTGTGCATACAAGATCAGAATAACACTGCAAGATGCACCATCTATGTAGCTTCAGTCTGAACAATTGAGAACTACAAAAGTACATCCAGTGCTCGGCATACAGGTCTTCACTAATTGTTGACAGTTCAGCGGCTTGTAGGGTTTGATTGCACAAGGCACAGCTCAACATTTAATTGTGTTAGTGTAGATTGCCAGGAACCAATTGGTTCTCTTGATTTGTGTTCTAGCACTTGTGCATTGGCCACCATTCAAGGGAGCTGAACAAATTTAAGTTTGTTCTCGCCTCAAAGCAAGTGTGCGCTCGCTGCTGAGGTGCGATCAAATCCACAAGTCACGGTTAATTAGGCCGGCTGCCAGGCCGAGAAAAAAAATAATCTCGTGGTTTGGGTGTGAAGTTTGAATGTAGGAGAGCATAAATTTGTATTCTAGCTATGTTTGAACATGTTAAGAAGCATTGGACTTTCAGTTGATGATGCATGATAATTGCCTTACATGGTGCATGAGAACTATACCTTCTTTTTGAATGCCGGATGCCCCTAGTCGCATGAGCACTGAGGCGAACATGAGCTGTTAAAGCAGTTTCAAACTCCGTTCAGTATCTGGCATGTACTGATGGTAATAAATTGGCTCGCAGGACATGCACCTAAATTCCTCAAAATATTCATGTGATCAGGATTACACCCCAGGAGTTCTCTAACTTTATCTTGAAGTTTAATGTGTATCCTACAATATAATCTTCACTTTATTCCAGTATCTGAACCAAGCTGTCAGCAGCTCGGTATCATTTGGTAAAGTCCAAAGAAAGCAATGGCCGAAAAAAACCGAACCGAAAGGGCGAACGTCACCTGTCGCCGACATGCCCGAGACACCTGTCAAATGCTTACAATATTTTCATTTCTTTATTTTCTTTATTTTTTTATTTTTTGTCCACCACCATCAGTATTGAGCCACACTTGCCGTCGGTTTTACCATCAGCGAAATTCACAGGTTTGCTGTGCCAGCCTGTCTTGCTGTGTTCGAACACAGTGCACTATAAAGGCGGTAGGGCCGACGAGCGGCAAAGCCCGCCACCTTTTATCTCAATCCAAGTGTTCTAGTACATTCAAGTAGTTAGGATGTGTGGAGGTATTTATTGTGTAGTGCGAGTATGATAGAGATGAATGATTCAATGAATATTGTTGTAAAAAATTCAGGACAAGGATGAAATTTTATTATTGTAGGTAAAATAAACAGAGAAGAACAGTAAAAGGGTGTAAGAAAGGATACGAAATTCAGTGAAGCTGTGTCAAGATGGTGACTGACATCGGCAGGATGAGTAAATGCAGAGATTTTGCAGCTGGGGTGTAAGAGTGTTGTGAGGGGCTCGCTTGGCTTGGCCCTCAAATAAGAAATTGAAACAATACCAGCATACTCTCAACACTACACATAACAATCCTCCTTCACAGTGATAAGAACGTTTGCACAAAAAACCTAATAAAGAAAGTGACAGGAATTAACCTCAACAACCTGGACACAACCTGGACAGGAATTCAAAAATAGACATAGCATTTGCTACAAACATGTTCAAGCCTTATTCTATTGTTTGAAAAAGGGTGCCAATGACCTCATGACAAAGGATGCATAGGAAAAACTCAAGTGCCAGCAAGTTGAGTGACAGTGATTTGAAGATAACAATCCGAGCGTGGCAGCGTTGAGGAGCGGTGGCATCGAGAGGTGGCGGCATCAAGGGGTGGTGGTGTCGAGAGGTGGTGGCATTGAGGGGCAGTGGCCTCGAAGGGCAGCAGCACATCAAAAGTCAGCGCTGAAGGAAATTTCACATAGCACAGTGGCATTGGCAACGTAACACATGCACAGGATGTGGTGGCATCGAGAAGCAACAGGCGAGAAGGCGCTAAAGGAGGGGAACTACAATACGCATGCCCCTCAAGCACACCAGGTACCATAGCATGTGGGAAGGTCAGCACGACACTATTAACAAGGCAGGAATATGCTTAACATGCTCTACAACAGGGATGTGCATCTCAGCTAATGCATGTCTTGGCAAATTTGCATCTCTGCTATTTCACATATCAGGAAACTCATGTTGAAGGATGTGTCTTGGAAGAGGAACGTGACTCTCAGCCAGATCAGGATAGATCTCATCTGGCGTTTCGGATATTCAAAGAGCTGGGAAACCACGATGACAGAAAGAGAAGAATAGGACACCAGCACATGGAATTGAGTTTAGGGTGAGCCTCGTAAAATCAAAAAACAAGAAATGAAGGACATGACTCTGGACATGAACTGAATATGTTGGGGGGCATGTATGATGGGAAAATAGGACACTGGATGCATCCAAATGCATGAAGAAACATGTTGAAGGGCAGGAAGAGGAAGCTCAACAAAGTTGAACCTGCGTCAGGAGCTGGAAAAGACAAGTTCTAGAAGGAGGATGAAGGTATGCTTCCATGAGGAACACACAGCCTATTTAACTAGCCAAAAATGTATAAACGCCTGCTGTATGTAGACAGAAGATCATCTTATTTCACCCACTTTACAATCTAAGCTCCCCTTCTAGCAAAACAGTTGCTAGCAGAGGTGGTCTATCCTTGCCCTTGCTTCCTCAACGCAAAGGATAGCTCAGCTACCATTGTGAAGAGAAGACATACAAGTGAGGAAAGCAACTTGACTTCATGGCAGAGGGATTTACTCTCACCAAGTAAATCAATGTGACCCCCAGATCAGAAAAGACACCAGACAGATCTAGAGGAGGTGCCAGCAAACGGCCAGCCCTCGCGGTGTGTATCTGTTTGTTATGCCTATGCACATTCTTCTGTCCAGAACCTCTGGACACTCCAACTTCCAAAACTTTCAGAAGTTCCTACCATCCTTTCGGACACGTCTTTCTGTACTTTTGGAACCACATCCTGACAATACTGCTGATGCATCTGGCTTGACTGTTGATGTATGCCCTCAGGGTTTTATGCAATGAAGATTTACTGAGCATTTCCCTGGTATGCACCATATGACCTATGCCCACATGTATTCCTCTTATTGTTCTTATTGTGTTTACTTTATCTTATTGTGTTTACTTGCTTCTACGACTCCATCCAGAATATCTCCGTACTTAGTATAAATATATATTCACTCTGAGATGTACTTTAGTTGATAATTAACGTGCTTTGCCTCTGCATTGCTTCATTGTTGGACTTCCTTCTTAGTTGTCTTACCACCAAGCTAGTATAGTACACCCGCTGACTTAGTGTGGTGTAACTTTGCCTCCAGTTTTCAGCTGCTGACCTTCCGGCCTTCTAACCTTCCGGTCTTCTGACCTTCTGGCCCTCTGCCCTTCTGGTTGTTCTTCCTGACATGGATATAACAGTATTATCAACTCAACCTAACTTGGCTGGTGTTATATCCTGTGCTGGAGGACAGGAGATAGCCTGGAAAGGAATAGACTATTCCGACACAGGATTAAGACTGAAGGTCGAAATGGTGAAAGAGCGGTCATTCTCGTGAACACTACACGGAGATGAAGACAGAGGGTAGGTGAGTGACGCGACTACCTGGGCAAGCGCAACCACAGGAAGAGAGTAGCCGGTGGATCAGAAGGGGGATAATAAATGGTCAGAATGAGCATAGCGAGAGATACTCGATGGCCGGAGGCCAGAGACCGGAGATACGCAGAAGCGCAGAGGATGCGGAAAGCGTGGGAAACACGGACGTTCCGGTGATGCAGAGAGCTGGAGCCGTGCAGCCTGATAGAAGGCAAAAGAAGAAGTATAATTTGAAAGGCACAATGACACCGAAAGCACAGAGACTTCAGGGATGCAGCAAGGGCAGTGGCCATATTGGCCAGAGCATGTTCAGAGGCCGTGAGAGAGGAGCAAGCATGGAACTGTGGGAAATTGCTGGAGCTAAATGCGGAGGCACAAGTGATTGCTAGAGCATAAGATGTCAGAGGCATTGTAGAGGAGAAATAGCCAAATGTGAAAGAACCAAACATAATGGGTTTGTCGAAGGATAACACTGACTAAGATTCCAGAGGTTCCGATCAATAGTGACCGGAGGCAGGCTGGAGGTAACCAGAAGTGATGCCGGAAGGAATCCAGTGCGTGAAACACGCCGGAGACATAAAAGATTGAAAGAAGGAAGTTGTCAGAACACGAGTTAAGGAATGATGACTGCTGGAGGCAAGTCAAGAGGACGAGTGAAGAAGGAAGAAGGTCATAATGTCGGAACACATCATGTTTGCCACATAACGTTTGTTTCGAAGCTAGTTTACAGTTTAATGTACACTAGCTTTTATACTAGATATGAGGAAGCCCAAATACGGACTGAGAAGTAACTAAAAGACAATAAGAACAATAAGTAGTCCTATGTAAGGAAATGGGAAGAACAATAAGACAATAAGTAGGAGCATATGGTATAGAGAGCATATGAGCATGTGAGACGTACAGCATCAAAGAAGTACGGGAAATAGGAACAGTAAGTAATGATATATTACGAGGATTATATGTGAAGCCGGAGCCAGAGAATTAAGCGTGGGAAGCCGGAGGAAAGCGTGGGAAGCCGAAGAAAAGCGTGGGAAACCGAAGGGTCGGAGGGCCAGAACCCATGAGGATGGGATGGAGAAGTGCCGGAAGGAATAGCACTCAACATGGAGGAGTGAATGCAGGAATGCAAGTGATGATCAAGGAATGTAAAGCATGATATGCTGAAAGGATGGCTGTAAGGGTATGGAGGGACCAGAGCCTGGAAGCGGAGGATGGCCTGGAGGATCAGACCATGGGAATCCGGAGGTGTGGAGGTTCCGAAAAGAGGACCGGAGGGTACCGGATGGTGGAAGAGAGCCCAAGTGGAAGTAAGAGTGGGCTTGACAGAGAAGTCGCGATTAGAAGGAAAGGAATCCCTGGGAGGTGTTTAGGGGTGCTTGGGTGCATGGATATAACAGCTGGCTTCCATGTCTTTTAATCATCTTCCTCCAACCCTGGAATTTCAGGGCCAATTGCACGATTCATGTTGGCAATCGTGCCAGTTCAGCGCGATCATTCTGCTTCAGATTGGTTCTCAACGACCTTCCTTTGGATCTGCTTCTGGCCTTTCTGGTCAATTTCTATCACCTGATCCTTGTGCACCTCGTCTCCAGACTCAGCCTCATTTCAAACTGGGGCAGCCTCTGCGGCTGAACACTCTGATGCCATGGGGTAGATCAATTCTCCCTTTGGAACATCTTGGTGCTGCTATCTGTGCTCAACAGGATAGCCTTTCTGTGGCTAGTTCTCAACACCCTGGTCCCAATTATCCTTTAGTGATGGATTTTGAAGAGTATGACCGCCTCTCAGCTGGAGGTAGTCTTGTTTCACCTACACTTCTTTGTTGTCACTTATCCATGCAACCTTTTCTTTCTGCAACCATTGAGGAACTTCCGGAACAGGACGTTCCAGAACTTCCAGATGTTCCTGAACAGGTTACAGCTGAATTGGCAGCTTATGCCATTCTAGCTCCAGTTCCTCGAGCAGCTTCCACTCCTCTTCCAGCTGCTTGTGGTGGTGACCCTCCTGATGGAGATAAAGGTAATGGAAGTGGTGGACCCTTCTGCTGATCCTATGGCACAACTACCCAACATTCCACCCACTGGTCCTCCTTCTAATCCATCCCCTGCTCTAGATCCAGCTGGCAATAGCGGAGGTGGTGGTAATGATGGGGATGGGGGTGGTGGAGGTGGAGGTGGCGGTGTTCTGTCTAGCGGTGCACAGCCTCCAGCTCCCTCTCTGGCTCAACCTCCCGCTGGCGGCGCTCCTGCACCTGAGGGCAGCCCAGGACCTGGTGGTGGTGGAGGCAGTGGCTGTAGTGGTGGTGAGCTTCTGGGCTCGGCTCTGCTTCCAGGTCCTCCTGGCTCTCTGGGCCCAGCAATTCAAATTCCTGCTCTGAATAACCCTCAGCTCAATGCTGCTGTGCAGCAAATGGCACAGGCAATGGCTCTCCTTGCTCAGAGCGCTGCAGCTCTTCGTTCCACCCGAGCCTCTTCCAAAGCTCCTGACACCTTTGATGGGTCTGACTCGTCGAAGTTAGCCTCTTTCATTTACCTTCATATTGTGGAATGGCCACAAGATTTTCTGACCAATGATGAGGAGATTTTCTATGTCTGGTCTTACCTCTGTGGAACCACTCAGAAGTGGTTCAAACCGAACATCTTTGCTAGAGGTCAAGCTGCCATTCCGTATTGGGACAGAAACTGGGCCCTTTTTGTTCAGGAGCTTACAACCAATTTTGGTCCTCATGATTCGTTCGGAGATGCTTGCGTGGCTTTGGAGATGCTTACCATGAAGCCTGGGATCAATTGGCTACTTACCAGTTGGAATTTAACACTCAAGCAGTGATGACTGGGTATAACAAGGTGGCCCTTGATCAGGCATTCTATAAAGGCCTCCCAAATTTTACAAGGACCAAATCGCAAATCGTGAACATCGATTGTCCTCCTACTCTCGCCGGTCTCAAGGCCCTTGCACAGCGACTCAACCAGCACTATCATCAGCACCAGTTGGAGAAGGCTGTGGAATGTGCTGCCAACCTGCTATCTTCCAGAAAGTCTTCTGGCGACTCCTCCGCTCATGCTATGGCCAGAGGTTCTAGTGGTGGTGGTGGTAACAAGAACAAAGGCAAAGGTAAAGGCAAGGGCAGTTCTAAACTGACCCTTTGTGTTATATCTGTGTTGGAGAATGCCAGAGGACGGAGGCGAATGCTGGAGGCAGAGATTATTGACGGAGAAAGACAGAGGGCTGAACAACACTACACTAAGTCAGCGAGTGTGCTGAACTAACTTGACAACTAGACAGCGAAGAGGAATTCCAATGATGAAGCAATGTGGAGGCAAAGCACGCTAATTATCAACTAAAGTACATCTCAGAGTAAATACATATTTATACTAAGTACAGAGATATTCCGGATGGCAACTCATGAGCCTAGAATAACTAGTTAGCAGACCCGTACTGCCCAAAGGCATAATGCGTCATGCCCTGGCTATCTTTTCTGGGCAAAAAGCCGCCATTGTAGCACAAGCAGGACCTCAGCATGATGATGGGGTATCAGTTCTCATCGCTGCCTGTGCTTGCCAATGCCTGGCGCATGGCCAGGAAATATTAAATTTCTGCAATATTTCTGCAGTATTTCCACAGCATTTGTGCAGTATTTCTGGGCCCTGGAAATTTTGTTTTTCTGCAGCATTTCCACAACATTTCCGCAGCATTTCCAGGCCTCGGAAATTCAAAATTTCTGCACCTGCAGAAATTTGATTTGAATATTACCAAAAAAAGGCAAGTGTTCAAAAAAAACCAAAGTTGTAGCTCTTTTCAATACAAATCAAACTGTATAAGAAATTTCCTTATCGGATACTTTGTTGTGTCACAAAACACAAGATGATCTGATTATTACCAAAAAAGGCAAAAAATCAAAGTTGTAGCTCTTTTTAATACCAATCCAACTATATCAGAAATTTCCTTATCGGATGCTTTGTTAGGCAGCAAAACACAAAATAGTAAGTGTTTTGTAGTTTGTGACACAACAAAGTATCCGATAAGAAAATTTCTTATACAGTTAGATTTGTATTGAACAGGGCTACAACTTTGATTTTTTGCCTTTTTTGGTAATAATCAGGTGATCTTGTGTTTTGTGACACAACAAAGTATCCGATAAGGAAATTTCTTATACAGTTGGATTCATATTGAAAAGAGCTACAACTTTGATTTTTTGAACACTTGCCTTTTTTGGTAATATTCAGATCACATTTCCGCACCTGCGGAAATTTTGAATTTCCGAGGCCTGGAAATGCTGCGGAAATGTTGTGGAAATGCTGCGGAAAAACAAAATTTCCAGGGCCCAGAAATACTGTGCAAATGCTGGGGAAATACTGCGGAAATATTGCGGAAATTTAATATTTCCGGACCCCGGAAATAATGTTTTGCACCCAGTGTTAACGTGCTTTGCCTCCACATTGCTCCGTCATTGGACTTCTCTCTTAGTTGACCTTCAGCCAAGCTGGTATAGTACACCCGCCGACTTAGCGTGGTGTAACTCTGCCTCCGGTCTTCATTCTCCGACCTCCGGTCTTCCGACCTTCCGGCCTTCCGACTTTCCGGCCTTCCGGTCGTTCCTCTAACACAGATATAACAGTATTATCAACTCAACCTAACTTGGCTGGCTTCTATGTCTTCTTTTGCTCATCTTCCTCCTACTCCGGAATTTCAGGGCCAATCCCATGATCCACGTCAGCAATCGCGCCAGTTCAGCGCGATCGTTCCTCTCCAGATTGGTTCTCAACGACCTTCTTTTGGGTCCGCTTCTAGCCTTCCTGGTCAATTTCTATCACCTGATCCTCGTGCACCTCGTCTCCGGACACAACCTCATTTCGAACTGGGACGGCCTCCAAGGCCAAATACTCCGATGCCATGGGGTAGAGCTCTTCTCCCCTCAGAACATCTTGGTGCTGCTATTCGTGCTCGACAGGATAGCATTTCTGTGACCAGTTCTCAATATCCTGGTCCCAATTATCCTACGGTGATGGATTTTGAGGAGTACGACCACCTCTCTGCCGGAGGTAGTCTTGCTTCACCTACCCTTCTTCGTCATCGCTCATCCATGCAACCTTTCACTTCCGCAACTATCGAGGAGCTTCCGGAACTTCCGGAAGTTCCTGAACAGGTTACGGCTGAATTGGAGTCATACGCCATTCCAGCTCCGGTTCCTCGTGCAGCTTCCGCTCCTCTTCCCGCTGCTCGCGGTGGTGATCCTCCTGATGGAGATAAAGGTAATGGAAGTGGTGGACCTGCTCCAGACCCTTCTGCTGATCCTACGGCACAACCACCCAACATTCCACCCACTAGTCTTCCTCCTAATCCACCTCCCGCTCCGGATCCTGCCGGAAATGGCGGAGATGGTGGTAATGGTGGAGGCGGGGGTGGGGGCGGTGGAGGTGGCGGTGTTCCGCCTGGCGGTGCAGAGCCTTCGGCTCAACCTCCTGCTGGTGGCGCTCCTGCGCATGGTGGTGGCCCAGGACCTGGTGGCGGTGGAGGTGGTGGCGGTGGTGGTGGCGGGCTTCCAGGCCCGGCTCCGCTTCCAGGTCCTCCAGGTTCTCAAGGTCCTCCCTGGCCCTCCGGGCCCGGCAATTCAAATCCCCGCTCCAAATGACCCTCAGCTCGATGCTGCCGTGCAGCAAATGGCACAGGCAATGGCTCTCCTCGCTCAGAACGCTGCAGCTCCTTGTTCCACCCGAACCTCTTCCAAAGGTCCCGACACCTTTGATGGGTCTGACTCGTCGAAGTTCGCCTCTTTCATGTCCCAAATTTACCTTCACATTGCGGAACGGCCACAAGATTTTCCAACCAACGACGAGAAGATTTTCTACGTCCGGTCTTACCTCCGTAGAACCGCTCAGAAGTGGTTCGAACCGAACATCGCCGGAGGTCAAGCCGCCATTCTGTATTGGGACGGAAACTGGGCCCTTTTGTTCAGGAGCTCGCAACCAATTTTGGTCCTCACGATCTGTTCGGAGATGCTCGTGCGGCCTTAGAGACGCTTACCATGAAGCCTGGGGATCGACTGGCTACTTACCAGTTGGAATTTGACACTCAAGTGGTCATGACCGGGTACAATGAGGCAGCCCTTGATCGGGCATATTACAAAGGCCTCCCAAATCGTATCAAGGACCAAATTGCGAACGTCGATCGTCCTCCCACTCTCGCCGGTCTCAAAGCTCTTGCGCAGCGACTCGACCAACGCTATCACCAGCGTCAAACGGAGAAAGCTGCGGAATGTGCCGCCAACCCGCCGTCTTCCAGAAAGTCTTCCGGCAACTCCTCCGCTCGTGCCACGGCCGGAGGTTCCGGCGGTGGTAGCGGTAACAAGAACAAAGGCAAGGGTAAAGGCAAGGGCAGTTCTAACCCTTCGTCCAAACCTAACCCTCCAGCGAACAATCCCCCGGCCGCTAACGGCAATGCTGGCCAGGCCAACACCAAGGCTCCGAAGCCGTATGCCGACAAGCTCACCTTCTCCGGCAAGCTCAAACCAGAGGAATGCGAACGGCGTATGAAGAACAATTTGTGTATGTTCTGTGGTGGTTCTGGTCATAAGACGCACGAATGCAAGAAGCGCCCAGCTAACGCTCAGGGCAAGGCAGGCTCCGTATCCAATCCACCTGCTCCCTCCGCTGATGCACCTTTCTCCGAGTCAAAAAAATAGGCAGCGGCTTGGAACCCTCCGCACCTGGTCCGAGCTGTGTTGACTCTGAGGTGCTTCCGGAGGTTACCCTCAATGCGTCCACTCTTTCCTCTGATGCGTTTTACGTTGATCTTGATGTATCTATATTCTCCGCAGACTATATCTCTCCTTCCGGCAAAGTTTCCGGACTTCCTCTGGCGGAGGCAGGCCTAACCCTGATTCCGTCTCTTGTATCATGAGTAGCCGCGGGATTCAACTCCCGCTTACGGGCACTCATCGACTCCGGCTCTTCTCACTGTTTTGTGTCCACACGAGTCTGCGAATCTAATGGGTTTTCTCCGTATGCGGTGTCACCAGTTAAACTCCGGTATCTTGATGGCTCCTCATCCATCATTAACCGGCAGATGCAGTTACTGCTCCGGTTTCCTTCCGGCAATGTCCATCTGATGGAATATTATGTCACCCATCTTGACTCTGCCTGCGACTTGGTTTTGGGACTAAACTGGCTCTGCCGCTACAATCTGTTGATTGACTGGCGTAGTGCCACAATGCAGTTCCGCCCTGTCTACGACGAGTCACCAGTGTCGACACACCCGAAGAGTACTTCAGAACCTGTTGCGGTTCCTCCGGTAACGGAGAGGGTGGAACCTCCGGCATCCCCGGAGCCTATTCCACTCACGCCGCAGACGTCTTCGCCAGAATCTGCTCCTTTCATGGAGACTCCTGGTCCTTTTATGGACATTCCAGAGGCTTCTGCGCCTCGTCCGTTCACTACTGCTCTGCTTGTGTCACTCGTCAACACAGCAGCCTATAGCACCATCATACGCGACAAAGACACTGTTCAGTATACATTACGTGCGACACCTACCGACGAGACTCTGGCATTTAATGCTTCAATCGATGTTCTGGACCTCTCTGGCTTACCTCCGGATCACCACGACTTCGCAGATGTGTTCTCCGAACAAGAGGCTTACAATCCTCCGCATCGTGAATTCGACCTCAAGATCGAGACGGTCGATGGCAAGGAACCTCCGGTCGGTCATGTCTATTCCCTTTCTCCGGCTGAACTCTCCGCGCTCTGGGAGTTCCTCAACAAGAACTTGAAGGTGGGTTTTATTTACCCCTCTCGTTCCTCCCATGGCGCCCCAATCCTCTTTGCCAAGAAGAAAGACAGAAGTCTCCGCCTTTGTGTTGATTATCGGGGACTAAACCGCATTACGAAGAAGGATCGTTATCCGCTTCCATTGATCGCGGACCTTCTCGATGCTCCGGGAAAGGCACATATTTATACCAAACTTGACCTCCGACATGCTTACCACTTGCTCCAGATTGCCCCTGGCGATGAGTACAAGACCGCTTTCCGCTCTCGCTATGGGTCTTACAACTTCTGGGTTGTACCGGAAGGCTTGACCAATGCTCTGGCAGCCTTCCAACACTTCCTCAATACTCTGTTTGCAGATCTTTCGGATGTCTATGTCGTCGTCTACCTCGATGACATCTTGGTCTATTCCGATGAACCATCCAATTATACAGCTCATGTTCGTGAAGTGCTTTGACACCTTCGCGAAGCTGGGTTGTATTGCAAGCTTCTAAAATGCGAATTTAGCATCACGACCTGTGAATATCTGGGATACATCCTTTCTCCGGACGGCTTCCAGATGTCTCCAGCTAAAATCTCCGCTATTATGGAGTGGCCGGTACCTCGGAAGGTCAAGGACGTTCAGTCCTTCCTCGGGTTTTGCAACTTCTATCGGCGATTTATCTTTGGCTACTCAAATATCACCATTCCCCTCACACAACTCACACATTCCAACGTTCGTTGGGAATGGTCTGCTGCATGCGAAAAACTCTCAAGCATGCGTTTACGGAGGCTCTGGTACTCCATCATTGGATCCCTGGACGTCAATCTATGTGCGAAACTGATGCCTCCGACTACGCTATAGCGGCAATCCTCTCCATTCTCAGAGATGATGGGGAATTTCACCCTGTCGCCTTCCGGAGTCGCAGTCTCACTCCTCCGGAACTTAACTACGACACCCACGATAAGGAACTCCTTGCTATTTTTGATGCATTTACTCACTGGTGTCATTATCTTGAGGGAGCTCCGTTACCTATCGACGTTGTCACCGACCACAAGAACCTCGAGTACTTTGCCACGACGAAGACCCTTACATGTCGGCAAGTATGATGGTCGGAATATCTTTGCCATTTTAATATGGTCATCCGGTTTCGTCTGGATAAACTCGGGGGCAAGCCTGACGCGCTGACTAGATGATGGGATGTCTACCCTAAAGAGGGGGATACGGCTTTCAGCCACGTTAATCCTCAAAATTTTCGCTCCATTTTCACCTCTGATCAGCTGTCGGCATCACTCAATGCAACTTTCCTCGAGGAAGTTTGTCTCCGAGCTTCCGTCGTTATGGATATTGATCAGCTTCACCGCGACATCAAGTCCCACTATGGTGACGACCCAGCTGCTTCTTCCAGCCTCACTTCTGCAGCCTCCAGCAGCTCTCCACGCTGGACTATGGATCCCTCCGGCATGCTCCTACCGCAGAATCGAATCTATGTTCCGCAGGTTTCCAGCGAAACTCCGGACATCCTCCGTGTATGTGTGTTGCAGAACAAACATGATCACATACTCTCCGGACATTTTGGACAGAATCGTACTCTGGCACTCGTTCGACGAGAATACTCCTGGCCAGAAATGCGTACATTTGTTCGGGATTATTGTAGATCCTGCACTCATTGCAAGCGCAACAAGGCCCCACAGCACAAGCCCTACGGCCTCCTTCGTCCCCTTCTGGTTCCTCTCCGTCCTTGGCACTCCATATCTATTGACTTCATTGAATTCCTTCCTTTCTCCGGCGAGTTTGATTGCATTTGCGTTATTGTTGATCGTGCTTCCAAGCAGGTTATCCTCATTGCCTGTGACCGACACATCACTTCCGCTCAACTCGCTCGGATGTTCCTTATCCATGTCCTCTCTAAACATGGGGTTCCATTCCACGTCACTTGCGATCGTGGCACAGAATTCGTTTCCGCCTTCTTCTGTGCACTGGGAGAATTACCTAACATGAAGATGCACTTCACCTCCGGGCACCATCCGGAGGCGGACGGACAGACGGAACGCATGAACCAAACCCTCGAACAATTTATCTGGATGTACTGTGCGTATCAGCAAGACAATTGGGCAGAACTTCTTCCTTTGGGAGAGTTTGTGCTCAACAATGCTCCGAACGCATCTACCGGACTTTCTCCATTCTTCGCCAACAAGGGTTACCATCCGGCTATCACTTACCATTCGACCTCCATTAAAGGAAAAGACGTTGACAAAGCCCAAGAATACGTCTACGACCTCCAATCAGTCCACGAATACCTCCGTGTGCAACTTACTATTGCTACAGAACGATACAAGGAGATCGCTGACAAGAAACGTCTTCCGGATCCCGACATTAATGTTGGAGACCAGGTCTTTGTTACAGCCGAATTCATTGTAACCACTCGTCCTACCGAAAAGTTCTCCAAAACCCATTTCGGACCCTACGAAGTCATTGAGAAGACCTCCGGCGCTTCTTACCAGATTCGTCTCTCCAAAGCACTTTTGCGCATTCACCCTGTTTTCCACGTCTCCGCCTTGGAGCCTCATTTTCCGAACCTGTTTCCCAGACGTGAACAAGACCCTCCGGGCCCCGTCGAAGTTATCAATGGAGACGAGCATTTCGAACTTGCGGGTATTCTGGACTCCAAGATCGATAAGCGTTACCGACGTTGTCCCCTCCAGTACTACGTCGAATGGCTCGGATGGTCCAATACCGGACAGCAGTACCAGTGGGTTCCGGCATTCGACTTGGACGCTCCGGAGCTTTTAGCAGAGTTCCATGAACGCTATCCGAACAAGCCAGGACCTGACTGGGAACCTATTAGGTCCTGACCGGAACCTCTGACTTCCGCTTGACCGGAACCTCTGACACTCAGGCGACTCTACGTGCTTTATGACCAAGAAATCAGCTATTTGATTTTTCCAAGAAAACAAACAAGAAATCTATCTACAAGTGTCTGTTTTTTCTTATTTTTACAAAATATTCCAAGATTAATTTTCCATTCTTTCGTCACTGTCCTTGTCTTTTCCTCTGTCCAGCTTTGACCCGGAGCCTCCGGCAATGGGTCCAGTCGGCGCATCTTCATTCTCGCTATCCTCCAGCACATATACCGTGTCGGAACCCACTTGGACAGACGAGAACCCGGCGGGTGTGACTCCACGGGGCAGGGGTGGGCGCGAAACCGGAGGCTCCGGTGGGACAACCCCTTCCTCTGGCTCACTCTTCACCTCTGTCTCCCTCGGCTTCTTTTGCTTCGCCTGAAGCGCCTCCATCTCCTTTATTAGCTCACTCAATTGGCGAGCATCCGCTTCCGCCACTTCCGCCTCCCTCTGCCGTCTGGCTCTTCGCTGATCTGCAACCACGATACGACGTTGCTCCCTAAGCGTAGTCATCGAGCATCTGCTCGGTCATGTGGATCTCATATTTCCATGGCTCGGGAGGGGGTTCTGCCTGGACCTGGTAGACTTCCCCTTGGCTCGTCTCGATGAAGGGGCCGATTGCGAACACGGAATCACCTCCGCTTCCAGACGCTACCGGCAATTGGTCGACCAGGACCATCTTGGTGTCCTGAGCAACTGGAACCTCCGGCTGCTCGACTCCTCCCGTTTCCCCATCCACTTTCATGATGCCTTCCGGCATCCCAGCCGGACCATCCTCCACCTCCGCCCTCCAGCGCTCCAATCTATCATCCTTGGTTTCCAGCAAATGGACGCGGGTTCTGAAGGACGCTGATCTCGGCGAGCAGCATGTTGACTCGAGTTGAACGCTGCAGACCCTCTGGCATCGTGTCGAGCTCCGGCGTTGTCTTGACCATCTCGCTGAACGTCTTCCGCTTCTTTCCGGGGCGATTTCCATCTACGCTGTCGCTATCATCTTCCGGCGACTTCTGGTGTTTGGCTGTGCGGTTGTTGTTCTTGGGATTGAAAGGGCAGCGGCCCTTCTTTTTAGAGCAAACCCGACACGAGGTCTTGCCGTCTAACGGCGCGATCTCGCATGGGACACTGGCACGCTTACACGGACGACATGCTAAAACAGTTAGCGTATGGATTCCAGACAAATACATCACCTACCTTTCGGTGCCGGTTCCCACCTATACACCTTTTTCGACCTGGGCTTACCGGAGCCTCTGGCTTTGCCCTCCGTCGTCGTCTTCTTCGCTCGCTTCGCCACGACAATCCGCTTCTGGGTCTTCGCCGGAACCTTCAGTTTCTGCTTCCGCTTCCGGACCCTCTGGTTCACCGGGCTCACTATCATCCTCGTTGTTCGGTTCGTCTGGAACCTCGTTCTGGGACGGCGAAAAACCGCAGAGCATGTTGTCGATGTCGAAGGCGTCGTCGCTGGTGAACTCCTTCCGCTCAAAGCATCCTCACATCTCACGGATGTGTTTGAAGCGGCGTTGACCCTCCGCAATACCCGCCTGGGCATCCACCTCCGCAGCTCGGAACTTGGGTGCAAGTTCGGCATCGGCCTTTTCCTGGGCCTTCTGCCTGGCCTTCCACAGCTTGCGCTCCTCGGGGGTCTCCGCAGCGTCGATCTCCGCCTCGATCCCTCTCCTCCTCCTCTGCTTCCTCCCTCATCCGCTCCTCCATCTCTGCAGTCGTCGCCCTCTGCTTCCCTTTCCCTCTGGTTGGTGGCAGCAATGGGGTGTTGCTTCCGTTGTCGTTCTGTTGAGCAGAGGCCATGGTGGTGGTATGAGAAAGAGTTGTTGATGTTCCCATGACAACGATCCAACCATCACGTGATGTCACATGACGCACTACGCAGTTCTTCCACGACTCCTTCCGTCATTTTCCCTCTGGCCTTCCGGCTTCCGGCTTCGTATTCCTCTTAGTTCCTTGGGGTCAAGGAACATTAAAAGAGGGATACTGTTATGCCCGTGCACATCCTTCCATCCAGAACCTTCAGACACTCCGACTTCCGGAACCTTCGGATGTTCTTTTCATCCTTCCGGACGCGTCCTTCCACACTTCCGGAATCGCATCCTGACAATACTGCTAATGCATCCAGCTTGACTGTTGATGCACGCCCTCGGGGTTTTTACGCAATGAAGATTTACTGAGTATTTCCCCTTTATGCAACATATGACCTATGCCCACATGTATTCCTCTTATTGTTCTTATTGTCTTTACTTCGTCTTATTGTCTTTACTTGCTTCTACGACTCCATCTGGAATATCTCCGTACTTAGTATAAATATGTATTTACTCTGAGATGTACTTTAGTTGATAATTAACGTGCTTTGCCTCCGCATTGCTCTGTCGTTGGACTTCCCTCTTAGTTGACCTTCAGCCAAGCTAGTATAGTACACCCGCCAACTTAGCGTGGTGTAACTCTGCCTCCGGTCTTCATCCTCCAACCTCCGGTCTTCCAACCTTCCGGCCTTCCGACTTTCTGGCCTTCCACCCTTCCGGTCATTCCTCTAACACGGATATAACAGTTTTGCACCCAGTGTTGGTGGTCTAGCTGCCTTTTTGGGCACCGAAAAGAACTTCTTCCCCTGTTACCCATGAATTTCCTAGCAACTCCCATTGAATCCTCCCCACCCCACATGCCCCGCACCTCATGCCACGCCCTGTCTCCTGCACCCACCCCATCTCTTGTGCCCACCCTCTGAGCGATAACCACACCGTGAAGATTATTCTTTAATTGCAGGTGACATGACATCATGTTTTCTCCCCCGTGCCTTGCTGACATAAAAGGACTGTCTCCTGCTCTCTATGCTTCTCTTGTCATCCTTTGTGCCGCCAGCCTCCTGCTACTCCTGCCCACTGTGCGTGATGGCAGTTGGCCATTTGCTTTACACCTAAATGTCGCATAACAGCTGATGTAGTAAACATTTTGCAAAATCCCATGTTAACTAATGTCACGGCCTTTTACAAAAAGGAACAGATAACTTTTATCTTTCTCCAAATGGCCTATCTAATGCTATCTTTTGGCCGGCAAAGCCCAATCTATTGATTAACTGTATTTATACTTATTTATAAGAGAATTAATTTTATCTTTCATTTAATTAGGTTCAGCAACTCTCACAAATTTGATGGCTGCATGCATTTAGATGTGAGAGGTCCCGGATATTTCCGGACTTTTGATAGCTGGTGCAAATATGATGGTAGAGGGTCAAATTGATGATCTCGGGCGTTGCCTTGGCTTAGACGGCCTCAGCAGCATTGATATTTGCATTTGTTTGGTTCCTCATTGCCGGGGTTGGCTCTTTATTTTATATTTTGTGAGCCAACCAGTGATTGGATCAAAAAATGTTGTATATGAATGTTGTAGCCCTCAATGAGCTCTACAACATGGTACTATATGTCAGTCATATTTCTGATGAATTTCCTTTTTGGGTTACTAACACTTTCTTCCCAAAAAGGAAATTTTGTCGAAATCCCAGTAGCTAGCTCAATACTTGACCATTTTGAATGATCTAACTTCATGGGGCTAATGTTCAATGTGTATTAGGAATTTTGAAGACATTCTTTAAGCCACTACATCATTTTAATATAGTGAAAAGCATTTGAACTTCTGTAGTGCCATCAACATACTATATCTTGTTTATAGTATAATATCTATCTTCTCTGAGCACCATATATTGTCTATCACAATACATAAGACATTCTACACTGCTTATAGCAGGCAGGAAGAACTATAGAAACAATATAATGCTACATCAAAACTGGCCATCATTTCTGGATTCTGTGCTATCCAGACATTTTGGGAGTAAAATAAATGCATCTCTAGAATGCTCCAAGTGCCATGACTGTATTATGGATGCATTCAGGACTCGAACTAGCCATGGCCTAATGATTAGAGAGCATAACCTTAAAAATGTGTTTTCACTTAATTTCACCCTAAGATAGGAGCATGTTAGTGCATATGAATGCATCAATTTGAAGCTGTCTCCTATCCCAAGGGTTTGAACACAAAAAACATGTTGGAATATGATTTTATAGATGAGATAGGTAGAATGTCATTTTTTAGCTTTTTGGTCAATAGAGGACCAAGGAGCGTAGTTAATGTGAAATAGAGGCCACAAATGAAAAGAGACAATCTGATAGTGCAGTCTGATGCTTTATTTGAAGCATTTTCATGAAGTTTTGGTCAAATGGTGTTTTCGAGCATGTCTATACTATAGGCTTTTATACTGCAGTTGAATCCTCCTGCTTGAAGACATCATTTGGCCAAATCTCAACCAAATTCCTTCAAATGAAGCATCAGATTGTACTATCGGATCGCCTCTTCTCATTTCTGGCCTTTATTTTGCACCAACTGCCCTCCTTGGTTATCTATTAACTAAAAAGTCAAAAAATGTCACTCTACCTATCTCATCTATAAAATCATATTCCAACATGTTTTTTGTGTTCAAACCCTTGGGATAGGAGACAGCTTCAAATTGGTGCATTCATATGCACTGATATACCCCCATCTTAGGGTGAAATTAAGTGAAAACACATTTTTAAGGTTATGCTCTCTAATTGTAATGCTCGTGAAGCGTTATACTCTTAAATTCACAAGTCCAGATGAATCAGAACAAAGTGTGGATTCAATATGATGTGAGTGTAAGAGTAAGAAGTAAGTAAATAATAACAAATGGTAGCAGCTTTTATACTACAGTTCACAAAGTAAAATATATATAAGTACTTCTAAATAGAGACAGAGGTTTCAAGTAAGGTAGCGTCATAACACTCTCCCCCCGTCCAGCTACAGAGTACTGGGCAATCAAGAAAGTTTGCAGCGTCCAGCAGATGATACGAGTACAGCGACCTGAAGTCACGCAGCAATTCAATGAATGGTGGAGGCAACATTGTAGTCGTGAGCAAGCAAAGGGAACACATCATGATGGGGTAGGCGGTGCACATCAAATAGCAGGGGTATGCGTGCCAAGATGGTGTTGAGTGAGCAGCAGCAAAACAAAATGGTGATGATACAGCAACGGCAGAATCAGTGCAATGGGAAGTGACTGTCGAATGAACTGTTGAACAGAATGTAATTACCACCCAAGTTTGGGATGGTGAACAGATTGTTCGAAAGTCCGCCATGTCCAATATGAAATGGCGCCACAGGATAGCCAAACGATGAAGGTGCCGATGGATAATGGGATGATCCGGCACCTGGCTGTGCAAACAGCGTAGCGGTACTCTGCTGCTGCTGTAGCACAGACAATGCGGGTGTCAGCAAGGCTACTGGAGCTGGCGGAGCGAAGGACATGGGGGTGCTGTTCCATGCCGTCAAAGGTGCCGTTGCATGCTGCTGTTGATGCATGCTGAAATTCACCGTTGGGTTAGACAAAGACGCGGCTGATTGGTGAGGCTGCAGGGGTACCCCGGATGTGTGCTGGTAAGGAGAGGGGTGCAGGCGTGAATGAAGCTGGCGCCGGCGTTCCTACCAGTGCTCTTTGTGTGAACGTGCGGGGAGCAAATCCTCTCCCTCTTCCTCTTCCTCAGTACCCTCTGGCTCCCATATACCAACCACGACTTGACGAACTCGGTCGAGACGGAGTGATGTCTGGTGTTGGCTCTTCCTGGTAAGTGAAGGTGCCAAACACATTGCTGCCATACAGGGGCGGAGTTTTGATGTTCGGTATGAACAACACGCGCTCCTGCAGCTTGTTAACTATGGTGTCCACCCACGGAAGTCCCTGTGGGTAGAACAGCCAGTCTCCATAGGGCGCAGTTTTGCCCGGAGGTGGAGCATTCGGCATCGCAGTCGCCTGCTGGCACTGAGTGATTAGATTATTGAGTTCATCGACATTCCAACCGTTGCAAGGCTGAGATGCGATGTCGGGTGGCGAGAGCCAAAAGATAATCATACATGTTGTTAACGGTGGCTACCGACAGCCCCCCGTTCAGCAAGTCCAGTCACAAGCATCACCTCAGTAATCTGCTCGGGCTCACAGTCATTCAATGGCCAGGGAGTGATTTTTTTCCTCAGCCATGATAGTAATTTGATTGTGCTGGATTTCTTGCTTATACTTTCCAGGTGGAAGAAGCATAAACAATAATTTGCGGGTGAACACAAGCACTGGGTCCTCGATCTCGAGGTCTGCAGTAGTGACACCTTTGTTAGATAGTAGGGTAATGGCATTCCATGCACTCTGTCCGCGAAGCTGACACGTATTGAACATATTGAAATCATCAATGTACAGACAGCTTTTGGAAGCTTGTCCGTGCATCTGATAGAAGGCTGCATAGGCAACAATGGAGTCGGTGTACGTGGGCTGCGAGATCTGTGCCCAGAACAAGCGGTTGTCCTCCCGATCCTTCTTGTTCGCAAAAAGTATTTTTTAGAACATCGCACACCCAATTGGGCATGACAAAGTACTTGATGGCGTGCGCCTCGATTGGGGTCAATGGTGCACATGCTTTCTGCTTAGCACATCTGTTAGCCCAATAGCGCATGACAGCCAACGCCAATGCCCAACATTGAGACATATGCATCAGTGTATGCGCGTGTCCCCATTGTGGGATATCCGCGAACAGTCCAAGTCTGCCGTCCACCGTGGGCCATGTTCCCGCCTCAGGTGGGCAAACAACATTTGGGCCTGCAATGAAATATGCTAGAACCTTCACAGGAATACCATTGAGTTTTGTCCAGTCTGTTTTGGACTTGGACGTCACTATTTCCCCCATCTCAACATCCTTGGTAGATGTTACCTTGGACTTGGTGGCTTTAGATACAGGCGATACCCGTTTTGCAGCAGGTTGCGATGGTCCGGGAACTGCTAACGAGACTACTGGTTCTGACGTAACAGGAACCGGTGCCATAAACTGACTATTCTCTGCAGGAAGGAATGCACGCTTATGCATGGATTCCCTGTCACTGTGGTCAACTGATGCATAGGGGTGCATGCGCTTGAAGCGCAATTGAGCGTCCAGGCGCTTGCACGCACTATCTAACTCGTCGCGCATGATTGCAATCCTCATAGAGGTCATCGCTCTCTTGTTCTGCGCGCATGCACTTGGCGGTGCTGTCTAGTAGCTGCCACATCAAGTTCTCGTTTTCCTTCTTCATCTCTTTGAGAGCTCGCTGTGTCACAGCCAACTCTCCTTCCAAGCGTGCAACCTTGCAGCCACTAACGGACTCGGCAGTATCCAAGTCGCGCTGATTAATGACCACTTGCAGGCCCGCAAGGTCTTTGTGAAGCCCTTCCCCGAGGTGGTAAAGATAATCCAAACATACCGTGCAATCACCCTTCCGAGCATCTTGCCCTGTTGAATGGGCCAGATGTGCAGATGTGCACACCGGAACTCCAAATCTCTGCTGAGTCCACCAAGGGTCTGCATTCCTGTGTTCTTTCTGCTCAGACTCATCATTTTCCTCGCCATCCTCTCCCCTGTGCAGCCTGTCTGACTGCACCGAAGTTGAGGTCGAGCTGGATACAGATGATGCCGTCATGGGAGACGGCGCCGCCTTTGTAGTTACAGGTATTAGATGTACTGCCGATGTAAGGTGGCACATTACTACCTACAAATAATTATATCCTTGTGATTTCGGGAATGGATGGAATCCCAAGGCTGCACTGGTATAGGCAGCGTATGCAGTTTTTCTGCAGGACACTGATTCGATGGTTTGTTACCAAGACAAACCATACGACTGTCGCAAAACTGGTGAGTTTCAACAGTAATGCGGGGCCACCAGTACCACCAGCGAATGTAATCGCCGGTGCACTGCGGACCGAAATGCCTGAGGCAACAATATGCTTGTTCAAGCAACACGCCGTGCAAAAACTGCTCCCCCAGCTTGATTTCTGGGATGCAAAGGACCTCCTCTTTGCCACAGTTCTGGCAATACACGAGTCCTTTCTTGACTTTGAACCCCGAATAATCTTTCGGGTTCACTACAATTTTGCCAAAAAAATTTATCATCCTTATACCCAGCACGAATAGTGTCAAGAATAGGATCCTCAATTGCTGGAGGCGGTCCTGCGGTATCGTCACGCGTTTGCAATTCAAATACCGTGGGGTTGTCAGCCTTGGCATCTGTAGAAGTTGGGGCAGCTGGTTCCTCAGCTGCTTCCATAACTTCTACTTCTTTGTCTCGACTCTCTAGCTTGTTTTGAAGCCGTGCGCTGCGTTGAGGCTCAGTCTCCCCCATTGCACGCATTGATTCGAGCTCGAGTTTTCTATCCCATGGGATATCCCCTTGTTCAGGATCAAAGCGGACATTGGCATTCACATAATCAGAATGGGGATGAACCTCATTCCAAGTATCGTTCTCATAATAGTGCGATAAACAATTGGTGCCCTTGTTGAGTTCACCCTTAATATATTGAATATCAAAGTCGAACCTTGAGAGATATTCCATCCAGCATGTCTGTCTTCCAGACAGATGACGCTGAGAGTGGAAAAACTCTAATGCCTGGTGATCCGTGACAACGTGCACACGGTATCCCATTAGTTTATCCTCCCATTTTAGGAGTGCTTCAAGGATAGCAAGCTTCTCTTGTTCAAAGACACGATAATTGTGCTGTGCTGCAGTGAATTTCTTTGACATGAAGCCAGCAGGATGGCATGTCTGCCACATAGGTCCTTGACCATACATGGCTCTGACACCCGACACAGATGCATCACAAATAACCCAAATGGGCTCGTTCAGCATAGGATCAATTGGCCGTAAAATCGGGGTTTTACAGCAGATTAATTTAATGTTCTCAAAACACGCCTCATGAATGGGCCTCCATGCGAACGAAGCCCCATTCCAGGTGATTGCCGCTAGTGGGCCAGTGTACGCTATAATATCAGGCAAGAACTGCGACAGATACTATACAAGGCTCAAGAATTGCTGGACATCGTGATACGTACACGAGGCGTCCGCCATTCTCGAATTTTCTGCATCTTATCTGTGTCTGCATGCAGACCACGGTCGTCAATCAAATGACCAAGACAATCTAATTTTGCTGAGTACAAATCGCACTTCTCCTTTTTAAGGTAGAACTTGTTTGCATGTAGGGTATCAAACACTTGTCCGAGATGCAGCTCATGCTCCTCAATACTGTTTGAGTAGATAAAAATATCATTAAGATATACATGAACAAAGCACTCAATGAACTGTTGGAACACCATCGTCATGATGCGTTGAAATGTTGCAGGTGCATTACAGTCACCAATTTGCATCATATGACTGACATACATCCCGTAGATTGTAGCAAAGGCTGTTTTCCAGACATCCTCTGCAACAATGCGTATTTGTTCATATGCATCTGACATATCAATTTTCGAGCAATACTTAGCTCGTGCGCAATCCATCCTGATTTGATCCTGGTCAGGAAATGGAGTTATGTCTTTGAGCGTGTTGGCATTGTGCTTGCGACAGTCAATCACTGTGTGCAGCATCCCATTTTTCTTTGGGATACACAACATCGGTGCAACCTGATTGGTCTGCACCGGTTCCCACCAGCCATCATGCACATATTTCTGTATTTTCTCGCTGAGCTGTGGTTTCATAGCATCAGGATATTGTGGAAGATGGTAGTTATACATCATCTTCTCGTTGATAAGAGGAATACGGTGGTTTACCGCGCGCTCAGGTGGCATTTTTTCAGGGACGCCCGACATAATGTCTTGGCAAATCTCCATCCACCGGTCCCTCAGCCGAGGAATATCTTCATCAGTGAAATGAAGCTTTTCTGCCTCAATTTCCTTGACATGAATTTCGGTTGCAGTGCGGAACATCTTAGACAGATGCTCCTTCACTTCTTCTTTCAACACTGTAGGTGATTCCTTCACTGTTGGTGGTTTGGGCAGATTGCAGAGCGCATTAAGTCTAGCGCGCTCCTGCGATGGATCTGCTGAATGTTGGTCAGGAAAATAGAGGCACGAGAACTCCATGACCATCTCAGGGAATTTCTTGCCCTCAGCTGATGTAATTTCTTTCGGGTCTTCAATAAAGACCGGAAAATCTAGAGGTAGCGAAGGTCGACAGTAATCTGCAATAATGTCCTCATCAGGCACCTCCTGCAGAGTCACTGTCCCTTCCACTGTTTTAGCGTTATTTTTGACAATGGGAGCAACATGCAACAGTGCAGGGGTGGGGATATAATCTCCCACCACCTCACATCATTGCTTAGTGCAGCGTTTGACGCGACGTGCTGCATTGCCTCGCTCCACCTCGCTATTCTCTTCCTTTGTGGTAAGAGTACGAGACGGTACTCCAGCAACACGAACGGTGTTGTACTGGAAATCTAATGATATTTTATGCTTTTGCATATACTTGGTGCCAATAATGACATCAAACCAGTCTAGATTCACGATGTCTAAGTACTCCTCCGATTTGAGGTCATCATACTCAAGCGTCATGATCATTCCGTGGTTAATTTTTTGAGCGACTTCCAGCTGTTCCCAGCTGAAGTGTCACTTCACTTTGAATTGGGAATACTTTGATACCGGCTACACGCACAAACTCAGGACTGCATGCTTCTGTGGTGCAGCCAGAATCAAATAGCGTGAATGCGGGTGTCCCATTTATGTTAACATAGGCGGTGAGGCAGAAATTTTCTGCTTTTGTCTGCGCTGGTCTTGGATGCAGGGCTTTTGACTTTTTCAACAAGACACTTTGCTTCATCTGTGTGTGTGGGGACATATTATCATTGGTACGAACTGCTGAAAAATACTCAAGGACAATCTCGGGATCGCGTGTTTTCATCAGACAGTCAGCCATTTCCTTAGCCAAACTGTCCAGGTCATCCTCGGTTACGAACTCATCATCCAAGTGATCGTCGCAGATGTCAAACAACCCCAGTTCAGCCATTGTGGGTTCACGACGTTCACTTTTGGCTGAATCGCTCCTCGGCACTTGTGATACTGGGTCACTGTCATCACTGTCCTGACTGGACTCAGACCCTGACCATTCGTCAACTGAACAACAGTATTCCGATTCGGAATCTGAGTCAGTATCGCTATCATACCACGTATGTGTCAACAGAGGAAGATCGTCATCTGCGTCGTCTTCGACAGCATGAAAGCAGCGCTCCGCTCGATTGTCCTCATATTCAGAATAATCCGTCCACTCTTTGAGAGTGTATTCTGAATCATGCTGATCCCCATATAAATTGTCCTCTGAGGCCAACTCGTCTTCCATTGCATGGTTCAAACGTTCAGCTGGCTCTTCAGGTGCAGACGTCTCTGAAACCTCAGCCGGTTTGGCCTCAGCTTCATTTTCCTCATTATCATCCACGACCTCCTGCCCATGGAATAATAACAGCGCTCATTCCTTGTTCTGCGGGCACACATTGGCGTAATGTGGGCCACCACAGATATAACAACTAAGGCTCTTTGAGCCACTAGCCTTCAGCACAGGTGACTTTGCACCCTGCGATGGTTTTGGGTATGTGGTTTTCGGGTACGATGTTGATGTAAACTTGACGTTATGCCCATTTCTGTTCGCACTTTTTCCCCTCTCTCCTCCCCCATCACAACCTCCCGGTCATGAGGAAGTTTCATGCGGGATAATACACGCTGAATCCAGATGGTCATCCCGACTCGGTGGCAGACGAGCCAAGTCACACCGCACGAAACGATACTTCTTCGTGACATCGCGACGACCCGCAGACAACCACGGGGAGTCTTTCGAGCTACCCTCACGACACTGTGAACTCGAGGACTCGGTGTTGCGCACTGACCGATGCCGCCGGCACTCACGATACCGGTCCCGGATGGCTTCGTGAGTTTCCCAGTTAACTGCGTAATCCAGTATTTCCTTAATTTTACTGTATTCCACCATAATGTTGTGCTCCGTTAAAGCATCAAACATCGCACTGGGCATATTTGCCATCAACTGCGTTTCAAATGTATACGAATCAGGTCTTTTGACCATTCTTCGCACCGCAGTCATGAGCTGATGATAATAGCCTAGAATGCCAATTTCTGCCGAGTATCGTGTGGTCCAAAACCTGTCTGTGGCCTTCTGCACACAGGCCGTGTTGATGAAACGGTCAAACATAGCGAGGATCATTTCCTCGTAGGTCCATTCCCATTTAGCACAGTACATTTCGACCACCTGTTGCTCATACCAATCTTTGGCGATGCCACTCAGGTAAAATCCGTGCATCAAAATTCGTTTTTTATCATTATGTGGACCCCCAAGCCCCATGAGCTCGAGCCAGCTGCACATAGTCATGACATTTTCATTGAACTTGTTAATATCCGAGCTCCCATTATATGTAGGAGGCACCGGAAATTTAAGATTACAGTTATTGTCAAATACAGAAGACAGGGAAGATTCCTCTGCCAATGTAGTGCGTATATGTTTTTTTATAATGATAGTAAAGACTGTCCCACCACCTCCCCAGATTACTCTCTGGGAGTCCCGCGCATGTTGGGTCACCAACCTCCACATGGTGTCTTCAGTCACACGCACCATGCGAATGATGGTTGCGTCACGAATTCCTGCAGCATCGTCTATGATGTTGCGCGTCTGTCTCTTCAGGACACCGCCACGGTGTCCTTGCTGGTCCCCACAGGCAGTCCGTACTCATACTGGACCCGCCATCGCTAGATGTTGACTCCTCTGAGTCATTACTCGAACGGTTACTCGAGCTGGTGCTCTGAGTGCTGGTTGGATCACTGCTCGGGCTGCTGCTCGAGCTGTCCGATGGTGAGCTGCTTTTGCTGAAGTGACACCATTTGGGACGCTTCTTCTGCGATTTCTTTTTCTTTTTCTTCTTGTTTCTCCTGCACGATCTGTCAGGATCAGCACGATCGCCTCCGAACGCGCTGTCCGTCACGTCAGACCACGAGTAGTTCGATTCATGGCAGTAAAAGCCGGATCGAGACAAGTAGGACAAATCTGATCTGTCAGAATCAGAATCCGAACTACTAGATGAGCTAGATGATGAGCTACTCCCAGCTGGGTTGTTGGGAGCTCCCGGTGCAGTTCCAGCCTTCAAGTAAAAATTACTACCTCCGTCCTTTTTGACGGAAGCTTTGTCTTTGGAAGAAGATTCTTCCTTCTTCAGTACTTGAACTTTTTCAGATGCACAGCACTCGGACTTGATCTTCTGAGTGGCCATTTTACCTCGCTTGTCATGGTCATCGTGACACTTCACCTCTGAAGGTGCCCCTGGGCGACCACCACAAGTCCCCACCGAACTACCCCAAAGTGGTGCAGGACCAACTTCAATAGGCTTTTCAGTCTTATCCCATTTAATCCCCTGATCCTTATACACAGATTCTCCATATTTTTTCAAATCTTCCTCACAAATCTGCTGTATAATAATGCGGTCTTTCAGCGTAGGACTCGTAACGTCTATTATAGAACGTGCTACAGGAGCATCATTCTTTATTTGAGATTCCTTACGTTCCGCCGCTCGAGCTGCATCTGCGAGCGCATGGATCTGTTTCTCCTCAGCTGCAAGCTTGGCAGCTAGTTCAATCTTACACTGCTTATTTGCAGCATGCTGCTCCATTGCAGTCTTCAACAGGGCGCTTGCTGACTCTGCAGCAGCGCGCACCTCCTTGTCTTCCTCAGCAAGCTAACACTGCTCTTGAATAATCGACTGCATGCTCTCCTCAAGCTGCTCTTCATATATACATTGAGCGAGCTCGTGGTCGGTCGCTTCTAACGCTATGCGTGCATCCACTTCGCGTGCATACTCGCCATCACGCCGTGCTTGCAACGTATGCTTTTCCTTATTAGATTTCTCACGGTGTGCGTGTGCACTAGAACTACTATCCAACAACTCACGATCGCGTTTTTACTGCGGCATCGACCGGTTGTCGAACGATAGGGTCATTATAACATAAAATAATTCACTCATCATCGGACGGTGTGTCATGCGACGATGGCAAACGAATATGGCATGGTGATGGAGGACGGGACAACCACTGCTTCCCAGCACCATGCACTTCACATTCTCCAGAACTCATACCCGAGCCAGCATAATCTTTCAAGATCGATGCTGCTGGATATGGCAACTGAGACGATAGATGACTCAACCACGAATGCTGCGACCGGACCCTCAACTCCTCCGATTGAGGTCCTTCATGCGCACGTTTTACATGTGGGGAGAGTGCTCGTTTGGATGATTTACCAGCCACCTCATTGTGATCAACTGAGTGACGGTGCGGCAAACACGAGGAACGAGTATGAGAATGATGAGACTGGTTACTCACCTCTTGTGCCTTTTCTCGTTCCTTATTTCTCTTCTGTCGATCAGCTTTAATGGCAGGTGAATCATCAACATCGTCAACTTCTTCTACCGTTGCCCTCTTGCTGGATTTCTTACTTGGCCCAGAAGCTCGCTGTCACCAGGTGAGAGACTAGCATATTTATTTACAGCAGCAATGTTTTCAGCAGGTGAAAAAGATGGTGCAGACGAGAGTGGAGATGTGCCTGGTGGCAGCAATGCCTGCATCTCGATACCTGGATGCGGTGTCGGTGTCGACCAGGACACGGGACATAGACGTTCTAATGCTGGTGGTGAGCGTACAGACGAAGAGTGATCTCGTTCATCGACTGATCGCGCCCCAGATCGCTGGGTCGATCTCGGTACATCACTCCGATCAAGCGATGCCGTGACCTCGTGCGATGATGGAGGATCTCCATCATCATGCTCAATCATGATACATGGGGTGGGGTGAGTCGCTGCGGGAGGCGGTCTCTTTCCACCACGCATACCTTGGGTCGGGACAGGAGGGCGTCCGTAACCACGGCTAGGATTGGATTGGTTGGGATGGTTATTAAAGGTAGTTTTCTTTTTATTCGCCATCAATAAGAGAACGAAGTGAAAAAGATTATAATTGTGTTTTTCGTCGGAGCAGTTATTGCTGCCTACAAAAGGATTTCAAATCCACAGTTTAGTGGGATTCAAAAAAGTGTAACGCTCGCGAAGCGTTATACTCTTAAATTCACAAGTCCAGATGAATCAGAACAAAGTGCAGATTCAATATGGTGTGAATGTAAGAGTAAGAAGTAAGTAAAACAATAACAAATGGTAGCAGCTTTTATACTACAGTTCAAGACATAAAATATATGTAAGTACTTCTAAATAGAGACAGGGGTTTCAAGTAAGGTAGCGTCGTAACACTAATCATTAGGCCATGGCTAGTTCAAGTCCTGAATGCATCCATAATACAGTCATAGCACTTGGAGCATTCTAGAGATGCATTTATTTTACTCCCAAAATGTCTGGATAGCACAGAATCCAGAAATGATGGCCAGTTTTGATGTAGCATTGTATTGTTTCTATAGTTCTTCCTGCCTGCTATAAGCAGTGTAGAATGTCTTATGTATAGCCCTGTTCAATACAAATCTAACTGTATAAGAAATTTTTTTATTGGATACTTTGTTGTGTCACAAACTACAAAACACTTGCTATTTTGTGTTTTGCTGCCTAACTAAGCATCCGATAAGGAAATTTCTGATATAGTTGGATTGGTATTAAAAAGAGCTACAACTTTGACTTTTTGCCTTTTTTGATAATAATCAGATGATCTTGTGTTTTGTAACACAACAAAGTATCCGATAAAGAAATTTCTTATACAGTTGGATTCATATTGAAAAGAGCTACAACTTTGATTTTTTTGAACACTTGCCTTTTTTGGTAATATTCAGATCAAATTTCCGCACCTGCGGAAATTTTGAATTTCTGAGGCCTGGAAATGCTGCGGAAATGTTGTGGAAATACTGTGGAAAAACAAAATTTCCAGGGCCCAGAAATATTGCGCAAATGCTGTGGAAATACTGCGGAAATATTGTGGAAATTTAATATTTCTGGACCCTGGAAATAATGTTTTGCACCCAGTGTATGGTGCTCAGAGAAGATAGATATTATACTATGAACAAGATATGGTGTGTTGATGGCACTACAGAAGTTCAAATGCTTTTCACTATATTAAGATGATGTAGTGGCTCAAAGAATGTCTTCAAAATTCCTAATACACATTGAACATTAGCCCCATGAAGTTAGATCATTCAAAATGGTCAAGTATTGAGCTAGCTACTGGGATTTCGACAAAATTTCCTTTTTGGGAAGAAAGTGTTAGTAACCCAAAAAGGAAATTCATCAGAAATATGACTGACATATAGTACCATGTTGTAGAGCTCATTGAGGGCTACAACATTCATATACAACATTTTTTGATCTAATCACTGGTTGGCTCACAAAACACAAAATAAAGAGCCAACCCCAGCAATGAGGAACCAAACAAATGCAAATATCAATGCCACTGAGGCCGTCTAAGCCAAGGCAACACCCGAGATCATCAATTTGACCCTCTACCATCATATTTGCACCAGCCATCAAAAGTCCGGAAATATCCAGGACCTCTCACATCTAAATACATGCAGCCATCAAATTTGTGAGAGTTGCCGAACCTAATCAAATGAAAGATAAGATTAATTCTCTCATAAATAAGTATAAATACAGTTAATCAACAGATTGGGCTTTGCCGGCCAAAAGATAGCATTAGATAGGCCATTTCGGGAAAGATAAAAGTTATCTGCTCCTTTTGCAAAAGGCTATGACGTTACTTGTCTGGGATTTTGCAAAAGGCCTACTGCCTGTAGTGCACATAAATACGCTCCCACTTTCCTGATTTTGATGTAAACAATACCACCTTCCGCTCTCCCTGCTTCTCTTGCTGTCCTTTGTGCTACGTGTGCTGCACTCCTGCCACTCCTGCCCACTATGCGCAATTGTGGTTGGCCATTTGCTTTACGCATGAATGTGCTCCCACCCCCTGATTTCAACGTAAACAATACTGCCTTCCGCTCTCCATTTCTCTTGCCATCCTTCATGCCACTTGCACTATGCTCCTGCCACTCCCGCCCATTGTACTAAATGGCACTCAGTGATTCTGTTACACGTAAGTGGTGCATAATGTGCTTCTCAGTGCCTGGCCCTGACCGGCACGTAAATTCCATATACCCCTTTACTGCCCGACACCCACCCTTCACGCTCATTGCGCTCCACACCTATTTCACTTGGTGCATTACCCACCTCGTGCTGCATCCATCGTGCCTTCTGTCATGCGCGTTCTTTTCTCGTCGGTTCGCCTTCTCTTCTCTTTGGTTCCTTGGTCCCATACATCAATCTGCTTTGGCGGCCCCTCCTGCTCATTGCACACCAGAATTATCCAATCCACCTGCTCCCTCTGCTGATGCACCTTCCTCCAAGTCAAAAAAATAGACAGTGGCTCAGAACCCTCTGCACCTGGTCTGAGCTGTGTTGACTCTGCCTGTGACTTGGTTCTGGGACTAAACTGGCTCTGCTGTTACAATCTGTTGATTGACTGGCAAAGTGCCACAATACAGTTCCGCCCTGTTTACAATGAGTCACCTGTGTCGACACACCCAAAGATTACTTTGGAACCTGTTGCAGTCCCTCCGGTTACAGAAAGGGTGGAACCTCCAGCATCCCCGGAGCCTATTCCACTCACACTGTCAGCAACGGCTCCTAGATCGGCCTGACAGTGAATAACCTGACATGGTACCCCAACCAGGATAAACCACAGAACCCTAGTGACTGGTGTGTTCTCTGAGCAACAAGACTAATCATACCGACTCCGAGTTTGGAGGCGGTATATAGTAGGGCGGGATGTGAGGGGGAACCTGGAACAAGTCGAAAGCGGAGTGGTATCCGCAGAGGATTAGAACCTAAGGTCTAGTTACAACCCAGGTGATGGCGGAAAGGAATGATTCCAGGGCGGAGATACAACCCAAGTGTAGGCCAAGATAGGGCCTGTGTATAGACAAGATAGAATCTACAGTACATGAGATTCTACCGAGTTTATATACTGGTAAACTAATTTAAATAACGATCACGATCATGTCCCTGTACCTAGCATAAAAGAGTCTATAAAATATCTGTACCCCCTCTGTGTTGGAAGAAAGCGTTTAGGGTTTTAAGGAACCTGATCTCCAGGAGGGCTAATCCCTATATGTTGGCCCCTGGGGAATCCGTCAAGCGGTAATGGGTTGCAACTGTGGGATTTTATGAATCCCGTGATGCACGTGACGATAACGCATCAATACACGTCGTCGGGTTGTTTTATGAAAAATGGTCATGGAAAAGGACGCACCAGTCCAATTCATGACACACACCACAGACGTCTTTGTCTGGATCTGCTCCTTTCATAGAGGCTTCCGGTCCTTTTATAGACATCCCTGAGGCTTCTGCACCTTGTCTGTTCACTACCGCTCCACTTGTGTCACTTGTCAACACAGCAGCCTATAGCGCCATTATACATGACAAAGACACTGTTCAGTATACATTACGTGCGACACCTACTGATGAGACTCTGGCATTCAATGCTTTAGTCAATGTTCCGGACCTCTCTGGCTTACCTCCGGAATACCACGACTTCACAGATGTGTTCTCCGAATAGGAGGCTTACAACCTTCCTCTGTATCGTGAATTCAACCTCAAAATTGAGATGGTTGATGGCGAGGAGCCTCCAGTTGGTCATATCTATTCTCTTTCTCTAGCTGAACTCTCTGCATTCCAGGAATTCCTCAACAAGAACTTGAAGGCGGGTTTCATTTACCCTTCTCGTTCCTCCCATGGCACTCCGATCCTCTTTGTCAAGAAGAAGGATGGAAGTCTCTATCTTTGTGTTGATTATTAGGGGCTAACACTGGGTGCAAAACCTTATTTCCGCAGTATTTCCAGGCCCCGGAAATTTTAAATTTGTGCAACATTTGTGCAATATTTCCGAGCTACAGAAATGTTGCGGAAATACAATATTTCCGCACTATTTCTGCAACATTTCCGCAGCATTTTCGCAGGTGCGGAAATGTGATCTGAATATTACCAAAAAAGGCAAGTGTTCAAAAAATCAAAGTTGTAGCTCTTTTCAATACAAATCAAACTGTATAAGAAATTTCCTTATCGGATACTTTGTTATCTCACAAAACACAAGATCATCTGATTATTACCAAAAAAGGCAGAAAATCAAAGTTGTAGCCCTGTTCAATACAAATCTAACTGTATAAGAAATTTTCTTATCAGATGCTTTTTATACCAAACTCGACCTCTAACATGCTTACCACTTTCTCTGGATTGCCTCTGGCGATGAGTATAAGACCGCTTTTCACTCACACTATGGGTCTTACAACTTCCGGGTTGTACCGAAAGGCTTGACCAATGCTCCAGCAGCCTTCCAACGTTTCCTCAATACCCTGTTTGCAGATCTTTTGGACGTCTATGTTGTCATCTACCTCAATGACATCTTGGTCTATTCCGATGACCTGTCCAAGCATACTGCTCACATTCGCAAAGTGCTTCGACACCTTCATGAAGCTGGGTTGTATTGCAAACTACCGAAATGCGAATTTAGCATTACAACCTGTGAATACCTTGGCTACATCCTTTCTCTGGACGGCTTCCAGATGTCTCTGGCCAAAATCTCCACTATCACAGAATGGCCGGTATCTCGGAAGGTCAAGGACGTTCAGTCCTTCCTTGGGTTTTGCAACTTCTGTTGGCATTTTATCTTTGGCTACTCAAATATCACCATTCCCCTCACACAACTCACATGTTCCAACATTTGTTGGGAATGGTTCACTGCATGTGAGAACACTTTTCAAACTCTCAAGCATGCGTTTACAGAGGCTCCAGTACTCCATCATTGGATCTTTAGACATCAAATTATGTGCGAAACTGATGCCTCCAACTACGCTATAGTGGTAATCCTCTCCATTCTCAGAGATGACAGGGAATTTCACCCTGTCACCTTCTGGAGTTATAGTCTCACTCATCTGGAACTCAACTATGACACACACAATAAGGAACTCCTTGCTATTTTTGATGCATTTACTCATTGGCATCATTATCTTGAGAGAGCTCTATTACCTATCGACATTATCACCGACCACAAGAACCTCGAGTATTTTGCCACAACAAAGACCCTTACACATCAGCAAGTACAATGGTCAGAATATCTTTGCCATTTTAATATGGTAATCCAGTTCTGACCAGGTAAACTCAGAGGCAAGCCTGATGCACTGACTAGACGATGGAACGTCTACTCTAAAGAGGGGGATATGGCTTTCAGCCACGTTAATCCTCAAAATTTTCACTCTATTTTCACCTTCAATCAGCTTTCGGCATTGATCAATGCTATTTTCCTCGAGGAAGTTTGTCTCCAAGCTTCTATTGTTATAGATATTGATCAGCTTCACCACGACATCAAGTCCCACTATGGCAACGATCCAGCTGCTACTTCTGGCCTCACTTCTGCAGCCTCTAGCAGCTCTCCACACTGGACTATGGATCCCTCCAGCATGCTCCTATTGCAGAATCAGATCTATGTTTTGCAAGTTTCCAGCGAAACTCCAGATATCCTCCATATATGTGTGTTGCAGAACAAGCATGATCACATACTCTCTGGACATTTTGGACAGAACCGTACTCTGGCACTCGTTTGACAAGAATATTCTTGGCCAGAAATGTGTACCTTCATTCAGGATTTTGCAGATCCTGCACTCATTGCAAGCACAACAAGGCCCTACAGCATAAGCCTTACAGCTTCTTCCGTCCCTTTCCGGTTCCTCTCCATCCTTGGCACTCTATATCTATCAACTTCATTGAATTCCTTCCTTTCTCCCACGAGTTTGATTGCATTTGCGTTATTGTTGATCGTGCTTCTAAGCAGGTTATCCTTATTGCCTGTGACCAACATATCACTTCTGCTCAACTCGCTCAGATGTTCTTTATTCATGTCTTCTCCAAACACAGGGTTCCTTTCTATATTACTTGCGATTGCAGTACAGAATTTGTCTCCACCTTCTTCCATGCACTGGGCAAACTACTCAACATAAAGATGCACTTCACCTCCAGACACCATCTGGAGGTGGATGGACAGACAGAACACATGAACCAAACCCTCGAACAATACATCTGGATGTACTGTGCGTACCAACAGGACGATTGGGCAGAACTACTTCCTTTGGGAGAGCTTGCGCTCAACAATGCTCTGAATGCATCTACTGGACTTTTTCCGTTCTTCGCCAACAAGGGTTACCATCCAGCCATCACTTACCATTTGACCTCCATCAAAGGGAAAGACATTGACAAGGCTCAAGAATACATCTACGATCTCCAATCAGTCCATGAATACCTCTGTATGCACCTTACTATTGCTACAGAATGCTACAAAGAGATTGCTGATAAAAAATGTCTTCTGGATCCTGACCTTAATATTGGAGACCAGGTCTTTGTTTCTGCCGAATTCATTGCAACCACTCGTCCTACCAAGAAGTTCTCCAAGACACATTTTGGACCTTACAAAGTCATCAAAAAGACCTCTGGCACTTCCTACCGGATCCGTCTTCCAAAAGCCCTCTCATGCATTCACCCTATTTTCCACATCTCTTCGTTGGAGCCACATTTTCCAAATCCATTCTCCAGTTGTGAGCAAGAACCTCCGGGCCCTGTCAAAATCATCGACAGAGACAAGCATTTCAAACTTGCAGCAATATTCGACTTCAAAATTGACAAACAGTATTGTCGCTGTCCCCTTCGGTACTACATCAAATGGCTTGGTTGGTCTGCGACTGGACAACAATATCAATGGGTTCTAGCTTTCAATTTGGATGCTCCAGAACTTTTAGCGGAGTTCCACGAGCGATACCTGGATAAACCTGGACCCGACTGGGAACCTATAGTCTCATAGGTGACTCTATGCGCTTTATAACTTCTCCATCCTCTGTCCATCCTCCATCCGTCTTTTCCAAATCTCTGGCTTCACACACTGGGTGCAAAACATTATTTCCAGGGTCTGGAAATATTGAATTTCCGCAATATTTCCGCAGTATTTCCACAGCATTTGCTCAATATTTCCGGGCTCCAGAAATTTTGTATTTCTGCAGTATTTCCTCAACATTTCTGCAGCATTTCTGAGCCTTGGAAATTCAAAATTTCCGCAGGTAGGTGCAGAAATTTGAAGTGAATATTACCAAAAAAGGCAAGTGTGCTGAGAATCAAAGTTGTAGCTCTTTTCAATATGAATCAAACTGTATAAAAAATTTCCTTATTGGATACTTTGTTGTGTCACAAAATGCAAGATCATCTGATTATTACCAAAAAAGCAAAAATCAAAGTTGTAGCTCTTTTCAATACAAATCTAACTGTATCAGAAATTTCCTTATCAGATGCTTTACTAGACAGCAAAACACAAAATAGCAAGTGTTTTGTGGTTTGTGACACAACAAAGTGTCTGATAAGAAAATTTCTTATACAGTTAGATTTGTATTGAACAGGGCTACAACTTTGATTTTTGCCTTTTTTGGTAATAATCAGATGATCTTGTGTTTTGTAACACAGGAAATTATCCGATAAGGAAATTTCTTATACAGTTTGATTCCTATCGAAAAGAGCTACAACTTTGATTTTTTGAACACTTGCCTTTTTTGGTAATACTCAGATCAAATTTCTGCACCTGCGGAAATGCTGCGGAAATGTTCCGGAAATGTTGCGGAAATACAATATTTCCGCAACATTTCCACAGCCTGGAAATGACATGTCTTGCCATATCACATTGTAGCGACTCCATTTATGAATTTTTCTCAAGGTCAAATTGATCTCAACGACCTTCACAATTCTAAGTCGTCCTCTGGTATCGTACTTGAGATGCAAGGCCCTCCAAGCGCAACCAAAAATTCATCAAGTCTAGGAGTGAGAGAGCGAGGGACTGCAACTCTATGCCGAGGTTGCTGGACGAGCTTCGAGGCGACACCATGTGCTTATCCACTCAACTGCTACAACAGAGAGGCAGTGCGTGTGCGATGAAAGATTATGAGATGTGTGAGCAGGCTTGCAATGTTGTCATCAGTGCGTACTTTTTTTCCGTCCGAAAGTATGCCTTACTGATCCCTGGCTGACAGATCCTCGTTTGAGATCTCCTTCCCTTGCATAGAGTCTGCTATCACAACCTCTGCGATCCTTTCTTGAATCTTCGTTAACGCCACCTAGAGAGCTTGCGAAGGCGAGGATCTGGCCATACTTGACAGCACTGGTAGGACATGGAGGGTGGCCTGCGACGTCCCCACCATGCTGGGCACTAACATCGAAGAAGGTGTGTTCACAATTGAGTACTCCTGTATGCCTTATATGACAGCGGCGCATCTGCAGCACCGCGTCCTGCTCAAGCTTGCTGGGTGCGGGTCGCCAAACATCCCACCGATGGCCTCGAGTGGCTGCCTGCCAGTTTTGACAGGATCCAGGTGTGTGACACTCCTTATTTTTTTTTTACAACAAATAGGGTGCTGATGAGGATGGCAGGCCAGCGCATTGTGCAACAGCATCGACAGCAGCATGTCACCGTACATCACCTTCAGCACACGATAGTTGTTGCACTATGCGGTGACAGGCCCGCTGCCATGAGCAACACCTGGCTTCGCTTTGGGTAGCGAATTCAAAGGACATCCCCTTGCCGATTGAGGTCTGCACTGTCAGACAACGACAATTCCAAGACAAATGAACCAATGGGTTACAATAATTACAGGCAGACAACATTGCATAAAATAATATATGTAGATGCAATACAATGAATTTATGGTGAATATGTAGAATGGAACAAGCAAGAAACGAATCCAATCATATAACAATGCAACAAAAAAAAAAAGGAATTCTGGAGGGACGATGTGCCGTCCCGCTCCAATACAGCACACATGGCACCTATGGCCGTGAGATGAAACGGCAGAATGGGATCCACCGAGCCCATCTGGGTGAGCTTGCACCGCACAGCAGAGAGCACCACAAGCTCGTGGTATGGCTGCATTATCTCTGCATGCAGCTTTGCCACGTCAACGTCAGTGCTGGCAGCATGGTCTCGCGCCCCCACCACCCACCCGCCCACACCCCTCAACACTTGATACTCAGGCACCCGCACCTGCAGCCACTGCTATCTTGCGTGCCTGCCCACCGCTTTTTTGTGCGCATGACAGTGTACACACTGCACCGAGTATATACACGTGCAGGCAGCGCAGCGAGCCATGCAGTGCAAGTGCATGTCGCTGGGATGTAGTACAGCAGCAAGCCTCACGGCTCGTGAATCGGCACGCTGTGCGTCACCATACGCTCCGACAAACAGGTGTTTGCGCCAGTCGAGTCAGGCTTTCACTCTGAAACAGTGGTGAGCTTTTATCAGAGAGGGAATTCACCAAAAAAAAGATCAGATTTACATCGATTCTACACAGCAGTGTAGATATAGAGTCTGTCGTTTTGGCGCCTCCCTCACTCTTCCTGTATGTACATCTTCGCCAACATTATGTGTCGTCATGTCGTGCCACGGACCATGTTGTCTCGTAGCCGGCACAGTACATTGCACTGCAGTGCAGTGTGCACGCTTAGCGCATGTAGTGCTCTCTGTCTTGCAACTGGCGCCAACCTGCACCCTGCGGAATTCTCGCGCACGCACCGACGCAGTGGCACTGCTTGCGCAAACGCCAACGCTACAATTGCGTGAGTCAAGTCAGAGTTTGTCTCGCTGTCTCGGCTAGCAAAACAATAAGCACGTCAAAGTCCCGTCATACTGTACTGTGTACAAACTCACTATGGCCTCGAACGCACTAAGTCTCCCCGTTTGCACCCGACTTCCCAGCACCCACATGACGGACGAACACCTGGCATGCAGCTGGTGACATTACGCACACTCGCAGGATCTGGAATAAAAGCAAGGAGAAATCTGAAAACCGCAGTGTGAGCTCATCAAGGTTTTGTTATCGATAAAACTTACCCATTTGAGTTCCTCTGGGCTTAACTTGTCTTGAAATCCTGTGTGAACAGCCGAAAACGATGCATCCCGCATGGCATAACTCATACAGACATGGGCGAGCTGTGTAGTGAGTGCATGCGCCGGCTGCGAAGATAGTGAATCCAGAATCCCGCATCCATGATATGCGTCCAGTTCAAGACAGCGACAGCGATCCTGCGCCGAATGCAGGTTGAGCGTGAATCCCGCCCGCCTTCGAAGTACGCATGCGAGCTTGGCACAGGTAAGGCTACGAGCAGCAGATTGCAGAATCCCACACGTGCAATGTGCAACAGGGATGGTTGGAGTCAGGCACAAGGTTCCGTATGAGGCCAGGTCGCACTGTGTGCTAGAGACAAGACGCGCAAGCGGTCCAGGCCGCGTTGATATCTGTGTACAACCAACTACAATTCTGATGTATTAGTTAGCGCAAAAGTCGAATATATTGGTTTTAAATTGCCTACCTTCGGATTGTGGAGTTATACATTGCCATGCCTTTGACAGTAACAGCAAGACCTTGGTCAAATGGTGCTCATCGAGCGATGAGATGGGCTGTTGCAACAGACTTTGTGCATGCCTCGAGGCCAAAAGTCAAGACTTGATATGAGATTCATGAACAAGAACAGCTATGATTCCCAGCGCCGTTGTTACCGTCAAGAGACGGAGTCGATTTTCACTGGCCGACTTGCACAGCTGTGATGGGATGCTGGGACGGACTTGCACAGCATTCAAATATTTGATGGACGGATCGGATTCCAGCGTATCGCCCACTTCATCAATGGGATGGTACACACGCTCACGCATGGCCATGGACGTGCATTGAGCACACGATGGCATGGCAGGTGGAAGAGGTGGTCTCCATCACAGTATGTGTTCAAGCTGGGGAAGCAGAAGAGTTCACGCTTGTAGCACCCGTTGTATTGCCAATCACGGCCCTGTTGTTTGTGAAATGACCACCAGCAGCGCTGGGCGTGCACAGAGCGGAGGTCGGTGCAGTGGGTGGTGCACGAGCGGCAATGTGGTACATCTTCATCTATGCAAACAATTCAGGATGCTGATAAAATTTGACAATAGAGTTTTTTCTAGCTGGCTGCAAGTCCCGCCGTGCTGTTCATGCACGTTGCATTGCACTCAGCTGTGGGGGTGGGAGACCTATGCCAAGGTACAGATTCGTAAATACTGTTTCACCTGCCGCTGATTCACATGTGCAGATCTTGCTTAGACCGTCGCACTGCCTGCTGTCTACAATTATTTAGCAAGCTGACAAGCGAAAATGGGACAGGTGCTCCTACAATTGGCTCGCTTGATGCCCATCTCTCGCCCTGTGCCATCTACATGATGCACTCTGCTGCTTGTGGAAACCCTTGTGCTAGGTGCATCACTTGTTCTTGTCACACTGTACAAAGGCATGAGCGGAGTTGGTATGCAGGGTGCCGCCATGTATGGCGCACATATGCACAGTACATCCCAATCTACAATGCTCTTATAAATGGACTAACAAAAAAATCCAGATACAAGTCATTTACTTATCACATCTCACTCCAACCTGTTGCGCCATTCACTGTTGGGAGAAGGAAAAACAATGTCGGAGGCAGAAGTACGGCGCCACCCACGTCGCGCCCATGCTGCATGCCAATTTGAAATATCTACTGTGTTAGCATGCTGACAAAAATTCTAGAAGCTGCAAGTTATTATTTGTTTGCCTTGTCTCCGACCCACCGCACGATTTGCTGTTCGCTGTTTGCAGGAGGTAGTTGGGCCTGCAACAACAGCACTGCGTGCATGAATGGCGAGCGGTGATGTTGTTGCACCTGGGAGCTTCACAAGCCCCAGGATTTGCGTGCATTGTGTGTACAGAGTCAAGTGGATGGATGCAGGGTGTCGCCTCGGTCATGCGCCTCGGATGTTGAGCCAGGGCAAGTTGGAGGAGGTGCTGTGCAGTGGTTGGAAGTGTGCTGCACATATCCTTTATTTCCTTTTTAAGCATCTTTTTATTGCCTTCCAGGAATGTCTGTTGAATATTGCCTGATATAGCAGGTTTTGCGACAGCCTTGTGGTCTCAGCTAATATCAAATTTCCACGGCACAGAAGTACTGCACAAATGCTGTGCAAATGATGTGGCAATTTTGTATTTGCACAGTTTTTCCGGGCCGTGGAAATGTTGCAGAAATTTTGTATTTCTGCAACATTTCCACAGTCCGGAAATACTGCATAAATCAAGTTTTGCACCCAGTGATAGACTGGTCATATTTCGTAGCCTATTGAGTTTCAAATGAGTTGTAGCTCAGGACAGTAGAAATAAACACACCAAGTCAAAGATAATATGCCTGACCTTATCGCTCCACTGCTTCCTCCCCACCTGGCCCGGCTTCCCTGTTGGCTGCGAGTCATACAGCTGCCAGTACTTGGGAGAGAAACAATCAGGGCTAGGGAAGTGACGGCCATCATTGCTGGCCCCGGACAAGAGAAATGTGACATCACTGTTGAGAAAGCATTCGTGCAGATGGTTGAAGCCAGGCATCTGGACACCAAGGTTGTGGCGCACATTGTATGTGCTGATGGGTTGAAATTGACATCAAACAGCGAGACTGGGACATCGGGAATGGCTTCAAGGGTAGTGGGAACTGGAACACCAGGATCTGGAACTCCCCAGTCAAATGAAAGATTTTGGGCAGGTGTTGAGTTAGCCATGGTGATAGTGGAAGACAAGGCAAGATGGCAAACTGTCATCTAAGCGAGTTCCTCCTTTGGGAGAGCACTATCAACCAGACAGGAAGTCGCGTCTCCTGTCTAACATATCCCACTGAGATGTGTCATTTTTTTGCAGGTCACAGCAGATACTCTATATACATGTTATTTGTGTTGGATGTTGTGGTTTGGACTCAATCATTCCCACGCTATCTGATCCGATCATCATTGATTCTTTATTATTCCTCATTGATCCTTCTCTGATATTCATCTTGATATCCATCTGATACATGTCTGATACACATCTGACAGTTGATACATATCTGATATACATCTGACAGGTATCTTATTGTTCTATTGTTCTTAGTGATACATATCTCATTGTTCTATTGTGTTGGTAGAGATCTTATTGTTCTAGACAGCTTATTGCTCTTGTAGTATATAAGTAGTGTAGACTTGACCTGAATCCCTACCTCTTACCTTTGGGATTCCAGGAAAGTACTTTTACAGTCAATGCACAGACCTCTTACCTTTGAGATTCCAGACCTCTGTGCTTGCCTGTGTTTTACAGGTTATGGGCCCTGCCCTCTGATTATTGAAGTGCAAAAGAACGGCTGAACCCGGACTCGAACCAGGGACCTTCTGGTGATTGCGCCACCATTGCTCTAACCACTGAGCTATTCTGCCATGAGTGTGAAGGGAACTCCCAGAAGGATCTTCAACACTGATATCTCCAAGTCACTTCAGAGTATCATCCATCTGCTATTTGCGCATTTCCCTTTGCTGCCCTTACAGTGTTGTGTGCCTAAGTCTTAGTAGTTAGGAACACCCACTGTTGGGACAAATCCTCTTTTGTGAGGTAGTCTTTGATTCACCAGAAAACCTTCTTCGCACACACACACTCCTGAGGGCACCAGCTGTTTATTTTGGCAGTTGGTTCTAGCTTATCATCTCACTCTCCTGCGCATTTATTTCCAACTCCACCATGTCTGATTCAGACTCTGCCTTTGTTATCCCTGTTCTGTCGAAGGACACCGTGTTCTCTGATTGGAAGAGCGATGCTAAAAGCCTATTTATGTCGCCGCAAGGGCGTGTTTAGTCAGTGTTTAGCCACGTCATCGAAGCCCGAGGACACCGCTGACAAAGAGAAGTGTGCTGGCATTCTGTGGGGCCTGTTGGGCGCAGATGTCAAGCCCCTCGTTAAGCAGCACAATGATGATCCCAAAGCTTTGTGAGACGCCTTGGAGTCTATTTTCGCTCCGGGGAAAGCTGGGGCTCATTTCAATGCCTGACTTCGATTCACCTTGCAAAACACAGGCAAGCACAGAGGTCTGGAATCCCAAAAGGTAAGAGGTAGGGATCCAGGACAAGTCTACACTACTTATATACTACAAGAACAATAAGCTTTCTAGAACAATAAGATCTGTACCAACACAATAGAACAATAAGATATATATCACTTGTCAGATGTATATCAGATATGTGTCAACTGTCAGATGTGTATCAGATATGTATCAACTGTCAGATATGTATCAGATATGTATCAGATGGATATCAAGATGAATATCAAAGAAGGATCAATGAGGAATGATAAAGTGGGAATGATTGAGTCCAAACCACAACATCCAACACACCTTCAGGAGGATGAGAGTTTACTGTCTCTCACCGGTCGCGTCGCTGCTGCTATGCGCTTACTCAAGGATTCCTGCGCTGCGGACTTTGATCTTGAAAAAGCGGACGAGGAACTACAGGCAGTAGTTCTTCTCATGGCCCTTCCCAATGAAGGACATTACTCTGTCCTTAAGGCACCATTTGAGCAGTCTTCATCTGATCTCAAAGTGTCTGACATCGAAGTAGCCTATGCCAATCACCAGGCATTCAGGACTGCACAAGAGGAAGGAGACACCAGCCAGATCAGTCCGATCTCTGGCCTTGCCATGGCTGCTACATCACCTCCTCCACCGCCCTCATCTTCTGCACCTGCTGCTGCTGCACCACCCACCCAGTCATCTCTCATTTGTGCTGGGTGTGGCAAATCCGGCCACTTGTTGCTCCAGTGCTTCAAGTTTCTGGATATGGTCGGACTTCCCAGGCCTACTGGCCAGAGGGGTGCAGCTCCGTCCAAAGCCCCTAATGCAAGTGTTCTGTCCGCTTCTACTTCATCACTCACTGACTCAAGATGGAACCGGGACTCAGGGTGCACTTCGCACATGACAGGATCGAGAAACCGACTTTTCAACACTCGTGCTTGTAGGGTTCCAGTTGAGGTTGCAAATGGAGTCATAGTTTACTCCGAGTTGATTGGATGGACATTGCTTAGGCCGCATATACATGGACGTAGTCATAGCAGGCACATCATCCTCGCAAATGTCTTGTATGTTCCTCTCTTATCTCACAATCTCATCTCTATCACATATCTGTCTCGCATTCATGGGTACACTCTGTGCATGAAAAGACGCGGTTATGGCTTTCTATCATGGTAGTGAACTTGTATTTGAAGCGGACATTGATGAGAGGAACAGAGCATTTGTTAGGGAAGATGAACCCGATTCTGGTTTAGCTTTGTCTGTAGTTGGAACCTTGCCTCTTGATCTGGACTTGTTGCATAGTCACATGGGTCATCATTCTGACACTCAGAAGATCTTGAGCAAGGATCTAGTGTCTGGTGCGAAAATTACCTCAAACCAGAACCCAGATCCAATCTGTGAGCCTTGTCTTGCAGGCAAGCTGAATGCGGCTCCATTTCCTTCCACTAGACATCATGCTGCAGTGCCATTAGAATTGATACACTCTGATCTGAAGGAATACAAAGTCTTCACCCGAGAGGGTTGGAGGCATCGGATTCTCTTCATTGACGATCACACAGGCTTCAAAGTTGCTATGCACATGAAGCGCAAGAGTGGTACATTCAATGCCTTGAAAGTGTTCAAGGCTTATGCTGAGAATCACTTTGGACGCAAAATCAAAGCACTGCTACATCAGCTGCTCCTCCGCCCGGTTCATCTGCACCTGCTGCTACCACTGCTCCACCCACTCAGTCACCTATTTGGTGCGCTGGATGTGGCAAATCTGGTCATCTCCTGCTTCAGTGTTTCCAATTCCTGGACATGGTCGGAATTGCCAGACCTGGAGGCCAGAGAGGTGCAGCTCCGTCCAAAGCCCCTGATGCAAGTGTTGTAAAACACAGGCAAGCACAGAGGTCTGGAATCCCAAAAGGTAAGAGGTCTGTGCATTGACTGTGGAAGTACTTGCCTGGAATCCCAAAAGGTAAGAGGTAGGGATCCAGGACAAGTCTACACTACTTATATACTAAAAGAACAATAGGCTGTCTAGAACAATAAGATCTGTACCAACACAATAGAACAATAAGATATGTATCACTTTTCAGATGTATATCAGATATGTATCAACTGTCAGATATGTATCAACTGTCAGATATGTATCAGATATGTATCAGATGGATATCAAGATGAATATCAAAGAAGGATCAATGAGGAATGATAAAGTGGGAATGATTGAGTCCAAACCACAACATCCAACAAGTGTTCTGTCTGCTTCCACCTCATCACTCACTGACTCAAAATGGAACCCAGACTCAGGGTGCACTTCACATATGACAAAATCGAGAAACCGACTTTTCAATACTCATCCTTACAGGGTTCCAGTTGAGGTTGCAAATGGAGTCATAGTTTACTCCGAGTTGATTGGATGGACATTGCTTAGGCCGCATGTACACGGACGTAGCCATAGCAGGCACATCATCCTTACAAATGTCTTGTATGTTCCTCTCTTATCTCACAATCTCATCTCAATCACATATCTGTCTCGCGCTCATGGTTACACTCTGTGCATGAAAGATTCAGCGATGGCTTTCTATCATGGAGGTGTAAAACACAGGCAAGCACAGAGGTCTGGAATCCCAAAAAGGTAAGAGGTCTGTGCATTGACTGTGGAAGTACTTGCCTGGAATCCCAAAAGGTAAGAGGTAGGGATCCAGGGCAAGTCTACACTACTTATATACTACAAGAACAATAAGCTGTCTAGAACAATAAGATCTGTACCAACACAATAGAACAATAAGATACTTGTCAGATGTATATCAGATATGTATCAACTGTCAAATGTGTATCAGATATGTATCAGATGGATACCAAGATGAATATCAAAGAAGGATCAATGAGGAGTGATAAAGATCACCGATGATGGGATCAGATAGCATGGGAATGATTGAGTCCAAACGTCAACATCCAACACTCCCCTGGGACGAGAGCAGCCTCATTGTCTATCTCCCCTGTATTCCTATCATTCCAAGCAGATATTCAACTGCTGGACGAGGGGGAGAGGCTTGGTGAGGATATCCCCAAGCTGCTCCTTCGTTGGGACATAATGAACATCAATTGAACCTCTTGCAACCTCATCATGAAGCCAATAGTGCGCAAGGTCAAGATGTTTCATACGACCATGATGCTCGGGGTTTTTGGAGACACGAATCGCAGATTGATTGTCCATAAGGAGCTGTGAAGGACCAGTCACCTTGTGACCCATTTCCCAGAGCAAGTTGCGGATCCACTTGAGCTCTTTTCCAGCCTCAACACCAGCGATGTATTCAGCTTCAGTGGTGGAAAGAGACACAGTGCACTGGAGTTTGCTTTTCCAGCTCACTGGACCACCATTTATCATCACAAGATAACCACCAGTGCTTTTGCCAGTATCTCGGCAGCCACCATGGTCAGCATCACTGTAGGTAGTGAAAGGATGTGTAGAGGGTGAAGGGGATGATAATTTGGAATAGGTAATGTGGTAGTCAAGTGTTCCTTTGATATACCGGAACAAGTGCTTGACCGCTTTCCAGTGAGCTTCACCAGGATTGAAATTAAAACAGGCCAATGCTCCAACAGGGTAAGCGATGTCCGGACGAGTTTGGGTGGCCAAGTACATCAGACAACCAACAGCAGACATGTAGATGCTGTGGTATTCCTTGGACTCCTCTTCAGTGGTGGTGCCCAGTTCTTTGGTCAAGGTTAGACCAGGAAGCATTGGAGTGGCCCCAGGGTGGCAATCAGACATCCCAAACTCCTCAAGCATGTCTTTGGCATACTGCCGTTGCGAGATTGAGATATCTCCAGTCTGTGGATCACGCTCAATCTTGATCCCCAACATGAACTCTGTTGGACCAAGATCCTTGACTTTGAACGATGCGCCAAGTTGAGCGATCTATAAAACACAGGCAAGCACAGAGGTCTGGAATCCCAAAAGGTAAAAGGTCTGTGCATTGACTGTGGAAGTACTTGCCTGGAATCCCTTGTAGTATATAAGTAGTGTAGACTTGACCTGACTCCCGAAAGGTAAGAAGTTCGGGAGTCAGGTCAAGTCTACACTACTTATATACTACAAGAACAATAAGCTGTCTAGAACAATAAGATCTGTACCAACACAATAGAACAATAAGATATGTATCACTTGTCAGATGTATATCAGATATATATCAACTGTCAGATGTGTATCACATATGTATCAGATGGATATCAAGATGAATATTGATGGATATCAAGATGAATATCAAAGAAGGATCAATGAGGAATGATAAAGGATCAACGATGATGGGATCAGATAGCGTGGGAATGATTGAGTCCAAACCTCAACATTCAACACGATCACCCGGTAAATGTCAGCTTGATTCTTGGCACAAATCATGCCATCATTGACATGAATTTGGATAATGATCTGGACAGTGCCATCGTCAAAGACACAGCACGAGCTGTCTGACTAAAGACACTTAAAGCCCATGGACAAGAGCTTAAGTAGTGTAAACTTGTCCTGGATCCCTACCTCTTACCTTTGGGATTCCAGGCAAGTACTTCCACAGTCAATGCACAGACCTCTTACCTTTGGGATTCCAGACCTCTGTGCATGCCTGTGTTTTACAGGTTATGGGCCCTGCCCTCTAATATATCCAAGTCACTTTGGAGTATCAATCCATCTGCGCATTTTCCTTTCCAATTTCGCAGTCCTTATAGTGTGTGTGCCTAAGCTTTGGTACATAGGAGGACCAACTGTTGGGACAAACCCTCTTTTGCAAGGTAGTCTTTGATTCACCAGGAAACAAACGGTAGTCAATCCGTTGATTCTGGAATTAGGGCCCAAGTGCCTTACAACTGGGTGTTCAGTAGAATCAGTTACATACTTTACCTACTTTTCTTCTCTGCACACATACTCCTGAGGGCGCCAGCTGTTCATTTTGACAGTCTGGTTCTAGCTTATCATCCACTTTCCCTGTGCATTTATTTCCAACTCCATCATGTCTGATTCAGACTCTGCCTTTGTTATCCCTATTCTGTCCAAAGAGACTTTGTTCTCTGATTGGAGGAGCGATGCTAAAGCTTATTTGCGTCGCAAATGTGTGTTTGGCCACTGTTTGACTACATCTTCGAAGCCCGAGAATGTGGCAGACAGGGAGAAGTGCGCGGGGCATCTTGTGGGGTCTTTTAGGCCCAGATGTCAAGCCCCTCGTTAAGCAGCATGATGATGACCCCAAAGCCTTGTGGGATGCCTTGGAGTCAATTTTCGCTCCAAGGAAGGCCGGAGCTCACTTCAATGCCTACAGGACACTGACTTCCATTCGCCTTTGGGAGGATGAGACTCTGTTGTCTCTCACTGGTCGTGTTTCTGCTGCTATGCGCTTGCTCAAGGATTCTAGAGCTACAGAGTTCACCCTTGAGAAAGCGGACGAGGAACTACAAGCTGTGGTTCTTCTCATGGCCCTTCCTGATGAAGAACACTATTCTGTCCTTAAGGCACCATTTGAGCAGTCTTCATCTGATCTCAAGGTGTCTGACATCGAAATAGCCTATGCCAATCACCAGGCATTTAGGACTGCAAAAAAGGAAGGAGACACCAGCCAGATCAGTCCGATCCTTCATTGTACCACAGCTCACATGGAGTGGTATCATCTCCAATACGACCCGATGGATGCATATTTGCAACATGAATGTAGGCAGCCACTGCAAGCGCCTTGAAAGATGGCAGCAGGTTTGCCTCATGAAGCATAGCCGTTGCATGTTCATCAACCGTGCGATTAGCACGTTCTGCATGCCCATTCTGTTGTGGTCTGTTTCTCGCTGAATGACGACGCACAATGCCTTCAGAGGTGAGGTAAGTCTCAAACTCTTTGGACATGTACTCTCCACCTTCATTATCTTGCAGCGCTTTGATCTTTCGTCCAAAGCGATGTTCAGCATACACTTTGAACACTTTGGATGCATTGAATGTACCACTCTTGCGCCTCATGTGCATAGCAACTTTGAAGCCTGTGTGATCATCAATGAAGAGAACACGATGTCTCCAACCCTCTCGAATGAAGACACAATATTTCTTCAGATCAGAGTGTATCAAATTCAATGGTGCTGCAGCGCGATGTCCAGTAGAAGGAAACAGAGCCGCATTTGAAGTGATTTTCGCACCAGACACCAGATTTTTTGCTCCAGATCTTCTGAGTGTCAGAATGATGACCCATGCGACGATGCAACAAGGTCAGATCAAGAGGCAAGGTTCCAACTGCAGACAAAGCTAAACCAGAACTGTGTTCATCTTCCCCAACAAATGCTCTGTTCCTCTCATCAATGTCCGCTTCAAACACTGGTTCATCTCCATGATAGAAAGCCATGACTGAATCTTTCATGCACAGAGTATAACCATGAGCGCGAGACAGATATGTGATTGAGATGAGATTGTGAGATAAGAGAGGAACATACAAGACATTTGTAAGGATGATGTGTCTGCTATGGCTACGTCCATGTATATACGGCCTAAGCAATGTCCATCCAATCAACTCGGAGTAAACTATGACTCTATTTGCAACCTCAACTGGAACCCTGTAAGGACGAGTATTGAAAAGTCACTTGCGTGATCCTGTCATGTGCGAAGTGCACCCTGAGTCTGGGTTCCATTTTGAGTCAATAAGTCATAATGTGGAAGCAGAAAGGACACTTGCATTCGGGGCGGCTTTGGACGGAGCTGCACCCCTCTGACCAGTAGGCCTAGGAAGTCCGACCATCTCCAAGAACTTGAAGCACTGGAGTAATAGGTGGCCGGACTTGCTACACCCAGCACAAATGCGAGATGACTGAGTGAGTGGTGCAGCAGCAGGTGCAGAAGATAAGGGCAGTGGGAGAAGCGATGTAGCGGCCATAGCAAGGCCAGAGATCGAACTGATCTGGCTGGTGTCTTCTTTTTTTTGCGCAGTCCTGAATGCCTGGTGATTGGCATAGGCTACTTCAATGTCAGACACCTTGAGATCAGATGAAGACTGCTCAAATGGTGCCTTAAGGACAGAATAGTGTCCTTCATCAGGAAGGGCCATGAGAAGAACCACAGCTTGCAGTTCTTCGTCCGCTTTCTCAAGGGTGAACTCTGTAGGTCTAGAATCCTTGAGCAAGCGTATAGCAGCAGAAACACGACCAGTAAGGGACAATGGAGTCTCATCCTCCCGAAGGCGAGGGGCTTGAGATCTGGGCCACAGGATGCCTGCGCACTTCTCCCTGTCTGCCACATCCTCGGGATTCGAAGATGTGGTCAAACAGTGGCTAAACACACACTTGCGACATAAATAGGCTTTAGCATCGCTTTTCCAATCAGAGAACAAAGTCTCCTTGAACAGAATAGGGTACGGTAGGCGGGATGGTCGAGGTTCAATTTTGACATTCTGACATTTTGACATCGGCATTTTGCTCCGGTGATTTCGGCTTATGGCAATCTGAGACATCAGCACCACCTCTCCCAAGATAATTTATAGGCTGAGAGTGGGACATGGTTCTCACTGACTAGTACTAGTAGCTACAGCTAGGCTTCCAAGTCTTCATCTATACTATCTGACAAGTTTGCAAATCCATCGCAACTGAGACAGAGATAACGGCAATGCATCTCATCAACATCCTACACCAAAATATTCCCAAGTCAAGGGAGGAGTGTTATAGATGGGTCTCCGATGATTTTGAGGCTAGGGCCTCCAAGATTTATGACCATATCAGGGCTCCAAAGCTCATACCAGTTGAGGGGTGGGCCATTTTTTTTTTGTCAAATGCTCTCCCATCTTGAGTCGTGACATGTGCAATACAATTGGGCTGGTTTAAAATGTGATTTGAAGAATTTTTCTTCTTTTCATTTCAAACCATGGTTGAAAACAGTTACAGTGGGTTGTAGTTGGTGACAGGAGCAGGAAGAAGGAAGATGTTGATGATTGAAAATAAAATAAAAACCTTTCAACACATAGGGAATAGGGAATTGAACTTGTGGCCTCCAGAATCCCGCACTGTAGCCTTCCAGAAGTGTATCTTTGTAGGTTATCCCACTGAGTACAAAGGCTGGTTGTTTTACAACCCTCTGACCAGACATATCATCACATCGGAGCGCGCTGTCTTTGATGAGCGCTATTTCCCGGGCAGCAGTCCACTGCTCATGCAGCGCTGTCCTGGAGTTCCACCATCTCCTTTTGTCAAACTTCCTCTCGTCTTGCTGCCAGGTGTGAGCTATGACAGAGAAGACGACGAAGATAATTCTGGTGTCAATCAACCTCCTCGTGCACCAACTCCTAATCTCCCTCACCATTCACAACCATCTACTCGCTCTCCATCGCCGGATCCAATCGCTGAGCCCCTGGTTGATCCAGCTCCTCCCCCTTCGCCTGTTGGTGTTGCAGCATGTCATCGCGCCCGTGGGCAGACAACTGAGCAACGCAAACCGGGGGAGTGGTGGACAGTGCCTAAGGCCATCCCACCACCAGAGCCTATCAACTCAGAAAGTGAAGATGATGAGTTACTGCTTCAACCAGGTAGTGCTCTCATTGTAGCTCATGAAGGCGATCCATTCAACCATTCGCTTCGTGCTGTAAACTATGCTCATGTGCAGTTGGCTCGTTCCGCTGTACAGTCTGGCAATCCACGCACCTACTATGAAGCACTCCGGCGAGCAGATGCACCGCTTTGGGAAAGAAGCTGCTATCTCTGAAATTAACTCACTTTTGGAGAACTGCACTTGGGATGTAGTTGATTGCCCACCTGATGCTAAGCCCATTCGCTCCTAATGGGTCTTCAACATCAAGCACAAGTCTGATGGCTCAATTGAGCGCTACAAGGCGAGACTCGTTGCCGACGGCCGTGGACAGCACCATGGCATTGACTTCAACGAGATTTTCTCTCCTACATTCAGACCAGCCACCCTTCGCATCATACTTGCCTTAGCTGCTGAGCATGATCTTAAGCTTCAGTCCATTGATTTTTTTATCTGCTTTCTTGAATGGTGACCTGGAGGAGGATGTCTATATGACACAGCCCGAAGGGTTTCCTCAGGGGGCGCATCGCCAGGTCTTGCACTTGAACAAGTCTTTCTATGGCCTTCACCAGGCAAGTCGGCAATGGAACAAGAAGTTGCGAGCAAAGCTCTTGTCCATAGGCTTTAAGTGTCTCCAGTCAGACAGCTCGTGCTGTGTCTTTGATGATGGCACTGTCCAGATCATTATCCCAATTTATGTCGATGATGGCATGATTTGTGCCAAGAATCAAGCTGACATTTACCGGGTGATTGCTCAACTTGGCTCATCGTTCAAAGTCAAAGATCTTGGTCCAACAGAGTTCATGTTGGGGATCAAGATTGAGCGTGACACACAGACTGGAGACATTTCAATTTCGCAGCAGCAGTACACTGAAGACATGCTTGAGCAGTTTGGGATGTCTGATTGCCATCCAGTCGCTACTCCAATGCTCCCTGGTATTGACTTGACCAAGGAGATGGGTGCAACTACTGAAGAGGAGTTCAAGAAATACCACAGCATCTACTTGTCAGCTGTTGGCTCCTTGATGTATTTGGCTACACAATCGCGACCAGACATTTCCTATGCTGTTGGAACATTGGCTAGGTTCAATTCCAATACCGGGACGGTGAAGCTCACTGGAAAGCGGTCAAGTATTTGTTCTGTTACATCAAAGGAACACTTGACTACAAAATCACCTATAAATCATCATCTCCCTTCTCCACAACACATCCTTTCATCACTTACTCCGATGCTAATCACGGTGGCTGCCGAGATACTGGCAAGAGCACCAGTTGTTACTTGATGACAATGAACAGTGCTCCAGTGAGCTGGAAGAGCAAACTCCAGTCCACAGTCTCGCTTCCCACAACTGAAGCTGAATATATTGCTGGTGTTGAAACTGGAAAGAAGATCAAGTGGATTCAGAACTTGCTCTAGGAAATAGGCCGGAAGGTAACTGGTGCTTCTCCACTTCTTATGGACAACCAGTCTGCGATTTGTGTCTCCAAGAACCCAGAGTATCATGGTTGCATGAAGCACCTTGATCTTGCGCACTACTGGCTTTTGCGATGAAGTTGCACGTGGTTACATTTCTGTCCACTATGTTCCGACTCAGGAGCAGATTGCAGACATTCTCACCAAGCCGCTCCCTCGTCAAGCAGTTGAAATTTTGCTTGGAATGATGGGAATCCGGGGGAGCTAGCTGACAAGACTATTCTCGTCCCGGGGGAGTGTTGGATGTTGTAGTTTGGACTCAATCACTCTCACGCTACTGATCTCCTTTGATCCGGTCATTGATCCCATCACTCGGCATTTGATCGGACTATTATTGACATGTCCTTGTTCCCATTTTGGATATCCCTTTGTGTCTCATTATAGATGTGTCCCATTCTGGATATCCCTTTGTATCTTGTTATAGCATTCCCTTTGTCTTCCATGTTGAAGATCCTTTTGGGAGTTCCCTTCACACTCATGGCAGAATAGCTTAGTGGTTAGAGCAATGGTGGTGCAATCACCAGAAGGTCCCCGGTTCAAGTCCGGGTTCAGCCGTTCTTTTTGCACCTTTAATATTCCACTCTAGCTATTCCCTTTGTTCTGGCATGTATATAAGTAGTGTAGACTTGTCCTGGATCCTCAGATCTTACCTTTGGATTCCAGGCAAGTAGTTCTCAGTCAATCTAACAGAGATCTTACCTTTGGATTCCAGACCTCTGTGCTTGCCTGTGTTTTGTAATGTGCATTAGAATCACTTACATACCTTACCTACATTTCTTGACATACCTTACCTACATTTCTTCTCTGCACACACACACTTGAGAGTGCCAGCTGTTCATTTTGACAGTTTGGTTCTAGCTTATCATCCACTTTCCCTGTGCATTCATTTTCAACTCCATTATGTCTGATTCAGACTCTGCCTTTGTTATCCCTATTTACGGTAGGCGGGATGGTCGAGGTTCGATTTTGACATTTTGACATTTTGACATCGGCATTTTGTTCCGGTGATTTCGGCTTAAGGCAATCTGAGAAATTGGCACCACCTCTCCCAAGACAATTTATAGGTTGAGAGGGGGATTTGGTTCTCATTGACTAGCTACAAAGTAAGCCTCAGGTTACAGTATTCCAAGGAAATTCCGAGACTATTGAGGGAGCAAGATTTTCAGATGCTTGGCAGTCCCCTTGATTGCAATAGTGTCTGGACATAGATGCCCAAGATAGTCTAGCTGCACTGTTTGTTTTGCTTTAGCACTGCATAAATGGGACCCAGAAGGATCCCGTTTGTCACGCTGCACATGCACATAGGCAAGGCAGCCCCACACACGAAGGTGTGACACATCCGGCTTTGCATTGTACCACAGTTCATATGGAGTGGTATCATCTCCAATACGAGCCGATGGATGCATATTAGCAACATGAATGTAGGCAGCCACTGCAAGCGCCTTGAAAGATGGCGGCAGGTTTGCCTCATGAAGCATAGCCGTTGCATGTTCATCAACTGTGCGATTAGCACATTCTGCATGCCCATTCTGTTGTGGCCTGTTTCTCGTCGAATGACGACACACAATGCCTTCAGAGGCGAGATAATTCTCAAACTCTTCGGACATGTACTCTCCACCTTCATTATCTTGCAGCGCTTTGATCTTTTGTCCAAAGTGATTCTCAGCATAAGCTTTGAAAACTTTGAATGCATTGAATGTACCACTCTTTGCGCCTCATGTGCATAGCAACTTTGAAGCCTGTGTGATGATCAATGAAGAGAACACGATGTTTCCAGCCCTCTCGAGTGAAGTGTTGGATGTTGTGGTTTGGACTCAATCATTCCCACTTTATCATTCCTCATTGATCCTTCTTTGATATTCATCTTGATATCTATCTGATACATATCTGATCCATATCTGGCAGTTGATACATATCTGATACACATCTGACAGTTGATACATATCTGATATACATCTGACAAGTGATACATATCTTATTGTTCTATTGTGTTGGTACAGATCTTATTGTTCTAGACAGCCTATTGTTCTTTTAGTATATAAGTAGTGTAGACTTGTCCTGGATCCCTACCTCTTATCTTTTGGGATTCCAGGCAAGTACTTCCACAGTCAATGCACAGACCTCTTACCTTTTGGGAGTTCCACGATATTCCTTCAGATCAGAGTGTATCAATTCCAATGGAGCTGCAGCACGATGTCCAGTAGAAGGGAACGGAGCCGCATTCAGCTCGCCTGCAAGACAAGGCTCACAGATTGGATCTGGCTTATAGTTTGAAGTGATCTTCGCACAAGACACCAGATTCTTGTTCAAGATCTTCTGAGTATCAGAATGATGACCCATGCGACGATGCAGTAAAGTCAGATCAAGAGACAAGGTTCCAACTGCAGACAAAGCTAAACCAGAATTGGGTTCATCTTCCCTAACAAATGCTCTGTTCCTCTCATCAATGTCCGCTTCAAAGACCAGTTCACCTGCTATGACTACGTCCATGTATATGCGGCCTAAGCAATGTCCATCCAATCAACTCGGAGTAAACTATGACTCCATTTGCAACCTCAACTGGAACCCTACAAGGACGAGTGTTGAAAAGTCGGTTTCTCGATCCTGTCATGTGCGAAGTGCACCCTGAGTCTGGGTTTCATTTTGAGTCAATGAGTGATGAAGTGGAAGCAGAAAGGACACTTGCATTAGGGGCTTTGGACGGAGCTGCACCCCTCTGCCCAGTAGGCCTAGGAAATCCAACCATCTCCAGGAACTTGAAGCACTGGAGCAATAGGTGGCCGGACTTGCCACACCCAGCACAAATCAGAGATGACTGGATGGGTGGTACAGCAGCAGGTGCAGAAGATGAGGGCGGAGGAGGAGGTGATGTAGTGGCCATAGCAAGGGCAGAGATCGGACTGATCTGGCTGGTGTCTCCTTCCTTTTGCACAGTCCTGAATGCCTGGTGATTGGCATAGGCTACTTCGATGTCAGACACCTTGAGATCAGATGAAGACTGCTCAAATGGTGCCTTAAGGACAGAATAGTGTCCTTCATCAGGAAGGGCCATGAAAAGAACCACAGCTTGCAGTTCCTCGTCCGCTTTCTCAAGGGTGAACTCTGTAGCTCTAGAATCCTTGAGCAAGCGCATAGCAGCAAAAACACGATCAGTGAGTGACAACAGAGTCTCATCCTCCCGAAGGCGAATGGAAATCAGTGTCCTGTAGGTATTGAAGCGAGCTCCAGCCCTCCTTGGAGCGAAAATGGACGCATCCCACAACGCTTTGGGGTCATCATCATGCTGCTTAACGAGAGGCTTGAAGTTGGTCCTCCTATCTACTAAAGCTCAGGCACACACACTATAAGAACTGTGAGATTGGAAAGGGAAATGTGCAGTGGATTGATACTCCAAAGTGATTGAGAGATATCAGAGGGCAGGGCCCATAACCTGTAAAACACAGGCAAGCACAGAGGTCTGGAATCCCAAAAGGTAAGAGGTCTGTGCATTGACTGTGGAAGTACTTGCCTGGAATCCCAAAAGGTAAGAGGTAGGAATCCAGGACAAGTCTACACTACTTATATACTACAAGAATAATAAGCTGTCTAGAACAATAAGATCTGTACCAACACAATAGAACAATAAGATATGTATCACTGAGAACAATAGAACAATAAGATGGATATCACAACAATAAAAAGGATCAATGAGGAATGATAAAGGATCAGCAATGATCGGATCAGATAGTGTGGGAATGATTGAGTCCAAACCACAACATCCAACAGGGCAGAGGCTATATTGGGTAGAGCATGTCCAGAAACTATAAGAGTGGAGTGAGCACAGAATCATGAGAAAATGCTGGAGCTAAATGTAGAGGCACAAGCAATTACTAGAGCATAAGATGTCAGGGGTGTTGTAAAGGTAGAATAGCCAAATGTGAAGAAACCGAATATAATTGGTTTGTTGAAAGGTCAAGCTGAGTGAGATTCCAGAAGCAGTGTGTGAAATGTACCTGGAGATACAAAAGACTGAAAGAAGAAAGTTGTCAGAACATAAGTTAGAGAATGATGACTGCCAGAGGCAAGTTAGGAGGATGAGTGAAGAAAAAAAGATCATAACGTTGGAACACATCATGTTTGCTATACAACATTCATTTTGAAGCTAGTTTACAGTTTAATGTAGACTAGCTTTTATACTAAGTATGAAGAAGTCTAAATACAGGCTGAGAAGTAAAAGGGCAATAAGTAATCTTATATAAAAAAGCTAGAAGAACAATAAGACAATAAGGTAAAGCATATGAGCATGTGAAATGTACAGCATCAGAGAAGTATGGAAAATAGGAACAGTAAGTAAAAAGCTAGAGCTGGAAAATTAAGTGTGAGAAACTGGAAGGAAGCATGGAGAACTAGAGGTTGTAAGGTCAGAACCCATAACAATGGAGCAGAAAAGTGCCAGAAGGAATAACACTTAACATGGAGGGGTAATTATAGATAACAGCTATTGTTGGCAAGATAAATAGGTGCTGATGCTGGAGGTCCAGACCATGGGAATCTAGAGGTGCAGATGTGCTGGAGCCAGAGTGGAAAGATGCCGGAAGGCTCTGGAGCAAAATAGCATAGGAGCTAGAGAGAGTAAGATGAGAACAGTAGTAGAAACATGACCACTGATTACATATTTGGAATGCGGTGAGGAACAGAGGTTCAGAAGAAAGCATTGTGGGAATATGACCACTATAGGAATAGGATTATAGTGAAAGGAGGACTGGAGGGTACTGGAAAGTGGAAGAAAGCCCAAGTGAAAGTAGGAGTGGGCTCATCAGAGAAGCTGTGATTAGAAGGAAAAAAAATTCTCTGGGAAATTAGAAGGTGTTTAGAGGCTCTTGGGTGCACAAATATAACAGCACCTTTTAACAATACAGCTCTAGATAAGTCAACTTAGATCTTGGGATCAATGTTGCATGTGCATTATGAACAGGATGACATCAAGAGGTTTAACACTGAGAAGAGGGCTTCAAAACGATATTATGAAGCTTTTAGAATAACTAAAAAAATGCAGAATTGAATTAATAATGCACTTTTTAAAGATACAGCTTCAGATAAGTCCAACCTTGGGAACAACACTGCAGGTGTGTTATGAACAGGATAGCATTGGGGAGCTGGAAATTGAAAGAAGGGCTTTGAAATAATGCTACAAAGCTTTTAGAACAACCCAAAAAAGTTAGAATAAAACAAAATACATGTCTTTAGCTATGAAAGCTTTAAATCTGATATCTTAAAGTGACTGACAACAGTTTAAACATATTACAGATAGCTAGCTGGAAGACTTTTCAAAAGATCACTTGAAATAAGTAAAAAGATCCAGATTCCAATGAAATACACACAGAATGTCTGGAATGATATCATACATCAAACATGTGATATATATATATATATAAATACAAACAAATAACACAATATGATGTGTTGTTTGTTTGTTGAGTAGCACACTAACAAAGAATGAGTGGCAGAGACTGTCTCGGTAACCCAGACGTTCAGTGTGACCGCGCTATATCTTATCTACAACATCACAGAATGATCTGTGTGTTTGACATAAATGATAAGAGAATGAGAGCACGCGATCACACTGGAACGTCTGGGGCATTTGGTATAGCAACACCTACCATCCGGTCACACAACGAGTGTCACGCTCTCCCTCAGTCTTCTGTTCTGCACACCTCTAGGGCCTCAACACATGCCCAAATTGTATAACAGGCCATCCTTCATGGAAACAAATGTTATGGATTTTTTCCCTGGAAGTCCCAGCCCACATAGGGCCGAACAGCACTCCAAATCTCCAAAACAGCGCCGGTGTTCACCCACCCAAACAGCTTCAAAAAACATTCGGGAAAAAGCCAGGAGAACATGTAAGAACCCATGGTTGCTATATAAATGCAGTTTCATGCACCAGAGGTGAGCGGAAGGGGAGAGCGAAGGGAGTGTGACTTGATGGTAGGTATTACGATACGAAGTGCCCCAGACGTTCGGGTGTGATCTGTGGCTTTCATTTCCTTATCATTTATTGAAACTCCGCTCAGATAAGATAACGGATCACACCCGAACGTCTGGGTTACCGAGACAGTGGCAGAGATCAATTTAAGCTCTACTGGATAGAAATTCAGCTATAGAGTGAAAAGAAAAGAATTATATAGACACCAGTTATAGATGAGCTACTCTGAACTTCTAACTAAATCACTCAATTGGTAAAACAACTGGGTTTGGAGCTACAGCATATGCTGTAGAATTACCCTCAAGAACCTAAGAGTCTATTCCAGGTGTATAAATCAAAAGAAAGTAAAAAGACAGAATTCAGAACTAGAACATAATGGTGTATGTCTAAACAAAGTTAGAATAAACAAACAAGTTCTTTTGGGTTGTGTTTATTTGTTCTATTACATGATCACAACTCTATCACATGATCTTGCAATGTGATCTCCTCTGAAAGTGTTTGTTGCTAATTAACCTGAATTGAAAACAGAGTGTAGTACCTATTCTCAGAAACCCTTTCTATACTTGATTCTATTGCAATTTAATTCACTTGAATTTGCTGAGACCTGAAATCTGAAAGATTTATATACAACTATCTAATGTTCATCTTTATTTCATCTTCATATTCAATGCCCTTTCTCTATAGCTTCCACAACAGCCCCCGCACCTGCTGTTTCTCTCACTTTCACTAGATTCTTTTCTGTCTATAATAGAAAGCGAATCACTATTCTTAGACCAAATTGTGATCCAATATACTACAATAAGTATCTCACAGCTATTTGTTGTCAAAATAGTTATCATATTTCAGCATTTATTCAAATTTACAGCCCTCCTAGGAACAATTCTCTTGCAGATAGCACTATTGTGATCGCTTTTGCAAAAGCAGTTATTCCACTAGATCATTTAGCAATCTTAGACACTATTTGTATGACACCCTTCCTTGGGATCCAGCTAATAAATATTATAAGGTATGCTATATTTATTATTTTCATTATATTTTTGATATTTGAAAACAAAACACTGTACCAAACTAAATGGTGCCTATCATCCAAGCTCTGGGCTACATTAGCTCAAAATCATATATATTGATGGATGGTAACCAGTCTGGGTCAAACATAGCAAAGGAAGAGACCAAATTATAAGTATTTTAGCTTATAGCTGGTAACTATGTTATTGATAAGATTCAGCCTTATGAGATAGAGTGCATTGATCATATTATATTTTTTTCAACTATTACTTATATTTGATAGATGTGTCTTCAATCAACTTAAGGGTTTGCCAAGAGGTGTTGACCATAAGACATCTCCAGATCACTTTCAACAACAGCCAAACGACACAAGTTCAGTGCTTACCCCACACTAAAAGTATCTACTTTGAAATTAGCTGCTGGAGATATGGCTTCCAATCTGACAACACCTGTGAACAAAAATCATGTTCTCTTTATATCTCTAGCCCAACCTTCAAAACATGATATATGAGATGATCTAGTTATGCCCTCACCTACAACCAGAAATCCTAGCCATCTACCAGTGTCACCTGATATCTTTTCATTTTCACTGATGCCACAATTGGACTTGAGACCTGCTCAGAATCTATATATGTCTGCAAAACAACAGCTGCAGGCCCAGATACAACAGATGCATTTTCAAATGCTTCAAATGCAAACAATAAGACCTTCTGTTAGGGTGAAGATAGAAACAGAGTCTATAGGCAGCTGCAATTTCAGTTGTGATAAACAAATGTAGGTAACAATCAATTTCCAATCTTCATTATGTTTTTCATATTACAAATTACAGACACTAACACCTATGATAACTGAAAACTATCAAGTTCATCAGCTTCAAACTATGCAAACAGCACTAGAGAATACATATGTACTAAGATCCATTGTACAGTAGCTACTTATATAGGTAGAAAAACAATAGACTAAATAAAGAACAATGAGAACAATAAGAACAATAAGATTGGTATCACCACAATAAGATCTGTATCAATCCAATGGGTAGTGAGATGATCGTCTGATTCAAACAACAACCTCCAACACTCCCACCTTTGGGAAGACAAGCCGACCAAAAAACCACAACAACAAGAAAACAATCCATACCAAAACTCTCACCGATTCCTACAGCTCCCATCAAATCCAACCAACCCTAAGTCTTTAGCACATACTTTGCCATCTCCACATCAGTGAGCTCCTCCCAGCGCTTTTCATTAGGAGCATGCGACAAGATGGTTGTGGACAGTGCAGTGGCAGGTTCTGTGTGTGCATCCCACATATCGGAAAACATCTCCATCGTGAGACCAGATTCAATGGTAGAAGCAAAAGCAGCAGAGGCTGAGGTAGGATGGGTGTTGGAAAGGATCCAATCCTTGACAAAGGATAGCATGGAATCCTTGACAAAGGATGGCATGGTGTGCATGCACTTGTGGGCAAAATGACCAGTATGCCCACAGTGATGACAAGCGTCAGCAGTTGGATTACACCACTGATGACTCTGACTGTCGGTTGGGAAACTATCAGAATCAATTTTCCCAGTCAAGGTAGATGACGATGAAGTGGATGTGGGTGACCACGTGGTGGTCACAATTCGACAAAGAGGACTGCTACAGGTAGAGAAGGCAAGACCGGAGTGGTCATCTTCCTCCTGTTTGATGCCAGGATCAGCAGAAGAAGCTGCAAGGAGATTTTTGACTTTTTCCAAGGTGGGCTCAGTCGCACAAGCAAGAATAATGCTTATCGCACCAAGCTTCTTTACAGCATCAGACATAGCATAAAGATAGACCGAAACCTCTTTGGAAGGATCATGCGTGATAGCATGAAGCTCACTGCGTGCGACCATGCAGTTGATCATGTTCGATTTCTCGAAGTGACCTTTAAGCAGCATCAAGGCCAAGCAAGAAGATACGGAATCCCTTTCTGAACTTTGCCTAGGTAGTCGCATCCAGAGTGACAACAGTAGTAAGAACATTTGTCAGAGCAGTGGTGATTGTGGGTGCCATGTGACTGATGTGACAAGTGACAGTGACAACGAGGTGCAGCAGAAGAATGAAGGAGAAAGGAACAAAAGCAGTAAGATGGATATAGGAGAGGTAGAGTGCAGGGCCTGTAACCTATTAGACTTTTAGACACAGATGGGAGCTGCAAAGGCACTCAGACACAGATGGGAGGTGAAAAGCCCAGATCCATTGTACAGTAGCTACTTATATAGGTAGAAGAACAATAGACTAAATAAAGAACAATGAGAACAATAAGAACAATAAGATTGGTATTACCACAATAAAATCTGTATTAATCCAATAAGTAGTGAGATGATCGTCCGATCCAAACAACAACCTCCAATATTGTATTGGATCTTCTTTGATGCAGCAAGACATTCCTGCCCTCTAACCCTGTCCAGTATCACCAAATGCAATAGCTGATTTATTACTTTCCATTGTAGAAAGAATGGCCATTTGGGCTGCCGAGAATGTTGTGGCAGCAGTACTCTGGAGCCATGGTAGCTTCAAAATAGTTCTAGCCCATCAACTGCTTATATTTAACAGAAAAGACAAATCCAAGTGGGATGCTTGGTACAAGGCCTTAACCAGGCCTATTAGTCAGAGTTTGACTCCAATGAGAAAAAAAATTATTATACAATTTTCCTTCTTGAGAAATCAGATGGTTCTCTTTGTGTGACAATGACCTGGAAGTGGCACTGGAAGAAAAAAGAGATAGATAAGAACTGGGATTTCAAAAGTCCTCTTATCAAATTTTCAAATTCCTTTAGAAACTCAAGGCAATGTTCAAAGATCAGAATGGTGTCTCTTTGGCACATTTATGCCTGATGTCCATAAGACAAGGAAAAGCCTCAAGAGCAGATTTTATTTAGGCATTTGAGTTGAATGCCAAAGAAGCGGATTACACAGTTGATGATCTGCAAAGCAATGTCTTCCTAATGGAAATGTTGGCAGGTCTCATTAATAAAAGAAGTCTAAAGCCACCTGAAAACAGATGGCATAGCAATTCTGAAAGATTATATAGAGCTAAAGAAAAAGTTGCTAGTGATCAATAGCAATTTTGAAAAGGAAAAGATCTACAAGGCCAACTGGGCCGCACATGATCTAAAGAGACCCAGTTCTGGGCCTCTGCAATGCTACTGGCCATGGCCAGCAACAAGAGTTTAGTGTGCAGAGGAAAATTTGTTTCTCTTAAGTGCTTGGGAAATATTGTTATTTGCAAGATTCACTCAAGTGTTTGATGTGCTTTAACAATTTCTTTTTCAAGGATCTTGGTGGAGTAGTTCTTGATTCGGATGGGTCAGTGTTCTCAGTACGTTAGTCAGAAGCGTTGGATCAGTGTTTTTGTTATGTTAGTTAAATATATCAGGTCAGTGTTCTTATATCAGTTCAGCATTCTCGTATTGGTTCAATGTTCTCATATTGGGTTAGTATTCTCAGATAGGGTCAGTGTTCTTGTTTTGGGTCAGTGTTCTCAGTTAAGGTCAGTGTTCTCAGTAAACAGCTTGATAGATAGGCTTCAGACATACACAAATTAGCAGAAAGCTAATGGATAGTTAACTACCTATAAGTATAGGTGGGGTCAACTTGGGGGGGAAAACATACTGGGGCCCTGGCTCTTATGTTATTCTTGGCTACTTTTAGTTTTGTCTGGCTGACTATTCTAGTGTTGACTGCTTCTACCATACAGCAGTCGTCCAATAAACTTCAGACTTTGGAAAGCCCAATTCATATGGGAGAAATTCCCTACTGGAATGAAGGCAAGGGAAACTACTTGCTAGATGGCTCAATGAGTTATAGGCATTACTCTTGAACGGGAAATATGCACCTTTTCATTACATGTAAAACGCAGGCAAGCACAGAGGTCTGAAATCCCAAAAAGTAAGAGGTCTGTGCATTGACTGTAGAAGTACTTGCCTGAAATTCTAAAAGGTAAGAGGTAGGGATTTAGGTCAAATCTACACTACTTATAACAATAAGATCTGTATGAACACAATAAAATAATAAGATATGTATCACTGAGAACAATAGAACAATAAGATAGATATCACAACAATAAGATGCTTATCAGATGTATATCAGATATGTATCAGATGGATATCAAGATAAATATCAGAGAAGGATCAATGAGAAATAATAAAGGATTAATGATAATAGGATCAGATAGCATGGAAATGATTGAGTCCAAACCACAATGTCCAATATTACAACATGTCCATCATGAGATACTAGTTCCCATGTTGTTACAAGATGCAAGTATAAGCAAGATCCAGAAAATTTAAGGGCAACAAGACCACTCAAACTGTAGAAAAAGATAATCCTATAGAGGAGAGTGAATCTATTTCATTGGTGGACTGTGCACCAGTAATTGAATTGCATGCAAAGAGTATCCAGGCACAGTATTTTGCAGAGCAAGCTGATACCGAAAAGGGAAAAAATGATGGCAGACAAAATCTCTAAACAATATCACTGGGTGCAAAACTTGATTTATGCAGTATTTTCAGGCAGTGGAAATGTTGCGGAAATTTTGTATTTGCGCAACATTTCCGTGGCCCGGAAATACTGCGGAAATACAAATTTTCCGCAACATTTGCACAGCATTTGCGCAGTATTTCTGTGCTGCAGAAATTTGATGTTAGCTGAGACCATGAGGCTGTCATAAAACCTGCTATATCAGGCAATATTCAACAAACATTCCTTGAAGATGCTTAAAAAGGAAATAAAGAATATGTGCACACACTTCCGACCACTGCACCGTACCCCTCCAACTTGCTCTGTCCCAACTTCCAAGTCCTTTTCATTTAGTATGTGTTTCAAATCTTGTTTATTCAAAGGATTTGTGCTAATACATTCATTTTACTACAGATGTATATGATCCTGCCCTCAGGGTGTGATGTGCGATGCAGCGGTTTCAAAGATCCATCTGCACACCCATCCAATATATGGTAGTAGCGCACGCATTGCCATTCTGACCGCACGCATGTCCTGAGCACGCAGCGTGGGCATGGCACAGACGGCACGCAAGCACTCCCCAACATCATTTTTCCTTCTTCTAAACGGTGAATGGCACGACCGGTTGGAGTGAGATGCAGTAAGTAAATGACTTGTATCTGGATTTTTTGTTAGTCTGTTAATAAGGGCATTGCACATTGGGATGTCCCTGTACCTGTATGCACCATGCACGGTGGGGCCTCTGCATACCCACTCCACTCAAGCCTTTGTACTGTGCGACAAGCACCGCTGATGCACCGAGCATGAGGACTTTCACAAGCAGCAGAGCATGTCGTATAGAGGGCACGGGGCAAGAGATGGGCATCAAGCAAGCCATTTGAAAGAGCATCTATCCCATTTTTGCTTGTCAGCTTGCTAAATAATTGTAGACAGCAGGTGGGGCACGTACTCTACACTCCAGGCTGCGTGACGTGTGGCACGGCACTGTGACTCGTGTGTCTTGGCTGGGAGGCATTGCAACAGCAGCACAACAGTGGGACAGTCCAAGTAAGATCCGCATGTGCGAATCAGTGGCCTGAGGTAAAACAGTAGTTATGAATATGTACCTTGGTGTAGGTGTCCTGCCCCCACAGCCGAGCACAACACAACACACATGGACGGCATGGCGGGACTTTGCAATGAGTTTAAAAAAACTCTATTGTCAAATCTTATCGGCATGCTAAATTGTTTGTATAGACAGAGACATACTGCACCACCACTCCTGCACCCATCCCTGGCTCTGTGCACGCCCAGTGCTGCCGGTGGTCATTCACAAATGACAGCGCTATAATTGGCAATGCAACAAGCGCTACAAGCGCGAGTTAACTGTATACGGAAATTGAATTGTAGGCACACATACCTTTTTGTGTAGTGTAATTAGAGACAACTCAGGGGAGAGGCAGGCAGCAGGCGGGCATGTCTGAATCTGCACACGGCAGTGGTGGCGACTTGCATGCAGCGCAACGCAGACCCAAAGTACGTGGCATGGCACGCAGGTGCACCTGAGTGCGCAGGGGACGAGCACACTGAGAGGATGGATATGAGAGCACATACAGACGCCCAGCTCGCCAGTGGCAGTCCGACAGCAGCAGCAAGCGAGCGGGTCGTGGGCAGGTAGTGTTGACTCAACAGTGGGAAGGGCAAGTCAGGTGGCGATGTGACACAGTGCAGCTGCAGGAGTCGGCGGCGCGCACAGCAGCATGGAGGGGATGAGCAGCTGTGCAAAGCAGCAATGAGACGGAACATCAGTGTTGTGGAGGTGGAGACGCGCCATGTGGGAGGGCAGGTTGGTGTTGGTGTAGGCTCGAGGTCAGGACGAGGCGAGCAAGTGGCAATATGGCGGGGTGTAACTGTAGCACCCCATGTTGTGTGTTGTAGTTGAGACAAAAGTGTGGATTGCCGTGAGTGAGAAGGTGCCGCAGTGTGCCGTTTGGCCTTGGACAATTATATAAGTATTTGTAATCTGTTAGCTATAGGTGGACAGCCACCATGACAAGGTAGACGTCGATCTCTCATGCGGATTCCTGGACCGGAAGGAGAGGGACAAGACAAGACGGGATAGCAATAAATAGATTTGTGGGAATGGTAACATCTCCCAAAATCTATGCAGATATTTTTTTTGTGTGAGTGTGGGGGGTTTGGCTGGGCCGGCTTTGGCAAGCTTCGGGGTGTGACAGGAGCAGCCACCAGCACAGCGAGACGGGCTGGGACAGAGCACGGAAAAGCCAAACCCGTACACAAGGGCTGCAAAGAGAAAGGGTGCGAAATGAACCCAAAGCAACCCCGAGGAGCAAAAGCTCTAAGAGCAAGGCTCATGTGAGGGTGAGTGGAAGGACCCCAAGGGCTCCGAAATGAGCATAACAATGAGCGATGTGAAAAATAAATTTTTGAGAACACATATATGGGCGGTCTGTTCAAGTAAACGTCAATCAAAAGTCTGCATCCGCCATGAGGCCGTGATTTTCAGCAGCGTGCTCTCGAATCCGTGCGTCCCATGTGCGTAATCACCAGGGAAAGAATGAGCTATAAGCGTTGCCAGTAAATCAGAAAACAGAGTGACGACCACCCTCCGAGTTTCGTGACTATTTCCGGTGCGATGCCGGTGACAAGAGGCATGGCCCCAGGTGCCAGAGCGCCCCCAATTCGGTAGCTGTGCCCAAAATTCATGTCGAGTTACCCCGCCTCATGTATCGCATCCGTTGCGCAAAGAAAGATGTCGTAGGTCAGCGGTTTCCAGCCTAAAGCTTCGGTAAGGATGAGTTCACCTCCCCGCGTCCCAGTCATTTTGTCCAGGCCAGAATCCTGATGATACCTATCATTCATCTTCGAGTGCGCGATACATGTGTCGCGCATCGCGTCGTGTTCTTTCGAAAACTTGTTCATACTGTTCACTAGATACAGTACGTATTTTGCAAAATACCATGCTAGTGGACATCCCAGTGTTTTGCAATAGAACAGGCTAAGGAATAATACAGTCACAAATGTGATGTTCAATCAAATTTATGCCCTCGGCATGGCTGGCAGCCTTTGAAATATTATTTAAACAATAATGCACAATATTTTCACCCAAATATGCTAGAATTGACAGTTGTTGATACATTGATGGGTTTGGAATATGCTTTGGGTTTGATGGTATTATTTATTTACATGCATTCCCAGCTATTCCTGCTATTCTTGTACATTTGATGCCTGGGTTCAAATATACTGGCTTTCAGCTCTACCAAAAAAGGAAATTCAGCTAAAAATAAACCAAAATTAAAGTTGTAGAGCTCATTTAGATAAGTTTGATTATACAAATGGTTTTCTTATTGGATGCTTCATTGGACCACAAAATGCAAAATACTTGCCCAAATGCGAGGTTTTGTTACCAAAAAAGGCAATTGTGCTAAAAATAAACCAAAATCAAAGTTGTAGCCCCCTTCAATACGAGTCTAACTGTATAAGAATTTTGCTTATTGGATGCTTGGTTGTATCACAAAACACAAAATACTCGAGCAAACGCAAGTCTTTATTGCCAAAAAAGGCAATTATGCTAAAAATAGACCAAAATCAAAGTTGTAGCCCTCATTAGTACAAATCCAACTGTATAAGAATTTTGCTTATCAGATGCTTGGTTGTGTCACAAAATACAAAATACTTGAGTTTTTGCAGCTTTTAATGTGTATTATAAATGCTATTATCAGCTGAACTGGTCTTATTTTATTGACTCCTTGCTTATTATTATAGACAAAACCTCTTCTAACTAACCACTAGTGTCAACATACTCTAATATCAGTGAAGACACTATATTTGTTACAAGTCAGCTAATCTGACCAGATGTTAATACAAAAAGCTTATCAGGTAAAAATAACCAACAGTTGGTGTAAAAGCTATTGATTTGAGGTTAATCTGAGCTAGTGTTTTTCACTAATATCCACTGATATTTGTAATGAAACCTTTCTTTCCTAGCTACTACTTAATAAAACCAGTAATCAAGTCAGTTAGAGAAATCTAGTGACTTCAAGTTAGCTGCCTATTTACTTTAATCTACTGACTTTATTGACTCTGATTCAGCAATCTATCAACTTCAGCTTAGTTATCTATTGACTCCACCAACTTCAATTTGGCAGTCCATTGATATCAAGTTAGTAAATCTATTGACTTTATTGATTTGAAGTCAGTATTTCAATTCAGTAGTGTATTGACCTCATTGACTTTAAGGCAGCAATGTATAGCCTTCAGTCAGTGATTTATTGACTTCAATTCAGTGGTGTATTGACTTCTTTGACTTCAATTCAGTAGTTTATTGACTTTAGTCAGTAGTGTATTGATGTTATTGACTTGAGTCTGCAGACCATTGCCCTCAAGACAGTAATGTATCAACTTGAGTCAGTAATCTATTGACTTTCAGTCAGTGGAGGTAGTCTATTCACTTCAATTCAGTGATGTATTGACTTCATTAACTTTAATTCAGCAATTTATTGACTTCAGTTAGTAACATATTGACTTTATTGACTCAAGTTAGTAGACCATTGACCTCAAAACAGTTATATATTCACTTAAGTCAGTAATCTATTGACTTTAAGTCAGTGGAGGTAGCCTATTGACTTCAAGAATCAGTATTGGAGTCAATAGACCACTGACATGATTCAAAAGCGCCGGCTTTGAAAAGCTATTTTGCATTTTGCAAGCCAACTAGTGCTTGGATAAAAAAATGTTGTATATGAATCTTGTAGCCCTTGATGAGCTCTACAAGATGAGATCAGCCATCAGATGTGTTTCGGGTGACCTTCCTGTTTGGGACACTGACGCCTCTCTCCCCAAAAAGGAAATGTTGCTAAAATCTCGCTATCTTGCCCAACATTTGACCGTTTTGGATGAACTAACTTCACAGGGCCAATTTTCTGCATCCTTTATGAATTTTAAGGGCCTTCCTCAGCTTTATATAACACTGTAATGCAGTGATAAATGCCCAACAACCTGGATAATCACTTGGTGTATAATATATTGTTCAGTATGTGTTATCTGTGGCTTACAACCACATCACATTGCTTGGAGCACTAATTGGAACAGTACTGACACCCCAGATCAGGTCTTGAGAGCTACAACAGCCTTATCTTAACAAGATCAAAAAATCTAATCTTTCTCTGATTCCAAGAGATCCCAAGGCCTGATAATGGTTCTGAATGATGTCCTAGTATATTCTAGACTATACTAACCCTTCTAGAGCACATGTACTGCAGAGCATTCTCACAGACTCATGATTTACACTGATCAAATGTGAAATGTGTGTTAATAATATTTCCTCTTGCCCAAGGGCTCAAGAGTGTGGCCAAGTGCATGGAAACAATCTTACAGTCTATCCAAAGGATCTAAGAACAAAAAGTTGCCCAATATACCATTCTAAACATGAGTTTTTGTAAGTGACATTTTTCGCTTATTTGATGAATAGGAGGTCAACCAGGCTAGTGAGGGTAAAAATGAAGCCCAGAAATGAAAAGAGGGAAAGAAATGCTACAAGATACAGCTTTGGTTGATGTGATTTGGCCAAGATTTGGTCAGTTGGTGTTTCTGAGCAGCTAGGTTTAACCACACTCCAAAAGCATATAGTATGGTCATACTCACAAACACCAACTGGTCAGATCTCCACCAAATCACTTCAACCAAGGCTGTATCTTGTACTATTTTCTTGCCTCTTTTCATTTCTGACTTCCATTTCACTCCCACTGGTCTGGTTGGCCTCCTATTTATCAAATAAGCGAAAAATGTCACTTAGCAAAACTTATGTTCAGAGTAGTATATTGGACAACTTTTTGTGCTCAGATCCTTTGGATAGACTGTAAGATTGTTTCCATGCACTTGGCCACACTCTTGAGCCCTTGGGCAAGAGGAAATATCATTAACACACATTTCACATTTAATCAGTGTAAATCATGAGTCTGTGAGAATGCTCTGCAGTACATGTGCTCTAGAAGGGTTAGTATAGTCTAGAATATACTAGGACATCATTCAGAACCATTATCAGGCCTTGGGATCTCTTGGAATCAGGGAAAGATTAGATTTTTTGATCTTGTTAAGATAAGGCTGTTGTAGCTCTCAAGACCTGATCTGGGGTGTCAGTACTGTTCCAATTAGTGCTCCAAGCAATGTGATGTGGTTGTAAGCCACAGATAACACATACTGAACAATATATTATACACCAAGTGATTATCCAGGTTGTTGGGCATTTATCACTGCATTACAGTGTTATATAAAGCTGAGGAAGGCCCTTAAAATTCATAAAGGATGCAGAAAATTGGCCCTGTGAAGTTAGTTCATCCAAAACGGTCAAATGTTGGGCAAGATAGCGAGATTTTAGCAACATTTCCTTTTTGGGGAGAGAGGCGTCAGTGTCCCAAACAGGAAGGTCACCCGAAACACATCTGATGGCTGATCTCATCTTGTAGAGCTCATCAAGGGCTACAAGATTCATATACAACATTTTTTTATCCAAGCACTAGTTGGCTTGCAAAATGCAAAATAATTTTTCAAAGCCGGCGCTTTTGAATCATGTCAGTGGTCTATTGACTCCAATACTGATTCTTGAGGTTGTTACTGACTTGAAGTCAATAGATTGGTGACTGAGTCAATGGTTACTGATTTGTTGACTTGAAGTCAATTGATTACTGACTTGAGTCAATAGGGTACTGACTTGTTTATTAGATTTACTAAGTCAATAGAGTACTGACTTGTTTATTAGATTTACTGACTTGAAGTCAATAGTCTACTGACTTGAGGCCAAAAAGCTACTGACTTGGAGTCAATGAATTACTGACTCAGTCATTAGGTTTACTGACTTGAAGTCGATAGGCCACTGACTTGAAGTTAATAGGCCACTGACTTGAAGTCAATAGGCTACTGGCTTGAAGTCAATAAGCCGCTGTCTTGAAGTCAATAGGCTGCTGAATTCAAGTCAATAGACTGCTGAATTCAAGTCAATAGATTGCTGATTTGAGTTCAATATGTTACTGAGTTGAAGTCAATAGACTACTGAATTGCAGTCAATATGTACTGAATTCAAGTCAATAGACTGCTGAAATCAAGTCAAGAGATTACTGATTTGGGTTCAATATACTACTGAGTTGAAGTCAGTAGATTAATGAAAATCAATAGGCTACCAAATTGAAGTCAATAGACTTCTGAATTGAAATTAATAGCTCACTGAATTAAATTGAAGTCAATACACTACGGAATTCAAGTCAATCAATTACTGACTTGAGGTCAATATGCTACTGACTTGAGGTCAATATGCTACTGACTTGAAGTACTGAATTGAAGTCAATTATTAACTTGAAGCCAATAGGCTACTGAGTTCAACTCAACAGATTACTGACTTGTAGCCAGAAAAGTAAGATTTTGTTACTGATATCAAAGGCTGTTAGTAAAGACACTACATTAAATCAACCTAGAGTCAGTAGTTTTCTTGATACTAGTTTTTTTCTTTTATCATAGCATTTATAATACATATTAAAAGTTGCAAAGACTCGTGTTTGCTCAAGTATTTTGCATTTTGTGGCACAACCAAGCATCTGATAAGAAAAATTCTTATATAGTTAGATTTGTATTGAAGAGGGCTACAACTTTGATTTTTGATTTATTTTTAGCACAATTGCCTTTTTTGGCAATAAAAACTCGCGTTTGGGCGAGTATTTTGCCTAATGAAGCATCTGATAAGAAAACCGTTTGTACAGTTAGGCTCATCTAAATAAGCTCTACAACTTTTATTTTGATCTATTTTTAGCTATATTTCCTTTTTGGGTAGAGCTGAAAGCTAGCTCATTTGAGCCCAGGCATCAAATATACAGGAATAGCTGGGAAACCATCAAATGCATGTGGATATATAATGCCATCAAACCCAAGGCATATTCCAAAGCCATCAATTTATCAACAACTGTCAATTCCAGCATATTTGGGTGAAAATATTGTGAATGGTCATTTAATATTATTTTCTGAGCTGCCTGCCATGCCGAATGATCTCCAATCACCTCTGGTCACAGAAACCTGCTGCATATGGAAGCCCGGTGGCTGTACGCTAACTAGCCCATTCTATTGCAAAAGACCGGGATGTCCACTAGCATGTTCTTTTGCAAAACATTTACCATACCAGCTGTACTGTTTATCAGCATCTCGCACGGGTGACTGCAGCCATGGAAGTCGGCAAGAGCGTTAGCCGACCCAAAGTTCGAGTGCACATCAATCATGGCGCGCAGTGCACGCAGGAGCCTCGGAAACCCAATCAACGAGCGGCGCGCGGGGTGCGGGTAAGCGTAGTCTCTCAGAGACAGCCGTTCGATGGGAGCTCAAAACTTTGCGAGCTCAGAATTCCTAACACAAGAAGGAGAGAAGCGCGCGCCCGTTGGTGAATGGTGTCCGCTTCACGTCCTGGGTTCGTTCACGGGTTCGGCATGCTGGCGGTGAGCTTGATAGTTTGACTGACGCTGCGAGAGGTTTGTATGCAAGATCACACAGGAACAAACGTTCGGTGAAGACAAAAAGGACGGGTGCTGAGGCGGCGTTCACGAAACAGTGTTGTTCGTTGCATCCGCAGGAAAGAATCCCCGAGCGGATGAGAGGGCGTGCAGGAAAAGGTGTACCATTATGATAGCATGCAATGCTACGTGACATACAGAGCCAGCGGGGTGCATGAGCTACGACATTATTATGAGTCCCCATGGGATCAACAAAACAAGATGATATCAATGTATCTAGCGAAATCGGGCGTAGATTGTTCAAGCCAAGAGCCTTGGTGGCAATGGCAACATTTTCAGAAAATAGGTGGAGAGCGAGCAATGGGCGAGCGCGGAGGCGCGGGTTCAGAAAGCCGAGAGTGCTGACGATGGCGTCCAGACCACTCATGCTTTTTCGTAGATCCCTGAGCTCTCATGGGAGCTCGAAGTTGTGTTGCATAGGAGTAGTAAGGGAAGACAGTGGGAAGGCGTGTCAGCAATGTTGTTGGCGAAGGCAATGTAGACGATGTTAAAGGTGATGGTGAGCCTTGTTACCTCGTACGCAGTTTCACGCAAACATTGATCTGTGCGCCCTTGTTGTCTAACTGAATAAGCGGGTGGTCGTTGTACCTGAGTAAGCTGCTCCCAGTATAGAGGAGATGCTGCCGATATAGCAGCAGGAGCAGGAAAAGTATCTGAAAGAAAGGGGTGTCTGGGAGTTTGTGCTTCCGCCATCCTTTTTTTTCGGCTCACTCAGCCATTGCATCGAGACCCTCTTTGTAGACAAAGACAACGTAGCAAAGGGAACCGTAAACCTCCAGCATGTCGAGCAGTGGGAATTTTATCAAGGTGTGAATGCCCAGCATATTCTGTATGCACGAAAGGTACTTGAGGAATTTGTCAAAAGGGATGCGCGACACGTCGGCAAGTCCCATTCCAGGCTGAGGGAGACTATTGAGTCAAGGAAAGCATCCACGGTCTTTGTAGGGTGCAACAGGATGCGTCGCTGGCGTATCAGATGTATTTGTAAGCGTAGGGCGATTCCTCCGGTGCGCTGGGAAGATGTACGACATTGCAGTCATATTCGTATTGGAGTTTGTGGGTGTGGTGGAGCGTTGCGACCTGCCAGATATCGACAGCGGCGTCGACAACTTGCCTTGGTTTAGGTTTTTGTGCGGACAGAATGGGACAGGTCCGGTGGAATGGTTTTATCGAAAGCACAGGTTTGCGTGCCAGCAGGTGTGGTGGCGACCTGCAAACCTTGAGTCAGATGCTCGTACATTACTCGGCAGGTGTCGACGAGACCACGAGGTCCTGCGCCGTATAGCGATCCCTGGGGGTATGACTACCTTGATGGGGTTCTGAGACGAGATGCAGCACCGAGTGCTCACCCTTAGTTGTACTATAAAGTATACATGGCTGGCCCTAGCCATAATGTAGATTGTCTTTCCACACGGCTGTAGCCAGGGCCAGGCTAGCCTAATCCACAGTCCATTTCTTTCACCACTGGCCGGCATGGAAGGCCGGCGCCATGTCTAAGTGGATTCTCACGCTGAATTGAAACATCAAATAATATTGTTTTGGTTATTGAGTCGCCCCACTATCTGTTCTATCAATATGCATTTGACTACAACGCCTATGAACCCAAAATGGTAATTTTCGAGAATGTCCATCTTCCATCACACTACAGCCGGCATCGCCGCCTCCCCAATCTCATCCTCGTTATACACTGCTGCCGCCTCAGCCACTGCCCCCTCAGCCTGGGTAAAGGCAGACATTGCCTGGGTCAGTGCTGCGTCCTCCGCCACCGCCATGCGTACTGCTGTCGCGGCAGACGTATCCCACGCCGCCTTGAATCGCCTGGACATCTGACGGGCCCCAGCCGCCTGCCGCGCCGCATACGCCTCCAATCCTCTCCGCAATTCTGCCGATATGCCTTCTCGCACAATGTAATGCCGGCTCTCCCACCACATTGCCTGCCAGTGCAGGAAACGTAGGACACGTTTCATCTCTTCCCGAAGTAGATCCACTTCCTCCACCCACCGCTCCTTCCGTGCTTTAGCTTGTGACCACTCCACTCGCACAGCTATAAACATATCAGTCATCTTTCGCGGGAGCAATGCCAATTAACTTACAATCATGCAGTTCTTTCTCGTTCTTTCCCGGCCCTCCCCTGTCTGTCCAAATCCAGGACATGTGTTTCTCCTTCGACGATAAAGCCGGTCCCTCCCACAGCGTGGGGCCCAAGCGGCGAGGCCTCGCAGATCCAATACTCCCTAACTTCTTCCTAGCGCACGCATTGATCTCGCGTTCCTCGTCGAGTTGGACATCGGCAGCTGTCAGCTCTTGAAATCGCTCGCACGCGCGTTTCGGCCCCGCAACACAATCAGGGCAAGTCGCGCTCGCCTGTATTTCGCCGCTGCCGCATCCACTCACTCCCCCAATCTGCCCTATGAGCGTCTGCGACTTGGTCGCCGCCCTCTGCCCCACCACTGCTCCCGAGTCACGGAAGTTGAGCAAATGACGCTTGGCGTGCAGACGACTACGCAGCTGCACCAGCGCATCGCGGCATTGCCCTTCCCACAGTTTCCCCTCCATCGCTGGCAGGCCCTTCACACATCCCTGCTCCCTATGAGATGACTGCAAGGCAGAAAGCAGGTATAACTTGACATCCTCCGCATTCGGGCGAAGGCATGTCGCAGTCCCGCGCCTCTTCGTCTTCCTGTAGCTTCTTCACGGCCGCTGGCATATAAACCTCTTGTAGCTTGCGAAACTTGGCGAGTCTCGAGAAAAAAGATATGCGAATCTCGGCTATTCTTGCGCTCTGGTCGGGCTACTAGCAACCTGCACCCCTTGAGCTCGTCGCGGATCCGACGTCTACCAAAACTAGGTGAGCTATCAACCCCAACTTCCAGTGTGCATGGACATACTGCGTCTCCTCCAACTGTAACCCTGCGGTCAAGAACGAGATCACACCCGACCCCGGTAACGTCGTCCCTCCCATCGCTGCCTCCTGAGCCTCCTCCTGTGCTAGGGAGCGACGGATTGCCGATTCTCCAGGCCCTCCTGAGAACCGCTCATTTCAGCATTATTTTTCTTGAACGAGCGTAGTTCCACTTACCGTCCATTCCCTCAGCCAGTCTGTATGGATTGGGCTTCGACCTGTCGGCGTGCCACTCGTCTATCTTCTTCTGCCACTCTTTCCGCACTCCCTTCCTCACTGTGGAGTCGACTTGCTTGAAGGCGGCGACTTGACGGTCATGCTCATCGATCGCCAAGATCAGCTTGCGCGGTAACGTTGTCTCTACAATTCAATGCGCTCGTTAATGCGAAACGCCTGGAAGAGATTGGTAGCATACCTTGGTTTATGTTTTTTCAAAATTCCAGTGATCCACCTTATCTTCGATCGCATCGTGTCTCGCACCCACGTTCATCTCTTTTGTGGCCCACCCCAGCAGATTCAAATGTGACCACATCCGCTCAACGCCCTCCCCATCTGTTCGTCCCACACCCAAAGTGTAACTCAGCGAATTTTGCACTTGGCACTCCCTCTCGTGGGCCGCGGCGTGCCAAACTGGTAATGCAAACATGACTGTTACAGCCATTAGATCCAGTTGTAGACGTTCAGGCATTGCTGCCATTTGCGTGGCGAGATTGATACGCCACTGACAGGCGATATCATAGGAGATCGTGAGGTATAGTGCGGTTATGCCCAAGACCGCAGATAGCAAGATGTAGTCCATATTAGCGTACCTGTATTGCCACATTAGTACCTGTTTTCATATTTCCGGCCGGAAGCGGACATACCGCTCGCCCTTTTGCAAGTCGCCCATCCCCTGGGGCCGTACGAGTTCATGTCGTGCGCACACCACGCTGCCTACACCCGAACACCTCAAGCCCGTCGTTAGGCGAGTACCTTCTGCATCAGCGCTGCGAACGCAATACAGGTGCTCACCTAAACATTTGCCCAAAGTGTAAGTGAATGTTGTCAATAGTGACAGAACAGTGAACACGTACATCCTTCTCGCCCACGTATCCCTTCAAATGCTCCTTGTACGGCCCTTCTTCCACCATATATCCCCATCCCGATGCCAGCGGCGGATCCTCGTGCTGCTTGCCGCGTAATCGGTTCTTGAGACGAAAGTTCGCGTCCATCGCGAGTATCAACATGTACAGGAATCTGTGCAGCTCCAGGATCAGAGAGAAACTCGAGCCACTACGACGATTGCCTCATGCACCGAAATTCTGGGGAGACATCTCTCCAGCCCTTGGGCAAGTTGATCCCATCATGCAGGCAAGCCCAGCACATAACAGCACACTCCCCGTTTTTTGTATTGTGCAGCCCCTCCTTATCATGACCTCGACCAGTGCGCTTCAGCCTTTTCAGAAAGCCGTACTGACGTGACATGCGCCCAAAAAGCCTTATAGCGATCCTGTCGTAAAATTCATCAGAGTTCGTCGGGCGTACCTACGACGTATGTAGGCTTACTGGAACCGCCTTGATCTCCAAGGCGCTCGTCCTTCGTTCCAGTGTGCTAACAAAGTCATGAACATTGATGTTCCCCACAACGCTGAGCAGCCGGAAAAGTTCCAGCGAAGCGAATGTTGCACAGGTCGCTGGATCCACCGTTGTGGCAGGGTACCAGCCATTGCGTAGCAGCTGGTCCAGATTCTGCGCACAGTCAGATTTATCGCATGCACAGTATTGCAGCTTGACGGTGTGGATGTATTCGGTGTCCATGACAACCATGGTGCGAACCACCAGCGCAGGCTGGGGACACGGATGGCCGCCATGTCCTAGCTGGTATACGCATCCCAAGCTAGAGAGCGTTACCACGATCCAGAACTGTCCCGTCCACTCCTGGCATCGGTATCAAAATCACAGAACAACCATGGCGAACACAAACAAAAGAACATACCTGCAAGCGGTGCAGCGGAGCCAACGCGTGGCGGGACACCACGCAGTCCAAGCATTGAGCGAACTCCCCACAAGTCAGACAGCGGAAACGGCACTGAGTACGCGGCAAACGCGCATCGCAACAACTGCAGGTCCCGCCGTGATCTCCCAACCCATCGTGCCTGAGCAGCTCGTCAAGGAAGCGCTGCATTAAAGGTTGCCAGAGATTCATAGGATCATCCTGATGACAATGATTTCAGGCAAGGGAAATTATCTCGTGAAAGGAGTACTCACTGAGCTCTCATACCTCTTCCTTTTCTCCCCAGAATCCATCGCATCGCCCAAATCATCCCCCGTATTCTCATCTACCCCTGTTCCATCCCCTTCATAAGTTTCCCCAGGCAACAGCACCCATTCGCCGTAGGCATCGACCAAGTCCGACGGCAAGATTTTCCGCTTTTTCACGCTAACGTTCATGGCCTGCTTGACGGCACGCATCCCATCACCAGAAACGTAGAAAGTTGTGTCTTGACTGGTGTCCCCTTGCCTAGTTTCATAGTGAATGGCGGAGTCACTGTGCTAGGTAGCCTTTGGAGCACGCCAAGAGGATATGTTAAGGGAGCTCATTTTTAGTGGAGTAGAGAGCGCAGGGTAAACCAAGAAGCAGTAGCCGACACAAACCAGCGCAAACAAAGGCCATCGCAGGGATGTCGCCTCGACACGGCATGTCGAGGCGACCGTGTATGCGTTGAAGAAGCCAGTTACAGATCACGTGTTCTATCTTACCACCAATCAACAAACAATCATCTTCGTTTTTGCTATCTCCATATACTATTCTGTCTACTCCAAGTCTACTCGGCAATTTTAATGCGCGTAAAACAAATTTAACACGATTTTCCAATTAATTCAGTGGGAGTAGCAAGATCTTCAGCTTTTTTATTACCACATTTCCGTTGTGGTCACGGAATGCGTACGCCTGCCGCTCGCTGTGCGCTGCGTGCTTGCCATCGGTGCAGTCGCAATTGACGTCGCGCACACTGTCGATGGTGATCAGCTAAAACATTTTTATCAGTATCAGTACAACTCTCCGTCGACAGGAAGGAAGGACTCGCCCGGATACTGTGCAGCGTGGCGGCATTCATGTCAATTGACGGGAGTCCTGAACGCCTAACAACACCCACATGCTTTAGAACTAACAGGGATTCACGCACACAGGCCACTTACAGAGGTGCGTACCAGCCCCACTCCCGCTCTGCTCCCTCGCCCGCACAGCTCTGAGCTGCCCATATGTGGGACGCAGGTACGAACCTCTGCATCGAGCCGGACAACACAGAAGACGTTGAGGACATCGCAGCCTCCCCAGAGGTGAAGGAAGTTGACGGAACAACCTCTCCGTGAGGAGTGGCACCTGGCGCGTTGGTAAGCCCGTCACTTGATTCACTCAGCGGCTCGAGGGGCGGCATCTCATTCTCCGAATCGAAAAGGCTATCGTCTGAGTCACTATAGTAAAGAGAAATTAACGTCAACAGGTATCGTTCTGAATATATTGAAGATTTACATGTGGGCACCTGCAGCCTCAACGGCATGGAGGTTCTTGTAGTATTGACAGCACAAATCGTAGGTCGCATAAGGTATGTGGTTCGCTATGGCCTCCTCTTGAAACTGCTTGCGATAGGTGCGAAGTAGTTGATACTGTTCATACCTGGCACAGCAGTCAGCCGCAATCGTGCATCTATGATCATTTGCACCTACTCTGGGAGGCCATAGATGATCGAGGTGGTGGATTTATGATACGATATCAGTGTGGTGTCCGGGGCTGTGGGGTGAGCTTCAACTGCAACGTCGTCCACGAACGATGCCCAAGCTTACTGGGGGGTCTCGACTGCAGCTCCGTGGACCCAGACGCTAGTCGTCTTCAGTCACCAGAAAATTCGTGAAAGCAACTGAAAACTCACTGCAGGTCCGGGTTTGTTGCTCCCCGTCTGTGGACATGGTGGTTCACTCTCAAGATACACTCCCACGCTGCAGGCATTTTATACCTATTGCCTGCTTCGCATCGTTTGTTTGTCCTGCCCTGCCGTGTCGCTTGCTTAGTTGCTAGTGCGCGGGCTTCAGCTCCATTCGTTAAGCGACCTGTAGCCACCCTGCTGGTACCCACCCTGCCCGGATCCGACATCTCAGATTCGATTTAAGCGATCCCTAAGCCCTCTCAGCGTTAGCTCTGGGACAGAAAAATACGCATTTGTCTGGACAACTCACCCCACCCTCAATTCAATCTCTTCTCGTCTCCTCTTCGCACAATGTCCCGTCGGGCGCATTAATCTCCACACCCCCCGGCTTCGTGCATCGCCCTTCTCCACCCCCGCGCAAGTATGGCGCCAGAGTCGCAGACCATGTCATGGCGGGCTTGGATCCGCTGGATGACCCGCTGGAACCCATATTGAGTTCCATTTTCAGGCTCGCCTGTGCCAGGAACTGCGACTCCGGGATCCAGCACAAGCGTTTCCAGATGATCCCCTCCCTGACAAAGCGGAGGAACAGATCGTACTGGGCCAAGATAACGGCACAATACCACTCGCAAACCAGAGCGCGGCTGCTATTCACGCAACTGCCTCTTGCAGTATCAAGGCTGTCCGCGACCTCACTGCACGCTTCAGAGCCCGAGAGCAAGCCAAGCGCGCGCAGCACAGCGCGAGGCGCGCTTCTACAAAAATCCAGCGCACTCACCATCAGTAACGCATTGAGGGACTGCCCCTCCCTCGACGCCAAAACATCACTGTTGCCGAAGGCGGGGTCATGGATCCGGACCTAGAGTGTAGCACGAGTATATATTCGCGAATATGAATATTCGCCAAAACCTAGAAATTGATATTTGCATTCGTATGAATATTGATGGCGAATATTCGTTGCTTAGTCAGCGATATTCGCGAATATTCGTGAATATGAATATTCAGTGAATATATTGGAGATTCGGGGGTTTAGTAGTTATTAATGAGTTGCTGAGGGCCCTTTTATGTTATCTTGTGAATTTAAACATTGTCAAAGACTCATACAAGCCCTTGTATTGCAGGTTCAACCATTTGATTGACCATCATCACACTTGCTGTCAACCTGTCAAGCAGCTGTCAAAGCGAAGATGTCTCTAAAGTGGTTGGTTTGCATGTGAATTACAGATCTAGTTGGTGTAAATGAAGTGTGTTATGGTTCCAAAGAGTGGATGTGTTAAACAGACCCAAATTTACTATACTTGATTGAAATTTTAACTGTGTATTACAGCTGCGAATATTCGCGAATATCAGCTTTTCTGAAAACTGATATTCGCATTCGTGCGAATAGCACAGCCACAGCCATTCGCGAATACAAATATTCGCTATTCACAAATGGCTTGGCACGAATATTCGCGATATTTGGTATTCGTGCTACACTCTATCCGGACCTGATCAAAGACAGGGAGTATGATCTCAGCGAGGTCACTGGGTGGGGTTCACGTTTCCGATTCAGGCTCATTCCTTGGGGGGCTGGGTGAGTTTGTCCTGTTTACTAGCTGCAGCCCCGTCAGTCCTAGACTCACGGAGAATCCTAGTGACTCGCGCGCCGTGTACGCTCTGGATAAAAGCCTTGTCGTCTTGCTCGGCAGTCGACCCTGCAACCCGAATTGGTGGAAGGAGATCGTGAAACCAGCAACAGTGGAATGCAATGTAGCACTCCTAAGCATACAGCAGTTGCCAGAGGATAAAGCTGCCAAAGTTGCGCCCGTCCTTTCCAGTGGAGTTGGAGAAAGCTTTAATGAGCCAGCTGTACGTGAATTTGCTTGAACTGTCGAAGAAGAACACTTCTGAAGAGATCCAAGGTCACGAAACCATCGTATGGCACTCTGTTGAATACCTTAGTCTTCTTCCAGCTATTTTCGACGTTGGCAATGAAACGGCTCATTTGCTACGGTAATCGTGAGTGGCACTGTTGATTTGTTGTGTCTTGTTGACACCTATCAAGGCTTGCTCGAAATGTATTGCAACGTCGCTTTTCTGGCCTTGCAAGCCTAGAAGACCGAGTTCCTCAAGTACAATCCCAGCGCTATGTATCCCTGTGACTCGAGTGTGTTTTCTGCCGCGACTTTCGAATTCGGTGGGCCACATTGTCGCACCACTGCAACTGGCGCTCCGGACCGATATCACCCCGCTACTTGGAGCGTTCTCACTTCGCTCGGGAGATACGTGCCAATGTCGGGTGGTCACATAATTTTCTGGGACCTCAGGCTGGTCGTCACTTTCCCCCCTGGTGCCTCGATCCTCATTCCGACCGGCATCATCCGCTACTCTTTTGTCAAGGTCAGACCGGGCGAACACCAGTATTCACTGCTGCAGTGGGCGGGAATGGGTATTAGCCGCTGGTTCCAAAACGGCTGTTGTACTGACGAGGAATTTGCCGTGCAAGCCAGCAGAGAAGAGCACGAAGCGCGCGAGGCTCTCCATTGCAAAACCCATGGCGCCGCTCTCGACCTGTTCCCTATGGAGGGCGATCTTCCAGAGGGGTCCCGGTTCTGGCCTTTCATTGGGACGAACCCTGAGGTCAGCGACACAATCGATACGCAGTAACATTTTTTTTCAAATATCGTCTTCTTCACTGCTATGCCTCTGAACATACACTGTCCGTTACCCACCCCCCTCTGATTACACTTTCCTATGCTTGTCTCAGATTCTACTTTGCTATTCAAAAGGTCTCGTCATTCGTACCCCCACAGTTTGCCCAAAATCAGTCACATAATAGCCTACGTCGTGTCTCTCGCCTGTTACTCCTTCCTTGTCTTAGTCTATCTCAAACACTTTTTTTGCCGGATCTCCCCATTAAGGTGCTGCACTACGTTCCTCAGCGGCTAAAGAACACCGCCACTCGGCCACCTTGCTTGTTTTTCGCACATGGCGCCCAACCGAAAAAAAAAAAATTGAGCAACAACGAAATCCTTGAGCGCCGCGCTCAGGCAGCCTGGGAGTATCGCCAAAGGAACAAGGAAAAGATTAATGAGAAGGCGAGACTTCGGATGCATAGGTGGGTGCGCCCTCCGACATCTCTGTCAATTTTTCATTCAATTCGGTTACCAGGCGGCGAGAAGCATTGAAATCCGCCCCCAGTGCCGTCCAATTGGAATATTCGATTCGAGCCGCTCAATATTGAAGAACTTATAAAGAGCACGTCTTCAAGCCATCGAGCACTCAATACTTACGTTTAACCCTTGCAGACGTACCCTTCCCAAGCAAACCGCCTCCAGACATGTTGCGCTCGGTGCGCCGCAAGTGCTTTCCTCGTCGAAGTCCAAGTCAACCGCACAGAACACAAACAAGCAATCGCAGCAGAAATCCACTTCGAAGGCGCTGCTAGTTGTGGTCAAATCATCACAGCAGAAATCCGCTCCGAAGCAGTCGCTAGTCATGACCAAACCAGTGGAGAAACTGGTGCCCAACATGGCCGCGCATGCTTGCCCCCGTGCGCCGGGCTCTCCGACCCCATTATCACTCAGCGATATCGCAGCCAGCAGAGAGGATGATCAGGAGGAGGAGGATGACGAGGGCCGGGAGGCCAGTGAAGATGGATGGGAGGCTGATTGCGAACGAGACGGCCTTGATGATCTGCGGGATCCCACTGGTCATCCCGACTACGTGCCGCAACCTGGGCAGCAGCCGTATATGAGAGGAGGTCGTCGATATTGGTTTTGATTCGCGCGGATTTTGAACACATCGCATATTGAATTTATGTCTTTTATACGCGGCACGGACGTGAATTTGACTGAGGGGGAGAGTGCACTGCACGGGAGTTCGTCATTATGTGCAGTTCGTCATCTTCATGAAGCAGACGCTGCTGACTGATCGCCCTCAGTGACAATTATTGTAAATCAATAGTAGTCGGGATGAACGTTACATACAATCTGAACAGTTAAACCCCAGCATGCTGTATTAAACAGGGTGAAGCTCGCGAGGAGTTCGTCATTGGCGGAGTTCGTCACACATGGAGTTCGTCATTTGTCAACAAGTTGGCCAATGCCTGGCGGTTCGCAGAACAAACTGTGGGCAGTACGCAATGGAATCAGTTACAGAACGAGGTGTAAATGGATTTTTAAAAAACGCATTGAGGATATAGGACTCGTGCGCACAACGTCGAAGTTCGTTCAACATGGAAGCTTATAGCAGTTATGTACCACAAAAGTATCAGCATTTCTGGAGTTTGTCATGTTTTGCAAAGTTGAACCGCCATAAAATTCTGAGAGCTGCAGTTTTTTCAAAGAAGAGTAGGAACAGGTCCCATTGAACTTTTGTGGAGGTTCCCGAAACTCTGCTGCCATTGCGAGACGCGCTCGAGCTCGTCAACAAGAAACGAACGCTAGGAGTTCGTCATTGTTTCGTCGGTGAACTTCCAGAAGTAAACCTCTGATTTTCACGCACCAAAATTGACAACGATAATGATATTAAGGCCCCAAGCTACTTGCACAGGGCGCAAGATAGCACTATCGGCAGCAAACGAATTGAGTCCGTCACTTGGGGGAGTTCGTCACCGAGCTACTCGGAGAATAATGAAACTAAGGTGGCAAAATTTGGCTTGATATTTACGTGGATGCAAGAATCATCAAGTGTGTCGAAGGCTTCAAGGTTATAGATGGTTCGCAGACCGTTGACGATGAACTGCGCTCGAAACTTGAATGTGACAAACGCGTTACAGCGTGACTGGCTTCCCAAATGCAGTATCGTACCCAAACCATACCCAGTCTCAGGGACCTTCAAATTGCTTGAATTTATTTTCGTTCTTCTGGCGGACTCTATGCTTGGCATGAAACAATGCAAATCAAATTCAACTGGAGCGAGGAGTGCAATACAAGCAAGAAAGTACTCTGGATGGACACACTATTCGGGCTATGCAACGGACAACGGTTTTGGAGGAAACAATACTATCTGGGCTACGTGCGGCAAGCGGCGGGTTCAGCGAGTCAAGGTGCGAATGTAGCGCGATCTAACCGTGTTGGTGAACGCCTCTTCGGCCTCTGCGCGACTGGGAAAAGCACTGTATATACTGCCCTTCAGCCTGCTGGTATTCAGACTGCACTCGAGCCACGAGCGATAAATTCCGGGGGCGAGGCCGCGGCACACAACGTACCACGTCCCAGAGGTGTTTCCGGAGTTCAGGGGATTCTCGTTGTAGGACGAAGGCAGAGGAAGGGGAGAATTGGACTTGGTGCTCGGCAAAGAAGAATCACCTGTCCATCACTTGCTCCGGGCATACTCAAGAGCAGCATTAGCAGCCGCGACAGAGGGAAAACCTGCGTGAATGGCAAGGCCGTTCCCGGTGATGCTGTTGTGGGCGTCGTGCCAGTTCATGAAGACTCCGACTTCGCCGCCCGAAAAAAGACTACATATGCTGCGGCAGTTGACTTGTGCTGACAGCGAGAACGGCCGACGGAGCGCACGGAGGCTCCGGGAACTCCAATGGTAAGCGCCCCTGCCTCAAACCAAGTGCGCACGGCTCCAGTCTTCTCGGGCGAGTTCACAGTGTAGCCGGCACCCACGTGATGGGAGTGGGGCGTGGCGGGGAGTGGGGCCGGTGGTATACGCCCTGACAGGGGTCTGGGGTCGCTCTGGGGAGGAGGGCGGTGTCGGCACTGAGCGGGTTACACGAGATGATAAGTCGCACGCAGTCTCCCAAAATTTTTCAGCACGCTGACCTTCGTCTATATCAAACACCTCCAGATTCTCAATGACTTCGTCGATTGCGTTGAAACGCGGTGGAACGTGGCGTCAGTATCGCCCGACGAGACGACGCTGGCCGTGGTGGCGTCATCCATCTCAGCGGCGCGATGGTGGCCGGCGCGTTCGGCCGCGCGTACGAAGTTTAGACAAGAGGGACGGCAAGTGATGCGCCAGCTGCGCCAGCCCCATTTCCTGCAGCAAATCATCGAGCTGGTCGTCGCTGAGAGGCGAAAGCAGCTGGTCCAACTGAGTAGGAGAGAACGTCCCTTGGTACCCGGAAGGCCCGAGCAGATGCGCGATTTGAGAGGGCGTAAGAGACATAATGGGGGTGAGTGGGTGGGGCCAATCTGCGAGGAGAGTCAAGAAAGAAGGCAGGGTGGGGGCGAGTGAGAAACGAAACGAACCAGATTCCTGGGTTTGGGCAGAAACTCCGATGCGGTGCCAATGGCCAAACAAGATTCTGGGCCGTGACTACCATGGGGAATAGTTCCGCGGATCCTTGTGGGCTCGGCGAATGACGGCGGTGGTGTTGACACATGATGATAATTCTTCCATTGAATGCATTGCTTAAACACTAGCGATGTCCGAGCGGCTACGAGAAAGGGCAACTGAATGGGACTCAAATGGGAATATTTGAAGCGCACTTCGAGTATGGCTGAATACCGCCATATCGTGCGTGCTGGGCTTGCGTGCTGTGAATATGAACATCGCGCGAGACATTGAGGAGACTGGGTGAGAGAGCATTGCAGTTTTCGTGTGGCGGCGCAGAGCTTGGCCATTATCCAGCACAGCCCCTCGCTACATCCATAATCCCCATTGGGACGAGGATCGTCGATGCGATACAATTGGTACACAATTCCCACCGGAAGAAGAGAAGAATGATAGGAATGAGGCGAGCCAATTTTGGCGATGGCGCAACTGATTTAGAGTTCAAAAGATGAAATGAGGGTCTGGTGAAACAGAAATATGGTGCTGGTGCCGCGCTGGCAGAAAAGCTGTGGGCCTGCTGGGCCCAATTGAGAACAAGGGCGCTTCTGCAGTGGTTTCAGCAGCACTTTTGCATGGCTGCCTTTCATGCAGCTCTGACCCTGCGGTGCCGAACGTCAGGCTACATCCATGATCCCCATAAGGAGAAAATTTCCTGGAGCAGTATTTTGGAGCATGGATAGCGGAGATTCAAACTGATTTGTTTCAGATACGCGCAGAAGCTTAAGAGAAGGGCTAGAACGGGAACTTGCGGCAGAGAGCTATGACACAAAAACTAAAAAAAGCCGAACAAAAAAATGTATTGCACACGGTATTCCAAATTGGTACCGTACTGACGTTCCCACGGGATGTCCCGACTCAAGCGACCTGAATGCCACCCCAAGTAAGGGCGCGGTTGAAAGCATCCAAGGCCAAAGCTTGGGTGGTGTACGCTTTGCGTGCGCCATGTGCGACGCCGGTAATCGCGAAGGTCGACAGAGCGCAGGCCAATGGAAAGGGGAGGCGTCAGCGCTGCTGGGGGCTTGTAAAAAAAGAACTTACAATTGATCTACAACGCTGACGAAGCGTCCACGCGTGATTGCGTACCATTCTGGTGCAGGCACAGTCTTTTCAATGGGAGCGAGGGGCTCCGCAGGCGTGGCGCGGTAGACTTCATTTGCCAGGAAGGGGCCTTCGGGACCACGAAGGAGCGCAACCAAAGGTGCAGGCAGACCAGCGCTAGCCGCAGTGGAAGCGGGCGGGGGGTGGCTGCGACGGGGGTGGCTGGGGCCACGTCGAGGACTGCAGATGCCGCAGGTGGAGGGGCGGGGACGGATGGTGCCGAGATGGGACAGAGCGCAGCCGGACTCACAGCGCTGGTGAGGCTAATTGAAATCACCAACAGGGGTGCGGCTCCAGGACAAGAATTAGTAAGTAGACGGAAACAAACCAAGGGACACTGAAAGCTCACCGGTAACAGAGCTATTGGACAGGGCGGAAGACGAGCGGGATTGAGTCATCTTGGTCTGGAGAGAGAAGATTCTTTTGGCAGAATAATAGCACATGGAGTATTTATGCGAAACGAGACGAAATGGGAGATCGTACTCTCCGATTGGGAATGGGTGAATCGGGAGAAAGGCCGGAGATTGAAATGTACGGACTCCCTGATCCCGGCACTGTCTGCCTCAGGCTCTACATCTCCAAAAATTTTCGTGGTGCCATCCAGAACAAAAAACCTCCTCGCAAGACAACCTCCAAATAACTTGCGACGGTGAGGAGAAATTAATTTGTATTCGAGTATGGGCTGAACACGTCTGGGGTGTCTGACTAGGATGAGCAAAGCGGCCAATGGAGCTCCTCGCAAGAGAAAGCGGACGTGGAAGCGCATGGCGAAAAAAGACCGGCGAAACTTGAAGTTGTGGGCAGAGGGCGCACGAGAGTCAATTCTGAAGCCCCACATCCCAGGTTACACAGATGCGTTGGAGCGAGGTTGGCGTGCAGAACGTGACTACGTCCAAGAGGTGTGCAGCGAGTTTCATGTCAGAATTTCCTGGCGACTCCCCGACGATGAAGAACCCGAATTACCGCTGCCGGAGTACGACCCTTCTGCATCGGTTGAGGTCAAGACACTGGACGAGGAAGAAGCAATCAAGAAGAGAGAAAGAATCGAAACGATGAACGCGGTACGTTGATTGTGTGATCGTGGGCATACCATATCGCGTGACTGATAAATTATATTCTCCTTAATAGCGCATTGGCCGTTGGCTTAAGTACCGTGCGCGACGACTACGATGACCGACAAGGATGGACAGAACTCGGGACCCATTCGCTATTCTACTGGCTAAACTCGCCGGTTACAATGCACCACCAAAGGCAAGACAGGCTTTCCAGCAATACATGCACGAATCATACGACAGTGTAATTGCGCCTGTCGTCAATACGCGGTGGGCAGTGTCATGTGTGGAAGATGACGGAACGACCTTGAGAAGGAGGGGGCCCGACACTGCCTTTCGAGCACGGGTTGCTCGAGAGCTCTTCGCCGAACTCTCTTCAGAAGAGCAGGAAGGTCTCCGTGCTTGGGCCAAACAGGAGGCGCAACAGGCTCGGGATGAATATTTCGCTGCATTGAAGACGGGCGCTTCGAAGAAACCGGAAGATCGTCAGCGGTAAGTGCTTGAAAACGCCACATCAATCAACCAGCTGAGACGATACGATTTGTGTCGTAGTTGTATCGACAATTTGGGAACTTTCATGGTGAAAATACTCCAGGGCGTTAGCGAGTACACTGGTCTCCATTCTGTGTGCATATTTGGTGGGCCCATACCTCAATTCAACGGCGACCTCCGTACAGTAACGTACGTTTGGATTTTTCTCCGCCAATAACAAAAAGCACAATACTGACAAATGTTCTGCCTTTAACTAAGCGTTGCTCACGGGCGAAATCGTGGTCCTTCGCCGTGCACTGTTTCACAATGGTCCTCAAATCATTTCTCCAGAGATGTACTCGGATTCATGAAGGACTTCCTTCAGACAGCCTTCAGTAAGTTGTGCAAATAGGATATTCAAATTCATGACATTGACGAATCCATTTCAGCTCCTCAAGACTGTATAGAGGCAGTGCTCCCTGGGGTCGATGACGCCACGGGTGGGCTTGCTGGTGCCAAATACACAATGGGCGATGCGGATGACGAGATCTCGAGCTCGTCTGAGTCCGACAGCGACAGCGAAGGCTCTTTGTCGTCGTCGGACAGTGATGTGGATAGTGCTATTGTGGAGGACATTGCGATGTCAAAGGCGAAGAAAAAGACGAAAGCGACCAGGAACTTGAAAGGGGGGAGGGAGAAGGCACAGGAGCCCTCGAAGCTGCAGGCAGCACCACCAGGCGCTGGGAAAAAACGCAAACGCAGCACGGGGCCGAGGGAGGAGGGGGAAAGTTCACGACAAAGGAAACGATCTCGCCCGTCGTCGTCATCGAAGTCCGTGGATCAGCCAATCTCCACCGAAGACAGTGACGACACGGGCGAGGAGCCCGAGCCTCCGCCTCCGCCGACTACCCAGCAGCTCCACGATGCCGCTGTAATAAGAAACAGGAGCCTTCTCGCTGAGCTGAATCGTCAGTATGCTGTGGACCATCCAGATTGGGCGGCGGAGCAGCAGGCACGGATGAAAAAACAGAGTGCTCAACAGGGACGGGGGTCGCGGGTCAAGGTGAAAAAACCGGTGGCGAAGGATCCGCTGCGTCGGTCTGGTCGTCTGAGTGGGCGAGAAACTGGCAGTGAAATGGGTAAGTTGCAACTCGATGCATCATGCATTGAAATTTGCATTCTAATTGTATCAGGCAGACAAAATAGAAGTGGATCGCGAAAAAGCACTGCCTCCATCTTCGAGTGATGATTCGTTGCCGAGCTCTGAAAGCTTTGACCATGGGTCGCCGCCGACATCCGCAACTTCAGTGTCGGAATCTGAGTCAGCTTTGGTCCCGCCACTTGTTCATCTTCCACTTCCTTCTCTGTCTGTGAACTCGGACGACCCTCCCCTTAGCCCTCATGCTTTGGCGATGAACTTGGATCCTCTACCTTGCCCTCCTTCGGCGAAGGTGCATCATCCTCCACCTTCGGCGAATATCTCACCGTCTCCGAACCGGCACTCTAGTGCGCAAGAAAGGACGGTGCCCCTGGAGCCTCCACCCCCCTCGAATTCGATCTCTGAGACTCGAGTAGAAGCTCCGCCCCCAGATAACGAAGGCGGTGGCAATGAAGACATGCCGCCATCGCTACCTTCCCCTCCTTCCCCTACCCCATCAGCTGCAACTGGCTCAGTAGCACCTCTTTCGCATGCGGCGGTAACTGCCTTGCTTGGGAATGCTCCGCCATCTGATCCCGATCTGCCAACGGCGGAGGATAACGATGTGATTCCGGATTGCCCCACCAGCGCCCCGACATGGGTGGCAGATGTGTACCCTGAACTCACAGATATGAACCTTGGCGACAGCTTTAACGCTGTTCTCAGACTGTGGGTTGATATCGAGAAGGTGTACGACGGAGAAAAGGCGAAAGGTACCACGAAGTGGAATTTGGGAGTTGCCAATCGTCCCTCACAGCTCGGGGAGTGGGTAAAATGGGGACGACGGATGAGAAAGTCCGGTGGTCCTGTGATCACATCGCTGGCGGTATACGATGCGCGATGGTGGAAGTGGTGGGCAGGAATACAACCGCATTGGCGTGTGAAGGACTCGGGGAGATCACACAGATTCGTGTGGGCTGCGTATCCTGCGACGACGGACGAGAACTGGGAGTGGATGCGTCACCCAGGTCCGAACGGCGTGGTGGCATTTGTCTCCACCCTGTTTTGGTGGGGCAAAGTAGTGAAGATGACCGGTGCATGAGAGGATGCGGAATCTTGGGCCGACGCTGTTTGCGAAGTCAAGTGGATGCTGGCGGGCCTTCTCACGGAGGGCCCGGCCAAGTAGCAGCTATATGTGGATTACCTTGCTTTGGTATATGGCGAGAAAGGCTATCTTGTCGTGCGCTCGTTCAGGGAACTTGTTTCAAGATGGTACACTTATCATTTCGTAGACGCTGATATCCTGTGCGATTGTGTAACGCTATATGCTTGACGTACTTAGCTCTCAGGAAGGATTCGTTTTTTCTCGATTTTCTTGCCTCTTGTCCCTCCCAAAGTTTGTCGCATAGCTGAAGAATGTGATCTTTGATTTTCTGGGAAGCTCCAAGTCCTTGTAGTTGGTACGAAGTTGGTGAATAACTGCTGGCTGTTCGAATTCGAATCTAGCCAAGTTTGCCGTCGTTGTATCGTGTGAATTGCAAGTCGAAAGACTCTTGGAAAAGTCTAACAGAATAGTTTGGTCTGTGTTTGTAAAGTCTGGCTCAATATGTTTTTTTTGCTTGCTGGGTCTTTTGATTTTATTGTTTTGAATTGATGGGGAGGAGGTGGGCGGGAAGTGCGCCAAAATATTGATGTGCCCAAATATTGATGTGCATCGAATATTGATGTGCATTGGACGGGGAAGTGCGTCAAAGGTTGATGCGCCCCAATATTGATGGCAAGCGAGGTCCCCTTACCGAGTGCATGTGTCAGTGCTCTCAGCGGCTCGATGCCGCGGGGGCATGTTGGGTTTAAATCTGAGACGACGTTGCAAGATCACCCAGTTGTAGGCGGTTCGAGTCCGTCACGAGCCATCTTTTTGTATTATTTCTTTTTTCCATTTGGGGAAGACCTATATATTAAGCAGTGATATGGTAATTGTACTGGCTCGGTGTCGCGGGACAGGGTTGAGCTCGAGTAACGCATGTCCGGTTGATCTAAGTCTCTCAATGCTGGCAGTTCAAGTCCGCCACGAGCCAACTTTTTTTCCTTCCTAAATATCAATTGATTAGATTAGATGCAATATTGATGGATAAAATCTGACAAATTGGGGTCGCAATCCAGTCAGTCACCGACAACCACCCAAAATGGTATAAAACCGGCTAGCCAAAATGCCCAAGCTGCTGCTAGGTGAGCGGAAAAATAGGGCTAGCAAGGGCTGTGGCTAGGACCATGCTAGACACTGGGTGCAAAACATTATTTCTGGGGTCCGGAAATATTAAATTTCCGCAATATTTCTACAGTATTTCCACAGCATTTGCGCAATATTTCCAGGCCTTGGAAATTTTGAATTTCCACAGTATTTCTGCAACATTTCCACAGCATTTCCGGGCCTCGGAAATTTAAAATTTCCGCAGGTGCGGAAATTTGATCTGAATATTACCAAAAAAGGCAAGTGTTCAAAAAAATCAAAGTTGTAGCTCTTTTCAATACGAATCCAACTGTATAAGAAATTTCCTTATCGGATACTTTGTTGTGTCACAAAACACAAGATCATCTGGTTATTACCAAAAAAGGCAATAAATCAAAGTTGTAGCTCTTTTTAATACAAATCTGAATGTATCAGAAATTTCCTTATCGGATGCTTTGTTAGGCAGCAAAACACCAAATAGCAAGTATTTTGTAGTTTGTGACACAACAAAGCATCTGATAAGAAAATTTCTTGTACAGTTAGATTTGTATTGAACAGGGCTACAACTTTGATTTTTGCCTTTTTGGTAATAATCAGATGATCTTGTGTTTTGTGATCCAATAAGGAAATTTCTTATACAGTTGGATTCGTATTGAAAAGAGCTACAACTTTGATTTTTTGAACACTTGCCTTTTTTGGTAATACTCAGATCAAATTTCTGCACCTGCGGAAATGCTGTGGAAATGTTGCGGAAATATTGTGGAAATACAATATTTCCGCAACATTTCCACAGCCTGGAAATATTGCGCAAAAGTTGCGCAAAATTTAAAATTTCCAGAGCCCGGAAATACTGCGGAAATAAAGTTTTGCACCCAGTGAGAAGACAATGGTTGCTCTGGCTAGGTCCAGGCCATTTATACTATATATTACAGCTACGGCTCACCGAGGACAAGGAGGATGGGTCTGAGGAAGCTGTTGCCATCGATGACGCTGATGATGATAGCGCCTCCTGGCCTCTAGGGATAAAGGTGTTGGTTCGGAAGGTGAGCACATATCCAGAGTTGCCAAACAAAGTTATTAACTCGATGTAGCTTCGAAAAGTCATTCGCGCTGTTCGGTCGAGTCCCCAACGCCGCCAGCACTGGTACAGCATACTTTCGCCTGCAAACATCACAGCTGGAATTCATATGTTGATCCTCGACGTCAAGATGCGGTGGTCATCGACGCACCAAATGATGAGTGAGAACCACTGTCGCACACCATGTCCAGTTCCTGAATGTTCTTCAGATCGAGCTATAAAATACCACCCCGCAATTACTCAATTCATTGCCAATAACCCCGATCTACACAGTGTCGAATTAACAATGCAGGACTGGCATGCGATCAGTCTGGTTTTGGACTGGCTCTTTGAGTTTCGTTCTGCGACCAGTCTGATGTCTACCACCTTGCATCCGATGCTTTCGACTACTCACAGGATTTTTCGCAGTCTCCAGCAGACTCTGAAAGAGAAACTTCGTAGCTCTTCCGCAAGACACTGCGCCAGAACTTGTTGAGGGATTGACAAAAGCTCATCGAAAGTTGAGTGATTATTATTACAAGTATGATCAATCTCCACTTTATATTTGGGCTGCTCGTACGTTTCAATCTGAAGTACTCAGCGGTAACTGACATGTTTATAGTGCTTGATCCCCAGTTGAATTACAAGAAGCTTCGCAGTGATTACACCAATGACACAGAACTCTCAGAATATCTTGAAGACCAAAAGAAGAAACTGCGGGCCTATTTCGATGCGCACTACCCACCTGCCATGTCTGCGGGAACTCTGCGCTCAACTGATGTGACGGCCTTGACAGTGAATAGCTCGCGGACTAGCCAGAAGCTGACCAACCTGTTTGACGATGGCTCGGAGAATGAGGGGGATATTGATGAGTTGGAAGTATATTTTGACGCACCTCGGGCCCCGAGGGTGGATCCTGTCCAGTGGTGGTACTCACGCAAGGCTGAATACCCACGGCTTTACCGGTTTGCACGCAATATTCTGTCCATTCCCGGTATGTCAATTTTTGGCTCTGTACATGCAGATATTTGCTCACAAGTGGGTTCAGGTTCTGCCGTCGCAGTGGAGCAAGTGTTCTCTGGTGGAAGAGACACTATATCACTTCGGCGTGCGCGCTTGAAGCCAGAGACTATCTGGACTTTGATGCTATTGAAGCATCACCTTTGTTTGAAGCAGAAAAGGCTGGAAGACCTCGTGGCGGCCGAGAAAAAACCATAGATACATTTAAATAGCTTGAATTTGACTTTTTTGCACACACACTACGGCCGTAAGGCAACCGTATATGGCCGTAATGACCACTGTATTTATATGGTTGCACTTTTGCAAGAAAGCTTATGGTTACGGTTACAGGCGGCTCAGCACCCATAAACCACCGTAAATCTTACGGTCGTAACCATATACGGTACAGTGGGGATCCCTACTGGACAGCGCTGCCAGAGCCTCTGCCACTTCTCGTTCCAACACGGCAAAAGATTTTCATTGCTTTGCCAACTCTTTGCCTAACTTCTTGCTCCAGGTCTTCTCCTTGTGGAAAACCTCTTTAATTCCTTGCTTCTCTATGTCCCAGTAGGACCCTGCTGCGATCTGTGCAACCCACTCTGTCCAGTTAACATCCAGCTCCCACCTGAAGAAGTGCTGCAACATCCCCGTCATCTGGGCAACTGCTAACACTTCCTGCTCTTTTTCATCCTTAGCTGCCCTCGCAATGCGCACAGGCTGGCTTTCTTTCTCGACACGACATTTGTATGGACATGACTGGAGCAGAAGATGTTGGGGTTCATGGCACCACTTGCATCACTCGGGCTCGAGAGCCGCTTCAGAACCAGAGCTGGAGTAAACGGACACAAGGTCAGGCACGCTGTCCGTGTCAGAATTGTACAGTGAGTCCCTGTCCAGTTTCAAATTCCGGGCCACCCGCCTCTGCATCTCCCGATTCAAGGCCTCCTGATGCTGATTGATTTGGGGTGTCAGGTCCTGGAAATACACATGAGGGATGCTCGCTGTTTCTGGTTGCATGTTAGCAGGCTCGACCGTATCACCTTTGCCATGGAGCACATTCTCTTCGGTCTCTGTCAATGAATCCACCCCCTGCATTTCGTTAGCTCCGAAGTATGTTGCATATACGAGGTCTCTCACCGATGCTAACTTAACTCGTTCTTGTAGAGGAAGCATCAGTGGCAGGGAGACAGTGGCATGCATGGGGGAAGCTGCCGTCCTCTTCTGTCAGATTCAGGAGCCTCATGACCAGGTATAGACGCTCCTTTGTTGGGGTGGCAAAGCTCCAAATGCCAAACCTGCAGTGGGTCCTGCGGAGCAGCCACATGGAACGTAAACTCGTGGCAAGATAGGAATACAGGTTCACCTGTATCACGGTCTCTGAAGACGCAGAGGGCGTTCATTGTGGCACTGCAGTGCAGAACTTCTCTATTTAGCAAGACCATACTCCCATAGTACTCAGTTTGAGGTGCTGCCAAAAAGGTAGGATCCATATCCAATGGATGGTGCTCTATGTACTTAGCCCACTGTCATCCTACAGCCACAGTGATTGTTGCGACCGGTCCTTCCATGCTCAGGCACGCGATCAGCATCGTAAGCGACCTACTGGACTCGCGAGACAAGTAGTGAACATGCTCAAGCAGCAGCATCGAGACTCTCCCATCAAGGAATCGCATGGTGTCGGCTGTGTTCCTAAACGCGAAGCGATTGTCGGAGGGTTTGGAGACAACGACGAATGCGCTCTCCTTCGGGAGCACGGTGGGCAGGGTGTCAAGTCTTCGTTTGTCAACAGTCGGGGTCATGTCGCTCATGGTCTCGGGGGTTCGTTGTCATTGGGGCAAGCTGGGGGAGGTACACAATCATCTCTTCCTCCTTCTCCTGGTTAAATACCTCCCCATGATGACTCCGCTGGGTCTGACAGTCTTCTGCAAAGGCCCCGCATGCCGTCATAAACCAAATCAGAACATAAGCCAAATGGAAGGCGACCCATTACACCCTTTGCCAGACTCGCATGCTCACCTTTATCGCTTCTCTGCCAAGGTTCTCAGCAATCACTCTCCACTGTCCAATACCAATACCTCTGAGGTGCCTGCTCGTCTCTTTCGGTGCCAGCTCCTCCCCAGGCCACTCTATTCCCTGCGCATAGATGTCCTTGTGCTCCGTTCGGTGGGGCTCATCCTCTAAGGTATTCTCTTCTCCCGTTAATTCATCCAGCTGATTTTGATTTAGGTGTGATTTGATGCATATGTTGTGATGCGGGCCACTCAAGCTTACTGGTTGCCGTAGCTCTGGAAGGTTTCTGTTACCAGGCCCACAACTTACTTTGTCTACTCCATTTTTGAAGGTGGTATAATTTGAATTTGTCCACAGCTATCCTGGAAGCACATCAAATGATACTTCCAATACCACCCACAAGTTGGACATTGATGTTTCATCCTGGCAGTCCACCTCACCGCCTACTCTAGATTTTGCTTTCTTCTTTCCCTTTTCAGCTGGGAATGAATAATTTTCCCACCCCAGACGTCCCAAGGCTGGCTGGAATAGGGTGTTGGGTAATATTTGAAGGTCAGTCACTGCCTTTTCTTCTGGTAGTCTCCCTCAACATCCTCTAATTGTTCGGTCACCTGTCCCAGGTACCTGCCTGTCCCTTGGGCTATGGCAATCCCCTTCCATTCCTCTATTTTCAAAAGTAGCTCAGCTGTGTCCTTTTGAATCCCATTGGTCGGCATTGCCCCCGTCTTGAGAATAACACGTAGGTCTCCACAATGCAAGTTAGAACTGGTGTTACTGTAACCACGTCGCCACAATTAAATGTTACATCTTTGATCCACCCCTTCAAGTGTCCTTATCCGCCGTTTGCATTGTTCATGCTGGTAGCTTGACTCATGTCCACTGCGTGCTGAATCTTCTTTGCAGCTATGTCTGCTTGTACCACATTGAGCTGCAACCCAGTGTCAATTATTGCGCAAATGGGATTCCCACTCGTTTGCATGTCAATCTTGATCAGTATTCCGTCTGACCTTGGCCATCCTAAATTAATATTCAAAATCAATGGATGGTCTCGTGAGTTTCCTAGCAGTACCGCCCTGACGTTCTTGACCTTGATTAGGTCTTGAATCTCCGTACAAAGCTCCTTGGATGTTACCATCAACTTGTGAAGGGTCATTGGGATCTGTACATCCAAAATTCGATCCACTACTTTCTGCCAGTCTACTGCACCAGATAACTTTGACTGTCTTCCCAAATTTTTAATTCCATTTGCAGCTTGCTTGTCGTTGTCTGATTTCACTGGTACATTTGAAGTTTTCATCCTATTCTTCTCAGGCCTAGATGCTTCCTCCATGTTGGTGTCCTCCTCTGAAGTGAACCTCACCTTCCGGGCTTCAAACGGCTTGACTTCGACTTTCCAGTTCCCTGTTAGAAGGAGTGTTGGCGACCATTTCAATATTTTCTTCAAAGCATCCTGATCCTGGTCCATTATTTCCTGGTTTGCAGGGATGGGCAGTGGTGTTGAAACTGGCATGTTCCCAGTATCCACCTTGGGTGCCCCATTGGGAGGATTTGACTGAGATGATAAATCAGCTTTCAACGGCTTTCCCATCTCTTGTTTTTCTTGCAGGTCCCTAAGCTTGCCTGGCTGTAGCTTATCACGCTTGGGTAAGTACACTCCATCAAAAACCTGTTGTCGGGCTTTCCATGTGCTAGGTTCTGTTCGTTCAATCGCTTGTACCAGAGGAGTTGATATTTCTACTGTCTGCGGGGTGGTTAGGTGGACTTCGCCTTGCACATCATCTTCACTTGCCATATCTTCTAGGGATGAATCTTCTGAGTCAGTGCTGTCTATATTAGCATAATAGAATTGTTCCACTGCCCATCGTTGTTCCTAGTTCCAGTTTATACTGTTATACATTACCCTTGGGGCTGATGATGAGATCCGCTCCGCTGCTTGCACTAAAGATTCGTTTCCCATATGTTTTATCCCCTGCCCTCCAGCCATGACCAACTGTCTTGTCTGTCCATCATAGGCTGCAACATTTTTGCAGATCAGCTCCGCAATACTTGGTGTTATATCCGTGTCAGAGGAACAACTGAAAGGGGCGGAAGGCTGGAAAGTCGGAAGGCCGGAAGGTCGGAAGACCGGAGGTCGGAGGATGAAGACCGGAGGCAGAGTTACACCACGCTAAGTCGGCAGGTGTACTATACTAGCTTGGCGGAAGGTCAACTAAGAGGGAAGTCCAACGATGGAGCAATGCGGAGGCAAAGCACATTAATTATCAACTGAAGTACATCTCAGAGTAAATATGTATTTATACTAAGTACGGAGATATTCCAGATGGAGTCGTAGAAGCAAGTAAAGACAATAAGACGAAGTAAAGACAATAAGAACAATAAGAGGAATACATGTGGGCATAGGTCATATGTTGTATAGACACTGGGTGCAAAACCCTATTTGCAGGGCTCGCAAATATGGTATTTGCACAGTATTTGCGCATTATTTGCACATTATTTGCACAGAATTTGCGTGGCCTGCAAATTTAAAATTTGTGCATTATTTGTGCAGTATTTATTGCACTTTGCGGGCCCGTAAATTTGATTTGATTCCACACTTGCCTTAAAAGGCAATAATTTTTTACTTGTTTTGGTAAGTTTTTTTTTTGCCTCATATTCAACCGTACTTTCAAAGGTGTTTGATATTTGAGAAATTCAATTTATTGAATGACTACTATGAAGAAACAAAAGACAATGTACCTCCAGTACTTGTGCTTGTACCCAGCACACTCCCGCCTGCCCATTCCCCATTTCCATGCCCCCCACCCCATCTGCACCTGCCCCGTTCTCCACTGAACACCTTCCCTTCTGCCTCCTTGCCAGCGCCGAATGTACCCCTCCACTGCGGCAGACTGTCTGTGGGGTATCGAGGAGCAGTGAGTGAAAAAGGCCAGGTTTGTGCAGACAGCAGGGATGGTGCATCAATAGCACATTAGCAAACAGAGAAGTTGTGCTGCATACCGCATATGAAGGCATGCCAGCATCTATGGCATGAAACAAGACAGCCGAAGGAACCTACAGGTACAGTTAGCTCAGAGCAGGTGTGGTGGAGATGGATAATAAACGCACAAGAGACTTTGAAGAAGAGCTTCAAGGCTGCATGAGGTGGGAGACATTCTGCGAGTCCCGGTATTGCATTGAGCGGGTCCGGTTTCACTGCCGTCGCTGGTGGAGGTGTTGATTTGCCCTGCTGCGACTCTATGACATGTAAGTTCAAGGCCAGCGCAGTGTCTACACATTGTAATGTACGTTCATGCTGTTGACACAGTTTGCCGTCAAGTGAAGGATACGCAGTGCGATGTGGCAGAGATGTGCACCGGAACATCCTCGGCGTGTCGCCCACTTCCACCACCAGCATGCCACCCAGAAATGGCGGATCTTGAGGGCGCCCTCCAACGCTGATGAGACATGCAAATGGTGTACTGCACAAATGTGGAGTCACGCAAGTGACGCATAACACCGTTTTCTTTTCACCCAAGTTATAACTCACCCACATAGCTTCGTTTCAAGACTCCGAATGCACACAGCACTATCTTGGCGGCTTTGTGCGAGGGCATACATTCATGGTGTGTTCATACGGCTGGGCCGAGCCCATGCATCCACATCCGTGTTGCCGATACTGCAAAAGCACCATCAGTATCTGGGCTAATTTGTGTTCAGAAAACAACTGCACCCACATCACCACTGACCTCGATCATCCCCTGAACAAGGCGCTGCTAGCTCCAGTTGATTGACAGCACAACAAACTCGTGCGTCGATGCACACAGTGGTTGCCGGGCACTTGCTGTGCTCGTGCGCTGTGCACGGCTGGCTTGGCGCAGAGATGGGGAGGGTCGATGGTGCAGAATCACGCCAAGTGTCAAGCGTGCGGCTCGTGGACTCCCAAGAACAGGCCGTCAGTATATCGTTGTTACATCTCCATTGTCGATACTCACAATTGTTTACATTCAGATCCTAACTCACACCCGTCCCGTCCTGCCTCACCACGGCCCGCTTCGCCCCGCCTGTCTCCCGAATATTATGTATTGCGCAGACCGTTTGCGAAATCCAGCCTCACATTTGTTCGGGCACTCCCGCATCGCTGTGGGTGGGTGGTAGGTGGAGTATCGGGATACGTAGATGAGAATGAGGGGCTGAGAACCGCATGGTGAGTCCAAATACAGCTATTATTGTCCTTCTGCACTCGACTCACCGATCTCAGCCTACCTCGCTCTTCATTCTCATCTTGGAATCGCGCTCCTCTCGGGCCAACGGCTCGCGGAAGACGAGTGCAGTGCAGTGGACATGAAGACGTGGACGTGCGGCCGTGTACTGCACATCAGCATTGCATGCGAATGCGGCAATGGGAGAAGAGGAGTAACTACAATCCTGATGTATCAGTTATTGCGAGATTTTGATCATGAATAAAACGATTTTTGGATCACTTACCTCCCGTGAGATGTAATGTGAGCCATGCCAAGAGGAAACACGAAGTGAGAGTGACTTCTGTGCATATGATCTGAGTGTACTTGCATATACTCATAATCATGAGCAGGTATTTGAGTGCATGAATCAATGACATGGGTTGCGTGGACGCACTCAAAATTATGGAGGGTAGGGCCGCCAGGGCAGCAGCCACAATGGCTGGAGAATGCGAGAATCTGTGCGATAGCCAGAAAAGGACTATGATTAGTTTGAATGGAAGCTCACACACCTACTCAAGCAAGTGGCTTGGTTGGATAGAAGTGGTGATTGAGAAATGACGGCAAGGACCTTGATTGTACGAGTGAACGCAGACGTAGACGTGGATTACAGACAAGAAGTTCATCTGCTACACTGCTACAGGGCATTGTGTTCAAGAAACATGCTTGATGGAAATAGAGGCCACTTGTGTGAAAACAGTGAATTTGAGCAAGTGAGGTATTCGGCGAAGACAGAGTCGAATTTGCACAGCCACCTGTCTCTGATGTTTGTTTACTTGATGCGTCCCAGCCTGGGACAGACCTCGACTCGGCCCTCTCACGCGCCAATTCAAGACCCACCGCCCAAATCATCTCACTTGTGCACCTTCGGAAAAGCGTGCTCGCCTCCCGTTGACTCGGCCCTACCACCGCTCGGCGTGCGTACCTCGCAAGACACTACTAACAGGGTCTCGTAGATACTACCACCGAAAGTCGTGCCCTGCCTCGCTTAGCAAGCTGAACGAGAAAAAAAAAACTTGTGTCGCCCGCACACGTTGTGTCAGAGTGAGCCGAGGGTCGGGAGTAGCTGCGCAGACGCGCTGTGCATGGTACGTGGCCGTCGATGACTAGCAAACTAACGAAAAATACCAGGCAGACTTCTGGAGATCGCCACATCGCATCGCGAACAACCCCGCGTTGCTGTACGGAGCCAGGATCGGTTGTGGCTGCCTTGCGAGCGGTACGTCGTCTAGAATGCAGATGATCAGCAAGCTAACAAAATACCAGACCTTTTATCCCTAAGTCCCGTGGGGCTCGTTGGCTCGCAGTCTGTGTCCCGCCGGCCCACAGGCCTGCACACGCGTCAACGGCAGTCTCCTGCACAAGGGCAATGGTAGGACGCAACACTACTCTCGGGCGAACTCCCGTGTTACACAACGCTCACACGCACCGAACGCGGTGGCGATTGCGCTCTCCAACAGCAACACAGCACGGGAGCGGCGCTGTGCGCCAACTGAACTTGAGGCGCAAACTCGAGCCTCAAGTCGCACTCGCATTCCAGCACACATAACGGTGAGGCATGAGCGCTAGTGCACCCTGGCAATCTCTGCCGTCCCGCACTACAGCGCCACTGGACCGCCGCAGCCGCTTGAACGCGTTACGGACATGGCGAGATCCATGCATCCCGCACATCGTGCTGTACCTGTCGGCCGGGTGCATGCGCGGGGATGCACCAGACCGGTACATCGTGCATCGTGCGCTGGACGCGGTCAGGGCCGCAAGGACGCCAAAGACAAGATCTGTAAGTAAAAGAAAGATTTATTAACTTGAATTTGAATAAACTGGTTTGACACACATGCACTTGATGGAACGAAGCGGCTAGAGCGAGCGAGGCTTGAGCTGTGTACGCGGCGCAGAAGTCCACCAAACCCTCTTTGAGGTTTGGGGCATTTATTGGGTGGCACTGATAGTCTCGCCCAGTTGATCAAGATAATCCCCAAGTCAAAGATGGAGATGGTTGTGGACAAAGCCATCGATTTTTCCGGTGGGAGGGACAAAGAGCTGCGTGATATCTCTGGGCTCAGTATGACTCACTATTTTTTGGGCTGTGTACTGGCGCTAAATTTCGGTGGTTCATTGACAATCACAGCGGAACTCCCACCTAACGGGAAGATAGTAGCAATTCCCGCTCACGCCGATCTGGAATCTAAGCTCAAATCGAGCTCAAACTCGTCAAGTTAATCATTCATTTAAGGTGAGTCTTCCCCTTCCTCTCATCCTGCTGTCTCATTTTCACCAACTCAAGTTGCGTGCCCTCGTGGGCTCGTTTCCATGTTTTTTTCCTCACTCAAATTATTACATGCGTACGCTTCACGGCTGGTTTCGCAAGGGAAAAAGCGGTATATTCAAGTGGTACGTCAATTTACATCTCGACGTACGTGTTTTTACTGACTATGGCACGACATTGCAGCGGTGCTGCGATGCGCGCGCCATGACTTGCGCAAAAGCGGTGTTCGCACGTGCGGAGTGCACTGTGCTCGCTGCTATGCCTGCGCGTGTGTGCTACACCCGACGCGAATGCAGCGTGTGGACGCGCATGTGCGCTGCAATCCACGTGCGGCACGTCCGCTTGACTGGGCGCGAGTTGCACCGCGAGGACGGTTGTGCGTCCCGTTCCGCGTTCGCAAGCCAGAGCACACACACAGCTATCTGCACGCCCGATCGCGCCTGCGGCGTTCAATCGTGATGGAGTTCGTCCGCCCAGCCTGCGAGCTGAGCAGCTGGTTCCACCGCACAGCCGTATTTGGTGCGGGCACGCACCGCACGAGCGGGCGTATCGGCAAGTCTGTCACCCACAAGATGCGACTGCGGGCGCACGAGGCTACTCGGGCGGCGTGCAGACGTGGCACGCAGTTTGCACCACCAGAACGGCGGCGCCTGGTGCTGTGTGCCTGCTCGGCCCCCACACTCATAGTGCGCACGCACCGTGAGCGCAGTCGTGTCGTTGCGAGACGGTCGTGCGCAGGGTGGCATTTGTGCGTGGCCGCACCGCGGCGGTGCTGCCGATGAACGTGTATCGCGAGCAAATGCGGGCCATCGCCGGGTCGTCATATGTGTTGCATGTACTCGCCACGTGGGATTGGAGGCGGGACGGACACGGGTACGAGTACGAGGCGAAAGAAGGGGGAAACAGTGCGGACTCACCAGGGCCTTATACCGCGAATACAGACTAGCATCCCGAGTTGTTGGTGTCGTGCACAAAACTGCCCTGCATCGGGATCTATGCACGCCGCAAATAAGTAGCAGCACGGCTGCGGCAGACGAGGGAAAAGATGAATTTTTGCAGAGATGAGCATCGAGGTGCTCATCGTGCAGTAGTACGTCGTGGTGTCGGTGCCAAGATGGTGGTAGGAAGTTGTCCCGGCCTGGAACGGGCCAAGGAACAGACTGAAAGCTGGAAAAACACGTGACACACGCAGGCAAGGGGGGTACAGCCACCAACTTCCGGCTCTTCTCACTGCCGCGAATGGGTTGGGGTTGTGCAAGGTACGTAGCCGTCTGCATCTACCATTCACTAGCAGGCTGAAAAAAAAGACATGTTATAGCTCACCTATTTTCTCGTATGCGCCGTTCATCATGCAGCACCATTTCGTACACGTGTTTCCCGCTGGACGTCAGGACGCGAACCAGCATGAATCCACCACCTCCAATACCAGAATGATACACCGCAATCATCCTAACGCACAAAGCACTCACGATGATCGTGTCCACGGCGTTCCCTCCGGCTTTCATCGTGTCCGCGCCAAATGTTGCTGCATTCTGCCACCTCGGTTGCAATCGCTCCGTGTGTTCCGGAGAGTGGCGGAGTAATTGACTGACTCGCAAGAGCACCAGTGACTGCAACCGAAGCCAACGCACCGCTCGCCCGCTGTTCCCTGCGCACGCTTCATGCCCGCACCACATATTACCACGGCTTCGGGATCTCCAAATGCTCTCGCAGCGTGGGACTTGTACGTGTTAGCCGCAGCTTGCTGTATGGCCCCACGGCGTTCACTGCTGCTCGCTGTTCGCTGGGGTGCTTACAGGGCGAATTGTCTGCCCAATCGGGTGCGGTGCTCCTCGCTGCAATTATGCTTCCTGCTGGTCGATCTTTACAAATTTTCCTTGTGCTTGCTGCTGCACCTCTATATCTGTTGCACTTGCTCGCCTGCCCCCGTTTGTCTTGCACAGCACGTTTTCCGAGCAGCCTCATCCTCTACCCACTTGTTTCAGGCCAACCTCGCACCCAATTTGTTCGGCTCTCGCGGTATCTTTCGGCAACCCGCACTTTATGTGGCACTGCGATCTCGGGTGCCTGCCCCTGCCTCTGCCCAATTGCACCTGCTGTACTCACTCTTCATTTTCCGGTGGCCTTCTCTTTGCTGTGCTGCCGATCATACAACGGCCCTCTGGCTCTGATCGCTCCTGCTCTTATTCACAGTCGCTGCTCGTCTCTCATGCTGTTGCAGACTCATACACCAATGTCCCTCGTAAGTCTTCAACACCTTCAATTTATTGCTTTCCATATATTACTTATATCACTCGGTACGCTATCTGAGCTATTAGTAATACCACTCGCTTTTTGTTCAATATGGGAAGGACTCAATGAAATCTTAACCATTCATTTCAAAAGTCTTGTGAACTCATGATTTTGACCTGTATCTTAGGCTTCAGCGTGCTCGTCGTTTTACCTTCCATTTGCTTAAGAAACCTGAGAAGGATTGAGTGCGAGAATAAGGATGAGCACCCCTCCAAAACGTCGAGCCAACATGCCAAAGGAATTGGTTTGCATCCTGTCAGCTGATTGTTGGAGCGTCGTCCTTTGTCTTCCCTTCACCCTTCGCTTCTTACTTCCATTTACTGAAGAAAGGAAGAGCTTCAGCTACAGACAGTTGTCAAAAATTCCGTCAGTTTACCGTACCAAAGCATTCGGTTTGAACATCTCGCGGACTGATTTGGGTCGCGAACTGATTGTTCGCAAGATTTTACCTATGCCTCCAGAGTAGTGTGATGGTGATTTAGATTACTCTTTTGCGTTCAAATAGCCCATTTCTGATTTTTATAGGAATTTAGAGCACCTGTGGATAGAGCTAGAAATAAAATAATCAGTCATTTAGCTCGTGAACTGATATGAGAAGGTGGATCCAGTTCGAGTATACTAGTGCATATCAGGATCTCCTCAAACCAGCTCCCATAGTTCAACTTCGATCGTTACCCGTGAGGTCAGTAGTTTATTCCTACATCCCTCAATGCTTCAGCCATTCATTCTTCATTCCACAGCTGGGAGAGCCCGAGGGGAGAGTTATAGCGCCAAAACCAGTGAGTCGATCTGTTCGCAACAGAAATCAGTTCGCGAAACATACTTCGCTCTCGTGACACAATATACAATGGATTTCTGGGTCCCTGAATACATTAAGGTACTCCCTCGCAATTATTAATAACTGGAACCGCTTCAGGGAAAATGTGCAATGCACAAACCCCGGTTCGCGATAAAAATCCATTCGCAAAACCAATTTCTTTCTCCCATTTACATCGACGATTTGTCATGAATATTGACTCTATTTTCCACACAGAACTTATATTTTACTCGACGAAATAGATATAGGGCCAGGTGGAGGATATTGAGGCTATTTATTGGGTTATGGGCACCATAAGCGCCCATGAAGCGCCATTAGGACAATGTCGGTGCTATAGGTACACAATTTGATTAAATCTTTTTGACCATCAACACTTGACAATTTGGCTAGTTATTAGGAAGGAATTCCTCAACTTGAAATTGACAAAATTTGAGTGAATGTTCAATATGAGTATGAATGTTGTGTTAGCGACCTTTTCGGACATCTTTCCGAGCTTGTCGGCGCCGTTACCCGACGTGACCAACGTGACAATTTCTCTCCTCGCCTGCGACCACCTTTCCTCAAACCATCGTCTCTATGCTGACCCGCCCTATGCTTCACGCACCATCTTGTTCTATGGGTCCATAGCCTCTTCTAGTTGTCTTCCGGGCACTTTTTGCTACTCAGACGGCTTGCTGCGGGTTCTTTCACCAACGCCATTATCTCTGGTTCCAAATTCACCATATAGCCCCTCAGATTTGCTCAAATCTTGACAGTATTCCTTTGGGGACCTGTTACATTCTCCCGCCACTTCATCTTGTTCCTTCTGTGGCCGTAAATTTTGGAATATCAACATTTCCGGCACGATCCTGGGATCCGATGGAATCCAAGCAACGATGGGTAGGAAATCGGGTTCTTTCCGCCCATGGTGCGTCCGCAGTCACTCTGCAGCTTTCAAACCCACTCATTCGGGATTTGGCCCGACGTTCATAAGCACGAGCAAGATTTTTGGCACCACTTCACAAAGCGCAGCGTGCCACGTCACACAGCTCAGCGTGTCAGCTCGGCATGCAGACGGTGTACTTGGGACATATGTGCATCATTCGAGCGGGCGACTGTGGCACTCCCAGTAATGGTGCGATGACCAGCGGCCTGCGCTGTGGCGTACACGGCCTCACGTCTTCCCGGCATGTCCCGGTCGCTCGCTGTAGCATGCTGCGCCCGAACTTGGACTCAATTTCTTGCGGCTGGTGCTGTGGTCGATGCTAGTGTATGCAGAGTACGCAGGGATTGGTGCTCGCCGTGGAGAGGCAAAATGCAGAGCCTGGCGGCATTTCGAGCATGGCGAGCGCGGTGTAGTGCGCTCCGCAGGCACTGCCTATCCTCGCACCAGCCACAGCCATCTCAGTATCCGTATCGGGCTAGCCCCGCTGTTTCGACGTGCATAGTACCGGTCGAGACACAGCAGCCGAATGTATCGTGCTGTCAGTGCTGTTGTGCAAGCTGCTGCGCAGGTGTCCTCTGCGGGACACTGGATGGCTGCGCCGGTGTTGTCTACGGTTACGAACCCCAAATTTGGCGTGCCCAAGCGGCGGGGTAGGCGGTGGTCACCGGCTGAACGGGACGAAGTGGAGCCAGAGGGCTTTGGACCCCATGGTGGCATGTGGTAACCGCCTGCTGCAAAGGTCCACCGACCAAGACGGCAGCCGCAGAGCTGCCGTGCTCACCGATGGTGCTGGGTGCAGCTGCGGCTTCAAGTGTGTGGCGCAGCTACGGCTGCGCGCCCGAGGGCGTCGTGTGCTGTAGATAGGTGCCGCTAAGCTATTTGCTCGCCGCGCTGCGCAGCTAGCCACTCCAGCGCCCGGCAGGGTGCACAAATCTCACTGGGTAGACTTATATAAAATGTCGATTTCCGCTCTAATTACATGTTGATTTCCCTCCTCATTGCTCAAATGTGTATTGTATATATATTTACTGTATCCCTAGATTTTTTCGTGATTTTTGAGGCACATTGCATCGTCGTCGTCGCCGACGACGTCGACGAGTTCTGATCGCATTTGATCGCGATGTCGAGAGAGATTGATGGACGTCGTCTGAATTTAGGATGTTCCTGATCGCTATGCAACATGGCAACGGCCGTATATGTGAATATTCAATTATGTGCAAGAAGGACCGTGCCATGATATATCGAAGACACCTCTAACTCAGCGGTTTTGATATATCACGGCTCTACGCTTGTTAGAGGCAGCTGATATATCACTCCGCCATACTAAGGTGGATCCAGTCCTGCCGCACTCTTAATATTGTGCTTCTGTATATGCAGTTTCACGCCCTCGATGTCCTTTATAGTGAATGGCCGCGAAAATGTCTTGTTCGGCGTAGTGTTGGCGTTCGTGCAGGCAACACGTTCATCAGAAAACGATGGCGCTGCCACTCGCTCCAGTCAAACTTGTCCGGTAAACGCTCGGCAGCCGGATGGCCATGCACAGCCGTTGACGGCCCTGCCGCTGGCGCAGGAATGGGGGCGCAGCAGACGGGGGGACCAGGGTTGACTAGGGCAGGCAACGGCACCAAAGCCGCCGCATCTGCCGATATACGTTAGGAACGGCCGAAGACGACAAATTCGTCCGCACCAGTCGCAGCGCTGCGGGCAGTGAGACCTGCAATATCCCTGCACAAGTGTACTTGAAGGCGATGCGCGTCGAGTGCTGAACATGCGTCGAAGTCCATTTTGCGCATAATCTGCCCCAGGAAGGAGATTGAGACCACAAAGCGGTGTTGCACCACACAGGGAACGGTACCAGAGGACAGTGTAGACTTGGGCGGGAGGAGACATTTGGTTGACAAGTAGAAGCGAGCGAGAGGTATAAGTCGAGAAGGCAAAGGGAGAGGTCGAGGACTCAGGGACTCGACAAGCAGTGGGGGGGTGCTGGTCGAAAGAAAGAATCGAGTGCCGTTGTTAGACGTAGAAGCAATAGCATTGGCAGGCGCAACTGTTATTTGTTTCGAGCAGGCCAATAAGTCGAGTAGCTAGTGTTCAAATTAAGGTCAATAACCAGCATGCCAATTGCCATTGAATGATCATTGACCTTTTAGTCCATCTATTTGACTACAAAGACAGCAATGGGCATGCATCCGGGTGAATTGAGTCCACTTACTATGGCATTTAGTTTGTTCAAATGTATATTCACAGGCTACAGCGTCCATTTTCAGGTCGGCACCTCCAGTTCAACGTTGGTTCGTGCCATCGCGATGTGGTGGTGGTTGAGTGTGAATCGGGCCAAAGAGCCGAACAGTCCAAAGCATGCTTCGGCAATAGCCTACGATGCTCCGTCTCTTACCACCAACTTCATTTTCAGAACCAATGGAATTCAAAAATCCAGTTTTTTCTCAAGAGTATTCGACCATATCATTCACAATTTGACCGATGACCTTGCTGGTTTCTTCTAATTTCCATCAACGCGCCAGTCTCCTCTTTTTCGGTCCTTGCGACGAGCACCACAGTCTTTCTGCGCTCGGTGCATCGAATTTGCATGCAATCTCTGTTCGCATGAAGATGGCATTCGGGACGATGTGCGAGGGTCAGGCGAGGAGGTGAGCGTGTACAACGGTGAGTCGATTTTGCACTGCCACCACCTTCTCTTCTCACCGCAACGGCAACACACAATGTGAACACGTTGTTTTGTTGACTCCTCAAGCGCGTTTGATTCACACGGCAGACGTATATAAGGTGAGCACTCCCTCTGCAGTCCCTTGGGCCCTTATCCCGTCGGATATTGGAAGGACCTCAATGGTCCTTGGACTGTCCGCGTGCGGGCAGCTCCTGCCATAGAGTACACCACTGTTCATCATACTAACGAGTTGAGAGAATGCCCTGCCAGCTGTCGACGCTGTTGCCGTCCCTGCCGTCTCGTCCTCAACGAGCTCCCTATCGCTCGAATGGGAGAAATCCTCAGAACAAGCAGGCCGCAGCTCACACAAGTCCTGTGCGCCCATGTTGCGCTCCGTGCCACGGCTACGAGGTGGGGTGCGGATTGATGAATGCATTCCGGTGTGGGCGAAGGTACGTCTCCATCTATATCCTATAAATCCTCAAGCTGAAAACCAACTCTTTCTTAGCTCACTCATTTTTTGAGCACGCAGACACAGTGCCCAACCTCAATACCTTCGAACGGCCTCTTGCCTTGCACGACGACGCTTCGACTACCACGCACGCATTCATAACACAACACCGGCCTCGCACTAACTTTCCCTGTGAACCACATCCCTCCCGTACCATCTGACCACCACATCACCACCAGCAAACTCTATACATGTACTGCCCTACTCAATGTCTACACATTCTCCGCCGCTCTCACGTCACCCCACACAGTTGCGCCGCGGTCCTGTTCTTTTGCTCGGGTGGGTGCACTGACCGTGCGCTCTCCGTGCTCTCATCTCGTCTCGTGCCCTGCCGATGCAAGTGGACCGTGCGACCACGCGACGCACTTCGGGTCTGCGCTGCGGTGCATAGACCTACCCGCTCGCTGTCTGCCTCTTGCCCGAGTTGTATCTGGTCTGAACAAGGTACGTATGCTATGATCTATATTTTAGAAGCTAATCTAATCTACGTATGCAGCAGACTCGCGCTTGCAGCACATGTCGTACCAGCGGTGCCGTGGTTCAGGGCGGAGGCCTTTGAAACGCCTGGCCAGTCCACCGACTCTTGTCCACAAACCTGCAGATTCTGCGGCCTACATGAAACCATCTACATCAAAGCGCCGTTGTCCATCCAGATGCGTTCAGAGAGTTGGGACTCTTACATCGCTGTGCCACTGACGCGTTGCCGATCCACGCCCGTCTGCACACACTGTCTTGTTCCCGCTGTCACCACCACCACTGCAATCATTGCTGTGTTCTCGCCACGCCTCGCCTGCGCCGTGCCTGACGCGGCTCGCCCACGCCACATAATTTGCTGTGCAAACCGTCTGCCTACATGTTGTACAATATACTACTATGAGGTATGTGTGTGCCTCTCTGTCCTTATTTGGCCTGCGCTCATTCCCCTCCACAGCATTGCACACATTCTCGTACAGCCGTGCATATTTGTCAGGCACGAAGCATGCTGCGAGCCGAATGTCACACTTGGGGTCAATGCGCACTTTTCGTGATCTTTCCTTGTCTGCATGCTCATTCTCTGCTGCTGGAAACATTGCCGTGTGTCAAAGTTGTCAACTCGATGCAATGCGAACAGTGCCCCTGGGCAATGGGCAGCACGGATGCTGTGGGTACAAGGCATGTATGTAACTGTCATACATTCTGTCCCTGTACTTGCATTGACTATGGCATAGCTTGCCCACATGTTTCAAGTGGTGTGCCAAGCGGGCACTTGCCAGCGCAGTGCACTGTGCGGTGCAGGGTGCAGGGATTTGTGTTGGTATAATTTCTTTGTATCAATTAGTTTCAATGAAGATACCTTTTTTCACGCAATTGGGACATACTTGTGACACACCACAACTTGAAGCTCACAGCTTGCAAGTGTAGTGGCAAGCTTTTATTGTGCAGAAATAAATTCCTGTTCATTGGCGAGGATATAGAATTTTTGAGGTCAAAGAACACTTTCCTTTATAAGTAATTTGATCTTTTATTTCCTTATATAGCAGGTCTTGGGGCCACCTCGTGCTATCAAATTTGCGGACCCCGCAAATGTTGCGCAAATACTGCGCAAATAGTGCGCAAATACAATATTGGCGCAACATTTGCGCAGCCTGCAAATGATGGGCAAATGTTGCGTGTATTTAAAATTTGCAGGCCCCCGTAAATAAGGCGCAAATAATGTATTGCACCCAGTGAGAGGGGAAACGCTCAGTAAATCTTCATTGCGTAAAAACCCCGAGGGCGTGCATCAACAGTCAAGCTGGATGCATCAGCAGTATTGTTAGGACATGGTTCTGGAAGTGCAGAAGGACGTGTCCGGAAGGATGAGAAGAACATCTGAAGGTTCCGGAAGTCAGAGCGTCTGGAGGTTCCGGACGGAAGGATGTGCACGGGCATAACACTTGGGCAGTTCAACATTCAATGTCCCACCTCCTGACATCCAAAACATGCCTGTTCTCCTGTAGCACCCAAGGGAATGTTGTTAGGATAAGTTGCTGGTCCATTACTTAAGCTTTCTCATCCTGCAGATGATCGTGGCGGGTTTTGCTGCAGTGGCACTTCTGAACGGAAAGAGGTTGTACTTCGGTTAAATTCAGACAGCTTTACACACTTCCCTGCCAGCCCTGTTTGATCCATAATCATTACCTGATAGTAAACAGGTGCATACTCCGGATCGTCAAGCTTTATGGATCCTGGCCGTCGGATTAATGAAGTCACCTCCTCCTCTGTTCCTTGATATTTCTGTGTTTCTTTTCCACTGAATCCTTTCTTGGCTTGTTTCTTCTTCTTTTCTTCTCTGCATTTCTTTACATGGCGCTTCTTCTTCAGCTGATACTTCTTGTAGTCTGAATCTGAGAGGTCGCTATCTGAAGAATCACTTGCGGAATCCTCGTCGGAATCCTCATCTAGCTCATCCCCCCCAGTCTGCTGCTCAGACCATTAGGGTTTCGTATTTGTTATGCTGGAAATACCATTCCGCAGCAGAATTGATTTCTGTGACAATATTCTGAGCTGTATCATCTTGGAACGGATTAGCCTGTAATATTCAATTCTCCAGAACCTGCTGTAAGGACCTTTCGATTCCAACAAAGAAATAAGCATTGTAATCTTCTTTGCTTAAGTACCCTTTCTTCAAAGGTCCGCCGGTGAGAGTATTGTATTTGATAAAATACTTCTTCCAATTAGTGAGATTACGGCACTGTTTCCAACTGTGCTAAGCTGCAAAGTGTTCCACGTCTGCAGGCTTGTACTTCTGGTACATCCGGTCAGCGTCAAAATGCTTCAAGATTTTTCTCTTCAATTGACTCCAGTGTGGTGGGTCAAACCCGTCTAAGGTCTGAATCACATACTGTATGTCAATGGCACAATACTTCAAAATTTGTTCACATTTCTGTCTGTCGTCAGTAATTTGACATTTCTTGAGCAGTCATTCATAGTGATCCACAAAAAGTCTGTACCTCCATATACTTTCCTCAAAACTTCTTAGGAGCGTCTTTGCTTCCTTGCACAGGCATGTCATGAATAGTTGGACCCATGCTTGTGGGCATTGTGTAACTAGTTGGAGGAGGAACTGAGGAAGAAACATAAGGATTCATTGGGGGTGGAGTTGCATTAGGTGTAGGCAGCAATTGGAAACGGGATGTCTTCATGGCAGTGAGGGAGGTGAGTATCCCAAGGAACTATCTTCAGAGTCTGATGACGAGGGAGAATCATGATCCTTCTGGTTTTGATATCGAAAGGCAGTTGGAGTATTCTCCATATCACTTGCTTTTCCCTTACCTTTATCTGCGGAAGAGGTACTAGGTTCACCTCAGCTATGGGAAGGTCCAGCTTCAGTATTAGAAGGAGGTGGCCCCATTACATCAGGCAGAGGACCTATGGGTTCTCTATGCAATTCTTCGTATGCCTACCGAGTCTGAGCATCCATAGATTCATACTGTTGTTGTTCATCCCAGTCTTTGAATACATACACAGGTCTTTCAGTTGTGGTTTGTGCTATGATGTTTCGTTGTGTCGTGTTCGGTTCGGTCGTTGGATCCAAGAATAGGAGATTCCTGTCGTTGGAGCAAAAGAATCCCTCACGGTGGGCTTCAATTATGTGTGGAGGAAAATTTGTTTCCCTTGAGTGCTTGGGAAATATTGTTATTCGCAAGATTCACTCAAGTGTTCGTTGTGCTCCAACAATTTCCTTTTTGAGGATCTTGGCAGAGTAGTACTAGATTCGATCAGGTTGGTGTTCTTGCTACATCAGTTAGATACGTCAGGTCAGTGTTCTTGTTACGTCAATCAGATGCGTCAGGTCAGTGTTCTCATATTGGTTCAGTGTTTTTGTAGTGTCAGTCAAGTATGTCGGGCCAGTGTTCTTGTTTTGGGTCAGTGTTCTCGTTACAGGTCAGTGTTCTTGTTAAACAGCTTGACAGATAGGCTTCAGACACACACAAATTAGCAGAAAGCTAATAGATAGTTAACTACCTATGAGTACAGGTGGGGTCAACTTTTTTTGGGGGAAACATGCTGGTGCCCTGGCCCTTATATGCTGCTGGGGTGACTTATTTCTATATGACTCTGAGGTGTCATGACCGTGTATGACTCACGTGACTCACATGACTCATTATAACTCACATGACTCATTATGACTCACATAACTTATTGTGACTTATATGACTTGTTCTGACTCATGTGACTCATTTTGACTCATATGAGTCATATTTTATTGTCCTCCTTATACTACTGGTTTTTCTCTAATTCTTATCTGTTAGACTCATACTTCCTTGGGTGCATGTTAATGGTGAACATAAATGTAGTGGCATACCGAGTTCATCTCTCACTTCTTCCACTCACTGGGTGAAGCACTTGGAATGCACCTACACTATACCTCCGGCTGGCATCTGTCAGCCAATGGCCAGACTGAGCGCATCAACCAGACACTCTGGAGTAGTACATCCAGATTTACTTCAACTATCAGCAGGATAACTGGGCTCCGCATTTGCTGCTCGGGGAATTCACTTACAACAATACCCCAAATCTTATCACTGGCATCTCATCATTCTTTGCTAACAAGGGTTATAATCCTTCCATTGCTGTGCATCCTGAGCACGACCTTGTCTCCACTTGGTGTTATATCCGTTTCAGGAGAATGACCGGAAGGTCGGAAGCTGAAGACCGGAGGCAAAGTTACACCACGCTAAGTTGGCGGGTGTACTATACTAGCTTGGCGGCAGGTCAACAAAGAAGGAAGTCCAACGACGGAGCAATGCGAAGGCAAAGCATGTTAATTATCAACTGAAGTACATCTCAGAGTAAATACGTATTTATACTAAGTACGGAGATATTCTGGATGGGGTCGTAGAAGCAAGTAAAGACAATAAGAACAATAAGAGGAATACATGTGGGCATAGGTCATATGTTGCATAGAGGAGAAACGCTCAGTAAATCTTCATTGCGTAAAAACCCTGAGGGCGTGCATCAACAGTCAAGCTGGATGCATCAGCAGTATTGTCAGGACGCGATTCCGGAAGTACGGAAGAACGCGTCTGGAAGGATGGGAAGGACTTCCGAAGGTTCCAGAAGTCGGAGTGTCCAGAGGTTCCAGACGGAAGGATTGTGCACGGGCATAACACTCAGGCCTGGGACTATGTTACTGACCTGGACGCTCTCCACCAGGAGCTCCAGCTGCAGATGGCAGCAGCTCAAGCTTGCTACCAAGGTCCTGTGGATTCCCGCCGGCTTTCAGATCCCAAGATCAGCATTGGAGATGAAGTCTATGTTAGCAGAGACGCTTTCTGCTTAGCAAATAACAACCTACCAAGAAGTTTTCAGAGATCTTCTATAGTCCTTACAAAATTATAGCCCAGCCCAGACCCGCTTTGTACACTGTCAAACTCCCATACGATATGCGCCAGATTCACCCAGTTTTCCATATCTCTCATCTCGAACCCGCCACTCCAGACACTATACCAGGTCGCACACAACCTCCACCTTCTCCAGTGGAAATCAAAGGCCAACTCAAGTGGGAAATTGAGGAAATTGTATCAAGTAAGCTTGATTTCCACCGGAAGCCGCCGCTATTGTACCTTGTTCACTGGGCTGGCTATAACAGCACAGATAAAAAAGACAATTGGCTTAAAGCTGACGAACTTGAACATGCACAAGAATTGGTCGCAGAATTCCACACTAGATACCCAGACCTTCCTGGTCCACTCCTTTTATAGAGAATCAGGGTTCCATTAGGACTCTGGGGGGTTTTCATGCAATGAAGTCTTCTGAGTGCTTCCCCTAAATCTCTAATTTTCTTCACTCACTTACTTATCATACTATTTAATATCTAAGAAAATCATTATTTACATTATTGGGGCCACAGCCCCGACTGGACAATTGCACTATTCTATTGTTACAACTAGCTACAGTGTCCTTTTCATCTGCTAGTTTGCAGTAGGCCCCTCCACAGGCACATTTCCACCACTTCTGCTGGCATCGTTGCCTTCTCCTGGCCCCAGCATCTCCTGGTCCTCCTTCGGCCTCTCACCATGAGCCCACTGCTTTCCCTTCGTTTTCTTCTGCACCTCCACAGACTCCGCATCAGCTCCCTCTTCCCCAACAGCACTTCTTTCCACATCCCTCCTCTGCCTCTTAGCAGGACGTTCATCTCCACCAGAGTGGGACCATTTGTGGAACTCCCTGGTCAACACCTTGGCCATGTCGGCAAAAGAACATCACCATTGAATGGAAGGAGTCTGCGGTGTCCTCCAGCACAGCGGTGTGGCAATCCAGGATTGCCATGTGTTCTGCATGCTGCTCCTGACAGACAGCCGAAGCGAACTCTAATATGTTAGCCAACGCTGATACAATATAGGCCATGTCAGTTGAGGAACCGGAGCTGGCAAGCAGAGGGATAGGGAAAGCCGGTGGAAATCCATATGGGCTTTTGTTGCCCATGAACTCACACCTGCTCTTGCAGATCTTGCACGCCTCGCAGACTTTCTGGTGACTCAATCCTTGCGGTGGAACACATTCAGAGCCATGGTTTACTCATTGCATGCACTACCGGCTGTCAATTCTCTGTGGACTTTCTAGGAGCTAAAATACTCACCTTTTTCAAGGGAATGGGCTCCCCTCCTTCGTCATCCTCGTCCTTGATAACCTCCGCTGCAGACACTGGCACTTTCTACTTCTCGCTGGAAGACAACCCCTCTCCAACGTCCTTCTCCTTCTCCTTCTCCTTCTCCTTCTCCTTCTCCTTCTCCTTCTCCTTCTCCTTCTCCTTCTCCTTCTCCTTCTCCTTCTCCTTCTCCTCTTCTCCTTCTCCTTCTCCTTCTCCTTCTCCTTCTCCTTCTCCTTCTCCTCTTCTCCTTCTCCTTCTCCTTCTCCTTCTCCTTCTCCTTCTCCTTCTCCTTCTCCTTCTCCTTCTCCTTCTCCTTCTCCTTCTCCTTCTCCTTCTCCTTCTCCTTCTCCTTCTCCTTCTCCTTCTCCTTCTCCTTCTCCTTCTCCTTCTCCTTCTCCTTCTCCTTCTCCTCCTTCTCCTTCTTCTCCTTCTCCTTCTCCTTCTCCTTCTCCTTCTCCTTCTCCTTCTTCTTCTTCTTCTTCTCCTTCTCCTCTCACTCCAGTTTTTGCCACTCCTTCTCTCTCCACTTCTCCTCTGTGGCCTCTGCCTCTCGTTTCTTCCTTTTATCTTCCTCCCACTTCAGCCTCTCCTCCTCTGCCCTTTTCTTACAGGCCCGCTCCCGCTAGGCTTTCACCGCACGGTTGAGGGCATCCAGGTCTTCACCCTCCAGAACATCCTGCTCATCCTGCAGAAGCTTGAGGAGGTGTCTGTAATACTTGTTGTCAGATTCATTTGGAAGGCAAGGCATTTTGGAGATAGTGGTGGTACGAGTTCAAGAGAGAAATAGCCGAGCAGAGTTTGAATTTCACTTTTAAAAGCGGACCCCATGATTTCCCATGATGCGATCAATCCTTTACAGCCTCAAGGGTTAGCCCTAAGAGGGGGATACTGTCATGTCCTGTGACAGCCTCTGCTGTCAGACGGAAAAATAGTTTCCCTTGAGCACTTGGAAAATGACTTTATTCACAAGATTACTCAAGTGGTTCGGGAGTGCTCCAACAATTTCCTTTTTAAGGATCTTGGAAGAGTGTGGTTCAATTTAGTAATTAACTTACGGCAAGTCTGTAGTCAGCAGCGCTAGTCAATAGTCGGCAGCGGCAGTCAGTATTTGGCAATTCAGCAGTAGTTCAGTAATAGAGTTGGCAGCAGCAGTTAAAATTCGGCAATTCAGCAATTTGATTCAGCGGCAGCAGTTAGTGATCAGCAATTCAACAATAGATTCAGCGGCAGCAGTCAGTATTTGGTGGCAGCAGTCAGTAATCGGCAATTCAGCAATTTGATTCAGTGGCGGCAGTCAATATTCAGCAATTCGGCAATTAGTTCAGCGGTGGCAGTCAATGGAGCAGCTCAGGATCTTGATATCAATTCTGCTTAGTAAGTCAGCACAGCCTTAGACTTAATTCAGACAAAATCAAGATATAAATGCAAATAAACGTAAACTATAGATTGCTACTTGTAAATACAAGTGGGGGAATCTACTTTCTACTAGCTGGATCTTCTGTCCCTTTTTATACTACTCAGGTGAGTCATTTTTAAATGACTCATACGTATGACTCATATTTGTCTGACTCATTTCCATATGACTCACTCTTATGTGACTCATGCCTTCATGACTCATGCCTTCATGACTCATTCTAATTCTGACTCACTTCCATGTGACTCAGACCCATATATTTTTTAACAGTTATGCCCATGTGATTTAGGTCAGGTGATTATTGTTCATGTGATCTCTGTCATGTGTCTAATGTTCATGTGACTCAAATTTCTTTTATTCTTTTTCTTGGTATTTCTCTCATCTTCAATCTTTAGTGTTGTGTGCATGTTTTAGATAAACAAAAACAAAGTGGCATACCACGGACTCCACAAGATAGGTCATCTTTTCAATGAACTAAATGTCTGGTGGAATACCGCTGGGGTTTGGTTTCTTCAATTGCAGCCTCAGGATTGGTTGTTATTGTTCTATGCAACATTTTATCATGTGGTCTTCACTTATTGTTTGAACTTCTTCTTCTTCCCCTTATGTTAAACAATTAGCTTATTGTCTTTATTGTTCTCCAATAGACAATTCTCAGAGTTTCTATAGTATATAAACCCCACATGTATTCTAGATCCTCAGTTCGAATATTGACTTAGTTGGACCCTATCTCTGTCTGTTCAACTGTCTCTCTCTAGTCTGTCTTTCTCCTCGGAAATCAAGCTCCAGGCGTAGCAAAGGGTGCAGCGCATGAGCTGAAGCCAAGCCTGTTCAAGTAGAGCCAGACTCCTGTGGACTCCACCAGGATTCCTTTGGTAGTCCATCCGGCTTATTTGGGATCCAGTACTTGACACAGTATATAGATTCGAGAGAGCCAGGGCCTGAGCTCAGTCCTGCAGCCAGTTCAGACACCCAGGGCTGAATTCTATCAGACATAACAAACTACAGAGAAATTTGATGCACCATAGGGACAGTTGGAGGTGCCTTCATTGGCTCGTCCCATCTTGACAATGATGGAATCTGCCAAAACACCCTTCCCAGGCATCAAACCCTTCCACATCAGCAATGCAAAGCTGCTTTTATCCTGAAGAGAAAACCACACGGAATTGGCTAGCTTGACCCAACACCACTCTATGCTCGAGACTACAAGGAACTGCACAGACATACGCAATAATTTTGCTATGGTGTCGACGAAACTGGTCCCAAGTCATCCTGGTGCTGGCAGTGATCAGCCCATGGCTGGCTGGTTCAATCTTTGGTGTCTTCTTTGGTTTCCGACCATTTGAAGATAATTTTTTGGTGAGAGCATATGTTCACACCAAGATTTCAAATTCTTTGGGCTTGGAAACCTCCACATCAGGGCTTGGGGAACAAGCAGATACAAGAGCAGGCCATCCCAGTCTCGGCCTTGCAGAGAAGACTGAGATCCAGCCCCAGGGTGAGGTAGCATTTGTAAAAGCAAGCAGCAAGTCTGGGGGCAGAGACAGATGAGGGAGATCACCAGCCACAGCACTGATGGATGGGAGACTTGGAAGTTCAATTTCAGAGTCAATTGAATAGAGGTGCAAGAAATTATCATATAAAGGGTGTAAAGACAGTGACAGTGATAGTGGGTCTGCTGTGGGATCATAAGAAAGAGAGAGAGCTATACAATGGCCTATCAACGGAATAAGCAAATGAATCTCAGCATGGCACCTGGAATTACCAAATGTCTGCAGTTCCATCTCACTGAAGATTGGGCTGACACTCAATAGACGCAGTCGTGGAGGGCTGCTACTGTTATCTAGCACCGTGGGTGCTCCTAGCTCAGAACCACCATAGGTAGGCGGGAGGTGGACTACGTGCCAATGGATGCCATGGAACGAATGGCATACAATACAGGCAGAAATAAGTACAAGAAAAGATTTTTTTTTGCAGCATTGCTATCTTTACCAAATTGAGTCACTGCCCGACAGACCATCAGCTCCAAGCCCAAATCCAGTAATTCTTGGTGCTCCATCAAAAGTCGGAAAGTGCGCAAAAAAATCACGCAGTGTCAAGCTTTTCGGAAACAGCTGTAATCATAATTCAACATTTATTGATCAATTGTTCTAACTAAATTGTAGATGGTATTATATGATCAAATTCTAGCATGTTTAAACATGGAAAACCCACCACTGCTGCACATTGACAGCAGAGCTGGACACAGGAAAACATTCCTGCTATATCCTGTTATTGGAGCACTGCGAAAGCTAGATGAAACTGTTTTGATCTCAGCCCCTTCAGCTTTTGCTGCAAAGAATTATCCTGGTGGACAAACTGCACATTATCTCCAGTGGATGAGTACAACCCATTTCTCAAATCATTTGTGAAACCAAGGTCTGATCATGCAAAGTTACTACAAGCTGTGAAATTCCATATCCTGGATGAAATTGGTGCACTACATTTCAAGGTGTTTGATTGTGCAGATCACCTCATGCATGAGCTTACCAGCCAAGCCAACAATGTATAGGGTGGACATATGTTAATCACAGTTGGTGATTTCAGACAGGTAAGATCAAGAGTCTATAAAGGCCAATTGAAAGTTTACAAATTAATTTGGTCATGTTGCACCAGTTGTTAGGTTTGGAGGATGCACAGCAATATACAATGTGTCACTGCACACTCAGGTGGTATTTGACGGATTTGAAGTCCTGCACCTTGAAGCTTCAATAAGACAAAAAAATGACCCTGAATTTTCAAAATTCCTAGATTCAATTGGCAATGACTTTAAGCACAATTCTGTAGATATTACCCAGCTGCCCCATACCATGTCTGAGGTGGATGTCATTAATTTCGTATTCCCACCCGATATTTTGGACCAACCAGAAGAATGCATTAAATGTGCAATTCTCAGTCTTTTCAATGAATATGCCAATGCTTTTAACTCAACAATTCTGGAAAGTGTCTTGAGCCAGCCATAGAAGGCAACAAAGGCACAACAAATGGAGGACAAGCCATCCTTTCTGACCCAGAATTTTTGAACATGTTGCAGGAACCAGAGATCCCACCACATGCATTGACCCTGAAAGTTAGAGCAATATGTTGCTTTATTAGAAACTTTGACACATCACAAGGCTTGACCAAAAATACCAGGGTAATTATATGAGCCCTCTTTTGTTATACTGTGAAAGTTGAAACAATTCCGACAACAGTGACCAGAATTTTAATTAACTCTGTATGTTCGGGCATTCTAAATCATTGCTTGCATTGATGATCCTCAGATTCACCTTTATATACTGTGCATTAACTTCCACTTCCAACTGCATGGGATGAATATAATAGTGCACCGAACACAAATACCTCTGGCTCTCTGCTATGCAACGACATTCAATGGCTGTCAAGGATTAACAGCCACAAAATTGGCCCTAGATCTCTGTTGTCCTGTATTTTCCCATGGACAGCTGTATTCTGCCATGACACGAGTACCAGATGCGGAAAATGTTTTGATTCTTAAGTATGATTGATTGATTGTTTGATTGATTGAATTTCTAGAGTTATTGTACCTGGCCATGTAGGCTACGCGATAGTTAGAGTGTAGCACGAGTATATATTCGCGAATATGAATATTCGCCAAAACCTAGAAATTGATATTTGCATTCGTATGAATATTGATGGCGAATATTCGTTGCTTAGTCAGCGATATTCGCGAATATTCGTGAATATGAATATTCAGTGAATATATTGGAGATTCGGGGGTTTAGTAGTTATTAATGAGTTGCTGAGGGCCCTTTTATGTTATCTTGTGAATTTAAACATTGTCAAAGACTCATACAAGCCCTTGTATTGCAGGTTCAACCATTTGATTGACCATCATCACACTTGCTGTCAACCTGTCAAGCAGCTGTCAAAGCGAAGATGTCTCTAAAGTGGTTGGTTTGCATGTGAATTACAGATCTAGTTGGTGTAAATGAAGTGTGTTATGGTTCCAAAGAGTGGATGTGTTAAACAGACCCAAATTTACTATACTTGATTGAAATTTTAACTGTGTATTACAGCTGCGAATATTCGCGAATATCAGCTTTTCTGAAAACTGATATTCGCATTCGTGCGAATAGCACAGCCACAGCCATTCGCGAATACAAATATTCGCTATTCACAAATGGCTTGGCACGAATATTCGCGATATTTGGTATTCGTGCTACACTCTAGCGATAGTACACTACAGAGTAGTGGGGGCAGAAGGAAGCTACAGTATGGTGTGTAAGGAAACTATTTTTCTGAGGAAGACTAAAGAAGATGGATATCAGTAATGGGAAAACAGATGAAGTTAAGTGCTGCTAGACGTGATAAGGAGGAACTAAAGCTGTTGGGGAAGGAGAGACAAGTGATTGGATCTAAGTAGCGAGAGAGATTAGGTAGGTATATAATGTAAGTACAGAGAGGAAAAGAAGAAAAAGGCAGAAGGAGAATGAGATGATGAGATGGTTCACGAGAAGTGTTTTGTGGCGGCGATGAAGACAAGGAGAGCCTTGGTGAGATCAGGATTGGAGAGGAGTGAGGGGACGTCAACGGCACTGAGGAGATTTGCACCATAGTAAGGCATGCTGGAGAGCAGGGCATAAGTGCTTCCAGGCTGGGCGTTGAAGCAAGAAATGAGTTCTTGTCTCCGGGGCACCACACACATTGCATGATGGAGAATCAGTCTGGCGGAGACAGAAGCGAGTGGCATTGAGAGCCGAGAAATCAGTACGAAGGCGAGAGATCGTAGAGATTAAGAATGAAGTGGATTTACCTGCAACCAATATTGTATGGAAAGAGCTGCTTTTGTAATATATATGTTATATGTGATTGTAATGGCACAAAGAGTTGCCAGACACCACACTGGTCATGAACTGGCTACGAACTCCGGGCAGCAAAAGTAAATAAATTGAGCTTCGCGGACTGAGCAAAAACAAATTTCATTCTCATTTTCTACAATCTTAATCCCTCCCTCTTGTCGCAGTCCAAGGTAGAACTGTGCGTGCACAACAAAAAATGTGAGGCAAATAATTTCAACCTTGTGTCGCCTTGGTAGCAAGCCGTACTCCTTCTTGCACAGATACTGCCTATCAAATTTTCAGTGTTCATGCTCTATGTATTATGAAACATTTCGCATCACCTCTTCGACCCAAGGTAGTCGGAAAAACTCGCTTCTCTTCAACTCTTCCTGTCTTATGGTCAGACCGTCTGTCGGTCCGCTGCCCAGTACTGTCTCGAGATCGCGGGACTGCGACTCTAACCACGTCTGTATGAACTGCGCAGGGTCGCGTGCAAAAGACTGCAGAAATGTACGCTTCAGGTGCGAATTGTGCAACGATTGCGCGAGAGTTGCGATCTGTAACACAATTAATCAGGGACAAGTTATCACACAGCGCGCGTACCTCATCATCCAGTTTTGTGAGAATTTGTTGGCTTTCCTTGTTCGGTTGCACCAAGGCTTGCATCCTGCCCTTCAGGCCTATGTCTTCTGTTTTGACCTCTACGTCCCACGCCATCGGTCGTTCGGGTGCAGGAATCGTGGGGTTGATCATATAATGCAAGACGATAGGTTCAGGCGCAACCAGACAGCGGTTCACCAGTTCGGGCAGTTTCTGGAACAGTATGCTTTCTCCATTGAATATCTACAAAACAACTATTAGCGAACAAGCGTCGTACAATATGTACGTACGGGTCTCAGCCTTTCGTCAGCACGGACCAACCGTCGATCGACTTTGTCTTGGAGGCCCTGGATTTTGATGTAATTCCACAGCGCTTGTATGACGCCGATTCGGCTGTCCTCCTTGATGCCCAGAATGTTTCCTGGACAAAGAATTTATCCAGGCTGGCCAAAGGAATAGGACGCAGACGCACCAAGCTCGGGTATGACCCTAAACTGCTCGGGATAATGCTCCAAGTACATAATGAGCCTGACTTTGGTGGGGGCATCGCCTCTCCGCCGGATAGTAAACCCATCAAGAGGCGGATTTTGTTGACCAGTCGCCCGAGGCCACTGGCAAGAGACATTTTCAAGGTCAAGAGTTGTCGCCCAAAGTGGTCCTTACCTCGACAATATTGCCATCTGGGTAAAGGGTTGCGTCGCGGTCCAGCTCTACAACCATACGCTTGATGAAGGTCGAGAACTTGCGCGGCAGTGTTTTGTCCTTCCGTTGGTTTGGAAGCTACGTTATAGAAACATTTTGAGAAGTATGAAGAGGTGTGCCCATGAAACGCAACAAACCTCAAGCAACCGAGCTTCGATCTTCAGCTGCCACGCAGGCATTCCATCGCCGGTCTCGAAATTTGGAGCGTCGTTGAGGTCGGAGGCCGTCTGCCAAGACTGGCCCGAAACGGTGTGGCTCATGAATAATCTTAATGTTCGGGTCGTCTGTGACCTGTCGCGTCAGAACCCGACCAAAAATTACGGAGCGACATCCTACTGTGGGGGGTTCTGACCAGCGCGTCCTGTATCTCGGCTTTCTTACGCATCATGGTCCAGTCGAGTTTACGTTCCATGTCTAGCAAGTCCTGGTACATCTGCGAATCTTGTGCAAAGTCGGGATTCTGGAGGATGGCATTGGGCAGAGACTTGTCCGTGAGCTTTCGTTTCCTGCAAAGAACGTAAAGAATGAGGCCATGGTCGTGCGTCTGGGGCAGAAGTAAGGGTACTTTGCGGCTTTTGGTCCATCCATTGTATGCAGTGAATTGCGGTTGATCGTAAGGCCACAGCACAACAACCGCAAAGTGAGTTGGGAGAATCAATAACATAAGTAGATATAATTTAGCAGAATTTTAGCAATATTCTATTCCTTGAGCGTTTTCTTGGACATTGTCGTGCTCGCCACTCGCTGGAGGTTGCCATAGAGTGCTTGGCCTAACGAATCTCCACCAAGTCGTATCACAAGCCCGCGCTCTGTAAGCCACTGTGTGTACCGCCTCCAGCTGTCCTGCCCTCTGTTCTTTCCTTTGGTGCCAGAAGCTGCTGTCGGCTTCAATGTCTTTTCCTCCTTCGCCTTTATGACCACGACCTCTCCGGGCTGCGCCGCGAGCGGCTTTGCTTCCGCTCGTTCTTCTACCGTCTTGGGCTTTGGCTCCACTCGGATGCCCTTCCCGAGCGTGCTGATGCTCCCTACGACGAACAGTCCACGCTTCGCCCGTGTCAAGCCTACGTTGAGCCGCCGTCGGTCTGCTAGGAAGCCAATATACCCGCCCGCATTATTCCGCACGGTCGAGAATATGATAATCTCCTTTTCGCGCCCTTCGAATCCGTCGACTGTCTTGATCTCGATGCGAGCGAGCTGCAACGCACGATGCTCGCCGAGCACCTGGGCGAAGCGTGCGCGGTACTTGCTGTCGGTGTTGAACAGGCGCGTGAGCAACGAGATTTGGGCGACATATGGCGCGATGATGCCAATGTCCCGCCCCATCAGGGTCTGTTCAACAGCAATAGGCATCCGACTCAAGAATCAGCAACATAAACGCACTGGATTATTGAGCAGCAAATCCTCGACGACACCAGCGACAATCGCGGCTTCATTTCGGTTAACGCGGCTCTTATCCTTCAACGACTCTCCACCAGTATGGTCCAAGAAAATCACTGCCGGACGTTGGCCTGAAGCATCTTGCTTTAGGTGTGCCGAAGCGGGTGGCTCCAGAAGAGGCGAGATATTCCCGCTTTTGTCCACTGTCCCATCCTGCAAAAAGAAGTTGTAAAATTCTTTGGATGGGAAGAGTGAGATGCCGGGATGCATTCGGTATTGTGTGTCCAGCATGATGGAGGGAACGACTATGAACATGTCAGCGGCGCAAAGAGAAAACGCCATCGAACTGCCTCACCTCCTTCGTCCGTAAGGCGCTCGAATAAACTCTTCCCGAGCCCAAGAGCCTGAGCTTCTGCGCTCGTTATCACAGGTGGAAGCTGTTTGTGGTCGCCAATAAGCGCAAGGTGTCGAGACTGAAATAAATTAGAGATATATTTACAGCTCAGCACTCGCACTCACGCCTTTCATAATGGGAATCAGCGAGGCGGGCTCAGTGGACATCGAAGCTTCGTCAAGAAAGACCACCGGAAAATCGACAACGTTGAGAGCGGCGGAAGCTGAGGTAATGCACGTCGTACAAATCTGCACGAAATCAGGGATAACTGGCATCAAGAGAAAACCAACCCACCACATCCGCTTTTGCGACTACATCTCGCAACATCTCCATCTGCAGTGCGTATATGCGGGCATTCACGGATTTTTGCATTCGCTCTCGCAGGGTCAAGTCCGCCTCCATGTTCGTCAGTATCTGAATTACGACTTGCCGTGCATTTGGTGTTTTTGCTCGCTCGAGACGCTCCCGCACGTCAAGCATCTTCTTCGATAATTCATGGATCCCGAGCGCGATTCCTTTTTCCTCCTTTAATAGGAGATCCAACGAGGGTTTGCGAGGATGGTACTCGAGGTGGTATTCCAAAGTGTGTTCTGCGAGCGAATCCTTCACCTTGCCACCGAAGCCGACACGCAAAGGTCGCACATTGGAGGCAGCTAGACCCTCGACAAGATTATCGACCGCAACATTGGTGTATGTACAGACTAGAAGCGGGTGGGGGACTTCAAAATGAACCTAACATACCAGTCAGTACGGCCCGCAGCAGATAGTGCAACCAGGTACCTTAAGCAGCTTGATAGTCTCAATGATTGTTTTGGTCTTCCCCCGTTCCAGGAGGCTGAAGATGACAATGAACGGGACGACATATAGAGTGAAGAGAATACGAACACCCTGGATTAAACTAAGCCGTTGACCTATCATTAACGCGATTGCCCGTATTTGAGTTGCGTTGAGTCCATGTAGAGGAGGGTCGCCGTCCATGACAATAGGCTTGAGCTGAGAATATCGCAGCACCCAGCTGTGGATCCGCTGGTCGTCCTTGAATGCACCGTACGAGTCGGTAGATGAAACAAATTCCTCTTCCCTCACAGCTCCCTCGTCTGCCACAAACACCGAATCGGGCTGCTCGTCATCTGTGCCCTTCTCATCTTTTTCCTCAGCGACAGGCTGGGATGAGGATAACAAAATATCACGCAAATGAGTGCCCTGGAGGATCAGCTCCCGGTCGGCACTCGTCGCAGATGCCTCAAGCTGCTGGGGGTCGTGGTTCAGGTGTCCAATCGCGTCTCGCATGCGCTTGTACACGAGGTTCGTGAGGCCGACATCGATGCGCCACAAGCCCTTGTCTAGCTCATCGAAATGCTCATGGAAGGCGACCCGAATCTGGGTCGCAGAGCGGGACACCACCGAGCCCTGGGCAAACGATTCCTGCAAAGGGTCTATTCGGGAAAGTAGGACCTGGGTGCTGTTCCTGAGGAGGGAGTAAGTGTTTGTGCAGGAACGAGGAAAGATGTTCACTCGAAACGATGCTCGGGCAAGGCTATACCGGCTCCGAGAAGGAACGATGCGACAGGACGGCCAAACTGATTCTCCTCAAGCCAGAAGGCGGACAGGTCAGTGAGGCAGTATCCTTCTTCTTGCAGACGGGTGAGGGACCAAGTAGAGAGTCGTTCCTTGAGAACGGCTTCGGCTTCTTGCTGCTCCGCCTCTAGCATGGCCAGAAATCTGAGCAACTGAATGAGCGCCACAAAAGTCGCATGAACAGAAAAGTATGCGTACCGGTTTGAATAAGTCTGTATTGCATCGTAATATGGCTCGTTCCAACCGACACTTATCTGCGGAGGCTGCATCCGCCTGACATGTCGGCCTTTTTCTTTGCGAGGGACATTCGGGGCACGCGATGAGGCGCGCAAACGCCAGTCAAACCGTGGGGACGACTGGATAGTTTCGGTACTTGGATGTACATTGGTCTGCAACCAATCCTGCTCCGCCGCGGGCAACTTTGGTTGGGAGAACGCGCGTCCGGAGTGGATAGCTTCGGCCAGAAAGATCTCTTCCTGCTCCGCTGCGGACGGAAAGGAAGAAAAGCAGCGTCGGCGACAAAAAAACCGGCGTAAATCAGTAACAACCGCGAAGTGAGTCCGGTTTGGGTGAGGATTGCGGCGTCTCTGGACCAGAACTCGCTCAGAGGAGACAACCGCGTTCCTCAGCCTGTTTGAAGCGCAAAAAGTAGCCAGGATGAGTAGAAAGTGAATAGACGTTTGTTACTTGTCAAAATTTCAAGCGCTTTGATCGTTCATGACAACACAAAATAATAATAGCACCATGTAAAGATTGGATTGGATTGATATAAAATACTGAGGATGTATGTAGGTAGTCCAAACCGAAAGCGAGTAGGGGTATAGTCCATAAGAGTCGTCCCTACAAAAAGAAGGGCCGTCCGCCGACCATCACGTTGCGTACCCAACCTGCCCGCCCGACCGCGACCTTGCGGCGTACACAGGCGTCTGCCCTTCATCACTGGTGCTCGCTGACGGCGAGTCCCGATATGGGCTCAGGCCTCCACTTCCTGCCTCGTCCCTGAACGGCGACATCTCGTCGCGGAACGGCGAATCTTGCGCTTGCTGGTACGGGTATGTTTGCGGCTGTGACTGTTGGTATGGGTTATTATTAGGATATCCGCTGCCGTAGGGGCTGTTCGCAGCGGCCGTTTTTTCCTGCAGTCGGTTTGAGTCTTGTTCGGCCATGGCGGCGGTGGCGGCAGTGGCATCGCCGATGCCAGCCCGCGTTCCCCAACCAGTCTGAACATTTCCATGTCAGCTCGGACACCGCTTGGGAAGTGAAAGCGCACCTCGTGAAGCGTGCACAATGCATAAAGTTTCATGATGGCAAAGTAATATCCGAACAAGATGAAGGCGGGAACGTAGATGATATCTTGTGGGCGATGCCAAAGATGGGGGAGGAGCTTGGCTGTGCGAGTAGCAAAGAGCCACACTATGTACGAGGCAAGGATATTCCTGCAGACTGTCAGATATAATTTCCACGGGTGAATGATACTTACCACCACGGAAGATGGTATCCGCCGTCGGCGACGGGGATTGTGCTCTTGACCATTAGCCGGATGACGAAGACGGGGCCAAGCAACAAGGTGAATGGATTAAAAAGCTTGTCGATCTGCGGGGCATTAGAACGGAGCCACAGTTACTCGGGCTCACGCACCATAGTGTACGTTACGTAGGGATGGGCAGTCCAGATGTACCGTTCAGTGAAGAGACTGCGGATGTCGGAGCGCCAGGTATTGCGGGTCCATCGGAGGACCTGTTTGAGGAAACGCCAGTTGGGCTTCATGGTACTGAGAAGCTCTGCTTCCGGGCAACACTGGACATAGGTGCTCCAGCCGTGGGAGACCATCCAGCGAGTGAGGAACTTGTCATCGCCAGAGTTGAGCTGGTATTTGCCGAGCCAAAAGTCGTGGGTGAAGCCGTGGAGGAAGTCGGGGTCCTTGAGGATGATGGTGCGGTAAGCGGCTGTGCGGCCAGACAAACACGGGAGGCCGCCATCAATGTGAGTGGAGGAGGAGATTTCAATGTTGCGAATAGTGAGACGGAAGGCCGCCAAGACCTCCCAAACTGTCATGCGGTTGCCAACAGGCTGGACACGCTGACTGGTGCCAACACCGCCGACCTTTTGGTCCTCGAAACAGGCGAGGACGGACGGAAGAAGGGTGGGAGGCCAGATGGCGTCGTCGTCGGCAAAAACAATAATATCTGTGGTTGTGTTCTTGATGCCATGGCTCATCTGGAGACGCTTGTTGGCAAAGGGAACGGTGAGAACGCGGATGCGCTCGGGGTCGACTGCGTTGGCAAGGGCCTGGAGCTCCTTGAGCATTTTCTCCTCTGTGATGATGAGAATCTCCTTGGGTTGGCCGACGAGCCAGGAACGCGCCGCCTCCTTGAACTCCTCGCCGGCATCTATGGTAGGAACGATGATAGTGACGTCCTCAGAGGCAATGTAGGTGGGATTTTCGGGCATCGGTACTGGCCGGTACGTGAAGGAGGCCGCGATACGAATTAGGTACCATAGGTAACGATAGAAGCTGGAAGAGAGGTCAATGGGAGAACTGAACAAGAACGAGGAACGTAGCGATTTACCCAATGACGCCAAAAGGGACGACTGGGAAGAAAATGAGCGCGAAGACGGCGAGGACAGTGAGAAAGCTCACATATAGGGAAAAGATCGGAAGTGAGGTACAACATGGTCGCGGTCGCCTGGCGGAAACCCCGCACAACGAGCTGGGGGGAGGAAGCAAGGGTAATAAGGGCGGAGCGAGCGGACTTTGATTTGTTCTGATCGGATCGGGTGATCCTTGACAACCGCAACGCAACGGCAAATGTCGTCCTCCTCGGGTTATATAAGATACCGTACTAGCAGCGCTCAGGAATAGAAATAGAATAGCACAAAAATATACAGGTACACCGATTCAAGTCAATTGTAACATGTTGCCGCCGTCTCCGAACGGCCCCGCCCCGTCCATAGCCACGTTCGGCACCTCGCTGACCATCGTGCCCTGCCCGCTGCTTCCCATCACCCCAGGCGCCGACAGGACATGCGCCGCCGCCATACCCCCGCTCCGCGCAATCTCCTGCCGCACATTATCAAGCATCTTCTTGAGGTTCAGTCGCTCGTTGACCAGCGCCATCCGCGCACTCTCGAGGCCCTTGCGCTCATCCTCGAGAATGTCCTCCAGCTCTTCGAACTGCCCCATCTTCAGCTCAAGCTTGGTGAGCGTGTGCTTGATCAGCGATGCGAGTGTTGAACGGATCTGCGCGTCTTCGGCTTCCGCAAGCGACGCAGCCGCCTTGGCAGACGATTTAAGTGCGAGGTCCGCGGCGCGCACGGCCTGAGAGTGCTGTACTGTGTGCTTTTTCGGCGGGGAGTCCACCGCCATGCCGTCGGATACAGGGGGCTGGTGTCGCGGGCTTGCTGGACGACGCTCCGTTCGTCCCCTCGCGCTTGACGCTATCGCCATCCTCCATCGCAGCGCCGCCCTTCTCCTCGCTCGTCAGGTGGTGCAGCGCCGTCTTGGCAGCGTCGGCTGCAACACCGGGGCCAACTACGCCTGCGAGGAACGCAACGACGCTCATGACAGGATTGTCCGCCTGCTCGAATGGGATGCGCCCGTGCCGTAGCGGGCCCATGCTCGCCTCGGTCGCAAGGTACGGGTCTTCGATAGGCAGCTCGAGGAACTTGCGGATACATTGCTGCGCGGTGCGTGTGCCAACATACTCCTCGATACGGGACCAGTCGTCCTCGAACATCTCCACGCCCTCCAAGAGCAGTAGCACCTCCTGGTCTGTCCAGTCGTCCGAAGGGGCGCCGGCCGCCGCAGTGAGCTTGACAAAGTCACCACTAAACATAGAAGAAGGGAAGCGCCCATCGAGGTAGCACGGCGCGCAGAGCTCAAATTTTTTCTCCTTGAGCGAGTGGTACCGGACCTGGGTGCAGTCGGCACCACAAGTGTCGCAGGTGTAGAGCCCGGTTGAAGGCCCGCGGCTGGCACCATTGGGGGCACCATCGCGGGGCCCGTTGGCCAGTGCTTCCGCTTCGGAGGCATCGATTGGCCGAGAAGATTTATTAGATGTCTGGTAAATGTTCGAGCGAAGCTCAAGCGATGCTGGGGTGGGGGTAGGTTTTTTAGCGCCATTGACTGCCGCGGCGCCTGGATTCGAATGCCGCGTTCCAGGGTGAAGGGACTGCAAGCCGCGAGGAGTATCGAGGATGACTCGGAAATGACCGGTGAACGGCGGGGCCAAGGCAGCAGGACGGGAGTCTGGGTCAATCTAGCAAATAGTTAGGACGTATTTCATCGCGCTGCATGCGAAGTAATGGTACCTGGTAATTTACAAGGCCCCACTGCTCAAGGAAAGCATGGACGCGCATGATTGCGCACACGTCTCCGGCCAAATTTCGTCGGCAAGCAGTGACGGTGAGGTACTCCATAGGACGCAGCCGGTAAGTATTGATCATAAAGTCGCGATAGTCTTTGTATATCGCAGGTGTTTTTGAACGATTGCGCGAGTTGAAGAACTCTGGAAGAGCGCGTCGCTCGACAGGATGGATTTTGGACATGTCGAACCAAGCAGAATACGACGGGATTATAACCTCGTGTGTTTGTGCTGCAAGGTACTTGCGCGCCTGGTCTTCGAGTCGGAGACGAGCTGCTTCGAGCTGGGCAGGGTCTTCGTCGTCGTTTTCATCGCCAGAGTCTCCCTCGTCGTCCCCGCCATCACCCATGGAAACATCACCGCCGTCGTCGTCGTCTGCATCGGGTTTGAGGAGTCTGACGCGCCCGCCATTTTCTGGACGGCTAGCCCACTCCTCAGACTGCAGGTTGGCGAGGTCAGTGGATGGAATTGGTTCAAGCTCGCCGCGTTTTCCCAGTGTGGTATTGGTGTCGACTGGATATGCACCCTCGTCGGTCTCAGAGACGCTCAGCCGCATCCGTTTGGCGTCAGAGGCGCCAGGAGAAGGCGAGCCAGCGCGTTTGGGAGAATCCATAGTGGACGGTTGACCTTTCAATCCAAGCAAAGCCACATAGTGAGCACCGCCACTTGCGCACAAACAGACCTAGAAAAATTGGCGCGCCGCGCACGGCTCAAGATCTCATGAATTGGCTGGTCATATTTCACCGTGAATCAACCAGATCATGGACATGCATAGACACCCAACAAAAAAAATCTATACGTAGTAGCACACTGCAACCAATAATGCAGCAACACAAAATTCCATCGGGACAACAGTTGGCGGAAAGTCGTGTTCGCTCGTGGGCATACCATAGGATTTAGAATGTTATGTAGTATGCATGACATGGGCAGTACGAAAGAGAGGAAACCGCCACCGACGAGATATCTACTCAGCGTCGACGACCACCGTTTGCAGACCCTGAAAGCATATGAGCACTACACACGGGCGGAACTGGCGCTGCACAAACCTTGAATGAAGGGACGGCGACGTATGAGGCATATGTGTACAGCTTCTCTTTTGCGTTCTCCTCGTCATTCCGCTTGCCTGTGCGACAATGAGAAGTCTATCGAAACAAAATACGGGTCCACGCACGCTCCAGCTTTACGCGCAAACGATGAGGGACGCTCTTGATGCCGCGGGCCCAGATCTCCTTGTTCAGTTCGGGGTCGATACGGACGTCCTGGGTGCCCATTGCTTTCTGGGCAAAGTCGATGACGGACTTGACGGCCCACGGGGCGCGCTTTTTGAAGGAGCGGCCGTGCACACGCTTGTGCATGTGGATGGTGTATTCCCGGGTGACCACATCCTGCAGCGCGGAGCGAGTCTTACCGCCGGTCTGGAAATTGTGTGAGTCTGCAAATACGATACTAGATAGATATGGCGACGCTCAAGGACCTTTTTTTTGGGTGTCGGTGCCTGTTAATGGATTCAGAACGACAGAACGAGCAAGACTACAGGAGAGACGGAGGACTAACCATGTCTTGCGGCTGTGGATGTCGATGAGGTTCGAAAAAGTGGGATGATGGGTACTGGCCAGTTGCGGGTCGAGCCGTGATGGGATCAGCCGTTCCAGATTTGGACTTCCCCTTTGTGTTGCATCCTGCCAAAATGTCATTGTGCTCAATCTGTAACTCGCATTGTCTCCCCGCTTCCTCGCAAGAAATTTCGAAACAATGGCACGCCCGAACAAGGAAATGATTGACTATGGTTACTGCTTTCTGCGCGTACAAAAGGAACAAGTCCACCACCAATTCTCCAAGCAGCTCTCCTCGAGTTACTACCCTCACAGTCTTTGCACTTCCTTCGCTTTCTCTTTTGCAAACCCTTACCGTCTTTACAATGCGTTTCTCTGCCGCCCTCACTATCTTCTCCCTTTTCGCCGCCTCTGTCTCAGCCAGCTACACTCCTCTTTACGGACTCTCGCGTCGCCAGGGACCTGGTCTGCTAATTTCCTTTCATTAGTGCTTTTGTATTCTCACTAAATCTCAGCCTGCGAGCAATCCTGCTTGGCGCACCCGGATCTGGGCAGCTGCGGAGCCAGCGATCTGACGTGTCTCTGTAACAGCAGTGCCTTCGTTCAGGGCACTTTTGACTGTATTCAAGCCGCATGCTCGGGCACGGACCTTGAAGAAGCCATCGAACTTGCTGCCGCAACCTGCCAGTCCGTGGGCGTCGTTCTCTCCTCAGCTGCAGGCGCGGAATTCTCCGCGACCGCGTCCCTCGGCTCTTCCACTGCCTCTGCAGGTGCAGCCACCGGGACCTCACCCGCTCCTGCCGCGTCTAATACTGCTCAAACTTCTACCACGTATGTCTCTTGATCCATCACCCTTCGTGCTTGACTGACGATCGTTTCCCTCAGCCCCTCATCCTCCACCACACCCAACGGTGCGCGCTCCTCGAGTGCCAACACCGCACTCTTCGGCCTCGCTGCCATCGGTGTCATTGCGTTCGCTCTTTAAGCCATCCAACGATATACTCTCCCCGCCTCAGACCACAATCTCTGTCGCCCAACGCCACACGCGACCCAATATCCCTTCACACCTCCCAGCTTCATCTTCACGCGTCGCTTTCACGCATTCACGTTTTGCCTACGCCGAGTCGTAGTGGCTTCAGTGCACATATTATTGCTACACGATTCGATCACGTTTGTATCTTATTGCCCCTGGCCTCCGCACTCCCACTATATTTTTAGCTGCTATATTTCTAGTTGTCGAGTAGAAAGAATGAAAACGATGATTGCGGAAATAGCGTGAATTCCTGGATACATACAACAGCAGCAGAGAGGCATATAGCATAACACTGACAGGATGTACAAGAGGCAAGATATTTTCAGTCGAAACCAAGCATTCCAATCTGTTACTTAACACTGAGAATGGCGAGTATGAACGAAAGCACAAGTGGGAGACATACCCTTGCTGAAAGCGCCCAACCACTTGCCGCGGGGTTGTATGTTCTGCTGTTGCATCGGATTTTCAGTAACAGTAAAACTCATCTCAGACAAAAAAAGAGAGAAAAAGGCTCAGCGCTGCAAAGCAGACTAAGTGTCATCTCATATCTCCAAGCCCAATCCTCCGAAACAGGCCCTGCCCACCCGATTGCATCGACCATGAAAACTGCACCTGCCCTGTGTGCGCGTAACCACACGCCACGAGCGTGAACCTCGAGCTCGGACGCTTGAATCGGGCACAATCAATAGATATGCCATCTGAATATGTTGACCACGTCTAGGGACCACCTGGCACAAAGTTGTACTTTTCTGTGCAGGCTTGGCTAGAAAGATGGTTGTGGATACCGTCGCGAGACGAGTGCCCGATGTAAGACTCTGCCTTTGCTACCAGACCGTTGAGCTCCAGGTCAGGCAGCCTAATATACAAAAGAGTCTGCGTAGAGATGTTGGTCCAGCCTTACGATGTGCCGCGGGAGAGCTCGGGCGACACACAGAGAACTTGGACACTTGGGGGTTCAGAAACCGGCAGAAGACGGATCGGCGGTTCTGTTTCACGGATTGGACGGAGTCGACCCTTTTACTAGGACATCTTTGCAAAGGAATATCAAGACTGAAAGACGTACCTTAGATTTGGGAAGAGTGTCGTTGATACGGCGATGTGGAGGCACTAGAATGAAGTGAGCAGTTGAATCCCAGAAGATTGGACTGGTCACTCACCCCGAGTTCGACTAGATGCTGTAGATTTTGGAATATTAAATAGGGATTGTAATGTACGCGTTGCCCCACATCAATACTTCCTCAGCTGCGCTCCATCCAACGTTCAAAATCGCCTTGCCGTAGGTCGGTGACATATGCCTCCTCAATGGTTTCACATAGCTTGTCCAGGTCCGCGAGCGCAGTGATGAGTGCAGAGAGTGATGATAGGTTGTCTGCTCGCTTCTTCAGACGCGGTAGCAATTTACAGGGAGGACAGGCACGCACCGTACATTTGAATCCGAACGTTAATGACGTTCTCTGAAGGATGGGGTGCGCTAGAGATCGGTCAGCATTCGGGAAAGGTACTTCGACGGCGCGAAAAGATTTGCCTGTAACCACAGAATTCCACCTTTGGACTAGATGAATCCGTTAAACAAGGGTTAGAGATGGTTCAGTGCAGTTGTGTGTACTTTTTCATCAACATCCAGCGTAAAGCGTTTCCAATTGTGTGCGATTCGTCGTGGATCTGGTAGGTTGCCGCCGAGAGATCTGGGGACGCGCCCTTCATCTAAAAACCGCGTCAAACGCACGCCACATGGACTACAGTTCGCATACAATCGTGACTTTGGGCGGAAGTTCAGCCATTGCTAGCTTAGAGCCTGAACACTAGTGGGGACGAGACAGAAAACTAAGGGAGTGCTTACCCAACAAGTACAAACCAAATGTTTCTCTCAGCCGCAATTGGAAATTTCGAAAATTTTCTTCGCATATGTAGCACACACTCCGTAGAAGTACAAAAGCCTGGGAATAGAACAGAATACAAATTACACCCCTTCCGCAGCCTCCTGTTCCAGGATTTCGCGCTCCAGCCGCTCTCGCTCAGCCTGTCGCAGTCGCATCAAAGTCAATGCCTCATAATCGACTCCCGGCGCTGCAGCCTTAGGCTCGGAGGTAGATGATAGATCCGGGAAAGATGCAGGAAAAGAGGAGAACGGGGACGAAGAGGCTGCTGGCGCGGTCTGGGGCAGTTGCGCGGTGCTAGGTGTTTGTTGAGAAGTGGGTGGTGGTAGAGGTTGCGCCGACAGTTTACCCATCTTCTTCAGCCACACGAGGATCTCCGGTTCTTTGCCGCCGACCCACCCAGCTTCGATGCCGTCCATGCCTTTGTCTGCGCGCCCACTCGCACATACAGCCGCGAAAGCGTCACCAATTTGCTTGAATGGCACGAGAGCTGTCGTATGCTTCGCCGGCTTGTCAGGAGATTTCTTAGGCGGTTTAGAGGATATAACAATCGACTCGGTGTCTGTCGCCCCGAACGGCGCGAGCAGTGCCGCCAATGCCGCCTGCGTCGTCAACTGCGGGTGCGCAGATAGTTTGTACTTGAGGCGGATGGTCGTGTCCAACGGGTCTGTGCGAATGACTCTCAGCCTTTTGAAAGTTATAGTTGGTGTGGTACAAACCGAGGGAGGGTGCCTCGATCTCATCCTCAGCAGGCAGCTGACGTGCCTCCTGTTCACGCTTGCGGAGCTCGTTCTCGCGTTCCTCCCGCAGCCGCCGGCCTTCTTCCTTGATTTTCTCCGTCTCTTGCCACCGGTTGGCCTCGTCGCGCTTTTGGTCCATCTTGGCCTTTTTAAACGCGCGCTCGCGCTCCTCGAGCTCGTTAACCATGTTCTTCCGCTTGTTATCATAGCTTTTGAACCGTTCGTCGCGTGCGGCCTTGACGCGTAGCTTCGCATCGAGCGCGAGCCGCCGCAGAGGATCGAGTAGTAGCTCGTATGCCTGAGTGAGAGCGTGAAATTTGCGGGCAGCATCGGGGTCATTTCTATTCTAAAATTACTGTCAGAATATCAGTGAGGGTGAAAAGAAAGCAAGCGAGAAACGGACTCGGTCTGGGTGCACTTTGCGAGATGTCTGACGGTAAGCGGTACGAATGTCCTGGTCAATGCACTCGATTGTGAGGCCGAGAAGCTCATAGGGATTGACTTCCGGATCCGCCATGGAGGTAGAAGGAGAGATAGCTGTATGTGCTTGTTATGAACTTATTAGTCTCCCAGAGGCAGAGTAGATCAATTCCTTCAACCTTCGTAAACTCAGGATAGTCCGATAGGGAATCCTGAGCTCGCGAAGGTTTGGGCTCCCATCGAACGGCTGCCTCTGGGAGACTAGAACTTATGGCCTCTATCCATCGTTGATCTCAGCAGCAAGCCGCTCGCCGACGTCGCCCTCGTAGTCCGTGGATACTTTCAAGCTAAGATCAAGCTAGTCCTTGACTGTCTCGCGTCCTGTGTTTACCCAGCAATAAACCTGAGCTGCTCCTGCGTCGCGTCTTGCTGACCGCGATCTTGCATCTCCGGCTCGGTCTCTAGTCGCTGAATCTGTTGACCACAGATATTCGAATTTATCTGCAACGGCTTGTATTTAAACCCTGGTTATGTTCTGATCTGCTCCTCTTCACTTCTACCCCCTCGTATTTTCTTAATGCTCTGACCTCGGTGTCTTTTCCTTCTCCTGCTCGCTTAGTCTCGTATACAAGACTTTATATACTTCTGTGAAGACAGCCGTTCACAACGTATATAAACTGCTCGCTATGCTGGCACATGCCAACACCAAATCACCTATTTTGCTGCTTCGGAGCGCACAGACGCGCGTCAAACCGCCAATCTCAAACTACTCCGCCCGACCGCAGTCAAACGGTACATCCGTCTTGCTCGCTACCTTGCAGTCGGAGTGAACGGCTAGCACCACTGCAAAAGAGCGTATGTACCTGCATGAATCACCTCACTATCTCTGCGTTGCAGCTCCCTAGCAATTTCTGCTCTTCCTGCTCTATATGTTGCGCAAGGCTCCTCCTCTTGTTTTTGAACTCCGGGAGACCGCGTCAATGGGGGCAAGAAAAAAAAACTGAAGCCCCACGATCACGCCAAAAAACCATTTCTCCAGACCGGTGCTGTGTGGCTTAGTGTTTCTATTTTCTCCGCTCCTTTTTAAGCCAATCTAACTATCATAACAGCAAATTTCTTCCGCTCAATATTGAGGGAGCGACGAATAAATGTTGTTTTCGATTTTCTTCATGCGCCGCCCTCGTGGTTCCCTGGAGCCGCACGGCTGGGCCGTTTCGAAGATTGGACTCGAACTGCCCAATGCCCTGAGCGAAAAGTATCCTGAACCCAGACAATTCTACCAAACCCTAGGCAGCGAGCATGGTTCGACGATTTATCTGCTGGAACCAAATTTGTTAGATCAATTTTTTTCAGTGGTGCGTACACCTTGCCATGCACAGCTGTGTGAGTGAACATGAAAGACTTGGCAATTTTTCCACGGCCTCCGTACATGAATAGGTACCATCCCGCGATGCACTAAGCGCCGTCTAAAGGCGACTTTCGATTGACTTCCGAAGACAGCCCGGAGTTCCGTGTGGAAGGCAGACGCCGAGGATGGAGACTTCTGTCCCTCGACGGCCAACATTGTCGGTTCCTTCGGCCCGTCCTGTGGGAGGGCAGACCACAAGCACGATGGAAGCTTTGGTGAACTTGGTTTCTTACCTGCTGCTGTGGTCGCTCCTCCAATCTTGAAAATACAGAGAATATCATCATCATGACAGCAACCAAGACTATCGAGGTACCTCACCTCGGTGGCACCCGCGTCGGATACGCTATATCCAACGATTCCTACGATGTTGATACGTCGAAACCAACATGCGTCCTCATCAACTCGATGTGCACTACCTCGTCACTCTTCCGCGCCCAGTTCAGTGATGCCAGATTGACGGGGGCCATGAACCTCCTCGCCATCGAGCCTCTTGGCCATGGCTCTACGGCCTGCTCGTCAGACCATTTCACATACTGGGATTCGGCCATCACAGCACTGCAGGTCCTGGATAGGCTGGGCATCGACAAGTTCTTTGCTCTAGGGACGAGCCAGGGCGGTTGGATCGTAACACGTCTCGCGCTGCTAGAGCCAACGAGGGTATGCGGGAAACAAATTTTCACGATCCATAATTCGTTTCTAAGTGCCATGCGGCTCTCAGGTTCAAGGACTCGTGCTCCTCGGCACCTCACTCGACTGCGAATCGGCTGACTCCCGCACCAAAGGCTGCTGGGACCCTGTACCTATGTTCAAGCCGTTCCTAGAGAAATGGGGCAGTGATGTGCCAACTGCAGACTTCGTCCCGGATGATGACTGGATCGGCGCCTGCACTAGTCTCGGTTTCGGTGCCGCTGTGACTGCGGAAAACACGGAGTTCTGGACCAAAACCATCAAGGACGTATATGCGGGCGATGAGGGCCGGCGGAAACTGAGAATGGCCGCTATCTGCCTGGCAGAGCGCGACGGTCTGTTGTTGAGACTGGACTACGTCAAGTGTCCCGTCCACTGGTTACATGTTAGTACTAACAACTTTCTCGGACGTGTGTGTATCTGACACGTCTCCAGGGCACCAACGACTTCGTCTATGGCACTCAGGTGCCAGCAGAACAGATCAAGCTATTCACAGCGTCGAGTCATGCGGAACTGAGCTTCGTTGAGGGCGGTGCACATTATCTGAGCGCATCGAATCCGAAGGAAGTGAACGAGGCTCTCTTTCGTCTCGTCACTCGGGCCAACTGATGCGGTTTGGACCCACAGCATAGCGAAGGAGAGTATTGATAGAAGAATGCCAATCTATTGAAAGATTGCCATCGTGAGCGCCGAATAACAAGCGGGTTCCAGCCCACGTCAGAAATTCTGATTAAATTTTAACTTCGATAGCGATAAAAAAGTTTGGGACGGACTGAAAATATTTTCCTCCCATCCTCGACGGTCAGCAGGAAAGCCATGTGCTTTTTCCCCTTATTCAATTTTCCTCTCACCCGTGCTACTTTAAGTTCTTCGCTGATCGTCTCTAGAGAATGATCGCCACAAGGTGTCAGTGCGCAGCTATAAGCACTACTTTCGAAGAGGGATGACGAAGAGAAGAGAGGTGACCAAAACTTCCGAAACCTGCCCGGACGAAATTACATCGCGGCGAGCACATCTTGTGGGCCCGAAGCTGCTAGATTGAATGGAACTATAACGTCCACCAGTACTGTGCAGCAGACCCGCAGACAATGAATTTGATATTTTTCTGTCGAGTGATTCTCCTTTCTCCGGCACTTGGGCTGGAAATTGAGAAAGGTACACACGCAGCCTTCCGCGACAATTGTCCGCGAGCTGTGACGCGGCGATGGGCCGCAGGCGCCACTTCTCACAAACCAGTCTTCGTTACCGTGGCGCCAGCACTCGCTCCGAGTGGTACAAGAGTGTTGACTTGGGGTGTGTGGAGCAACATCATTGTCCTGGAGTGGCTCACCGTTGACGTTGTGCAGTCTCACAATTTTCAGTTCATGTCGTTTGCCTGGCAGTGGCCCATGATTGCTGACCACCTCTCTTGCGAGGTTCCTATCTCCACTTTATATTTACTCGCCTGGAAGAAGTATTATATACCGACTGAAATTAAGTACTCTGCCTGATAGGTGCGCTGCCCTTTTCGTGTGCTGTCCGCAGGCTGCAAAGGAAGTTGAGCCAAACGTGCATGTCGATGAAGATGAATATATACCTGTAATCGTCGCCATTCTGGGTAATATATCGTACCCACGGCAGAGCCTGGTATCCGCTCTTTTCCACTATCTTCAGGTACCGGACCTGTATACCAGAAACTGTGAAATATGGAATTTCGTATTTCACTGTTATTGGTGCACGCTTCTCGACGTCTTGTTCTGTGGACGGATGGGTAAAAAAGTAACGATGGGGATGTACCAAGAACGTACCATTCTTCACGCTGGGCAGACCAAAGTGGGCTCGCATTAAAAACTCTTTACCGCCGGCAAGCTGCTTGATTTTCCACACGAACGCGCTCTTGTCAGGGGCATACTGGACGCTTCCGGTGGATGCGCGGAACTTTGGGCTGTCGGCATCGTCGGGTACAGGAACGTATATCTCGACATTGTTGGCTGTGCTTCTTCGCTTAAACTGTGCGATGACCTTGACCATGTACTCGACGCGACTCCCGCGATGGCTCTCGACGGCAGCCTCGACCCAGATGAGCGGCTTGACAGGAGTGGAGAGGCGGTATGACATTAGTTCAAACTCGCCGTCCGGCGGGATGAAGGAGATGGTGCGGTCGTTTTCGAATCGCGAGAGCCGAACACATTGGTGGAATTTGACATCCTCCATTTCAATAGCCTTACCGCGGGCGGCTGGGAAAGATGACTAGTTAGACTGTAAGACCTGGAAGTAGAATGCTCGCGCGTACTGCGGCCGGTGCTTTCGAACATGACCTTATCATTGAGGCCAAGACGGAGCTCGGGCATGCCAGACAGATAGCATTTCATCTTGACGGCGCCTAGGATTTCGGACCGGACTACGTCGCCCTTTGCATTGACGAGGAGGTTGACACTCTCGATAACGTCGAGGAATACCTCATTCTTGCGGTAACGAATGCCCTCTGTCCGCCACGAGACGGCATTTGTGATGGCGGGAGGAGGACGAGCCTGTATTTCGAGTTTATGTGACTCTTGAGTGATGTATCTGCGCAGTCGCGTGAGGAAGATTAAACACGTAGGAAACTGCACACACTCTTGAAGAATTTTGCTCTCCGTGGTCTGGGGATAGCCAAAGTCCATCATCTCGTCCATGAGCTCGTAGATAATGACAAAGTTGTCGCGGATACTCTCTTCCTCGAGTTCTTTGAAGTACTCGACCAAAACCTGAGTCAGGCGGTGGAGAAAGAGAATCGTCTCTGCTGCATTCGAATTGCGCTTTGAAAGGGCAAGTACTGGGATAGATGAGCGCGCAAGCCTAAGGAACAGCGAAAAGCGACAGACGATAGAGATTTGAATGGCGAATGTGCATGTAATTTATTCCCTGGCTGGAAAAACATGGGGTAACCTGCTGGCCCTCCTCCTCGATGTCGAGGACGAGGGGAAGGAAACGCTCGACATAGGAAGGTGGAACGTCGTCGCGGTAGGAGCGCTGGATGAGCGGCTTGCCCTTGAGATCGAGGATAGCGATGAGGCTGGCCATAACATGCACATACATCTCCCTTCTTGAACGTTCATAGCAAAATCTCCAGCCGATCCCAACATACGGCCTTCTACGCTCTCTTGTTTCAGGCTCCGCTGTTTCAAGACTCAAACAGCATTATATCCCTTGATTTTCCGCACTAGCGCATGAACTCAGAAGGTACATCGAGTGACCAACCCAGAATATCCGACTGTATAGGCTCCTGTTGTGTGGCTCAGGCAACCTAGCATACACGTTAAGCAGAAGGGCTATACAGCATTTTCCCTCGTGCCCTACCGGCGGCCACGATGAATTTCTTATGGGCTTTCGTCATGCTCCCCAGTCTAGTATTAGTCACGCACCTGTAGTTCAGCGAACGATCCCACCCATGTCAATCAAGGTCGATTTCGATGTTCTGTCAAGTCGCTGACTTCTGCTGGGCAGACCCATGCACTGTCAGCTGCGCAAGCTCATGATACCTTCTGAGACGACTCCTCACTCGCTGGAGCACTGTTTATCATCTGGGGATGGGATTCTTGCGGGAGAATTCCAAGATCTAACGAGGTAAATGCCATCCGATGGTTCTCAATGTTGACGAATCTGAAGTTCACAGAACCAACACAATAGATGTGATGAAAACGTCACTCTTCCTGAGTTATAATGCACCTAGCGAATATACCTTCCACAGCCCTCGTGAACGGTACACAAGTTCGAATCTAGCAGCTTCGCGCACAAGATACGCTCTGTGATTTCGTCGTGCACGTCTGCTTCGAAGTTTTGGTCGAATTGTGGGCTCCGCATAACGCATAACGAGGCCTGGAGCTGTTTGAAACGAAACCACAACAAGGCCCATTTTCGGAACATGAGATTTGAACTACACTGATGAGATGTCCGATACATACCGATAAATATTAACTACTTCTGTAAATTAACGCAGCATATTTCCCTCTAGCATACAAATAGCCTTGCGTTTGAATTGCTGCTCTACGCACGCTGCCTTCCGCTTGTTCATCGCATCCAGAATGTTGGTCCTGTGGGCTGTGGATTCATCGACATCGAGAACGATGATACCTCGTTGAATCCAGGGGCTTGGAGGCCCGGGCGAATCCCATCCGCAAGCGATAAACAACGCCTCCAGCGAGTGAACAGTCCTCTCGGGAGGTATCTTGAGTTTCCACAGTTGGCGCGACGTCGGGTTCTGCGCAGCAACAAAGACCAGCGAATCCGACAGGACATCGGAAATCGATTCTCTATCCTTAGTTGAAATGGGTAATTGGATCGTCCGCTGAGCTGCGAGCGGGGAGCTAATAGGACTGGGATAAACCGATGGCAATCGCGTCTTGTAGCGTAGAGAGGGAGTCGAAGGGTTGGGCGCTTGGGGAGTCTTTCTCGAACTCGGGCCTCGAGATTCACGTAGATTCGTCCTGGTTGTTAACGGCCGAGGGCTGGAACGGATTCTGGGAGCTGCTGGTAGAACACGAGAGTCAAAGGCAGTCCATCCTCTCTTCCTCGCGCGCATACGATCATCGGCGATTAACTTTTCCTCCCAAATGTCCGCCTTTGCCTTTCTCTTGAGAGAAACTCCGGGGGAGACGGGCTTGCCCCACAAATCGTTGTTCCAATCGTCAATGTCCTTGTTGGACCTATCTCTGCCAACAGTATCCCGCGCCACTTTATGGAGCTCTTGCAAGTTCATGCCGTCCTGCCAGCTCCGTTCGCCCGTGCGGAAAATCTTGGTGATACGCGGGAAGCGCAGTTCATAGTGCTAGAGTGAAGTATGAGAACGATATCGAAAGTAGTGGAGGAAAGGCTTACTCTGTTCCTCGGGCTTTTGGTAAACCCGGCACCAAACAGCTCAGCGAGCAGGGGTTCGCGGAGAATTACCGCTGGTGGAACCAAACCGGGAAAGACGGTGAAAGTGAACGGTAGATCTGAGGGCTGCACTGGATCAACAAACATTTTCTGTCGGCTCTGAAAACACCTACTGCATGGCTGGGATCGTAGGGAATAGCATCGGAACTCTTGATTAGGAAATTAGTTCCTTCGAGTTCTTCACGGCTTAAGCCGTAGGACGCAGTGAAATAAATATGGAAATGGGGACGAGCACTGGGCTACAAATAGCGACATTAATGCCATTCCAGGGTGAACTGGGCAGCACTCACATCTTTCCTCAACTGGTCGGCATTGTGTAATCCGCCAATATAAAATGTGGTGTAAGCATTAGGCGCAACTTGGATCCTCAGTATTCTCGGGATTGCCTCATAACAAAACACTCACCCCGAAGCTCGCGGGCTCTATTCTTATCCCAAGAGCCTCCCAATATAACCAGGTCGATGCAGTCTCCGTAGCCGGGGATATAATCTCGCTTGAGTTTCACCCACGGGAATCGCATATCATTGTAGCTCGCTTCGGCTGCTTTGAGCACGAGCCCCTCCTCAGGACGAGCAAGACATTGCGCAAACACATGGTGCAGCATCGGAACGTTGTCACTGGGCGTCAGATTCAAGGCGATGCGTGTCCGGTCGGCGAGAATGGCTCGGTTTGGGAGCGGCTGAATGACAGACTCTAAAATAGCCCGTCGGGAGGAATAGGGAACCGAAAGAAGTGATTTCGAGTCGAGCATTAGTATGTCGAAAAAGACCAGGCCGAGGTGTCGGTCATCCGAAATATCAGTCATGAGTGAAGCTTGAGAATAACTGGATCGGAGGTTGGTGGATGTGCCAAAAAACAAATTCAAGCACCAACTTGTCATGGGGAACATCATCCTGGGGTTGATTGCGTATCCCGCGAGCAGTGTGTGCTACAAGAGCATGAATTCGCCAAAATTCTGAATGGTGAGCGGTAAATTTCAAGATCCCAGTGTTTCGTCAGCACTGACCATCGATCTTATCTGCTTGCCACGCCACCATCTCCGCGTCGAGAATCACCTCTTTCTTGACTTTACTCGAAGAAAAACCCAGCCCCGCTTCCTCCGGGAGGCCGAGAGCTTCGCGGATGACGCTATGGACACCATACCGATCCATTGTTGAATCTCTTTTGCTCTTGCTAAATATAGTGATGCGGGAGCGACCGTTGTCAAAAATTTGGACATGGATCTGAGCACGTTCGCCGTCATATTTAGTCTCCGCCCATATTTCTGTCGAAGCCTGAAGTATTTCGAGGGCGTGCAGACATCCTCGGCCTTTTTCAGATTTCGGAATCTAAGAGATGCGTTCACGATAACGACCAAAGGATAAAAATATGGGTACCGCAATGGGAATCCCTATCCGAGGCGCTATGGTCCCGACAATACCAGTATCAAAGGCCGCTGCGGCGTCATCGAGCCCACAGCGGACACGATAATTGCGGAGCATCTGTCCTGTCGGATCCCAAGCTTTCATGGCGTCCTCCTAGTCAGAATTATGAGCCAAGCGAGACAATGAGCAGAGATTCGGAACCTTGGATAACTCAGTGACGGATACAGAGTTGAAGGACTTGAGCGCCACTGTATAGTGAGCTTCTGACAAAGGATACAGGAGAGGGCGCAGATCCTTTAAAATTATCTGGGTCAAAAATGAGGCATCCAGCGCTGACAGTGAACGATAGAGTGTGCGGAGAATCGTGGTTTTGCTACGGCGGGTGGCAATGGATCGCACAGAAACATCCGAGTATCCTGAATGGGCGGCCAACTCCTCAAGCAGATTGTCGACCTCTGAAATGCTCAGAGGGCTGATATAATCGGCAGGGTACTAATTATGCGGAGGTTGATAAACGTCTGAAAGGAGGCAAGTCGATCCATACCGAAGAAGTCTTATTCAAAAATTTGAGAACTTCTTGGCCCAGACACCCTGACGAGGCCTCTGCAGCCCATTGACGAAGAGGTGTGGCGGATGTCCCAAAACAATCTGCCAGTGCAGCGGCCAGCCGAGTCTCTTGCATGTCATACTTGCGCCGCGTGTCCTCTTCAGGAAATAGTAGCCGAAATACAATGGCAGTGGTGTTCGGAGGAAGTGGCGCAAACTTGGCACGCAGGGTCTTAATCCAGTTGTTTAAAGTAATAAGAGCAGGGTATGAAGCGGAGTGCTTGTCGTGTTTGGACCCTGTTTTCTTGGGCCGACTGTGGACGGAGATTTCGCGGAGAAGAGACACAAAACTACAGAACCAGTGGGCAAAAATTAGAGCAGAATGTAGGTATTGGACGAACAACGAGAACGGCACGCCCTGCGGCGATGCCTCCTGGGACTCTGTGGGCATGGCTAGAGAATCATTGAATGTGTACACGCGACGCGTCGGTTCAAGTTGAGTCACGGTGCATGTGACTCGGAATCACGCCACAAGTAGCGAATGTCACGTATGTAACGAACGTATCCTCCGGTAAGTAAATACAAGCAGAAGCAGTAACAACATGATATGTATAGGAAACGATCCACCGATGAATGCCCATAGAATGATAGAGTCGGATATAAACGAGGGATGTGGACGTGCCGAATGACGGCAGTCTGGAAAGCATCAACAAATTAAAACAAGGAGGGATTACCCTAAAAAACGTGAGATAGGTAAAGATAGAAGTTAAATAAATAAGTCTGCGAAAGCCAGGTGAGCATGGTAGGGTAGGAGGAGCGGGACAACATGCTAGGGGGGATCATTGGTAGTCCTTTTCGTTTATCATCATTCTCTCCGTTCGCGGCACTTCCATGTCGGCGTCATGGATGGAGTTGCCGTTGATAATAACGCCATTCTCCATTCGGAGGTCGTTGGCAGGCGTGCTCGGCCGAGACGACGCCATGCCCGATGATGTCCCGGTAGCAGTGGAGATGAGTTGTTGTTGGTTGTGAGGGAAGTATGAGCGTCGTTGCATTTTCTTAAAGTCGTAGCACGTAAATCTGAGCAGCATGTCAATCCAAAGTGCTCAACGAGACACACGACATAGACGTACTGTTCCTCCATTTGACGCATCTCGGGAGAAAAGTTCTCCTGATTAGCTTTGCGAGTCTTCGCTTTCAAAGGATTATCCTCTAAAAGCAGTTCCTCCAACTCATGTGAGGCGTCAAAGTTGGCCTTCTTGGCCTAGTAGCATGGTTGAGTGTCATTACACAGACGGACAGCGCAAACGTACGTCGGGAACGAATGGAGGTGTCTGTTCCTTGGATTCTAAGGTATCCCAGTCAATGGTCTTGAACCAAGGGTGTCGCCGCAATTCCTGGTAGCCCTCGCCGTGTGGTTTGCAGCCAAAACGTCGTGAAGGGTCGCGGTCCAGCAACTGGACTATGATTAGACCGTTTACAAAGCAAATATGCGTAAAAACATTACCCCCTTCAACACCTGCATCCCTGGCCGGCTGCACTTTGATTCCGCATCTTCCGGCCATTTGAGAGGGTCCTTCGTTATGCTATATGTGAGGTCGTTGTTCGTTCGCCCGCGGAATGGCCGACGCCCGAAGATGAGTTCGTATGCACAAACACCGAGTGACCACCAGTCGATCTGGTAGCTGTAACCTCGCTTAGCCAGAATTCTAAGGGATGCGTAATCAGGTAAGTTCCGGAACGAATACATCGGACAACTTACTCGGGAGCCATGTATGCCATAGAACCAGCGACACCCATCAGCTTCCTCTCCGAAAACTTGAGCCCGATGTTGAAATCCGTGAGATGGGCGTTTCCCCGCTCGTCGAGAAGGATGTTGTCCGGCTTCAAGTCACTGCAGACGTATCAGGGGGCGACGGGTAAGCAAGGCGGGAATTGGCCGACCGATGCATAATGTTGTTTTCATGTAAGAACTGCACGGCAGACGACAGCTGGGCGACGTAGAACTTGACGACTTCCTCGTCCAAGGAGCCAAGCCGTTCGAGATGGACTAGGGGTCTGGTCACGACTTAAGGAGCGATGGAACCTGAAGCGACTCACAACGGAGGTCTCCGCCAAGCATGAGCTGCGCGTCGCAAACGTTAGCATCTGCAGTGTTTTCAGTCATTGAGACGCACATCTAAGACGAAAAAGCAGTTTTCGTCGTCCTGAAAGGCGTAACGCATGTTCACAACGAAAGGGTGGTCAATCTCCTCCAGCAGCCGCCGCTCTTGAACGACATTAGGGACTGCCTTCATCTTGACACACTTGGCTTTGTTGATGTACTTGAGGGCATAGAGCTCTCGAGTCTGCTTATGCTGGACCACACGGACCTTGACGCGGGTATTACTGGGGAGCAGAGGACGACAAACAGCACATGCAAGCACGCACCTTGCCAAATGCACCCTTGCCCACACAGCGCAGCAGAACGAAGTGGAACAGGGTGACCTCTCCGTCAAAGTCGACCGGCTGGAAAATAGACGAGAATGAGGATAAAATAGAGAAAATTGGAGCCCATGCTGACCGTGGGCCTGCAGCATACACCTCCCATGATGAACGTAAGATTCGTGGAAGAGGGTGAGGGCTACCTGGGCAATCAAGCGCCCAGAGGATGGGTGGGGAATCAAAAGAGTAGAGGGCTATCAATAGACATGTAACGGCTGATCAGTCACATCAGGATAACAGCATTGAGACCCTCGATATCTCAATTTCAATAATGTCCAATTTTCTGTGTCCCCTTGTTCTCTCGGGTCCCTCTGGCGTCGGAAAAAGCACCCTTCTCCAGCGGCTCTTTGCTGAGTTCCCCGACAGGTTTGGCTTCAGTGTCTCCCGTCAGTCTTGCTTGCCCTGCCCGCGCGATTACCTGTTGATGCGGCACCAGACACCACCCGCGCACCGCGGCCAGGAGAAGTCCATGGAAAGCAGTACTTCTTCGTGCAGACTCAGGAATTCAAGGACTTGATCACCGCTGGCGCCTTCATCGAGCATGCAGAATTCTCCGGAAATTTCTACGGCACAAGCTTCGAAACCGTTCGTCTGGTCCAGGAACAAGGGCGCCGCTGCATCCTCGACATCGAGGCCCAGGTATGTCTCGCCGACGATCCCTCGCGTCGCCCCGACCGAGCTCTTGGACCGTAGGGTGTACGCCAGATCAAAGCATCCACCTTGGATCCAATCTATCTATTCATCTCTCCGCCCACTTTGTCTGCTCTTCGCTCGCGTCTCCAGGGCCGCGGCACAGAAACAGAGGCATCCGTCCAGAAACGCCTCGCTACCGCTCTCAAGGAGATTGAATACGCCAAGGAGCCGAATGTGCACGATCTGGTGATCGTCAACGACGATCTTGACAGGGCGTACGAGTTGTTCAAGAAAGTGGCGCTCGGCGAAAACATAGTCGCTGACGCTCTCCCCCCTCTTGATGATTAGACAGATGTTTAGAATACACAGAATACAAAAGGGATACAATACACTAGTTTTTATTGAATGAGTGAATAAGGATAGCGAGTCACCGCGACTGGTGCAGGTCGTTGAGGATATCCTCGACTGTTCTGGAATCGTTGAGCAATAAATCGTCAATCACTTTGGACCAGTCGACGTCTCCATTCCCCAGCGGCGCCGCCTTTTTCTTTTTGGAACCGGTTTTCTTCTTGCCATCCCCGCCGATGCCTCCAGCAAATCTCACTTCTGGATTCTCCAGCTGCGCCAGTTTCTTTACCTCACCGAAATCAGAAGCAGCCTGAGCTTGGAGAAAAGCGGCTCCCTTTGCACGGTGCACAAGGCAGTCGGTCTCAGTGTACCCTTCCAACCCTCCTTCGAAAGGTTCGTCCGCCGTTTCCGGCATTGGACTGCCGTCTTTCATCAGAGATCCGTCGTTCGTCTTCGCCAGAACCGCCTCGATGTTCAAGCTCTCGCCGGGAGGTATGGCATTCGGCTGGGACGGGGTGACACAGGTCATATCCACCTCCTTGCGAAGCACATGGTCCACGTCCACAGCGGAAAAGAACGCGACGCCTTGTGGAAGGTCATCCATGCCGAGCCTATATGCGAACATGCTGCGTGTCCAGACATTGGCGATCTGCAACGCCAAAGCAGCGCGGTAACGATCTTCCTCACGGATGAGGTATCGCAGTTCGTCGTGGACAGATATCAGATACCTGGCCTGGATGTCGTATTTGTGAATAAGATAATCCATCGAGACGATGAGCAGGTGTAGATAATCCACCCCGGACGACTGAACGACCCAGTTAATCCGCGACGGCATATAGTCGGAGCCAAAGTCAGACGGCAGATATTCCTTGGAAAGCGCATGAGTGACACCACAACCTAGCGCGGGAGTCTGGGGGTTTATCGCTGACTGCGATCTCCTCCAACTTGTTAAACAGAAAGCTCTCCGTCCCGCCGAACCAGAACTTTCGGCCAAAGACATCTGTCCGGTGAGTGTTTTTGCCCTTCGTGGATGCGTACAGATTCGTTGCAAGTTTCTGTGCTTCGTCCTGCAACATCCCTGCGCTGTTCTGGAGTAGAAGAAGCACGGCATGTTTCATCCCAGCTCCGTAAATCCGGGAATAATTGAAGACCTTGGCCTGATCGCGAGAAATGCCCAATATACTCGCAGTCTTCGAATGGAGATCGGTCCCGGCCGCCTTCGTGCCTTCCAGCGTCATCCAACCGATAGCAGTAGCGCCATGCAACCCAAACTGAGCATCCCCCATACAGCTCGAAATCCACAGCTCCTCCGAGTCGACATCTGCCCCGACGATGGCGTACCCGGGCGGCGCGCGGACCATCGCTTTGAGTTCCGACCCAACGCGATTTTTCTTCGCGTTGCTCGCGGTGAGCCATGTCTTCTCGATCGCGCGACGCGTCACCGTCCCCATAGTGATGACCTGCGGCAGTATCATGCCCCACTTCTTCGCCTCCCGGCCGTCAGTGAACCCAAGATCGCGCTGAACGGCGGGATCCTGCCAGACGACGGTCTGATTGAGAATGCGATCTCTCGCGCTAATCCAGTAGCTGCACATCGCGTTCATATCCAGCGCCTCCATGGCTTCACTTCCGGGGCTTTTCAGCGTTCCGTCCTTGGAATACTTCATGAACGTTTTCCCCAGCGGACTCCCGACATTGGCGCTCTCGCCGTCCTTGTGCGGAAGTTTGTAAAATATGTAACCACCGCGAAGAGTAGCCTCCGCTAGGGAATCGTCTGCAGGATCGTAGAAGCTAAGTGGAGTGGATCGAGTGGCGAACGATGCGGAGGCAGGAACACGGAAAATCCATCCATGCTCGCGTGAATGGAACAAGGGCCAGTTCAACCAGGAGAGCTTGAGCAGGATGGGAGCGAGTCTGTTTCGGACGGTAATGTCCAGGGTGCCAGGGGGCATGTCCTTCTTGGGTTTGGTTGCCTCCCAGTACCACTTAGGCCACAGTACGGGAGGGGGCTTCGCGCGCGCAGATTTCCTTTTATTCACCCGTTTCTTCGGCCCAGGCAAGACGGGGGGGAGGTGAAGTGTCATCTGCCACCAAATTCCAATCGAGTTGGCTGAACCAAGGATCCTCGAGTGTGTCCAACATCCCATTTTGCCAGTCGGAGCGGATACGGTCGGCAAGGACTTGAACTCTTTCAGCGACATGTTCGTCCTTCTCCCCTCGAGAGATAAGGGTCGCCAGTTCGGCGTCACTTGAGGTCATTCTCCCGTTCGCAAAGGATTTCAGGGCATGTCTTGAGGAAAGAACGGTATAAACCTTGGTATTCTTGATAGCGGTGTCGAATCGAGTGACGGATTGATCCGTAGGCGAGAGGTAATGCCACTGTTCCTTCGGCGAGTACATTAATGGTTGGCCGTCGTAAGAGAGCTGTAACAACAGCGGCAAAATCCTCTCAATAGACGGCCTTGAGAGCGGCGAGCCTCGGAGACGGGCGTACCACGCTGGCACCTGAGACGAAGCCACAATAATCGGGGCCTCGATGAGTGCAGCCGGAACTTCATCAGATATAACCTAAAGGACCTTTTGAAACTGACTCGTAAAGAAAGGGAAAAGAAAATACCTCAGGATCTATTGGGAGGACACCCCGGGATTTGCTCGCTACTTTCGGTGTCCAGTCAAGTTGGTTTAACCAAACGTCGTTTTTCCACCTCTCTTTCTCCGGTTCAGTCAGAAAAAGCGAGAGTGCCTGATGTGCCAATTCCGCCAAACGTGATTTGACCGCCTTCTCCAACCCTATATAAACTCCTTCCGCCTGTTCTAGATATTTTTCCCAGCCTTCGTCGACGCAGAGAAAACTGCTCCCCATACTGAGGATCCCCGCAAAGCTCACGGGATGAGGGCATTGGGCAAGAAAGGCAGGGAGCACTTTCGCAAAAACCGAATGTGTCGCCTGCACGTCAGATGCGCAATAGGACAGATAATCGGGCAGCGAGGCCAAGATAGCGGAGGGTGGAAGTTTCATGAAATCATCCCGAGTAGATTTGGGTGAGTGAAGAGGGACTTTGTGAAGGGCAGCGACCTCGGCAAGGGAGTTGACAGAAGTTAACGACTCCCATGTCTTCGAGGAGGTGGATTCGTCCTCTTCGCTGGACTCGGAGCCGTCAACAAGTTGATCGAGCTCAGATGAAAAAGGATGCGCCATAAGACTGTCCTCCAGTCTCTCCTTCAATTTCCCTAGTTCGTCTTTCTTCTCGGCGTCCGTCTCTGCGGCCCAACGAGTCCTGACCTCTTGGATCATGCCTCCAAGGGCCACACGCGCTTCCTCTTCCCTCTCTTTTTCTGCTTGCCTCTCCTTCCGCCATTTCATCCAAGCCGGTCGCTGATTGCTACTGATGCCTTGGACTGCGACATGTAGAGCCATCGTGTCGAGCCACCGATTCTTGGTGCCGTGAAGATGGTACTCTTCTTTGGTCCGCCCTCTATCGTAAGACACATTGTGGCCCACCACAATGCGCGGAACGGAAGGGTCTCCCAGAGAAATTAGCTGCGCAGGATCATCCGATTCGTTGAGCAGCCAAGGCGAGACCCAGGCATACCACGCTGAAGGTGACGCGGCGCAGGCCATGATAGCATACGGATGGTACTTCGGCAAAGTTTCGACGTCGAACGTGAGCAATTCTTCAGGAGAACCATCGTCCTTCCGCGGATAATCCACTGCTTCACTGTAGCTCGACCCGTCGGGCATGTAATAATATTTGGTCCAACCGCTCTGGTGAATGTTCCATTCCGTTCCATCCGGGATGGGAGGTAAAGACTCGGCGGAAAATGTCCGTGCAAGGTCGAGGTACGGCTGTGACAGGGTGGAGCCGATGCGGTGAAAGTGTTCCAATAGGTTCTTGCCTTGGAGCGGCGGCATGGTAAAATGGGTGTCCGGAAGGCTCGACCCTTGAGTGGGATCCAGTCCATGTTGCTCCAAGTGCTGCAATGCGATGTTGACATATGACCTATCCGGGGCGGGGAACGATATGTTTTTGAAAATCTGCGCGTGCAGCCGGCGCGACAGCATTTGAACGCCCAATTCATTCCTTTTGACTTGGAAATGGTTAATTTTTGCGTCAACTGAATAGTATGTGCTCACTGTAAGGTTCCTTTGGGGGCGTAAGCGCGTCTTTTGAATCTTTTCCAACATCTTTTGCGCGGGGTGGAACGACCAGCGGCTTTGTCTTCTGCAATTGCAATTGAACACGGGATTGGGGGAAAGAATGGAAAAGGCGAATTCTGCAGGTAGATGGATTTCTAGCGGCTCCCAGCATCCCATTATATTTCATGAAAACCGGTCAAACCGTTACTCAGATTTCCTGCAGTCGAGGAGGATAACGACCGTCCACAACGATCTGTATTGAATGTGGACGAAAAGAGAAGAGGAGGTATTTGCGGATGTGTATCCGACGCATCAAAACAACGCGTCTTGCTCTAAACCATGTCTATGCAAATTTTTGGGCAAGAGGCATGAAATCTATATACTAGGACCTTCTCTATAGCTAACATTATTCCAGGCTACGGAGGAGAAGGCCGAGAATGCGCGCCTTTCGTCGTTCATCGGCGCAACTGCGCTTGGAGATCTGGTCAAGTCGACTCTTGGTCCGAAAGGGATGAACAAAATCCTCCAGTCCGCGTCTTCTGGCGATATCAGTGTTACCAACGATGGCGCCACGATTCTTAAAGCAATCCAACTCGATAATGCCGCCGCAAAAATTTTGGTCAATATCAGCAAAGTCCAGGACGACGAGGTCGGCGACGGCACCACGAGCGTGACGGTCCTCGCGGCGGAGTTGCTGCGAGAGGCGGAGAAACTGATCGCGCAGAAAATTCACCCCCAAACTATCGTCGAAGGGTATCGCATCGCGAGTTTGGCTGCGCTGAAAGCTTTGGAGAAGGCGGCTGTGGATAATTTGTGCGCTCTTTCATGCGATCCTTGTTAACCGACTGACGCGGGTGTAGCTCGGATCCCAATGTTTTCAGACAAGATTTGTTCAACATCGCCCGAACAACTTTGTCATCAAAGGTGTTGTCGCAAGACAAGGACTACTTTGCAAACTTAGCCGTTGACGCGGTCCTTCGGTTGAAGGTCAACCATTTCGCCTCTTTTTAACTCTGCTCTGAACGACCCACCCATCCAGGGCTCCACCGACTTGGAACACATTCAAATCATAAAAAAAAGTTGGCGGAAAGCTGACGGATTCTTATCTTGACGAGGGCTTTATTCTTGACAAGACTATCGCCGTCAACTCTCCAAAACGAATGGAGAACGTCAAAATCCTCATCGCAAACACATGTGCGTCCCAATCTTGCTCAATGCCCGCTTCGAAAAATTAATTTTACTTCAGCTATGGACACCGATAAAATCAAGATTTTCGGTGCCCGGGTGAAAGTCGACGGGACAGGGAAACTTGCCGAACTTGAGCGCGCTGAGCGGGTAGGCATCGTCCATTCCTTTTACATCTTCTAAAAGAGTCTGCAGGAAAAAATGAAAGCCAAGGTCGACGCAATCGCAGCACACGGAATCAACTGCTTCGTCAATCGGCAGCTAATATATAACTATCCCGAGTCATTATTGGCGGAGAAAGGCATCATGACCATCGAACACGCCGACTTTGAAGGCGTAGAGCGACTGTCCCTCGTTACCGGTGGCGAAATCGCCAGCACGTTTGACCGCCCAGACTTGGTGAACCTCGGTCACTGCGAGCTGATTGAAGAGATAATGATTGGCGAAGACAAGGTTTGCTGCTTTTGTATCTCCACGAGGCGATTCAGTTCTGATTTTGTCCCAGCTAATAAAATTCTCCGGAGTTGCGGCCGGGGAAGCATGTACGGTCGTCCTGCGTGGCTCCACCAACCAAATGGTAGACGAGGCCGAACGGTCACTCCACGACGCACTGTCTGTACTATCGCAGACGGTGAAAGAGACGCGAACGGTGCTCGGGGGCGGGTGTTCTGAGATGCTCATGAGCTGCGCCGTCGACGAAGAGGCGCGGAAAGTCAAGGGGAAGAAGGCCATTGCATGCGAGGCCTTTGGGCGGGCACTCCGGCAAATACCGACAATATTGGCGGACAATGCTGGATACGACTCGTCAGACCTGGTTTCGCGACTCCGGGCCGCACATTATGAGGGGCAGGCAGATGCTGGACTAGGTAAGGTTTCGCGCCGACGCTGGTGATTTTAATTTATTTGCCTTCAGATATGGACCAGGGTAGCATTGGCTCGATGAGGAAACTGGGAATTACGGAGAGCTACAAGCTCAAGCGGCAAGTGGTCCTGAGCGCGAGCGAGGCCGCAGAGATGATCATTCGGTCAGTTTTTCCCCTTTTCTTGCGGCCACGCTCAATTGCTCGTATAGCGTCGATGATATCCTGCGGGCGACTCCACGAAAACGCGAGGCTGTTTAGAGGACAAAAATTGTGTAGTACTTGTATAGAGAGATTGAATAATTCCGAGCTGGTCACAGAGCTGTCACACTCTTTCTTCCTCTCATTATGCGCCCCGCTCTTCGCGTACTGGCTGCGCATCGCCAGCCTCTAATTAAATTCGTCGGCAAGCGGTCTTGGCCATCTAGTGCGCGCGTACCTGCTGGTTCGAAGCCCTGCTAATTGAGTTAGCTCAAGCAACACCGCACGCGCATCCAGCCGCGCCACCAGAGTTTCAGAAGCGGTTCTCCGACGTGGCTGCAAAGTCGTCCACGGAGAGCAAAAGGGAAAACCGGCAGTGTTGTTTCGGAATTCTGGTTGGCACCTGAGCGATTCTGGCGACCGCGAGGGAGGGAATTGGAAGAAAGCGAAATTGAAGCTGTTTTGGTGCGTCTTGCGGATTTTGGGTAGGCCGTGCATTGCTCACTCTCATCCAGAGTGGCGGAGCCTCCTTAAAATGAGCCAGACGTGATAGAGGAATACACAAATGCATTCTATTTATTCGATTCAATCCTTCTCTGCGTATGCTAGCAAATGGTGCTCAATCTCCGTCTCGCCCATGACACGCCATTGGCCGCGCGTCTTCGGGTCCTCATCCTCGGCATCCGACACGATGCCTATCTCGATCTCAGTAGCTTTGTAGTCTGTTGCGTGGACCGTCGACATTGCCTCGATCGCCATCTGGCGCTCATAAGAACTAGCACCTAAATGCGACTCGATAATGCAACGCACCTCAATAACCGCAGCCCTGTTCAGTCCCTTCCCTGCCTTTGCGGGATCGTCTGCACCTCTCCCAGAATCAAGCTTCTTCCACTTTTTCTCGAGGTGATTCATCGCCTCCTGCTGTTTTTGGCCCGCTGCTGTCGCGTGAAAACCGACAAAGAAACCCGCAGGGTCGAGCTTGAAGCATTGCGGTCCGAACTCGGGGTCGATTCCGATGAGTATCATCGCTTTGGAACGTCAGATCGTGGAAACGAAGGAATGCGCGTCTTGGACGTACATATCCCAAACGGTCTCATCGCGGCTCGTTGCGTGTAGACCTGGTTGATGTTTGCCATGCGGCGGGCGAGCGTGTCGGGTGTTATTTCGTAGCCGTACTTGTACCGGAACTCTGCGGCCTCTGACCGTGCACGGGTCACCTGTGTGCGTGCATCGGCTGCGGCAATGTTCAGGATCACAATGAAAAACCAGACTCGGATGCGCACCAATGAGTCCGGTCATCACACAGCCAATTGTGGGGGTAATGCTGAACAAATGCGTAACAGTTGACGCGTCGAGCAATTTGTCCTGGGTGAGTGCTAGTCGGCGAGGCAATGGATCGAGGCATGAAACTGGCGTACAGGAACTTTCCGCTGGGTAATTACAACAGAGGTGTCCTTTCCACGGACAGCAATGGCCGTATGACCAGAGCCAGAAATGGCTTTGAAGGCATATTCTGCAATGCCCAGTTGGATGATGTGCTAACAGAAAGGAACGTCGACGAACCGACTTGGTATAGCCGTCCTTCGGGGGAGAACACAGTGAGATACCTGCGATCATTGAGGGCTCGTACGGCGGCTAGGACACGGAATTTTACCTGTCGTAGGATGTGCGCGACATGGTCGAGGTAGACGCGTAAGTGGGATAGTCACACTGTGACACGAAACACTGTATTTCCTTCGCGTCTCAATTTCACTGCTCGAGCTCGCGTCTTTTGCACTTGGCTTTCATTTTAATTCTTCATGCAGGCATACAATAATATATATTACTTTTCCGCGCCCGTCTAGCACGTAGATCATTGGTTCTTCTTGCCCGATTTGCGGGACTCGACAAAAAGCACCCTTCGTTGCACTGGTTCGCAGAGATTAGCGAGTGCAGAGTGCACAGAAGTAAACCTACCCGTTGGGTCATATTTAACTGCAGAAAGTTTCGGTCCTACTCGAACGCGGGTGCGGGTGTAAAAGTAGCCAGTTTGTGCGGTGGATATGAGGCGCACGATGATCGTCCTGGAATTATATGCTCGAGGCTGTTGGGGCCAGAATAGCGTGCTTTTTCATACCTGGCCTTTGCCTTTGCCATATGGCTGCAACGCGTCGGGACAATGGGAAAGAGAGAGAGACAGAAGCGACGGCGTTGTAAGCAAACAGGGACTCACAACGCCTCTCTCCGTCTTGAAGTACGTGTCCGTCAGGTTCCAGGTCCAGTGTTCTGACCCTTGTAGCTTGCGCAGAGACGATGATCTCTCACCAAACGCTATATTCCCTCGCAAACTCGCTCGGCGTCTTGGCGATGGCCACAGTTGTCGGCTACCACTTCCTCGCTGTAAACGCAAAATATCTCTCCAAAGGAAAATCAACATGATCTTGCACCCCGGCGAGAGACTTGCGCGTGTGTGCCCCCTCCCAGTCATCTCCACATGTGTATCTTATTGGTTCACGTCCAGTCCCTGCGAGATTTGTTCTGTGTTTGCCATACCTCCACTTTCGTTTCCTTTCAATTTCAATAAAATAATTTCCATGAATGCTCCGCCATACCTGGCATTTGTTCTCCGTAGTACATAGTTCTGTAAGCGCGTGAACCGCCTTGATTGCTTTCATTGAGCAACTCGAATGTTGCAAACACCGCCACTACAAACTTCGCCACGTTCACGACTGGCACTTTCTTCTTTCGATGATGCAGCGCCGACTGTTGTTTCTTTCGACTCTACTGCTGGGCATCGTGGGGTCCAATGCTCTCCATTTCTACCTAGACGCAAACGAGAAACGGTGCTTCATAGAGGAGCTGCCAACGGACACTGTTGTTGAGGGTCTGTTTGCTATTTTACCGTGAATCTCTCGAATCAACTCGTTGCAGGGCACTACCGTGCTCTAGAATGGTCTGAAACAGAGCAAGTGTATGCAGAGGATCCAAATCTGGGCATTTGGGTGGAAGTTGACGTGCGTCCCTCACCGTTATGTTGCAAGCCAGACGCTCACGGTCGCACAGGAAATGGATTCCGGCCACAACGTCGTAAAAACCAAGGGGCCGAGCGACGGGCGGTTCACATTCACGTCTCACGAAGCGGGTGACCACTCCATCTGTCTTTCGACAAACTACACGTCGTGGTTCTCCAGCACCCACATCCGGCTGTACCTCGATATCGTCGTTGGGTCTACCAAGCCTGACGCGGACCACGATCGTTCCCACGTCTCCGAGCTTGCCTCAAAAGTTCGCGATTTGAACCAGAAGCTCGAGGACATAAACCGAGAGCAGCAATACCAGCGCCAACGAGAAGCGGATTTCCGGGACCTCAGCGAGGCTACTAATGCACGGGCGGTGTGGTACAGCTTGGCGCAGATTTTAGTCTTGCTCGCGACTTGCACTTGGCAGCTGAGGCATCTCAGAGTGCGTACCATCCAACAAAATCTTTGCGTCGGCTGATCAACTTTTTTTCCCCAGCGATTCTTTGAAGATCGTAAAATGCGGTAACAACTACATGGCGCTGTACTGCAATGCATTCATAACTTTTATTGGGAACCTTCAATCTTGAGAAGTACTTTCTTGCCGTACTGACCCTGTGCGATTTTGGCGAAAATGTCTCGGACTTTTTGTCCTGCAACCTCGTCGGAGTCTTCCGCAGGGATAGTGAGAATCTCGTGCTCTGGTGCTTGCAACTGGAAAGCCGGATTTGCGAGGCTCCTTTTGAAAAGAAAGATGCACATACTTTGTCCTGAGCGACCAGGCCCACGAGTTTCTTCATCAGATTCTCCTTGTTTTCTAGCGTGTGCGTCTTGTACCACCGACTTTGCCAAAATCCTGCAGACGTGAGATTCTTGAAAATGAACAACGACGTCGGCAACGATAACGGTTGTTTAGACATGGCTCCGTAGGAAATGAGGTATGCATCTTGTCCCAGCAATCTGGCCATTGCAGTTGTATCTGGTCCGCTCACGCAGTTGAGACCGAGCCGAATGCCCTGTAGAAAGTGAGATTATGCCGAGCAGCGTTCACTGTGGCGCATATCATACTTTTCCGGCGGTCCACTCTTTGACAATTTTCTGAGTAAGACTGCGGTCAGCCAAATCGTCATATGTCAGGACTTCAGTCGCGCCCAGATCTTTCAGCTTTTTCGTAAGATCATCGAGATCTGGCCTGCAGAGAATTAATCACGCTCCTCCACCTTTGACAAAGCACCCACCTCTTTCGCACCAGATTGAGCGTTTTCAGGCCCTGAGAAGCAGCGATTTGGATAACAGCCTGACCCACAGCGCTGTTGGCACCATTCTGAACAACCCATTCGTCTTTCTGCAGCGTCACATAGTCGTTGAGCATGTTGTAAGCGGTCGGCGGGTTGACCTTTTCGATTGAGATGGCAAAAAAAAAACCACATTATTGCATTGCACACCGTCATAGTAGCCCCATGGACCTCGGTGAGCCCGTCGACGCGCGGAAGCTTGAGTACATCCTTAGCACCGACATTTCTACAGGATGACCACGTCCCGGCCTGCGACTTGGTCATCACGACCCAGTCTCCTACAGCAAGCCCGGAGACCCCAGAACCGACTTGAGTGACTTCAGCGAGACCTTCATTGCCTCCTACAAAGACATCCGGATGTTCGTCGACCAGGGAAGTGAGGGTCGGCTTTGCGGGGTAGACACCTTGGACGACATTTACGTCCGCAGGGTTTATTGGTGCAAGCAGATACTTGATGTTGATGGTCTCGGAAGGAGGTGAAGGTAACGGTTTATACGTGAGAGCGCTCAGCACTTGGCCGGGTTCTCCGTTCTGAGTGTAGACAATAGCGCGGTTAATGGACCTCCGAATGACCGAAGTGAACATGGCGTTAGGCTGGTTTCAGCCTCTTTCGTAGAGCCTTCGTGAGTTTCTGAAGACAGTTGTTCAGATCATACATGACGTTACCTTCTAATTTGGGACTGAGGCGGTTGTTATCTTGCATTTGCCACCGACCTCGCGAGTCGCGGGACGGGGATAATAATATTCCTTCACCTCACACTGAACTGCATTATTTACTGATCATCCGAGGGCATTGACAGCCGTTTACATTCATCTGCTGCTGATACAAGTACATTAACACGTCTAACGAGATACCATAGTTCTTCCACTGCAAAAAATAGTCAGTTCGGATCAAGAGCAAAGGTAAGACCACATACGACGCTGTCTTCTTCTCGGTGGTCGCAACCTCTGTCTTGGCCCGATTCAACACCTTCTGGAATTCGGCCACACGATGCCTCATTCGCGAATGCATGTATGCTTTCGAACATTTGATGTGGTAGTGCAGATAATCCCTGAAGAGCTGGATGTGCGAGATCGTGGCCGACGCAGTGGTCGCGGAGAAGTGTCGGGGGAACAACACGAACGTCACGTAGCCCGTATCCTCAGTGTTCCGGAGGTTGGGTAGATGACGGATCTCCAACGGAGGGTCACGGTTGGAATAAAGAACTTGAGGTGCATTTTGAATGGATGGTTGCCGACGAGCATCGACAAATTCCTGGACCAGATTGTGAGCCAACAAACATGTTCACGCAAGCTGTAGTATATACCTGCAAAAAGACCTTTCCGTATATCCGATCAGTCTCATCGCGGAAGACGGTGGAGAAGATGACGGTAACGCGGTCGTGCGAGGCCTGAATATATATTGCCTCTTCGTCCCGGTAGTGAATCTGCATCAAGTCGCCGGTGCCAGCAGCGGCAGATTCCAAGCCTTTCTGAGAAGTGAAAGCGTGCTCGAATGGTGCTGCGAGCGCGTTGCGCTTCAAGAGTGCGAGCGACATTATGAAGCTCTCGCGTTCCTCTGGATTCGGATTTTGGTATCTGACATCCAAAGATATTCTGGAACACGCACCAGCGCCAGTAGGAACATGTTCGAGGTCGATTGCCAAGCTGACGTTGTACTCAGGCTCGGACTGCGGCTGAAGCAGCGCCCCATATTCTCGTTGCAGTATTTCCAGAGCGCCGTATTGAACAAGTTCATCCCAGCAACGAATATGCATCGAGAGAAGGAGGACGGTTTTGCGCTCGGGAGTAGATAAATGGAATCGGACTCCGTCGTAGTCGACGAATTGCACATCGACAGACGATGGCCTGAAAGGCGCAAGTTAAAAAAATAACAATAATCGCAGCAGGGAACGGCAAGCACTTTGTAATTTTGTCGGTCAAGGTCGTCTGTATGATAACATTGTGAGGTTCGAGAAGGATCATGGTCGACGATGGATGCAAGCTGGAATTGCTGTGTTTGGTTGCCGGCCTTGACTCAAATAACGCGTTTAAGCGCGCTCTGCAACTCTGACCCGGAACCGCTACCCAAATTCTCGCGACGATGGATCTTCCTTCACTGCTCGTGGCCTCGTTGAATCCCGCGACAAGAAAGACCGCCGAGCAGAACCTGAACGCCCTCAGTATCCAACAGGGTTTTCTTTCGCACCTTCTGGGTCTCATCTTAGACTCCACGAAAGAACGTTCAGTCAGACTCGCTGGAAGTGTCTTTCTCAAGAACATCGCCAAAAGTCGATGGGAAGAGGTGCTATTCTCTTTCATCGCGTCTCCCAAGAATTCCACTCAACTAACACCAGGATGTCAACCCAATCTCAGAACAAGACAAGACCGCTCTCCGCGCAGGGCTTGTCCCGGCCATGCTCACCCTCTCTGCTGACGCAGGGGACAGAGCTATCCGAGCCCAAACCGCAGAGAGCATATCCCTCATTGCAGAACTCGATTTTCCGGCCAAGTGGCCAGATCTCATCGATGTCAGTCCCGCTCTGTGGTTTGCTCTTTCACAAAGCACTAAACCTTCCCCAGCACTTGACCTCTTCCCTATCTCCCACGTCATCGTCCACGAACATCGCGATTCTCCAGACATCCCACTCTATTTTCTCCCAGTGGCGTGTCCATGTTCGCTCCGATGTTCTATTCACAGAAATCAATCTTGTGCTGTCGAAATTCATGGAGCCTTTCCTAGGTCTCTTCAGACACACTGCTGGTCTCCTGCTAACACCCCCTCCGACGCTCGATACTTCGTCGTCTAATGGCGAATATGCTGCCCAGGCGCAGACCATGGCACTTTTAATGGAGATATTTTATGATTTTACATGCCAAGATCTTCCTCCGGCATTAGAAGATGCGCACGCCGAGTTTTTCAGTCCGCCTGAAGGATGGTTTCAAAAACTCCTCGCCTGGAATGCACCGGGATTGAATGTGGACGTGAGCAATTTGTGATGTTTTGAGGGTGTTCTCTCTCAACCTTTTAACAGCCTGATGAAACGACACCATCTTTACCTTCTCAAATCAAGACCGGAATTCTACAGATTGCTGAGGTAACTACCAGATATTTTAGACCGTATTATAATTTTGTTGAACCTTCAACAACAGCTCTACCTCCAGCTTTATCCAGAACAGCTGCAACAAACCGGCACAATCGAATCTTTCATGCAGGGTGTGTGGACGATGATAGGTAACAACAATATGCCTGGCATTTCGGATGACGGCGTAAGTTAGTTCTAGTGTCGTGGGTCGGTTTCTTATTTCTGTGACTTTCAGTTGGTGTCTCAGTCACTTCGTTTCTTGTCCGCCACAATTCGATCCAACCACTACACCTCTTTGTTCGCGGGCCCGACTCTCTCCACGATTGTCCAATCCATTGTCGTTACCAACGTTCTTTTCCGTGAATCTGACGAGGAGATGTTCACGGACGACCCGCTAGAGTTTATTCGGCTTTCTCTTTTCGATTCTACAACCACCTCTGCCGCTGGCCTTGCCACCGGAGCAGATGGGCGCACTCGTAGACAGGCAGCTGCTGATGTGCTCAAGGCGCTGGTGGGCAGTGGATTCGAACGGGAGGCGACCGCCGAGGTTGAGAAATGGGTGCAAATGGGATTGCAGCAATACAACGGCGCTTCTGTTCAAGAACGGGTCCAAGGCCAGGGCTGGAAGGCAAAGGATGGCGCGGTTTATCTGATGATGGCTGTTGCTACCCGTGGCTCTACTTCCCAAGTACATCTTTTTTTTTCCATTTTTCTGTATCTCGTTCACTCAACCATGCATATAGCAAGGCGTAACGTCGACCAACGCGTTAGTTGATGTGGTCCAATTTTTCTCCGATCATGTCTTTGCGGATTTGGACGCTCAAGAGGGTTCTGTTCACCCTATTCTGCAAGTTGATGCAATCCGTTACTTGTTGAGCTTCAGAAATCAAGTAAACCAACCCTTTGCTGGCCTGCCCAACAATCACTCACCCATCACTTCCAGCTCACAAAGCCTCAACTACTCTCGGTCCTACCGCTGCTCGTCCGGCATCTTACCTCCCAAAACTATGTGACGTATACATACGCAGCCATCACGATTGACAGAATTTTGAGCATCCGACGAGACGGGGCGAATTTGTATGTCGTCAACATTTTGTTTCGCTAGACCTGCCCAACGGATAAATTCCAGATTCGCACAAGCCGATATTCATGAGCTTGCTCCTAATCTTCTAGCCACTCTCTTGTCTAAAATAGAGAGTGCTGGGACCCCGGAGAAAGTGGCCGAAAATGACCACCTGATGAAATGTTTGATTCTTCTTTCTTAGCTCTTCTGCAGCTCATTTGAATTTGGTAGCCGCTATGCGGGTCATTCTCACCGCTCGACAAACGCTTACACCTGGATATGAGCAAACACTACGCCGACTTGTCGGTATTTTGGGAGTCATATCTAAAAACCCCAGTAACCCGCTCTTCGATCAATATATATTCGAGAGTATATCTGGACTGATGAGGTACTCGTCATTCTTTGCGCTTCCCATGCTGTGCTCAAAGTAATTCAGGTTTGTTGTCGAGGGGACCCCGACTACCTTACCCACATTCGAAAACGAGCTGTTTGGACCCTTCACGATCATCCTACAGCAGGATATAGAACGTAGGGGATCCATCTCCTCAGTAGCCCAGGCTAATTCAAAAACACAGAATATGTTCCCTACGTTTTCCAGTTACTCGCCCAAATGCTGTCCCTCCACAAAAGCGATGTGCCTGACCAGTACCGACCACTGCTGCCCTTGCTGTTCACTCCGGCTACGTGGCAACAGAAAGGCAGCATCCCCGGACTGGTACGCCTGCTCAAGGCATTCCTCGCTCGCGATAGCGCGCAAATGATGGCTGCCGGCCAAATTGCCAATGTCCTTGCTGTGGTGCAGCAGAGACTAATCCCGAGCAAGTTGAACGATGTATGGGGCTTTGAGTTGTTGCAGAGCGTTGTCGCATCCGTCCGTCCGTGAGTATTTATCGTCTGGAATGAGTGCCTGCATTGATGCGTCAAACAGAGCGGACTTGCGACAATATTTCAAAAGCGTTATCATGACTCTATTGACCAGGATGCAGTCAAGCAAGACGGACAAGTTTGTGTATCTCTTGGCAAAATTCCTGCTCCACTGTTGCGCGCTGAACGTCGAGGGTTTTGGACCGGATTATGTGATTGAAACCATCGACGATATTCAACCCCGGTATGTCAAAGAATCGACCGAAAGCATCTGCTAACCAATACACGCAGACTGTGGACGCAAATCATGACCAACTTTGTGGTTCCGCAGGTTCCGCTGATGCCTCAAAAGGACCGAAAGCTGGCCATCGTTGGCTACACACGCTTGCTGACGCGGAGCAGCAGCATGATGCAGGAACCAAATGTACAGCTGTGGTAAGACGCTTGCTTCCCGCCTTCTAATAGATAACAATGAACACGATACAGGCCCCCTGCATTCACGTCCTTGGTCCAGCTCCTCCGGAGCCAATATCTTGCTGGCGCAACAACGAGTACAACGACGACGGACGACAACACGTCAGTCGGTATCACTGACATCGACCAGGAGGAACAGACAGCAGGGTACCAGGCCGCGTACTCTCGACTGGCTGCGTCGGAAACGACTGAGACGGACCCGGTGGCTTATGTGCGGGATCCGGAGGAGTTCCTGCGCAATGAGCTGCGGGAGATGAGAGGGCGGAACGGCCAGCAGCTACAGACGCTGCTAGCCGCAACGGATGCGAATATAGTTGGCCCGTTCAATGTAATGTAGATTCGTAAGTTTAGGTGGAATCAAAAGGAATAGATTTTTTGTGGTGCTTTATTTGTTACTCCCGGTCTCAACCGTCATGCTCGCCCGTCGAACGCTGAGCCGCGCGCCGTCCGCACTTTCTGGAGCTGGCCCCGGAAATGCTCGCAACATGGCCACTCTCCGTGAAATTGAGCTGCGGCTCAAGTCTGTCAAGAACATCGAGAAAATCACAAAGTGCATTGGATCTCTTGGACAGCGAGCTGGTCTCAAAAAACATCCAACAGGTCCATGAAGCTCATTGCGTCTACCAAGCTCGCAAAGGCACAACGCGCCATGGCTGCTGGCAAGGAGTATGGCATTGCAAACTCAGGTACGTGGCGTGAACTTTTCAAGCCGTCAATGGGGCTGAACTCGGGGTTCCCGACAGAGGTTTTCGTCCACGCGTCCTCGGCGGCACCCACACCGAGCAACAAGCTCTTCATTGTTGTCTCCTCCGACAAAGGCATGTGCGGTGGTATTCACTCGTCTGTGTCCAAGGCCACGCGCCGCGCCTTTGCGGGCGTCAACGACTCGCCTCTGCTCGACGGAGACAACAAGCCCGTTGAGGTCGATTCTGCAACCCCCGTCATGGTCATTGGCGACAAGTCCAAGACGCAGCTCACCCGCGCTATGGCCGGGAACCTCCGATTGACGTTCAACCAGATCGGGAGGGACGTCCCGACGTTCGCCGATGCCGCAGGCGTCGCCGACCTCGTTATCCAGAGCGGAATCCAATACGACTCTGTTGTCCTCATCTACAACAAATTCGTGTCCGCGATCAGCTACGAGCCCACTTCCATGGTTGTTCGGGGCGAGGCCGGTCTGAAAGAGAGCGGTATGTCGTGGTAGTCCCGCGTCGCGGCTTTGCTGATTTCATCGACGCGTAGAGGGCTTCAAGGCGTATGAGATGGAAGACGATTTCACCAAGGACCTTGCTGAATTCTCGCTTGCCAACGCCATTTTCGCTGCACTGACCGAAGCCCATGCTTGTGAAATCAGTGCTCGGTAAATTATCCGATGAATGCCTGTGTTACATGCTAAATAACTCTAGTCGCAACGCCATGGACAACGCCTCCAAAAACGCAAAAGACATGATTGCCTCCCTCCAAATGAAATACAATCGTGGTAGACAGGCCGCCATTACCAACGAATTGGTTGATATTATTACGGGTTCGTGCCGCTAAAGTCTTTAGCAATCGGTGGTTCTGACCCTCCCGCAGGTGCTAGTGCTCTATGAGATAGAAGTCCTGGTGGGACCACTAATAATTATTTTCTGATTCATGCGCGAGGCTGAGTATCCCCTCCGCCTGTCGATGAATGAAAAACATTCCTTTGCGAGCACATGCATTGCGAGAGTATCGGAAACGATGTTGGTTTTACTAGAATAGCATCTAACTACGGTAATCTCCGTTGATTTTGACATAGTCCTGAGCAAAAGTGAGCAGAGATTGAACAAACCGGACAAATACAACGTACATAGCTGAAGTCGCAAGTCCAGTAGGTCGCCTCTTCGTTTCCGAGGCCGCCTAGGTCGATGCAGATCCCGAAATCCTCTAAAGTGAGGATTTGTTTTGCGCGTACTTCGTCAACGTTCTCCGGCTCCCCATTGACAAGCACAGGGAGAGATGCAGTGTTGTCAGAAGGGAGGAACGTCACGCTGACTTTGCTAGGGTCCAGATCGGGAATCGAGATAGAACCAGCTGCAGAGAGGATGCGACCCCAGCTAAAAGGCGATTAGCTGCGTGCTGAGGTCAAGCTATGGACGCACTTTGCATCCTCCCCGTAGAAGGCTGTCTTGACGAGCGCTGATGTGGATATACGCGAGGCGACGCGGTGTGCTACTTCGTATGTCGGCGCTCCCTATGAAATATTCACAAAAAGTCCCTGGTGATATTGGGTGGCTCAAACCTTGACGTTGACCGTCACGAATTTTGTCGCTCCTTCACCGTCACGGACGACCAACTGCGCCAACTCCGCAGCGAATTTGGTGAGTTGAGTTTTGAAAACTTCGTATCCCTCCTTGTCGGTCTCTTCGTCAATCTCAACCACTTGGCCGTCTTTCTTCGATGCCGCTGCACCATTAGCGAGGACCAAGATTGTATCATTCGTCGACATCTCGCCGTCGACACTGATCGAGTTGAAACTTCGGTCTACAGCATATGTGAGCGCCTTCTGAAGACTGCGCGGGGACACAGCCGCGTCTGTGAAGATGCATCCCAAAAGGGTGGCATGCAGCGACGAGAATGAGGTTGAAGCAGGGCTCATGTTGGGATGGATCATGCCTGCGCCCTTGTCCATGCCTGCCATGCGAAATTCGGTGCCATTGATTGAGAAGACACGCGATCGCAGTTTGGGGAACGTGTCCGTAGTCATGAATGCCTTGGCCGCGCGTTCCCATGCAGGGAAGTCGGACGCGAGGGTATGGGCTGCCTGAGACCGAATCCCGTCCACGATTTTTGAAATGGGCAGATTCTGTCCAATGACACCAGTAGACATGACGAGTGTGTGATTTTTGGCCGTGGATGTGGATGGAGGGAGTAGAGCGTCGGTTTCCCGAACCATTGCCCAGGCGTTTTCCATGCCTTGACGACCTTGGTGCGGCGAATCAGCAGGCGACGACGGGATGGGCACAGAACCTGCCTGTCACGGCGTTGGCACAACCGCTATTAACGACTACGGCTCGCGCCCTGCCCCCATTCTCGCTGAGGATCTGGTCCGAGACCACGACGGGCGCGGCCTTGAACACGTTGCGCGTAAAGCACGCTGCGGCGGATGCGGGATGCTCCGCTGTCGATACAATTAGACCAACATCGAGTACGCCTGGCTTCTTTTTTACGCCAGCATGGATCCCTGTCGCGACATAGCCTATGGGAAACGAGGAGGCAGGTAGTGAACGATGGAGATGTGCCTTCGACGGGGTTGGCTTCATTGTTATCGTCGACGAAAAGCGCTTGAAAAGCCGGGACATGGTGGTATGAAGAGAAGTCTATGCGTGCTTTCCAGCCAGTGAGTCAAAGTAAGGTGATTTTGCGTTGAGTCAGGGATTTTAGCCGTTCGCTGGGATAAAAAAAAAGATGTATTCCTCGAGATGCGTGCTGTAGATACAGGGTAGTACAGCATATAAAGACCTGAGGAAGATGATATACCGTCGCTCCGTTACTCAAGCACTCATACAGAGAGTGAACGAGTGCAGAACCGAATTCTGCATCGAGGGTAAGTTCAAAAGGCGAACTGATTACATAACAGGCTGGATTTTTCTCAATGCTTGCCGCCGCGTTGGCCCGCAATGCTCCCCGCCGTGCTCTTCCTCCCTCGCGCTGGCGTACCCTTTCCCAGCTCCCGTTCCAGTCGCCCAATTCTAATTTGCCCAGCCTTGACTTTTCTCCAGAGGTACAGGAAGAACACACCACCGGCGCGAAATCTTCGAAGGATTCCCTTTCTTCCGTCGAGATAAAACGCCGGAGGCTCGGTCGCATTTCACTTGCTGTTCTGACTATTGGATTCGGCATAAATGTTGTCTACATGGGCCGTGATTGGGAGGAATCCGAGCTCAAGGCAAAGAAGCTGGTTTGTCGTTTGTCTGACGGCTCTATACTTCTATTCTCATTTGCTAGACCCTTGAAAATGCCCCTGCGACGCGTTTCGGACGGACAAAAGAACGCTTCACAGATATGTTTGACGTGGGTCGTTGCGGCTGGTCTCGGTTTTATCGACTGACTGGTCCAGTACTTTAATAAACCTGCATGGCCCGAGCTGCTTCCGCCACCTCCTCCTGCACCGCACTCGAAACCCTACACCCTCTTAATATCCATAGACGACCTCCTTGTCACCTCCACCTGGGACGTGCGTCGCCTCATTCTTGTTACTCAACCAAATCCTCATTTCTTCCCAGCGGCAACATGGTTGGCGGACAGCAAAACGCCCGGGCGTAGACTATTTCCTGGCGTATATATCCCAGTTCTATGAGGTGGTAGTTTTTACGACACAAAATTTCTATGTGCGTTCGCTTAGTTGTCGCTACCGCCCGAATAATGTATCTCTTTCCAGACCGCGGCTCCCATCCTGGACAAGTTGGACCGCTATAATTTTTACATCAGCCATCGCCTTTATCGCGAGGCTACACGGTCAATAAATGGCAAGATCGTTAAGGTGTGTTTTGTTACTTTCCGTCTCAAAGTTGGTCATAAAAAGCCTTGCAGGACTTGTCGTATTTGAACCGGCCCCTCAACACCGTTATTTTGCTTGATACAAATCCCGAGCATGTGTCCACGCATCCCGAGAACGCGATTATCATTCCCAAGTGGAAAGGCAATCCCGATGATAAGGGGCTCATTGCGATGATTCCGTTTTTAGAATGTAAGCCACTCCTCGCGTGCTCGAGCGTGTATTATTCAACTTTTCTGCAGCCATTGGAATTTATAAACCCCAGGACGTTCGCCCCATCCTTACCGCATACCAAGGGAAAGATATTCCCGTGGAGTATGCGAAGAAGGAGGCAGAAGCCAAGGCTCTACATGCGGAAAAATGGACCAAGGATCGACCGCAAGGGCTCGCCACCTCGAGTTTCTCCTCAATGCTGGGTCTTTCTCCCGTGCGTCTTTTTTACCTTCTTTTTTATGCGTTGTTAATGATCTACAGGGCACTCCTCGTCGCCAAATACCCTTGACTTACCTTGAACAAAAGCGCCTCGAGGCACAACAGCAGTACCAGGAGGAGCAAAAGTACATCAATCAGAACAAGGACTACCTGGAGGGTCTGCTTAAAAAAAGAGCAGGAGATGATGGCGGGTGAGATCCCTGGGACGCTGTGGGAGGCTGTCGGTCAACTCAGAGGAGATCCGAAGAAAACGTCTGAGGATTCCACGCAGGCTGGCAAGGAGGATCCTGGGCAGAGTGGCGCCAAGGCATAGACTGTATCGCTAGCCTACCTTAATATACTCACTCTCATCTCACTCATATCGCCGGCATCGTCGAGGAACTTCACATATATAATTTAGGTTCGAGATTACACAGGGTATCCTTGTCTTCTTTCCCCAGTCTAATTACCTTTGCATACAGATGCTTCTCAACCACGACAAATTAGTTCGACGCCTTGTCGGCAGCAGCGTGACGGTCGTGCTCCTCGATATCCCTGTAACATAACATTGATATCGCGAGTTGGTTTGATCAGAAATAGTACTGACATTGCCTCCCAAGGGTAGTCGAGCCTACAACGATATACATCTGAGCAAGGAAGATGGTTTGGCTGGAAAAGAGGAAACCTACCACACATCCTCCACAGTGGCCCCCGCGAAATAGCTGAGGGAACGCGTCGTTAGCCTGAAAATAAATCATACAACTTCAATTTTAAACGCACGGTAGGTCAGACGGCAGCTCCGCAAGCTTCGCCTTATTTTTATTGTGGACTACGAACACTCCAAACTTTGTGGCTTCGCGCAGGGCCGCCCGTTCAGACTCGGGATGCTTCAAAAGCTCGTCCTCCACATCTTTCTGGAGCTCAGAGAGTGCGTAGCTGTGGATGAAGGTCCGTTTAACCATTGATGCGCGTGCGTATGAACAGAAACCAACTGCAGAGTTTTCCGGGTATCGTCGACTTCGTCCTGGAGGGCCCTTTCAATACGCTGAAGGCAAAAAAGCGAGTGAACGATGCTACCACAATCAAATTTCTTCGGCCCAAGAGGAGTTTCCCCGAGTCAGGTCCGCTGTAAGTTCTTGGTTGGTCGTACGACATCAACTTTCGACGTTTCTTACAGCCATTGGGTGCGGATGACCTCCTGACCAATCTGCTCCGCGCTTGTGCCTGGAAGGCCATTGAGTGCCGCGACAGAGTGTCGTAGTTCAAAGTCGTTACCTTCGACTGGCTCATAGAGCGAAAGACCGATGGCTTGAATCTGAAGGGCCTTGTGCTCGGTCACCTCCCGCAGGAAAGTGCGCATGACCCTCGCAGGGAAAAATCCGCCGCTTCCCTAGGACATCAGGGACGACCAGCTGAGATCGTCTGGACTGACCCGCCGATGGCTACTAAGAGGTCTGGATTGTAACTTGCGATCTCGGGTGTGGATTTCCTGATCAAGTTGTGAACTGCGATTGAGATCCAGAATAAGTTGGCAGACAGAATGTATTATTTGGGCGCTCACTATCGTTATATGTGACGCGCAAATGCTGAACCATTTTGCGAAAAATTTACAACAAGACGATGGGAAGAGATAAAGTCTAAAAGTTGATCGGCAAATTGCAATTGACATGTGATCGCAGATTCTCAGTCGCGTCCATCATGTCGGGTATGTCTTGCGAGCAGAATCGACGGGTTTGGAGACTCACGATAGGCAGACAACGCATCTGGCTCTGGTGCTGGACCCTCAAAGGCCATCGGCAGTCTTGCGAAAAAACCAACCAATGTAACGCGTCAAGGTACTCAAAAGTTGAAATTTACTCCGACTCTTCCTGTCCGTCGACAAAAAGTCGAGTGCGTCGTCTCTGGTTTCTTTGGAAAGGGAATCAGCTACATGTTTTTTTTTTAGAGAAGTCAAAACTGTATTTGGTTCCTCGTCGGATTCAACCAAATGACTCAGTAATCCACACAGGAACCCACACCTGATACTGTCCCTCGAGACCCTGCCCGTGGTCGTGGCCGCGGACGTGGTCAGGGCGATGGCAGAGGCAGAGGACGTGGTGTACCTCGGGCTCCAGTAGAAATGACTGCCAGTGGACCCTTCGCCATGGGTCCCACAATGGCTGGCAATAACGCGCGACGATCCGTTCCTCGCTCTAACTTTACCATTCCCACACCGACGGTCGACCGCTCTGCTCTCGGTGCTGGCCTCACCCGTATTTCTGCCTCGAGCATCAAAAAAAGATAACGACCTCAAAGGGAAGGAGAAGGACAAGCCGTCCGAAGAGGATGAAGAAATTTACTCGGAACCGGATGAGGGTGTTGAAATCATCGACATGGAGGATGTGCGTCAGATGGATTGGATGGCTCCAGAGAGCCTTCGAAAGGAGCGACGCAGTGCCAAGAAGAAGGTGAAGAAGGAAGAACCTATTGACGCTGCGATCGAGGCCGAACCGGGTTCGTCTTTGCCTTCACCTCTTCGGATATTTTCCCTGATTTTCGCTGCAGCTGTGGAGATAGATGCCGCCAATGCGCTCGATCTCAGCGAAAGCGAAGAAGAAGAAGAGTTCGAAGATCTCATCGAACATTTTGCACGGCAGGAAGCCGTGGCCGAGGTATATTGTACCGTTCAGATGATGATTTGTTTTCTAATATTCTCCAGGATCCCTCTCTTCGAGAAGAACGGCTTTACTTTTTTCAATTCCCTAGCCCATTTCCTACGTTCGCGTCGCCTGCAGCGCCCATCCCGGACAGTGTTCCCGAACCGGTTGCCGATTCAAGCACAAAAAGAGTATCTTTCGCCGACGATACCAAACCCGGGTCCTTGCCAGGCTCCGCAAGAGGATCAATGGCTCCTCCAGATGCCCCCGCGGACGCGAAGGCAGAAGAAACCCCGGTCATCGACGGTATCATTGGCAGTCTCGAAGTCTATCGCAGCGGGGCCGTCAAGATGCGTCTGCAGAACGGCATACTCTTGGATGTAATGGAATTGTTTCTCTCTGTGACTCCCTCTGATGCAGTAACTCAAGGTAACGGCGGCGACGCAGCCCTCGTTTCTCCAGCATGCTGTCTGCCTCGATCTTGCGGAAAAACGACTGACGATACTGGGGGAAGTCAACAAGCGATTTGTAGCTTCTCCCGACATGGACACCCTCCTCACTGCCATGGAAATATCTGAACGGACTCCGCCAATAGTGAAAGGGGAGGAGGTGAAGATAGACACCATTTGACAATAGGCACGCCTGGGTTCCTTGGTGTATTGTATGCTTGAAACAACGAAACATTGGTACAACGAGCAATAGGGACGTTCAGGCAACTCGAGAGGCGAGGTAGATGATTGCATTGAATAAAAATACACAACACTATCGACGGTATGTATGTACATTGCCTTTCATTACATCTGTGAGACGACGTCAGTGGTGTTGAAGAGAAAAGACAAGGAGCATAAAATAATCAGAAAAAGCGGGTCTGAGCCCGAAGGTAGCTGAGATAAGTTTCTGCAGTGCAGGGTTCGCTCCCGCGTAAAGCCAAATGCCTCAAACATCATGTAGTAGCGGCGCAAAAAAAAAAAAAACGCTAAAGGAATTGGGACGAGACTCACAAAGCGGGTACCTCTCCGCGTTACATTCTTCCTTCCTTCCTCCCGTCCATGTAACTGGAAAAGAGATAAGAGGTCAGCAAAAGGTAACACAAAACGAGAGTAGAGCAGAGAACAGGAATCAGAAAAAGCGGGTCTGAGCCCGAAGGTAGCTGAGATAAGTTTCTGCACTGCGGGGTGCGCTCCCGCATAAAGCCAAATGCCTCAAACATCATACGAAGAAATAAAGAAGCCGGAAAAGGATGGGAGAAACTCACTTCGAGATGGTGGTCAGTGTTGAAGAAAAAATTTAGCCGAGGTTGGCGTGAGCTGCTGCTCCTTATAGTAACTGGTGGCAAATTTCCAACTCCGTCCAGCTCCGCTTGAATTCTAAGAGCGTACCACCATGAGCTCCTCATCGCAACCTGCATACCCCATCGGCCAGTCTGACAATCCCTCCCAGCCCCAACAATCTCGTCAGGCAGCCGAGGAGGCTAGGAAAGACCGCACTCTTGCTGAGTTTATGCTGATGCTCGACGACTACGAACCTCTTGTGGGTGCTCACTCTATTCGCGGGAATGAAGAGCACCAACCTGTCTGCTACAGATTCCGAACGAGGTTACCGACTACTACCTGCAACGAGTCGGGTTTGAATGCGAAGATGTTCGCCTGTACGTCATACTCTTATAGGCCTCTGCACCTTACTATATATATTTCATGCCAGAAAACGCCTTCTGTCCCTTGCTGCGCAAAAGTTCGTCTCCGATATTGCAGCGGATGCGTACCAGCATGCTCGTATCCGTACAAATGCACAAGGTGGCCGCACACGTACGAATCAGCCATTCGCCGGTCCTAACTCGAACAAGGTTCATTTTCCTTTGCATATTGTGTGTTTTGATTCATCTGTCGCAGGACAAGACACGGACGACACTGACCATGGAAGACCTGAGTGCTGCGCTCTCGGAATATGGTATCAATGCTCGCAAACCAGAGTTCTATTTGTGATTTACATTCTCGCATCTGTACAATTACTAGCACTAGTAGCATATATTGAAATCGCACGAGCAGCTGTCTCGTTGCTCCTGCAATGCCGCCTTGCGACGAGCAGATAACCGTTCACTTCGAGCGCGGTGTGACAAATGTGACATATGCCTCTAAAACTCAAACCATCTGAAGCAACCTTGCCCTTTTCTTGGGATGACCTTCCACCGCCCTCGCCGCCAGATGCTTCTGTTTCGCCCCCTTCACCACCCACCTCATGGCTTTCTGCTCGGGACATGAAGCTTTTTGGCTCTCAGCCTCTCACCTCGACGTCAGAGATCGGTTTAGCCAGATGCAAAGATTGCGACAAGCCCATCCTCCGCAGTTTCATGGCAGAACATGCAGGTTCTTAACGGTCGTATTGTGCCGTGTCCTAGCCTCACAGTATGCTCCAGTAAACTGTGCAACCATACGCTCAGGCGGTAAGAAGCCCGCGAAAGGCAAAGCCGGACTCGAGGTAGAAGGCGAGCCTATGTCGTCCCTCATTACTCTCTCCCCTTACAGATATCACAGACCCAAAGAAAGGTTCTAAGAAGCGCAAGGCCTCCCCCTCTCCATCTGATCCCTCTTTGCCACCGAAGAAAAAGCTGAAGCCGACCACGAAAGTGACCAAGGGTCGGATGAAGGGCCCTGTGGACTATGATCAGCAATGTGGCGTCATAAACGACAAGAACCTGCCATGCTCGCGCTCTCTCACCTGCAAATCTCACTCCATGGGCGCTAAACGCGCTGTGGAAGGCCGTTCTCGGAAATACGACGATCTCTTGCTTGAATGGCAGCGCGCGCACAATCCAAATTTCGTCGAGCCTGTCAAGAGGGAAACCAAAGCAGAGAAGAAGGAAAAGAAGGAAAAAGAGAAACTCGAACGGAAGAAGTTGGCGGAGGAGACTGCGGTTGCGCTTGGGGTCGATCCGGCTACACTGAAGAAGCAGGGAGTGCCAGGCCCCAAGAAAGGCAGTAAGAAGGCGTCTGCTGCTGTTCGTATGGCGGTGGGAGACGATAACGCTGAGAATTTGGATGACCTTGATTCCGAAGCGGAGATGGATGATCTCGTACAGGCCGTGCGTGACGCTACCACCAGGGGCGTCATTAGCGTGCCTCTCGCCGTCCCATGCGATGCAGGGACTTGGTTCGTACAACGCCGGGAGCGGTTGCGGTGTTGCCGAGATCTTTTGGTGGGAGCCCTCAGTAATTCGAATGGGAATCTCGGTATGGGAATGGGAGTGAGAGGGACGTTGAGTTTGGCGGGCCGGTAGGATCGCTCGAAGGTTTGTGCTAGTCTGCTCTGATGATTTCAACTAACTGAACCGCGACTAGAACTGAATGCATCGTTGGAGCATTTCGCATACTGTAATTTACATTTTCGGACACTGTATTCGCGGACTGGGAATTTGTAGTCTGGACCAATCTGGAACCATCAACGCGTACCTCTTACACCGGACGCGTTGTTCACATCGGTAGTCGGATATAGACTACCGCGAAACTGAAATCCTTGTGCATTCGAAAAGCAAGAAGATGGGTGCTGCTCCGGCACGACGCGTACTCGTCGACTGCGGACTTGCCGATACTTAGCCTAACTGTGTTTGCGGTTGTTTTTCAGTCATTGACCAAAAACTTTGTGTGGCGAAGAAAGGCCCAAGTTCGCTTCGACCGAGGCGTCTGTCCCTGCCCGTCCATTAGCCACCTGGTTGTGCCTTTATCTCCTTCACCCACGTTGCTTTTCTTTTCCCGCCAAATCCTCGCGTCATTGACCGACGCGACTAGACATTATGGCCGACGAAGTCGATTACGAAGCACTGCCGCCGAATGCAGGCACTATGGTAAGAATACGCTCATGTCGTGGCTTCCAGCGTATGTAATTATCGTTGCATAGGTAAACATGCTCGCAGGAGCACTGGTCAGTCGCGTCTCTAATTTCTTTGGCTCGAAAACCAGCCTTACACTATCTAGGCTGGTATATCGGAACATGCGGTCATGTACCCCGTCGATAGTATCAAAGTAAGGTTACTGTCCAACTATCCTGCAACATTGTCTTTATCGTTGTTCGTGAGACACGGATGCAAGTTTTTTCTGCGTCTCCCGTAGCCGTTTACAGTGGCGTTGGGAACGCTTTCTCGCGGATTTCTTCAACGGAAGGCATGCGCGCCCTGTGGCGCGGTGTTTCGTCGGTTGTACTCGGAGCTGGTCCCGCGCATGCGGTACATTTCGGAACTTTGGAAGCCGTCAAGGAGTTGGCCGGTGGAAATAGAGGCGGGCCGCAGTGGCTAGCAACTTGTGAGTCCTCCCCGAGACTTTGCGCGCGTCAGTGATGCTTATAGCCCCCAGCCTTGGCCGGTGCGTCAGCGACCATTGCGGCGGACGCGTTAATGAACCCATTCGATGGTGGGTGCAATATGCTACGCATTTAATTTTTATCACCCACAAGCGACTGGAACTGTTTGCTTACAGTCATCAAGCAGCGGATGCAGGTGCATAAATCTGAATTCCGTTCCGTTTTCACTTGCGCCAGCGTCGTTTTCAAAAATGAGGGTCTCGCCGCATTCTACGTGTCGTACCCCACGACGCTCGCTATCTCAATACCGTTTAACGCCATACAGTATACGGTATACGAGCAGGTCAAGCGCGTCATGAACCCCACGCACGAATACTCGCCTTCTACCCATATCACTGCCGGAGCAGTGGCTGGCGCCGTTGCCGCGGCTGTCACGACACCGTTGGATGTCGCCAAAACTATTCTCCAAACAAGAGGCACCTCGCAGGACCCCAGGATTCGCAACGTCTCAGGAATGATGGATGCACTACGAATCATCGGAGCCAAGGATGGCCTCAAAGGTTACAGTAGAGGTCTAACACCCCGAGTGCTCACAATCATGCCAAGCACCGCGCTATGTTGGTTATCCTATGAATTCTTCAGTTCGTCTTGACTTTTTGTTCTTCAAAAACAATTTTCCTGACGACTCCCCGCAGAAGCCGCTATTAGAACAGACTGATGGTCCTCCCATAGACTGTGAGCAGGATGGAACGCGGATCTTGTCCGTTGAATGCACATACATATTGACAATGTTGTCTCTAACCTACCTGATCTACGCAATACACCTTATAGTACGAGACTAACATTATTCGCCGGGTTTGGGGAGCGACATATATTTGATCTTGTTTGTAATTCGTTTACTTTCAGCACCATGTTCCTTTACCGAAGAAAAATATGTAGAGCCCGCTGGCTTCTCCCGTTTCTCTTTGCGCTCTACATTTTCATGTCGCTACTTGAGCAGGATCCTCCGATGGAGCAACAAGTTGACCAAGACCTTGCCGGCACTTTGAATTTGACAAGGGTGGCTTTGGAACTGGGCGAAGCGCACACCGTCGAAACAGGGTCCCTGACCGCTGTTCTCCCTGTTACTTCAACCTCCATTCTGACTCTCCGCAACACGCTTTCTCCGGTTCTCAACTCGCCAAGTTGCGTATCCAAAGTACTCGTCGTCTGTCCGGAATCGCTGCTCGCACAAGCCCGTCTCGCTGTACGCCTTGCTGTTCGCGATGCACCCGAGAGCGACCACCATCCTGACATTTCTCTATCTCCCTGGAACGGTGACCCCGTCGCTGCGGTTCTTCACGCCGTACCGCAGCTGTCCACTGAACGGATACTCCTCCTCGATGACACTGGTTTCAGCGGTCTCAGCGACCGCACGCGCGAGATGCTTCTCTGCCCGATAGCCGCAGATCTGCCTGTTGGACCAAGAGGCGTCACAGGCTCTGCCGGCAACTTGTCGTGTGCACTTCCATCGATCGAGATACGGCCCGCGTCATATCTGCTCCCTCCATTTTTCCTTCCCAGTTCGCTGGTTCAAGAAGTCTACGAAGACTGGGCTGATCTTGGCCACGCCGTGTCCGGATCTCGCGAGGACCGTCTTGGTGGCATTCTACGAGGTTTGGGAGACCCGGATTCGAACTGGTGTAACATACCACAGTATCGTACATCGTACGTGGCCGACCTCTTTACACCATCTTCAAGCGACCCTTTCTCGACAAAGGGCGGCCTGTTCGTATTTTTGCTTCCAGATATCAACACTCTGCGTGTACTTCTCCAATTCGTCTGTCGGGTGCAGGAATCTGGAAATTCCATCAAAATTCTTTTGTATTCCGAACCTCGTACTTTACTGGGGCAAACTCACAACTTCAACTGCCGCGTACAATACGATGCGACGAGCGTCACAGGATATCCCACGATACCCGACTGGTTGGATCGGCTAGAACGCGAGGCAGAGGTTATTTTCACTGTGGACGAGCCAGCTACGCAAGCTGCGCGCAGCGAGCGCGCCACGATCGTCCGAATACCGCGCGACGATCTACCATATGCGTATTGGATGGGCTCGCTTTCTTTGGCGGAGTGGAAATGTGCAGTTCTATGGTTCTATTCCCCCAGACCGTGCCTCAACTTACATGGCCTCACAGACTGGCACGTCCCGCAGATCCAAATCAGTATCATCACTCAAGACCGGCCTCAATCGCTGGAACGCCTTCTGTCTTCACTCACACGCGGACGATATTTTGGCGACTCGGTCAGTCTGCGCATGAACATGGAACAGTCGTCGAATCTCGAAACCATCCGCGTGGTTGACGCGTACCAGTGGAGCCACGGCACGGTATTCGCGCACCGGCGGGTCGTTCATGGAGGACTCCTCCCTGCAGTCGTCGAGTCGTGGTATCCGCACTCCAACGATAGCTATGGGATCCTGCTCGAAGACGACGTGGAACTTTCTCCGCTTTTCTACGCGTGGATCAAAATGGGGATTCTGCGATATAGGTATGGCGAGGCTAGAAACCAGGCTGCTCCACTCTTCGGGATCAGTCTGTACCAGCAGAAGAACATCGAACTGCACCCTGATGGCCGAAGACCATTTGACGCGCGCAAGTTATTCGCGGAGAACAACATCCCGGACCCGTCGACGCCGTATTTGTCGCAAATCCCATGCAGCTGGGGCGCAGTGTATTTCCCCGAGCACTGGCGCGAGTTCCACACGTATCTCGCTAACCGGCTCTCGGAGACGACGATGGAGATTGAACGGATCGTGGTGCCTGACGTGCGGTCGAACAATTGGACCAAGTCGTGGAAGAAATACTTTATTGAGATGGTGCATATGCGCGGATACGTGATGCTGTACCCGAACTATGCAAGGTTCGTGTCGCTGTCGACGAACCACCTGGAGATTGGGTCGCATGTGAAGGACCGGCCGAAGGACAAGCAGGAGGCGTTCATGTTGCCGCTAATGGACCTGGGGTCGTCGGTGCATCTGCTGGATTTACCAGGTGGGCGGCTACCTGAGTGGGACGCATTGCCTGCACTGAACCTGACTGGGTTTCTAGTCAGTTTATGACTTGCAAATATATATTGTTGGTTTGACGCGGCGAGGAAGATCCTCTTTCCGCGCTTGGCCGCGGCCAAGGATGGCGTACATGTGAACGATTGTGAACAACTGACTGGCTTCACTTCGGTATACGAGACCAGCGGTGGCGCATCTTGTGCGCTACCATGTCTAAGGAAAAACAAGACCTTCTGCTGCTGGCCCCGCCAGCGCCGCGCACCAGCCAGCGAACGTTCAACTTGAAGAGCCTCTTCCTCTTCCTTCTGCTCTCCGCCATAACCCTCCGCTGCGTCCCCTTGAACTTGGCTGCTCGCTATGATCACGAAACCACCTTCGCCTCTTCGTGCCCGCAAGTCGACGCGCTCGTCCCCCAGCGCGGTGCGGATGTCCTCGCGAACATCAGCGACCTCCTCGCGACATCCACCTTCAAGACCAAGGCAGTCAGCTGGCTCGCAGGCGCTGTGCAGATTCCGTGCATCGTGCTTCCTCTCCTCTTGCAGGTTGGCTAACGCACCGCCGCACTAGGACGGAGGTCTTCGACGGGATGCCTGCGGTGGAGGAGGACGAGCGGTGGGAGGTGTTCGCACCGTTCCACGACTACCTCTCTGACGCCTTTCCGCTGGTGTAAGTATCATTCGCTCATTTCTTAGCGCGCAAACGAAAATGTGAATCGCGACGCGGCAGACACACGATGCTGGATCTGACCAAGGTGAACACCTACGGGCTACTCTACGAGTGGAAAGGCTCGGATAAGTCGCTCAAGCCGATTCTGCTCGCGGCCCATCAAGGTGAACTTCATCCTGTTTCTTTCCTTCCCTCTCTCTCATCGAAGGCGAACAGACGTCGTCCCGGTGGAACCGGAAACCGAAGACCGTGCGTTTCCCATCCATACTCCTCAGAGCAAACTCTAATGAGACGTAGAATGGACGCACCCACCGTTCTCGGGACACTATGACGGCGAATACATCTGGGGCCGCGGCAGCTCGGACGACAAGAGCGGGCTCATTGGCATAATGTCCGTATCTATCTACTCAATTATTCACTGCATAGACACGCTAACGCGCGCGTGTAGGATCGCTATCGAGACCCTGCTCGAACAAGGCTTCGCCCCCACGCGTACAGTTGTTCTGGCCTATGGCTTCGACGAGGAAGCTTCCGGTCTGCAAGGCGCCAGCGCGCTCGGCGCGGCGATGCGCGACAGGTACGGCGAAGATGACGACCCGTTCGCGTTCATCGTCGACGAGGGGGGCGGGTTCACGGATCGGTATGGCACCGTATTCGCGACGCCGGGCGTGGCAGAAAAAGGGTACTTGGACGTGCATCTGGAGGTGACGTCGCCGGGCGGGCACTCGAGCGTTCCGCCGGCGCACACGACGATTGGGATGCTTTCGAGGATTGTGGTGGAGTATGAGGATAATCCATACAAGGTTGAGTTGGTACATGCGTTTGCATATTGATTTCGCGCGCTGAAAATGGCTCGCAGTCCCGCGACTCGATCCCGTACGCGTTGGTGCAATGCCACGCAGCGCACGGCGCGACGATGCCGAAAAAGCTGAAGCACCTCGTGCGGCGCTCGCGGCGCTCCAACGAGGCATTAAACAAACTCCGCGACGTGCTCATCGAGGACAATCAATTCAAGAGCCTCATCAGCACGACGCAGGCGGTGGACATCGTGCACGGCGGGGTCAAGAGTAACGCGCTCCCTGAACAGGCATACGCGCTGGTCAACCACCGCATCGCGACGACGAGCTCGGTGCACGAGACGATGGTGCACGACACGGCGCTCCTCGCAAAGCTTGCCGCACAATACAATCTGTCGTATACCGCGTTCGGAGACACGTTGTTGAGGGGCGGGAGCAGGACGCTGACGCTGAAGGACGCGTACGGCAGGTCGCTGGAGCCCGCGCCAGTGTCACCGATTGCGGGTAAGGGTAGTGAGGCGTACCAGCTGCTGTCTGGGACGATCAAGGCGACCCACGCGGCGCACCGAGGGCTCGACCTCGCCAGCAAAGCAGGCCAGATCACAGTCGTACCTGGGATGAAGACGGGCAACACCGACACGCGGTACTACTGGGACCTGTCGCGGAACATATTCCGGTACAACCACAAGAACACGATTGGGAGCGGGGAGCGGCTGCCTGGGGTGCACACGGTGAACGAGGCTGTAAGTGCCGACTCGCTGCTGGAGATGATAAGGTTCTTTACGACGCTGATCCTGAACGCGGACGAGTCGCGCCATATCTAGCGTGATAGAGAGTTCAACGTGGACGTGGACGTGAACTCTGTGCTTCGTTATAACAATGCCTGTGAGTAGATAGTGAGGATATATGTAGTGGTGAATGTACGGTATGTACCGTAAAACCCGGCGTCGATGCATCCGCGAATGAAATAGCAATATGCAAATAAAGGTAGATGCGCAATGGCGCAATGGAACGGGATGGAACACGTTAATCTGCGTCCTCCTCCTGTACGGTGGAACGGACGGCTTTTTTGAGGGCCTGGTGGAGTTCGGAGGTGGGGACGAGTCGGGGGTTACACTCGAAGGATAAGATTCAGGATAAAATTGAGCTCAGCTAGGTCCCATTTCGGAACGTGCCGAATTGTGACTACAAATACATCGGCCTGTAGAATGTACTGCAGTGCGCCAGACCATTCTCCCGTCGACGAGCTCGTCACTTTTGAGGCTGTAGATCTTCGGGAAAGCAATCACAGCTTATAGAAACCACCGAGCCCCAGAATGGAGCAAAAGAGCAGCTACGGTGCCGGTACCTGCAGGCGACATATCCAGCCAACCCACAAGTGTTGCGTCGAAGAAGTCTTCTTGATGCACAAAACTTCCAAAACGCTGTCGACGGGAGATATAAAGCGTGTCGGGGCCGGCGGAGTCAGGTTCCTTCAGTGTCACTAATGCACATTGAGTAGCAGGTACCGTCAGAAGGTATTAGAGCGCGAGAATCATCCCCCAGTAGCAGACGGCTCGGTGAACAGAGGAACGCGCATGGAATAGCCAGATAAAGGACAGAGCGTCTGGTCTTGCGTGCAATAGAGTGAGGAGAAATCTTGTGTCATGGACTGACGATAGCGATCCCCACATAAATTAAATATAGGAACCTGTTTGGGCAAGGGTTCCACGACCTTAATGAGAGGAAGGAAGTGAGAACTGCGCGCGCGAAGGGACGCGGAAGAGTTAAGTGTGGACGTGGACGTCACGAGCTGGATGGAGTGCATTGAAACATCAACATTCATCCTTCCTTTCCCTCCCTCGACAGGTTCGTAAGCGAGCATTAGGTCTACCGTAGAACATTTTGTTCCGACCGTGTGCCAGGATCTGAAATGGCAGACCAGCGTGAGCGGTTTATATCGCAACGTGAAAGTAGTATAGATCTGTGGCGGTATTTTGAAGCAATGAGCTCTGCGCGACTCTAGACGAAGTCGCCGCGCCTGCGGGAGAAACCTATGCTCCAGCCAGGGGCGCGGGAGAAGAGGAAGAGCCACAAGCCGTGAACCGAAGACGTTGGTATGCTGGTACGCAAGCCATGGAAGTCGTACGCTGGCCCAGCGAAAAGAAATTTACGCGTAGCGACAAGGTAGTTCGTACGTTGGTACACAAGCCACGGAAGACGTACGCCCGTGCGCAGGCCGAGTAGGAGTTACGCGCGCGTAGAGCGGGCACACAGGCCAAGAAGAAATAGCTCGTGCCGTGCGTAGCACGTAACTTGCTGGTCGCCGTCCGCCGCCGAGGCCGACTCCTGCTGCTCGCCTCCGACCAGCAATCACGTTCGGTTAAAGCATCCTGGACTGTGGAACATGTCCGTGTCTTACCTGGTTCTCCGCTCCGCAACTTGCCGTTGTGAGACTTACCTTGCGTTCCTCCCCGCTCCGGCCGATTTTTGAACTCGCAGCGCCACGCAACACCACTGTCACGCCGGGTTAACCCGGGGGACAAAGAAGACAGAATCATCCAGAACGAGATGCGAGATATATGTACCCTGCGCGAAGAACGCCCGCTAACGCGGTTCGTAGAACGGAAGCTAGCGCTCTTTTCTCCAGTCATATGCATGGCTCGCGGTTTCTTTCCGTGTGAACGACTATCTTCACAAAAGTAAAAGAAAGTCTTGTTTACGAGACTAGGCTCGCGGTCGAAATGCTCGAGATAAACGTGTTTTGGATTCGTGGGTGCGTGGCGAGGCCGAACACAAAGAGAAAAGACCGCGGAAAGAAGGCCCGAGAGCAAGACGTCGCGTCGTGGGCCGCGGCGACGAATTGCAAGCACATCATGTTATTTGTTTCCTTCGATGGAGCTGCTTGGACGCTACCATGTCTACCACAGAGAAGAAAGACCCTCTACTGCCCGGCACGACGGCGCCCGCACCCGCCCCGCGCAACCAACGACTGAACAAGGGCCTCTTCCTCCTCATCCTGATCCCAAGCTTATTATTCTCGGGCCACCTTGCCAGCTTGCGCTATCATAGTGAAACCGCCTTGGCCTCATTGTGCCCGCAAGTCGACACGCTCGTCCCCCAGCGCGGTGCGGATGTCCTCGCGAACATCAGCGACCTCCTCGCGACGCCCGACTTCAAGACCAAGGCGGTCAACTGGCTCGCCGGCGCTGTGCAGATTCCGTGAATCGTGCTTCCTCTCCTCTAGCGGGTTGGCTAACGCACCGCCGCACTAGGACGGAGGTCTTCGACGGGATGCCCGCGGTGGGGGGAGGACAAGCGGTGGGAGGTGTTCGCACCGTTCCACGACTACCTCTCAGATGCCTTTCCTCTGGTGTAAGTACCCGTCGCTCATTTTTCAGCGGCGCGAAGATGTGAATTGCGATGTGCCAGACACAAGACGCTGGACCTGACCAAGGTAAACACGTTCGGGTTGCTCTACGAGTGGAAGGGCTCGGATGAGTCGCTCAAGCCGATACTGCTCGCTGCGCATCAAGGTACACGGGCTTGCCCTCTTTCTTTACGTCTCTGACCGACCGAATAGACGTCGTGCCGGTAGAACCGGAAACCTACGACGGTGCGTATTCCATCCTTGCTCCTGGTAAATCCTAATTAATGAGACGTAGAATGGACACACCCACCATTCTCGGGATACTATGACGGCGAATACATCTGGGGCCGCGGCAGCTCGGACGACAAGAGCGGGCTCATTGGCACAATGTCCGTATCTATCTACTCAATTATTCACTCTACATCGGCACGCTCACACGCGCGCGCAGGACCGCTATCGAGACCATGATCGAACAAGGCTTCGCCCCGACACGCACGATTGTGCTGGCCTATGGCTTCGACGAGGAGGCGTCAGGTCTGCAAGGTGCCGGGGCGCTCGGGGCGGCGATGCGCGGGACGTACGGCTCCGACCACCCGTTCGCGTTCATCGTCGACGAAGGGGGCGGGTTCACGGATGAGTCCGGAACCGTATTTGCGATACCGAGCGTGGCGGAGAAGGGGTACTTGGACGTGCATGTGGAAGTGACATCGCCGGGCGGGCACTCGAGCGTTCCGCCGGCGCACACGACGATCGGGATGCTTTCGAGGATGGTGGTGGAGTACGAGGAGAATCCGTATGAGGTTGAGTTGGTATGTAGACGTGTTTTCCTTTCATTTCGCACGATAATAAGTTGCACTCGCAGTCGCGCGACTCGATCCCGTACGCGCTGGTGCAGTGCCTTGCAGCGCACGGCGCGACGATGCCCCGATGGCTCAAAGACCTCGTGCGGCGCTCCCAGCACTCCAAGCGCGCGCTAAACAAACTCCGGGACGTGCTCATCGAGGACCATCAATTCAAGAGCCTCATCGGCACCACACAAGCGGTGGACATTGTGCACGGCGGGGTCAAGAGCAACGCGCTCCCGGAGCAGGCGTACGCGTTGGTCAATCACCGCATCGCGACGACGAGCTCGGTGCACGAGACGATGGCGCACGACACGGCGCTCCTCGCAGGACTCGCGGCGCGGTTCAACCTGTCATATACCGCGTTTGGGGACGCGTTGTCGAAGGACGGGAGCGGGACACTGACGCTCAAAGACGCGTATGGGACGTCGCTGGAGCCTGCGCCGGTGTCGCCGATTGCGGGCAAGGGGAGCGAGGCGTACCAGCTGCTGTCGGGGACGATCAAGGCAACGTACGCGGCGCATCGTGGGCTCGATCTCAACAGCCATGAGGGCATCGTGGTCGCGCCGGGGATGAGCACTAGTAACACAGACACCCGGTACTACTGGGACCTGTCGCGGAGCATTTTCCGGTACAACCATAATAACGCGATTGGGACGCGGGACGTACCCAGTGGGGTGCACACGGTGAACGAGGCTATGAGCGCGGACGCCCTGCTGGAAATGGTACGGTTCTTTACAACGCTGATCCTGAACGCGGACGAGTCGCGCCATATCTAGCGTAATAAAGTTCAACCTAGACATGAACGTGAACTTTGTGCTTCGTGATAACGATACATGCGTGGGGATATATGTAGTTGTGAATGTACGGTATTGTACTGTACAACCTGGCGCCGGTATCCGTGAATGAAACCTGTGCGAAGTATGCAAATGAAGATAGATGCGAGGCAGGCGGTCAATCAGCAGAATCCTCCTCCTGTACAGTGGGTGTGAAATGGACGGTCTTTTTTGCGGGGCTGGTGGAGCTCGGAGGAGCTCGTCCGGGGGTATCGTCTCGTTGTGGGAGAAGTTGACCGCGCTTGGCCATGGCACATTAAGCATCGCGATGCAGTCTCCAAACACCAACATTCATCTTTCATTTCCCTCGACAGGTTTGTGAACGAGCATGAGGTCTGCCATAGACCATTTGGTTCCGACCGTGTGCCAGAATCCGCTGGATGGAAAGTGGTAGCGCAAACGTGACCAGAGTGAGAGTGCTTGATCTCGTAGCGCTAGAGCAGTATAGATCCGTGCCATATTTTGAAGCGCGCGACTCTAGACGAAGTCGCCGCGCCGCGCCTGTGAGAGAACGGGATTACGAGGAGCGCGGGAGAAGAGAATAAGCCACCCGTCGTAAACCGATCGCGAAGAAGTTGGTACGCTGGCACGCAAGCCATGAAAGACATACGCAGGCGCACAGGCCGAGTAGGAGTTACGCGCACAGCGCGGGTTGTGGACCAAATAATTCGTACGCCGACGCGCTGGCCTCAGTCAAGAAATTTCCGCGAAGAACCGGTCATGAGATGCCCGCTAACGCGATTCGTAGAACGGCACTCTGTGTGATGCCTGCACCACCGTACTTGGCTGAGCATCGGCCAGTCGCGACGTCCCTCAGGAACGCATCGACTTGGGTCTACGGTGCGGCGGCAGTTGATTCGCCAATTTCAGCGTTGTGTTGTGGTCCCGAAGTAGAGTACTGTACCATTTCGTTCAATTCGTAAGGTCACATGTCACAGACCCCAGATTCTACGAGAAAATTCGTAAGTCACAGCGTCACAAGAGCCTCATACGAAAGGGTCCCATGAACTCGAAAATCAGGGAAAAAAACGGCGAGAGTGGCCCTGCGGGGGCTTTATTTCCTTACAAATCTGCTGGTGGACCACTTCAACAATTTCGTCCATAACCGAGTTCGGAAGCATGGAGAGGGTGGTGGGGCCAATGTGGGGATGTCCTCCGAGACTTAGGCATTGGCCGCTGTCTTGTACTCAGGGTTACCAAAAGTAACCGGGCATTCGCTTGCACAGCCAGATAACCTAATCATTGGAACTTTTCATGGCCAGATTATAAATCTAAAGTCAATTTAGAGTAGGTTTCACCAGGACAACTCAAGTCAACAGGTCCTACAGGTAGCAGAATATCAAAATTTGGAAATCCCGGTATCTCTGCATTTCCACAGTTTCAGATGACATTCTTCTGAGTCTTCAACCTCCAAGACAGTGTAACATATACTAGAATATACACACAAGATTTCAGCAAATAGGGTCCATTCAATGGATGTGCAGATGAAGATTAATCTCAAGAGAAAGTATGCCTCCGAGGGAATAAATAGATTGTTTGCTGATTTTACCACAGGCCAAAAGCGACCACTGGTTATTTCTCTTGTATAATGGTAGAGGACACACATCTGAGTTTTAATGCACCAGCCTTCCCAACAAAATACCTTTCCTTGTGCGAAATTGGTACAAATGACAGTGTTCGGTTACTTTTGGAAACCCCGAGTAGGCATTTGGCCACTAGCAAGATTTTATGCATAAGAAAATCTTGTATGGCACCATATGAACTCGGGAAAAGCTTCTCCAGCAATGCTTCAGGGATTTTGAGCAGGGTGGCCTTTCCTTTAATGTCCATTCTCGCTGGCGGCAGCATAGGCGGCGTCAACGTACAGAAATTGTTTACGAAAATTTTCGTAAGTCACACTTGTCACCAGCCCCCATACGAAAGGGTCAATTCGTAAGCGGTGTCACACCCAAAATGGCGTTACGAATTGAACGAAATGATACAGTACTATGCTAGCGCTGCTGCGCCGCCGAGCCGAGCCGGTCCTCGCGAGCATCCAAGGAGACCAATACACACCTGCACTGCTCTGGCTCGAAATCTTCCTGCTGTAGTGGGTGCTTGTGTGCAGGGGACACGGGACCCCGCTAGCACTCCTTTCTCCAGCCACGGCCATGTTTTTCGACTCTTGAGCACGAGGCCGAATCTGAACAGAAAGGGAAAGACTGCAGAAAGAGTCAAAGCAGACCCGAGCCAGACGTCGGGTCGTGGCTCGATACGCGAAGCAACAAACACGAGTTTGGTGGTGGTTTCGGCAAGGGTCTTGAGACCCCTTTCCGTGCTTGGCCGCGGCCAGGGAAATCATGTTATCCGTTTCCTTCTTCGATGGAGCTGCTTGGACGCTACCATGTCTGCCACAGAAAAGAAAGATCCTCTACTGCCCGCCACGACGGCGCCCGTACCCGCCCCGCGCAAACAGCGATTGATAAAGGGTCTCTTTCTCTTGATCCTGATCCCAAGCTTATCATTCTCGGGCCACCTTGTCAGCTTCCGCTATCATAGTGAAACCGCCTTGGCCTCCGCATGCCCGCAAGTTGATGCGCTCGTCCCGCAGCGCGGCGCGGACGTGCTCGCGAACATCAGCGACCTCCTCGCGACGCCCGACTTCAAGACCAAGGCGGTCAACTGGCTCGCCGGCGCTGTGCAGGTGCCGTACGTGCAACGTCTCTACCTCCTTCCTCAGCTTGCAAGTCGCCTAACACTAACCCGCGCAGGACGGAGGTCTTCGACGCGATGCCCGCGGTGGGGGAGGACCCGCGATGGGACGTGTTCGCGCCGTTCCACGACTACCTTTTTGACGCCTTTCCGCTAGTGTAAGTACGACTCATTCATTTCTCGGCGCGAAAACGAAAATGTGAATTGCGATGCGGCAGACACGAGACGCTGGAGCTGACCAAGGTAAACACGTATGGACTGCTCTATGAGTGGAAGGGCTCGGACGATTCGCTCAAGCCGATACTGCTCGCCGCGCATCAAGGTACACAGGCTTACCCTCTTTCTTTATGTCTCTGACCGAATAGATGTCGTCCCGGTGGAACCGGAAACCTACGACGGTGCGTATCCCATTCATACTCCTAGCAAACTCTAATGAACCGTAGAATGGACGCACCCACCGTTCTCGGGACACTATGACGGCGAATACATCTGGGGCCGCGGCAGCTCGGACGACAAGAGCGGGCTCATTGGCATAATGTTCGTAGCTATCCACTCTGCATCGACGCACTAACATGCGTGCGCAGGACCGCTCTCGAGACCATGATCGAACAAGGCTTCGCCCCGACACGCACGATTGTGCTGGCTTATGGCTTCGACGAGGAGGCGTCGGGTCTGCAAGGTGCCGGGGCACTCGGGGCGGCGATGCGCGAGACGTACGGCTCCGACCACCCGTTCGCGTTCATCGTCGACGAAGGGGGCGGGTTCACGGATCGGTACGGGACTGTGTTCGCGACGCCGTCTGTAGCGGAGAAGGGGTACTTGGACGTGCATGTGGAAGTGACATCGCCGGGCGGACACTCTAGCGTGCCGCCGACGCACACGACGATCGGGATGCTTTCGAGGATGGTGGTGGAGTATGAGGAGAATCCTTATGAGATTGAGTTGGTGTGTAGATGCGTTTGTCTTTCATTTCACGCCATAACAATTTACACTCGCAGTCCCGCGACTCGATCCCGTACGCGCTGGTACAGTGCCACGCAGCGCACGGCGCGACGATGCCGAAGAAGCTCAAACACCTCGTGTGGCGGTCGCAGCACTCCAAGCGCGCGCTAAACAAACTCCGGGACGTGCTCATCGAGGACCATCAATTCAAGAGCCTCATCAGCACGACGCAGGCGGTGGACATCGTGCACGGCGGGGTCAAGAGTAACGCGCTCCCGGAACAGGCATACGCGCTGGTCAACCACCGCATCGCGACGACGAGCTCCGTCGAGGAGACGATGGCGCACGACACGGCGCTCCTCGTGGAACTCGCAGCACAGTTCAATCTCTCATATACCGCGTTTGGGGACGCGTTGTCGAAGGACGGGAGCGGGACGCTGACGCTCAAAGACGCGTATGGAACGTCGCTGGAGCCTGCGCCGGTGTCGCCGATTGCGGGCAAGGAGAGCGAGGCGTACCAACTGCTATCGGGGACGATCAAGGCGACATACGCGGCACACCGGGGGCTCGCCCTCGAAAGCAAAGACGGCATCGCGGTCGGGCCTGGCATGAGCACTGGCAACACTGACACGCGGTACTATTGGGACCTGTCGCGGAGCATTTTCCGGTACAACCACAAGAACACGATTGGGAGTCGGGATAGGCTGAGTGGGGTGCATACAGTCAATGAGGCTATGAGCGCGGACGCGCTGCTAGAGATGGTAAGGTTCTTTACGACGCTGATACTGAACGCGGACGAGTCGCGCCATATCTAGCGTGATGGAGAGTTCAATGTGGACGTGAAGGTGAACATTGCGCTTCGTGATAATACATGTGGATAGTGAGGACGTGTGTAGTCGTGAATGTACGACACTGTAAAACTCGGTGTCCACTGTCGGTACATCCGTGAACAAAATCGACATGTGCAATACACAATCCGCAAATAAAGCTGCATGTGCACTGGAATGGAATAGAAAACGTTGATCTGCGTCCTCCTGTGCGGTGTTGGTGGAATGGAGGCCCTTTTTTTGCGGGGGCTGATGGAGTTCGGAGGTCGGGGACGAGTTACACTTGAAGGTGTTGGCAGAATGGCAGGCAGAATGGCGCAATTGGCCAGAGCATAGCAGAATCTGGCAGAATCTTCCTGAAGAATCGAATATTATTCGTTGATATCAATTTCTGGGAGTTCAAAAATCCCAAATATCTGCCCTGTGTGAATTTGGATCACTTATTGGTGGTAAATTGTCTACTTGGACAGTGTCAAGATGAATACAGGAGCATGTGAAGTAAGGACAATCACCTGTTTTGGATGAGAAAAATACATATATTAATGCTGAGAGTACAGTGGGAGCTACAGTGTTAAGACTTGATAGAAATGGTCAGCAAGCCCAGAAACACCACCTATCAGGCTGATTTTCAGCGCAAAACAACAGAAAACCCGAAATGATGGCGCCAATTCTGCCGAATTCTGCCATTTTGCCTGGCAGAATTGACTCCAAACTATTCTGCCCACAGCACTAGTTACACTCGAGGGACTCAGGATAAAATTGAGTTGGTCCTATTTCGGAACATGCCGAGTTGTAGCTCCAAATACATCGGCCTGTAGAATCATAATGAACTGCAATGCTCCATGACCGTTCTCCATCGACGAGCTCGTCACTTTTGAGGCTGTAGATCTTCAAAAAGAAATCACACTCTATAGGAATCACCGAGCCCAGAATGGAACAAAAGAGCAGCTACGGCACCTGCAGACGGCATATCCAGCTAACTCACGAATGTTGCGTCGAATATGTGCACTTGATGGGCAAAACATCCAAAACGCTTTCGTTGGGAGATATCAAGCGTGTCGGGGGTAGGCGGACTCGGCAGGTTTCTTCAGGGTCCCCATTGAGTGGCAGGAGGTATCAGAGTGCTGGAATCATTCCCTAGCAGCAGACAGCTCGGCGAACAGAGGAACACGCATTGAATGGCCAGACAGAGGACAGAGCGTCCAGTCTTGCGGGCAGCAGAGGCCTTGACATAGTGAGTAGAAATCTTGTGTCGTGGACTGGCGATGTGGCAGAAGTGATCTCCGCACAAATTAAAGATAAGAACCTGTTTCGGTACGGGTTCCACGACCTTAACGAGAGGAAGGAAGTGGGACATACGGGCACGAAGGGACGCGGAGGAGTGGACGTCATGAGCTGGACGAAGCACATTTACCAAATACTCGGCCGCGGCGGAAAACCCCATGGAATCCAGCTTGGTCGCATGAGAAGTTGACCGCGGTTGGACATTCATCCTCCGTATCCCTCAACAGGTTCGTGAACGAGCATTTGTTCATCGCCTGCCATAAAACATTTCGTTCCGACCGTGTCCGGGGTCCGCTGGATGTGTAGTAACGGCGCGGACGCAACCAGAGTGGGTGGTTTATTTCGCAGTGTGAAAGTAGGCGTGTTTTGAAGCAATAAGCTCTGCGCGACTCTAGACGACGAAATCGCCGCGCCTGCGGAAGACGCCTACGCTCGAGCGAGGAGCGCGGGAACAAGTTCGTACGCTGACACGCAAGCCATGCAAGACGTACGCCGGCGCACAATCCGAGTAGGAGTTACGCGCATAGTGCCGGTCGTGGACCAAGTAATTCGTGCGCTGGTGGAAGACGTACGCTGGCGCGCAGGCCGAGTAGAAAGAGATACGCGCGTGCACGGGCACGCTGGCCAAGAAGAAATAGCTCTAGCTTGTGAAGAAGAAATAGCTCGTAACTTGCTGGTTGCCGTCCGCCGCCCGTGCTGCTCGCCGACGACCAGCCACAGTCAGTGGGGCATGTGTAAAGCACCCTGGACCGCAGAACGCATCTATCTTACCTGGTTCTCTGCGTCGTTGAGCAAATCTGTCTTCCTCCCCGCTCCGGTTTTTCGAGCGACTTTGAAATCGCCCAGCGACACACCAGTTCGGGGGAAACAGAAGACAGAATCATCCAGCAGAACAAGATACATGTATCCTGCTGCGAAGAACCGCCCGCCAACGCGGTTCGCAGAATGGAACGGAGCCACTCTGCGCGATGCCTGCATCGCCATACTTGGTTGAGCATCGGTCAGACCTGACGTTCCTCAGGAGCGTATCGACGGCACGGCGGTGGTTGATTCGCTAGTTTGAGCCGGTGTGCGTTCTGTCTTCCCGAAGTAGCGCGCCCTCGAGCCGGTTCTCGCGAACGTCTGACGCGACCAATACCAATAACTGCTCTGGCTCAAATTCTAAATCTTCCTGTTCCTGCTGCTCGGTTGTAGCGTGCGCTTGTGTAGTACTTGAACCCCAATAAAGCTCCTATCTCCAGTCCAATCATACCTCGTTGGTCGAACAGCTCGAGATAAACATGTTCTCGGCGAGGCCGAATTCGAACAAAAAGACAGAAAGACTGCAGAAAAGATTGCGGCTCCGAGTCGAAGCGCGAAGCAACAGCAACACGAGTTTGGTAGTGCTTGGCCAGGCCAGTCTCGGACCGAACCCCCGCCTCTTCTCTCTCAACCTCTCCTCAAACCTCCCAGATGCCTTTCCGCTGGTGCTCGCTCATTCCCTGAACATGTGAACCGGCATCCGGCACACGAGAGGCTGAAGCTGACCCCTTGAATGAATGTGAACGCATCTGGTCTGCTATACGAGTAGAACGGCTCGGATGCACCTCATCCTTCCCTTCTCATCGAAGGCGAACAGACGTCGTCTTGGTGGAACAGCAAACTCTGGACGGTGCATTTCTATTCCCAGCAACTCCGCAGAATGAACCTACGAGCTGTTGGTATGTACGTTTTGCAAAATATCAGTTTCGCGCGCTCCAACCTCATACGCGCTCGTTCAAGTCCAATGCCACGCGACGCACGGCCCCAAAACGCTCAAATCAAACACCTCGTCCGTCCCTCCGGCGCGCTCTAAACAAACTGCACGACGAGGACAATCAATTCAAGAGCCTGATCGGCACCACACAAGCGGTGCACAGCGGGCGGGGTCGAGAGCGACGCGTTGCCGGAACAGGCGTACTCACGCGTTGGTGAACTAGACGAGCTCGGCGCACCATTCAACTTCAACTTCAATTTGACGTATACCGCGTCCTTGTCCAAGGGCGGGGAGCGGGACGCTGACGCTGAAGGACGCGTGTGTACGTACGGGACGTCGCTGGAGCCCGCCGGCGCCGTTTGCGCGCGCGCAAGGGGAGGGGAGCGAGGCGTACGCGTTGCTGTCTGCTGTCGGGCGATCAAGGCGCGTCAGGGGCTCCCGCACGCCAGACGGTCAAGTCGATCAAGCGGACATTGCGGTCGTGCACGGGCAACACAGACACGCGGAACTAAGTGGCAGTTGCTGCGGAGTATTTTTCCGCTCCAAGCGCTCCAGCCACAAGTTGAACACGATTGGGCGCCTGCGGGGTGAATACCGTGAACGAATGCGCATGCGTTCCTGGGGATGTTGCGATCCATTACGACGCTCATACGAGTGGCGCGATATCTAAGGTACGTGGCGAGCGTTTAACTACCGCTGACGGGGACGTCAAGATGAACGTCGACATCGACGTGAACATTGTGGCTTTCGTGACACTGATAACAATACATGCGTTGTAAGTACCTAGTAGTGAGACTGTATGTATGTAGATGTGAATGTATGTACGATAATGTACTCTCTGTAAAACCCTGGGGTGCGTGCGTGCTGCGTGGATACATCCGCGAGTGAAACCTGTACGAAATATGCAAATAAAGATAGATGCGAACGCGCGAAATGCAATGGAATGGAAGGAAAGCGGCGCGGCCGGCTAAACAGCGGAAATCCCTCCAATTGCTCGGCGGAGTGCTCCTCAATCGGCGGAATCCTCCTCCTGTACAGTGGACGTGAAACGGACGGCCTTTTTGCGGCGCTGGTGGGCATGGAGCTCGGAGGTGCTTGTGCGTGGGGACGAGTCAGGGGGTTGCGCTGGGTGGTGGAGGTGGTATCACGCGCTGGGGGAAGGGTAGGAAGCGGGACATGCGCGCGCGGAGAGACGCGCTGCTGCGGTCGGAGGAGTTGGGGGCGGAGGTGGACGTCACGTCTGTTGAAGAGGTGGACGCGAGGGGCGGCTTTTTGAGGGACGAACGCGCAGGCGGGGGGCGGGAGTGGGACGGGCTTGTGTGAGGGGAGGGGATGGGACGCGGGTGCGGGGTATTTGGGTGCGCCGCGCAGATGGGGCGTGCGCGACAGGTGCAGGCCCATTGCTATCTGTCCATTCGGTCAATATTTGCGATGTAATAGCCACGACACGCGACTTGCCTGCTCAATGGTCGGCCTGGGTGCCTGTGCTTCGTATCTGAAGCGGGGTTGTGTCTCTGCAGAGGTCGAGTACATGGGAGCGGGTGGGAGCGGGTCTCTGCGGCGAGGCATGGCCAGCGTGCGCCGGACAGACGACAATATGCGGGAATTGAAGGGAGGCTGCGTTTGTGTTGCTGGCGGGGGCGTCGAGTCTGCGCGGCGGTGGGACGGTGGCATCGCTGCATGTAGTGGTAGAGGGCAGATCCAGCTCGGCAAATTCCGGTTGGGGAAATCACTCAGACACCACGTCACCGCAGCCGAGTCTATTCCGAGCGTGTCCGTTCCTCGCTCACAGCACTCAACAGCTTTGACCTGCGTTCATTTCGTGCGCGTTGCTTGCGTTCATCTCAAGTCGTCGACGTGCTACCTCGAAACCGAGTCCGAAATCCGCATCACTCAGCAAAACATTTGAAACTTTGGATAACCAACTCCGAATCGCGCCGCGAAGTGCCTGGAACTCTGCCTACTTGATTCCCCATAACAAACTCAACGCTCCAACACCCGACCTTGATCAACTTGCAATCGCAATAGACTCTAAACTTGATACTCAACAGCCTCGACGCCGATAGTTAGCTGCTTCCCTCAGCTGTGCATTTAACAGCGTCTCGGGAGTCTTCTTGGGATAACTCGCTCGGTATTACTCGGCGATACGCCGGTACCTCGCTCTCCAGCCGCGGTGAAATTTAAATTCATTTTTCGTGGCAGGATGCGCCGCTGCGTCATCCTGTTTGGGTAACCCGGTTCTGCCTCCGTCGACCTCTGGGTTCAACCACGCAGCGACAACCCTGCCCCTACACGCTCCTACAGCACGTTTTATTCGCCGCATTTGACGCGCTACAAGTCATTTATACTGGCTTACCTCTCCTCTCTCTCTCATTATCACCCCGACTCACACATCAAATCGCCCTCTCGTCAGTCGCCGCCGCTCCATTTTCCGAATAGCCAATTTTGGAACCTATGGCCACGCAAAGTCTATCTATTCTTGCGATTGCCACCGCAGAGTACTAGTCTATTCTAGGAATCGCCGCTTCGCGGAAGCGTCCGGTGACTTGGACTTCTGTGAAAACTGGACCTACTTGGTAACTGCCACCGGGCAAGTTGCTGAAAATATACCGAGTGTTGACTTGGCCAGGTACCGGACAGGACGAGCCCGAATGCATGCCTGCTTCCTGCCTTCCGGCCTGTGTCGCGCCGTACCCGTTCTCCATCTAATATCCAAAATGCAACCTCATCAAAATTCAACCCTGCGGCCTCTTCCTCCGTATCTTCCATATATATCCTCGAGCGGACACCATCAACGCGTCGCATAGCACTCCGATTTTTCTCCTATTCTTGATCGCACGGCCTCGGTCTTTTCCTCTTGATCGCACACGACTTCGGGCTGGACTGCTCAGTGCTCCTCGGACTCGAGCAACGGCGATCAACATGACTTCAGCATCGAATGTCGAGTCGTTACGTTGGACCTTACTCGGTCGGTACGCAGGGTGCAGAGCTCAATTCCAGTTTCCAACTCGGAACGGATTCCTAGCAGCAAGAGCCTCAGTCGAACCTTCTTCGGCTTGAGAATTCAGACCCACCTACAAACCAACTTGTCTTCAAAGCTTTTGTCGTACTACTCTGTGTACTATGGAGGTCTGTTGCTGCAACAAGTAATAGATTAATTTTTCACACCAATCCGCCGGTTCTGCAGCCCAAGTAAAATAAATTCACCATATGCATGCTTACATTTCGCACCCGTACACCCTCATCGTCGTTTCCTTGCGATGAATAGTCCCCAATTCCCTAAGCTTGTAGTCCCTGTGGGTCGTGGTGATCATCCTGGTTCTTTTATCAATTGCGCTTCTGCACTGCGGCGGGAAGGCGGCTGTTCGACTCCGCCCAGAGGTATTTCCTTCAGTTGGACCTGTTTTTGAAGAAAATAGTAAATGCGTTCGTATTCCGTGCGGTTTTTTGGTGGACAGATTTCACAACGAATTAGCTTCAGTATACTTATAATTGCAGCCGACGACACTATCGCTATTTCTTTACACCCCACCACTAGACCACTGTGGAATACGTATCTGTTCATATGCATCTCCTACGTAGGACTTTCACAAATCCCGTGGCCATGGGTAGCCTATCCTTCTTATTCTAGGTCCCGCAAAAATTAGTCTCCCAGAGGCAGCCCTTCGATGGGAGCCCAAACCTCCGCAAGCTCAGGATTCCCTATTGGACATTTCCGGAGTTTACGATCTACTCTGCCTCCGGGAAACTAGCAGAAATCCCTGTGGATCGTGGCGGTCGTCCTAGGCCCTTCAAAGAAAGTGGGTACTTTTCGACGGGAAGGTGTCGGTTCGACTCCGCCCGGGGGGTATATCTTCCAGTTGGGTTTCTTTTTTTGAAGAAAATACGGCCGGTATGCGTTTTTCTTCGGCGGATTTTAATTCAGGTGCTACACACGCATGCTTCCAAGTCAATGTCGATTTCAGGAGCCTCGAGGTGGAAGGATTCTCGCATTGACTCGGAGTTCTTACGACCGAACTTCGGTTGACACTGGCATTCACTCTTTCCTTATACTCAGTAACTCTGACATCGATCATGCTCCCGGAACTCAACAAATCCCTGTGGGTCGTGGTGATTGTCCCGAATGTCTGCGCATGTATCAGGTCACCGGCGACCGGGAAGGTGGCGGTTCGAAGTACTCTGCCCGGGGATATGACAAGTATTTGTGGTTTTTGTTGCAATTCCCCCCCTCGGTTTCTGAACCTATTCCGGCGCCGCTGCCAGTGTGTAATCTCTTTTAATAGAGCGCTCCGCCGATTTTCCCTGGTTTTCCTTTCTTGGTTGCACGATGCGGATATGTAGACATAGCGGTCTCTTCCTCTTGATTCACTCGCGACCTCGAGCTCGAGCTCGACCGGCCGACCGACCTTAATTTGCTCAGTGATCCTCCGAGGGAACTCACAACAGCATTTAGTCTCGGGGTCGAGTGTCGAGTGGGAGCTCGGTGTACAGCTACATTCCATCAAGGAGCCGAGGGTGCCCGCTGGCAGCAGCAGCTTAATGTGCCTTATGAATCGGCAACGCGTCGATCCCAACGACTCGGACCCGACGCGTTGTTCTGACGGTCACCGGCCTCAGCGACCTTGACGCCTTCTCCGTGCTTACAGACCAGCAGTTCGGTTATCCGTTCCTCACCCAAAGCTGGCGACACCTTTTGTCTTGTCGAATGGTGTAAGAATTCTCAATTCTGTCGTGCAGAATACCTGAGTAAGTAACATGTGAGGTGCTGATCATGACTAAAAGCCTTAGCAAGCGACTTGACGATCGATATCCCGTCTGACCTATTCCAAATTGCAAGGTATATAATCAAGACAAGAAATCGAACACAAGTATACTCAATTTCTTGTCTTCATGCCAGAGCAGATTACCTTGTACACCGCCAAGGTACATGGTTTGATTTCCCCCCGCACTCTACGTCACACTGACTCTCACCAGATCTGCCCGTTCGCGCACAGGGTCCTGCTAATTGGAATGGATTAAAACTTCATTTGGCGCTGACTGGAGAATACTAGGTTGAACTTGCGCTTCAAGAGGCCAAAGCGGGCTTCACTCGCTTCGAAATTGATTTGGCAAATAAGCCCGAGTGGTATGCTCCTCAAGTGAACCCAGCGAGCAAGGTAATACTTTGGTCGTCTGACCGGCAAGTCAGGTCCTGACTGCGATATCATAGGTCCCGGCTATAGGTAAGCCTCAATGCCTACAAATGATGGACTGCAGTTCAATTTCCGCGTTATGAAGCCTATGGCGGCCCCCAGGTTTCACCCGACCAGCCGTCCCCCGACTCCACGAAGCTCACCGAGTCTCTTGTCCTGGTCGAACTGGTCGCGGACCTATTCCCCGAATCCACCATCCTCCCCAAAGACCCCATTCTGCGCGCAAAAGCGCGTCTCTTCATCGACGCCGTCTCAACCAAGTTCGTCCCCTCGTACATCGGCCCCGTCGTGCGCGGGCAGTCATTCGAGCCTTTCTTCGCCGCGCTATTGGACCTGCAGGCGCTCCTCCCCGCGGACAAGACGTTCGCGGCCAGCGACGAGTTCACCGTGGCGGATATCGCCATCGCGCCGTTCCTCGCGCGGGTGGAGATCTGGCTCAAGAACGACATCGGTGCGTACAAGGAGGGTGAGGGCAAGAAGGCTGCGGAATATCTCTTCGAGGGCGACCGCTTCGCGCGTCTGATAAGATATTTCGAGGCGGTCAAGGCACGGGATAGCTTCAAGGCGACTTTCCACCCGGTGCGTGTGTTCCCCCCGCTCAACCATGATGCTCATCCTGCGTTTCGACGGTAGGAAATAGTCAGGGAGCAATATGCTGCTCGGTTCGCTCCGCTCCGTGCGCAGGCGCAGGCTGCTGCCGTCGCGGCTGCATCATAGGGCGTGTAGTATTCAGTACGGTGTAATTTCTATATAGGCCTTTCTTCGTACTTTCTAATTGCACTCTCTGCTTTGTGCTGCTTTTTTTGTTCAAGATCCATCCCGCATCATAGCTTTGAGCATATATGTTGCGCCACTCGTCGTGATTTGGTGCACATTCAAAGGATGTCGTGGTTTGCGTCGCTTCAGCCCACCTCGACGTACTGCCTGAACCTAGTCATCATGAGTGCAGCTGGAACCTGTGCAAGTCCCTGTGGGTCGTGGTGATCATCCTATGATGATGAGCTCCTTCCATCTACTTGACAGGCAGGCGGCGGTCCGACTCCGCCCAGGGGTATGATTGTTCTAGCGCTGTGTTTTTTTTCTTCTTTTCCCAGCTGAAAAATGCCTCCGGGTCCTTAGAGTTTGGAATTTAAATCCGCCTTACGGCACCGATGCCAGCGTAATTCTTTTTAGCACAAAATAAGTACACGGCAGGTCGCATTTGTCGGTTGAAGGCTGAACGCCGTATACAGGGCGTCTTGCGAGTTTGCCGTTGCTTTTGGGGACTGCTGCGGTTATAATTCCTTCCACATGATAAACACATCCCGCAAAAAGCCACTCCCAGTCCTTCACCTGCCGCGAGTGACCAGCTCTCAAACCCCGCCACACTGCATACTCTCTCTGGCTTTGCAGCTCGTAACAGCTGTACCTATCACCTATCAGGACGGCCGCAGTCGCTGGGACTAGCGGTTATAGGATATCAGTGATAACATTATTATGACTGGCGCCGAGAGAATTCTGCCAGTACAAAGAAGAAAAGCGCTTGAAAGTCATGCCGGGCACCCAAGGCTAAATCAATTTCGAGGGGGTGTCGAAAAGGTGGCACCAAGACTAGCGGCGAAGATTGATATTGGCGCCCGGAGACATCCGCAAAAGAAGAAAAGAAAAGCGGCGCATGACGAGTTGGAGGATGGGCGCCCAAGCCCGATTTAATCGAGGGGTCGGCAAAAGGGCAGGTTGCAAAATGGGGGTGGAGGCGGTGGGAATACGGGAAGCCGACGGACGTATCACCAAGACTAGCGATATTAATGTCGGCGTCCGGAGACCTTGACCAATGTAAAAAAGAAAAGTGGCGCTTGAGAGGCAGCCATCCAAATTGCGCAGGGGCGTAACACGTTGCTCAAAGGTGGTGGTGGTGGTGGTGGTGGCGTTGTTGAACAGCGGAGGCAGCGGTGATATTGGGAAACGACAGGGACGAGGAAAATAGTAACACAAAGTGAGGCATTTCAGTGAAATCCATTTGGTTCAAGACGCGGTCCGAATTGCCTATAAACATCTTTCCAGCCCTGGCAGGGTTGGGTGCGTCAATTTTTCCAGTCTGTAGACCAAGGATATCCAAGTCGCACGTTCAGCGGACTCGGAGGAGTCGGCGACGGCGGTCGGTGGGTGTGAGAAACGGAAAAGAGCGGCACCAAAAACAGCAAAAGCGAGGAGGAAAGGTCGGCACGAAAAAAGAGCAAAGGTCGGAACAGCGGGAGGTCTGACTCGGGCATGGATGGAGACGCTTTGCAAAAAATCGAAACACGAGGCACAGATTGACAGCGACAACCGTGAAGCGGTGCCGTCTGAGGTTGAAATAAACGATGTTACTCCAGAATCAGGATGAGCTCCGGATCTCAGCTCTCCAGAAATACCTTGGTATGGAGGCGCCGCGAGAGTGGTTCGCAGAGATTGTTTGTTACATACAGAGGTTACTGCAGGATACGCACACGCGTCGAATTTGAAGAGGCACTAGAGCAAGTAACGAAATTTTTTATCCAGTCAAATCCCCGGTGCGAGAATCCGCTGCAAAGGATACAATTCGGCTGCCGTAGAGCAAGGATATCCAAGCCGTAATTACTTGGCGCGGAGGAGTCGGTGGTCGGTGGTTGTGGGAACAGCAGAAAATCGACGCGAGAACGTTTGAAGACAAGTCTGAACGGCGGGAAGGTGAGCGGGTAGGTGGCTCTGCGAGCCATAGTCTCGCGGGAGATCGAAACACGAGGCGGAGAAACACAGTTAATGAAGCGTTGTTCGTTTCTCCAGCCTTTCCAAGTGTACACCGTACGATTCGACTGCCCAGATGGACGACATTCCGGACCGTACTTGGAGTCGATGCGTTGATGTTCGGTGGTAGTGTGAAACAATGAAACGAGATTCGAAAGAACAAAAGACCAAGGGTGAGGCATAAATGGAAACGCCTCGCGGGAGATCGTTTAGCAAACCAGACGCACGATTGACAGTGATAACAAAGCGCCATTTGTTTCTATAGCGGTGTATACCAATGCGGGGCCGTAGATCAACGACATTCCGAACCGTACTCGGAGTCGATGGTCCGTGGTTGTGGGAAACAACACAAAAACGACACGAAAAATCGATCAGCGGGGAGGTGAGCCATAGCCTCGCGAAGGATAAGAACATGAGGCGCAGCAGAGACAATGACAAGGTGAAGCGCCGTTTGTGCCAAGGAGGGTCAGCAGTAAGGTCACCAGGCATGATTGGAGGCGCCTCGCGGGAGATGTAAACTGCACGAACAATGTGAAGCGCGGCTCAGTCAGCATTTTAGAGACGGGTGAAGCTCCGAGTGTCAGAAATACCTTGAATGCCGAATGTAAGCACCGCTCCCTGAGGTACGCCTTCCAAAAACGAGGCTTAACCTCCGGATGTCGGATCCAGGAACACCTTGGGTGCGACGGCTCTGGGAGACGCCAATCAATCGTTACACAAAGTGGTCGTGCTTGCGAAATACCCTCCTCCGTGGATGCAGTCAGTCCCATTTTTGCATGCATGGTGGTGCGATGGCGCACAATCCCGCTCCTCGATATTTTACGTTGTGCTCAGAGTAGGTAGTCGGTGGTTATAACCAACAACAGAATGAGACACGAAAAAACTAAGTCGGAACAGCGGGTAGATCATGCATGATTAGGAACGTTTCGCGGCAGAAGGATGTTGTCGAGATAGACAGCGATAATGTAAAGCGCCGCGCCCTGAGTTGAGCCGTATTCCAGAAACGGAGTAAAACTCCGGATGCCAGATCAAGGAACACCCCGGTACGAAGACTCTGAGGGACTAGCTCCGCCAGAACTCATGTAGATAGCCCACAATTCCGGCTGTAGAACAGCGTCATTCCGTCAAGTGGAAGCACAGATCAAGAAAAACCGGCACGAAAAAGGTCCAAACATCGGAGCAGCCGCGAGGGAGAAATCAGACTTGAATATCAATGAATGGAGACGCCTTGCGGGAGAAGAATATTATCTGTTATCGAGATAGACGGTGTTGATAATAGACAGTGTCGCACGGACCAGTCTGCCTGAGGGAGACGTATTCCAGAAACAAGGTGAGCTCCGGGCGCAGCTCAAGCTGGGCATGAAGACGACTTGCTCGGAGCAGCGAACGGTACGCGGAGTCGTCGTGGTTCCAAATACGTCCACGCGTCCGTGATCATGAGCGTAGAACGCAAAGAGGATGCCGCCAGCGCGAACGACGAAAAAGGCCACCAAAAAAAGTTGCAACAGCGGCGGGAGGACGGAGAACGTCATGGAGATATGAACAAACATGTGATGCAGATAGAAACATTGGTCGAATCCCTAAAGCACGAGGCCGCCTGTCGAGACATAGGTCAGTTTCCAAGATTTGTTCCGCATCCATTTGGAGGAAATACTACAAGTGAAGAACAAAAATGCGGAAAAAACGCGGCAGGAGGACAGCTGGACTGAAAGGAGATGGTTACGCTAGTCATACGAGACAGATGGAAGATACTCGCTTGTTGAGAGCCGCCCGAGTCCGCTTGTCGAGGACAGCGACCTTCAGGACGACGAAGTTAGATTGGCGCCGAAGCGCTTATCTCGTTATGCTGACAAGTAACGCTTGAAAGGGAAAGCGTCTATTGCGTACGGGGGCCAGAAATATTGCAAGTGCGCGCGGTACCGCAGCCGGTAGACTGAACACAGATTGAGTAAGGGTGAGAATAACGCCACGATCCTGGGCGCCTACTCGTCGGCGTGGTCCGCGTTTACCAGCAGCTCACGACGCGTTTATTTGAGTAGTGGGATAGAACATCAAGGGAGAGCCTCAGGGTAGCATAATCATAGGGTTCTCGCAGCCACCATCGGGATCAACCGCCCACCGATGACACGCGGCCGCAAATTCGCGCGTTTGAACGGTCTTCGGTGTTGAGGAGAAGGTGCATTAGGCGCTTGTCTAACGCGTCGCGTTATCATGGGACAGATTGGAATTGCGGGAAAAATACATGGTGTTCGCGCACTAGTCGCTGTGCTTGACAAATTCGCCCACACGGTGCCAAAAAAAGATGTTCCTCCGGCTCGCCCTCTTTCCCCCAGACTTCACGATGGCTCCACATGTTGATGCTCTGCCCATCGGGACCCACATCTTCGATCTCCTCCACCCACAGATGAGTCGGACGGTCCAGGCAGCACCCGTCGAATGCAAGCCGCCAGACAGGCGTCCAAAACCGCTGCCACCACGCGACATCTGAGCGTGGGCTCAGGACATGCTCGTAAAATAGTAGCCGGCCCCCGGGGGCGAGCACTTCGCGTACGAGGCGCGCCAGAGTTTGCTGTGGGTCCGGGATGCTGCAGAGCGTCAATACCGACAGCATGGTGTCCACTCGGATCCCCGCGTGGTCCAGCTGCGCCAAGATTGTCTTCGGATCCTCTGCGCCACATCCTCGCAAAATCAACACTTCCTCATCACGAAAGCCTGCTGCTTTTGCTCGCGCCAGGATCGCGGGATACATTAATTCATTTGGTTCCAGCGCGATATACGCTGTCACCTTGTCGCGGTCAAGATAATCAATGGAATGTCCAAGTCCTACAAAATGAAGATGAAATTAACGGATAATGACAACAATTCAATATACCTGCTCCGATGTCGAGGACGGCTCCAGTGGCGTGCGAGATGAGACTGAGCTTTGTGGCGCGCGCGCCTTGGTCTGTGGGGGTCGCGAAAACATTCCAGACGGCCGCCATGAAAATACGAGAGACAGATGCGGGACGCAGAACCAATGATGGCTCGAAGTAGACTGCCTTGAGGGTAGGAAGGGTTGCGACGCGGATTGCAGCGCGGAGGTCAGATATGAGAGCCAAAGACGCCGAAAGCTTCATTTTTGCAAGGCGGTCCAAGACAGAACTGACAGGCAGGTTAAATAGCGGCAGAGGACGCCACGTCTTTTACAACATGGCCATAAACGAGCGCAAGTTTGTGGTCAATATGTGGTCCGAATCGGGTAATCTATAGCCGGATAAAGGAAGGCCTAAACTTAGAAACTCCCAGATAGACGCTCAAGGATTCTTCAGCTTCAGCGCTTAAAAAAATAATACACTAAATATCGATACTACATAGGTCTCAAATAAAGACCTGAAGGGGATGTCTGCTGTACGTATTTGGTCCTTCATTCAGTTCGCCGAGGTCGGGATAGAACGGCACCAGAGCGTCTGCCGCACCCAGGTAAAGTGCGTTCATGATCCGCCAATAAACCTAGGGTCGACATATGATTAGAACTTTCAAGCAAATGGAGAAACGGAAGACTCACCTCTCGAACTTTTCTCGCCGGGTGGAATAGTCCTTGAAGGACATAGCTAAGAAGAATCCCCGGCCCGAGTGTTACCCGCATCGCCTCGATGGCGTCCATGACCGCCCCGATAACGTGTGGCGACGTCTCGAAGCAATTGGGCCACACCAGGTTCATGAGGTGCAGCATCGAGTCCTCGCATCCAAGCCCAGCGACGCCAAGCGCCAGATGTTTTACAATCGTGCTCGCCGTCTGCCGGTGCACCAGGTCGCGGTCTGTCAGTGCATCCTCGAGCATCGTCACAACTGAGTCGCAGTAGTACGCCGACTGGGGACCGACGTATTCAAACACGAACGACAGTGCCTTCAGACACCCTGTCCGCACATTCAGCTCCGCCGTCCGGTATTCGTTCAGAATCGCGGGGATACACGTGAAGGCTAAAAGGGGGGAGGGTTTTCAGCAGGATTTCTAATGAGCAGAAGGAAAAAAAAAACGTACGGCCGCAGGTTTCGGCAACAATAGCGATTGCAACGGTACTGCACACACGGCTCTGTCGTTCTTGCACACGAAGATTTGTTAAGAGCACTGAAAGAACGTCCTGAGGACCCAAGCTCTTGGCAATGTAACCGAAAGAGTTGACGGCAGCTCGGCGAATGCCCTTCTTGTGAGCTTTCAGAAGGTCGAGCAGTTCAAAGCAGATTCGCATCCACTCTCGAGCAGGCACGAACTCTGCGCCACGATCAGCTGAGGAATTTTTATCAGCATAGGGAATCTTTTAGACGCCTAAACGCTAACCAATACGCCCGATCAGGTTGATTGAGGCTTCTTGGACCTTTTCGTGTCTGTTGCGGAGAATAGGTGTCATACGAGGCACTGTAGGAGTTCCGTTAATCCGATTTTCAACCCCGACACTAAGAAACACTCACGAAGATCTTTAACGGGCGGGTTCATCTGAGTCATCCCGACCACGTTCGCGATGGCACCCTCAGCGGCGATGATGCTACCCAGGGTGTCAGGATACTCTTCTCCGAGCTGTTCAAAGAGAACAAGCCCAAGCTTGCTCAGTAACTGGTCCTCGCCACACTGTTTGATGACAATGGCAAGCCGCGTCGTCAAATCGGCCGCTTGCTGGCGAACTTTGGCACTTTTGTTATTGAGCCGCCACAGGATCGTCGATACTGCGATTTGATCAGGAACGCCGCCGTCAAAATAATTAATCTCTCACCTATTTGTGTTAGATAGGGCTTGACACGGATGCCCAGCGCGTTAACGACGGTTCCGAACCCGTCCAGCATGACCTGGTCCTCCGTTGTCTGTTCCTGGAACGAGTAGATGATGCCGTCCACGAGTCGCACTTCGAGCCGCTCGTCAATATCAGATGCCCCGAGTTTCTCGACTACTTTGGTTATCGTCTCCATCACCATCTTGCGGTAGGGCTCCGCCTCGTCCTTGAGTTCGTTCACCACTTTACCCACAATCTCCGCAACGCCAGCCTTTTCAGCGAGCTCGACAGTAGTTTCCACCACCTGCCGATAATTCCTGCGGTCGAGGGCCATACGACGTACCCAGAACGACTTGAAAAAGTCGGGCAGAATATCGTGCTTGATGTAGGACGGCGTCACGCCCTCCGTCGCCGCACACTGCTTCACGACCTTGAGCACAATCTTCTTCATCTCCTCGTCAGACGTCTGGAACTCCCGAATGAGAATGACCGTAACCGCCTTGGTGTAGTACGAGGCGTATTCAGGGTCCATCAGAGGGATAATGAATCCGATAGCTTTGAGGAACGCAGCGAGACCCTTGCCACGGTGCAGACGGATACCCGTCCACAGCGGTTTGAGAACAGTGTCGAAAGACTCGATTCCGTACGGCGCAGAAGCCTCTGCGAGGGCGGCGAGCCCAAGCGCGGTCATCGTCCGTACCTTCTGCTGCTCATCCGACAACCCCTTCGCGATACAGTCGACGAGGTTGCGGAGATGGGGAAGGACGGCACAGCCCATCATTATGGCGATCTGCTGCACGATACGGATGCCGGTGTGTCTGGCCTGCCACGATTTTTTGGAGCCGCAGACGGCCTTGAGGAACGGGAGAAGAGACGGAATGCCGAGCGCTGATGCGACAACTGAGAACGCGCGGGCGGTGGTGTTACGCACGTACTCATCAGCGTGGTCAATATCCGGTCTCATGGTGGAGATCATGTGGGCGAGACCGGCGGCTTTGGAGAGATTGGAGATGATCTCCCGGCCCTCGACACGAGCATAGTAGTCCTCGTCAATGAGGAGCGGCTCAATGACGACAAGAATTTTGTGGACATACGGGCGGACCAAGTCGTCTAGCTTGTACAGCACACGATCGATGACTTTGACGAGCAGATGACGTTCCTGGTCCTCGAGCGTACGTTCCATGAGGAGAGGAAGAATTTTGTCGAAGAGGGGAGCAGCGCCGAATTCGCGAGCCTTGTCAGTGATTTGCCTGAGAGCGGTTTTGCGAACGGGTGGGGGTACCGTTCTTGATTTTGAGAAGAAGCCGCATGATTTTGCGTTCCTTCATTTCATCGACAGATAACTCGGTCTCGTCCCTCTTCTTTGAGAATTTTGGCAAAGTACTGGGCATCCTCAGCCTTGAAAAAGGCGAGATTGCCGACACCTGGGATCTCGGTGGGGAGGTCAGGGGCGAGACCAGCCGCTGCTGCAATAGCAGCCGCATCTGAACTTTCTTGAATCTGGAAGCCACCGGCGTCGCCGATGGGTGTCGCCATCAGTCTACGAGGTGCGACAGATGGAGCGTAGCCTGGGGGTGGGGTGACGATAACATAACCGGTGGGGGGCAGAACAGCATCGAGTTCTTCGTCGGTGAGGTATCTGTTGTGCTTGTCGTCCTGCATGATACCTGGCGCGTTCATGATAATGGGCACCATGGGCAACTCCACTCCGCCATTCGCAGCCATTGGCGTTTGGTCCCACCGCGAGCGTTTGGTGGCCACGGGAGTCTCACCGGCTGCCTCCGCTGGCGTAGCATCCCAACGCGAACGGCGCTTCTTGGGCGCAGACGCCTCGAGAGCTTCCTTCGACCACTCCCCGGTTGAGCTGGGGTCCGCGTTTTCATCGGTAGGCTCAGCATCCCACCTGCGTTTCCGTTTGCCGCCGTCTTTACCTGCCATTGCGAGCTCCTTCGCCGCAGCAAGCTCCCGCGCGACATCATCGAGCTCTGCAGCTGGTGGCGTCTTGTCGAGATCCATCTTCATCTTGCCCTCCTCGCGCTCCCGCCGCTCCTTCTCCTGAATAGCGCGCTTGACCCTCTGCTCCTCCTGCTCCAACCGGGACAGACGCATGGCATCCTTGTATCCACCCTCTGCGTCTTTGCCATCCTGGGCAGACTGAAAAGCGTCTCCACTGTCGACCGCTACTCGGTCAAAGCGACGGTTGTGGTAATCCGACTGGCGCGCCGCGATTTGGCGTTTGGAGGCTGTCTCGGCGAAAGGATCGACATTTTCCTCCTCCGCAAGGTCCGCAAACTCCTGGAGGATCTCCTTCGGTGCTGTGAATGAGTCTACGAGTCGGGGAGAGCCTGGAGGCGACATTGTACCTCAGTGCGCGAAGAGAAAGATAAATGTGAGTAAGCCCTGGGAAAGTGAGCGTTCGGCCATCAATGCGGCTCGGCGTTCTACTATATAAGCGCACGTAGCCGCCACTTTTTTCTTCGTTCCACCACAACAACGTCGCAAAGTGTGAGTCTTATTTCTTTCGCTCAAAGTGATGAGTTCTTTGCCGCCCCAGTCGTAGCATTCATGCGTTGACGAACGGCAGAGCACTAGCCAAACGTTGCATCTCTGATTCCTTTTATACTCTTCCTTTCCTTGCAAACCTTTTGCTCATGCATTCTCTTTTTAGGTTTCTGTGAGTGCCCTTTCCTTGCACATTGGATGATGTGAAACTTCACACCAACTCCGAAGCCATTGGCGATGGGGATACACTTGAACAAAAATACTAAGAACAGCCAGCTGATCCTGTTTTTTCTTGGCCGTTTCCTTCTTCAACCTTGTGCTGACGACTGTCTCTCTTCGTCAGGTGCCCGGAAATATAGTCTATATGCGCGTTGTACCCCGTAGTAGTCGTAATGTGAATGTGTTTTTCTGCATGGCCCACCGTCATCCTTTGCTCTTTTCGGCTACGCACAAACTTTCGCCAATTCACCACAAGGAAAATTTAAGCGACGTTTCCCTCATAAATGTGCCACCACGAGCGCCGCCTTCGGCCTCGTCTATCATTGCTGGCCACCACATCCTCTCGATTCAGCCGTCCTCCAAGTCACACTGCTTCAAATAATACATTTGTTTTGTTGTTCGTTAGGTTACATGGTGATTACTTATTGTCAAAAGAATGCATCTAATACGCGACCAAAGAAGCTCCGCGTCTGTATTGGAGCCTCCTCCGTCGTACTGCTACCGCTGTCTTCCGCATCCTCGCGCGTGCCAGTGGTCCCGATGACGCGACCCCGCCCATCAGTCGTGAACCCGCCCTCTCCCATCGCCGTAGTCTGTCGCGGCGAAGGCGGCTTCTCTATGGCGGATGACGATGCAGGAGGAAACGCCCCAGGAAAGCTCACAGAGGCACGACGCGGACCCGACGAGCCGCCTTGCTGCCCAGTACCAGAGTCAGAGGAAGAGCTCCAAACGACGCGTCCCCGGCCGTCCGTGACAAAAGGCGGCTCACGCTCCAGTGGAGGCATGTCAGATTCATCGTCTGCGTCCGCGTCATCCTCCTCCGCTGCCGTGTCGAGAGGCACAGGCGGATCGGCCGTCGGCGTATTCACTGCCCGTGTCGACGACTCGGCTGTCGGTGTCGACGGCCCTGAGCGGGAAAAATCGTCGAGAAAGCTCCGCAGCCGCATGAAGACGCCCCGGTTGTTCGCCGCGTCGTGCGCATCCATGCCGGGGTCGAACACCAAATCGAACGGCCTGACGGTCTGAATCCGGTCGTACGGAGCGTCACCCGGGTCCAGGGTATTCGAATAATTATCGTCCTCTTCGTCGTCGTCGTCTTCATCAGACGACGGTGCACTATCGCTGCTGTCCGACACGGACGCCAGGGCGGGCATCTCGCCGTCGGTGCCGCTGTCTGGCTCTTCAGGGAATATCCGAGTCTCTCGGCGGGGCGCGTCGACACGCTCGAGCGGGGGCATCGCTTCGTCCTCCTCGTCACTAGGGCCTTCCGAATCGGAGTGAGGGTCCTGCGCCGTCAAGGACGCAAGCATCTGGTCGGCCTGGCCGATGCATTAGAGCTAAAATAAAGGCGAAAAAACAAAGACGATACATACCAAAATCTCGAGCCTCCGTCGGATGAGCGCGCTGTCGTCCAATCCCTCATCGAACAAGCCAGGTAACCGAGGACCCAAGCCCAAACTCGCGCTCTGAGCGAAGACACTTTCGAGCTGGCGGATGAGACCGGCGCGATGAAATTCCGGTAGCCCAAACTGTGCTGTTTGACGCTGCGCCTTTCATGAAGTTCAATAAATAGAATGAAACAGCGGGTTGAAAGCCGCACCCGTATCCGAGCGTCGTCGATGCCCAGAATTGATATGTAATCTGTACCGTCGGGATTTCTGTGCTGGTAAAAGCAGTCTTTACCGAAAGGGCAGAAAGGAGTTCCACGGCCTGAAGCAAGGGATTTCTGAAAGTGTCTAAGAGCAGCTAGTTAGAGCTGGAATGGAAGAGAAAGCTGGAGACGAACTTGCAGGGAACCCGCTTCATGCTGTCCATGTAACGAGCCAATGCGGCGTCCTTGGCCTCGCCCTGCGGATAGAATTTGGATGAGGGGATGATGAACCTAGTGCGGCGTTAGCTCCAGTAATTGCACGCGACGGGAGGATTCACTTTGATGATCCGCGGCACATAGGACAACGCTTGGTGTTGCCAGAGTCGACTACATCGATGGATTTATTGGCTGGGTCGCGCCACTGCTTTATGCACTGGGAAGAGTCAAACCGCGAACGGGAAGAAGTAATCCCACGGAACGTACAGTGATGCAAAATATGTGGCTGCAGTCGGCTAATTAGACAGAATGAGTAATTCCTTGGAGTATTGAATGAAAGACGCACTGAGGAGGCCATATGTGTCGGGTTTGTCAAAACAGATGGAACAAAGATCATCCTCTTCGTCGGTCTCTACCGCCTTCTCCTTTCCTTTGGTATGAATGAACCAACATTTAGCACCGCGTTTGCAGAAGCCTGAATGAAGTCAGAGGAAATAAACGAGAAACTCGCGTTGAATACAGACCCGCAGCGTAGAAGCGACATGTCTTGGCCTGGTCGTAAGGAGTGTGGGTGGCGTCTGGGCCGTGGAGAAACTTGCATTTCCCAGGGGGAGCAAAGCAGCCTCGTTCTGTGTTGTAATATTTGCAAATGCCTCGAGATTTGGACGTTACAGGCCGCGACGAGACTGCTGCAGACTCGGAGGACATGCAAGTGAAGTTACGGATGCGTGATGTCACGGTCACGTCCAATTGGAGTCGAAGGGAAAGTCAGCACACGGTGGTGCTGAGACGGTTCAGCGAAGCAGATCTCTGCATGAATATTCTCAACACCCGAACACGTATTTTATTGCGGCTGCGCGGGTTCCTTTTTTGAAGTGAATCATCCCACCATTTTTCAAATCTCAATTTGCTCCAAACTTGCGCGAATGCGAAACCAAGACTGGGGCATGACTCGGCTCAATATTTTTTCCAGCGATTTCTGCGGTTTGTTTGTTTTCCGAGTCGCGACATATCCGTTTAGGAAATGTGATTGCCTTATTTATATTGAACAACGTCGCGACGTCATCGATGAGCGTTCAACTTCAAGTTGAAGAAGCCGCGTAGAAGCGGTCACGCCGGCAAACTGCTCTTTCTCTTCAACCACCACAATCCGCGTCAACATGGCCAAGAACCGCAAGCACGGAAAATCCAAACCCGCCCTCGCCATCCCCAAGCGCAGCGGCTCAAAGTCCAGCTTGTCCTCCTCCCAGTCTAGCCCCGTCTCCCCAGCCACCCCAAAGACCCCCGCCGACGAGGCAATCGAGTTCTTCGAGTCCTACGCCGTCTCTCCGGGCGATACGCTCATCCAGGTATACGAACTCCGCCTCGAGGCAGACGGTGCTCCCCACAAAGATCGCTCGGTACGATGTTCATCTGTTCTACGCGTCTCGCCCAGGCTCACTCCATCTCGCCAGTATATCCGTCTCCCGCCCGCGTATGTTCCATATATTCTGCGTGTCTCCATAGACGCCGGCACTCCTGCGGCCAAGAACGGTGTGTTCAAGACCAATTTCCCTCTTGACGGCGGCAAGTTCGGTCGCGACAAGTTCACAAAGCGAAAGTAAGCGTGTTCCGGCCCAATTGACGCGTGTATATCCTCATATTTTTGCGTTTCAGCCTTCCCACTGACTTTTCCAAGTCGATCAAAGTAGATCTCCCCATATCCCACGCCGGTGCTTTCGTCTTCTGGGTAGAATACGACGGCGAGGCCCCTGGCGAGCGCGTCGAAGGCCGCGAGTGTTACTTTAACATAGATCCCGTCCTCCGCACGAAATCCCGCAGTCCTGTTCTTGTCGATGGCAAGCCCGCCGACACCACCATCGGCTCACAGTTCGTAAACCTCCCCATGGATGGCTTATCCATCCTCACCGTCGTCTCCAAATGGATGGGCCCGACCTCAGAGTGGCCAAAGTTCTTTGCCGAGGCCAAGGACAGAGGATACACCATGTTGCATTACACGCCCCTTCAAGAAAGAGGACACAGTGACAGCCCGTACTCGATCAGGGATCAGCTCAAGTACGACGAGGACATGTTCGAAACTAACGCTCGCAAACCGGACGGCGGTAAGGCCGACGTTGAACAAATACTCAAGGTCGCGAAAGAAGAATACGGCTTGTTGAGTTTGATTGATATCGTTCTCAATCATACCGCGGACGACAGCCCTTGGTTAGTTGAACACCCCGAATCAGGTTCGTCTCTATGCGTGCATTTGTCTATTCTAACACATTCCTCGAATTCAGGTTTCAGTCCCGCAAATTCTCCTCACCTTACCCCGGCGCTGGAACTCGACTCTGCTATCATGCAACTATCTGGTGAACTCGCGAAAAAGGGCCTCCCTACCACTGTCAAAGATGAGAAGGATCTCAACAGACTCGTCTCCGCGTTCCACGACGTCATAAAGAATCTGAACCTCTGGCAATACTATGTTCTCGACGCTGCCCGCGAAAAAGACTCTGTCAAGGCCGCCTTGACTTCGCAAAAGGTTGTTGCCTGGGAAGGTCCTTCGGTCGCGCACAAGACCGTTGTCGAGATCGCTGAGATTGTGCGGGCGTCGGGCAAGATCGATGGTCTTGGTAAATTCGCCTCCCGCTTCGGCGTGAGCGTCGACCCGGGTGTTGCTGCCGGACTGGTCAAAGCCGCGTTCGTGGACGTCTCAGACATCGATTCTCTTGCCGAGGCGTGGGTGAGGATCGTCGACGTTATCAACGTTCCGCTTTACGAGGAGTGGGAGGGGGATACCAAGGTGGCAGTCGAGAATGTCAAGAACCGGCTCAAATACACGCGCCTGGATGAACATGGTCCCAAGCTTGGAGAAATATCCGTGTCGTATGTTGTTCAACTGTTGATTTTCATTGCGATTGACAATTTACTTTAGGTCTCCCCTTGTCGAGCCGTATTTTACCCGCCTTGCTCCGACGACCGATGCTGACCCCCTCTTGTACTCTCTTGCGAACAACGGATGGATTTGGGATGCCGATCCCCTCCGGAACTTTGCAGAGCTTCCTTCGAAAGCTTACCTCCGACGCGAAGTCATCGTCTGGGGCGACTGCGTCAAGCTGCGGTACGGATCGGGACCCAGCGACAACCCATGGCTTTGGTCGCACATGACATCGTATGTCGAGTCGCTCGCAGCGACGTTTGACGGGTTCCGTATCGACAACTGCCACTCGACGCCGTTGCACGTCGGCGTGGCAATGCTCGATGCCGCGCGCGTGGTGAACCCTGACCTGTATGTCTGTGCGGAACTCTTCACCGGCAGCGAGGAGATGGACCTTTTGTTTGTGAAGCGGCTCGGGGTCAACAGTTTGGTTAGGGAGAGCGGGAATGGCTGGGATCCCAAGGAGTTTTCCCGCTTGCTTTACCGTTACGGTGTTGGCAAGCCTATCGGTGTGTTCAAAGCTCTTTTTTATGTTTTCGGGTCCACGAGCTGAGCTGGGACCGTGTAGGCTCCATGGATGCGGCCAGTCTGACGAGCATGGAGGAGCTTGCCCCGCCGACAGGCAAAGGTCCCGTCCGCCCCTGCTTTGTTACCCTTCTCAACGGCTCTACTCCCCACGCACTTATGTACGATCTGACGCACGACAACGAGACGTACCTCGACAAACGCTCTGCGGAGGACGCGCTGTCTACGGGTGCGCTCGTGACGTTCAGCTACTCCGCCATCGGGTCCGTCAAGGGCTTTGACGACCTGTACCCGAAGTTGCTCAATTTGGTCGGGGAGAAGAGGCGATACGAGCTCACGGGACTTGGAGAGAATAGCGGCATCGCGAAAATCAAGCACGTACTCAATGGCCTACACATGGAGATGGTACTCGGCGGATACCAGGAGGGGCATGTGCACCAGGAAAATGACGTGCGCCGTTCTCTTGACTTTCACTCCTTTGGTCCTCATTCCGCGTACAGTACATCGTTCTGCATCGCGTGCAGCCAGGGACACAAAAGGGTTATTTGCTTGTTGCGCATACCGCGTTTTCCAAAGGCTCAAAAGACCGAGGACACAGTACGTTTTCCCCGTTCTTCACTATGGTCTGCGGCTGCCTGAAAATTTTTAGTCGACCCCATAAAGCTTCGCCGTACGCGCGTCAAGTTCATACTCGGCGCCAGCCTCGACTTCGAGTCGTATGAAGTCCCCAAAGACGCTAAAACTCTCCGGGGAATGCCAGCCAAGCTCGTCGAGATGAAGCCTGTTGTAGTCCCGCAAGCCCACGATGACGAAGGTCCCTACTCGGAAATCATCGTCCCAGAATACTTCCCGCCCGGCAGCATCATGCTTTTCGAGACCCACCTCCACGAGCACGACGCGTCGCTGGACACGTTCTGCATGTCGGGTGCGAAGGAGGCGTTTGCGGATTTGGACCTGGTTGACCTCAATGTGCTGCTGTACCGCGCCGACGGTGAAGAGCGTGATGCGAGCGATGGGGAGTTTGGAGTTTACGACGTGCCTGGGCTAGGCAAGATGACGTACTGCGGGCTGGAGGGGTGGATGCATCCGCTCCGCCATATCATGCGCTATAACGATTTGGGGCACCCGCTTTGCGGACACTTGCGCCAAGGGGAGCTGGGCGCTGGACTATGTCCATCAGCGTTTGACCAAGTTGGTTATTTCTCTGCAGTTCGAAAATCATGAGCTGACGACGGGGTTTCTTTCAGACAATCGGCTGTGATGCCTCAATTGGCGAAGGCGGCGCAGTGGTTCAAGGAGCGCCTCGAGCGCGTCAAGACCGGCGTACCGCCCCACCTACGGCCGAAGTTCTTTGCGCTCGTGATCTCGGAGGCGTACAAGGCAGCACGCAGCGCGGTGATTGAGCAGTGTGCCGAATTCGTCTCGTCGGGCCACTCGTTCACGCAGGCTCTTGCTCTTTGTTCCGTCCAGATGCATGGCCTGGTTAAATCTGCATCGCTTGATCCTGGCGCTGCGACGCCGGCTTTGGCCGCGGGATTGCCGCACTTTGCTGCTGGGTGGGCGCGCTGCTGGGGACGCGATGTTTTCATTTCGTTGCGTGGGCTCTTCTTGACCACGGGCAACTATGATGGCGCGAAGAAACACATTCTGACGTTTGCGTCGACTTTGAAGCATGGATTGATCCCCAATCTGTTGGACTCTGTTCGCAACCCGAGGTTCGTCCTTTTTCTTTCAAAGGTTGGAGAATACTTGGCCTAATTACGCCGCAGATATAACTCGCGCGATTCCCCGTGGTGGATGCTGCAAAATATTCAGGACTACGTTGAGATGGCCCCCAACGGTTTGGCTATCCTTTCCGAGCCTGTGAAGCGCCGCTTCCCGGCGGACGACACCTGGGTGCCTTGGAATGACCCTCGCGCCTATACGTATTCGACATCTTTGGCCGAAATCATCCAGGAGATCCTCCAGCGCCATGCCGATGGTATTCATTTCCGCGAGTACAACGCTGGCTCGAATCTCGACATGCAGGTACGCTTTTGAGATTGCCGCGAGCGTTCACTGTCTGACCTTCGCTTCAGATGAAAGATAACGGATTCAATATCGATGTCCACGTCGACTGGACGACGGGCATTATTTTCGGTGGCAATCAGGACAACTGCGGTACTTGGATGGACAAGATGGGCGAGTCGCAGAGGGCGGGAACGAAGGGTGTTCCTGGGACGCCGCGAGACGGCGCGCCGGTTGAGATTACCGGTCTGTTGAAGAGCACGCTGCGGTGGCTTGATCAATTGTCCAACGCTGGCAAATTCCCGTTCGAAGGTGTAAAGGCCACCAGTATGTTCTTCCCTTTTCCTTATGCATGACGAAATTTAACATGGCTCCCAGTTGATGGCAAGGAGCGGTTGGTCACCTATAAGGAGTGGTCTGGGCTGATCCAAGCGTCATTCGAAAAATGTTACTATGTGCCGTTGGGTAAGACAATTCGTTCTCCTCGAGGACTAGCATTGACTCTGCGCAGATCCAGCAGAAGACAGTCAATACAACGTCGACTCGAAGCTCGTGAACCGGAGGGGCATCTACAAGGACGTGTATGGGTCTGGTGCCGGACGGGAGTGGTCCGACTACCAGCTACGCCCCAACTTCCCGATCGCGATGACAGTGGCCCCCGAGCTGTTTGATGTGCAACACGGGATTGGAGCGCTGAAGTTGGCGGAGAAGGTCCTTGTCGGTCCACTTGGGATGAAAACGTTGGATCCTGCCGATCTCCAATACCGCCCTGTTTACGACAACTCGAACGACTCGACCGACGCGTCTATTGCCAAGGGTCTTAATTACCATAACGTGCGTTGGCCTCGCCTTGATATAGACCGATGACCTGAAAACACTGAACAGGGTCCTGAATGGGGCTGGCCTTTGGGATACTTTTTGCGTGCATATCTCGATTTCGATATTCGTGCGGGCGGAAGCAAGGTGACAATCTACGCCATGGTTTGCTTCAACGCGCTGATCTCATACTCACAGGACGTAACTTTGCATCATCTGCACCGGCTTTTGTTACCGGCCCGCCAACACATCCAGAACGATCCTTGGGCTGGCATTCCCGAGCTCACGAACGAGAACGGGGCGTACTGCGGCGACTCGTGCAACACCCAAGCGTGGAGTGCGAGCACGCTACTCGACTTTTTACACTCGATTTTTTCCAGGGAAAAGATGTAAATGGGCAATTCACGCACACGATAGAATAATGGCATACATAGAATTCACTGTACTGTAATTGGAGCAAAAGGAAGCAAGTGATGTTGTATATGTTTGGCGATCTGCACTGCAACAACTCCGTCTCGACTCTAATGTGCTGAATGGCTTTCTTTGGGTTCCAAGAAAATAACTTGGAAGAGGAGAGACAGAGAATACGGAACGGAGACTTGGGTGAAAACGGAGATGTAGCCGTCTACACGTGGGGGGAGGAAAGTTACGACGGTCTCGGAGACGCCCTCCAGGAAGGCGGTGACGATTTTAACGACGAGACTTTTGGCGACTCTGGAACCGTCGGTACGCATCCAGCACTTTGCTTCGGTCTCTCTGCAACTTTTACCAGGCAAAGACTTTGATTTTGCTGGTCAAACAAGTTTGCTGCAACCAGAATTTGTTTCGCACCAAAATCTCCCGGTGTCATCGCCGGCGCAGTCCCGGGTCGAGCCTGCCCCCACACGACCTGCCGAACAGCGTGCGTGGCATGTATCGTGGTCCAGTGTAGCGATACTGAAGATGATATGCTATAGGTCCACCCGGCGGTCGCGCTCCTCCATCGCTAGAGTCCATCTGGGATGACAAGTCACCCTTCTCTGTTCTCCCTCGGGAAAATGGCGCCAATCGCTTCGTTGAACGGGATCGTCGAGAAACCCAATTTTCTCCTTTCCCCGATTCTTCACCTGTGCTCCATCAGCCAAATGCCTCGCAGGGCGGAGCTCGCACGCTGCAGGAGATTGAGGCGGAAATGCGCGCTGCGGCTCTTCAATCGCGTGGTGTTTCTCAGCGTCAGCAAAATGCCCTGCGCCTTCAGCAAGAAGAGGAGCAATTCCTTCAGGATCAGGCCTATCAACGCCGTTTGGCGTACCAACGCGAACGCGAACGCGAGGTAGAACGTGAGCTGCAGCTTCAAGCCCTTCAACGGCTTCAGCAGCAGCAGGTTTTGCAGCTGAGGGAACAACAGCAACATCAGCGTACTCCTCCACCTCGTATGCTCCCCGTTTCTCAATCCCCACGATTCCTCGATCAGCGGCAAATGCTGCTTTTGCAACAGCAGGAAGAGCAGCAACATCAGCTCCGACTTCAACATGAGCTACAGGAACAACTCCGCATGGAGGAGCTCGAGAGGCAATTGCGCGCCCAGCAGATCTCTCAATTGAACCAAGGCCCGATCCATTTCAACCACCGTCGGGTGCCGTCCGGTCCGACCATTGCTGAATTGCAGGCTCTGCAGCAGCAACAGTTAAATCGCCGGCAACGCTCTCAGTCTCCCGCGTACCAGGACTTTAACGTCACTCCTCAAAATATCCAGCTACAGCAGCGTCTGCTCCAGGAACTAGCTCAAGTCGAGTACTTGCGAGACTTCCAAGGTGCTAGTCAAGCGGAACAGGAGGCTCTGAGGGCAGAAGCAATGCGCAAGATTGTGGAGACGGAGAAGATGGAGGACAAGCGACGGAAAAAGGCAGCCAAGATTGCTCATATGGTGAGTTTCACCCAGGATTATTGCTCGACCCATCTCATTTCCACACAAGTCTCGGTACAATGACCTCATGACGCAATCCGACAAGGATTTTATCACTCGTATCCAGGTGTCCCAGCTCGTTACCCCCGACCCGTATGCGGACGACTTTTACGCGCAGGTGTATGGTGCAATTCTGCGTTCTCGCATGGGGCTGCAGACGCAGGACGAACGTGTTTTGAAGTTTGGGACCGGCGGCGGTATCAGCCTTGGCAATACCCAGAAGGCTCCGACGCGTAGACCGAACGCCATGCAGAGAATGGAGCAGCAGGTGGAGCGAATCGTCAGCAACGCGCGCAAGAGAGAGGAGGAGAAGGGTTTGCATTGTGAGTTTCCACAAACAATTCTGCAGAACTGCGCTCAAGCGGCTGGAACAGCGCTCCATAGTCTTCAAGGTGCTCTCGGAAAGACCTCTGGACGAAGTTATAAAGCGGCTCCTCGGCAACTTCTGCAAGTTGACGATGCATCGACTTCACCGACATTGGCCCACGCTAGTGCTCACATCTCCCAAGGAAGATGCGAAGGATAAGCCCAGTGAAGGTGCGGCTAAGGAGATTCGCGAGACCTTGGGAAACGTACGGTCCTATTTATAATATTTCGACCGCACCGACACGTCTTTCAGGCCGAAAACGTCGTCAGGAAAGATCCCCTCACTCGCCGTCAAGTTTTGACCGCTCTCGAAGCTATGTATGATCTCGTTCTCAAGGTCGAGCATCTGCGACGAGAGCAACCCCCACCGGAAGAGGAGGAAGCCTCGAAACAATGGTTCGTTTGACACGACAAGTTCCGATTTCACCCTCATCTCTCGACAGGCAAAAGGAATACGACGACCTCGTCGAGCAGCTCTGGGAAGGCCTTAGGGTTATGGTGCCTGTAGAGACCAGGTATGTTATCTTTCTCATGATTGTGGTGCCTCCAATTCATTCAGCACATAGCAATCCACATCCCTTCGTGTCTTTGCTATCTCCGAGCAAGGGCAAAAAGCTTCTTCCGCGCCTCACCCGCCACATCGGTTCTTCACGCATGCTTACTCTCATGACCCTCCTTGTCGCGTGCTTCACGCAATTGGACGTCGTGAAAGATGCGCCGCTGTTGGATGATCTTGAGGATTCGCCCGAGCGCGCCGAAACAGAGCGCCAAACCCAAGCCTTCCTCGGCAGCGTCTTGCAAAGCATCCTTCCGATTGTTGCAAACCTCGAGCTGCACGTCGTGGCCGCGCTCCTTGGGCTTTTGATTGAGCGCAGCCCGGATATTGCTGCCGTTACGAAAAGCAAGGTAGAATCCAACTGCCGATATATTCTGTTATGCTCATTGCAATTATAGCCCGGATTGGCCCTCCTCACATTATTCCTGAGCCGGGTGGAGGTCATTAAGCAGGCATGGGCGACAGGTGCTGAGCCTGTGGATCTTATGACCATGCAAGCGTCTCTCGAACAATGGTGAGGAAACCTAGAGTGCTCAAACCATCTGATACTGATTTCGCTGTAGGCAAGGTTTATTCGACCAATTTTTCGTCCTACTCACCCCTCACTTCCTCTCGCTATTCCCGTCGAGTCGCATCACGCTACCACCAAACCATCCGCCTACTGCTGCCCTTGCTATCGACATCATCGACCAGCCGGTGTGGCAGTTCCTAGCAGCGTTGGCGTTGCAGGCGGTCCCGGAGCAGCATCAGGTATTGGTGACCTCCCTGCGCGACAAGGTGCTTGAGAACGTGCTGAGCGCGAACAAGGGTTGGGTGGCGGACGAGGACGAGAGGCGTACAAAACTAGCGAATGTAAATCTATTTCTGCACGCCCTTGGGCTTGACAGTTCTCAGATTGCGCTGTAATGCTATCTATATATTGTTTTCTTTTCATTGTGCGAGAAGTGAAGTAGCCAATGCGCCCTCGTAGATTACTTAGTGCGAGTCCAGTCGAAGCAAGTCAATAACAAGTAGCAACAAACGTGTCCTAAAAATAACTTGCCGCCGACGTGTAACTTACTCAAGTGGGAAATCTTAACCTTCATTTCTTAGCCTCCGACTCTCGGTCTGTCGTGCTGGCTACAACTCTGGACCCATGCTTTCATTCCACACATTCGCCCTATTTTTCCTGAGTCTATCAGGCCTTCTGCACGCCAAATCCAGCAATGGCGAATCCGTTCTAGTTCTCGTTGAGGACGCGCAAAAGAAGGACTATAGTCTTTTCTTCAGCGACCTGGAAGGTACGCTGAGCGCGAAACCTAGTAGAATTTTCTAACACTTGCGTAGAGCAAGGATACAGTCTTACTTTCCGTGCACCCAAGGACGAGACACCAGTTGTAGTCGAGTATAACGTCCCGACATTCTCTAACATCATCATCTTGGCTTCGGAGTCCAAGAGTAAGTTCTTCATCGGCACGATTGTACAACGAATAACCCTCGCAGATTTCGCCAAAGATATCACTCCGCAGTCTCTGGTTGAACTCGTGTCTGGCGGTACAAACCTCCTCGTTGGTCTTTCTACCAAGCAGACTCCGCTCTCTTCCCTGGCTTCCGAATTCTCCCTTATTCTCCCACCTCCCAGCACTCCCTTGATCTCATTCTTCCCCGAGCGCAAGGACCCAGTGTCAGTCATCCCAATTGACGCGCCGAAGTCTTCCCTCGTCTTGTCCCCCAACACGTCGCCCGTATGGTTCTCCGGCATCCCCTTGGCGCTCGGAAACAACCCGCTTCTCTTCCCGATTCTGAACGCGCCGGCCGAGAGTTTCGCCGGGGATGCGCATGGTGGTGCTGATGTTCTTGTCGACGCAACTGAGAAAGGTGGCGAAGGTCTGTGGGCTGGCAGCCAGATGAGCGTAGCTGCCGGCTTCCAGGCTACTGGTGGTGCTCGCGTGACGTGGCTCGGAGGAGTCGATATGCTCAGCGACAAGTTCTTCAAGAAGGAGGTGTCCAAGTATGTTTCTTTTTATTTCGTGTATTACCGCGTTCTCAATATTGTCGCAGGGGAGTCAAGTCCGGCAACGCGAAATTCGCGCGCGACGTTACGGCGTGGACGTTCCAGGAGTCGCTTGTTTTGCGCATCGACAGTACTACGCATCACTTGGTCAACTCCACGACGCCGCAAGAGCAGTACACCACTAATGACAACATTGTGCGTACTGTTGGTAGCTAACCGATTGTTTCTCTTAAACATGCCTAGGTTTACACCGCTCACATTTCGCGCTTCAACCCAAAAACTGCGAAATGGGAGCCGTATTCCGGCATCAAGGATATGCAGCTCGAGTTCACGATGCTGGACCCCCATATCCGAACCATTCTTCCGGCGGTCCCTGGGTCGCCTGGGACGTACTCTGTGACCTTCCGCGCGCCAGACCGCCACGGTGTATTCAAATTTGTGATCAACTATAAACGAAAAGGGTGCGATACTTCGCTTTCGCCGCGACGGTTTGCTAATAAGCCGCAGATGGACGCACCTCCACAGTTCTACCACCGTGGCTCTTGTGCCTCCGCGCCACGACGGCTACCCAAGATTCTTGAGTGCTGCATGGCCGTACTATGCAGGTGCTATCAGCACCAGCGTCGCGTTCTTCATCTTCTCAGCTGCCTGGTTGGCGGGTGACTCGCGCGAGAGTAAAAAGTCAAAAGGAGGAAAGGCCCAGTAAGGACATCTAGACTTGTAACATTGCTCTCAAATGCTTTGCGCTATGGAGATGGGTGGAAGGCATTAAGTTCCATTCTAAGTAGGACAAAGAATAAGTAAAATAGGATGCATGCATGTCCCGCGCAACATTCTATAAGCTATGTAGGGTAGATCAATCGATCAATGCACGTTCGTTGCAAGAAAAGAACCAACGTTTTTGAGCAGACGAGCAACTACTTGCCACCAGTCGTTCCCATTCCCATGGCAGACTTGAATGAGTCGTAAATCCACCATTGGAATCCAGTGAGGGTACCTAAGCGAAGTATAAACATCGAGAAATGCGAGAAAACGGCAACAAACCAATCATGATGACACGAGTACCAAGTCCTTTCGTCGCGAGGGTGCCCCAGCCAACCTCGGAGGAGATCTGGCCGACGGATTTGCCTTTGTTTTCTGCCTTGCCGAGGAGGGAAACCAACGAGTCCGCGGGGTGGGAGACGATGGCGCATACCACACCAGCGAGGTAACCAGACGCGAAGGTGACACCGAGCTGGGTGGGCTTGCTGTAAGTCTCCTTGGGCTCAGTGAAGACGTGGGTGTAGAACATCTGGACGATCTTCTCAAAGAAGAAGAATTTGGCCATGGTGTAAGGGATCTGCGCAACAAATGTAAATGACGAGCGGAATATTTTTCACAAGACGAACCTGACGCGACCATAGAGGAACGAGGGAGCCAAAGGGGAAGCGGGTCTCAACCTTGGTCGCGTTCATCTTTGCGAATGCAGCGCTGAACGCAGTGGGGAACGTTCCGGTGGGACTGGTCTGAATCTTGACCTTGGTCATCTCCAGCGGGCAGAGAGCGATGTCGGCAAAGACTTCAGCGGAGGCGGAACCAGCAAGCCAGATGGCGGGCTTGTATTTGTTCGACATCTCCTCGCCAGCGAGGTTCATGTAGGTGTCCTTGAACACTTCGTAGAGACCGTATTTGAACATTCCCTGGAGCGAGTAGCCGACGAGCGTGGGCCCGAAGCCCTTCCAGATACCGGTTTGACCCTCCTCCTTCACGAGAAGACCCAGAGAAGGGAAAAGACCCTTGTATTTCAGGGGGTTGACCTTTTGAAAAAAAAGTTGAGTGAGCGAACGCGCAAGCAATGGCCTCAACCGACCTGCATGTTACATTTCGCAACATCGAGGGGGGTGATACCGGCGTGGGTGAGGCCACAGGCAAGAGCACCGCCGAGCATGCACTTTGAGTAATAGCTCATGTCGTGCGGCACAGGCCCGAGGAACCTGGAAAAAAGACATTCGGTATCGGAGGGAATGTAGAAAGAAAGAAAAAGTGACCTGGCATCCCATTTTTGCAGCGGGGGAGAAGGAAGGGAGGACATCGCGTCGTCTAGATGAAAGTCTAGGTGAAGAGCTTGCTTGCTGTGCTGGCCGATTCCTTCCGCTTTGGTGTTGTTGATGCGGTCGGAACGGCTTCCGCTTACCGTCATGCTCATGCTTGCTCATCGCTATCGCTGCCGCCATGTGAGCGAAATAGTCTGCATTTGGTCAAGAGAATGTCGTGGCTTGGATCTGTGTGTCTGGTGTCTGCCGAACTGCAACCTTCAACGATAATACAATTTTGCTGAATGGCCGAGACACGCCGAAGAATATGCGCGTATAAAAAGCAAGATAAATTGTCCAAGGCCAGCGGATCGTAGGCGAAGCAAGGCCTCTGCGATATACGTGTGCCTCTGCGTATCATACGCGTCGCAACGAGTTCCTTCGCTCGACAATTTTAAACCGGACATCTTCTGTGGATATTCTATGGAGGATATCGCTTAGCTCCCCTTACTTCAAATTCTCGAGCTTCAAACTTTGAACGACGACGACGTTTCGAATCTCCTGTTCACAGTTTTGCTGCTGGATGGTACGTTCCAAAGGGCGAACGGATCGTGGATGAAGTAAAGCCCTTCGCGATGTACGTACCGGTACGAGTCTATTTGCAGCTCAGATGCATCCATACCCCTGACAAGTCAAATCTAAATAGTCGACCGTCGAATCGAATATCTTCTGCGGTCCCGACAAGTTTCGAAGCACTCTGGTAACGAGCCGGGTCCAGCCGGGTCCACGATGCAAACAAAAGTTGAAGAGTCTAAATATCGCAGAATTACATCAAACATAGTTTGCCGGGGGCAGACAAGGACCGTCTAGTCGTAACTGCTCAGCCCTCGTCCCAATTATGCTCTTGAATTGTGCGTATTTTTTGCTACTTGCACGTCAGCCAAATTTCAACAAAGTGGCCAGCCGAGTGTCAGCCACTCCCCGTTCGCTCTTTCCTCCTACTCCCACTATCCAAGCACACCAATATGCACTCGTTCTCTCAGATCCTTACTTTCATTAAAGCGTACTTCGGTGCCTTTCTGTCCCGTCTGCTGGTCTTGTGGTATGGCGAAAACAAGACCGACGTTGGCGGTAAGAATTCAGTCTCATCTCGCCAGCGCGTCCTGATATCATTATCCAGATCTTCCGAGCCTCGCGTCTCAAGGTCCCGACAAAGGTTCGTGTTTTGCGCATCGTTCTTTTATTCATCTAATGGATGCCAGACTTTACCGATTCCACCGCCGAGCCAGAGCCAAAGCCGGAGGACAACATGGACTCCGGAGAAGACCTCCTCCGCGCCGCTGTCGACCTCGACCTCGATGCTCTTCCCTCTCTCCCCTCACTTTTCAAGTTCCCCGAGCCGCGCCCTCCGGTCGACATGCCCGCGTCAGCCCCTTGCAAGCAGGATTTCGGTGCTCCCAGTAACCTGTACTACGATCGTCGTCCTTTCGGAGACATGACAAATTTCAAGCAGTTCGAGCAGGCGAAAGGCATGAAACTCAATACGGAAGTCAGGCCTCTCAAGTCGGCAGCTCGTGGTCGTCGCAAAACCACTCGCCTCGCACCAGTCACCCAGCGGCCGCTTGTTCAAGACCCTGCTCCCCCGGTGGTCAAGTTCTCCGGCTCGACTCAGCCTGCTTTCGTCAAGGTCGCTGTCTCCACGGAGTCCACCATTCAACCTTCTACTACAACTCGACCCTCTCTCCCCGCCACTCCTTCTATTCCTATCGTCAAGCTTGCTCCTTCCGCGCAGCCTGCCACCGCCGCTCCCTGCATCAACTCTCCCGGCTCCGCTGCCTCTATCCCTGTCATCAAGCTTGCTCCTTCCACGCAGCCTGCTACCGTCGTCAGCTCTCCCGGCTCCGCAGAGTGGAACGCGTCTAAAGCTGCGGCGCTTACTGAGGCGCGAAACTGGAATGCTCAAGTCCGGAGGCACTCTCTTCCTATTCCAGTCCCCGCTCCCGCGTGGAGACGGCACTCTGCTCCTCCCGCTCTCGCCCGGCCGCCGCGTTCGAACCTCGCAGACCGTCTTTCGGCGCTGTTCAAGGAAGCAAAGGACACTATCGATGCGCTCAACGCGGAGAAAGGCGCCGAGGACGCGCCTACATTCAGCGCCGTTGCCCTTGAAGAGGGACGTGGGCAGGAATTTTTCATCATCGGGGAAGATGACGACGACGAGTCCGCCACTGCCAACCCAGGTCTTGTATCGTCTATTTCAGCGTCCCAGTCGATGGCCGCCCTCGCCAGTGCGAGCACCCGTTCGCTCACCGACCTTCTAGAATCTTACGACGCCGTCATGACGGGCCCAACTTGGCGTCGCATCTTGGCTCGCTCCGACAACATCTCCCGCCGCAATGATTCCATCGTCTGAGTGTCATATTCAGAAAATCCAAAAACACGGACACCCCCGCAAAAGCAGTAAATTACAAAAATAGGGACGTACGTGGGCATGTGCTTGTAAATACGAAAGCCAAAAACATTTCATGATTGCTCTAAATTCAGTGCGACTGAGAATGCCAACACGAACCGCATGTTGTACGAAATTCTGCGCAAGGATATCGACAAGTACAAAAGACCATTGATCGCGTTAAGCATACACGCCTTTATCGTCGTGCGTTTAACTAACAAGAATGGGCCTTCGAGGAGAAAACCGGTGAAATGCCAAGTCCCACTCGTTTAGGGACTTAGTAGTAAAGAAAAATTTGAAAAACAAAAAACCGCCGATGGGGCTCGAACCCACAACCTTTGCCTATCCCATATATAGGAAGGCAACGCACTACCTTTGTGCTACGGCGGCCACAAGTTGCGGGCTGACTTTTGATATGGGTTGGCAAAGCAACCTGACAACGCGACAGTTGCTGTGACATGCCATCACACCGTGACACTTCAGCCGTTCCAGGACCCATTCAAGCTTCATGGACCTTTCTTTGAAGATCGTCTTTCAGAGTAACACTAGTTGACACTGCGACAACTCTTACACCCATTTTGAACCTTGTTATGCGCTGCGCCATTGACGGTTAGGTTATGTGGCCTTCTTCAACCTGAAGAACTCTTTCTCATCAGTCGATCTCCTGACCATCTTCAAGTCGGCAAATGGCCATGATTCATGTGTCCACATGCTTAATATTCGGTATCCAGTGCAAGAGCGCACCGGTTGTACCACTGTCATTTCGCGTAGTGTAATGCCGACTGGGGGTGATCTCAACTACACTGACGAGTTTATTACATATCTGGTTCATCTGGTTCGAACATCGCTTGTGTACACGAAGCTGAGATGGAGCTCAAGGGAGCCCAATGTGAGTCTCACTGTGGACTTGAAGACTACACTCCCGCATCGGGAGCTTGTGCAATAACGACAATGTAGAGTTCTCTGGTCTATGATGCGGGTTCTTTAGTATTCACGAATCTCGTACTGTATCGATTCATTTCCGCTGTCTTCCTCTGGCTATATTTCATGGTCCGACCTACGTACTGACGTCGTTTTAAGCTGTACACTGTTGCGCCTCAGTGGCGACTATGAAAACTTGAAAGACGCCACAACTACGACGATACTCGACGATACCATCTTGCAGCTCCAAGTCTTGAAGTAATGCAACCATGGTGGCTGCCTGCAGAGTGCGTTCGACGCGTTGAACGCCGCGAAACATGTATCGATTTCTGTTGTCTTCCCGAGGCGCTGAGTCCTTTGTATCGTTTCCAGAAGAATTCAACCCGTTCATTGAGGAAAGACGCGTCCCTGCGGGCTTGAAATGACGAGTCGGTTTCGACGCGTCGTGATGCATCTGTCCGAGAAACAGAAAACTACTCCGCACAGGCCACCACAAGCCCCATACGAGACTAGGGGACGGATACATGCAGAAGTTTTCCGCGTACATTAGTAAACGAGTGCTGGGTGAACTCGATGAACGCGGATGCTCCAGACGTTGAACTTCTGGAGCAAGGACAAACAAACGCAGGTGCGCGGAAGGGAGTGTACTTCGGAGCAGAATGCAGAGCTTTCACGAACACATTGCGACGACAAGCACCGATCGAGCAACGGTGGACGCGCTGGTCACACCAAAATAGTTGGATTGAGCCGGCGTTTACCACGAGGGAAAGTTGGCACCCGGACAGCGGTCGGCGTTTTATGGAGCCAGCGAATTCAGGACCATATGAAGCACAAAATGTATCGATAGCAGTCTTTCTTCCGACTGTCGGCTGCAATAATGGCTCTAGAGATGTATTTCTTGGCTGGCGGAGCGCTTCCAGGTGCAGGGGTGCATTCTGCCCAGGAAACAATTCGATATCAAGAAGAGAGTGCTTCCAGGACCATATTCCCCAAGAATGGTTGCATGTTTGACCGACGCTGACGAAGACATGACAAAGTCGGGGGTTTGTGCACGTGATCAATTGATCGCGACTGCTCCGAGAACCCTCGCAGACGCAAAAGTGATCCGACGACCTTCCGGACGTAATTGGGCCTGGAGCACCGTAACTCTGTCTCTACCACTATGGTCCTCATATCACCCAACCGCGGAAAGCTGGGGACCCCTGTTGCCTGCGCCGATTGCCACGTAATGCCGTCCATGACGTCCCAATGTACAGACCAGTGCGTCGTTGTGGCTTGCAGCGAAGAGGATCATACCATTTGCGACATGCAATGCCCCGGAAACCACTGTGATCTCGTCTGCGAAGATGCATCCAACTGCAAAGATTGCAACGGTTTCGATGAATTTGTTCGTTCGATTTCTAGTTGAATCCGCGCATCTTACAAATGGAATTTCTAGCTGGACTGTTGCACAGATTTTCATTCGTATTACGAAGAACCCAGAAATCATCCAGACAGCACTAGTTCTTGGTCCTGGGACTCTTCTCTCAAAACATTCGTGTGTTCGTGCGGCGGGGGAAGCAGGATGGACTGCATTCCACCGAATGGTTCCGCAGCGTTCAACAAGACCGACGCTAGTTTTATGATGGCGGTAGATCCTGCCTTATCTACGCCTAGCACATCTACTCCGTCCCAGCATGCTTCCCCAGAAGCAAGCCCTCCTGAGGCGCCTCATCTGGCCTGTATGTGGGGCAGCTGCCTTGCTTCGTTCACTAGTCTTTCGGAGCTTGCTGAGCATGTCAACGCGGTGCATTTGTCCCGCCCTTCTCCGCCCTCGCCCCCTACAACATCCGATTCATCAGGCCCTTCCTCGATGTCATGCCAGTGGAAGGACTGCAACATTTATTCCGCTCCCGAGTCGACGCCTGGCCCATCCACGGGCACTATCGACTCAATGTTACGCGGTCTCTCCTCTCACCTTTTGCATGACCACCTGGGTTTGAACGACGTTCCGCCTTGTTTCCAACCCGATCATGTCTGTGTTCCACCTTGTATCCACCCCCATCTATGTGATGTTCCCCTCCCCGAGCCAGCAGGGGCCGCTTTGGAACCTGTACCATCGACACTACCTTCCGAAATCGAAAGTCCAGCTGTGCACGCAGGGCATGTATGTCGATGGATCTCATGCGGACAAAGCTTTGGCTCTTTGGACGAGCTCACCCAGCACCTGACTGATGCACACGTCGGGGCAGGGAAAACATCTTATGATTGCTACTGGCAAGACTGTTCTCGACACGGGGAAAGCGGCTTCACGAGCAAGCAGAAACTCTGTAGACATCTTCAGGTTCGTACACGCTGGTATCGGTTCAAAGATCACAATTCATCTGGTTCATTTAGTCGCACACCGGTCATCGCCCATTCCAATGCAAAGTTTGTATGCAAAACTTCTCTGAAGCCGCAACGTTGCAGCAGCACATGCGGCGGCATACTCAGGAAAGTCAGTACAATTCCCGTTCCCCGGAGATCCACCACTGAAAGATAGGCCAGAGCCGTATATGTGTGATTACCCTGGCTGCGGAAAGTCTTTTGCCATCACTGGTGCACTCACGATACACAAACGGACTCACAATGGCGAGAAACCGTTCAAATGCCCTCATTGCGAGAAGCAAGTTCATTTTTCTGTTCACTGGACACGGTCGATTAATGCACGAAACAGAGCATTCTCAGAGTCGTCCAATCTCTCCAAACATGTATGTTACGGCTTATCTTATGAGTAAACTCGTCATTGATCTTGTTTCAGCTTCGGACCCACACCGGGGGCAAAACCATACACCTGCGATACGTGCAACAAGTCCTTCGCTAGGGCGGACCAACTGACACGGCATGCTCGAGTCCACAATAAACTTAAAGTTCCGCAGACATAATACTTGAGGTGATACAGACATCAATTCCTCTTTGTAGCTCATATGTACAACGTTGTACACTAGCGTGCAATAAATCGTAAAGAACTACGAAAATCTGATAGTTAGGCATAGGATAGGAAAAATTAAAACGAACGTGAGGACGTGAGGCTGGTATTGAAGGACTACTCCGTCAAGCGATCCAAGCAAAATCAGAAAGGGACATTAAGAAAAAGAGATCATATACTGAGTCGTCGGCGCCGAGGGTCCTGTATCTATATGGATGCCTCAAATCACAGACTCCTCGCCCAACCGTGCTTTTCCGCGAACCTCGCCGACCCGGGACCCTACGCTACCGAACCACTCCTGCGCCTTCAACGCGCGCTTCTCGCCCTCCTCCGCATTCTTCACCTCCTTGCCCCGCTCCTCCATCGCGCCGCGGAAACGCTCCCGCAAGTCCCATGACGCAAGCCGCAGAACCTTGCGCGTCTCCCGCCCGACGCGCACCACATGCTCCGCCTCCCACTGCTTCTCGTCGTCCTCGACAGCCTCGACCGCTGCCTTGATGCGCCGGCCGACCGTGCGTGGGATGGAACTTGGGAGCTCAAGCACGACGTACACAGCGGCGCCGATGGTAACTGCGCCGACGACGGGAAGCGCCCACTTGCGCGCCGTCTCGTTGCCGAAGAAGTCGCTGAGGCGGACGATGCCCTCGATGACGCCGCGCACGCCGATTGCCTGCCCACCGACCATGGTCAGCGCGCCGACACCGACGCCAACGACGCTGAGCGCGCCGGGGGTCGTGTCCATCTCCGAGCTGGACTTGTCGTCGCCGAAGTGCACCCAGAACTGGTGGTGCACGTCGAAGAGGTCGAAGAACGTCGTCTCCTGCATATCAGGGCGTGCGGAGAGACCGATCCCCAGTCCGTGCGCGCCACCAGCGACGATGACAGCATTCCCGTTGCGCTTCTTGAGGACGCCGTTAGCGCCGGAGCCCTTTCCACGGCGGACTGCGGAGAACATTGCCTCGGGCATGAAAACCCGGCGGCTCCGCTCGACGCCGGCCGGGAGATGCTCCTCGCCGACGTCCTTGATCTGTGCAACACCGGCTGAGGTGATCGTCCGCGCCTCGTCTTCGGCCAGCTTCACGGACTGGTCAAGCGATTCCAGAAGCGTGCGGCGGACGTCGCGAGCATAGTCCCAGACGGCGAACAGCCCGGGGTAGGAGGGGAGCTGGAGGCCGCCGAAAGGCTTGCCGCTCCCGACCTGCTCCAAGGCATCGGCGAGGACCTTCTTGGTCTTTGCGCTGGCCTGCCGGACACCCTCTTCCTCGATGCTCTCGAGACTGTCCTCGAACTTGTCCCGTCCAGATCGCATCTTCTCGAGGACGGGCTTGGCCTCAGCGAGCTCAGCACGGGCCTGCGCTAGCTCAGACTCAGCGACGAGTTTGTTAGCCGAGGCGAGGAGCTCGATATCGCTGAGGAGGTTGAGGAGGAAGGTCTCGACGGGGGTGCAGCTTGGACTTAGAGCGCTTCGTGAGAACGAAGGACCGCAGAGCAGCCTCCATCTCCCCGAAGCCCTTGTTCTCATCCTCACCCGCAGCGGAAGCCGAGTCGACGAAGTGGACCAGGTCGCTCGCGTCTTCGTATGTGCGCGGGCTGAGGCCCTTGATCTGCTCGAGCACGACACGACGGCACTTGTCCTTGTTGCGGATCATGTCGTATTTGTTCACAACGATGAACAGATATGCCTTCTCGTTGCTGGCTGTCCACAAGAACTCCTTTGCGGAGAGAGTGAAGTGGTTCTCTGCAGAGACGACAAAGACGACGACGTCGATCTCCTCCTGCCGAGCGAAGAGGGCGGTGGTCTTGAGCGAGTCGCGATTGAGGCCGGGGGCATCGATGAGCGAGATGTTGACGGTGCCATTAGACAACAGGGAGTTCTGGTCCTTGCCGGCCAGATAGACCTTGAGGAGATGGTCGGGATCTTTTGTCTCGTACTCGGCAACGATTTCCTCGAGATCCTCGATGGCAGCGGTGGTGTACGTGGTCTCGTCTGCGACATTGTATGCAGTGCCTAACTTGACAATGTGCACGGCCTCAACGCCGTTGTTCTCGGTGGCGTCGTGGACCTCGCAGAAGGCGGTGGTGCATGGCTGCTGGTCGACAGGCATGACCGGACGACGGAGCAGCGAGTTGACGAGGGTGGATTTGCCGGCATTGAGGTCACCGGTGACGAGGACCTTGGACGATGTATCCTGCACACGGAGGCGGAGCTTGTCGATGTGTGCGATGGACGCGGCAAGCCGTTCGTCCAAGAGATGGGCAATGGACGATTTTTCGAGCTGGGAGACGAGGGACGCGGCGGAATTAGCGGACGACGTGCTCCCGAGCTTGAGGTCGAGACGTAGGACGTGGAAATCGGAAGAGAGCGGAGCGGGATTAGGTGTGGTCTCGACTTCGGTCTCGGTCTCCTTCGCCGCATCTAGAGACGCGAGAGTAACAGACCGGGTAAGGCCAAGTTTGACAGACGTCTGAGACGCGGGATCGTCCGCAAAGGAGAGCGAGCGGCGCAAGGTATCGGGAGCTGTCGGGTCCTCGCGGAGCTGGGGGTAGCGAACAACCCAGTCGTCCTTGTTGAAGACGCGAATCTCGTCAAGGATGGATTTCGTAGAGTCTATTGCGTCCACAAGGCTGCATAAAGAAAGGTCAGCGCGACTCCGCATGACTGCAAGCCGACCTACCGGTCCTTGTGCTGGTTGTACTGTTCCTGAACATCTTCCGCCTTGGCCACAGGCCGCGGAGTCAGATGCGTCTGGGACATGGTTATTTTGAATTAGGTGCCTAGAGGCGAGTGGGCACAACGAGACACTGGTGGGCTCGCGGTGATGAAGGGTGAGGGAGAAATCAGTTTTCGATGCCGCTGTGTTTACATCCTGTAACACATGACGACGAATTCAATATTTCCGCGAGCAATTCGCTAGGAATTCGAATTTCATGGCCACTGCGACGCTATATCCTTTTGCTGCGGCCGAAGCTGGGAGGAATTCATGCAGTTATCTTGGACCTTTGAATTCTTTAGAATTTTTGTCAAATGATCGAACGGTCAGAGTCAGACGTCAAACTAGAACCTCAACCGCGATACTTGAGTCTTATCTGTGACTTTCGCCTCAACTACTGGAACTAGCCTAGCTCGTCCTCTGTTTCGTCTACGCAGCAAATTTCTACGGTCTTCGGCTGCATTGGTCATTCGCGGCGCGCATTTCTCCATCTGCAGTCACAGCGTGACATGTCCAAGCGGAAAGACCAAGAGGCGGCGTCCGACTCGGACTCTGATTCTGTCTCCTTCGTCGATGTCTCGTTCGATTTCTTCGACCCAAACCCGAAAATCGATTACCATGCTCTCAAACGTCTCTTGACCCAGCTCTTCCAGCGCGATGCTGAAAAATTCGACCTTGGCGCTCTCACCGATCTTGTTCTGTCCCAGCCAACCGTTGGCACAACTATCAAAACAGACGGGCTCGAGAGCGACCCATATGCCCTCCTTACTGTTCTTAACATGCACGTCCATCAAGCTCATCCATCCATCGCCGCGCTTGCTGCGTATTTTCTCGACAAAACGGCCCAGAGCGATCCAGCGTTCAATGCGACTCTCGCAGCGTTGTTTCGAGGGCAAGACACCCAAGTCGGTCTCGTGCTGTGTGAGAGGCTCGTAAACATGCCCGTCCAGACCGTGCCGCCGATGTACCGCATGCTGTTGGATGAGGTCAAGTGGGCGCTTGCCGATGTAGGTCTAGTCTCGGTCTTTTCCATGCTTTTTTTGACCACAATTCAGTCTGAACCATACGCGTTCACCCATCTTCTCTTCGTCTCGCGTGCGTACCACCTCTCTGATGCCGAGGAAGAGGCCCTGGCAAACCGTGCTCCGGCCGGCAAGTCAGCCAAAAAAGGCGAAGAGGCAAAAGGGCCCGCAACCGCCGACGCAGGCGCGACCCTCTGATGGCATATACTCGTTCCATCCCGAGGACGCGTGTATCGAACAAGTGGGTCCTCCTTGCGATTTGATATTTTCGTACTGAATCAAAACGGCTGCGCAGCACGCTCTTCATTCAATTGGCTATTCTTTCTCGACGTCCGCCGAGCCCCGCGATGCCGACTCATTCGGCCTAGATGTCCGCGGCCGCCTCATGCTCGTAGAAGCGTCTCGCTTCGAGGCCCTTGTCGCAAAGATGGCCGAGGTGTATGTGTAAGTGTATCGCACGCATGTCAGGGAAGAACAGTTATCGCAGAAAATAAAAAAAATCGTACACTAAGTGTCCCATGAAGACTTTTTTAAAACTTCATGGACTGGTAGCGAGTTCGTTGTTATTCTGCGGGAAGACACCTTCAAAGACGCAACCATCGCCACTTGAGGCTTGAGCAGATGGCGCGATCTTTCGCCTTACTATCAGCATTCTCCTTGAGCCGACAATATTCTAAGACGGCGCAAACCTTACGGCCTTATAGAAAACCTTCTATTCTGACGCAGCGAAGTTAATTCCGATGGGCCGCTTTACGACGTTCGTGAATGAAGCGGAATTCATCCTTCTAATAAAGTCAAGACGCTATGTATCTTCAAGAGTCAGCCGTGGAAGCAAGCGAGAGACTTGCGGATATTCTTCAAAAATTCAAGACAATTTAAGAACCACTTGGAAAGCCGTAGGCTCGAGGCGACGATATTCCAAAAAATCGGTGCAAAGTACTTGGTTCAAGACGCGGTTTCGGAACCGGGAAATCTAGCTATTTTGCGCTTAGAACATGTCCATGGGTCTATTCTGAATTCGCACTTTTCGACTTCTTGAAGTTGACGCCGATTTTGAACTTCGGAGCTAACTTTTGACGATAGAAACGTACACCAGGAGTACTTCGGGAACAAGGATGTGTGACTCGTCTATACACGCAATTCGGCTGGCTTGCCTTGTCTCTATCATGGGCCTTGCCACTTCGTTCACTGTCTGCTCTTGATACTCTTCCAGGCAAAGGTCACCGCAGTCCCGTCCTTCCGTCACTTTCATCCTTTGCTCCGGCTTCATTCTCGTTGTGCGCTGGGAGCCGTAGTCGTCAACTCCGCTTCGTCCAGATGGAGGGTCCGACCAGTTCTAATTGCTCTCATGAACTTGAGTTTCAAACTATTGAGACATCATATTCTTCAAAGTCGAGCCGAATTCAGGACAATTCAAGGGACTCTCAGACTCAAACAGCGAAATAGAATCCAATGCAAATAAGTACAATTCAACGCAAGTACAACATACAAGACGAGATGATATGCTACGAACGCTCCTATTAACGTGCTTTTAGTTCGACCCGAAGGTCTTAAGCCCGGGGCCCACGACAAGGGAGCACGAGGGTTGCGAGCCCGCCCCCGAGATGACCCACGCTTGTGTGGGGGTGTCGGAAAATTCGGCCTGCGAAAGAAGTCTGCGCGCAGCTCGAGTCGGAGACGACAAAACGAAACGTACCAGGAGTGCTTGCCAAAGCGCCCCATCTAGCAATCAGGAGCGGCTAACGGCGTGGTTGTTTGGCTTCAGCATATTGCCGTTTGTCCGCCGTCTCGAGAGATCAAACCCCGTGCGGGGGTGCCCTTCCGAGAAAAGGTGACGGCGTCCGGCTCACATCCACCCTTCCGCCACTTTTGTGGTGGGAAATGAGAAATGGCAGCCTGAGTAGCTGCGCGCGGGGCTGCCGCGGGTGCTGACAATGAAGCCCTTCACGGCGAGTTTTTTTCCCTGCCGTGGGCCACCGCTCCTCCGCCTGAAAACGATGCGTCAGAGACGAGAGCAGGCCGACGAGCGATGGAGAACGTACCCTTTGGCCTGTGGTGTGGCGTTGTGCCCGCTTCCATCTTGCTGAGCGAGAGCGGATGAAAGCTGCAAAAGCTGTAAAATGTGCGGCCGTCAGTAGTGCTGTGGGGAGCAGGGGTATGGTCAATGGGGGACGGACCCTCCCGCCCGGCGACGGCTGTGGACGGTATGCAATGGAGTCAGCGTTTGCATGGAGAGAAAGTGGGAGAAGACTCACCTGGGGAGTGAAAAGTGGGGATTAAAGCGATCATCAGCCTCCTTATACATGTTTTCCGTGTTTACACCAAAATAGCGCCAACGCGACGCGACTGTTTGTGCCAGCGCGACGCGTTTGTTGAAACTAAACACCGCCACCACGATGCAGTGTGACACTATTTATGTGACCGTAACAAATATGTCACAAGGTTTCTCTCTGGCGGCCATGGTCGAATTGCTGGAGGAATATACACTCGTTTTACGCTTGTCTTGCGGTTTCTGCCTTTTTGAGTCGCGAGTGGAAGTATTCCTGCATTGGGCGTGATGGCGGCGATATCGGTGATACTATCTGATAGAAGCGCTTCCCACTCCCACGGTCATCGTCCGTCCTGTTTGCATTTACAATTACCTGGCACCTGCTTGGCAAGTTATGCAAAGCAACTTCAATTCAAGGCCTGCTACGCTTTAATTTACACTCTCTCCGCAGGCGAAGGCTGAACTCGCTGAATTTCCGCTGAACTGGAGTCCGGACTAGTGTATGGTGAATTCGATTAAGTCCCACCGAGTTCGTGACAGATGTTAGTAACATCTTGTGTCTGGAGGGAGGTATTCACATCGGTTAGTAACATTTCTGCTATTAACAGTTATTAACCAGTGAATAACAGTTATTCAGTGTAAATTACTCTCGGGTGCTAATAACTCTCGCGTTGGAGTCGTCGGGCTCCAGTCAACCTCTTTTTGCTGATCCAAAGTTAGTGGGAGAAGGTGAGGTCCAGTCAGTTACTTTCGGACTTGTGCTTGCTGGCTTTGTACTTGAACCGTCTGGCTATTCTGAGGTCGCAGGTGTGCCTACTTCACGGGAATGAGAGTCGAAGCTGGAATCTGACGTGACAATCTCCTGGCGACTAGTAACCGTGTCGATTTCGCCGCCTAGTATGGTAGACGCCTAGTAGGTTATTCACAGTTATTCACACGACTTTGAGGTCCGTTTCGTCCAGTGAGTTATTAACCTGTTATTAACATGATGTTACTAACTGATGTTAGCAACATCCCCGTTGTTCACCGTACCCTAGTCCGGACATCCGCAACATGGCGCGTAAGATTTTCTGTTTCCTGGTGAACATTGGAAACCTATCTTTTGCCCAATCAATTCAGGCGCTTCGACGTCGAGCCGTATTGCTGCCTTCAACCAATTGAGATCTTCTGTTACTGCCCTCGTGGAAGCGCTAGGGAACGGACATCGTTGTTGCAGGCTTCACTTTGCGCACACGGACTCGAGAGAATCTCGAGTTCGCGGCTATCATACTCACTCGCTTTTGATCCAGCCACCGACATCTTCTGTACTCTCCTCCCCTCTCCTGTTCAGAATGGCTCGTCTACAGTGCCTACTCCACCCGACTGTTTCCTCTTCCAGCTTTCAGCGGCACGGATCATTGGCGTACCCGCGACTACCTGCGACTTCCTCACATCATGTTGAAGCCAGGCAGATGATTTCCACCAGCTCGTTCGCGGCTTCGATGGTAATTCTATGATCTCAGGCACCAACGACTTCCGCAATTCTACTAAATAAGCTCGTTTCAGGCAACAACAGCAGCACAATTCGCGACTCTCAGTATCACTAGTCCGTCAGCGGATGGTGCTTCCACGCTCAGTCAGCCGTTTTACCGAGAACGGGAGATTTCAGCTGTGATTCTGTCTCAGTATTGGATCATAGACCATCTTCGGACTGGATTCGTTGTGAACTGGCTGCAAGGCTCACCGTGCAGCGTACATACCGGAAGATATAACGCAAGCTCATACGCTCTCGTACTACTTTTGCACAGCCTAAATGGTATCTGAAGTTGATTTGCTGAGGTCGGCAAATGCGCATAATGCGCAGTTCTGGCGGGCTTCATTTTTGAGACTAATAAATATAACGGGTCCTTGCACTATGGCTGGCCCCGACGAGGCTGCTCAGTGCAACGCGGTGCTGACGTGCGGAGAGGCGTTACAGACGTGTGTGTTCCTCAGCGGAAATCTTCCGGTGAAACCTTCGCGTCTCAACTCATGTTGGTCTGATTCCCCGAGCTCTTCGTGACCAACTGGGTGGCATATTGGAAGGGGCGAGGCTGTCGGTAACATTTCGAACATCGACGAGTACGTACCTATTAGGATGTTGCAATGATGATCAGCTCTATGATTAGTGATGTCAGAGACGCCATTGAGTTTTGGCTGCAGTTGCCGCCATGAAACGGCGGAGAATAGAGCCTGTTGCTAGATCCTGAAGGCCGTGCACATTAGTCGTGTCTTTCGTGCTACTCTCGGAATGAGGTCAATAGTGCTGAAATGTATCAGCAACCGGAACATATAGCACATACCAGACAATAACACTCACCTTGCCGACTGCTTGTTCCTCCCTCCATGTCGGTCAATTTCACTGACTATCCCGCGGTTGCCGCAGGTGAGCCCATCCTTCGTTGCGAGTATCTGGTTCCAAGTTCAAGCAATTGGCCAGCGTACGACGCGGTCCTCAACAAAGAAGCTAATTGGTGCGAAGCTAAACTGGCACGCGTTCCACAGTCAACCGATTCGCACCCTGCTTCAGGCTTCTGTTGAAGTATGCGCAAGACTCGGATGACACCAATAGAATGGACACCTTCGACCTCGTTGCGTCCGGCTCTCAAGGCCTCCCAGAACTCAAGCGCGAGATCGAGGATCCTCTCCAGATATTTATTGCCTTTTATCGCGAGGGAAACGACGGGTTTATCTTGCTGAACATTATTCCGGAGAATGTGTCGGGTGTCAGGCGCGCCAGGGCTTTGGTTCACTCGCGTCGTATTGGCGTAATCTTTCAGGTAAGTCCCTACAATGGCGCAGGGTCATTACGGCTTTTGTTCGGCTAATGACTGCTTGCATTGTCTCCCTGCTCATAAACTCTGCAGCAGCATAGCACTACTCTTACTGTCGACCATCTCTCAAATCTAACTCCGAAGTCCATCAAGACTGTGAGTAGGTACTAGGCCATACGCGCTTCGCATTCTTATGGATTGCCATAGGCCCTAGCCGCTCCAGACGCGGTGCACGTTATCCAGGTCGACCGCGTCACCGCAGAGCCAACGATAGACGAAATGGGAAACTTCGTGGAGCCAGGCTCCAGCACGTCGTCCCCAACCCCGCCTTCCAGGGGAAGTGGAAGCATGTTTTCCTCCCTCCTTCGCCGCAAGAAGAAACCCGAGTTTGATAAGGACATTGGGCCTATCGAACCATTCAGTTTGTATCTAGAAGACGTTCCTGACACTCCTCCGTCCCCACCGCCCAAGCCTCCGCCCAAAGACAAAGAAGGCAGGCGCTCCATTTCAGCCTCATATCAGCACCCCCGACCCGAGGAACCCCCAAGATTGGCGTCCCAACCACCAGCTCCCCGGCCACCACCGCAGATCGCCACGACCCGCCACCGTAGCAACTCAGACGTCGATTACAGCGTCGTAAACCACCGCGACTCATCGAGCTCCGACGACGTCGTCGTCGTCAAACCAGAATCCCCCTTACCCCGACCACGCAGTCCGGCGATGAAGAAACGGTCTGTGACGATGCCATCGAAGTGGAATAACGAGCTCGTGGCAGACCCTGCGGAACGTGCCCGCCGACGGGAGCTCTTAAAACGCGAACGAGAGCTTCAAGAACAAAAAGCCCTCGAGGAGGAGGCGCAGAGACAGAGACGGCTGCAGAAGCAGAAAGAGGTACGCGATTGAATTGCTGGTGGCATGATGAATGCCGAATATAAACCAGGCTCTGCTCAGAGAGCAAGAAGAGGAAGAAGAGCAGCGGCGTATCTCGATTGAGAACGAGCTCAGACGAGCTACGACTCAACGTCGGCGGCGGGAAGAGCTCGAGCGTCGGGAAGAAGAGCAGAAGCAGCGTGAGCTCGAGCAAAGAAAGAACGCAGAGAGGTTTCGAGTCCCCCGAGCCTTTTTTTTGCCATGTCTCATTGTTTTTTGTGCAGGGAGCGGAGGATGGAGGAACATCGACGGCTGGAGGAATGGCGAAAAGAGCAAGCAGCTCAGGCCGAGAAGACGGCGCAGCTCGAGGAACAAACGCGGCGACGGGAGGAGGAAGAGCGCAAGAAGAAGATCCAGCTCGTGAGCAGCAAGATAAAGAGCACGAAAGCAGACGCAGACCTCGTAACCGGTTGGGTGACGATGCAGACTGGAGACTCACTCGTGTGGCGGCGACGATACTTCAAGTTTATTGGATCGACCGTGTTTTTCTACCGCAGTCAGAAGGAAAGGGTGTGTATCTGCAGTTCAATTGTTTTGTGTACTTCTTCATCCTGTGCAGGATTTGGGCCAAGTCCTCGACCAAGTTGATCTGCGGGGCCAGGTTCGTGCGCTGCGAGAATGGAACGAAGGCTACGAGGATCTGAAGGCTATTCCCTTTTCGTTCGCGGTTGAATTTAACGATGGACGAGAGCCGTGGTCGATGTTTTCAGACTCGGAGGAAGAGAAAGTACGTGTTTTGATATTTAATGTGGAACGGTACTGATTTGCGGACAGTTCAAGCTACTAGGACTGTTGCATACCGCTAATACACTTAGCATCGGATCTGCGCGTGTGTAAATGAACTCGTTGTATAATTGTATGATAATCTCCGCCCACATACCCTCTGAGTGTAAATACCCTTCTGTACCATGTATGTTTGCTACTGTGAATTCTCAAACCGACTTGTTATACCAAAAGTCCTCAAAGAAGAACTCGCAGAATTTTTCTGATGGAGAATTTTTCGGGGCCGTGTGCCGTGTGACCGTGATGTGACGCTAGCCGAATTTGGGTCTTCTGCGCGTCCTCGATGAGCAACCAACTCCCGGTGCACGCCTATGCCCGGGGGGGCTACTCGGACACGCAAGTGGCTGCGCCGCACCCAGTACACCAACCCGTTGCTCAGTTCATGCCCAACAACAGTGCACTCGCCGTCCACGAAGACGGCAAAATATACTCACTCGTAATCGACCTTATGGACCCAAACACTCGCGAAAGCGCCCTCCTCGAGCTCAGCAAGAAGAGAGAGCAATATGACGACCTAGCTCTCGTCTTGTGGCACTCGTTTGGTGCGTTATTGTCTCTCGAAACGGTGTACAAGGTCTCAACCATCATTTTGCAGGCATCATGCCAGCGTTGTTGCAGGAGATCGTCTCTGTCTACCCGCTTCTCTCTCCGCCGAACTTGACCGCACACGTGTCGAACCGTGTATGCAATGCTCTTGCCCTTCTCCAATGCGTGGCATCGCATTCGGAGACCCGACAGCTCTTTTTAAATGGTATGGTTCTTTACCTTCCTGCAGCAATATACTGACGGGCATACAGCTCATATCCCGCTATTCCTCTACCCATTCCTGAACACAACATCCAAAACGCGGCCATTTGAGTATCTCCGCCTCACTTCCCTGGGTGTCATCGGCGCACTCGTAAAAGTGAGCAAGTTCTCTGTCCATATATTCAGCTACTTATTATTTGCAGCAAAACGATAATAACACCGTAATCCACTTTTTATTGTCGACAGAAATAATCCCGTTGTGTCTCCGGATAATGGAGACGGGCTCAGAGCTTTCGAAGACGGTGGCAATCTTCATCGTGCAGAAGATCTTGCTTGACGAGACAGGCCTGACTTATATCTGTCACACTTACGAGCGCTTCTACGCGGTGGGGACAGTCCTGAGCAATATGGTGAACCAGCTGGTCGAGACGCAGGCGGTCAGACTGCTGAAGCATGTCGTACGATGCTACTTGCGTCTTAGCGACAATCTGAGGTGGCCCAGAACTTTTGTTCCGATTTAATGGGTGCTGACTGTCTATCCAGAGCGCGCGAGGCCCTCCGGGCGTGCCTGCCCGAGCCCCTCCGAGACCAGACCTTCAGCGTTCTGCTGAAGGGGGACATGGTGACGAAGAGGTGTTTGACCACACTTTTAAACAACCTGAATGAACCATAAATGAGCCGTGAATTGGGCTGCAATGGACGTGTCGCACCAATATATATAACAGAGACTGTGTACGGGAGTATATAACAGACGCATGTAAATGTACTGTAGCTTTTTTCAACATCGCACAAATTTGAGTCCTTGTATGACTGAGACCGAATCACAGATTATGTCTCGGATCAGAGGGGCGAGCTCTCTTTCAAATTAGATGGATCGTTTTCGCGATCCCTTCGCTTCCTCCCATGATCGCCTCGAACTCTACGTCGACGGACGTGCCCTGGTACTACTCGTCTAAGCCGTCGCTCGTCGACGGTGTCCCTGACCACTATCTCGCCCTTGCGGCCCTGTTTGTCGCATATTGGGCTCCTTCGCTCTTTTTCCACTACCTCGACACCAGAGATTGGAAGGCACTGGAGAAATACCGCATTCACGACTCGGCAGAAGTTTCCTCTCGCAACCGGGTCTCTCGTACAGCCGTCATTTGGACCGTCATCTTCCAGCAAGTGGTTCAGACGGTTTTGGGGCTCTTTTGGTTGTCTGCAGAGCACAGTGTTGTCCCCGACCATGGGGGAAACGTAGCCGCCATTTCCCGGCAGCTATCTCTCGTTCTTGGCTCGGGCGAATATGCGCAATCCATTCTGTCCAGTCTGGCATATTATATCTACTGGTGGGCCATCCCCGTCTTACAGTTTCTCGTTGCCATGTACGTATTTTCACACTGTTGACGCTTCAAGCTGAGCATCTCTCTCAGCTTTATCATTGACACCTGGCAGTACTTTCTTCACCGGTCTATGCACATGAACAAGTTTCTGTACCGCCACTTCCACTCCTGGCACCACCGACTCTACGTTCCATATGCATTCGGTGCTCTCTACAACCATCCATTAGAGGGACTTTTGCTCGACTCTCTCGGTGCCATCATTGCCGAGTCTGTGTCTGGACTGAGCACTCGACAGGCCGCCCTCTTGTTCAGTATTGCGACCCTCAAGACTGTCGACGATCATTGCGGCTACCGTTTCCCTTTTGACCCACTGCAAGTCATGTCCTCGAATAACGCAGACTATCATGATATCCATCATCAAGTACGTCCTTTTTACATCGGTCTCCCGCTGAAGGCTGATTGGCACCAGCAAATTGGACTCAAATCGAACTTTGCGCAACCATTCTTTGTGCATTGGGACGTTATTCTCGGCACACAAATGACGCGGCAAGAGATGGAACGACGCAAACAAAATAATAGATCCAAGACGGAATGATCTACACTATAATTTCCTCGCATCCTACTCCACTCGATCGACCACTCTACTCATTCTGTATTCTAGAACTCCCATTGCTGCTACCCAGCCCTTATAACGTAAAATGTACTGTAGCTTTTTTCAACATCGCACAAATTTGAGTCCGTGTATGACTGAGACCGAATCACAAACAAATTATGTCTCGGATCAGAAGGGCGAACTTTCTTTCAAACTAGATGGATCGTTTTCGCGATCCATTCGCTTCTCCTCCCATGAACGCCTCGACGGACGTGCCCTGGTACTACTCGTCTAAGCCGTCGCTCGTCGACGGTGTTGCTGACCACTATGTGGCTCTTGCGGCCCCGTTTGTTGCATACTGGGCCCTTTCGCTCTTTTTCCACTACCTCGACACCAGAGATTGGAAGGCACTGGAGAAGTACCGCATCCACGACTCGGCAGAAGTTGCCTCTCGCAACCGGGTCTCTCGCACAGCCGTCATTTGGACTGTCATCTTCCAGCAAGTGGTCCAGACGGCTTTGGGGCTCTTTTGGTTGTCTGCAGAGCACAGCGCTGTCCCCGACCACGCAGGAAAAGTAGCCGCCATTTCCCGGCAGCTGTCTCTCGTTCTTGGCTCGGGCGAATATGTGCAATCCATTCTGCCCAGTCTCGGATACTATATCTACTGGTGGGCCATCCCCGTCTTACAGTTTCTCGTTGCCATGTACGTATTTCCACACTGTTGACGTTTCAAGCTGAATCTCTCTCAGCTTTACCATTGACACCTGGCAATACTTTCTCCACCGGTCTATGCACATGAACAAGTTTCTGTACCGCCACTTCCACTCCTGGCACCACCGACTCTACGTCCCATACGCATTCGGTGCCTTGTACAATCATCCGTTCGAGGGATTCTTGCTCGACTCCCTCGGCGCCGTCATTGCCGAATCTGTGTCTGGAATGACCACTCGACAGGCCGCCCTCTTGTTCAGTATTGCGACCCTCAAGACTGTCGACGATCATTGCGGCTACCGTTTCCCTTTTGACCCACTGCAAGTCATGTCCTCGAATAACGCAGACTATCATGATATCCATCATCAAGTACGTCCTTTTTACATCGGTCTTCTCAAGGCTGATTTGTACCAGCAAATTGGCATCAAATCGAACTTTGCGCAACCATTCTTTGTGCATTGGGACGTTATTCTCAGCACACAAATGACGCGGCAGGAGATGGAACGGCGCAAACAAAATAATAGATCCAAGACGGAATGATCTACTTGCTATAATTTCCTTACATCCTACTCCACTCGATCGACTACTCCACTCATTCCTGTAATTCTAGAACTCCCATTACTGCTACCCAGTCCTTATAATACACGGAATGCACATAGAAACAAATGCTACCAGGAGGCGAGCGCTGCGCGAGTAAGCGGGACACTCTCGACTTCGTTCTCGTATTCGACCTCGACCCGTGCTCCACCAGTGGCTTCGGTCTCTGTAAATTTGCTAAGGAAAATCTCTCAACGAGCAAAGTCACCACTTACTCTTTGGTTTCTTGTCTGGCCGCTTCTTTGAAGGTTTTGACGGTGGAGCATCCTTCCGTTTGCCCAGGGTTGTTTTGGGCTCCGTTTTTTCAGCCGAGTCGCTTTCTTCGCCTTCCGATTCGTCATCGTCACCCTCTTGCGAGAAGTCATCCTTGCGAAGATATGAGACAAGGCTGTCAGTTGAGATCAGAGAACTTACCGCAGCATCCTCCAAGTCACTGAGCCCGTCGTCCTCGTCCTCGCTTATGTCGCTCACGAACTCCCGGTCGCCCCAGTCGTCCATTTCGTCTTCCAGCTCCTCTTCATCCTCTTCGTCAGTTTCGTCCGCTTCCAGGTCCAATTCTGCATCCCCCAGATCTTTGCCGCCATTTTTCTCGCGATCGAGGATAGCCTGCCAGACTGTCTCATTCACGTTCAGCGGGGCATCGCCGTATGCTTTAGATTTTAACCGCTCGATCAACTCTTTCTCAATGGAACGCTCGAGCTGGGCGGCGGAAAGGGCTTTACGCTCTCGGGTGGCCTCCCGACGGTCCAGTTTCTTTTTTATGCCAACAAGTTTTGGTCTAGTGAACATTGTTAACGCAGACCAGCGCGGAGGTAAAGCACGCACTGTTGGCGCAGCTTCAGCCGCCGCATTTTGATGAGGTACTGGGTTATTTTTGTTACCCGCTGCTTGCATTTATGAATCGTGAAGTTCGGCCAATGGATGAGTTCACTGTCGATCTAGGGTGAATGTCAGATCGAGACGCACGGTCGCGTGCATTGAACGAGCCTGTTCCAGGGCCTTGGAGTAATTATTGGAGAGCTTTATCCGCTCCCACATGTGTGCAGGGGAGTGTGCTCGCTCTATCGTCTTGACATACAGATACAAGATACCTGCAACAGGGTTGGGATGATAACTCAGGCCAAAGCGTTACTGACCTTCGCTTTCGCGAACAGTTGCATATCTAGAGTTTGCCAAAGGACACGACTGTCTATTGCAGAACCCTGTAACGTTGTACTCATTCCGACAGAAGTTTTGTGTGGTAGTTCTGAAAGATGGTCAACGCCAAGTAAAGACAGCGTTTTTGAACGTCTTACTTGACTTTATACGAGCAAAACTGGTGGTTTATTACTGACCATATAACATCGTCTGACTGCATTCAATTCAACCGTATCTGAGGCAAATTTGGCGTCCAAGGTAGAAAATCAACGCAACCGTGCGCACTTGAGAGTGAAAGCCAAAAAATAGCCGAGCTGATCGCGCTTCTGGACAACAAGTACAAGCTCAGGCTCTTGGTTCGCGCGAATTGCCGACACCGACCATGGTCGCTCAAACAGCGGTCAAGCCCAACGGCGTCAACGGCGGCAAGACCGTAAAATCAAAAAATCAACTCCGGCGTCTGAAGCACAAGCAGCGGAGGGCCACTACTGCCCAAAATCCGCCACAAGTTGCGTGTCTCCTGGATCCAGTTTCGTCTCGCTTATCAGCGTGTAGGACACCAATGCTCGCACCGAGACCGCAGATGACATGAACGTGGATGATGATGACAATGTCGAGTACGTGTCTGAGCAGTTGGATGCCAACGGCTCCATTTTGGAAGCGTTTTCCGACGTCTTTGCTCGCTTTCAGTTACCTCCCGAGGAATCTGCAGTGAGTTCCACTTTCATGCGTGCGGAGGCGCTCAAACACGTCCAAAACAGCAGGACAAGAGTGTCGCTCGGGGCAAGGGCGAAGTGATCTACTCAGACGATGATATGGCATCCGAGGGCGACTCTGACGCGGAGGTCAAACCGATATCAAAAAAGAAGCAGCGGAAACTTTCGCGTCTCACTGTTGCGGAGCTCAAGCGTCTCGTCAAGAAGCCCGAGGTTGTCGAGTGGACCGATGTAACCGCCGCCGACCCACGTCTCCTTCTGCATCTGAAATCTCAGCGCAACACAATCCCTATACCCATCCACTGGTCCGCCAAGCGTGACTATCTCCAAGGAAAGCGCGGTATCGAGAAACCTCCATTCCAACTTCCAGCGTACATCGCTGATACCGGAATCGCCACCATGAGGGATGCGGTGAAGGAGAAGGAGGCGAACATGAGCTTGAAGGCCAAGACTCGCGAGAGAGTACAACCGAAAATGGGCAAGGTCGACATTGACTATCAAAAAACTTCATGATGCATTCTTCAAGTTCCAGACCAAGCCGCCAGTAACTGGGTTCGGAGAAATGTAAGCAACCCGTCTAGCTCGACGATCAAGAGTCTGACTGTCTCGAAAGGTACTACGAAGGGAAAGAATTTGAAACGTCGCTCAAGGAAAAGAGGCCAGGCGACCTTTCTCCAGAACTTGTAGAAGCCTTGTCCATTCCGCCGCTGGCACCCCCACCTTGGCTCATCAGCATGCAACGGTTCGGACCTCCGCCCAGCTATCCTACTTTGCGAATACCGGGTCTCAACGCCCCAATCCCCGAAGGGTGCGTTTCCTACAAATGGTGAATTTCCCTTTCTAATGTGGTCCTGTTTAGGGCTCAGTGGGGTTTCCATCCAGGAGGATGGGGCAAACCTCCCCTCGACGAATACAATCGTCCGTTGTATGGTGACGTATTTGGCGTTCTTCCCAAGGCGGGTGACGGAGCAGAAGTAAGCAAATGCATTATCTTCGGCTCAACCATTCTGATGATATGCGCAGATGGGGGAGCCTGTTGACAAAAATCTCTGGGGCGAGCTCGAGCCAGAAGAAGGCAAGTTTTTCTTGCGCCTTGTATTTGTATTTTTCAGCTAACATCATCTACAGAGGAAGAATCGGACGAGTCTTCTGCAGAGGGCTCTGATTCTGAGGACGAGGCCCCTGCGCCGGCCGACGGGCTTCAAACACCTTCTGGTCTCGAGACACCCTCTGGCATGGCCAGCGTCGTTTCCACTGTGGCCGCTGGTCTTGAGACTCCTGACTTCCTTGAACTGCGTAAAGGCAGAGCTGCATCGGAAGTCGACTCGGGCCCGAGATCCTTGTATCAGGTTGTCCCCGAGAGGCAGACAGCTGTAAGAGGGCTAATGGGCAGCGAACGTGGTTACGACGTCAGCGCTGTTGCGTCGCATGCAAATCTTCCGGTGCTTGGCGACGAGAGATCCACCAAGGTCAGTGTTTCTGTTACTGGCCTTCTCAATCGTCTGCTGAATTTGAAATTCAGCGTAATAAGAATGGCGTGGATGTTTCGATTGACGCCGCCGAACTCGAGGGCATCTCTGAAGAGGAGTTGCGTCGTAGATACGATGCTCATTCTCGAGGATCAGCAGGTGTCCCTGGCTCCAGAGAGGACTTTTCCGACTTTGTGGCGAAGGAGGTTGCCGCACGGAGTAAAAAGCAGAAGGAGAAGGAGCGAGACGGGAAGAAGGGCAAAGAGTTCAAGTTTTGAGGTTACTGTTTGTTTTACTGTAAGCTTTATCGAGTTGTTATATCTGTCGACATAATCTGCTGTTTTGCGACACAATTCATTGGACTTGCGAAACGTTAGATGTGCTGGTAGTGGGAAAGTATGCTTCAAGTTGGCTTGCATCGATACTCTTGGCCACAAAATTCGAGTGGGGTGCCTGCCGGTTACCATGAATAAGCAAATACGCTGTGAATGGTCAAAAGCTATCTGAGGTGGCGGAGGACCAGAGCGATGACTCGAATCTAATCTACACAGCCACTCGCTGCTTCTCTCCACAACCAACACCTGCTCACCTGCTCCGCTCTTCTCGTTCACTGTCCCGGTCCCTGTACTTTTGTCACATTGCGGAGCCTTGGGCGAATTTCGCTGTCCCCTCGTTCGTGTTCCATCTGAAATTTTCCTCGAGGTGTCTCGGAAAGGCTTGCCCGGGACGCGCCTCGAGAAGGAACTCAATTCCTTGGCTCTTGTATTTCGGATCTAGAATGAAGTAAGTTCAGGCCAGTTGATGGGTTCAGCTCACCAATTGCATTCTATGGAGCCGTCTACTGCAGCAGGCGAGTGACACTATTGGAACATTGTGCGTCCACTGACATCTCAGGAATGATTTCAGTGGCCCAACCTCTCCCGCCACGCGACACGGTCATCTATACACGCATCTCACTATGCGTCGATATCCGGATACTCACCGTCCCTTTCGTTTGGCTTGAAATACTCGACAAAATCAGGCGGTGGTTTCCATTTTGACACGCATCACTTTGTTCAGCGGCTTGAGCGCGAGGGGTTGAATCGCGCGCAGGCGGAGGGCATCATGACTGCTATGGCCGAGGTTATAGACGAAAGTATACGCAATATGACCAGCAACATGGTCACCAAGGCCGAGCAGGAGAAGGTGCGCGTCGATGGCCTCGTCGCTGCAGTCCTCTAACACCGCAGTAGCACCACTATACGCAACAAGTCGATTTTGCGCAAATCAAGTCCGAGCTGCAGTTAATGGAGAAGAACGATCTAGCCATGATCAAAGCAGAGAACGACCGTCTGCTGACCGATATTGAGAAGCTCAAGCAGCGCTTGCGGGAGGAAATCACGCGCACGCAGGCTGGAGTCCGGCTGGATTTGAATCTAGAGAAAGGACGTCTTAGAGAAGAGGGGAGCGGGCAAGAACTGAAGATCAAGGAGGTCGATACCCGAATAGAACAGGAAATTGCTGGCCTGAAAACGGCTATCCAGGCATCGAAGGTCGGTTATAGCATCAATATCTTTCCAGTGCTCATCGTGTTCCAGGCGACTACTTTACAATATTTGGTTGGATTCGGTGAGGCCTTTTCGACTGCAATCCTTTCTGGTCTCATTTCGCGGCAGTCACCGGTTGCTCGGCTCTGTTAATGGCATACTTGCGGTTCCGTTTATGAATTACATTTAATTTGTACAGCTTTTTTGTATCACGAATAATCTGAAGGAGGTCCCAAAGACATGACATTGAATTGCATGCTCTGAGATTCACCCATGTACTGCTCTCGGATGATTTTGGCGGCATCCTGAGATGTTGTGAGCAGTTATTTGGTAACGAGAAACGCAGGCATACCGCAAGCAAATCGGTACACGCTCCTCTGTCGATGGGTCCATTCCGACGTCCATCGAGCTCGATGACGCGCATGCCTGTCCCTGCGGGGCTCGGGGCGGTAACAAAACACGTAAAGTGAAGGTCGGTGTCGAGATTGGTCGGTACAGCGCTTTGACCAGCCGACGCGGCTTGGGCATGGATATCAGCGAAGAGAGGCGTCGTCTCGAGGACTAGATATTGTTCAGATTTTGTTCGATTTACAAACGGCCCACGAACGTTTGGCTCGCTCCTCAGGGGTCTTGCCTGCGCCAAACAGATGTAGTCTGAATGAACTCAAGCAGACATTCGGCCACACACCTATGCACTGGTCGATAAACTGGGCGAGCGGGCTCTCCGGCGCAACAGTTACATCGGACTAGCAAGAGTTTCAGATGCGCAATGTAAAATCCCAGTGAACTTACGTTGGCGATGGCGTGGATGAGGCCCATTGTACCGCATGCATTTGAGATCTGTGGAGCGCATATTTCAGCGAGGGACGAAGCGTAAGGGTTTCACCGACCGTCTGCTTGATCCAAAGGATGGTAGGGTCAAGCTCTGGCTGTCCGTTGCTCTTGATCTCTTCATCCTCGGTCCTGCGACGCGCCTCGGATTCAGGAGAAATTGGGAATAACAGAACGACTGCTTTGACAGGTTGGGGGACCATGGCGAGCAACTTCATGTGCGACGCGAGTAGAGTATCGATGAGCCAACAACAACGGCGCGGAGGATATTGCAAAGATATTTACTGGTTCATCCAATCCATACACATCGCTGAATTGAACGGTGTGAGCCAGACCTGCTTTATTGGCCCAGGAGTTTAGGACCTGGAGTATATTAGCCAGAACAGCGACCCGAGAAAGCTCTTGCCTCTGGGTTGCTTTCGAGGGGAATCCAACGCGAAGACATGGTGCGGTCACTGTGGTGCTGGTGTGGGTAAAGGGGTAAATGAGGCCGAGTGACCGTGATATTGATTTGTGACATAGCGCGCTTGTCACACAACAGAACCTTCACCTTGTACCCCACGCACGAATTTTGTCGCCATGGCCGACGTGCGTGCTTTGCCTCTTCATTCGCGAAATTTTTCTCAATTTGCTTTAGCTTTTTGCCGGTGATGAGGATATCCTCAGCGACGTCGTCCCCAGCAATATTGTTTCGCGGCAGGTATGCACAGAAGTCGCTTGTGGCAGGCTACTTGGGTTCACGTCTGTCTTCAGCCAAGTCAAGGCGCCGATGGAGAAAGCGAGTACGACGAGGAAATGCCCAGTGCGGGCGAGGAAGAGCCCGAGGAGGATGAGGTGCAGTTGGAGCGTTACTGGGTCTTTCCGTGTCTCAACACTTTTTAGGATGACCAGCCCAAAGCAAGCACATCTAAAGCGAAAAAGTCCACAGAGCACCAAAAGAAAACTCAGAAGCGGAAAGCGGCAGAAGGAAAGCTGCAAGCGAAACGACAGGAGATGGACAAAGCAAAGGTGTGTACATTAGGTCGCCGTAATTTACAGACGTTAAACGCGTCTTTCACGTTCAGATCGCGGACGCTGTCAAACGATACTCGTATCTTCTTGGCCAGACCGAATTGTTCAAGCATTTCGTGGATATAAAGGTTGGCCTCCAACGGGTTTCCCCTCCTTGAAAGTAAACGCTTTGTCAGCGCGCTCGGGATCCAGAATACGCGGCATTAGTGGATGCCCAACCAAAGCCGAAGGGCCGTGGACGTAAAAAACCTGTGTAATTCATTTCACTTCCCTGCTGTCTTTGTTGTTGACGTCGCGGTTCAGAGACTCGAGTGCTCGTCATCGCAAATCCGAAAAGGAAGAAGACGAGGAGCTGCTTAAGGACGGCGAGGCTGCTGCCGATGGCAATGACCAGCCGTACGTTTTCGAAACGTCTCCCAGCTGTAACGTCGTCTCTCCTATCCCAAATGCTCTCACTCACACTAAATGTTAGTCATTAATGGGCAAATGCGTTCATACCAACTTCAAGGTCTAAACTGGATGGTCTCGCTGCATCACAACGGTTTGAATGGCATTCTTGCCGACGAGATGGTACGGTTTGCCGATACATTAAGTTGACGTACAGCTCACCAAAGCCAGGGACTTGGGAAAACGCTCCAAACCATCTCCTTCCTCTCATACCTCAAATTCCACAGAGATATTTCCGGCCCTCATCTGATCGTTGTTCCCAAATCAACATTGCAGAATTGGGCCCGCGAATTTGCTCATTGGTCCCCCGAATTCAACGTCGCGCTCCTCACGGGCTCGAAAGAGGAACGCGCCGATATCATCGCCAATAGACTCATTCCTCAAGATTTCGAAGTCTGCGTAACGTCTTATGAGATCTGCCTCATCGAAAAATCTGCCCTGAAGAAGTTTTCGTTCGAATATATCGTGATCGACGAGGCGCACAGGATCAAGAATGTCGACTCTATATTATCGCAGATTGTTCGGGCTTTCACATCTCGCGGCCGTCTCCTCATCACCGGCACACCATTGCAAAACAGTTTGAAAGAGCTGTTCGCATTGTTGAATTTTATTTGCCCCGAGATATTTGTCGATTACGCGGATTTGGACAGCTTCCTGCACAAGGACGACGACGGAGATGATGAAGAGGAGGAGAAGAGTAAGAAGGTTGTCGAGGCGCTCCACAAGATCCTGCGGCCGTTTTTGCTCCGACGAGTAAAGGCAGACGTGGAGAAAACTCTTTTACCGAGTAGGTTTCCATTCCACCTCTTCCTCCGTGTTCTTATTCGTGTCGATAGAGAAAGAGATCAACATCTACGTCGGACTGACCGAGATGCAACGAAAGTGGTATCGCTCAGTGCTGGAAAAGGACATCGATGCCGTCAATGGTATGAATTCCCTGCGACGTGGGACAAAGATCTTACACCTCGTCTAGGTTTAACCGGAAAGAAAGAGGGAAAGACGCGGTTAATGAACATGGTCATGCAGGTACGAGCCACTTCAATCTTCATTGTTTAGTAAACCTCAGAAATTCGGTAGCTGCGCAAAGTCACTTGCCACCCGTATCTCTTTTGATGGAGCCGTAAGTTCTCTTCAGAGCACTTCCCCTCCGAAATTCACCTTACCCCAGGAACCTGGGCCTCCATATACCACTGACGAACACCTCGTCGAAAACTCTGGCAAGATGATCATCCTCGACAAACTCCTGGCATCGATGAAAGCGAAGGGCTCCAGGGTCCTCATTTTCAGTCAAATGAGTCGTGTTCTCGATATATTGGAGGATTACTGTCTTTTCCGGCAATACAGTGAGTTTCTGAACTATCAAGTACTCGTACTCTCGGGCTCATACCAATTCAGAATATTGCCGAATTGACGGGAGCACGGCCCACGAGGACCGGATACTTGCCATCGACGAGTATAACAAGCCTGGCAGCGAGAAATTCATTTTCTTGCTCACAACACGTGCGGGTGGCTTGGGCATCAATTTAACCACGGCAGACATTGTGGTGTTGTATGATAGTGACTGGTACTTTGCCTCTTTTTTTGTTCTGCGGCATCATTAATCAAGTCCCCAGGAATCCACAGGCGGATTTGCAAGCGATGGATCGCGCACATCGCATTGGTCAGACGAAGCAGGTTTATGTGTTCAGATTCATCACAGAAGGCAGTGTCGAGGAACGCATGTTGGAGCGCGCGGCTCAGAAATTGCGATTGGATCAGCTTGTCATTCAGCAAGGTCGGACACAGCAGTCCAAAGGTAAGCTCCCTGGTTGTTCGTTCTGCACTCGTATTCAACCGCCCTCGATTTAGCTGCGAGCAAAGATGACCTCCTAGACATGATCACTCACGGGGCTGATAAAATTATCAATTCGTCTGAAGAGTGAGCAAACTTTATCCGATGAGGATTCAATTCATCTTCGCTAGGCTTTTGATCAACGACGACATCGACGCGATCATTCAACGGGGAGAAGAGCGCACGGTGGAGCTCAATAGCAAATACGAGGGGCTCAACCTCGAGGATCTCAGCAACTTCAAGTCAGAAGCTTCAGTGCAGCAATGGGAAGGAGAAGATTTCAGAACAGGAGTGAGCTCTCTGGAACGCTGGCGTTTTTTCATATTTAATTTTGGTTCAGCAACGCAAAGCTCTAAACTTCAATCTCCTTTCGCTGGCGAAGCGAGAGCGCAAATCCAACTACTCGGTCGACAGCTACTTCAAAGATGCCATGCGCACAGGTCCAGTTAAAACCGAGAAAGGGCCCAAGCTCCCCCGTGCACCCAAGCAGATCCAGATGTAAGTAATTGGTTCATGATTTCTTCGTGCCTGACTCCGCCTTCAGTCAGGATTTCCAGTTCTTCCCTCCGGAACTGTCTGCTCTGCAAGATCGGGAGCTTGCCGTGCACAAGGTGACTTTCTTCACCCCGTTGACTTTCTTGGCACTCACCCCAATCTCTTAGCGCCTCAATGGTATCCCAGCTACTGTGCGCGAATCAACTGCACCGGAAGACACACCTGAGCGACTCGAGGAAGAGCGAGTCGCTGCTCAAGAGTTCATTGATAACGGTTGGTTGTTCGTTTGTCGCTTGGATAACTTACCTTACACGTGTTTTAGCGGAACCTCTGACTGAAGAGGAGCTTCAGAGGAAAGAAGAACTTGCTCTGCAAGGCTTTGGTGAATGGAGTCGTCGCGACTTCCAACAACTTGTTCGGGCACTTGAATCGCATGGATGGTTGGTTTGCAAGTTCGCTCGCCGTTGCAGTAACTCATGCCACAATCAGGGGAAAGAGTTTCGAGCTTTATGCAGCTGAAATCCCGGACAAGTCACCCGCGGACGTGGAGAAGTATTACCGCACCTTTGAAAAGAAGTGGAAGACATTACAAGGCAAGGGTTCACCTTGTCTCTTCGCGGTCACCATCAACCATATTACAGAGTACCCGAGGATTGCTGCCCGTATTACGGAGGGAGAAGCCAAGCGCAGCAAGCGTGATAATCTCGAGTACCTTCTCGGGGAGAAGATCGGCTCGGTCAGGTACCCGATGCAGGAGTTGGAGCTGAATTATCCGACTACAAAAGGCAAAGTGTACAGCGAGGAAGAGGACCGGTATCTTCTTTGCCGCCTCTTCCACTACGGTATGCAGGCGGACGACGTATACGAACGTATCAAGAAAGATATCACAGAATTCCCGGTCTTCAGGTTCGATTGGTTCTTCAAAAGCAGGTCGCCCCAGGAGCTTCAGCGGCGGTGTAACACTCTCCTCGGGATGATCGAGAAAGAAGCGGAGGTGAGGCAGGCTGAAGAAGCCAAAGCCAAGGGAGGCAAAGGCAAGGTTGGTCGTCTTTACTTTTTCGGCTGCCAGCTGCTGATAAGCCGCAGAAACGCACCATCGACGACGTCAAGAAAGAGTCTCGCGCTCCGACGCCGTCTGGGTCTGGGTCTGCCTCCGGATCCGCTGCAAAGCGACCAGCCAAGAAGAAAAAGACCTAGATTACTGTATCCTTACTTTCACTATTTCGAGCCTGATGTATGCACACTTAAATTATTAAAGCGCGACATTGCAAGAAAATGACGGGCGTTGATTTTTCTATATGCCCAAGGGCCTCTAGTGTTCGTGACCAGACAAAGCAAGATGGCCCTCCTTGCTGTTCCTCCAGTTGTAGTCCTTCACCGCAGATGTCCAGACGTAGTAGTCTGGCCACGAATCAGCGTAATAAACAACAGGTATTTAACCACGCACAGATTGCAGTAGGGATGCCGATTGGGAGAGCATATATGGAAAGACGCCTCACGCCGTTGAAAAGGTAGCTCCGAATCATATTTGGAGCAGCCTTAGCTTGATACGGGGAGATGGCTAGAGCCGGTCAACAAGCCGCACGCAATGCGGACCATTGCAACGTACTGTATTGGTAGATTCCCTTCTGTTTTGGAAGAGTCTGGTCGCCCCACCACAGGTTCTGACAGCGACGCGTTCAATACTGCAGCGAAAATTAGCGAGAAAAATCGTACATAGACCTTGGCTGGCAGAGTCAAAAACGTTAGTTCGAATAACTGGGCGTATGTAGAGAAACGCACGGCCAGGCATATCACTGAAACGCGCAATTGAGGGCCTCATCGTTGGAGAAGGAAGAGAGAACGGCTAATTCCGGAGCACTGCCACGCATTGTTTGGCAACACTCGTCGAATTGATCCGTGGGCCAAATACGGCCGGCACGGGCCCGAGCCGGCTTGATTACAGAGCTCAATTATTAAATTCGCGATCGGGTTTTGAAGAAAATTACTAAGGACTTACGCCGCCCTTTCATTGCTTCAAAGTGCGTTGACCTTCGGTTGTTTCCCCGGTAGCGTTTGGCGCATTTAAGACGACCCTTCATCGATAACCTCCCCAAACCCCGAACTTCAACCACCCGTTTTCGTGGACTTTCTACTAGCACCATCGACGCGTCCGATGGCGCAATTTTGCCGTGATGTTGAAGGTAGTTATTTCAGCTGCCTGGAAGACATCATAGCCTCAAGGTTTTTAGGATTTGCACCCTTTTCGCGTGTTCGCGACTTTGACCTGACCCCGTGCTTCGAGGAGGGCATACTGAACTCTAGCCTCCTCGGGGTTCTTCTCTCATGGAGTGTGTTGAGCTCTCTATATCTTTGCCTCGTAGAATCCCAGACGCGGTCCACGAAGAGTAGAGTGATACTGGGAGCTAAACTTGTGTGTCCGGTTTGTAGATTTTTGTTTTCGCTTTCTGACTCCCTGGAAGGCATCGCTCCTCTTTGCATTCGGTTCCAGTGTGGCCACGCTGATCGTTGTTCTCCACCACAAAAAATCCGTCCCCGTGTTGGAAGCATACATTTTGGAACCGCTGGCCATTCTGGGATCAATTTTCTTGACCTACTACAATCATACTCGCGCACGCAGAAGCGCCTCAGTTCTATTATTGTTTTGGCCAGCTTACACTATCTGCTTGGCCATTTGGGCGCGGACCGCTATTTTGAGAGACTTTGATCAGTATCGCCTGCTACTTCTACTCAAAGGTGGCATAGTATTCTTCGGCCTTACGTCCTTTTCTCTGGAATGTGTTGGACCCGAAATTGGACTTGCCAAGGACGAAAAATCCATCCACGAGGACCCGCCAATTTTAACGGCCAACATATTCAGTCGATGGGTAGGCTTCTGCCTCGATCCAGTGGTGTGCTGACCAAGAATGTCTAGACATTTGGATGGATGACCGGCCTAATGGCCAAAGGGGCTTCCAAATTCATCACGGAAGACGATCTGCCCTCCCTTGTCCCAAGCGATGAATCTGAGAATCTCGGCAAGAGATTAGAAAAATATCTGGCGAAGTACGGAGTCTGGAAATCTCTGTCCCTGGCATATGGTGGCCCGTTCATGCTGGCCGCCTTTCTCAAACTCGTACAAGTAAGTCCATTATCGGGGTCAATTTTCGGTTATTAAAACCTTCATCAGGATTGTCTGGCCTTCCTCCAACCACAACTTCTTCGTTTACTGTTGGCCTTCATTTCACGGTATCAGGACTCTCGTTTCGATGGTTCACGAACAAACCCGCTAGAGGGCTTCTCGATCGCAGCTGTCATGTTTGTTGCATCGGTAGTCCAGACTATCCTGTTAAACCAAGTTCGTCGTTGTCAATTCCTCTCCGGGCAATTCATTCTCACTTCACTGCCTAGTATTTCCAACGCGCTTTTGAAACCGGGTTAGTTGGATAACATTGAGATTCACGGGTAGCTGACGGCAATCCAGAATGCGAGTTCGTGCAGGCCTAGTGACAGCAATTTTCTCAAAGGCGTTGATTCTTTCAAACGACGAGCGCGGACGGTCTTCTGGCGATATTGTGGGGTTATTCTTTGTCTCATCATGGAGTTGCTAACATTCGAACTGCCAAGGTCAACCTCATGTCCGTCGATGCGATCAGGATGCAGGATTTATGCACCTATGTATTAATCGCGGTCTCCGGGCCATTCCAGGTGCGCCTTAACGTGGCTCCGACTTGCGGTTATTGACCTCGCTTTAGATCATTTTGGCGTTCATATCTCTGTACAACTTGCTTGGCTGGGCCAGTTTTGTCGGCGTGGGGGTTATGATAGCGTCGCTTCCCTTGAGCACATGCACGTTCATGTCTTGTTCTTGCTTGTCTCGCTCTAACAGTTTCACTTAGTTATTGCCCGAATTTTGAAGCGCATGCAAGAACAGCAAATGAAAAACCGAGATCAACGAACCCGGCTGATGAGCGAATTGCTCTCCAATATCAAGTCTATCAAGCTGGTAAGAGCCGTGTTTAGCTGCGTTAAAGATGAATTCATTTGCTGACCATTGCAGTACGCCTGGGAGTCTGCCTTCATTCGGAAGATATTCGCGGTTCGAAATGACAAAGAACTGCGAATGTTGAGGAACATTGGCTTGTTGAACGTATGTAGCTTCCTTCGATGCTTACTTCTCCACTCACGCTCAGTTTAGTCCGTCAGCAATACCTTGTGGACGGGAATCCCATTACTCGTTGCCTTCTCGTCCTTCGCAACTGCCGCCTGGACGTCACCGCGTCCTCTAACATCCGATGTCATCTTCCCCGCCATCTCCTTGTTCATGCTACTTCAGTTCCCTTTGGCGATGTTCAGTCAAGTCATCTCGAATATCATAGAGGCTTTCGTCTCTGTCAAGCGGTTGTCATCCTTTTTCCAAGCCTCAGAGCTTCAGCCAGATGCCCGAGAGATTATTCAGAAGCCCGATCTGCAGCGAGGAGATGAGGTTTGTCCTCCCTGAATCTCAAACACGGACGAACTAAGTTCTACGGCAGGTTTTGGTCATTAAAAATGCTGATTTCCGCTGGGATTCGAACGCCGTAGTCCCCACGCTTGAGGACATCAATCTCGTCGTTCGCAAAGGAGAACTGACGGGTGTCATGGGGCGCGTGGGCGCTGGCAAGGTCATTTATTCTCATTCATTCTCTGTGTTGCCTGAAACCCCTTCTTAGACCAGTCTGCTGTCCGCTATAATTGGAGATATGACACGAAATGAAGGAAATCTCACTTTGTTCGGCACTATTTCTTACGCACCCCAAAATCCTTGGTATATGTTGTTTGTTCTCCATTTGTAGCTGAGCTGATCTTGCTCTTAGGATCATGAGTGCTACTGTCCGCGAAAACATTACTTTCAATCACGTCGTGAGGATTCCAACTTTTTTGAAGCTTTTGGATTATGTATAATAACTTTGGCCGAAGTACGAGGAAAACTTTTACCAAACTGTGCTGGAAGGCAAGTTTTTTTCTATCTCAACAGTTCAGGCTTAGTAGCTAACTGATCGCCACAGCTTGCGCTCTGGGCCCTGATCTCGCTCTACTTCCGCAAGGTGATCTGACCGAGGTTGGAGAAAAGGGTGAATATTTCTTTCCTGCCGTTCCAATAAATACTTAATACGAACAGGCATTACGGTAATACTGAAATTCCTTGTATGAAACGAGGTTGACGTCTTCTCAGCTCAGTGGTGGGCAGAGAGCCCGTATTTCTCTGGCTAGGGTGATTTTCATGCAGCACAGCCACTGCCGCTTAAGTACTCAAATTCAATTTTGTAGGCTGTCTATGCGCGTGCCGATCTCGTTCTCCTTGACGATTGCCTCGCCGCAGTCGATAGCCACGTCGCACGGCACGTGTTTGGTGAGTCGTTCTTTGCATTCCTCGAATTCCCCCTGCCTGAGCTCAACCCAATAGATCATGTCATCGGACCCCAAGGGTTGCTCGCCAATCAAGCTCGAATTTTGGTAACGAACAGCATTGCATTCGTGAAGCAATTCGACCAGGTCGCTTTCATCAGTCGTGGCATCATTCGGGAATGTGGTTCCTTCCAGACGCTAATGGAAAATCCCGATGGTGACTTGAGCAAGCTTGTGTGCGTGTACATATTGCTCGTATGAGTAATCTCGAGTTCATTCACGCCATTCGTAGTCGTGGCCACGGCAGTTCAAGTTCCAGTTCCGGCGCTTCTACTCCTTTTGCTATAGGCAGCGGTAGTGCTACGCCGACCGAGAACCTCAACCCCAGTCTGGGCGACAAGAGCTCTGAAGTCACTGGCGCGCTTTCGGAAAAGCTTCGTTACCGCACGAGCTTCCCTAAAGCCATTCTTGCGCCTCCCAAGCCCGTGAGGGCTGCAAATTCAGCAGGGTTAAGCCAGGAACATCGGGAGCAAGGCCGAGTCAAAGGACGGGTATATTCTCAATATATCGAGGCGGCTTCGAAAATCGGATTCGCTACATATTTGATGGCAACTATTATTCAACAGGTTATAAACCTTCTGGGAAACTTGGCTCTCCGGAGTTGGGGTGAACATAATCGCGAAGCGGGGAATAGCCTGACTATGGTCAAATACCTCTTGGTCTATGGGGTGTTCTGCCTGATCTCCACTTTACTTGGAGGTGCCGCGGGCGTAATCTTGTGGGTATTGTGCTCTCTGCGAAGTTCAAAGCGCCTCCACGATTCGGTCGGTCTTCTTTTTTTTAATGTCTGGCGGCCAATCCGATTGAACGTATCGTGTAGATGTTGAGCTCTCTTATGAACGCCCCCCTTGGATTTTTCGAGCTAACCCCAACCGGCCGGTACGTCTCCCCGGTAATTCATTCCTGTAGTCGTTATTCCTGATCCTTGTGTTCAGGACTTTGAATTTGTTCTCTCGTGACAGTAAGCTGAAATCATGTACAAGTAACATTTTTTTTTTTGAAATTCTCGAAGTTTACGTCGTGGACCAACTCCTTGCTCGCTACATTCAAAATCTGATCCGAACGGCGGTGGTTTGCCTTTCGATCGTCCTTATCATTGGAGGCAGTTTCCCTCTCTTTTTGTTGTCAATCATTCCTCTGGGGTGGTTCTACCTAAGGTACGAGCTTTTATATGGAGCGTTTGTCTGCGACGCTAAGTTCTATTTCAGAGTTATGAAGTACGCTTCGACTTACTGCTGGGATTTTATTTACCCCCATCAGATACTACCTTGCTACATCGCGAGAACTGAAACGTTTGGATGCTGTCTCCAAGAGTCCGATCTTCGCCTGGTTCTCTGAATCACTGGCCGGTGTCTCGACGTAAAGTTCAAGTCCCTCAGATCTTGTCAGGACCTAACTTTGTGTTCAGCATCCGCTCCTTCAACCAGCAGTCGATTTTCATCAAGGCAAACCAGCGCCACATCGACAGAAATCAAATATGTTACCTGCCTAGCATTTCTGTCAACCGTTGGCTCTCGGTCCGACTCGAGATCGTCGGTGCGGTGATAATTCTCACCGTCGCCCTGCTTGCTTTGGTCGCATTGATCACCACTGGGGTTGACGCAGGCCTCGTGGGCTTGGTGCTATCATACGCTATGAATGCCACGTCCTCGTTGGTATGTCCTGACTGGTTCATTTTTTGGCTTGCTCTGACTCGTGAATCAAGAACTGGGTGGTAAGATCTGCCAGTGACGTGGAGCAGAATATTGTCAGCGTTGAACGTATCCTTCATCAAATCGATGTGCCACCGGAAGCCCCGCAATATATACCGGAGGCTAAGACCAAGGACGACTGGCCGTCCCAGGGCAAGATCGAGTTCAGGTGAGCCACGCTATATAAATTGTTTTCCATCGCTAACCTTCGTGTAGAAACTACTCGACCCGCTATCGGGCAGAACTTGATCTAGTTTTGCGGAACATCTCCCTCACAATCGCTCCCGCCGAAAAGTTGGGGGTATGCGGAAGAACAGGAGCGGTACGTCCTTGCCAGTAGCGTTCATGGGTCATATCGAGCATCGATTCAGGGTAAATCCTCCCTTCTCCTCGCTCTGTTCCGGATTATCGAGGGAGTGGAGGGTTCCATCGTGATAGATGGGGTTGAAATCCAGAACATAGGGCTCCATGATTGTAAGTTTTGACGCTGCTGTGGATGGAAGCACCGTTGATTTTACTTGTGTAGTGCGCTCGTCGATTTCCATCGTCCCGCAGACGCCAGACTTGTTCGAAGGTGACAGAGGCACCAGTCTTTCCCAACCGTGCATCGCTCATTAAAGTTGAAGGAACACTACGCGAAAACATTGATCCTATCAGTGAACATACTGACGCTGATATATGGATTGCCCTCGGCCAAGCACACCTGAGAGAGTATGTAGAAAGTCTTCCTGAGCGCTTAGATGCGCCTGTGCGGGAAGGTGGCCAGTCCCTCTCTTCTGGCCAAAGGCAGTTGCTTTGTTTTGCACGCGCTTTATTGCGAAAGGTCTGCCTCTTCCATTTGACGTGTTTTCTGTCCTCACGCGTCATATTCTAGTCAAAAATTCTTGTACTGGATGAAGGTGTGTACTTGTATCGTGCACTTTCACTCGGTGGCTGATTTTTGCCTCAGCGACATCTGCGGTTGATCTGGATACCGACAAGGCGATTCAGGTGCACTGCTCTCTTTCAGATGGCCTGCAGTAACTAACCACACATGCACAGGAAATTATTCAAGGCCCAGCATTCACCAATACAACTATCATAACTATAGCGTTAGTACTACCGTCTGTTCTCGTCAAACTTCCCTGATTGTCCACAGGCATCGATTGAACACGATAATGAGCGGCTCCCGTATACTGGTCATGGACCAGGTGAAGACAAGAACAATCTGTCCCAGTCACTTTACTAACCCCGATGACAGGGCAAAGTCGCCGAATTCGACACACCGCAGAACTTGCTCGCAAACAAGTCGTCTATCTTCCATTCCCTTGCGACGGAAGCGGGCCTGGTTTAGAAGGATATAATAGAACGGAGGATACGGAATTTCTTGATAATACAACTACACGTCCGTAGACGACGTTTCGGGTCAACACACCCGCATGGCATTTTCATTTCTAGTACTGGAGAGAAAGATACAGCTTGGTTGTATAATGCAAGAAATCCATAGCACCGAACTGCATGCATCTAAGTACAGTTGGTGGTAATTCAGCCTCTTGGAGCAGTGGTGGTATAAACAAGAACATTATCTAAGGGTGAGTAGTAGCAGGGCTATGAGCACTGTCCGCGATGTTAGAGTGTAACGAATTTTGGATGCGATGGAGGATCATGAGAATGAAGTCATCTCCGAGCGGAACGGTCTCGCCATAGACTGCGGCAATCGACCGTCGCTCGGATAGAACGACCCCGCATTGCCCATATCAGGCGACAGCCCTGGACTACGGCCGCCCGTCGGCGGCGCCATTCCCTGCGGGAAGAAGACGGGCTGCGGTGGCAGCGTGTATTTCAAGTCGAGTTCTTCCAAGACCGTCTTGAGGTGGCGCATGAACAAGTTGCGGCGGGCCCACCGCCCACCCCAGTCCTGCCAGTTGGCGCGGTGCTCTATTGCGACGACAAGATGGATCGCGTTTTGATAATCCATCTTGTCGATGTTGAGGGCGCTATTGGACCACTCGCGGTTGTTCGCGGCGACATACGCGCTGATGCGCGTTCGCAGCTCTGAGGATCCGTCAGCGCTGCGGCTTGAGCCAAGTACCGTTTCGCTTACCTTCTAGGACTTCGAGTGGTGTGTCGTAGGATACAGTCAGGTTGGTCGTTTCCCACCTATATGCAAACCGATGAGACGGAGCCGAGAAGGGATGGAAGAACCGACATTGAGTGGCTACGACGCAGGTTGTGCACCAGTTTGGAGGACGCCAGCAGGGAATTGGGCGCGATAATCTCTTGCCCGTCGACCCGGCGGAAAGTGGTGGCGAACAGCCCGAATTCGCGCACCGCAAGCACTTGATCGTCGATCATAACCAAGTCGCTAAAATACTGTCAGTATTAACCGCGAAACGAGCTATGGCAGACGTACCCGACATCGAACGTGTGCGTGCTGAAGATGAAGATAAGCGAGTTGAACAGCGTCGCCGCCGAGTTGCCGAAGATGAACGAAAACCCGAGGATGATAGTCGCGAGCGGGACGAGAGACGTCAGGGTGTCGTTCTTATTGAAGATGAGAAGGCAAATGAATATGAGGATGATGAGGGCGAAAGAGATGAGAACGGCGTCGAGCTTAGCAACGGCGGAACCGACGTCCTGGTGACAAAATGAGAATCAACCGTATTGGATATGGTCTTGGCGCACCTTGAGACTAGAAGTAAGTGCCTTCCGCTCGCGGTAGATGCGCTGGACGGCTTCGCGCATCTCCTTCTTCGTGATGTCCCCATTCCCATCCTTGTCGAACATGGCGAATGCCTCAGCCTGGGCAACACAATAAGTCATGTCACTCGACGAAAGAATACCCAATAGAACTCACGGCTTCGACAGTAGAATGGAAGTACGGGTGGAAATCTGGACAACGCTCTGAGTGCTAACAAACATTGGGACGCGCGCGGCGGACCTTCGACAATGAGGTGCGACCGCGGTGGATACACGTCGCTGAGTGCACCGAACAGCTTGCGCGCAAGCCTCCGTGCAGACTCCAATCCGCCGATGGCGCCCTCGCGATTGAACCGCGAGTTCTTCAACGCAACCTGACCGATCGCGCCGCCTACCTGATCCACGATAATGCTCGCCATCGCCTTGCGCCGCCTCTGCTTCCGCACCGAGTCTTTCTTCATCGGTGACTTGCTCGACGCCACGCCCTTCTCCTTGTCTTGCATCGCCTCTGCACCCGCGTTGTTGGCAAGCCGGAGGTGCGAAAAGTCGACAGATCCGGTGGGTGTCTTGCGGCCGACGCGCTTGCCGTAAGGCGTCTTCTTGGGAGCGGGCTGCGCGTTGGAAAGGCGATCGAGAGCCTTGAGGCCGAGCCGGTTCTCTGCTAGGCGGTCCGCGAGAGCCTTTTGGTGGAAGTTGATCGCCACGAAGCGGAGGAAAAGCTTCAAGTGCATGAAAGATTAGAACAAGGTCATTTATGTGGGATGAAGTCCGACCTTCTCGACGAGTAAAATAATGGCGGCTGAGAAAAGCGCTTGCATCACGCGATTAACGATAATCCAGTAGGAGCCGGGGGGCTTGAGGATGTCGCGGATGACAGAGAGGCTGATCCAAGCCCACGAAACATCCAAAGCGAGCTTGAGCCATGCCTTGACGGCCAGGGTAAGTTCAAGCTGGATCTTAAGGCGCTCGACTTGTCCGCCGAAAAGGACGACTAGCGCAATGATAAAGCGAGGGATATTGTCGACCACAATGCTCGTCAGACAGCACGCCGCCCAGATTATGGAGAGCCACAGAGACCTGCGGCAAGCAGTAAGAACCTGGCAAGAAGCTGCTAGTAAGGTGGCTATTACCAAGCATGGACATGAGGCTGAGCCGGGTTAGACTTGAATCGCAGCTGGAAGACTAGCAGTGGCGTTATGAGGATAGCGCATCCCAGGACACCAAAGATGAAGATCCGTAGTGGCCTCGCGAGCTTCATAAACAGAAGATACACCGTCCGACCCCGTTTCGCGCGATTTGCTTGGACGGCTTTCGCCTGCTTTGTTTCCTCATCGTCCTCATCCCAATCGAATTCGTCGGAAGAATCGGTTGCAGTGGAGTCCGAGTCTGCGGCAGCGTCCTGGGCAGGCAACGCTTCTGGGTGCTCATCAAGTGCCTCGCTCATGGGCGCAAAGTCGCGCTCCTTCGTGGCAGCCATGAGGGAAGACGAAAGGAAGAAATTTAAGAACAGTGGAGTCCATCATCCGCCGACTGAGCCGACTCCATCCATAATCGCTTTGTCGATCACACGGCAATGGAACGGCCGGGTACAGCGGTCCTTGCAATTCGTTTCAGACAACTGAAGGATGTTCGCGCGAGTTCTTCCAACTAAGATTCTTTGTGCATACATCCCGAATCTATTCATGTATGTACTGCACACTTCGTACGACGTAGAGCTATGATTATTTTAATCGGCCGCAAGCTCCATCTTGATCTTCGCAATCGCCAGTGCTGGGTTCAGCCCCTTGGGGCACGTCCGCGAACCTTTCACATAACGTCAGAACAGGAGGTATGGAGGAAGAACAAGAGACCAACAGTTGAAAATGGTGTGGCAGCGGTACAGACTCATCTCGTTCTGCAACACCTCCTTCCGTTCCGCCGTGTGCGTGTCCTACGGTGCGGTATTAGTGAAGTGACTTGTTCGGGGGGTCGCGGAACGTACCCGGGAGTCGGCGATCCACCGGTACGCCTGCATGAGCGTCGCCGGGCCGAGGTACTCGTCCTGGTTCCACCAGTAGCTCGGGCAACTCGTCGAGCAACACGCGCACAGGATGCACTCGTACATGCCGTCTAGCTTCTTGCGGTCCTCAGGGCTCTGCAGGAACTCCTTACCATCCTCCGGCGGGTTGGGGTTCTGCAGGTACGGCTTGATAGACTTGTATTGTTTGTAGAAGAGTGTGAGGTCAGGGACGAGGTCTTTCACGACATACACTACCAGTGCCGGTTAAGATGCGGTCACGATACCTGCCAGCAAGGACGTACTATGTGGGAGGGGATATATCTTGGTGTCCTTCCCGCCGTTCCTGTCGATGCGGCAGAGACACGCGAGGGTATTCTGTCCGTCGATGTTCATGGCGCACGAGCCGCAGATTCCCTCCCGGCAAGAACGACGGAACGTGAGCGTCGGGTCCATCTCGTTCTTTATTTTAATAAGCGCATCGAGTATCTGTGTGACAGGGTATAATTAGATAGTTGTACTTACACGGCCTAAGCGCCTACTTCCTACTATAGGTATTCTTTAGATTACATAATATATCATCTTTACCTCGTACTTCCATGTCTCTGTCTCGTCTGATTTACTCGAACCTTCGGAGGACCTCCTTCAACACCAAGTCCAGCTGCCTGAGCATGCGTACAACTGCTCTACGGCCTCGGTATGACAGGAGGTCCCCGTCCGGGGTCAAGGACTCCTGGGTCAAAGGGTTACAATGGCTGACGCGCCTGAGTCGGTGGCGCGCCCCTTCTAACATTTACGTGCATAGCTGGCGCCCACTCACGGCTGCCGCTATTGCTACGTACCTCCTGCTTCAACACCGTGAAGCCCAACGAACTGCGATGCCGTGGCGCATCACAATGGAGCCCACCGCGAGGGCTTCACACGTTGAAGCAGGACGGAGGATCGTTTCGGAATTTGGGCACTCCCAACGGTGCCTTACTCTCCTCCTTTGGGACGCTGAACCACGCCTTCCTTTCTATTCAATTTAGTGGTTCTAGTGTTACTTCTAATGCTCGCGGGCGTCGAGTCTGCGACTGACGTGGCCGACCGTGAGCGATTGGAAGTGCTGAACTTCCTTGTTCAGCACCTCTGGATGCCCGCGCGCCTTTTGCGCTCGCATCCCGAGACGTCCGGCGAGGGGTTCGCCGCCGATGGTCGCGTCATCATTTGACGTGACACTTGGCAGCGATCTCCCTCCGCTGACAACCTTCTCTCTTCTCTCTTCCTTCACTACGCGCGGCACGTCGCACGACCTCCAACCACCATCTACCGGCTATGGGGCAACTCTTGAGCAGGGCAGCAAAGCGCCTCCAAAGGCAGCTCTGCGCCAGTTCACTTCCGCCCTTGACTTCCGTTCTGGCTCGCCCACTTCGACATCTGGTTTTGTCTCATGTTGGACAAACCTCGGGGGCTCTCGTACAAGAGAAGATTGTTGCACGCAAGAAGTCAGCGAGCTGGAAATCGTTGAGTGGGACGGCACGGCTCCAAGCGCTCGACGATGGAGTACAAATGCCGGAGCATCTGGTACGGCTACTCCGTGCTGCTCTCCTTCTCTTCCTTTCGCTTCCTCCGTCGAGTCCCGCGGTCGCTTCGCTGCTGGGCGACTTCTGAGCAGGGCAGCAAAGCGCCTTCTATGGCAGCTCTGCGCCAGCTCATTTTCGCCCTCGACTTCGGTCTTCGCCCGCCTGCTTCGACACCTCGTCTCATCCTCGCGCGGATCATCAATCTGGGGGGCCGACTTATCTCGTTCCTCATACTACGTCGCTTCCCGCCGCTGTTCACCACCCCGCAGCGGCGTCAAGAACCTTGGGCGGGCCGAATTTTGCATTGAAGGTTTGAAGCCGCTTGGACAACTGCTGGAAATTTTTGGTGTTTATTTGCACCCTCGCCGACCTATGACCGCAAGAACCTTCCGATGGTCCCGGGTTGTGAGCGCCTTCAATGGCTGCCCTTCCCAGGACCTGTAAGCATGCCAGAAGCGTCGATTTGTAGTGGACTGGAGATTATACGTGCCGACGAACTCGAGCGCGCGGATCTTCATGCGGCGCGACTCCAAGATTCCCGCAACTCTCCTAAATTCCCCAGTACGCGTCTTGAGACCTCCGAGCGCCATTTGTGGGCTGCTGGAGGGTGCAGGATCGCAAGGTAGTGGGATGCCTTCCAAGGCCGCTCCGTGTCAATCGGCTCGGCGATGTTGTTTCATCTCGCTCATCTCCGCCGTGCGCTCATCAACGCCGTGCAAATTCGACTTCGTCATCTCGCAGGGTCATTGATCGTGGGGCCTCTTCATCTCTCTTGAGCTTCCTGCATGAAGCACGCGGCCTTGACATCTTGCTCGTGCAGCCCGTCGTGTGCACGACTGCGAGCAGCGCCAATACTTGATTATCCAAACTACTGCTGATCCCAACGCGCCGACTACTCACCCTTTGTTTTTGAATCACCTTGGTTCCTTTACGCACTCGGCCAACATCCCTACGGCTCTCGTACCGGCGCGCGCGCGAGCTTCGCTCGGGCTGCCCACCGTATTCGCGATAGCAAGCGGCAGCACCAACTCGCCAGTGTGTCGACGACTGCGAGATACTTATGCGACGGGGAATCTGCGACAGCGGAATGACGTCGCGCCGGACTTTCTGCGACTCGGAGCCGTTATTTACCACTGGCATATACGTTGCGCAGGACTTGCCAGCTCGGATCGCCTGCAGACGCCTTCTCGGCTGGTGCAAGTGACTGGGGATTCAACTCCCCGTCTCAGGACCCCATGGTATCTGCGCCGTCCCTGCCATCGCCCAGCCTCGTCGCCGTTCGTGGCGTTGCCTATTCGGCGGCTATGCCACTCCGTGACGTTGCATCGGGCAGCGACATCACTGTCGACCGCGAACTCGGACCAGTTTTTCGAGTCCTGTCCCGTACTCGGAAAAGCACACAAGAAGGCTGGTAGTGCGAGCGCCAGAGCGTATCGCTCGATGGCTGCTGCACCCATGCCAAATTCTGCTCGACGCCACGAAACCGCTCGGTCTCCGTCGTTCCCGTCATATATGGTTCTTCTCCCTTGCTTCCGATTCTCTGCGAGCGCCTTCGTGGCTGTTGCAGATGATCTGCGACTCCATCCGAGCCTGCGATCCCAACCCATCTCCGAGGCTCAGACTCCGTGCCTCGCGAATGGAGGGTGGCGATTGGGCTCCTTGTACACATGTATTCCGAGGAGGTGGCCATGGTTCTTTGAACCGCTGCTGTTCAAGATTCAATTTCTGTCTGTCCGCCCCCACCATTCCGTTCGCAAAGCTTCATCTCTCGACTCCGCGCTGGGTTTGTGGGCTTACCGATGTCCCTTATCCTCCGAACCCAAGGATCACATTCGTCCAATTACCTCCGCATTCGTTCTCGTTTCCCCAGACATCCACTTCCTCTAGTTCCTCGGTGGAGTGCACGTTCAACAACCGTCTTTCCCTGGACCTGCACGATTGTTGAGAGTGCCAACGTTGCGACGAATCTGAGGCTCTACCCACCGATTATCGCGCTCGACGGCGCGATCGCTTTTTACTTGGACAAACACATCACCGGGCGTCTCGCGCGCATTGCCTCAAGTCTCTGGAGCAGGAACTTCCAATTCCCGGCGAGCGCTTTGCATACCGCGGGAGCAACAGTACCTCGACTGACCCGCCCGATCGTGCGGAAGCTCGAACGGCTGGACTTCGTTGTTCAGCTCCCATGGATGTCGATCCACGAGCCCGCCCGCATCCTCACCCATCTGGCGAGGGAATCGTAGCCGATGGCCACGTCATCAGCGCCTTCCGAGCGCCTCTGCATGGCTGCTGGAGAGTATGGAGCAGGCATAGAGCGCCTTTCCTGGCTGTTCCATGCCACTGCTTCCCGCGGTGCTGGATCTTTCCTACTTGACTCTTCTCTATGGTCTCGCGGGAATTCTCGGGCTGGGGGCTGTCCTTCTCCCTCAAGCTCCCTACCATCACTTGGTGTACCTGCGCGATACCTTGCGTGTGCTGAGACCACACGCATCTGGAACCAAGTTCATCTTGAAGCCATGAAACGGCTCGAGCCAGGGCCTCGGCACGCATGCGACACGGACTAGGGTGTGAGCGCTTGAGCGAACAGCTCGATGGCTGCTGCACCCTGCATGTCAGTAATCTTATCCGATCGAGGGCGCATCAGGAAGCGCCTTGGCGACTTCAGTAGTTTGGCCGAGGGAGGAAATAACGAGTGTGCGCCTCCAGCGGCTGCCCTCGTAGGATTTTGAGCAATAAATTTTTCTCAAGTTCGTTGCATTGCACTACTGCGGGGGGCAGGATATGGGTATATATTTAGAAGTACTGACAATACAACGAGTGGTGCCTATGGGATTCATATGGTCGGGTAGAGGGTAAGGAAAAGAAGCGAGTAACACCTGGGAAGCGCCTCTGTTGGCTGCATACCCATGAGTGCGCGGTGTTGAAGGGCAATCAAGTGGGCGTCGTGTCGTGTACGGTAGTCAGCAGCACGACGACGAACGCGTGCAAGGCATGGACACGTTCACATCCTACATATTCTGCAAGGTTCACATGGCGCACTGAGAGGAGCGACCGAGGACGGAAGTTGATAAGCATGACGTGCCCCGCCGGTGTTGGTACAGATAGAGAGGGGCAGCGACTCGATGTATTGCGGACGCTTCACCACGCACCTTCCGCTAAGTTCCCCGTGAACTCTCCGGATGTGTCGTACCTCCTTCGGTATACGCCCCACGACCGTACCTTTACATATTCGGCACGTTCTGTGAGTTAAGTTCCTGTGGCGCACCGTCAGGAGCGACCGGGAACTGCAAGCTAGAACGCAATACATGCAGTGCCGCGCAGAGGGGTCGTTTGAGCCATATCACGACGTCGAACGAGCGCTGGGTCAACAATAAGTCCAGCTGAGATGCACTTGACGCGGCGCCGTATATTAGCTGTCGAAGGCGCAATTGGGAACACCTCCGAATGGGAAATCGACACGCGCGAGAGGTGCTGGTGGGATACCGCAACCCGAGAAGGAATTGTAGGAAGAAGAGCATACCCTCCTCGCGAAGCGACATCCATCGCATCATCCGCCTCCCCTCGCCGTCCTACATATCCGCGTCGTACCGTTGAGCACCTATCAAGCATTAACAGTAATGGGACGTGCATCGGCAGCCTCTGCTTCTGCAGGTTGGCGCCATGAATGCTAAGCTATCCCACTCTTCTTTATGCGAGTTCGCTCTCGAATGGGGGCTGCAGTCTGGAATCAGCCCGAAGCGTGTGCCAACATGCACACTTCATAACGCATCTTCTCGGCACGTCGTGCCTAGTCCAATCAGTGCCTGCTGGTCTTCTATCAACCGATCGAGCACAGTAGCTGGACGACGAGGGGCACATTAGCTAGAAGACGCTCATTAATCTCGGAGCACGCACCCTTTGCTTCATTCTTGAAATCTCGCACCTCTTCCGAGCTCCTCTGTTACTTGCTCGCAACCAGCTTACCTACTGAGGTCAACTTCGAGACGCACTCGATACGGCCGATCATCGCACGAAGGCGAGTGTCGCCTGACGGGAGAAGAGACCGTGCTCGATGCAATCCCTGCGCTTGTCCGTCAAACGAGTACAACACCGCGCTGAGGTCCAGGCGTGCCCCTGGGGGGCTTCGTATACGGAACCAGCCGCGACAGCTGAGAGCGGGACCACGCGAGCTTTTCTATGCACCACGACCTTCCGAGCTGCATCCCACTCATCTACCCTTGTGCGCGTTTTGGCAGCCACTGTGCTCGCATTGTCGACGCCTCGAACGCTGTATCACCTGGGTCTTCGGTGACATCGAGGACGGAACTAAACCACGGGCGCACGAGCGGACGAGCCTTCTTCGCGCAGAGTAACTACACGAGGAGAGGCATGTCAGCTTGCAGACGTTCGCAACGATTAGGCCACGCACCTTCACTACGTCTCTCGCAGCGTGGAAGATTCCATGTTGCGCGTAACTTGCCGATTGAGAGAGCGCAGCTTCGGGCAGCGGCTCTCCAAATCTTCGCTCTCCACCGCGAAGCGACTCCCGCAGTGTACGCCTGCAAACCTGGCTGTTGCCCGGGATGAAAAATACAGCACGGCCAAAGGAGATGTGCCCGACACGCTACTTGTTCGAGGTGTATTACGCCCATCGAACATGCGCGGAAAGAGCAGCGGGAGCAAGGGAGGAGGGAATGCGGTACGACAGCGCGCACGGTTCATAACGCATCTCCTTGGCGTGTCGTATCTAGCCCACGTTGCGCGAATCATCACAGGGACTCTGCTATGTATAGCTATCGCGAGACTCAAAAGCCTTGCAGCGCGAGCATTGTCCAGAGGCTTGTGTGTGTGGGAGGGGTTGCGAAGGCCGTGGTGGATTGGGAGGAAAAGGAAGGGAAGGATTGACGATTATGAAGCTGGGAGTCACGACCTTGATTGCGGACGCACGAGTGGATGAGCACCCTAAAGGTAGTTGCGCAGAGTAACTGCATGATGGGAGGCACATCAGCTTGCAGACGTCCACAACAATGGAGATACACACCTCCGTCCCCTGCTGCTGTGCAATTGTTCTATCAACCTACAAGTACCTGTATGAGCGAGAAGCTTGGTTTTGCGACATGAGGTGCGCTTGACGCGACGCCGCCTGTCTCCTGCCGAATGAGTGTGATTGGGAGCGCCTTGATGGCTGCAAACCGTTCTGCGCGAGTGCCACGCATACAGGAGCGCCCGCGGCTGCATACCGACTCGCACGAGCATGAGCAAAGGACAAAAATCAGTCTGCTGGCTAACGGTCTGTCTGGGTGCTATTGTGGAGAACACTGAGGTGTCACGGCAGGACTCTGCGATGCGTAGCTATCGCGAGATTCAGGGAGCGCTCAAGGACAGAACGGGAAGCATTGTGAGAAGCTGCGGGCGCACGGGCTGTCGAGCTTCCCCTCGGCCAGTCGCATGAAGTGACTGGACGAGGCGGGGCACATCAGTTCTGGAGACGCCTGCAACACTGAGCACGTACCTGAACCATACTGTGCCTGGGCCTCTTTCAAACATGCTCGTCGACTAGCATCGTTGCTGAGTTGGCTGTGCCGATTACGGAACCATCGAGAGGTGCTTCTCATGGCAGCGCACTCAGGGGATACGCTGTGCGATGCCGAATGTAGTCTGACAGCGAGCGAGGCCGAGGAATATTGCGAGTTTGAGGGCTGGAGTGCTGAAGGAAACTCACCAGCGGAATGGATGAGCGCAGCGTTGAGCAGCTGCTCTCCAGAAGCGATTGACGTCTGCCGCCGGGTGCGAAACACACCCATGAAGATAAGAGATCTTTATGCACCTTCCTGTTCCTGTATAAGTAGTCCTGCCCGTTCACAGTCGTTGCTTTATTCGCTCCAGCATTCTGCACTCGGTGGCAGCCTCCGCATTCGTGTTGTTGGCGCCTTGGGGTGGCTGCTGCAGGGAGCCGGTAGTTGTGCTGAGGAAGAGAGGGAGATTGGGCGACTTCCGAATGAAGAAATCGTCCACCCGGTCCGAGATTCCGTACAGTCTTCTCCTACGACCCAGGACCAAGAGCGCGATCCGTTTCTCTGGTGTACTCAAATCGGCATTCCCAACATAATCTCAATAACTCTGTCTTCCAGACGGGATCATCACAAACGCGGCTTTACAATGCTACGGGAAATATGGAACCCACGCGGCCATCCTGTTGCATGGCAATCTCACTTCCCTCTTGCCTGGCACGTCTGTCCTACTCCAACAACCACGCGTGAATGGGTGCGCAGGCTTTGAAGTGGGTAAAGTTCATGGTCCGGATGAGCGCAGCCTAGCGCAGCTGCTGTCCGGATCGCCACTGAGATGAGAGACGGCGTGTGATCTGGCGGTTTCGTGGTCTGCAATCGCTGAGACTCAGCGAGTGACTCCACCTGCAATATCTCCTTGCTCGTATCCTTTCACCGAAGTCGACGAGCCGTCCCGCTTTCGTATCCTCGCCTTCAATGGGTCCGGTGTTTCGGTCGCGTGTGGGTGCACAATGCGAAGAGCGGCTTTGCGCGACAGGGATAGGGAGACTGCGGTGCGACAAATTAAGCTCAAGGAATTGAAGTGTGCGATCACGCACGCTTCATAACGCATCTTTTCGAGAATCCAATTCGACCCTCTTACGGAGACACGGCGTGCCATTCATTGATTCTTACTCCTCAATTTGTCCCGCAGCCCCAATCTCTCTCTTCCCCCCGAACAGACGATCTGCGAGGGCACGACACAGCTGCAAAAGGAGTCTTGGCGCGACTCGCTGGAATGCAAATGGGAAGCGCCTACACGGCTGCAGGCCCTAGTCAGCGAGAAGAACGTGCAAGATGAGAACGACTTGCCTTAACTCATTACAATGCGCTCGTCTGTCCGAGATCCAATTGAGTTGAGGGTACAGCCATTTGCTCGAGACTCATGCTACGGATTGGTGGGCCAGGAAGGCAACAGCCAACGAGGCGCTTGATCCGCAATTCATAACGCACCTTTTTGAACAGCGCACTAGATTCCCATCTCCCTCCCACCGAGTCTCCCACTGCAAGATATACTTTGTGCAGATCCTGCTCGGCGAGCTTGCGTACATACGGTTACAGCGCGCTAATTGAAGGGTGTAGTCTTGCGAGGTGATTCGCAATACGAATGGGAAGCGCCTACGCAGCTGCATGCCCTATTCAGCGAGAATAAAGTCGGGCAGCGCGGAATCAGGAGACTGCAGTGGCGGGGCAAATTCAGCTCGAAGGAATGAAGCGTACAAGTCTGAACGGCATACTCAATTCGGATCGCCCTCTGGATAAGTCACAAGATAGATTCCTCCCTGCGCTTGCAGGAGTTTTGTGAGCGTATAGCACATGGTCGGGAGCGCTTTTGAGCTGCATATCGACGCATGAATGAGGCCCAAGGGATTCTGGGCACAGATGTTCGCTCAAAATTCGCGTCGCAGGGATTGTCGACTTGTGTGGAGCCCGCATCCTGGATGAGCGCAGCCACGAGCAGCTGCTGTCCAGATACGCTCCTGTCTCTTTGCTTCTCGACCGTCCCGCTGCTCTGCCAGCACCTGTTCCCCATTCACCTGTTCCCCATTCCCTCAGTCCTAACAGCGATGTTTGAAGGGGCAGAAGCATCTCAACAGGAGTGAAGTCGCAATCTGGATGAGCGCAGCCCCCGTGCAGCTGCTGTTCGGATTATGGTGACCACTCCCGTTCTTGTTCTTCTCGATACCCTCCACTACCCAGTGGTTTGAGCGTCAAGCTGTATGGAGCCGGTGATGGGCATGAGTGTAGCCATGGGCAGCAGCTTTCTCTGGATTTTCTCTGCCATGGGACTGGTCCTCTTTCGCGTACCCCCCATTTCTCTTATAGTCGTTCCACGTAACTGGTTCTAGCCTGGTACCCGCTTTCAAGGGCCTGTTTTGAGCATCCGTGCCTTAGCTCACATTCCGTGTTCTGCGCAGGACTCGAGTTGGCAGCCACTGCTTTTGCAGGTTGGCACCTTGGGCACCACACCATCTGGCACTCTCCCGAGTTGCATCAGGAGCGCCTGCGGGCTGCATACTGATGCGTGCGAACGAAATTGAGCCAGGTGCGAGTGCTCACTGGCTAGGGAGGCGTTCGAAGACATCAACTCGAGGAAGCACTTGACGACTACTTCATCACGCACCTTTTAGGCCATACCACCCCCAGCACTCACTCGCAATTCGAGCCCTCTGTGCGGCCTTGTGATCCTTCCATTGGACCAAAGCGCCGCGTCCCAGCGAAATGAATTCATGCAGCATATTCAATTCTCTCTTTCCGAACAATCCTCTCATTGCGAGATATAACCTCTCCACTGGGTCTCGTTAAGTGCGCGTACATCCACGGTGGTTAGTGGGGTGTCTCACTAGAATATGAATGGGAAGCGCCTATACGGCTGCATGCCCAATTCAGCAAGGAAAGTATCACTGCACTGAAGGTTGTTTGCTGGTGGAAGTGGGTTAGTGAAAAACAGGCTTTGTACGACGAACCGAGGGAGGAATGAGGACTTTCAAGTCTTCGGCTTCATTTCCTTCAAAGACAGGATGTACCATGATTTGGTTCTCGCTCCTAGACTGGTGGTGCCACGTCGATCTCGAGTGGGCTTGTGGGAGTTTTTGCGAATGTTCGCTCAAAGTTTGCGCGACGGGGATTAGGGGAATATGATGCAGCGAATCAGTTCATGAAATTGAAGTCTGAGAGAGCAAATTATACTCTCCCTCTCATCCTCTCGAGGATGTAGTGTTCGCCCGTGAATTGTACGCGTAACGGCCCGAGGAATTCGTTACTGAAGACGCTGCCTCCCACCGTCGTACTTGCCCCCTGCATCCCGGCCAGCATCGAGAAATTACCTCGCTCCAGTGGTTGACCTGGATGCGACGACTTTACAGGGTTCATCGGGAGCGCCTGGGGGCAGCATACCGATGCATGTACACAGTGGAAGTCTTCATGGGCATATACCGTGCCGTCAGAAGCGCCTGTGGGCTGCATACCAACGCACGTGAGTCGAATTGAGGGGAATATCTCGGGGTGTAGCCATTGCTCGAAGTCACTCAAGATGGGGGCTAAGGAGACGGTGGAATGAAATCAGCTCGAGAGTGGCTGATGGATGCTGCGTCACGCACCTCTTTGCTCCCTCGTCCTTCATTCATAGTGTGTCCTGTCTGGAGCTGCTGAAAGACCTTCAGGAACGCGTCGACACCGTCGGAAGCGGAACAGTGCCGACGCACGGTTAAAGTGAGGGGATAAGTCAAGAGTGAAAGCTGTTTCCCACTCTCGTATCCTTCGACGATTCCCATGCTTCGGTCGCATGCAAGTATACAATACGAGTCTGTGGCGTCGTGCACCCCAAATACTGGACATGGCAGAGATTGGAACCCGGAGGCTATAAAGTCAATTCCAGTCCCACTTCGTGCTGAGTCAAGGGAAGCGCCTTTCATGGCTGCATGCTCTATGACCCATGAAGAAGTTGTCCCTCAAATTTCCACACGCTGGTGACGTTCTCGCAATCTTCAGCTGCTTTCGCATCAGGCATCCAAAGCCACTCGCTATGCTCCCTGTACCTTACTGCTCGCCATCTCTATCGAGTGCTGCAAGGGAATTATTGCCGCATACCCACCGGAAATTTTTCTTCATAATCGGCTGCCCTGCGTGGAGCTTGATGTAATTTTTCCCCGTGCGGTCCGCATTGAGACAGTCATGGCGGACAACTGCACGAGTAAAAAGTGGGGGGGCTGTAGGGGGGTATACGGGCTAGACACCCCGAGCTCGAGGATGACTGCAAGGTCTATCCAGCAGCTAGCGAGCAGGCGCAGCGTAGTTCAGCCCGAGCTTCTAGCCGGAGTACATGCCCTAGGGGTCTATCCAGCAAGTGCAGGCAGAGGGTGCAGAAGGCAGGAGGGCAACTCAAGGCTTTTGCACTCGGGCTGATGCATCTTCTGTTGGATTGGGATCGGAGTGATGCATGACAGCTTCATGATCACTACAACAGCTCGCGCACAGACAGGCGAATGGGTGATGAGCATGATGGAGGCTGAGAAATCTGGCCAAATTTTTCCAAAATCCTGGATTTTGGCGTGGGGGGCCATCGTGATGCGCATTTTCATTTTTTTGATTCTTCATTTGTTTCTGGACATTCTCGGAAGTAGACACCGACCGTGTGGGGGGGCTCTGTGACAGGGTATAATTAGATAGTTGTACTTACACGGCCTAAGCGCCTACTTCCTACTATAGGTATTCTTTAGATTACATAATATATCATCTTTACCTCGTACTTCCATGTCTCGTCTCGTCTGATTTACTCGAACCTTCGGAGGACCTCCTTCAACACCAAGTCCAGCTGCCTGAGCATGCGTACAACTGCTCTACGGCCTCGGTATGACAGGAGGTCCCCGTCCGGGGTCAAGGACTCCTGGGTCAAAGGGTTACAATGGCTGACGCGCCTGAGTCGGTGGCGCGCCCCTTCTAACATTTACGTGCATAGCTGGCGCCCACTCACGGCTGCCGCTATTGCTACGTACCTCCTGCTTCAACACCGTGAAGCCCAACGAACTGCGATGCCGTGGCGCATCACAATCTGGAGCCATGGACGAATTAGCAACCGACAAAATGCAGGCCAGTAGCGCGCACCATGGGCCCAGTCTGGTTGAGGTCGATGGTGTAGGACTGCAGAGTCGGTTTCTTTGCGGGTTCATCCGGATTCCAGCGGTATATTTTGAACTCCTTGTTAAGAACAGGTTTTTCTGCGACGGGGGTAGCGAGTGCGCGGGGTGCAGAGGAGGAGAAGTGGCGAGCTGCAGAGGAACAGACAGGGCGAGACAGGCGAGGAAGGAAGGACATGGTGGTAGCAAGCACTCGGGTCAAGACGCGGTTGTGATCGGGTCTATCGGGTACCCGCTCAACCAATCACAAGCACCAAATTTCTTATCACAAGGCAACGGCTTTTCGGACACCCTTCACCGAATAATTTTCGAAGAGCATGGCAGGTGCCCCCGCAGTGCATGGGCAGTTCTCCTCGGCTTGAAGCGACTTGGATATTTAAAAAAAACCGGTGCAAAAGGACTTCAAGTTGGTACAAGGATACGACGCGGTCTTGGAAATCTATCTGTTCTGACGCGCTTGGAGCTGGGGTGGTTGCATGATGGGTCTCCCCTGAATCTGCACTCCTTTTCTACACCTTGAAGCTAACGGCGATTTTTAACTTCGAAGCCGATTTTTCTGACGACAGAGTTGAACGTGCACCAGGATAGTGGCTCGTTTTTGCACACAACTCAGCTGGCTTTCCTCGTCTCTATCGTGGGCCTTGTCACTTCATTCACTGTCTGCCTTGATACTCTTTCAGGCAAAGGTCGTCGCAGTCCTATCTTTCTCCTGCCACTTTCATCTTTTGCTCCGGCTTCATTCTCGCTGCTATGATCATTCGTCTAGATGAAGGGTCCGCCCGGTTCTAATTGCGCTAGCTGCATTTCCATGCACTAAACTATTGAAATATCATACTCTTCAAGATCGAGCAAAGTCCGAACAACGCAAGGGACGCTCAGACAGCCAAATAGAATCCAATGCAAAAAAATATAATTCAACGCGAGTACGATATGCAAGACGCAATGGTATACTGCAAAACGCTCGATTAACGTGCTTCTAGTTCGACCCGAAGGTCTTAAGCCCGGGGCCCACGCCAAGGGAGCACGAGGGTTGCGAACCCACCCCCGGGATGGCCCACGCTTGTGTGGGGTGTCGGAAAATTCGGCCTGAGGGAAAGGTCAGTGCTCGGCTCAAGTCAGACAAGAAGCAAGAGAACGTACCAGGAGTGCTTGCCAAAGCGCCCCATCTAGCAATCAGGAGCGGCTAACGGCGTGGTTGTTTGGCTTCAGCATATTGCCGTTTGTCCGCCGTCTCGAGAGATCGAACCCCGTGCGGGGGTGCCCTTCCGAGAAAAGGTGACGGCGTCCGGCTCACATCCACCCTTCCGCCACTTTTGTGGTCGGGAATGAGAAATGGCAGCCTGACCAGCTGCGCGCGGGGCTGCCGCGGGGTGCTGACAGTGAAGCCCCTCACGGCGAGTTTCCCCTGCCGTGGGCCATCGCTCCTCCGCCTGAAAGCGATGCCTCAGAAACGGGGTCGCAACGAGGAGCGATGGAGAACGTACCCTTTGGCCTGTGGTGTGTCGTTGTGCCCGCTTCCATCTTGCTGAGCGAGAACGGATGAAAGCTACAAACGCTGTGAAAGGTGCGGTCGTCAGTGGTGCTGTGGGGAGCAGGGGTGCGGTCAATGGGGGACGGGAAGGGGTCGGACCCTTCCGCCCGGCGGCGCCTGTGAACAGTATGCAACGGAGTCAGCGTTGTACGGAGACTAAGTGGGAGAAGACTCACTTGGGAGAAGAGAAGTGGGGATCAAAGCGATCGTCAGCCTCCTTATATATGTTTTCCGTGTTTACATCAAACAGCGCCAACGCGACGCGACTGTTTGTGCCAGCGCGACGCGTTTGTTGAAACTGAACACCGCCACCGCGACGCAGTATGACACTATTTATGTGACAGACCAGCCCATTTCCACAGGCTCTCTTTCTGGCGGCCATGGTCGAACTGCTGCAGTTATGCTCGTCTTGCGGTTTCTGCCTTTTTGAGTCGCGAGTGGAAGTATTCTTGCATTAGGCCTGATGGCGGCGATACCAGTGATAGAAGCGCTTCCCGCTCCCACGGTCGGACATTTTGCCGCTTGCGGTCGACTTTGCGCGGCGCAGGCTACTATCGGGCTACTGTACGGGCTCACTGTGAATATATACGGCTTCAGCATCCTCCAAGGCGATTTCGGCCCTGCTACACACTTCTTTCGATTACTTTCTCTATGGACGACCGCCGATTTTGATGAACTTGTCGCACTAAACTGGATGCGTGGTGTTGGACTGGGACTTTCTACTCTCCAACAGCGGCGAGGTATAAAAAAATCTCTTTATAACGATGCGGAAGAGCCGAGGATACCATGGTTGAGGAGTCATTGCAATACACTCGACTCAGTCTCAAAAGGTTTACACCTGCACACCCAGCGAGACTCGAGAATCAGCCTGATTCGCTTTGAGCTGCCGGTTTCTCTAGTGAACGATCTTCTGTGTACTCGTCTGGGCGACGCACTCAGCTCCTTCTGGGCAATGACTCGTCGAGGGGGACTTTTCATTGTCCTGCGACGATAATCTGTGACTTTCCTCATCGGTGCCGGTTCACCTCTTGTTTCTATGGTCTCAGCAATTCAGCAATTGATCGCTTCCGTTTCATGACTCGGACTCTCTTGCTTCGAAGTTCACTTCCACCTGTTTTTCTCAAGAAAAACGTCGCAGGCAGTAAAGACACAATTCAAGATTTGCCGCTTGGGCGCTGTAATCCTGCTTCCCTGCTGCTCTCGATCGTGTTGCGCTTCACGTTCAATCAGTCAAAATTTAGTGTATTCCTCTGTCTTGCTGCGTCGTATGCATGGATCGTCAATCGCTAGAGACCACCGGAAATTGGAATCCGAAGAGACTCGGCTGAGAGTGCAGGAGGCTGGTTGTGTGATGGCGCGCCAGAGCAGTGGGTTCGAACTCATAAAAAAAATTCGAGCAAAAGGCCAAGGGAAATTGTAGCTTATGCATAGATGTACGGTACCGTATACGAGCCCTGCAATTGCAAGTCGACCATAAGAGACTGGATTGACATTGCGCGAGAAGAGGCATTTCCCCAATAGGCAACTAAAACTTTTGCTTCGTTCTCGATGGTGTATGGGCGGAAGCGGTTGGTGTCGCGCGCCGTGAAGAACCTAACCGCCATTTCCGCCTCCCATCTCCCCAAATTTCCTCCTCCACAGGCCGCAAAGTCGCCTAAAATAACAGGGTTCGATGCAGAGGCCTGGGGTGCAATCCAGCCACCGCCGCCCTCAGCACTCAGTGCATTCGCCCACCGCATCGGCCTTGGGTCCGTTTTAACGAACACAGACTGGATACTGCAGGCATGCACGCATCCTTCCGCGCAGCATCTTGCGCGGCAGCAGGACCCGGACGCTCCGCCGTTGGTCACAAACGCTCATCTCAGCACGCTCGGAAACGCGCTCATGGGCCTGTTCGCGACGGAATACGTCCACGCATCGTACCCGTATCTCCCCCACGCGCGTCATGAAGGCCGCCGTCACTGCCCATGTCGGGCCTCTCACCTGCTCCAACGTCGCCCAAGAAATGGGCGCCGTTCCGCTCTTACGGTGGCACAGAACGGTGCGTGTCTATCTGTTCCTCGTCTACAGGTTATTGAAGACAAAACTGTGCAGCCGCCAAACCTCACGATGACCTACCAACCGCCGCTACAGCGCTCCGACGCCCTCGCGTCCATCCCGCGCGCACTCACCGCTCTCATCTACCAGCACCGCTCCCTCCCCTCCGCGCGCCAATTCGTCCACTCGTACTTCCTCTCCCGTGAGGTCGACATCCGCAGCATGATAAAATTCGTCGACCCCAAAAAGGCGCTGAAGGAGATGGTCGCAAAATTCGGCCGCGAGCCGCCAAAGTCCAGGCTGCTCAAAGAGACGGGTCGTTTCTCCAACTCACCCATCTTTGTCGTGGGCATCTATTCCGGCAACGACAAGCTCGGTGAAGGATTTGGCGCATCCCTGAAAATGGCAGAGTATCGCGTGCGTGTTTTCTCCTTGTACACCGTAGAAGTAATTCTGAAGCAAATGCGCTGCAGGCCGCAGAGGCGGCTCTCCTCGCCGTCTATCTCACCCGCACCCCTTCCGAACTCTTACAACTACCCACGACCACCTTCCCCCTCGGCATCGGCGACGTCTTCCACACGGACACGCCAGAAAACACGTATGTGGCGCCAGAGTTAGAGCAGGCAGAGGTCATGTACGCGAGCGGCGGGCATAGCGGCCATATTCCTCAGCGGATAGCTTCATCATGAATACACATTTTTCGCAGGAGTCGTGTGGTTATTACGCTAAGTACACTATGCTACAGATCAAAGTCAAAGTCCGAGTCCGAGTCGTCTGCCTTTTTCTTGCTCTTGCTTTGGGCTGGCCCGCGGATATTCTTGGTTGTCCGACCGTTGGTCGACGTGGCGGCGGACCGCTTCCGGGAGTCGTCGGCAAAGTCAGAGTCCTCATCTTCAGAGTCGTCGTCCTTTTTCTCCTTCGGCGGTAGCCTCTCTGGCGGGATGATTGCGCCCGTCACAAGCAGTAGGATCTCCAGCTCTGAACAGAATTATTTCAAGAGAAAGAGAGGAAAGCTAAGGGCACACCATCTATCGTCCGCTCCCGATCCGCGCCCCACGACATAACCTGGTGCCGAATCTCACCCTTGCGGTACACGATGATCATCGGCACACGGCTGTCGGGCAGGTTCGGTATGCACTTGTCCCCTACGATGCTCACAAATTTAGTGCGCGGATGGCGCGCCGCGAGCGTGCGTATGTGCGTGAAGGTGCGTTCCGAGGCGGGTTGACCGTCCTTGTAGAGGAAGCACACTACACCGGTGCCTTGCCCCTTGCCTTTCTTCGCGCCGTCCTCGTCGTCTTCGTCGTCGTCATCCTGGTCACCGGATGCGCCGGCACCGGGTTCGTCGACGGAACTTGCCTCTGTTACCTCCCGCGTGTAGTCCTCCCGCCCGATTGGGTACACCCGCCCAAATCTTGCCAACTTGCCCGCCGTACGCTCCTCCGCCTCGCGCTGCCGTGCATACGCGTGGATCGCGCGCTCGGCGTCATCGTCTGCTGCGTCGTCCGCAAGCTCGCGCAGCTCTGCGGGTGTAAAGTCCTCTAGCAGATCATCGAAGGTCGGGGGAAGGGGGCGGTGAGGGCGACGGCGGCGGGGCTTCCTTTGGTGGGAGAATGCCATGTTTGCGGAGGGCGTCGTTGCTGGTTGTGGTTTAGACTAGCGTAGGATGCATCGAGAAACGCACAATTCAGTGTCCTCGTCGGCGTTTATCGACATCGCGGGTCGATGCAAGACTGATAGCGCTCACGTGACGGGCAAAGCCTGCAATTTAAAGTCGCGACGCGTCTGCGCCGCGGTCCGCAGCACCCGCAGTCTGCCGCAGCGGTGTCATGTCGGGCTATTTCTCAAAGTTCAAACGTTCAGGAGTTGAAGTTACGGCGCACGTAAATGGATGAGAGTAAAAAAAAATACGGAGCAACAGCAACACGCGCTCGTAGCGCTTATAGCTACATTTCACCTCCGATGAAGTTGCGTAAATCCATACTATATTACAGGGGACTACGGTAGCTCGAAAAGCTAGGTACGACAATGGAATCCAAGTTGAGCTCGAATCCGGCAGTTGGGTCAATTCAAATTCCCAGTAGACAGCTCTTCGGGCCCGGTTTGATTTTTCAGCAACGCAAAATTTGGGTTTCTGTTATACTTGGCAGTTCGGGAACCACATGTGAGGCCGACTTAAAGCGAACATCTCGCGAAGTAAGCGACAATACAGCTCCTCCTGTGCCCAAAGATCCTTCAGAGAACCCTTCCTACCAGTCAAACTGAGATGCGTCGCTACAGCTCTTGCGAACGCCATAGCCAGCCACCGGTCGTTTTCCAAAAACTCGAAGGTTCCACACTCGCGCGCAGTTCGGATTTCATCGCAGTTCGATTCATCCAGCAGAAGACGCCAGCCTGACCGGAGGCCGTTGGAAGTGAGTCGAGCAGGGAAACGCATCGGAAACGCGTCATTCAACCGTTACATTAGTTGCATTAACGTTAGCGTCAGTGCCGTTTTTTCAACCCAGCCTGAGGTGGTATCGCAGCGCCCAAACTTGAAGTCATGTCCAGTCAAGCTAGTGTCAGGACGGCGTCGCAGATTTTTCGACGGTTCCGCAGGCAAAGGTGTAAAGCAAAGCCATGTCAAAATAAGCCAAGCGGGATCGAGAATCCTGAGTCGAAGTGACTGCTGTGGTGGTGCTTTGAAAGGCAAGGTTGGTTGTTAACAGCTTTCAGCGCAAACATTGAAAACCGTCGCGTCCAAGTCATGCGCTCGCCCCATGGCCTCTCTGCACCAGCCCCCACAACTCATCGGCAACGTCCTTGAACGCGCCACGACATCGGCCCCGTCGACGTTTACACCTGCATCGCCGTTTGCACAGGGGCCCTCCAAGACAGGCTTCCCGCAGGCGCAGCATCGATCACAGAAAAAGAGCGCTTTTGCACGCGCGAGAGAGGCGCAGGCGGCTAGGAACGATGCGGGATCAGATAGACGAGAGAGGGATTCTGTGCCTGCTGTTGTCGCTGCAAAGCAACCGGTGAAAGAAGACGCGGAGGAGTGGCACGCGCAGATCAGTCGGGAGAACGAGGCGCGGGTGAGCGCAATGACAGACGAGGAGCGCGAGGGAGGAGAAGAGGGAGATATTGGAGCGGTTTGGGCCTGGGATCGGGGATCTGCTGAAAAAAGTGCGCGAGGCAAGGACGGCGGCAGCAGCCAATGGTACACAGTTTTCTTGTTCTACGGTCCCTTTTAATTATTATTTTACAGCACCGATGCCCTCTGCGCTCTCTACACCGTCCAGCACCCGTCCAGCCAGTCGCGCGTCGAAACAGCTGAGGTTTGCGGAGGTGACGGCCGACGATGTGCATGTCTATGAGTCTGCCCCTCCGTCGCCACGCAAAAAGGCTCTGGCACTCCCACCTCCTGATCCTGAAGACAAGGACGTTGTGTCGCTGGCGCCCTTGAACACGCCCGCACCCGTCCAAGATGTACCCGAGCCAGAAGAAGGCACACCCGAATATATTCGCCGCCGCTACTTTCCCTCTGCGCCGGCACACAACCCCGACCTTGCATGGATGGAAGACACTCCGCCACCAAATCCCATACCATCCGCACCTCCTCCAGACTTATTGCGCTTCGATCTCGCTGGGAATCCATTACCCGCGCCGCTGCATGCGTCCCTCCCTACGCACCTCGGTCTGCACCACCACGCACCGGACGCAGACGGCGTGCAACGTGCGGGATACACCCTCTCCGACGTTTTCACCACCGCACACTCGAGCGTCCGGGCCCAACGGGTCGCCGGGATGCGTATGCTCGCGGGCGTCGCCCGCTGGGTCGGCGCCGTGGCCCGTGGCGATGTGGATCTCATCCCAGGCGCCTTGAAAGCGATGGAGATCGGAGAGGTCAAGGCAAGCGTGCTTGCTGCGGGGATCGGGGCACTATCTGAACGCGGCGCACTCGGCGTGCACGCGGCGGAGGTCGTTTGGGAGTGCGTCGTGGGGTGGTCTGAGAGCGAAGAGGCTCCAGATGTAAACCTTGAGCACAATATGGAGGGTGTTGAATTGGGGAGCAAAGAAGACGCGTTTCCTCTCAAGCAGCTCCTTCCTCAGATCGTTGCGGCGCTTTCAATTCAATCGGAATCGCGAGACTCATCAACCTCTGCGCGCATTCTCGCGATTTTACATCGACTGGCGCGCCATACAAACGAGATCGCGACAGAAATAGTATCTACACCCAATCTAATTCCCTCCCTCTTCCGTACATTCCTGCTAACCGACCACACCACTGCTAATCCCGCGGCACTCGACGTCCTCATAACACTCGCGTCATCCACACGCGCTAACGCCCAGGCACTCACTCCGCCCGCCGACGCGCTTTTGCGCTTCATAGCGACTCTCCCGCCGCCGCCCGGTTCAGCCGTGCTTCTCACCAAGACGTTGACGCTGTACAAGACCCTCGCCGCGTACGGACTCTACTCCCACGTCGCGAGCACCTCGCACCTGCAGCTCTCCGCCATCGCGCAGTATCTCTTAGCTCGAAATGACACAGACGCAAGCGCAATGCGGGTTGCATGGCTCGGAGTGTTGGAGGCGTGGATCGTGTGCGCAACGGACCCGCATGCGACGACGCCTGAACACGAGATTCTGTGGAGCCAAGTCGTCGCGTGGGGGTGGAGCCAGGATATTCTGGCGCTTCGTGCGAACACAACCGCGGAGGAGTGGGAGACGTGGGCCGCGCTGTGGTGTGCGGAATCCGCGTGGTTGGAGGGTGCGAGGGTTAACGGCGTGCGCGGCGGAGAGGCGGAGCGCGCCGAGTGCGTGTCGGCGATCAAAGCTGGGTTTGAGGATGTCCAGGGCCAGGAACACGCCGTGGTTCAGGCCGTCCTCGGTGCGTTTACTACTGCCCTGAACGACTTCGGGACGGGCGGCGCCGCGAAGGTACGGGCTCTCTGCCGGCCGGCGGAGACGCTCATGGCGGCGATGCGGTTGTGGCTTACGTGTCTGCCCCCCGCTACGGACGGACCTCTGTCTGCGCCGCCATTCAGCCTCCCGTTTTCACTCCTCTCGGATGTCTGCGCGCGGCTCGTCAGCCATCCGCTCTGGACTCGGCTCCCGAAGACGGGGCCCGGATACATCCTCTATCGGCCGCTCGCCCGGCTGCTTGCGATCTATCTACGCGTCTCGCAAAGGCTTCCAGACGTATCGGGAGACGTATGGATGGCACAGGCACTGAGTATCCTCGCGTGCCTGATGCCTGGCGACGAGGAGTGTGCGCTGCAGGCGATAGAGGAGGTGGTTGCGCTAGTGACGCCACAGTGGATGCACGCGCGCCGGCTGGCTGTGGGTCTGTCACAGGAGGTATGGGATCGCGGTGGAGTAGGCATTATCAAGCCGTTCCTTGTGCGCGCCGTGCAGCCGCGGGACGACGTATACATTGGCCCGTGGTACGCGACGCCGACCTCGATCAAACGCGCGACGACATTGAGGCTCCCCGCGATGACTTCCTCGCCGCGCCACGGCCTGCCTCTGCGGCGAGACTGGACGCTCTCACCACTCGACCACCTTCTGCGCTCGGGCACGTCGTCCGTGTTCAATAATCTGCCGCCCGGATGGGACGCATCAGAGGTGGATGTGACGCGCGCAGCGCTGCTGTTAACGAAGGTCGCGCGGGAGGTGGTGGCACGGTATTCGTTTGTGGAGTTCGTACTGAGCAGGGAGGAAGCGGTGTTCGGGTGCATGAAGGTGTTTATGCTCGAGCATGGGCAGCCGCAGCCGCATACTGGTGGTGATTCGAGCGAGGTCTTCCGCGATGCGATTGTTGGGCGGCTCATGGTCGATTTGCTCGCACCGTACACTGCTGCTGCGTCTACGGTGGAAGCCGTGTCGTCGTCGCCTGTCATTCCATCTCCACCGGGACAGTCCAATTTAGAGGAGGTGGCGGTCGGGTTTCTCGGTGTGGGGACGCCATTCTACCAGTACTACACTGACCTTGTCGCGCTCTACGACGCGATCTCATTCGCGCACCCCACCTTTGCGCGGCTGCTCCTCCCCGCCGACAAGCATGCGCTACGCACTAGACTACCGGCGCCACCTATGGAACGATTTTGGGCATGTGCTGAAGACCGTGCGCACGGAGCCGCAGGACGTTGTCGCGGGTGATTTGAACGAGTACTTGTGGCCGGTAGAGAGCGACGCGCAGATGATTGGTGCATATTTACGTCCCCTCGTGAATGGTGGTGGGTTGCACGGGTTTTTGAGGATGGTGGCGACACATCATGTTGCGTGCAATATATGGCCGGATTTGAGGGAGAGTGGAGGCGAGGAGCGGGCGGAGAAGCTGCTGAAGGTTGTGCTGAACCAAGGAGAGATAGAGGTCGTTCGGGAGGTGGTGCACTATCAGCAGATTCGCGAAGGGCACGTTCAGATGCCGCCAAAGTGTTTTGACCTGGGTGATGATATCCAGAGGGTGCGGTTGGAGTATGTTAGACGGGTTGGGGGCGTGGTCCTTGCGAGCAGGATTGAAGGACTCTTGAAATAAAGTGTATTTTACAAGTCAAAACATAAAATTCCATTTATGTGTGTCTAGCGATCACTCAAGGCAGTTAGACATCATCTCATCACTGCCAGCCTGGGCCCAAGTGCCAAACACGCTCTTGCTGTTCATCTCTTGCTTTCGTTCCACCACCACGACTATCTTACATTCCGTCTAAACCAGCGTTCAGACACACACAATGGCAGTTCTGTCTCTGCCATTGAGTTTCACCAACTCGTTTTGGTCTCAGGACTACCGTCGAGGGCTCGAGGTATGCCGCAAGTAACAATGAGAGCGGAAGAACTATTCGTCTTAAATACTGGACCAGGTTCTCTACGCCAAATTGGAACAGGGTGTCCACGAGAACGACCAAATTCTCGCTTTCGTTAGGGTGCGGCCGGCCCACCCCGCGTTCTGGCCGTTTTTTGCTCACACCTCTTGCAGGCGCGGGCGGTCGCCGAACGCCAGCTGGCAGATGCTCTGTTAAATCCTGCACTCACCGGAGCAGCCGGTGAGCCCGTTTTCGTCACTGCGTTGTTGATTCCCGTGTCTCAGGCTGTATGGCTGTACAGGAGCGGGCTTCGGCGTGGACGACGGCGCCTCGCTGCTTATGGCCTTCCGCGGTCTCCAGGCCGAGTCCGGCACTCAGGGGAAAGCACACAAGGCCATTGCTGGTGAACTCGACACCCTCGTCGCAGACCCGTTCGAGCAGTGGGCTGTGCAGTACAAGGTGTGTTTCGTTACAGATGTCTGGGGCAATTATCTAAATAGTAAATCCCCTTCCAGGACCGCCTGCATCAGTCCAGAGCCTCCATAATTGACTACTGGCTGCGCGCCTACGAGCAGGCGCATGGCGAAGTGGCCAAGCTAAAACACCAGTACCTCGCGAAAACCCGGCGTGCAGACGAGGCCGAGGACGAGTACGTTCCTCCTTAGTTTGGCTGTACACGCCGCATCACCGTGTCCACGTTTGGACTGACGCACACTGTCAGTGCAAAATTCATCGTACCCACCAAGGACCCGTACACGAGCTCTCCGCGTTCCCGCCCCGTCGACGGTCACCGCTCCCCGCCTGTTCGTACCGCTAGCGTCTCTGAGCGCATTGCGGCCCGACTCAGAGAACTCCAACAGAAGAGCGCGAAAGCCGTCGCGGAAGCGGCTAAGGATATCAATTCTGACCCGACTGCGCAGGACGACGGAGACAAGGAGAAGCTGATCCCCAAAGTCGACAAAGGCAAGGGCAAAGCAACGGAGGAACCGCCGGTCGTGGCCAGCCCGCCGCCCATGTCGCCTATGCTGCCGCCTAAGCTGGACCTACCTGGCTCCCCGATGCCACCCATGGCCCCGCCACCCATGCTCCTCGCGGGCTTGTCTCTCCCTCCGGCAGCTGTCTCGCAATTGTTGACACGCGCAGCGGGTAATATCCTGCTTCAATAATGTGTGCGGCTACTGACATGCTGCCCAGCCGAGCTTCCTTTGAGGCCCGTGCGCTTCCCGCTGCTCGGCGAGTACCCAGACTGCTTCACAGGCGAGGAGTTTGTCGCGTGGCTTAAAGACCATGTCCACGGCTTTGGGAGGCAGTCTTGACCGCGCGGAAGACGCGGCCAAGGAGCTAACTGAGCGTGACAACCTTCTGCGCCGCATCGGCGAGTTTGGAAACCAATTCGAGCACTCAGATGAGGCGTTTTATCAATTCCGGCCCAAGGTACGTTTTCACGTCGAGTTCATGTTGTTTATGTTTCTAACTAATGCCGAATGAAGGCCTTCGACCTCGGGGGCAAGAGCACGGAGGCGACTGTGGCCTCGCCGACCAGGCAACAGAGCGACCCAAATGTGAAGCGGCCCAACACGTTCAACTTTGCGAACCTCGTCAGCAAGGCGCTGAATGCTCGTGACGCTGAGCCCGCGTACATCAAAGCGCGAAACGAAGCGGACGAGGCAGACAATGCATTCCGCATCGCGACGCGCAAGCTCGACCGCCAGCGCCTTGGGCTCGAAGAAAGGATCGAAGAGACCCTGAAGTTGCTTCAGCGTTGGGAGATTGAGCGCCTGAGGGCGGTGAAGACTGTTCTCCTACAGTATCAGGGCACCCTCTCGAACCTGCCCAAGAGCCTTGAGCCGTCGCTTGAGCGCTCGGGAACGCTCATCGCGGCGTACCTGCCCGAGTCGGACTTGAACGCGCTCATCGAGCGTTATCGCACGGGCCCATTCCCGCCCGGAGGCGCAGGTGTACGAGTCGGTTTCGCATGTTGAGACCGACGTTGTGTTTGGCATCGACTTGAGGCGCTGGGCGGAAGGCGGATGGGATACGGTAAGCAGCGGGGAGCCGCGCAAGACGGATATACCGCCTGTCGTAACTTCGATGTTGACCGCCCTGAGCGAGGCATATAAGAACCTTCCGAGCGATATTGGTTCGTTTCTTGTTTCCCTGTACTCTAGGCGCTTGGAGTTGACCGATTAATGAATAGAGAAACGCAAGTCGTGGATCTACGAAGTGCCCCTGCCGGCGGTGCATCACTTGCGCGAGGCACTCAACGCTGTGCCGATCGAAGAGCCAGTTCCCGCGGAGTTGTTTGCGCCCTACGACGCCCCTGTCATTGCCGGCACGATCAAGCTGTGGTTGCTCGAGCTTGACCCGCCGCTGCTCGCGCTGTGGGAGGGCTGGGACGACATCAGAAAAACTTTACCCTTCGGTTGGCGCGGCAGCAAAGAGTGAGGGTACAGATGCGGAAGCGCAGCGTATTACAGATTTGGGGACTGCGTTGCAGAGGCTGCCGAGGGTGCATCTCTGTGTACTAGATGCGCTCGTGAGCCACTTGCGCAAGTACGTCCTATTGTTTTGTTCGCTTGGTTGACGCCTGCTCATATTGTGTTCAACAGCCTCATTGATACGACCGCCGTTGAAGAGACTGAAGAAGTATATATTACCAAGCTCGCGCTTTCTGTCGGACGCAGCATCATCCGACCAAAATTCGAATCGGAACTTTCCATTCAAGACCGTCACCCCACTTGTCAGTCGACCTGGCTTGAACGCACAAGTTTCTAACATATCTATTTTCAGTGCTCTTTATTGATCTTGTCAAGAACTATGCGGCTATCATCCCTCCTACCCTCGCTCGGAAGAAACGCGAATCGGAGCGTAAGATTCCTCTGCGGAAACGAACGGCTCCCGTCGATATGCGGCTCAGCAGGAGCAGAATCTCGGTTGGTGCGGACGCCAAGCAGCTCCTTGCCGCGCAGCAGGTTGCGCAAAACCCGTCTTTGCACAAGGCGTCAAGGTCCATCGACGCTAATGCGCCGCCTGTTCCTCCGGTTCCCGCGATGCCGTCTACTCTTCCTTCCGTTAAAGAGTCTGCTCTACCACCACCGCCCCCGCCACCGGCGGCGGCGGCTGCTGTTCCGCCACCCCCGCCGGTTGCGCCCGCTGCTGCTCCGCCGCCCCCCCACCGGCTGCCAGCCCTGCTGTTCCGCCACCGCCGCCGTTGACTAACGCTGCCAAGCCTCTGGATGTACCCCCGCCTCCGCCGATACCCGCACCCGCGGCGTCCCCAGCACCAGCTAGTCCGTTTGTGCCGCCGCCTCCACCGCCGGCGTTACCAGCAGCCGTCGACGCTCCTGCTAGACCCACGTTCAAGGAGCCACCTCCGGAATTAGACGATGACCTCCCGCCGCGTCCTGCGTTCAAGGAACCGCCGCCAGAGGCTCCTGAATCCCCGACGGAGGTGCCTAGCACCACTGTCATTCCCCCGACGCCGCAGAAACCCGCTAGCCGCGTTGCTTCACCGAAACCCGGCTCGAGACCCTCCTCACCCGCGAATGGATCCACGCTCTCGCGTTCGTCGTCAGGACAGGCGGTACGCGGGCCCCGCGGCCCAGGTGCGCGCGGACCTCGGCCTCCGAGCGGTAACGTTTCAAGCATGGTGTCGAACATCAACCGCAAAAACTCGATCGGTTCGCCGCCGTCGAGCCCTAGCTACAAGCGCAACTCAGGTAGCCCGGCTCGGCCCTCGAGTGTGCTTGGTCGTGGCTCGTTCTCAACGCGCACGATGGAGTCGGATGCGGAGGACCAGGTGCTGGACAAGAAGTAAATGACTTTTATACTACTAACCGTTCCCTTATGCTCCATGTTTGGGTATTTACAATTTTCTATGAATTCGTGACCTACTGAGTACACATCCCGCGGTAGTTAAGTGTGCGTCTAGGAATCCACCGATTCATGATTCAAATCCACTTCCTCCCAGACTTTGGGACTCTTCGCATGTAATACTCGTGTGCGCAGGGTCCGCGCACGAAGCGCAGAGATCCAGGTTGCATTCCGGACAAGTGTAGATTGTACCCTTGGTGCCCACGCGGTAAACGACAGAACAACCAGAAGGGCAGAATCGGTAATCAGGCTTGGATCGTACAAATGAAAGCAGAGACAACTCGAAGAGCGTTTTTTGGTCTCTGTCCGACAGATGCGATGTAATAGCGCGAATCGGGATTGGCTCCAGACATGAACCTCCCTGTACTCGTCCAATGCACGCCGGTGTGCTGAACTCGATACCAGGAACTGGACACAAAAAAAGCTTTAAACAATCCCCGCAATAAATGTGACTGCAAGCCAACACGACAGGCTCAACAGCATCCAAAAAGCAAAGGCAACAATTGCCGGTCCCCGGTGCACTGTGCGCAACTGGTAGAGCCTTGAGACGACTTTCGACATCTGTCTTCATATCGCCGAGAACGGTGATCGAGCGCGCATCTATGTCTAGTAGAATTTTGGATGCACCGAATGCATCCTGAAGTGCTTGTAATCCGCCTTTGATTAAGGCCGGCATAGAACCCTCGTCGATAGGTAGAACATGTCGCTTCCCTTGAACAGCTTTAAGGAGGCGAGTGATCTTCCTTTCGGCTTGCTCCCGGCTGCCCCAAACGCGCAAGACTTGGCGCCGTTCATCGCACTGGAGATGGAAGGAGGTATCGTTATTGATGTGTTTTAAAGCCTCGTCGCTGCTGGGAGTATCGAAATAAGGATCCCAGATGGCCACCTCCGATCCAAATAGCAAGTTCTGGACGGATTTCTGAAGCTGTGCCACTGCTTCAGCATCAGGGCCATAAATGTAGACTCGGGGAGGCTGATCGTAACACCGAATGGCGCACTTGGCTGGAGCAGAAAGGCGTTCGATATCCTCCTTGACCAAATTGAACGGACAACGTGAACAATCATACTTTGAATAAACGACCGGTTGGGCGGAAATGCCTCCCTTTGCCCAGGAAGTCGTGGTGTTTGGTCTCTTTCAAGGCCTGTAGAGCATTAGCAGCAGCTTTCCCAGTGGCAAATTCCACAAATCCCGTTATTTCTAGATCGGCAGGATTCGTCGGCAGCACCTCCAAAAATTCCACAGGTCCGAAACATCTTAGGTACGCAAGGATGTTGTCGTGCTGAGATCCTCGATAGTTGGGGGTATTCAATGACACCGATGATGACCTAACGCAGAACTTGTGAAGTTCGTCATTCTGGACATCGAGGGGTAAATATTGAAGGAAAACTGGGATAGAGTGTGTTTGTCGGGCCTTCCGGTACTCGGCGCTGATTTTTCGCTCTCCATACATGATGCCGTTGAGCCTCTCGCTCTCCGCTTTGGCCACTCCTACTGTGCGATAGAAAACCCATGCCGAAATACTCGGAGCATCCCCAAACTAGTTTGAGCTGACGCCTAGTCTTTGGTTCATGGATATTTCCGCCCACAGAGCCGATACTGTCGAGTTGCGCGTGCATAACTGAGTCATCAAAGGTGGTGCCGTTCAGATTCACCCTAGCCTCCGCAGCCTGCGAATACTCCTCGAACTCGATGTGAGCACGCATTCCTCCAGGTGTCACTCGGAATGTGGTGTTCTTCACAACGCCGTACGGCTCGGCAACAGCGCGAATGTCATTATGGGCAATACCGAGAGGGTAGCCTGATAGTACAATGGCACGGGGAGTCGAACGGAGTGACCACGTCCTCGGGGATAGCTCCAGGACCGAACCGCACCATGCAACGGTATATGGATTGTGGAGGAAGCTCCTGAAGAAATTCATTCAAAACGGGTTTGAGATGGGTTTTGAACGACTTACACGCTCCGGTTCTGGTGACGGTGGAGGAAACTCCTGGGACATTCATCCAAAAACGGTTCCAAGATGAGTTTAGAAAGACTTACACGCTCCGGTTCTGGTAACGGGGCTGGAGCATCACTTCGACGAATGGTATGCGGACCCCACGCCTCTTCGGCCTTCTCGGAACCAGGCGCAAGCCAGTCATCCGCATTTTGTTGTTTCGTGCCCCATTCGTCCCATTCTGGGGTTGTATCCGTATTCTGAAGCCAGCCTGTTTCGGTGTTCTCAGATTGTCCTACTTCCACGTCTCTCATCTGAGGCGAAGCCAGAGGACCAGAGAAGCGCTCATGGTTTCCATCACTGGCATCTGCTTCATGGTAGAAACGACAGCTGGCTCCGTTCCTACATGTACCTTTACGGAAAAAGCTGCACGGTACGACTGTAAAGTAAGGTCAGTGAACTAATCAAAATCAAACGGGGGAGAAGGTTCCTACGGGTATGAGAAAAATGACACCTGTCGCCTTGCGAACAGCGGTTTTGCTGGAAAAACACACACAGCATAGTGTTTTGCGAGCTTCCATGTGCATTCTCAGAGGGTTTGTGGGCGCGATTGGTGTCGGAAGTCTTGTTCCTCAAGTCTTCTTGCACCCAAGAATCCTCCTCGATCTGCTTCTCCGTCGACCAGTCACTCTCGTCGATTTCTTGTGTCCACCCTGATTTGGTTTGACTCGTGGAACTGTGCTTGAGGGACTCGATATTCCGGAGTTTTGAGGTGGGATCTGGGAGGCCCCATTTCGTCCTGTTGTCTTCTGGAATTCCGTCGAATGCAATGTTGTTGACATCGTCGTTGTGAGATTTTCCTTCTCGGGGCTCGTCATCGACAAGGCCATTGAAGGTATGAACGACCACAGGAGGCGCTGGTATGGTCGACGAGGATTCCCAAGATTCTTCTCTTTCGTGAATAGTCCTCGACTCCTCGACCTCTTGAAACCAATCCAATGCACCGTCAACCCCACCCTGCTGTGTATCTTCTTGGGACCCCGAAGCGTTCGGCATATCCGATGGATCAACGGCCCACATATCGGTATCAGCGTGCCAGTTTGTCCCCATCTCTCCGCTAGGTTCGGTATCAGAGGCAACTGGGGCTGGTTGATGCAAATCGTCCTTCGGAGGGTCTTGCACGGCCCAATTAGACTCGCCGCCCTCCCATGAGCTCTCCTGCAGCGGCTCAGAATCTGGGACAACCCACTTGGATGCAAGCTGCGGGTCGAGGCCCCAATCGTTGGTTTGGTCTTGGGACCCTGAAGCTTTCGGCGTATCCGATGGATCAACGGCCCATGAATCGGTATCAGCGAGCCAGTTCGACCCCATCTCTCCGCTAGGTTCGGTATCAGAGGCAACTGGGGCTGGTTGATGCAGATCGTCCTTCGGAGGGTCTTGCACGGCCCAATTGGACTCGCCGCCCTCACCCCATGAGCTCTCCTGCAGCGGCTCAGAATCTGAGACAACCCACTTGGATGCAAGCTGCGGGTCAAGACCCCAATCGTCGGTTTGAGCAAGCCACCCCGACTGCTCTTGACGAGGCTTCGGATCAGCAGGGTTTGGTCTGAGAGGCGATGAGCGGTCACCCGAGTCGTGACGGAAACGACAACTGCTGCCTTTCCGACAATGTCCGTCGTTGTAAAATCTACAAAATCCTTTGCGAGCGTTGTCAGACTTGCCATTGGGGGCAGGCTGGGCGCGAATGTCGTGCACTAGCGGACAATCATTGCCTCGCCTGCACGTTCCGAGGGCAAAATATTTGCAGGGTCTCATTTCTTGAAAGGTTGTAGGCGAATAAACGAACTCAGACCCATCATGCATGAAGCCCATGTTACACATTCCTGGGGGATATGCAGAGGCGAGCGGTGGCGGTGGGGTGTAATTCGTGGCTCGGGCGATAGCTGTCTCGGAAAACTGAACCCAGTCTCCATCGTTGCCTTTCAAATCACCCATTAAAGGAGATATATGGGAAGGAATGGGCGAATGAATCGGGACATACTCCCCATGGTCTACCACACACGAATCTGCCCGTAGGCATCGCCCTGTCATCCGAAAGGTGCAGGGCTCAAAAGCCGCCGCCACTGGGGAGAAAAGAGAAGCACTAGGAGACCCTTCAGGTTGGGGTGCAGCTTGCAGCGGGTCTGTCGGTGGCTCGTCGCCGTTCGACGAAGTGACAGCAATCTCAGTCGCATCCGTTGAAGGAGGATCATCCCATCCGGACGCCGATACAGGCTCTTCCAACTCGCGTTCATCAACGTCGCGGACGCCTTCGGGGACTGAAGACACCGAAAGAGGATCATCCGAAAGAGGATCATCCCATCCGGACGCCGAAACAGGCTCTTCCGATTCGCGTTCATCAACGTCGCGGACGCCATCAGGGACTGAAGGTACCGAAAGAGGATCATCCCATCCGGACGCCAAAACAGGCTCTTCCGACTCGCGTTCATCAACGTCACGGGCGCCATTAGGGACTGTGGAAGCTTCCGAAGGAGGATCATCCCATCCAGACGCCAAAACAGGCTCTTCCGACTCGCGTTCATCAACGTCGCGGGCGCCATTAGGGACTGTGGAAGCTTCCGAAGGAGGATTATCCCATCCAGACGCGAGAACGGGCACTTCCGGCTCGCGTTCATCAACGTCTCGGGCGCCATTAGGGACTGCGGAAAGAGGCTGGGAGTGGTAAAAAGGGGCAAGTGTCTCCGTTCCGACACAAACCTTGCAAGAAAAACTTGCAAGGAGTCAAGGTAGATCTTGGATCTGAACATATCCAGTGAGTCAACCGAAGTGGAATGCGAAATGGTAGATTACCGGTATGAGAGAAACGGCATTTGTCTCCTTGGGAGCAACGACTCTGCTGGAAGAAAATGCAGGGTACGCGCTGTGAATCGCCGGATGCGCGTTCAGAACCCAAAACAATCTGCGCGGAACTGGTCACATAGGCCAAGGGATGAACGCGATTTGCGGCATATTGCGCTGATGAAACGGAAGGATGAGATCCTGGGCACGTATGACTGTGAACGCATCCAGTGCCGTTGCATATTGCGAACATGGATGAATGGTCGAAGTGAATGCAGAATTTCCCAAAATGGTCGGCTCGAGGCTTGCACGTGCTCGTCTCTGATTTTTCTTCGCGTCGACTTCGTTCACCTTCAAGCCATGATGTGCGTATACTGTACCCAATAAGACCAGACGAGAACTGGGTGTTTACAGATGGAACCCGACTCGTCCTGTTCGCGACGCGCTCGCAAAACCAGACAGTCTCGCGATATCAAGGACGTTTTCACTGCCCCGAAGAGGAAAAGAAATGCCTTTCGTGTCCCGAAGTACAAGACGGCGCAGGCCGTAGTTACCGACGAAAACCAAGACGAGGAATTTGATTTTACTGGTGTGGATCTCACCCAGACTGGCACCACAAATCGCAAAGGAAAGGGAAAGGAACCCGAAATTCCACCAGCGGCCGAAGGACGGAGTACGAAGCGCCGCAAGATTGCCCACGACTTGGACTTTCTGGAAACGTCTCTGCCTCACGCAACCCAACCCTCTGGCTCCTTTGCGCCCCAGTCGGCCTTTGCCGTACCCTCGTCTGTGATTATATTTTACAACTCCTCAATCTCTGCTTTTGACGAATACTCTACAGGACCTGCTTAAATATATTCACCACTTTGCTTGTAACTACTATTCCGACCGCGGCCAGCTTTTTAATGAATCACGAACTTGGCGCAAGGGGCGCAGGGAAAGGAAGCTTGCGAAGTTGGCCGCGAAAGCGAAACTCAACTCCGAAGAAGAGGAAGGAACTGCATCTGAGCCTGATGCTGACCTACCGAAGACGGTTATTCCACCGAGAAGGGATATGTACAAGACCATGGATGGTTCCGCTTTGCTAGCCATTGGTATCTGTGTGCTATCGTCATCTTATTGCTCGCTGATGTTGTCCTAGGAATGCTACTGCAAGAACAAATTGCGCAGATCCTGGCTCCGAAAATTCCCGATGACTGGGAGGAGGGCGGCTTTGAGGAATCTGGACCAGAGGATGACGGGAAGGACACTGACGTTCAAGGCGAGATAATTCGAGATGGCAGGGCGTCTTCCAGGGGAGATCTCTGCCATTCATGAAAATTCAGACGGCGAGGAACACTTGGATGATGATGAAGGCGAGGAGGACATTGAAGATGAAGATGACCAGGACTCCGAGGGAATGGGCTAAACTATACCCGCTAGATAGTATCTTATCACCGCATTCGTGTCGTCGGTCGAAGCGCAAATTACAGCCCCAAAATGGAAAACGTCACAAACGAAATATTATTATTTACTATACATATCGCTACGTACCTCCAGTTAGGCCGGGAGGGAAGCCAGAAAAGTCTACTTGGTCCTGCACAGTTTGACCGCCCATGGTGTAAGATATTCGTAGACGTAACCGAACAGCGCTCTAACAAAGGGAGATTTGTTGAAGCCGATAGTAGATGCAGAAAGAAGGTACTCACCCCCACAGGCGCAACCACCCGCATTCGTTGCGTTTCTACTGATCCAGGATTGATATCCGGATTCGACATGGGCAGCATCTGCAGTTGTTGCGACTATGCAAAACATTCAGTTCAAGTCTCGCAACCTCATCGACGAATCAAGAGTATACCTTCGGAACCGCAGCCTGGAAACTGACCCCAGTAGCAGCGCTTGAGCCAGATACCTGGAATCGCGCCAAAATCATGACTGTTCCAGGCTGCGCAGCAGATGTCTGAGGAGTCAAGGTGATTTTAAGCTCGTTTTTCTCGTATGCGGTGTATGAAGTGAGACGCGGGGCAGCAGGCTGTGGTGGCGGCGCCTGCGGTGTTTGTGTTGCAGGTATATTGAAGGCGGACATGGGATTTGAGGGAGGGATGGCGGCGGCGGGCGGAGTGGCGGTAGGGCCAGGTCCGAAAAGGCCCATAATATCGTCCACCGTGGAACGCGGGGCCGGGGCGGGAGCAGATGTCGCAGGCTGGTCAGACCCGCCACCGAAGATGTCCCGAAGTAGGTCTTCGTTGTTTTGAGCGGGAGCGTGGCCATTCACCGGTGCGCTGCCGCCCCCAATGAGATCGTTCTCTGATCCTATGAGATCCTGCTGACCATGACTTGAGATTCGTCGGCAGAAGATGCAAAGAAAGTGTACGTACATCGGGTGCGGATTTCGTTGATCCAACCGGTTTCTGCTCACTCACTGTAATTGAGGTTAAACGAAGGATATAGCTGCATAAAACTCGCTGAACTCACCAGTGCCGATCACCGTCGCCTTGAGTTCTGGAGGCGGCATCTTCTCTAACACGCCCTCCTTCACTTCTCCCAGGTTGAAAAGACTAACAAACTCGACCGCACGCTGTTGTAACTCCAGTTCCGGACTAGTCGCATACTGGGCGAGCAACTCGGACACGCGCTCCTGCTGCACGGAGCTCACCATTGGTCGTGACGATATTTTGGTGATTGCCGTCAGTACGAATTGGCGCGTGAGCTGGTTGGCATAGGGAGAGTCCAGGATCGACACCAGAAGGTCGATGAGGTCTTTGTCTGTCACCTGCGTCTATGAGTAACGGAGAACTAAAAAATATCTTAATTGTGCTTGGCCTACCTGCTTCGGGGAATCCTCGTCTACGATCCCGCCTTCCAGCAGAACATCACTGTATTCGCCGATAACCCAGGTTGCGGCTAATGTAAGCGACTCTTGCGAAATGTCAGAGGTTAGCGCTACATAGAGCCTGGAAGCCGTATAGGCCTGCAGCTCGGGAGTGTGCGCTACGAGCCGGATGAATGCCGACAGTATCTCTTCCCGGACGAAATTTCCTGCCTGGATCGAATTGTCAAGTCGAGCCCAGATAGACTTTATGGACATACCAATCTGAGGAACCGCAAGACAGTATCTATATGCCATCGCTTGTTCGGTGCGAACCGTTCTGCAGCCAGAGAGATCTGGGTGGTCATGTTGAGTTTGAACTCGTCATCGGCAATTTCTAGGAAGGCGAGCAGCTCTCTAACAAGCACTCGGACGTTTTGCTCGTTGATGAGAGCATACGAGAGCTCGAGCGCACGCCGCCGGATGGAAATGTCACCGTCACGTAGACAATCAAGGATGATGTTACGATGCCGTTGCACCGCGTTCGTGTCTATTGAGACGACTTTGTTGAGAGTATTAAGCGCAACATAGCTGGAATGCAGGTTAGCGACAGATACGAAACTCGATGTGACGAGTCGAACCGAATGTTGTTATCACGGTTGCCCAAGAACTTGCCCAGGATGTTGATTGCCATCACTCGAAGGCCAGTATCGGCTTCGATATCAAGCACGGTTAACACGGTCTCGTATAAAATGGAGTTTCCGACGTTTTTGGTCGAATCGGTGTTAGTTGCGACCTGGTATAAGATATTTTATACTGGTAGCCCGGTAAGAATGACACCCATACCTGTGCGAGGATATCGTTCATGGTCTCGCTAGCCTTCTCATCCCCTTGACCAAGCAGTCGGAGAAGGCGCAAGATCTTCACTTGCAGGAATGGGTCGGTGATGCCGGACACATCATGTTCCGGGCTGTATCCTGTGGTCACCAGGGATTTGAGATTCCGCACAAGGAGGGGTACGGCCTATACCAAGGAAAATTGTGAAAAACTTCATCACATGGATCACTTATCTTTCACTCACATTCCTGAACTCGTCGCAAATTGCGGCATCAATCTGGCACATTTCTGTGACGAGCGTGATTGACGATAACAGCACACCATGGTTGCGGTCTGTGAGGAGATTTTTCGCCTTTGCGGTGAAATGGTCGGCAAGTTCTGGAACCTTTTTTATGACGCGCAGTGCACAAAGTGCGGCCTGAGGGAGCAAGTCAAAAGCCAAAATGGCCGAGTATTCTGGGAACGAACCTTCTTCCGGATGTAGGTGTTGCTGGACCCGAGAAGCTTCTCTATCTCGTTGGCCAAATCACGCGACATTTCCTCGGACGCGATGTTTGCAAAGGTGCATAGTGCGAGCCCAACAGCATACATGTTAGAATGATTCATATCGCTACAAATCTCCACCGTGAGCGATCTGGAGCCAAAAAAAATAAAGAATGGATCCACTTCTTGAGAGAGTTCGTCACGAGCGTCAGGGTCTCTTGACTTTCGTCTAATAGAAGCATAATGCCGAGGTACCCGAGTCGTTTGTCGGAGAACCGGGGGCTTGCGACCAGCTTTAAACACTCAATCTGACCGAAGTGGGCCGCAGACCCAAGCATATGAATGTAGAGCAGCTTCGCAATGTTGTTGTGGCGCGCAAAAGAGTCCTCTTCCTTGAACGACGTGCGGATCGCCGCCGACTCTTGCTGGATGAGAGCGCGCTCATCGGCCACCGTCTTTTGACACAATCTATGAGCAGAAAGTCAAGATCAAAGGCTCGATATTAACCTTGCAAGCGCGGATACCCTTGATGAGGGCTGCAGGCTACCCCGTGAGCCTCCGTGTCAGGCTAGATACGCCGAGCGCACCTTTGAGATTGTGATAGACCATGAGTGCTAGACTCAGCGCAGCGTTGGGATATAGACGTGATCGCTGCTGCGCTTGGGTAGCTGTGTTCCAGCCGTGGTCGTTTGAATCCGAAAGCAAGCCCGAACCGTAAGACGTGACGTGATGCGTCACAGGCTTCTGCGTCCAACCTTCATGAATAAATTCTGAATCACCCGGCTCTGTCCTCAGGTTCTCCTCCTGCACTTGTCGAACCGACACATTCGATCGATTATTCTACGCCTTTGAATTTGGGACGGAACAAAAGCACCATTTATCCCTGTCTTGCGAATCCCAGTTCTCTGAGAGCACTCACCATCGACGGCGTCAATCTGTCCCCCCATGGAATATTGAAGTCTTGGCCCCGCAACTTGCTTGTCGAATGCTATCCTTGGGATAACAGACATCAAATGCCATACCAGTTGGATCAACTTGGTGAACTCTGCGTTTTGTAGCTTTGGACCAGTCAAGCCGACGAGCTCGTCGTCGTCGTCGTATCGCTCATCGCTGCGATAATTGTCATCCTTCCTTTTTTTCCGATTCAATCCTTTCAGTACGATTGTGGCAGCCTCGTTACGGACATGTATCTGACTCAATCTGTGGTTACTTTCTGCGCGAAATTTACAGCGACGGTTGTAGTATGTATGTCAATACATCCCGCTCAGCAATAGAATGAATGTTTTCAGCAGTTCTGAAAATCAGGCTTCCTGCGACCTTGCCTTTTGCTTCCCTTTCCCTTCCGCGGCCGGGATGAGTTGTGGGTGGATGAACGGCAAAACACCGCCGTCGAAAATGATGACCTTTTTCAACAAACGGTCAAGCCTGCAAATTTAGCATGAGTCTATTGTCACGAAAACACCAAGGAGTGCTCACTCGTCGTCATTTTTTATGGCCAGCAAGATGTGACGAGGGGTAATTCGTTTGCGTCCCATGTCCTTGGCACAATTCCCCGCGAGCTCGAGGAGCTCAGCCATTAAATATTCTAGGACAGCGGCGAGGTACACTGAATGGCATTGAGTAGGGAACAGGACAGAGAGGTGGCTTACCTGCAGAGAGACCAGTGACCCTCTTATTTTCGTGCTGTATCTTCAGCAAACGTCGGATTCGAGCTACGGGGAACTGTAGGCCAGCTTTGGCGGACGACGAGACTCGGGACTGTCCTGTGCCTGGATAAACTGTCTTGCCTTTGCCTTTTCCGGCGCCTTTACCCTTTCCTGCCTGTGACGAGTGAGGTAAAATCTCGGGTTGTAGGGCACTACGCGACAAGTTCGACTGACCATGATGAGGAAAATTGAGAAAACTACGCAGTTCGTTCGAAGATTTTCGTTTTAAATCATTTTTAAGATAAGAGATCAATTGCTGCGTAAAAATCGATGCATTCTTCAACTCTTCTCGTCAACCCTGCAAAATCAAACTCTAAACCTTGATTTGGCTAAAATTATGGCGCGCGTCGACGCGTCTTCCTCGTGATGTGACTCCTGTCACGCATTTCTCAACTTGGCACGAGACTCGGCAACCCAGGTTCACCGAAGTTCAAAAACTGCGACACGAGGCAGCCAGCCACGCAGGTCTTTAGTTGTTTTCCTCGCATCTCGGGCCACGCACTGTCCTGGACTTAATCCAGCTTGCTTTGCGCCCCCAGGATGACCTCGACGCCAACAAGACCGCCAATAGCACCGCCGCAGGGTACGACATTCTCATCCGCAACACCTAGTTCCTCACTTGAACCCTCCGGCGAACAGGTTCGTGTGCACACTGCTCACGTTCGCTTGCTGGCTAATATTGAATTAGATCGTGGTGCTATATGTCGTGCGTAATGGTGCATTCATGGACGTTCATTCTCACTGAACACTGTGCCGCTCGCAGATCATTGCATTTGCAGGTACGCCAGTGCTTTTTTCGAACCAAGATCAAAGCCAAGACATTGGATTCACTAGTGGTCATCTTTGGGTTTTGGAACGTTCCTGGGGTTAGGAACTGCATAAATCCGTTAAAACTTTTCACGATTGGATGGCACGAACTCTGTCATATAGCGGCGGTGCGCTATGCCTTAGCCCAGATGTGCTCCCATTCATCGTTCCTAGGCCATTCTCTCTGGCGGCAAGATAATGAAAGTTACGATTGACCCATATGTTGGCGGAGCCACGCTCGTGGAGGGCGGCAAGCCAGTGTTTATACTGGCATCAGGTTACATTGGGTCCACGCTACTCGGAGGTCTATTTACGCTCGCGGGATGGGACACCCTCGTCGCCAAAATTATGAGCTTTGTGTTGGCCGTTGGACTCATCATGCCCTTGGCGCTTGTACGAGATAAACTGTGCGCCATCTCAAAATTACCTTTCTTAAACTAGTCAACTCACTTTCCAGAACGATTTTATTGACGATAATCTACGAAGCCCTTTTGATTGGATTCTGGTTTGTGGACCACGGGTGCGTGTAATCCTCCTTGTTCAACTTCCGCCTACATCTTGGATGCAGCGGCGCTCTACGATGGTATTGCCTCTTCGTCGGTGTTATGAAGTACGTATCGGTAGTTTCCATGTCAAGGTTAACATCGCTGATGGACTTCCAAAGCGTTCTCTTCGTTCTATGTACGCATAACCTGCAATTTTCCAAAACTTTCACAAACCGTTTGCACTTCAGGGGACGTGGCGGATGACAGATTCTTCCATAAATCAAACGACTCAGATGCCACACAGTGGTCTATCCTCTTCCCAAGCACAAGCCCACACCGTACGTCTTTACCACCTAACACCCTCATACCTCCTGAAGATTTACCAGAATGGGCCCTGTTCTGGATAGTTTTCCAGCTAGGCGTCCTTGCGTCCTTCTGCGTGTTAGGAATCATGGTGTTCAAGGTATCATCCAGTACGGACTTGAGCGCTTGAGCGCACTGTATAATTTGGATTTTCCCCTAGCGCTCCGATGCGGAGATGACTGCTGAAGCTGGTGAGTTTACAAGCTTAACGTCGAGAATAACTCCTGAGCCTGTCATCCAGCGAGCTTCCTACCTACATAGACATACCTATGCCTATCCCAGTCGCATTGCTATCGCATGACTCAGGTCAATACACGGACTATACACTACGCACTAAGCTACATATGCAGGAACGAGACAAGTGTATTATTAGTGTAGCGGACGTTCCACCAACATACTTACATGCTATAATTTATCGCAATTCTTCCATTTATTTGAGCTTTAGAGATACATGTAACGAGCAGAGCTATGCAGGACTGGTTGATCGAGTTGGGAGAGTTCATGTCGTGATAAAAGAAGAATAAAGCGAGGGAATGTCAGCGCAGATGCAGTGGCAATCATTTGCGAGTTGCTCGCCGTATGAGACCAGCCACCAGAAGGGTACCAATGGCCGCTGCTCCACCGACTAACGCCATCCCAATATAGCCCTCTGGGGCGCCGTCAACACAAAACTGAGCTAGTATTTGGGGAAACATACCACGGGTGACACCCTTGTCGATTAACTGCGCAAGGCTAATTGCCTGCATGTTCGTCGGTTCCTTCTCCATCAACAACGCTGCGCGGCAGTAAATATAGGACCGTAGCAAAATAGACAATTGCACGGACCATTGAATTTCTTGGCCTCTTCAAAGTTCCCCATTTTATAATGGCCCAATGCGAGGTAATACAGACATTCTCTCCGTCGCGTCGGTTCGGCTCTGTAAAGTTCTGCCTGGAGTTAGTCTCAGAATGACGAATTCGAGTTCGAAACCAACCCTGCAGTAACCGAACACCTTCAACTTGGTGGGCTCGTAGCGGAGCCTTGATGAGGCCCCATGCATAATTGAACTTGGTTTGAACAGTCACGTAGCCCTGGGCGAGTTCCTTCTGGTATTGTAGCCGCAGGACCTACAGAGCATGAGCGAGGATCCAACGAAGAGTGCTGGCAGAATGACCTCTAGCTCATCGTAGGACAGGGATACTTCCGCGTCCGCTGCGTAGGGAAGATCTGACGCCATGGCGTGTGCTTGGAACGAGAGGCAAAGTGGCTGTGCCCCAGCTCGCTTTGCTTCCCAAATGGTATGCCGCAGCGATCCCGCCCACGACACTCGCTCATGCTTTCTAGTCTGCTCAACAATCCCAAGGCATTCAAACTCTCCTCGAGGCCGAGAAAGAGGCGGCCAAGATCGTCCAGCAAGCCCGTCAATGTTAGTAGCAACCTGAGCACGTTGTTCATCGCATTTGTGCTCATCCGTCGACAGACCGAGTACAGAAACTCAAGGATGCTCGCTCGGAGGCTGCCAAGGAGATAGACGAGTATAAGAAGGCAAAGGAGCAGGAGTTCAAAGCATTTGAATCATCAGTCTGTCCCAATCCTTTCCACTTGCGTTTACACTCAACCAACTCCTATCTAGCATGCTGGCACGACGTCAAGCGCGCAGACGGCTGTGGACAAAGAAACTGAAGTCAGCCTGAAGGCGATCACCGACTCGTACAACAAGAACAAGGACGCAGTCGTTCAGAAACTCCTCGACCGTGTCGTCCTCGTCAAGCCCGAGCTGCATCGCAATCTCACGAAAGTTCAGGCCTAGAGCACACAGAATTGACGAGACCAAGGACTGTATACACATTAATTAAAGGCTTGTGTAATATACTACGACTACGCGTTGAAGCTATGACTGCTAAAATATAGACAAAGTGGCACGTTGTAGTCGTGCGCACGCAGGAATACTAATACGATTAAAACGTCCATCAACGCAGCAAAAAAGCGTTATCCAAAACGCCCAACTACCTTGATTCGTTTGCCAGCCATTGCAGGCCGACTGGCATCCCGGATATTGTTGTCATCCTGAAGTCTGACTCCACTGCAGAGGACGGTTTTGCAGATAATTCCCGCATGTCCATCCGAGAGTGGGTAGAGGGTGTAGCAGAGTTCCACGAGTCGAGAAGCCCGCTAGATTTGAGCGACGGTAACGATTCCCCCAATCGACCGCTGGCACCACCGTTCTTCGACGAAGAATCACCATCCCCATCGGTTTTCGCCCGCTTCTGGAAAGCATCTTTGTCCCCGCCGTCTCCGGCGATGAAGCCCATTGCTAGGTGTGGATGGGGAACATTTGACCAATTGCTGCCATGACCATGGAGCCGCAACTCGTCGAGCGACCGGCCGAGCGGATAAATTTGCGAAGACGCGGCAGGCCGCTTGGGGGGCTTGCGGGAGGAAGGGACTCCTTTCAAGATGCGGCGCCGTCGCAGCTGCGACTAAATCCGGTATTCGCGTCCCGCAAATCTCCTCATATTCGTTGCACCAAGCCCGAATTTGCACGTCATCGCGGTGACAGTACTTGAGCTGTATCTACATGCCGTTCAGTTGATGTTCAGTGCGAGGGGACGGAAATCCCCATACCCAGAGGAAAGCACCCACTGCTCGGTTGTTGGTCAGATTTGGGGGCTGCTCAAAGAAGTGGGCACGCACTTAGTATGCTATTTTTTGCCCTATCGCCCAGCACCCCCATGATCATCTCCAGTCGCGTCACCGGCCACTGGGGCCTTGGAGACATGGGAGCCGGTCGGTCAATCGACAACATCAAGTTATTTCTGGCCTTAGCAAATCACAGAAAATTTGGTTTTCAAATGGAGGATACGAACTTTCGGTACTCACAGCATGCAAAGCGAGCGTGAAGCCAGCATGGAATACATGCATGCAACAAGAAACACCAGGCCCCGGTGTTCGAACTGGTCTCGAACATCGACTGTTGCACCTGGAGATTCTGCTCCGAAAAATGTAGATTGTCGGGAAGATTCGACACCCATTCCTGCTCCCAGGAATTAGAAATATCAAGATTGTCAAGTTTGCAAGAACGAATACCTCTCCGCGTTTTTCCAACTCTGCCAGAGTGCCCAAATTTGTCTCGGAACCTGTCAAAAATAAGGACTTTTGGATCAAATATACTTGCGAGCAGCCCGCACGGTTTATGATTTGTTCTGCATGGGCGACGAGTGAAAAAAACCGGATGAAGTGCCCGAGCTCGGATACACAATGAGTGCGAGCAGATGGCGAGTATAGGTATTCTGCAGCTCATTTTAGACGCGACGGGGAAATGCTTTCAAGACAGACTCACCGGGTGAGGTAGAATGGACAGCAAGTTCAAAGCTGGTCTCATCCACGGGCAATCTGAGGCGGAGCTGGGCCTCACTTGACGGGAGTGGTCGCTGGTTATACAGAGCAACCTGCAGATCCATGATATGGATCACCCAGAATATTCGCCGCAGGCACTCGCGTTCGATTGAAGCTTGTATCACGTCTGGAGTGGGGGCAGGGGCAGAGGCAACATTATCGACGTTGTGGACACCCAACGTCTGTATAATCTGCAGGGCCAAATCTGGTACTAATTGTTAGTTCAATATTCGCAGAAAAAAAACCCATATTTACCGCGATACCGCGAGTTAGCTGGCCCGCCCGCGTCCTTTGCAATCAGATCATGTACCATTAGCAAACACAACGTCTGGGCTGTGAATAAGTTTGGGTCGGAAATCAGGTGGCCAGACCGGTCAAACAATTGAGAATCAACAGCATTGGCAAAGAGTTTGCCGCGTAGACGAGGTGGCGCCGTGGATCGAAGATGTGGTTGTCGAGATAAGGGAGCCGCTAGAGCACAGATAGCGAAGAGGAGATGAGACGGTACACCATTATGCGAAAGAGACGCAGAAAAGCTGGGTTTGTGGATTATAGCTCGAACGGGATGGCAGTGCGTAAAAAAGACTGGTATAAAATTGGTCAAACCACGGATAATTGACGCGAACCAACGCGACAACTCACGATTCGTTAGCTCGCGCGTAAGAGCATGATCCAACATCACCGGCGCAGCACGGTCTTGAGGACTATCGTCGCGTGAAATGGGAGATTCCGGGGATATTTCTTGCGTCTGAAGAATATTGGGCCAGTGGTTCTTCACTCGCTTGCGAACCTGTCTGCGTTCACCGTTGGGAAGCTCTCGAGACGTAGAAGCACGAGGCTCATCGTCCTCGGAATACGTCTTGGAACGCGACGCGCTACTGCGCGGCGCCTTGGACGCGTCGGGTTTGCCGGTATTAGGTGCGGCGACCGGGCGACCAGAGGCATCCGTGTAGTTGCATGGTTTAGACGCAAAATAGCTGTGTTGAAAGCAAGAGACGTCAAGGTGAAGGCAAAAAAGACATTCAAACACGCGAGATACCAATTACTACATGGTGCTGCAGACCGAATGAATTGGAGAATAGAACGCAGCGTCAGGACGCACCTGTGCCATCGCAGCGGCGTTTACTTTTGTGACAAGCATCACAAGCCTGAGGAGAGAGTTATGGACGCAATAGTCAGTGGACTGTGGGATACCTTAGCGAGCCTCTTGCGCTTCGGACCCTTGGACGCAGCAGACTTCTCAGGATCCTCCTCGCGCGCCTGGGGGACATAGTTGGGCTGGAACGAGAACGCGGCCGCGGAGGATGCATCCATCGAGGCCTGCGCTAAGGCAAGGACACGGGCAGACCGTTGCCCGCAATCCGTTGGACAAGCTCAAGTGAGAAACTTATAATTTGGCCATCAAATTTCATGCTTCGGCTTGCTTTGCACCACCCAGTGAAATTTCGCAAAACCGCTCACGCGCTCGCCTCCGACTATGGCCCTCTGAAAATCTGTTTTTCACTCCACGCCCGTGTGGTACTTTGCGTGAACCTCATTGCAATTGAATGGGGATACAGGACCGTTCCCTGACGTGACCTTCACCGAAAATATGACACATGGCTTTAAGTACTAGTGGTCGCCACCGATATCCCACTCTCTTAGGCTGGAGGGAATTTTCAACAGCCTGAAGAGGCAAACTCTCATGTATTTGAACGCACATCCCACCCTTAGCTTTTCTGGACATTACATTGGTCTCGGTATCTCAAAGCCGGCGGGACGCTCGCAGCTTCCGCTCGCGAGGAAGAAACCGAAGATCAGCGGTTTCAAGACACGTGGAAAGAAGGGCCACTTTCTAGCCGACCGCGATGAGTTGCCGCGCAGGACCCTGAGGCTTGAGGCACCGCATGAACAGTTGACACAAAAAACTTGAAAGAAATAAATACACTCCAAGTTATTACGCACCTTGGACGCACCCAAATGCATCTTAGTCCTTATCCTCCATGACCGATCTTTGAAATCGCCTCGACAAAATGTCCAGCTTGGCAGATTGGCAGATTCCTCCTCGAGGGAGAAAACGACTTGATCAGGATAGTAGTTTAAACTCTCATATAGCTTGATCTTCCACACCTGCCAAATGTTGTGCTCGGGTGACTTGAGTGTCAATTCATTTGCCACGAGCAGAACGGAGGATCCGAGTAGGTAGGTGGGTATATTCCGGCGTGGTCCCGTTAAGAAACAGCCGGGTATGTTTCAAGAAACTTGTTCCGAACGTCGAGACATCCTTCAGTGAATTGAATCGTCGACTCCGGTTCTGCCACTGAACAACCATATCATGCTTCCAACTGTCGAGTTGGGCGACTTATCATGGAGAGCTGCAGAATTATGCACTCAGATTCTAGATATCAAAAGTCAGTATAGAGCGAGTGAGACACTGAGTGGAATGAAAATGGTGAGATGTGCATAGAAAGTGAAGGCTGGAGTTACTCGGTTGCAGCACACGACGACTGCTTGGGTCCGCCTCATTTCAGAATGCCAAATAGTTTCCGCTGAAATGTGAAATTCGGAATTAACTTTGCACCTCCCCGAAAAGGAAAATAAACACGGAGCGGGTTTATGAAAGTTTGAGTTTGAAGATGAATGCAAAACTCCGCTTGACTTTGAGCGCTCTCCCCAGACGACGGCAACGGGCGGGCGGGCCGAGCCGCACTGTACGAGACTGCTGATAGAAAGAGACCGTCATTGGGAAGGACATGCGTCGCAGAGAGGTACAAACCTGAGACTAAGGGGCGGGCATAACTTTGATATTTTAAGCAAGGAAGCCCGTATCTCAAAAATGCGTACCTGGGCGGCGCCCTCCAATCTGTAATAGGGTCCGTGCTAATTGCGAATTGCGATACCACGTTCAACTTTGCGCCGACGGCACCCGTGGGATTGTTGACTTGGGCGGCGATAACCTCCCCGACGCGCTCATGGGTCAACCCGCCTTGGCGCTCTGATACTGATCATACAGATGCATCTCGGTAATCTCCTTGGGCAGAGACCACAAGGACCAGTTTCGTCGCCAATTGTAAGACTGCTCAGAAGGTTTCTTCATACCTTTCGGAGCGCCGTATAACATCGAACGCAAGATCAGGGTCGACGTCGAGGCTCGATAATGACGCCTATTCCAAACGCTAAGACTTGAGAACCATGGAACTCAGAGACATGGAGAAACCGCTTGCGGAAATGAAGCATCAAACTCAGCCGTCGGCACTGTTTGGAGTAAGGCTGGCTTCGCGCAGGCACAGGATACGCTTTTGATGTTCGGATTGCCTTCGCGAGAAGCCGCCAGCAAAAGGTCCCTGAGGACGTTGGAAAGCAGCGCAATTGAGAATGATTTGGAAGTAACTTTAAAAGGCCTGGCAGCACAATGCACAAAGTAGACGGAAGAAGAACGCAGATCCATATGAGATTGCCGAAGGTCAAACTGACATAATGGCGGCCCTCAGGCCTCAGGTCCTCGGTCAGGCAACCCGACGCCGCGACGCGATGGTGGTTCACCGAGTGGGGTTGAACTCGCACGTGAAGCGGCTACTGCCAAACAGAGCCAACTTCAGGCACTATAAATAGTGGGCTCGGATCAGTTTTTTTCTTCACTCATTTCCTGGACCAGCACTATTGTCCCCTTGCGAAGTCAACGCTTCTCGCAGGAGTCTACCGCGGGTCCTAGACCGACTGAGCCTCAGCTGGAGCGCACTTTATGCCTCGCCTATCGTTCGATTTGGAGTGGTGTTCCTTACCAGAGGTTCTACATTTCTTGTGTTGTACTCCGCTTTCAATAAACCACCATTTTTCCACTTGAGTTACATGGTTGGCTCAATCTTTCAAAGCTGCGAGCCGGCTGAATGCATTTTGGCCCGACAATCCAGCCCAGCCATCTTCATTGCAACGATGCAGCGTCTTTGGGTGCCTCGACTCGTGTCTCACTTCCAAAGAACGTTGAAGCTCGTAGACAAGGTCGACCTAGGTCCAATCGGATTCGACCGAGCTTCTATACAGAACGAAATGCCAGACTACGAGAGAATAGACTGAAGTCTAAACAACGTTACAGAGAACACTACACACGAAATATGCGACGGAAAAAGAGCGAAGAGAAGCGCGAAGAAAGGGTCTGTTGAAACATATTGCAACTTATATACTACAGGGAGTAGAGAAAACGAGCGCGTCGGGGAAGCAGCGGAGTGACAATATATCTCAAGAAGATTCCAACCGAAACCATACCAAAAGAAATCCTCGAAGGCTGCAGACCCGGAAAGAGGGCGCACGCTCGAGGTCTGAGTCCTGATGGGCTGACGGGCCATGCTACTGGCATCCTAGCGTCGCAGAGCCGCAACTTTAAACTCTGTCACGCCTATGCCGCAATAATTCTAGGGTTGGGCGACGAAGTGGTGTAACACGAAACAGCGGAAGGGAGTCTGCGGCGGAGAACGACGGATGTTATGATGATGGTCAAGAGAAGGTTCGGCAAAACAGGACGCGAATGAAGATCGATGCTCAGATCAAACTGGGACAGGCAGAGGCAAGTTGGACAACAAATGGGTGAATGACCATAATGGGCATGTGCGTTCAGCGGAGAGAAGACAGAACTGAAGTTGCGGATTTGTATGCGCAGAGTGAGTGCTGTGTCGAATAACGAATCAAGTCGCGTTGGGGTCGACGAGGCATAAGAGGTCAAGGGAAGTCTTTGGCTTTGGAGTGATTTCTCGGTCACAAAGGGTCATCTGTCTGGGCGTCCGATAGAGAAAGAGATCTCATCATGTTCACTGGAATGGTATCTGTTCGTGAATTGAATCAACATGAGATAACGACGGAACTTGAGTGTGAGATTCTACCTAAAGCAGGAACATTGACTATGGTTTCTGTTGAGTTGACAAAGACATCTGAGCGTCTCGGCCTGGGGCGAACGCGATTCTTGAAATGTATCTTCCAACTCCTCCATCTCAACGTCCTCGAAGTGAGAAGGGTTTGCTAGGGCTTGGTTGTGAGAGCGAATACGTCGCATGCGCGCAGCTCCACGTCGAGAGAAATCCACGGAGGCATTGGTTTGTAGAGTATCTGGAGAGATACGCGCAATCTGACGAGCACATAGTTCCAGGAGAAGGTGGTTTTCTTCAGCGCATACCGGGGAAGCCACGGCCAATTCATGAGGGTCGAATTGCATTATTTCACGGGTATAATGGAGCTGTGAAGTTTAACAACAAAAGTGGGGAACCCGAAGTAACATACAGCGTAGAGGGCACGGTGCGGCAAGCTTGGAGCAGAGAGGGTGGCAATGCAGACACCCGTGATGGGCAGCCGAAGCTCATCAGTGGTGGCATATTGCGGCTCAACTACCATGAGAACATCGAAAATAAGGCGCAACAGTCTTGCACGTCTTTTTCAGCACGTCTTTTTGCGAGGGCAGATTCTAAGCGGTCAGCGATATCGGAGGCGGGCAGATGTGGTTCGAAGAGCGAGCTATCGCAATAGGATATCACCTCTTGCGCCAGCCTTTCCGTCCGACGAGGACTTGCTCACCGGTGTCAAAGAGGGCGCCAGTGAAGGTACCGTCTCCGGTCTGTACGATGCGCAGCTCAGGCATGTTGGGTTACGAGCGAAACGAACAGTGGCCCAATTTTGCATTTTACCTAATTCAGCTCCAGCCCCCATGTATTCAGTGATTCATGCAGGGACAGTCAGTAAAAGGCGCGTATGAGCGAGAGCTGAATATTCAGCGTATTTCAGCAGTGTGCCGACCCAAGTTGAAGCGGATGCCCAGGAACTGAAGCTGAAGTTCTTTCCGAGATGCAACTTATGCCACTGCCAGTTATTCATTGCAGCTCCAAATATCGGAAAGATTGGCTTGGTTGAGCCAATATACATATTTTGAATCCTGTGTCCAAGTGAGCGTTAAGATGGAGAGCTGTGGCTGTACGTTAGCTTTGGCCGTGTTGCAGCTTCAAAGCCTTTACACGTCCTCCGCGCCAAAATGTTATTCGAGGTCAATGTACGTGCCCGAAGTCTCTTGGCCCTTCATTTTCTTGACGCCCCTCCCAGCGGAAGCTGTTCAACAGGTCCGAGCGAGTCAAGGGCGTCGACTTCCATCCCACCGAGCCCTGGCTGCTAACTGGTCTCTACAACGGCTCCGTGAACATATATAACCACGAGACAGGCGCTATTGTCAAGACATTCGAGGTCTCCGAGGTCCCCGTCCGTTGCTGCAAATTTATTGCGCGCAAGAATTGGTTCGTCGCAGGCTCCGACGATTTCCAGCTCCGCGTCTTTAATTACAACACGCACGAAAAAGTCACGTCTTTCGAGGCGCACCCCGACTACATCCGATGTCTTGCCGTGCACCCCACTGCACCTATTGTCCTTACCGGAAGCGATGATATGACCATCAAAGCTTGGGATTGGGACAAGGGCTGGAAAAACATCCAGGTAATCGCCGTCTGTCATGTCGAGTAGTCGGCGCGTCGTTGAATATAATTTCACTTGCAGATTTACGAAGGACACACGCACTTCATCATGAACCTCTGCTTCAATCCGAAAGACTCGAACACGTTTGCATCTGCTTGCCTTGACCGCACCGTCAAGATGTGGAACATCGGGGCGTCCACCGCGAACTTCACGATGGATGCGCACGAGAAGGGTGTCAACTCCGTCGATTTCTATCCGGGAAGCAGACAAGCCCTATCTCGTGACCACCGGCGACGACAAGACCGTCAAGGTTTGGGACTACCTCAGCAAAAGTTGTGTGCAGACCATGGAGGGCCACACAAACAACGTTTCCTTCGCTGTCTTCCATCCAAATCTTCCTTTGATCCTCAGTGGTAGCGAAGACGGGACCGTCAAGATCTGGAACAGCAATGCTTACCGGGTAGAAAACACGCTGAGCTACGCACTTGAGCGTGCGTGGTGCATTGCCTTGCGCAGGGATGCCAACGATGTCGCTTTTGGTTTCGATGAGGGTGTCGTTGTTATCAAGGTACGCTTCCAGCTTTCATCTGTCCCGATGATGTCTCAATGCCGACGTAGCTCGGACGCGACGAACCCACGTTCAGCATGGACCCTTCGGGCAAACTCATCTTCACACGCAACCAAGAAGTCTATTCAGGCAATCTTCAGACTATCGACGGGCCGTCAGCGGATGCAGCCGATGGCTCCCGCCTCCGTCTCTCGTCCAAAGAAATTGGACACACCGAAATCTTCGCTACATCCTTGATCCACTCTCCAAATGGCCGCTTCGTCACTGTCGTTGGCGATGGCGAGTACATCACGTATACCGCTCTTGCCTGGCGAAACAAGTCGTTTGGAAACGGCATGTCGTTTGCATGGGCTCCAGACTCAAACACGTACGCAGTGTTGGAAACGAAGGTCAAACTCAAGGTGTACAAAAACTTCAAAGAGCGGACAGGAAATGCTATGAAAGGCGCTGGAAGCTGGGCAATAGATGGACTTCATGGGGGAACACTTCTCGGTGCAAGAGGTTCGGGATTCGTGGTCTTCTGGGACTGGGAATCCGGCGAGATTGTGAGGCGGATCGATGTTGATGCTAAGAATGTGCGCTTTCCCGGACTGAAGCTTCGGCAACCTTTGACGACTTTTTATAGGTTTACTGGTCCGGAACGGGCTCGTTGGTGGCCATCACAGCTGACGATTCATTCTACATCCTTCGATTCGACCGAGACGCGTACAACAATGCCTTGGCGGAAGGGGCTGAAATTACGGACGAAGGTGTCGAGGAGGCGTTTGAGGTGGTTGCAGATATCTCAGAAGGGCCAGTTCTTCGCCACCCGATATGCGGTTCTCCGACTGATTATCGTGATTACAGCGTGAAAACTGCCAAGTGGATCGGCGACTGCTTCATTTATACGACGTCTACAAACAGACTTTCATATTTTGTTGGCAATGAATCATACAGCATCAGTCCCTTCGATACGTGAGTTGCTTTCATTGTCAAGAGAGTTCTCGAGATATAACAACTGGGCCAGGCCGCTGTTCCTGCTTGGGTATATTCCGGCGCACAACCGCGTTTATTTGGCGGACAAGGACATGAATGTCCACAGCTACTCCTTGTCCCTCGGTGTAGTGGAATACCAAACTGCCGTCCTTCGCGGCGACATGGACGGAGCGGCGGCAATTCTGCCCACCCTTCCGAAAGAGCAACTCAACAAAGTAGCACGTTTCCTGGAGGGCAAAGGTCCGTTTTCTTGTCGCTCGATTTTTCGCGTTTTTTATTTGGCTGCTAGATCTCAAGGAGCTTGCGTTGCAAGTGACCACTGACCCAGATCACAAGTTCGACCTGGCACTGCAGTTAGATGACCTAGATACTGCTTTAGAAATTGCGCGGACGGTCCCTGAGACGGAAGCTGAGCTCAAGTGGAAGTCGCTTGGGGATCGGGCTCTGGCGGTGTGGAGATTCGATCTTGCGCGGGAATGTTTCGAGAAAGGCAGTGACTTGAGCGCATTAATGCTGCTGCTGTTGGCGACTGGGGATCGTGACGGGCTTGTTGCTCTATCGGCGAAGGCTGGTGAGTGTTATCAGCTTTGTTATACACCTGACTTGACTAGACTGGGATGACAGTGGAGAAGGGCCAAAATAACTTGGCATTCGCCACCCTCCTTCAGCTCGGAGATGCCGGTGCATGTGTTGACTTGCTAATCAACACTGGACGGGCTCCGGAAGCGGCACTGTTTGCCCGAACATATGCACCGAGGTTGGTTTATCAGCACTGAGGCTTCTTTGTTTGACGAACTGCTGTATAGTCAAGCACCGAAAGCCGTAGACGCGTGGCATGCGGAGCTGGAGGCAAAAAAGCGACCAAAAATTGCAGCGGCGGTGGCGCACCCTAACAAAAACGCGGAGCTGTTTGAGGAGGGCTGGGCGAACGCGCTGGCGTTGGAACGAGGGGAGGCACCTTCGAGTCGTGAGTGTGAGTTTTCCTAGGCTACACTCAGCTGAATATTTGTTTCCAGCGCCAATGTCAGAGGGGGATGGGGTGCTTGTAGATGCTACTACGTGATACATTTTACGTAAATACCTAATGTCATTTCGGATTTGGTCAGACTTGATGTGAGCGACGACGCGTCAATACGGCGCGGACTAATTACACACGCCCGGCAAACCAGTGAGCCGCGTTTCCGTCCCCGACTGCGCGCCGATGCGTTTCGTGGACTTTTGTCTCGTATAAATACTCGGCGGGTTCCCGCGCCTTTCTCATCCAATCTCCCAATATGCGTCCTCATTTCCACTCTCATGGCTTTCACTCTTGGTACGGGCCCCGTCGTACAGTCTGGTTCATTCTCGGTGCAGCAGCCGCTACGTTCTATCACCACCACAGGGAGGCGCACCGTCACACACATGAGCGCTATTTTGGACACTGCTTCCGACCCCCAGTTCAATACCGTCCTCCCAACGACCCGAGCAATGCTGTCCCCGAGCCCCCTCAGTGGCGGCCAAGAGACATTCCCAACACCATAAATAATATTCCACCCGCATCTCTGCCTTGGGGATACCCAGAGTCCCACAAAGACCGCCAGTGGGAAGAGGAGAAGCAGAAGATGCATGCAATCGGCCGACAGGCTGAGGAGGTCGTCTGTATTATTCCATAAACAGTTCCAGATATGCAACTTACATCCATCTCTGTATTTAGATGACCAAGCTCTCCGAAGATGCCCTCGACTCAATTATGAGCAACGTCGAAGCTCTCAAAGCGGTCAGTATTTCTGTCTGCCTCTCCAATGCACCCAAACTGAATTCATCTTGCCTAGAAACTTGCTGAGCATCGAGCTCTCCGCGAAGCAGCTCAGCGTCAACTCGATAAAGAGTTGGAGGAAGAGAGGAACAGACCCCATCGTTTCGTGTAATTATCCGTCCAGACACTCCTTTGCATTCATCATCATCATTTGTATCAAAGCACATAAGTAGCATCGTAATTTAAATCCATCCAGGTCTGACGTTACACACAGCCGGCTCTGACCTCACGTTCCGCGGCTCTAGATAGTCCGGTGCCTTGGGGTCGGTCTCACCTTGCTCCTCCGCTGAACACATCAGTTAGCAAATGACAACTGCGCAATAAACAGACAACACTGACGCGTCGAGTGCCAGAAGTATGTGATCAGCCCGGACAGAACCAGGGCAAACGCAATGAAATACAACCAGTACGGCTTGTAGTGCTGTGGACCCATATCAGCTCAGAAATATCACGCGAAGGCACAGAAACGTACGTAAAGACCCAAACCTGAGCACGACAGGTATGAATACAAATGGGGAAACATCGATAGAGAAGGTCGTACCGAAAATAAGACCGTACCAGTCCGAAGATAGCAGACTGAGGTTGTAGTATGCCGAAGATGCCATCCGGTACAACATTGGCGCGACAGTGTACAGAATAAACATAGCTAAATTGTCATCAGCGAAGGAACATGGATAAATGAGAAGGGACTTGCCGGAGGTATAAGCAAGGAGGATACCGACTAGAACGCGCTAGTTAGAAAGAGAATAAGACGAAGGAAAAAAAGCTCACCGGTTGCGCCGTTCCATGTAGCGGTGTGCATTGCGTCATGCTCAAGGCCTGCGGCTTGTATTCCGCAGATGATAGTCCCCCACATGCCCAATTGGCCAACGACCTGAGAGGCATTATCGATTTTGGGGCCATGAAAGATTACTCGAGACTTACCTTCGTAAAGAGGCCGCTTTCCGCACGAAAAACTCCTCGGTAGCATTCGCTTGAGTAAGTAATTAGACCAAAAAATCCTGAATAGAAGTGCAAACACACTGAATCCGTAAAGGGTAGCGCCAGCCACCATGAAGGCGTCGCCTTTCCCCTTGGCCGCCGCAACCCAGTCCTTTTGGGTCAACTCGTCCGAGCCCACGAGCAACCCTAGACCAAGAATACAGATAAAAACACCCTGAAAATCGGTGGATCTGGTATGGAGAGAAACAATGACAAAGGAATATACCAGGATCTGTGTCCAGTGATATCTCGGCCGCATGTATATGTACGAGAAAAACATGCAGACAGGGATTGCCCAGCTAAATGACCAGGTAGTTGTCAGCTCCAAGGCGAATAGAAGGAAAAGACCTGCCTTACGCGTCGAGGAGCATACAGGACAGAAGGTCTGTGTATTGATACGCCTGTGTCATGTTAACATTTCGTCGAACGAGACATTGAACCAAGCCTTTACCTTGACCACCATGAAATTCCCCTCAACGTCGCAAGCCGCCAGGATGATATCTACAATTAACTGCTTACTACCCATTGGATGAAATTCATCTACAACGTACATTTCCAGCCGTCCTTAAAGATCATTTTGCACCAGCCGAGGAAGCCGTCTGAGAAATGTTCATGAACCGTGTCAAAATGAATAAATCTTGAACGTACAGCGGTACATCGTGTATGGCGTGTAAACCGCAAACAGCGAAAAATAGCTGGAGGTCCGGGATGTCAAACCGAGTTCGCGAGAGGGAATCAGACGTACAGGAAGACGTTCTGAGTCGTAGGCAAGGCCCAGTTTCTGCTCACCAGTTCAGTCGTCGTAACATTAGTGCAGGTAATGCACAGTGAAACAAGCTGCCCCAGAGTCAAACAAAGTTCCAATAGGAGCTGGAGGACGCGCCTGGCCGGCAAGCAGAGACAACGTAAAACGACGGGTCCATAGGCTTTTGAAGCGCCGGCCCGAGCTGCTGAAGAAGGCCGAGACGGAGGTGTACTCAATCGGAGGACGCGATGGAACGGGTGCTACATCGTCGTCGATGAACGATCCGGCCACGTCGACTTCAGGGAGCTGGCTTTTGTGGTCGTCGGAGGATTCCATGCTGGGTCCGGGCATCTCCAACAGCAGCGTCTGCAGACATATATAGAGAACGTTCGTGCCGTAAAGAGGAGCATATGCAAATGTATAGATTTCGTTGATGAAGCGAGATAGCGTGGAAGACGGGCTTAGTGGGATAGATGAGAGTCAAGAATAAGGATAGATTGGCGTACCTGGAGGACTGAGCTTGGACTGAAGTGCTCTAGCGCGCGCCGCAAGACAGAATCAAATCGATCGCTCAAGAAAATCCCCTTGATCCCATCTCGGGTCAAACTCCCTGCGTTCCGGTGGCTTTGGGGAATCACACGCCATAACATCCGCCTGGACCGAACGCGATCCATGGCGAAAGATAATTCTCCTCTGCCAGACCCACACGACAATGTTGAGCCGCTCGACTACAAAGAGCAATTCCAAGGCCGCCAAGCATCTCAGTTTGTAGAGTGAGTGAACCACGCTGCTTCTCGCGCACATGTATTGACCTTCCGACAAGTCCATGCGAGGGTGCTTCGAAAGCCAGCCTCAAATGGTACGAAACCCTCTGTCTCGAGTTTTATCTGATGAGTTATAATGCACGCAAAGCATGGACCAAAACAACTATGACCGGACTGCAGTACGCGCTTTCTCGTGTTCCGCGTACAGACATGTTGATATCCACAGTGCATGGACTACTTTCAGGCTTACCGAGATTGCAAGGCGGCATGGGTTTGTGCTCATGAATTCACAGACATTGGTCTCACTAGGTATAGATTGAGCGCCGAAAAGACGACCGACGAAGCGGCCGCGTTTCCGACTAACAGAAAACAGACAACAAAGCAGTGCGTACAGTGCAAATGAGCCTGATATACATACGATATATCAGAGCGTTTTAATACGGGCGACTACAATCACGAAGTAGGCAATGGAGGCGGAGCGTCGGGCTGTGGAGCGAAGATGATGTGAAGGGGCGGCGTAGTCTGGCTGTCTTCGCTCAGAATAGTAGCAATGATGGACCGACCTGCGAACGAACGGCCAGCCAACCCCTTCAGAGCGCGACCAGCGCCGTCTGGGTCCGCGTATTTCACATAAACACGACCCACGCCAGCTGCCTCGTCGATGCGCTGTGCATCCTGCGTCGCGATCTGCGCTCCACTCTCCCCCGGCGCCCACTTCGTTTTATCCTTCTTGACAGGCCGAGGAATCCGCAAGTCCTCCACCTGCCCAAAGTTCGCGCATTCCTCTTTGATGTCGTCGTAGAGGTCCCCATACTCGTCATCATTCATGAGGTCGTCGGGAGTGACCATGTTGAGCATGAGCAGAATCCGAGCGTCTGAGTTGGAGTTATCGCCAGCAGGCATGATTGGGCGAGGAATTTCGGGGAATTGGTCGTAGGGAAGGTTGGGTATCATGCCGGGCATGCCTGGTTTTGCGCCAACGGACGCGCGCTGGACGACCAAAAATTTGTCGCCGAGTTCCATACCGTTGAGGCTTTGAATGGCAACGTCCGTGACAGCAGTGTCGACGTATTCGAAGAAAGCGAAGCCCTGCAATACAGTCAGAACGATTACCAACAGAAGAAAAACGAGTGTTTGCCTTCGAAGCTCCATTGCCATTCTCGCGTACAAGATTGAACGCTTTGAGCTCCCCGAAACTTTTGAGGAGTTCCATAACCTGCTCTTCGTTGAGATATGCAGGCAGGCCGCCAACGAAAACTTTGTTGATGGTGTCGGGAACGTTGGTAGAGACGACACCTGGAACATGAACGCCGGGCGTGCCCGACATGTCCATTCCACCGTAATCCTTGGGGCGACGAATTTTGAGAGGGCCATTGATGAAGATTATTCCATCGAAAGCCATAGCAGACGTTGCATCCTCCGCGCTGCGGAACTGCAAGAAGAATAAGCCTGCGAACAAGAGAACTTTGGGAAGATGAATACCTCGACGAACGCATAATTCTTCTCGTAATTACACTGAACGGCCAGCACAGGGTTACCAGGTCCGCCCGTGCCTATCTTCATTTCCTCCATCTTGACGTTGAAGAAGTCGGCCAAATTGGTTTCGGTCACTTCAGGGGTGATGCTGCCAATATAAAGCCTGCGAGATTGACGAGAAAGATTTGGGTTTCCTCCCATGCCCATCCCGAACGTTTGAACAGGCATGGGTGGAGGAAGACCGGCGATGCCAAGGATGGGCGGAATTTGCGTCCTATTAGCTCCGGGAAGGTTGAAGAGACCTGATATCTGGTTGAAGTAAAGGGAAAACAACTGAAAAAAGTCAACGCACCGGTTTGCTTGGCCTGCATGGCAGTATACTGCTCATAACCCGGAGCAGAAACATCCCATCCAGACGCCTTCCTCCGCCGCTGCGACAAAGGAAGAGCACCCTCCGGAGTTGGGGACCTTCTCTCCGGGGTGCCAAAGCCATCCTTGTTTCTCCCCCGACCGCCGCGACGCTCACCTCGGAATCCGTCGTCACGACCTCTTCCGCCGCCGAAACTGCCGCGGTCCTCGTCGCGACGGTAGCTTGGACGTCGGTCATCTTCAGAGGGGCGTCGCGAATAGTCATCATAATCCCGAGTAGAACGGGACGATCGCTCGCGGTCCCGTCTGTCATCGCCATGTCTGCCACTGCTGCCGTATCGGTCTCGGTCCCGGTCACCGCGGTCCCTGTCTCCGCCGCCGCCTCGATGGTCCCTATCCCGGTGCCCACCGTCTCTGTCATCGTGCCTTGAGGAGCGGTAACGGTCGTCACGGTATCCGCCGCGGTCTACAAAAAGAAGAAATGCCGCAGCTAGTAAGTAACCCCGACGCTATGCTAGTCTGCTGGCGCGATGGTGGCGAAAGCGAGGGACCCAAGAGGACAGCTAGCTATAGAAAACAACATGGTGCAAAACAAAAAAGAAATGCACCATGAGCGCTCGTCGTAAAAAGCAAGACTGAGAGGAATCGCCGTCACAGGATCTGCCTTTTTCTGGCGACGGGAACAGTGGAGTAGAAGAAAGAAATAACCCACCATCCATGGCTACTGCGTGCAAGTAGAGCTACAAATTTGAGGTGAAGGTAAACAGCAAAGAGCGTGACTGGTGTGACTGTGACTGGCCTGGCAAGAGTTGGACAAAACTGAGTTGCGTGCAGGATGGCGAGCAATCCTGTAGATCCCCTGCAGACATTGCAGGCAGCGTTAACCGTGCAGCCAAATTCACAAGAACAGGCGGATATCCTTGCTTCACTTCGCGAGGCCCTAGAGCAGCAGCCAGCTCCAATCACTGTTCTTGCCGGCACTCTCATTGGTTTCGTAGTAAATGCGGGCGATTCTCTCCTCAAAACTTGGGTCATTGACCTCTTGCATTTTGCTATATGCCGCGCACCTCTTTCGCTCGAACAGCGCACGCAACGTTCGTCTAGGCTGTCCCCAGCGCCCATCATGAGTTGACCTTTAGTTTGTCTAGTCGGGTCTCAGACTTTGGATACCCTAGCTCAGCTGCTCGACGACCCCAACCCTGCGATAGTAAAGGTTGTCGTCTCGTGTCTCACGACAGTCTACCCTCTGCTTTTCCGTTTATTGTGAGAACCTTATTTTCATCGCGTGCTCCATTCATCATGTCGCGTCTAGATGCACGAACCATAGCAATCCTGCTGCGTGGAACACGCTTTCCACATGTAAAGCCCGCATTATCGAATTCGTATGGGCCCCAACTACCAGCAGTGGCGTCCGGCTTTCTTCGATTAAGTTTCTGCAGCGCATCATCCTGCTCCAAACGCGAGGCATTTCCGACCCAAGAGTATGCTTATTGCTTGAATTTGACTTGGTTTATAACCTCCCCGATAGCTCCAAAACAAGAATGATCCCAGTATCTCATCATGTCCAGCGAACCATCCCTTTATCTCAGCCGCTAAGCTCGAGACCGAGGGACAGCAATTGCTCGAAGCCGTCATAGCATTGTTATACACGAGCCAGTACGTGCGTTTTCTGTTTCAAACGCCTGAACTAACACCTTCGAAGAAATACGGACTTGATTACTGCCATGCTGAACAGTTGGGCAAATCTCACAAAACTTCGGCCTGCAGTTGTGCCTGCAGTCCTGGTTGCCGTGCGTGCATGGACGCCGGAAACATCTGCAATCAACGGGATACCGGCCTCGAGTATAAAAAGCGTAGAAAAGGCGCTGAGGATACTCCTGCATCACATATCTCGGTAAGGCATCCGATGTGTGCGTTGTTATACGACGTTAACTCTTTGACAGGGTCCCAAGTAATGCCCATTATGCACCTCAAATCCAAGAGTTCATGGCTCGGCAAGCGGTCCGCATGGACGAGGCTGCCGCAGAGGAGAAGAAACGAAAGACGTTACTAGCCAGTGGGATTGATTCACGGAAACGGCCAGCACCAGCGTCCACCGACCGACCATCCGACCCAAAGCGACCGAAACTCGAGCCCGACGCTTCTGCCACTTCTGCGTCTTTCCTCGCCACATTCGATTTCACCTCTCTCCCCGCTCCCCTGATCACTGACTTGATCGTTGCCAACATCGAAGCATTCTCAGAAAACGTTCTGATTGCGCTTGTTGAGACATATCGACAAAGTCGAGGCCTGCCCGCACCCGCCGCCGCTGCGCCTCAGGCAGCCGCACCCGCAATACCTACCGCACCAAGGGCGGCCAGGGCTATTCCAACGGCCCCTGCAGCAGCCCGGGCTTCCACTCCGGAAGTTCAGCCACCGGCGTCAGCAGCGCCAGTAGTCAAGGATGAACCTGTCGACCCTCTGCAAATGGTTATTGACCAGGACGAATTGGAGTATGAACCGGACAAGCTCAATGAAGAAGTACGTTGTATTCTGCAAGTTACGATTCAGAGCCAACGTTCATTCCTAGCTATCCGGAGACGACGGCTTGGGGAGTGGCGGATCGGGTGCTATCGATATTGATTCGGTTTTAGCAAACAACATGCAGCTTCTGGACTTCAAACTCCCTCCACCCAAAGCACTTTCGGATGAAGAATCTGCGACCCTCGTTCGGAACTCCGTGGCCCGCATATGGAATGGGTCTGAAGATTTAAAATCGAATGGGGAAGCATTACCTCCAGATTCATCGCAGGCCGGAGGGCATAGTCCGGCGGAGATGTGGATGCTGCTACTAGTGAGACTAGTGACACGGGTGGTGGATCCACCTCCCTCCCCGGATGAGGGCGACGACAATGTTGTAAACGAGTTCTACGACAGACAAGATCGGTTACGTCAGACACTGTGCGACTATATCATGTCAGATTTTCCTGCGCGGTAAGTGGCATTGAGACATCCCTGATCATAGCTCAGACCATCTCAGAATACGGCTCGCCACAACGTGGATGAACGAGGAGTGGTACAATGACCGGATACAGCTTGAAGCCGACCCTGATTGGGTACGTGGAATGTCATGTCAATCGCCGCCCATTCGAATAAAATTATTCCAGCGACCCAATTACGATACATGGCTCAACCAGATCGTAGCATCATACCAGACATTATTAGATGGCAAGGATAGGACCTTCTCTCGATTTTTACTGGATCTCCCGGCTGTTCCCGAGGATGTATTAGGGTTGCTACGAGAGCTATGCGTGGACGCCAACAGGTACAGTGAAATGCTTCCGTTCCTGGGCCTCACTAACCTATAGACGACAGTCCTGATCGAATGCAGGTCGGTTTTGTCACTCTTCGAGGTCTTGTGACACAGCGACCTTCTTTGCGAGGTGAAGCGCTGAATGTTTTGCTCGAACTAACCACACACTCGGGTATGTATTCAAGCTACCGGCAGCGTTACTTATGTTAAACCTTCTCTCCAGACAAAAAAAACTCGCGGTGCTGCAATCAACACGGTTAAAACTTGGGTTCCCAATGCTCAACCCATGGATGGCATGGTTCGGGAATTCGCCCTGCAGATGCTGCGCAAGCTTCAGTTACAAGCCGACCCCAAGGCCGCGAGGGCTAATGGAACTAACGATGTTTCTATGGGTGAGGACGGGGAGGACGAAAACATGGAGGATGGGCAACTGCCGCCGGAGGAACTTGTTCAAACGCCATATCTGCCTGAGCGAATTGAACTTCCTGCTCAAGAATCTCATGTCTTGCAACATGTAGAGTTGCTCTTTGCCTTATGCGTTAAGGTCCCTGAATTTCTGGACGAGTTCGTTGTTTCCTTCAAATCCATCTCCTCTTCCTGATCGTATCCACTAGAATATTCAATTCATATCCTCATATGGATATCACTGTCCAAGAAGCCATCCAAAAACTCATCACGGCGCTCATTCGCTCTTTGGGTTCCAGCCACGGCAAGCTGCTCACGCTAATGCGACACTGCCCACATGGCGCCGAGTCGCTTGCTCTTCGTATTCTGACGATTTTCACGGAACATGGCCGTCCCAGTGCTCAGCTGGTAGCCCTGGTGAAGAGTTTGATCAACGAAAGGGATCTCGACGCTCGGTTTCTCATTCCGATTATTGCGGAAATGGACAAGGTATCAATACACCTGCCTCTTGTGCGATCCGTATTGACATTCGCTAGCCGGATATTATCCGCCACCTGCCCAAAATCGTGTCGATCCTTAACGGAGAGGCTGAGAACAAGAATCTCGTTCGCTCGGTATTCAGCTCGATAGTGACAACACCACCGCAAACATTTGGTAGCGTAACCTCCAACCTGCCGAGGGTACGACAGAGTGAACTTCTGACCCCTGCTGAGTTGATGGTACTACTGCACGATGCTGAAAAAGAAATCGGGCTTCAGAGCGCAAAAGAGGGTCTGTTGATCGACTCTCCTTTTTTTTATGTTTCCTTCATCGCTGACTGTCTCGCAGCGATAACTGTCTGTTTCCAGATGACTGATGTCTTCCGCTCCGAAATCCTGGCGGTAGTCATGCAGCAAATAATGGACGAGCCTGTACTTCCAGTGTTGTTCTTACGAACGGTCCGTATTTCAACGATCTACTCGAAACACCATCCAACTCGGCGTTATAGGTCATCCAAGCCGTTACCACATATAAGTCCCTTGTCGGGTTCGTGTCAACCACTCTACTTTCCCGTCTCATCACCAAGAAAATCTGGACAAATCCTCGGCTATGGGAAGGGTTCATCATGTGTGCCAAAGTTATCGCGCCGGCCAGCTTTGGTGCACTACTGCAACTGCCAAAAGACCAACTTCGGGAACTAGTTGATAAACAACCCAGCCTGAAATCCGGTCTCCGTGATTATGTGACTAAAAAGGCCGCTAACAAAGCGCGTGTAGCGGGTTTCTTAGATATCTTCGCTGATTCTGAGGATGCCACGCCAACTCCGGCGTCCACCCCAACACCGCAGTCTGAAATACCCCAACCTGAGCCTCTTGCTGAGCCTCCCACTCCTCATTTGGTCCCTGTTGATGCTACCATGAGTTAACAGTCAGGCTCGTACCTTATTTACATGTACTGTATGTACTCTAGACCAGTTAATATTCTGAAATTGCGAGTAAACATATGATTTAAACTCGATATTGGATTTATCGTCAACGTTCCGCCGCGATCAATTCTCTATTTCTATCAGCTTCCCTTGTCCAGCGCTCTTCTCCACAGCAGTTCACTGCCACTTCCCACTCCTTCCTTTCGATCTTCGTTGCACACCTAACGTGCGCAAGAGGAGTCTCGTGTAATACTTCGGTTCCTGTGTGAAGCGGAAGGCAGTAGAAGATATGCCGGTTCCGGAGAGTCCCTCCAAAAGACCGACCCAGGACGAATCCAGGCGACCTCGAGGGCAAGAGGTTGCCAACGACGTCGACTCAACCCACCCACCCTCTGCTGTGGATCGAGGCAGATCAAGAGTCAGGAAACCAGACCAACCCGAGCAGCAAGAATCGGAGCACGACATGAAAAGAAAGTTGGTGCCGGACCTTTTCTCGGCCACCACCATGCTCATTTCTTTTCCCGACTGGCTATCAGAGGGTATCATGCCTTGCACTCATCATTCGGAAAGGTGTTCCACGTGAAAAAGAGGTGGAAACTGATTCGAGAAATGGGCTCGGGCGCGTACGGCGTAGTAATGTGCGTTCATTCCCTATTACCCATTCGCTGCGTTGTTGACCGTACCATCCTTAGTTCTGCTGGAGATGAGATTACCGGCGAGACTGTCGCAATAAAACTGGTCTCACGCGTCTTTGACAAGATCCAGCTTGCGAAACGAGCACTCCGCGAAATCACTCTTCTGCGTCACTTTACTGGCCATGCAAACATCACGGGTCTCATAGACGCAAAAATGATATCGCCCGAGGTACATTCCATGCCCAATCGTGTTCTGTGCCACTCACCAACACCCTGCAGTCTAATGAAATGTATTTTTTGTTGTCGTCTTGTTGACTCCTTACTGACGCGTCTTTCTCCGCCAGATACATATTTATGGAGGTGAGAATCAATTGCGTTCTCTTGGTTCATCGTTTACTTATCGTGACGGACAGCCCATGGAAGGTAGCTCATGGTGTATCATTTCCCTCTTGTTCGTCGTTAAATGTGTTGTTACAGCGGATCTTCACCAAATTATTAAATCGGGGCAGACCCTTACAAGTGAACACGTTCAATATTTTGTGTACCAAATCCTCCGCGGTTCGTTCGCGTGGCATAAACACGCCTCTTTACCTGATCGATGTGCTTGTTGTAGGGATGAAATTCGTACATTCCGCAAATGTGATACATCGAGATCTCAAACCAGGCAATCTGCTAGGTAATTCCAAAATCTCTTGGCAAGAACGCGCACAAATGTTTCCGTATAGTTAATGCCGATTGTGAACTCAAAATATGCGACTTCGGGCTCAGCCGAGGCTTTGAGAACGCTTCAAATCTCACAGAATACGTAGCGACTCGATGGTACCGAGCGCCCGAAATTATGCTTGGTTTTCGGTGAGCAGCATCCGGGTCCTAGATGCCCTTATTTAACGCCATTTGGCAGAGAATACGACACGGCCATCGACGTGTGGAGTGTGGGTACGATTTTAGCGGAGTTGCTGTCTGGCCAGCCACTATTCAAGGGCAAAGAGTGAGCAGTGTTGACTTCCATTTTGCGGCGACTGATCTGTTTGGGAAATAGTTATGGTATGCAAGGAATGCTAGATGTCATTGGCCGCGGCTAATTTGGGTTCGACGCAACAGTGGATCAGCTCAAGAAGATACTCGATGTCCTAGGCAAGTCCAGCGTTTGTTCTTGGTTAGCTAACTCACAATGATTAGGCTCCCCCGAGGAAACTGTATTACAGAAGATCGCTAGCGAGAAGGTAAGACTGGTCCTGGTGCTTTGAGCCCCTGCAATAACCCGAGTAGGCTCGGACCTATGTCCGGTCTCTACCGATCAGCAAAAAGAAGCCCTTCACCAAGATTCTGCCAACTGCGGACTTGCAAGGTATGTACCTTCAGAGCCTTCGCAACATCACTAAATACCCCATCGCCGTTGCAGCCATCGACCTGCTTTCCCACATGCTCACCTTCGATCCCGACCAGCGGTTAACGGTAGCGGAGGCTCTCGAGCATCCATGGTTGAGCGGCTACCACGAGCCCGAAGAGGAACCCGAATGTCCCGAAGTTTACGAAAAATGGAAGGCTATCGAGGAGCTCAACACACTGGATGAATTCCGAGTGGCATTATGGAATGAAATTCAGGATTACCGTCGGGAAATTCGCGGTGGTATCGATGACGACGACGACGAGTTCCTCATGGACACGGCGGAAGAATCATCGGCAATGGATGTTGCTGAGGGCGCGGAGGTTAGCGGGGGCGCGGAGGTGATCGTGGAGGAGGAAGAGGAAGCAGCCGCGGAAGCATCCACTGAGCCCACAGCAGATGCTACGGAGGAGTCAGAGCTAGGACCAAAGACCGAACCCATCGAACCGGCTGCGGAGAGTCTCCCTCCAGCAGAGAAGCAGCTGTCGGCGATTCCAGCCGATCCAGTGGTCGCGTATGCTCGGCGCTCAAGCATCATGCAGCCCACGCGGCAAGGCTCGATGTACGGTTCGCCACGACCGATGTCGCAGCACCCCTTCGAGGGATCAGACAACCTTGCGCCGGGCATGCCTGCAGCAGACAAACCGCTAACACCCACGGATCCGGTCGTCACTTACGCGCGGCGCTCGAGCATCCTGCAGCCTACGCGGCAGGGCTCGATATACGGCTCCCCACGGCCGTCGTCACAGCATCTAAACTCCTTTGTGGACAGCCCGATGGTGACTGAGCCACCGCCGGGGGCAGGGGCGCAGGGAAGCATCGTGTTCCCGACGCAGCCGGGCTACGTGATCCCCGCGCGCTCACGCACGGGGTCGACGGCGGGCCGGGGCGAGGTGACGCGCAAGCTGTTGCGAACGCTGAGCACAGTGTCGATCCACGAGAGCGCGGAGGGCCTGGCGGGCGGACTGGCGGACATTGCGCCGATCGGGCGGTTCATCGTGGAGGACAACACGTCGGAGGCGGATGCGCCGGCGTCGGAGATGCCGCGCATTTTGGAGGACGAGGAGCGCAAGCCGAAGAAAGACGGCGCGGGGGCTTTCTTCATCTGATACACACACGACAGGAAGGACTGAATTGTTTGCTTTGCTTGTTTGCTTTGCCACTACTAATTGTCTAGGATATGGATTACAGAGGCGTAATAATCGATACATGTTGAATGGATGGGCACGACCGAAGTAATAATACTTGTATCCTAGTCTCCTAGAATCTCTTTGATTCCTGCAGTTACCGTTAGCCAATGATGACGTGCTCGATGGACACCACCTACGGTCGATGATGTCTAGGTATGCAATGCTGGCGGGACTGTCTGGATATTCATCCAGGAAACTAACGCCGTAGTCGGCGCTTTTTCCGATGCGAGGGTCTAATGGGACGGATCCCAGCAGCTCAATACCCATGTCCTGGGCGAGCTTCTTCCCACCACCGGTCGTGGGTTTGAATATTTTGGACTCAGTTTTACACCCCGGGCACACGAACCCGGACATATTCTCGACAAGGCCCAATATCCGTATCCCGACCTTACGGCAAAAGTCGATCTCGCGCCGGACGTCCTGGAGCGCGACTTCTTGAGGCGTGGTGATGAGCACCGCGCCGTCGATGCCGCTCTCCTTGAGGAATTGCACGATGCTGAGGTGCTCGTCGGAGGTGCCCGGCGGGGTGTCGACGACAAGGTAGTCGAGCTCGCCCCAGTCGACGTCTTTAAGGAACTGCGAAATGAGGCCGTTTTTCTTGGGGCCGCGCCACATGACGGCGTCGCGCGCGGAGGGAAGCATGAAGCCGACGGACATGACGCCGAGGTTGTCTTGCACGTAGACCGGGGACCAGCCGGAGGAGGAAGAGTGCACCTGCTCGGAAGCGATGCCCAGGATGGTGGGGATGGAGGGCCCGCAGATGTCCACGTCCATTATTCCGGTCTGAAACAAAGAACATGAATACGAGAAATGGGCATGCAGGAATGAAGCAGACCTGTATTTGTTCATCAGCAGCAAATGCCCACCCGAGCTGTGCGGTGAATGTGGATTTGCCGACGCCGCCTTTGCCAGAGAGAACGAGAATCTTGCGCTTCACGCTGGCCATGCGTGCCTTTATGAAAGGTAGGGATGGATCGGGCAGCTTGGGGTCGTTCGAGGCGCATATTTGTTGGTTCTCGCAGCCGGCGCATGCATCAGCCTTTCCGGCAAACTCGGACTCGGTACCCTGAAGCAGTTGAGGGAATGGAAGCATAAACGAAAAGAACATACGGGACAGTGCTCAGGCGCGTTCTCTGGGACGTCCGCGACGGGATCCCGCGCTTGGACCATCGCGGTAGGAAAGAAAGATCAGTAAGCCGTGATCAATTATCGTGCACAGCCACATATTATAGACTCAGAGTTACGTCCATGGCAGAAGAGGACGATATTTCGCTTGGTGCTTTGTATCCAGTTGGTCTTTCAAGCCGCGTCTCGGTACCTCGACTCAGTGATTAGGAAGAACCGCGGCCAACTACTCCCGAGCCGACAATTACGATTTATGAGCGCGACGCGGATGTCGCGTCCGAGGACTGGCGGGAGATCAAGATCAGACTGGTCGGATCCCACCCGCTGTGGGGACACCATCTGTGCGGGTTCTCTAATTTTCGTATTTATTTTATTTATTTCGTGTGCAGATGGAACGCGGCACGCGCTTTTGCGTCGTACCTGGACCACGCGCCTGAGCTGTACCGCGATCGGTGTGTGCTAGAGCTCGGTGCGGGGGGCGGACTGCCGGGCATCGTCACCGCGAAAAATGGCGCGAAACACGTAAGTTCGGACGTTGTTGCTGCGTTCGCCAACGACTCATGAAGCAGGTTTTGCTGACGGACTACCCCGACGCGGACCTAGTCGCGAATCTAGACCACAATGTTCGCGAAAATTTGCCGGCGCCCGGGGATCAGCGTGTTTCTGTGAAGGTCTGCAGCCTCATGTTCTCGGTAATTTTTTTTTTACTGGGAAATAGGGGTACATCTGGGGACGTCCTGTTGAGCCGCTGGTGGATGCCCTCCCCGCGGGCTCAGACAGGTTCCACCTGGTGATCATGTCGGACTTGGTGTTCAATCACTCGCAGGTACGCTCGCGAAGCCCACAACGGTAACAGTGAATCACTCCTCGACAGCATGACGCGCTGCTGGAAACCTGTGCCAACTGTCTCGGTTCGACGGCGGATGCCTGTGTGCTGGTGTTCTACACACACCATCGCCCCCACTTGGCGGACAGAGACATGGAGTTTTTTTCCAAGGCGCGGGACCGGGGTTGGACGTGTGAAGAAATCGTAACACGGAAATTTGCGGTAAGGCCTTTTGTCCAACTGTGTTATAGACTGACTGTGGGCAGCCGATGTTCCCTGAGGACGGGGGATCGGAGGAGGTGCGAAGTACGGTTCACGGGTGGAAACTGAGTAGATAGAGCTGTATACACTGCAGTGCAATGAAACCAGGATCTCGATGTCATGGTGGAGAAGTGACTGTGACAAGTGTCACACTCCGAGTCGCTCTCTGTGCCGTCGAGGCCATTTGGCATTAATGAGCAAGGACAGAGGCCGCCAGAGGTCTAACGACTCGGACTCATCCAATACACGCTCCAGGGCCGGCAGCTCTCGTCCTTTGCAAAACCATATACCGCTCTCTGCCAGTCCAGACCGTTACAAGGACCGCAATATGCCTGGTCGGGCTGCTACCATGGGTCCTACAGAGTCTGAGCGACCTCCTGTTGTCCATGACATGCCTGTACATTCCCGCAGTGAAGACTTCAACCATTCCTCGTCGTCCCCCGTTCTCCCCATCCCCTCGTCCGGATCTTCTCCCGAGACAACCTCCGTTTCTTGGAGGCAGCCGTCCAGCAACCCCAGCTGGCTCCAGCAAACACAACCATCCATCCTCTTCTGGCCACTCGGACGACCTCACCCGTCGTACGAGCATTGCTTCCTTCTCCTCTGCCCATTCCGGCGGTTCAGGCTCCTCCTCGGCCGGCGCAGCGCCCCCTGCACCCTCTTCTGTCGCCTCAACCAGTCTATCCTCCGCGTAAGTCCCCATGCCGCCCCTGACTTGTACCCTTCGCAGCGGCATTCGATCTTGCTGATCGCCCGCCCCAGATCATGTGCGTCCTGTGGAAAACCCATGCAAGGCCCGTTCGTCCGTGCGCTTGGCACAGTCTTTCATCTCAACTGCTTCAAGTGCTTGGTGCGTCGCTTCTCTATTAAAATCTTATGCATTCTCAACCCATCCGCCTCCCCCCCTCCCAGGACTGCGGCGATGTCGTCGCGTCCAAGTTTTTCCCCATCGAAGGTCCCGATGGCAAACAGTACCCCCTTTGCGAACGCGATTACTTTCGTCGCCTAAACTTAATTTGCGCAAAGTGCGGGATGGCTCTGCGAGGTAGTTACATAACCGCGTGCAGTGAGTCGCTTGATTATTCCCTCGGACCCCTACCTAACACCTTTGCAGACAAGAAGTTTCATGTGGAACATTTTACATGCTCTCTTTGTACTACGCTATTTGGACCCCAGGACTCTTATTACGAGCACGATGGTGATGTATTCTGCCATTTCCACTACTCGACCCGTTTCGCCACAAAGTGCGCCGGCTGTAGTACTGCCATCCTCAAGCAGTTTGTCGAGATCAATCGCAACATGAGGGACGAGTGCTGGCATCCTGAGTGCTACATGATCAACAAGGTGCGTTGTTCCATCTTTGTTCTTCGCGGGTTTTAATTCCCGTCGCTAGTTTTGGAACGTCAAAGTCGTCTCACGACGGCCGACAAGTACCGTTGACGGCGAGCAAGCCGAGCCCGAGTACGTCGAGGAGGAGCGACGTGAGACACCGGTATCGCTGAAGGACAAGCAAATTCGGATGGAGCAGCAGGTCTATCGGATATGGACGTATGTATACCCATTTCCAAATTTGACCTTGCACTTAATTCTATCAGTGTCCTGTCAGCGTTCGAGGAGTCGAGTGCTGCTTGCATTTCAGATATGCTGCGGCAAGTCAGTAATGGTCAATACCTTGACGCCATTCGGATGGCTGAAAAGTTTATCCTACACGTCGAAGTATTATTCGCGACCATTGACGACCTTGAGCACCATTTTTATCGCCTAGGCATGAAAGGTCAGTTTTTACTGTTTGCTTGCCAACAATGATATTTATGCATTTATTCAGGCATGTCGCACGTCCGGGAAGCTCGTATGCTGTGTCGAAAAACTGTGGAATTATTCACGTTGCTTTCACACACGCAGGAAACCGGTTCCCGGAGGATGGGTATGACACAGGAGTTATTAGCGCTCGTCACAGGACTCGCTCACTATCTCAAAATCCTCATTCGTATTGCACTGACCGGTGCACTAAAACTCGAGAGGGAGCGGAGTGTGGAAGAAGCCATGTCATCATTTCTTGACAAACTCCATCTGCTGGCGGTGCAGGGCGGGAACCCGGCGGCACGGAGGATTATCAAAGGCCACAATGGCGAGGTGATGGCGCCTTCATCCAGCGGCAACTTTGGCACGCAGGGCGTCACGTATGGGTTCAGGAGTCTCGCGCCGGAGAACGCTGGCGAGTCGCCTTTCGCGTCAAGTGGGTCGAAGCTATCCAATCGGCCGCCATCGGATCTGTGTGTAAAGTGCAACTTGACGGTAGAGGAGGACTGTGTACGGTTGGGCACGTACCAACGGTGGCATTCGCATTGTGTACAGTGCGCGACGTGCGGGAAGCAGGCTGTCGTCCCTGTGCCGAAGGAGAAGGAACCCGTAGTGAACCCCGAGGATGGCCCGCCAAAGCTTTCAACGGTTCGGAGACCACCCGCCAACGTGGGCTTATTCGTCTATGAGTTGGACTCACGGAAGGATACGTCCACGTTTGGCGATGTACCTACCGTCATTCTCTGCACTGACCATGCCCACGCTGGATGCCGAGGGGGTTTCCAAGCCGTTCAGAGACTGGAGCAGTATGCGTTCCTGCTGAACGTTGCTCTGCGGAGACTGTACTTGTTGCTGAAGAAGCAGGGCGTCGTCCCGTTATCACCTGGTAAGTTGGCGTTCCACTTGGCAACACGAGGTAGATGTCTAACTGTGTACTAGACACCGCGACTGGGCCCGGACACCAACCATCCCCCGAGAGTGATCCATATCGGAACTCGGCCGATATCATGCGAATGAAATCGGTTCATCTTGATCGCAAGCTTTCTGCGACTGCGAGACTACCGAAGCGGTCGACGATCGTGGAGAGTCCTGCGGGCCGGAGCGCGCCTTCGGAGGTTTTGAGTTCACAGAAAACTCAAGATCCGACGTCGAATGCGTCGCAGCCTCAACAGCAGACCGCCCCGAATGCGCCGCAACCGCAATACGCTCAGCAGGGCCAGGTTCGGTCGCCGCAGCAGCCGGCTGCGTCAACGTCCTATACTAGCCGCTCGCCGCGACCGCAACTGGGGCCGATGCCGCCAGATATGAACCAGCAGGGGCAAGTTCTGCGGCCTGCGTTTGCGCGCAACAACACTGAAGTGATGATTGTGGATGACAGTGGGCCGAATTCGCCAGCGGGCGGTGAGGAGCCGCGCAATCCCGCGATGGACAACGGAATTACGCTCGCGGATATTCCACAGCTCATGGAGGTAGCGCAAGCGCGGGAGGAACGGCGGTCTCTGCCGCGAGAGAATTCCATACCGTACATCGCGGAGCTGAGTGCGCTGGAGCTTGCCATTGTCAAGCACGCTGCGTTACTAGTGCTTTCGCGGTCAGGGCTGCGGGATCAGTTTGACCTGGATGAACTGATAGAGATGGTGGAGACGAAGAAGAGCGGGTTTTTGAATAAACTGTTCAAGCTCGGTGACAAGAAGAATGTGAAGAAGAAGGGTACGTTGTCCCCTTTTTTAGTTCCTTGACGGGGCTTGACTTGTTTGGAAAGGTGTCTTTGGGGTGCCGCTCGAGCTCTTGGTCGAAAGAGAAGGTTCTGATTCGTTGCTGGGTGCCACTCCGGAAACGTTGAGAGTACCTAGCTTTATCGACGACATCATCTCCGCTATGAGACAAATGGGCGAGTGGCACTTGAACTAAATTAGGACTGTTTACTCACTCCGTGTTTTTAGACATGTCTGTGGAGGGTATCTTCAGGAAGAACGGCAATATTGCCAGACTCAAGACGACGACTGCAGAAATCGATCGCGACGCGTCTTCAGTTGATCTTACCACGGAGAACCCTGTTCAGCTGGCGGCGTTGCTGAAAAAGTTCCTGCGAGAACTTCCGGACCCTTTGATGACGTTCAAATTACACCGACTGTTTCTCGCGACGCAGTGTACGTGGGACATCGCTAGCTTTATACGCACTGAACTCACGAATTTTCCCAGCCTTCTCGAGTGAGGCGGATAGACGGCGAATGTTGCATCTGGTGTCGCTGATGCTGCCAAAGAGTCACCGAGATACGATGGAGGTGTTATTCGTGTTCTTCAAGTGGGTTGCGTCTTTTGCACACATGATGGATTCGCGGACTGGGAGCAAGATGGATCTCGGCAACTTGGCGACGGTCATCTGCCCGAGCATTCTCTACGCGCGCGGCAACGACTCCGTTCGGGACGAGAGCTTCCCCGGCATCAATGTCATGAAAGCTTTACTCGAGAACCAGGACGAATTCTTCACTGTGCCAGTGGAGTTCCTGCCCATCCTGCAGGACCAAGAGTATTTCGCCAACTCTATGGAACTGCCTGGGAAGGATTTCCTGAAGAAAGTGGATACATACATGAAGTTGAAGGCCGGTTCGGCAAACGGTCGGCCTCCTCCTCACATGAACATGCCACCATTCAACCCTGGGCACGACGGGCGATTCAATGGTCCGTTGTCACCGTCGCTGGAGTCCCGCCCGCCATTAGGCACGATGAGCGGCAGCTCGACCCCATCTCGGTCACCGCATCCGGGAATGGCGCCGTCGCAGCCAGGGTCGTTCTCTCCTGGATCGATACCGCCGGGCATGATGCCGAACTCGGGGCAAGGGCAAGGACAGTCGCGGACGCCGCAACCGCAAGAGGACTGGGTCCCGCCGCCGCGGCCCCAGATCAACGGCGCCACGCCGTCCTCCCGCCCTTCCTCGTACATCCAGCCCAACTCGAACTGATTTGCTCAAGCCAACCAAACCAAGTGAACGCCAAATGTATATTCACCAATGGCGGCTGTATCCACTATATATATATTTCTCTGTTCGGGTCGCACCATCATATTATTTTCCCTCACCACTTGTCTTTCGTTTCTCTCTCTCTTTTGATTCCTTTTGTAGTTCAATGACATGGACCTCGCAGTACTCACGATACCCCACTTAGCGTAGAAATATGCACAAGGTTGAAATCAAATCACGCCAAAAAAAAAAATTGAAAAATTAGGGCTGTGTCCGATGAAAGCTCTTGCTAAATATGGGTAAGAAGCCTTCCTTTTCCGTACTATCATGTTTTCTCCCTTCGACCTTCCATCTGGCATCCTGCTTCTTGTCACCGACCAGCTGGCATTCCAGTAGACTTTGTGCTGCACCGAGGCCTCATTGACCGCCTCAAAGTCACAAATCTTCAGAATCCCAAGAAAGCTATCGTGCTCTCTGTTTCCTCGACGGACGGCCATCGCCGCAAAATCCGTACGTGATTCAGGGTGTGGGAGGGTTTACCCTCAGTTTCTACACGTCCAAAATCTGCATCTAGACCAAGAATCACGTCGGGCGCATCGATTTTTCCGTCCTCCGGGTCCGACTCTTCTGACCATGGACCTATTCTTCGCCCGATATTGGACACCGTTACATCTGTGCTTGAACAAGATAACAGGAGCGATGTAGTAGTTATCGTCGACAATCTGGCTACGCTCGACTGGATTGCGTTCTCTATCCTAGACATTACGCCGCCCTCGCTGCTGCTTGTCGCAAGGTCTGTCTGAATCTCGTTTCCTTTCCCGTGCACGCTGGTAACGGGACGGCCGCTTCAATGAAGGCAAATGCCACATTACTTATTTGACAACACATCCTCACACCGTCCGGCACGGAGACGACCTGTTTCGGGCACTGCAGCAGATGTGTACATCCCACTCGGGAGTGGACGCAGCGGCGTCGTAAGCGGGCAGGTGAGGCGAATAGTGGTATAGGTAATGTCGCAAAAATCTGATTCAACTCATAATCAATTATCGCGTCTTTCTGAATCTTATAACGGAAGCATGCGGCCCTGGTAAATACGCACTACGCGTAACCAGCTGGCCCGTCCGTTTCGATGAGATTCAGAAAGACGTTTCAAGGCAAATCGGACTTTTGCAACATTACGCACGGCATTGGTTGCATTCAGGTGTGGGGGCCCAGGGAGGCCACGAGGTGTAAAACTGCTCGAGAGAACCTCTGCCTTGCAGGGATATTGGCATTTTGACTCTTGAGCGAGGAACGGGAGCGGGCGTTTTGTAGCTGTGAAATCTCATCTAGTTCGATACGAAACTAATCCCTAAATGTAAGTATTAACAAGGGACGTACAACTGGCATAAATACAGACAAGTAGTCGAGAGGAATAATTATCCAGTTCGGATTTAGACCACTTCTGCTGAATACCGTCGAGCCTCGACTTTGGCTTCCCTATCTGGGCCTAACCGCTCGGTGGGCGCGGGTGGTGTGGCGATGTGGAAGCTGTTGATGTTCGTCGAGAGTGGTCTTACTGATCCGCCGCTAAAATGGATCGCGCTGGTCTTGATGGACAGCGTGTCCTGGCGCCATGCGCTGCCGTCTGCCAACCGATAGATGATGAGAAGGTTCGCGATTTGCTGAAA